>OY728135.1:1658760093-1661260093 GCA_963277665.1 Viscum album | reverse complement strand
AATAACCCATGCATGGCCTTGATTGATTATATTTTTTGGAGGTATATTCCCTTGATAGTTTCAGAATTCATTTTCATAGTGCCCCATATCCTTACAGTTGAAACACTGAACATTTTTTATTTCCTTATTACCCCTAAATTCACATGCCTGATGGCCTTTCTCTCCATGCTTCAAGAATATTCCAATTCCCTTCAATCAGTTACCATGGTGTTTCTTTCCATAATTATCATATGTGGGGAATTCCATCATTCCATTCTTTTGCTTATCCATTTTTTCTCTATTGTCCTATTATTCTCTTTCTTCCCTTAAAATCTATAAATCTTAGATAATTATTTCTATATCTTGATATATTATCATATTGTGTTCTTATATGATGATAATATTTTGGTTACTAATACCCTTTGAAGGATTTGATTAATCCTATAAAATAAATGCTCAATATTTCTCTTTGTATTATGTACATAGTTCACAACATGTCTTGATAGCCTTATAATGTTAGCTTCAAATATAAGAACATATTCCTATTTCATTTTTCTCATACTCAATATTTGTCTCTCTATAGCCTCTTATTTCTCAAGATGAAAATGTTATTCCAAGAAGATTACCTCAAAATCCTTCCACTCTATGTTTTATATTTCTTTTTCATCCTTCTTTTTTTGATTCAATGAACACCATTGATCTAAATCTCTTAAGAGATGATAAACTACCATGGAAATCATCTCCCTTTCATTCATCCCAAAGTGAGAAATATATTCTCTAAGGAACTTATCCATTACTCAACTATAAATGGATTTTTGGTCCCATTAAATGATGGATGTTGTTGATTCATGAAGCAGTTTAACATTGTAACACCATGTTTTGGATTATTAGACTACTCCATTTGGGAATTTTTATTAGAAATAACCTGAGTAAGTTTTCCCATTGTAGTTATAATTTGAGAAACTCCAGTTATAGATACAAATCTAGCTTCATTGTCTCTATAAGAGGGAAATCCCAATGAGTATTATTCACATAAACACAGAATCTATTCTTTATAATATGTTACATTTAAAAAATTGAATAAAATTAAATAGATTATGACATTATGAATCATGATGTATAATTTCAAAACTATTGAAAAATTTATGCCTAGATAATCTCATATTTATAAACTGGGTACCTTGGGAAATATTATCTCATGAGTGTAAAAATAGGTGTGTAGGAAGGCCCATTTTCACGCATCTAGTAACGATCAAGTAAAATTCCAATGTGCACTTTTTGGAGTTATTACATCAAGGTACATCTGTTCCAGAGACATATCCACTTATAGTATTCATATAGAGGTTTATTTATAGAAAATCCACATTAACTCTACATTACCAAAACTATAAGATGTTATCTTAAACTTAGACTTATCCTTAATGTTATTCATAGGTTTATGTAATAAAATCAAGGTTTTCCTAAATATTGTTCCCAAGGTTTCTACTAAACATTCTCTAGTACAACCTATCAACACCTTGACCCTCATAGAATAGAGTAAATGGATAATTGATTACACTGGTTCTAGACACAAGATATCAAATCCCAAAGGAACGATTAGTTTTTTATTATTGGAAAAATGGATACATACTTTTATTTTACATTACACTTGAAAACATATAATAAAACATATTATTTTCGTATAGAACAAAATTATATCCTTCAACATATCCCTACATTTTCGTCATAATACACTTCTTTGCATTATAAAGAAGGAGAACATAAGAAAATGTTGATATATAATACTCATTAAGGGAATGAATATAGGGAAAACTATTATAGACAAATAAGGAATAAAAAATATATCAAGGTAATTAACTGAAAAACAATCCACTTAATCAATAAATTGAACATGAATAATAATTTCATAGGTCTAAATGATGATAAAATAATTTCATATATATAATCACATGAGTTTTAATCATATCCATGGATATTATAAAAATATTTAATAATAATATATATATCAATAACAAATATCATAGTGATAAAATTCATAATGTCAGAAATATTAAGGATACCATTACGTGCCTATTCAAGAACTAATTTCCTAGACAACACATAAACAAAAAAGTTTCCTTCTCTCCATGTGTGACCAAACACTATATCCTAATCTAAAAACATCATACACCTCTTAAATAGATAATTAAATTCCCACGGGGTCTACTCTTTCCCTCTAAAATGTACACCAAAATGTTAGAGTACATTTCCACCTCCTTGATATTAATGATTTTTAACCTTCATATCAAAATACCACTAATCAAGGACCTTAATTTAACCCATATAGAGTTAGTTACAGTATAGAATGTGCTAAAAACCAGTAGAACAGAACCATTTCCATCACAAAGAATACAAACACCCTTTATAGTTCTTACCACATAAGATCCATTACATTTAATTTCAGACCGCTTGAGGGAGGGATCCATTACACCCACACCCCCTTATTTATACTTAATTTATCCCATACACTTGAAACCACCCTTGGGTTCATCATATTCATATAATTCAATTCATATTTTTAGGGAAGGAGAGAACCAAGTTCTTTCACAAGGTATTTAACATGAACCACATGAATAAGTGAGAATATATTTTCCATAAATTTCTTTTTTCATTTCCTCCCATATGAAACCAGAATGCAGTAGATATCACCAGAGCTCTTGTGTTAGTGTCATACATGGTATAATATCCCCCAAGAACTAAAATTATATAAACTTGACCATGTTCTCCCCACTCCCCTATAATCCACTGAAACTTCCAATTTTGTTCCATATACCTATCACATAATAACTTCTAAAGGACATGTTCCATGTGGTCTCTTGACATGGTGAAGTGTAGTACTATTAGTGGGAAGCCATCATGATACCTTTCATTTATACCTTATAATTTGTTAGCATTTATCTATTACTCATCCTCAAAATAAGGAATTTTAACTTCCTTGGAATCAATTTACACCAAATATTCTCTACCTAGACATCATTCCCACTTTGAATATGGATTTGCTCACGATAATCCTTTCCCCTAAATCACCCAGTTCTCAAGGCATAGAATACACATTTATTAGGGAGATTTATCATAAAACATATTGAGAAATATCAAGGATGGTATTGTTACAACATATTCACAACGAAGTATATAGTAAAATGAGGGTTATTTTCATTGATGAATAGAAAAACAATAACAATTAAATTAAAGACACTCTTGAGGAAAATATCCTTTTCACTTTGAAAATAACTTTCAAAAAAAATCAGAAAAATAGGAAAAAATTCATTTTAAAAGAACTATGTAAAATTATAATGGAAGATCTAAAAAATGAGTTGTCAGGATAGTTGGGAACATTGTAAATGTTGCATAATTTGAAAAATATTATTTTTACAATGTTGTAAAAATATTAAAAAGTAACTTGTTTAAAAAATGGAAGGAAGACTCTTTTAATTTTTTTAAAATTCAAACATGAGTAAAAACATATTTAATAAATAATTTAGAGAATGATAAATGTATTTTTGAAAATAGGTTTTGAAAAAATAGATATAAAATAATAATTATTTTTGATCGAAGAGAGAAATAAAGTTATCTTTTCTTCAAAAAAAATTCTGAATCATTTTATGTACCAAGTAGAGAAAAATGGTAGTACTACTTGAAAAGTTATTGAATAATCATAGGATAAGAAAAGTCATGATTTCCTTGATAGATATATTATAAGTAACTGACTATAAACATTACATAATATTGATTTTTATGCCAAGAATTCATTCCCTTACATTTATTCATCTTTTCAGGTTTAGTGTTCTAGAGAATTATATCATAGCTCAAAAAAAACCAAAACCATAAATTACAAAGTGAAAACTTCCTATTAGTATCCATTTTTATGAAAATATAAACATTAAAAATAAATCATGGTGTATTTTCCTAAAACAATATTCATGGATTTCAACATGAATTCTTCTTTTCCTTTACCCATCCTTAAAACCTATGATTATTTTTGAAAAAAAATCGTATGAGAACAAAAATGTCAGTAAAGAACAAAAAAATATAAAGAATATTATCATAGTAAAAAACATGAAAACCTATGAAAACGTTTTTTAAAAACATACATTTTTACTATATATTGGATCATTTTTCCTTAAACAATATCATTATATTTATTTTTTAAAATCAAATGATTTCCCAGAATACTCATTAAAAACCTAGAAAATTCATGTAGGTTCATTGGGACATCATCCCATAGAACCCTTATAGAACCCTTAAAATTTGGAATAACCATATGGAAAATTTTTAATGTAATTATATGAAAATAATATCAATACCCAATTCATTTGAGATATTTATTGGTGAACCCATCATATAAGCTATAATGGGCTCACCCGATGCTATCTAGGAGCCCTTGTCATATAATTTATAATGGACTCACCTAGTTCTATTTGGGAACACCAAAGATAAAAAGTTTCCAAGTACTATATAATGATTAAAAAAATTTAATCATTCACTTTTTTATCATAAAAGGTTTTAGAAACTCTTTTAAACTTGTTTGGAAATAAATTTTAGGGATCCAAATACCTATTTCTTTTAAAAACCCATTTTGAATATTAAAATATAATTTTTTTTAGAAACCCATTTCCTATGCCGAAATACCCCAAAAAAGGAAAGAGGATTTTTCTTTGAAGAAAACATGAAATCTTGTAATGTAATATAAGATTCAAATAATTGGTACAGTGGTAGGAAAAGGCATTTTCACCATTTACGTTAAAATAGAACATTCCTTTTTCGTTTGTAAAGAAAGCCAAATATTCTATACAAATATTTATTTTTTAAAAAAAATAATGGAAAGAAGAAAAAATTTCGTTTATAAAATTTTAATTTCCATAATAAAATCATTTTAAAAATGTATACATAAAAGAAAATATATTTATAAGGAAAACATTAAAAGAAAATTTTTGAAAGAAAAGTCCCATGTCACATTGCAAATATTTGAATCATAAGCCTCGTGAAAGAATAAAATTAAAAAAAACATTAATTACCATGATAATAGATAAATTCATGATATAACATGTCAAAGGGGACGTTTATACATCTCATAAAATAGTATAGGTGCGGAACTTCAAAATATGCCTCAATTTAAGGAAATTGAGATGAAGTCTTGTATGATGATATTGATTCATCATGTTCATTTTTTATCATCCTAAAGAATAAACTTATGTTAATTATTTAATTTATTCATAACCTTTTAAATATTTATTATTAATTTTATTACACTTATTACCATGTTATATATTTTTACTTAATAAATTAAGTTTATCTTGGTTGTTTTGATGAAATTCATCTTATGTGTAAAAAATGACTTCAGTATGTTGAGTATGGTCAAAGTGGCCATTATTTAAACATCTATAAAATATTAATAAAGAAACTTTTAGGTTATTTATACATCAATTATGCTTTCTAAAACCAAACATGAAATATGGATTTGAAAAATTTAGTATGTTACGATCATGGAGATGGTGGGTCGTACGTACGCATGAGTAACATTCCCATTTTTCAGTGATCATTATGGAAGGATGTTGTGCATTATTTTAAAATAATATAATTATAATTGTATAATAAATTACATATTATTATTTTTAAATATACTTATATATAAAATTCTTCTAATTTGGTGGTGAAAAACAAGAATCATATCCCTTTATGGAGGTGGTAGTCCACACAAACACGAACGACGTTAAGATTTTTCAGTGTAAAAAAGAAAATAAAAAATTATCTTATAAGAATGATAAATATGTAATTAATATCTTTATAATTTCATTTATATAAAATATATTAATTAACATTATCCTTATTAACTTATATGTGAAATGTTAGTGAAAAAAGAATCACAATGTTTCACGAGGTGACAATCCGCCATCCACACGAGCAACGTTATTGTATCCCAAAAAGAATGAAAATTAAGATGTTATAAGTTATATTATAACTCCAAATGTATAAATATGTTAAAAATATCATATATAAACTTTATATCTATCATTATAATATTCCATTATATTTGATGATTGAAAAAGAATGATATTGGTTCGTGAGGTCGTAGTCCTCCATACACGTGAATGATGATTTTGTATCCCATATGATGGAAGATGAGATGTATTTAGGTTATGAAATAAATATAATATCATATTATAATATTTTAGATACTGATATTAGTATATAAGAATAATTTAAGAATATTTCAAGGAGGTGGAATAAAAAATAAAATAAGGATGCATGGTAAAGAAAAATAACTTGTCCTTAGACAACCTACTTAGGTAAGAATGAAAATCATTCTTAAGACAGTTCTATATAGAAAAGGTATATAGGTTGTGGGTATAGAATTTATGAATACCTTTTCTTATGTCATGCCCAGTCTAATTTTCTTTGAATGTGTTAATATTAGAGAAGAGGGGTGACCTTTTATAAGTGAGGTGAGTGGAACACTTGTAATTTTTTAAAAGAAAAACAAGTACCCACATTTGTTTATCCTAAAAGGATAAAAAATGGACCATTATCGATCCTTATAAATTATAAAGTCAAAATATTTCCATAAATTATATTTGAAACAAGATTTAGCTCATTTTAACTATTATATTTTTAGTTAAATCTCCAGTTAATCAGTTTTACATTAACCATGGTAATTAATTTTTAATGTTTTCACCATTAATTATGTTAAAAAGTTAAGTTAAATTTATTAGAAAATATAAATTATGTTAACTATAAAAATGGAATAAATTTTACTAAATTCAATTCATATAATTGGAAAATTTTAATTTAAAATCAAACCTGATGGCGAGACGAAAAAGCAGGATTTCAGGTATAATATTTTTAAAGAAAAAGATGATTTTATATTGATGATATGATTAATAATAATAAATGTATGAATATAAATTAATATTTAATGAAATATAATATATAAATTTAATTTAAAAAATTCATCATCAGGGATTATTTTAATTAGTTAAAATGGAGAAATATTATTTAATCTATAATTGTTTTCAAAAAAAATCAAATTTTATGTTGAAAATAACTTTATACTAAAATCAAATATAAATATTATTAAAAAGTAATTTATTTGATTAATTATAAATAAATAATTCAAATTTTAATTGATGTCTATTGGAATCATCATATTTTAATCATGTTACAATGATCACAAATCCTATAAATTCTGTAATTCTTGTTAATTTTGTTTAATATATATTAAATCATGTGTACAGAGGGTTGGTTTCTTTATTCTTTGAATAAACATATCCAAGATCTTAATTGATATGTTTGATTATTTTAAACTATATTTAACTTTGTGCTATAATTATTTCTTTTATGAATGATTAAGTCTAATTCACTCTGTGAGCATTACTGCTCAAGTCTATATACTGATATTTGGCTAAGTCTGAGAAACCGTGAGTCTGCCACTAGTTCTATTTTTCTAGAAAAGGACCCAGACACTGTGACCAGACACCATGACTAGACACTATCCTGCAATCCATTTTTTTTGATTTTCTAAAAATCCAGTTTATGGGTTACCAGTAACCATACATACAATAACCCAACATCATAAACGGCGGTCATAGAACCTACATACCAGATTACAAATCACAACATCAGCTAGATTTAAAATCAAAAGATCAAAACCTCATCAACACACCCGCATAATGTGACTCATCCAGGAAAAATATGAAGATTCACCCAACACCGGCATCATGTTCAACAAACAGATCACGAACCAGAGGAAAAATATGAATATTCACGGAAGAACCCACCCTGGCATCCAAATCAGTCTAAACACAGGATGTAGAAGTGACCAGCAGGAAAATGGAGGCCCTTCATGCCATGACACCACCGCAAGAACATCAAAAGTGCACCGAAATCAAACCAGGAAAACTGAAAGCAAACCTCCCCCCTCCGAGTTGCTTCGGAGAATACACTGAGCCTCATCTGAATGCATATGAATCTGAAAGACATCTGAGACAGGTCCCAAACCCAGAATCCATCACCGAACCACTCGACGCGTGCCGAAGCAGCTGAAGAAAAAATCACCGAGCTGAAGCCAGTCTGAGATCCATCCACCGGAAGCCGATTCCAAGATCCAGACCGCCAGAGCCCGTCGAGATTCACCGCTTCCAAGTCGCGACATAGACCACCGGAGCCAGGGCCGAATCGCGACGTCGCCAAGCCGAGAGAGATCTGGAGATAGCTCAAGCCACACCGAAACGGTGCCGAAGCCGACACCGAACGCTGCCTCCGAGACGAGGTCTAGAAGAAGACATCGTCGAACTCCTCCACCATCGAGAGGATATCAAGATACCGTGACCAGACACCGTGACCAGACACCGTGACCCAAACACCGTGATCCAGACACCATGACCAAACACCATGACCAGACACCATGATTCTAACACTGCATATGTACCACCGGTTCCTAATCTCTATACAACCATGACATCATAACTATATCACCGCTCAAAGACAAAGAAGTAGTCACCATTTTGTGGTGACACTGTTTCCAAGTGACACTATTTCTAGATAGACTGTGACACCATTCTTTATTCTATTTTGTCATTTTCAATTTAATTTCTAATGGTTGTATTTGAGTCTTTTAAATTAACTTACATAATTAATATTTCTTTGTAGACATGGCACCTGAAAGTATGAGTTACGAGGTGCAGAATATAAGCATCCTGTCAGCTCCAACACATGCACTCCAAGAATAAAAATAAAAGTGTGTCCCTAAAACATATATGTGGTAGAGTAGAAAAAGTTCAAGAATTCTTGCGAAAAGAACTGACACATGCAACAAGATACATCTGAAGAGAACACAAAGAATTCATGAATCCAAAAAACTTGGATACCATAGATCAGAGTTAAGAACATCTTCTCAATACCAATTCCACAAAGAACACAAGCCAAATCTAGCTGGAAACCAGAGCATTAGACTTACGATACTCTGTTTCTCACAAGAGGACTCAATTATTGCATCTACTTCATACAAGAAGTCCATAGTTTCATATAATAACACTCAGATCACTTATAACCTTATCTCATCATCATCTTTTCTCTGTTGTGTACTATTTTTAGCTTTCGAGTAGTGTGTGTGTCAGTATTAAAACACACACTATCTCCTGCACTAAACTGAAGGATAAAAAATATCCTTCCTCTTATATCTTTTTACACTTGTTTACTCTCATAGATAATTGTGGCAGATATCTCTATGTGACCTAGTAGTTTATACCCATGAAAAATTTTGTAAGATGTCGTTTGACCTGGATAGTTCTATGCACTATTGTTTACCTCGATCCAGGGTGTGGATCAAGTTTATTAATATAAACTACTTGGTGGCAGGTGATCACCAAGTGGAGTGGATTAAGACTTAGACTGAGACTGAACCACTTGTTTTATATCTATTGTGTTGTTTAATTTAGTTTTCTCTGTTTTACAGGATAATTTATAAAACAATAGATTCAATTTGATTGCTAATCTTGGAAAGAAGTTATAATTGTTTTTCCTTATTATAATAGCCTAAAAAGTAATATTAATAACTGATATTAATATTACTGAGTATTAATCAATCTTATAAGAAGTTATTTAAATAGTCAAAATTTCATAACCGTTTTACATTGATTAACTAGGCTGTATTTATTTTTATTGGGGATCCTTTTAAGAAAAATTTTCAAACAGAATTTTTTTATAGATACTCAATTCACCCCCTCTTGAGTACTCTACTTCAACCAAAATTTGGTATCAAAGGATATTGTTATTCCTGATAAGCCTCTTTTTTTGAAAATATTCAGCTGTGATTTTAGTTTCACTTTAAATATCTATAAATTTCTGTTAATTCTAAAATTGTATATCTTTAAAAGTATTTATTTATTATTGATAATAGACTGGATGGTGCTGCAATAAATAGACTAACATTCTTTAATATAACCAATTATTCCCAATGGAAAATTAAAATGAAAATGCATTTATAAAGTATGGATTTTGAAATTTGGTCTTCAATTATAAATGGGTATATGATTCCTGCTACTGATAGACTCACTTGGGATGATACAACCAAGACTTCATACAATAACAATTTCAAAACCTTGAATGTTTTACACTGCTCCTTAGGAGATGAGGAATTTAACATAATTTCTGCATGTAAAACTGCCCATGAAATTTGGGATACTATGTCTGTTTCACATGAAGGAACATATAGTGTAAAATAAATGATACTTAATAATTATACTATTAAATATGAAAACTTTAAAATGAAACATGATGATCCTATTTCTGATATGTATCTCGGGTTCAACAAAATTGTAAACACAATGATTTATCTAGGAATAGAAGTTACTACCAAAGAACAAATCATGATGATTCTCATATGCCTACCTGATATATGGAGAGGAACCTTTTTCTCTATTAGATAATCATACGACATCAGAAAGTTACATATAAAATAACTCATTGGAAAACTAATGATGTGTGAAGAATAGATAAAAGTCGACAAGGAAGAGGAGGATAAACCCAAAAGAAAATCTATTTCATTTAATACCACCACCTCTAAATAAAAATAAAAAGGAAAATTGGATGTCTCTATAGAAAGTTATAGCAATGAAAAATCATCACCTAATAGTTATGAGGAGATAGATCAATTATCTTGAAGGTTTAAGATATTTTACAAGAAGAAGAAATTTTTCAGAAATCCTAAATTCAAATATAGATATGATCAAAAAAGAAGTTGGATGAATTATTGGAAAATAAGTGACAAGTCTGATGAGATAGTATGCTATGAATTTAAGCGAAAGGGACATGTAAAGGTTGATTTTCCCAAGCTTAAGTACAAAAATAAATACTAGTAAAAAGATATAAATTATAAAAAGGAAATGAAAGAAACATGGAGTGCTTCTAAGGACAGTTTAATTGACTCAGAATATTCACATGATGAGCAGGATCAAAAATCCAATATGTGTTTTATGACAATCACATATAAGGTAACACTGGAATCTACTGTACACAATTCCTATTAATCTGGAGATGAAATTGATTATGAGAATATGTCTAATGAAGAAATTTTTGAGTACTTTAATATGATTGAAGAGACATGTAATGAACTAAAAGATAAATACAAGTCTTCAAAGAAATAATATGTTCTTACCTAAACTATTAAATCTAAACTTACTATAAAAAGGGAGAAAAATGTTCAATTACACAAAGAAAACAATGAAATAAAGCTATCTAATTAACAATTGAAAAAATACCTTGAAAGTTTCACTAATGGTAAAGAAACTTTGGTACAAATGCTAGGTAAACAGATTTATCTTAAATATACTACTGGTATTGGCTATCAACCTGGTAAAATAAATTTTGGAAGAACTAAATTTGATTCTAAATCTTGGACACACAAATTTACTCTTAGTTCTGGAAAACATTCAACTAGTTCAAATTATGATGCACTCTCTACTGTCTCAAGCTTTTCTGGACCAAATAGAGTTTATTTTTCAAGAAAATTACATAATGCTTATAGGAAACCTATGAGGTAGATATGGGTTCCTAAAGCACTAGTCACTAATAATACTGGACCCAAACAAATAAGGGTACCAAAGTTCATTTTTATTTGAATACTTTGTAGGAAATTTGCTTAAATAGATCCTATAAAAGCTTATGGTACTTGGACAGTGGGTGTTCAAGACAATTGATAGGGGACTATTCATACTTCAAGAACTTAATAAAAACTGATGGTGGAAATGTCACCTTTGGTGACAATGCCACAGTAAAAAAGCATTGGCCTTGGCCAAATCAACAACTCTAACTCAGTTTTAATTTCCAAAGTACTTTTTGTTGATTTATTGAAATATAATATGCTTAGTATTTTACAACTATGTGATGATGAATTTCATGTTAAATTTGAAAATGATGATTTCAATGTTTTTAATTCTAAAAATGAATTAGTGTTTTCTGCACTAAAAAATGGAAATGTATACTCTATTAACTTAGAGTCTTTAGTTTCTCAAAATGATTCATGTTTAATTTTATTTCACAAAGAGTCTTTTATTTAGCATAGGGGACTAGGACACTGTAATATTCACTCCCTTATAAAGCTAACTAAAAAAATCTTAGTCAAAGATCTAGCCAAACTTGGGTTTCTAAATGATAAAGTGTGTAATCCTTGTCAAAAGGGAAAGCAACATAAAATTTCCTTCAAACCAATGAAATAAGTTTCAACTTCTTAACCTCTTGAACTAATTCACATGGATTTGTTTAGACCATCTATAGTTTCTAGTTTAAATTTGAAGCACTATGTTTATGTTATTTTATATGACTTTTCAAGATATAGTTGGACTTTTTTTGGCTCACAAAAGTGAATCCTACTCTCACTTCACAAAAAATGCTAAAATTGTAGAAAATCTTAGTGGACGTAGAATTAAATCCCTAAGAAGTGATCATGGTCGTGAGTTTGAAAATCAAGATTTTGAATCCTTTTTTTCTCAAATTGGCTATAGTCATAATTTCTCTGCCCCTAGAACACCTCAATAGAATGGAGTTATAGAAAGAATAAATAGAACATTACAAGATATTTCTATAACCATGCTTAGTGAATATTACTTACATATTTATTTTTGGTTTTAAGCTGTAAATACATCATGCTATATTATCAATAGAGTGTTGATTAGACCCATTCTTAAATAAACTCCATATGAGTTATGGAACAATAGAAAACCCAAAGTAAGCTACTTCAATATTTTTGGTTACAAAGTCTATATCCTTAATACTAAGGACAATATTGACAAATTTTCATCCAAGAGTGTTGAAGGAATATTTATAGGATATTCAGTCTCTAATAAATCCTCTAGAGTGTTTAATAAAAAAATTTAAATGTGTTGAAGAATCTATCCATATCAATTTTGATGAATCAAATCCGCATGATCCTAAGACCACTCTAGAGAACCTGGAGGATGATGTGTCCAATCTAGACATCAATTCAAAATCCTCTAACCATCCTGTAAAGGAATCTGTGAAAAAATCTAGTTCTATAAATTCTTCATATTTAGGTCATAATGAACCTGAACCAGTTGAAGAACCTAAATTCACTAGTCCTTCTTTATCTAGAGATGTTAGAACTCTTAAGAACCATCCTTTAGATGTAGTTGTAGGATATTTAGATTAAAAAACTCAAACTAGATCTTCTATTAGAAATCTGGTTGAACATCAAGTCTTCTTATCACAACTTTAACCTAAAAACATTAATGATTCTATCAATTATGAATTTTTGGTGATGGCTATACAAGAAGAACTTAATTAGTTTGAAAGGAATAAAGTTTGGAAACTTATTGACATACTCAAAGACACATTTACCATCAGCACTAAGTGGGTGTTTAGAAATAAATTAGATAAAGCTGGTAACATAGTTAGAAACAAGGATAGATTAGTTGTAGAAGTCTATAGTCAAGAATAAGTAATTGACTATGATGAAACCTTTGCACCAGTAGCTATACTTGAAGCCATCAGAATTATGCTTGCTTATAATGCACATCTAAATTTCAAACTATATCAAATGGATGTTAAGAGTGCATTCCTAAATGGGTATATAGTTGAGGATGTCTTTGTTGATCAACCCCCTGGTTTTAAAAATCCTCATTTTACAAATCATGTTTTTAAATTATCAAAAGTTTTATATTGTTTAAAACAAGATCTAAGATCTTGGTATGATATATTAAGTACTTTTCTTATTTCCAAAGTTTTTACAAAAGGAATCATTGATCCTGCCCTTTTTATAAAATGAATTTCCAATGATGTATTAGTAGTTCCAATTTAAGTAGATGATATTATCTTTGGATCTTCTAGAAATTATTTATGTATTGAATTTTCTAAAATGATGAAAAATGAATTTTCAATGAATTTAATGGGTGAAATAAAATTCTTTCTTGGATTTAAAATCATTCAAAATAATGATGGAATTATTTTAAATCAAATAAAATATATTATAGATCTTATAAAACATTTTGGTTTGGATAAAAATAAAAGTAGTGACACTCCAATGAGTACTACTTGTAAGTTGGATCTTGATGAAGATGGAAAATATGTTGATCAAACCAATTATAGATGAATGATTGGAAGCCTACTCTACTTAAATTCTATCTAACCTGACATTATGTTTAGTGTATGTATGTTTTCTCATTTTCAAGAAAACCCTAAGGAATCTCATTTAAATGTTGTTAAGAGAATTTTAAAATACCTCAAGCATACACCCAATCTAGAACTGTTCTATCGTAGAGGAAAATCATATGAGTTAGTTATTCTAATGATGACTTTTTTGTTTGTAAGTTAGATAGAAAAATCACCTCTAGAACATTCCAATTTTTAGGAAAGTCCCTAGTATCATGGTGTAGTAAGAAAGAAAACTCTATTTCATTATCTACTGTCGAAGCTGAATACATAGTTGTTGGTAGTTGTTGTGAAAAATTTTGTGGATCAAACACACATTACTAGATTGTGGATATCAATTCAGGAATGTACCTATAAATTGTGACAATAAAAGTTCCATTAACATCTCAAAAAATAATGTTTCACACTTTAGGACTAAACATATTGATGTAAGACATCACTTTTTGAGAGACCATTATCAAAAAGGTGATCTCACTTTGGAATTCATTGGAACTGAATATCAGCTTGCTGATATATTCACCAAACCATTAAATTATTAAAGAATAGATTATATCATACATGAATTAGGAATGATAAATCTTAAGTAATATGTGTATTGGTTCACAACTTACTATTTCACATTTTACGATTTCACATGTCATTAGCTTAAGATTATTGTTTAACTCTTACAGTTCTATAAGTTTGTTGTCTTAAAATTTTTTGTTTCATGTTTACATTCTCACAATTACTATCTCTCATTTACTGTATGGCACAATACTATTTCAAACAATACGGTTCCACTGTTTATAAGTCACACAATAGAGATCTCACTGTGAAAATCTATTACGGTCTCACCCTGAAAACCTATTACGGTCTCACCATGAAAACCTATTACGGTCTCACCGTGAGAGTCTGTTCTAGTCTCACTATAAAAAACCTTTATCATTTTATTTACATATTATAACCCATATCACTGTAATTAATTGTTTTTATTCTTTCACTTTCCCACGCTTTTGAATTTACGACACTTGATATCCCTAAATGATAAAAATGAAATAAGTTTCACTCCTTTCTTTACTCTAGACTTATTCTCTCAAACTAGAAACATGTATCTCTATTGAACCTTTGTTGAATTCTCAAAATGAAACTCCCATCCTCATCAACTCCTGAGAAGTGAAGATAAAATAAGAAGATAAAAATATCACCGAATATAGCACCTGAAGGTCCTTTGAATTCGAACATAGTGAACAGAATAGTGGTACCTAAAAAGGAAATCTACCCCAATTGGATGCTATCAAGTAAGTCTTTAGTATTGAAAATAATGCAAGAGCAAGGATGGATGGATTGTTTCACAAAAGAGGAAAGACTGATTTACCCAAAGCTAGTTGCTCAGTTTTATCAATTCATTCAATTATCTTTTGATAAAGAAGATGGTTTTGTTGTGAGAAGCTACATCAATGGCCAAAGATCCACTTTTTCTTTGAGGTTATGGGTTTCCTACCTAAGGATACCTCATGAGGGAATTTTTAAGGACTACCAGAGAGTTCCTCCTCCTCCAAGTGATATATTTGTTTTAGAAGAAGCCTTGGGAAACTTTACTAGAAATGAAACAAAGAGAAGAGCTATTGCTGCTGAGCTAGATGGTGAAACCAGAATATTGTTTAAGTTTGTTCAGAATCTGGTTAGTCTAATAAAAAGAGATTTTTCCATACTCAAGTATCAGGATGTATTTTTTGATACATATTATGAAGAATGGACACAAGATTAACCTTTGCAATTATGTTATAATTCATATGTGTGAGTTGATAAAGACACCCACAAATTCAACCTCCCTGTTCTAATCAAGGTTAATCTCTACTATGCTTCATGATAAAGCGTTGGTTGGACCAGTTGAAGAAGTCATTAAGTACTATGAATTTTTTATCTCAAATGTTACAGTCAAAATAATGAAAATCAGTTGGAATCCATGGAGAAAATCATGAGTAGTGGATAGTGAGAGGTTCTATGAAAATTTCAACCCGGTTGAGCATTATTCAAAACCTAAGGACATATTTGATCCTAGTCTGGAACCAGATGATATTGCTAACTATCCTATTTATAAAGAAGAAGAAGAGGTTTTTGCACCTATAGGGGAAACTGTCCTAGATAAAGAAGGTAGTGGACCTATTCCTCAAGTCTTAATTGAGAAGGAAGTGTTTGTTCCTGAAGAAATTTTTGTTTTTGAAGAATATGAGTCTGCTTCTAAAGAAGAATATTTTGTTAATTTAAGGTAAAATGATGTTCTGGAAGAGCATCTAGAAGAATATCTTTCTCCTAAGAAAGAAGTTTCTTTTGAGGAACATATAGAGGAACAAGCTGTTCTTGAGATTATCCTATCTGTTGATGAAAGAATGGAGAAAGCCTTTCAGTTGGCAAGAAAAGAAATGGATGAGGCTATTAGTGATGAAATCTTGGAAATATATCAAATATCTAAATCTCTTAGTCCTATAAGAGATGTACTTATTGAGGGGGAGTAGAACCCCAATCTGGAAAGTGTTGATATTCCTAATCCAGTTGATCCAAGCTCTGTGCATACATGGTATAAATTACCTTGCTATTTTTATGTAAATAATTACCAAGAAGCCCCAATTAAAGGTATATATCTATCTAATGTGTTTCAATTGAAACTGATATCTTCTCTTTAAATTATCTTTGCAAAGGAACCTGAGCCTGTCTCAGCTTCTATACCTAAACCTTCACAATAACCTTCTACCTTAGTGAGTAAGGATGATTTGAAAGCCTTTGGAACTACCTTATTGGTGGGATTTAAAAAGATCATAAACACTCAAACTGCTCCTATAACCAACTTGAGTGAAAGAGATGCTTCCCTATTGTTAAAAAATAACATTTGGTTGATTCATCCAAAAATGCTTCATGAAATTCAAGAGGTCAGATTTGAGAACAAACAGCTAAGTGATGAAGTGAATTCTCTCAAAGCTATGGTTGAAGATATACAAGGAGTATTAAAATCAAGACCAGAGCTTGTTTCTCATCCTGTTAGTGTTCAAATTCCATAGTAAGTTTCCTTCTTGATTCAAATTAACCTAACTTACTTAGATGACAAGGTAGCTGAAAGAAACAAGCAAATAGTCAAGAAATGTGTGAGCTTGTTATTAGTCTCAACAAATTAACAGATGAGTATAAGGGTTGTCTCCAGAATGTTCTAAATCAACTAAAGTCCCTTACTTCAGCTATTATAGCTTTTAGTACCTATGGAAAGTCATCTCAACTATAACACCCTGCCCCTACCTCATTGTCTTAAGGAGTCAGTGAGGGATACTTGGCCTTAAGCGACGTTCCCAAGGTGCCAAAGGCTGGAAATAAATGCCGAGGGCTTCAAGATCAAGTTGGGGAACGATTTTCCCTTAAGACAAAACCAACCAAACCATCCACTAGCAGCCACTATATGATGCACATCAATTTCATTACCTAACCATGCATTCCCAAAAGACAACCAAGTTGTTCCACAACACAACTCAAAACCAATACAACGAGACATGTCCACACAACATCAGAGTACACTGCGGAAACTAAACAACCAAAAAACCAAACAACCAAATGGTGGAGCTTCTGTCCAACCTGTTCACCCATTCACACTAAGCGGAACTTCCCATCCACTTACTATTTATGGTGGCCCTTCCATCCACTATCCATCCCCTTTTTATAGTGGTACTTCTCGCCACTTTCACACGATATTCGAAACAATCCAAACCAAGCATATAACCCACCAAGGTCACAACCACATGCAATCAACCAATTCCATTTCATATCAATCCATTTCAATAAATCATCCATTTATTTAAAACCATTTTCCATGCCAACAACATTTCAATAAAACAACCCTTTTTATTGAAAACCCTTTCCATCAATCATTTCCACAAATCACCCATAGCATCCCATTTTAAAATCTCCATTTTAAAATCCACCAGAATAGCATTTCACCATAAAACCCCCATTTTCCAAATATCCCCAAAACATCCCCAAAAGATTTCCAACCAATTTTGCATAACAATTCAAAATTAATTTTCAGCACAACAATTTATTTTAATAAGGAACCATAAGTTCTAACCAAGTGGAGTCGAGAGAGAAGCCACCTACCTTTAGGGTTCCCGAGAAAATGACCCATGAACAACCGCACCTCAAATCCGGAGAACGCACCACCGAAACCTCTCTAGATCCCTTTCCCTAACATCCACAAGCCTTAATATTAACATCCAAGGAAACCACAACCATATATATACACACAACAAGTGTAGATCTAGAAAACCGAGAGAGAGGGGAATGTAGATCTAGAGGAAACAACAAGAGAAAAAAGAGGAGAGACTTACCCGAGAGAAACCACCTTGAATCCTCTTTGAAACGCTTCCAAATCGAGTGGGAGAGCACCCTTAACCCCTGAGAACCCAAAATCCCGAGTGAGGATCGAGTGGGAGGAATATTGGAGTGAAATGAGGCAATCTTCAGTGAGCCCGGAACTTATAACCCTAACTTTAAGTGGTCGCACGGTTATCCCGCACGGTTTGGAAAACCTTGAGCTAACCGTGCGCACGCCACTGCCTCGAGATCCAGGGTCCGCACGATTTCCTCGCATGGTTTGGAAAACCTTTCTCATGCCATGAGAATCCTACTTCCTCCCTTGCATGGTTTCCTGGGGAATTCTCACGGTTTCCACTAACCGTGCTCAAACCGTGCACCCCTTTAAAGGCCTCAAAACTCATCCAAAACCATTCCAAACACTCCCAACCTCTTCCCAACTCATCCCGTGAACTTTAAACACATAAAAAATGCATAAAAAGGGCCAAATACCTCAAAAAGGGGGTGCTACATCAACCCTCCTTGGATAGTGATCTTATAATAATGATTTTTAAGGAAGAACTTCAATCAGTGCTCAGTGGATTTGAAAAATAGTCTCTATAAGTGGTTCTCAAGAATAGTGACAGAGTTCTTGATATGGTAAGAATTCATTACAAGATTTCTAATGATTCTCATGAATAAATAAGAATGTGGATGTCTACTTCAATAGGATTTTCTCTAAGCATGATATGAAAAACCAATTCAAGTACCTTGTAGAGAATCTGAAAATCCCTCCTGTCACTCAAGCTTTCAAAAACTGAAGTTCAAAAGCTAAAGGATTTCACTTATTTGTTGGACAAGTTCATGGAGAACAAAGATGACTTTGAGAAAGCAATGCAGTGTGATGGTGAGATTATTGCAAACTTCGTCAAGCTATTGAGACCTTATCTTCATGTGCAGAGCACTGCTATTATGGCTCCTGTAGCTGCACCCTTGCAACTTGGTTTACCTCCTTCCTAATTCACTGCCTTTGTATCTACTTCTATGTTTGTCTCTCAGGATCTGAGTCAGATCATACCTATTATCTGTGACCAAAAATTACATCGGTCTTCTACCAAACTTACCATGGCCCCTTCTATTTTTGAAGGACTCCTTATTCCTTCTCTGATAGGTGGTTCACTTCCTTCTTTAACTTCTACCTATGCTCCTGTGGCTTCTCCTGATGTTGCTTCCAAGGGAAATGAGAAGACAGCTAGTGCTGGAGAATAGTGAACACTATTTTTTATGGGGATATTTTTTATATTTTTATTATCTATTGTTTGTAATGACACATCTTTCTTCATCTAATGAACTGTGAAATCATTTTGTCTATTCCCTTTTTTAATTTTGTACTCTTTTTTATAATCCCAAAAGGGGGAGAGACATGCACTCATACACTCTAAATGAACTCTAAGGGAGATACACATTCACTAAGAATGGATATCTCACTCACATGATTTTTGATCATCAAAAAGGGAGATATTGTTAGAATCTTCATATTTTAATCATGTTTTAATGATCAAAAATCCTATACATTCTGTAAAGTTTGTTAATCCTGTTTAATCTGTCTCAAATAATGTGTAAAGATGGTTGGATTCTTTATGAATTAAATAAAACTATCCAAGATCTTAAGTGATATGTTTGATTATTGTAACTATATTTAACTTTGGTCTATAATGATTTATTTTATGAATGATTAAGTCTAATTCACTCTGTGAATATTACTACTCAAGTCTATATACAGTTATTTGGATAAGTCTGAGAAACTATGAGTCTGCCACTAGTTCGGTTTTCTGGTAAAGGACTTAGACACCGTGACCAGATACCATGACCAGACACTGTAACCAGACACTGTGACTAGACGCCGTGACCCAGACACCGTGACCAGACACCATGACCAGACATCATGACCAGACATCATGACCCAGACACCGTGACCTAGACATTGTGACCAGACACCGTGACCAGACCCTGGGACCAGACACCGTGATCCTAACACCACATTTTTGCTACCAGTCCCTAATCTCTATACAACCATGCCATCATAATTTTCACACTACTCAAAGACAAAAAAGGAGACACCATTTCATGGTGACACTGTTTCCAAGTGACACTATTTCCAGATAGACTGTGACACCATTATTTAATTTGTTTTGTTGTTTTTAATTTACTTTCTAACATTCATATTTTAGTTTTTTAAATGAACTAACATAATTAATATTTCTTTGTAGACATGGCACCAGATAGTACGAAGTAATAGGTTTATAATACATTATTCATGTTCGCTCCAACACATGCACTCCATGAATAAAAAGAAAATTGTCGCCCTGAAACATATACGTGGTAGAGTAGCAGAAGTGCAAGAATTCCTATGAAAAGAACCGATACATGCAACAAGATACATTTTAAGAACACACGAAGCATTCACGAATCCAAAAACTGGGATACCATAGATCATATTCAAGGACATATTCACAATACCAACTCCACGAAGAACACGAGCCAAATCTAACTAGAAACCAAATCATCAGACTTGCGATACTCTATTTCTCACAAGAGGACTTGATTCTTGTATATGCTTCATCTTAGAAGTCCAAAGCTGCATAGAATAACACTCAGAGCACTTCTAACCTTATCTTATCATCTTTTCTCTATTGTGTATTGTTTTTAGCTTTTGAGTAGTGTGTGTGTGTGTGTATTAAAACACACACTGTCTCCTACACTAAACTGAAGGATACAATATATCCTCCTATCATATCTTTTTACACTTGTTTACTCCCACGGATAATTATGGATAAGGTCCATGCGTGACCTGGTAGTTTATACCCATGAAAAAATATGGAAGAGGTCGTGTGACCTGGAAAGTCATGTTCACTGTTGTTTACCCCGTTCTAGGGTGTGGATCAAGTTTATTAATATAAACTTCTTGGTGACAGATAATCACCAAGTGGAGTTTATTAGGTCTTGTATTAAGACTAAACCACTTCTTTTATCTATTTTGTTATTTAATTTAGTCTTCTCTGTTTTACTAGATAATTCAGAAATCAATAGATTCACTTTGATAGTTAAGCTTGGAAAGAAGTTGTAATTGTTTTGCCTTATTAGAATAGCTTCAAAAGTAATATTAATAACTGATATTATGTTTACTGAGAATTAATCAATCTTATGAGAATTTATTTAAACAGTCAAACTTTCATAACCATGTTACTTTTATTAATAAGGTTGTATTTATTTTTATTAGGGGAACCTTTTAAGAAAACATTTCAAATTGAAATTTTTTATATATACTCAATTCACCCCCCCCCCCCCCTCTTTATTACTCTACTCCAACCAAAAATATCATATTAAAAACATAATGATACTTTTAAATTACTTAATTTATTTTAAAGAAATTATTTTCTACAAAAAATCAGTAATTTTCACTCTTCACTGAAAGACAATATTTTCAGAAAAATCCAAAAAATTTACCCAAAGTAAAATATTTTATGATGATTAAAAAAAGTTATTCATTTTTTTTAAATTAAAATTATAAAATTTTGAAATTAAAAGTTTAAATAAAACCTTATAATAAATTTTTTTAATTAAAACTATTTTCTTTTGGATTTAAAAATTTACTTAATATTTTTATAATGAATATAACTATAAAAATAAAATTGAAGGTGATATATTATTTCATTAATTGGGTTGTTACATTATTCCCCCATTATTAAATTAAATCCTCATAGTTTTATCCACTTATTAAACAAGTATTGATATCGTTCCCTCGTAGCATTTTTTAGATTCCCATGTTTCCTATTTAGTGATATGTGTTTTCCATATAAACATAACCTAATTAATATTTTTATTCCATAAAACTTACTCTATATAATAAATTTTATGAAAATTATTTTCCTAATAATAAATTTTCTCCTCCAACTAAACTTATTCTTGGCTGAAATCATGAGTTGAATATGGATCATTCTTCCTTAACATTGAAACTTGAAGCATGTTGTGTACTTGGGAAAAAGATAGAGGAAAGGCCATTTGGAAAGAAAATTATCCAATATTCTTTGGGACTTCATATGGTATAAAGAACCAAATATATAGATATCCCTTTTCACTAAAATCCAAAACTAATTTCCATGAGTATACTTTGGCAAATACATTATTACCTACCTTGAAAGAAATATCTTTCCTCTGATTATCTGTATAACTTCTTTGCCTACTTTGCGACATCCACATATATTACTGAATCAACTGAACATTATCAGTCATTTCCTCTATCAAATATGATCTCATAAACTTCCATTATATTACATTATCCCAAAAATATGGTGTTCGACACCACTTTACATATAATTCTTCAAATATAACCATCTGTATACTGTAATGAAAACTATTGTGGTAAGAAAACTCAACCAAAGAAAGATGTTGATCACAAATTCTATCGTAATATTTTAAAAAATAATTAATCATTTATTCCATGGTCTAAATCATTAACTCGGACTGAAAATATATTTTAGGATGAATAGCTTTACAAAAATTTAATTCAATACCCACTGATTTATAATGTCTTTTCCAAAAATTATATTTGAACATGGGATCATAGTCTGATACAATAGAGAGAGAAACTCTATATAACCTGATGATCTCCTTTATATACAACCAATAAATATGATATAAAGAAATAATATCTCTAATGGGAATGAGATGTGTAGATTATGTTAAATTATCAACAATAACCCAACTCACATTGTTACCTCAAGAAGTAATTTGTAATATCACCAAGAAATCCATTTATATTTTTTCCCATTTCTATTAGAGCATTATAAAAGGTTGGAGAATTCATTTTAGTAATTTTCATTCCACTTTAACCAGGTAATGAGTCAAATATTTCATGGTAATGTCACCAATATCTATTTTCATTCCATCCCACCAGTAATACACCTGAATATCTCTTTACATCTTTGTGTTTCCTAGAAGAACAAAAAATGGAGAACTATGAGCTTCACTAAACAACTATTTCTTCAAATGGGAATCAAAAGTTACACATAATATCTTTCTAAATCTAAATACACATTATTAATCAATATTAATATCAATAAACTTTCCCTTATAAATAGATTCAACTTTTTCTTGCAAAGAATGATTATCCTTCCAAGCTTACTTAATTATTTCTGATAGAAGAAATTAAACTAAAACATAAAACAAAATAGTGTATGTACCTCTGTCGAATACTTATAGACCAAAATAAATGAAATAATTAATTGAATGGGTCATGTTCAAAACAAAACATGATTAATGTAGCGTTATTTTTTGGCCCAAAGAATCTGCTAATTGTTTTATTCTATAGTATGGTAATAGATCATGAAATAATAATCCTTAATCATCTATAGCCATCTTATTTTTCTCATATTAAATTATTTTGGAGTAAATATAAACTTCAAAAATTTGTGATCAGTATATATTTAACATTTTACTATAAAAAAAGGTTGCATCCAATTTTTTAAAGAAAAAACAACAATAGCTAATTCCAGATCATGCGTAGAAAATTTTAACTCATGAGGTTTCAACTGATGTGAAACTTAAGAAATTTCCTAATCATTATGTATTAGTAAAAAACCAACTCCCTTTAATAAATAATTAATGTAGATTATGAATTATTTATTTCTATAAAGAAGGGCCAAAATGGGGGAAATAACCAATCTTCATTTAAGTTCATATAAATAATCATCACATTATTTTATTCAGGTTAATTTAACTATTTTTCAAGTCTAGTTAGTTAGTGGACAAGAAAACAGATTCAAGTCTTCAATAAATATTATGTACTAACCAACTAATCTATGAAAACTAAGAATATCTATGATATTTGTGGGTCATGGCCATTATTTGACAATTTTTTTTGTAGGTTCCAAAGTTATTCCATATTTAGAAAAATATATACAATGAATAAAATTTATTGCAACCAAAACTGAAATTTATTAAATTTATGATACAATTTATTTTAATTTAATATTTTTAAAAATATTCTTAGGTGTCTTTTATATTCCTCTTAAAATTTATAATATACCAAAATTTAGTTAATAAAATAAACCACCCATTTATCAATGAACTCATGGAAATCTCTATTAATAAGGCCCAAATGTTCAATTAGTGCATTTTAAAAATAAAATGGAATAACCACAAACTCATAGTTCTCATACAATTCTAGTAATTTTTTTCCATCCATAGTAAAACAACTTAAGGTAAATATTTCTCAAGAAAAATATCCTTAAATGTTTCTTATTCCATGTAATCAAGATCATCATTCCTTATGATATTCTTTACCAAAGTCCGCAATCGATCAAATTCACCTTCAAAATGATAAATGGAAAGGTTTACCTTTTAATGTTATGAACATCCCATTACCTAAAATATATTATCCGGGTTATTAATCTATCCTTGATATACTATAGGTTCAGATGATCCACTAAATGATAAGGGTTTTTGTCTTATTAAATGATACACTAATGACCTGTTCCTCTGTGGTAGATATAACTTCTCCCCAGTATGGATACCACCACCATTTATAGCTTCTGTCAAATAATTCATCACTGAAAAAAAGTATTCTGTTCCAATTATAAACATCTTAGGATATTGATTTAAAAGGATATTTTCCTCTTGATGTCTTCCCACTACAGATTCCTTATTTCCTCTATGGAAAACCATGATGAAAAAAATATTTTAGAAGAAGTAACATGGTAATATTTAAATGCTATATCATTTCAACATAACCATAAAGTAAAATCTTTTAAGTTAAGATATTATTGTTATCATAAAATATAGAGTTATCTAAATCATTATTTGATAACAACTATAATTACTTTATCTTAAATATTACATAATATTGAGTTTTAATTGAAGAATTCATTCTATTAAATTCGATGATCCTTTCGGATTTGTAGATTTATAGAATTATGTCATACCTCATATATATAAAAACATAAATTAAAACGTGAAAATTTCTAATTAGTATCCATTTTTTCCATAATATAAAACATTTAAAATAAATAATGATTTATTTTCATGAAAAAAACTTCAATAATTTAAACATAACTTCTTCCTTTCCTTCCCACGTCCTTAAACCCTGTGAAAATTATCTAAAAACATGGGATGAGTACAAAGGGCTCAGTAAGGGACATGAAAAGAATATGTAAATTATTCCACTGAAAAATATAAAACCCATAAAAACTATTTCTTAAAATCATACCATTTCCAAATAAAGGGTTCTAATTTTCCTTAAAAAATATCATTATATTGAATTTTGAAATAAAATTATTTCCATGAAAACTCATTAGAAAACATAGAAAATTTATTTTGGTACCTTGGGAAATCATCTCATAAAACCCTTACAAAACCCTTACAAATTAGAATAACCATATGACCAAGTTCCAATATTATTATTATAATAACATAATAATTACACTATTAATTTTAGCACTATCTTGGTGCACCAATTGTATAATTTATTATGACTCCACAAGTTCTATCTTGGTGCACCCATTGTAACAGCTATAATGGGATAAACCGGCGCTATCTTGGTGAACCCACTATAAAAAATGTATAAGGAAGATATCAAGAATAATTTTTTTTATGATTTCATGTTTTCATTATAAATTTTTTGAAAAAATATTTTCAAATCATATGAAAAACACTTTTAAATATGAAAATACCCATTTCTTTTAAAAACACAATTTCAATACCAAAATACCATTTTATTTTAAAATACCATTTAAAATAATAAAACAACAAGAAAATTGGATAGAATGTTTTTCTTTGAATAAAAAATTAATTATTTAAAAGGAATACATGCTTCAAATAACAGTTATAAAGGAGGTAAAAATCATTATTTCAGTATACATTAAAATAGAATATTCCATTTTTCAATTGTAAAGGAAGTAAAAAATTCCATACAAAAATTAATTTTTTTTAAAATGAAATAATGACATATATATTCCTGATAAAAATATGATTTCCATAATAAAATCATTTGAAAAACATAGACATAGAAGAAAAAATAGTTAGAAGGAAAACATAAAAATGGAATTTGTTTTAATGAAATGACCCTTATCACTTTGGAAATATTTGAATCATACACCTCATGCAAGAAAAATACTATAAAAACACTAAATACAATGATAAAATAGGAATTAATGATATGACATGTGAATGGGTCTATTTATACAACTCATAAAATAATATAAGTAGGAAACATAAAAATATTCCTCAATGAAAGAAAATTGAGATGAAGTCCCTTACCTTGTGTTTGATTCACCGCGTTCATTATTTATCCTAAAAAAAATATTTTAATTATTTACATTCTTGAGAACCTTTTCAAGTTTTTTATTCCTTTTATTTCCATAATTACCATGTTATATATGTTTACTTAATCAATTAATTTTGAATCAATTGTTTTGATGATATCAGGCCTATGTGTCACAAATGAAACAAGGTGGATGACTATGATAAAAGAGGTAATTATTTAAATACCTCCAAAATAAAAAAAGTAATTAATTATCATATTTAAATATCAATTAAACTTTTTAATTCTGATCATGAAATAATTTTTTGAAAAATTAAGTTCATTACGGTCATGTAGATGTAGACTACACGTACACATTAAAAAACATTACCATTTTTCAATGATCAATATGGTGGGAAGGTATGCATTATTTTATCTTTATAGAATTATAGTAATATCCTAACTTCCATATTATTTATTTAAATATACTTATATTTAATATTATAGTGATCTAGTGATGAATAAAATAATCACATCACTTCGTGGAGGCGGTAGTCCACACGTACACGAACATCATTATCATTTTTTGTGTAAGAAATAAAATGATATATTATATTTTCATAATGATAAATATATCATTAATATAATTATTATTTTATTTATATCACATTTATTCATTAAATTTTTCCTTATTACATTACACATTAAACATTATAGAAAAATGAATCACATCACTCTGTGAGGCGGTAGTCCACCATAAACACAGGTGATGTTACAGTATCCCCCATGAAAGAGAAAGTAAGAAAGAATATGTGATATCATAGAAAGTAATGTATAAATATGTTAAAAATATCGCATATATATATATACATTAAATACATCATTATAAAAATCCATGAGAGGTAATTATGGAAAAGGATTGACATCCATTTGTGAGGCGGTAGTATTCTGTACACACGAATGATGATTTTGTATCTCATTTAATGGATATGAAGATTGATTTTGTTTATGACACTAACATAATAATATATCAGTATATTTGAGATAAATTTTTTATTATATAGGCATAATTGAATAATATTTTCTGGAGGTGGAAGAAAAAATAAAATAATGATGCTCAGTAAAGCACAATACCTCTTCTTCGTACAACCTTTATTGGTAAGCACCAAAATCATTATATGGATGGATTTTTAATAAAAATAAGGGATCTAGTATGTGGTGAAAAAAGTTAAGAAGATATTTTGTAAGTTATTATCTGATATAAATGTATTTAATGTAGTGAATATGAGAGGATATGGGGTGGCCTTTTATAAGTGAGGTGAGTGGCACACCTATAGTTTCTGAAATAAAAAAGGCGTAACCAAATTTTTATATTCCACAAGGGACCAAAGTGGAAAATTATCAAGAAATATAAATTATAAGGTCTAAATATTAAGAGATATTTCATTTTAGAAAAAAAAACATGTCATTTTAATCCTTATCATTTTAGTTTAACACCCCCCCTACCGAGTAAATTAGTTTTTACCTTAATAGTGGTAATTAATTTTTACAATTATCAATATTAATTATGGTAAAAAAATAAGTTAAAATTATTAGATAATATAAATTATTCTATGTAAAAATATGGAATCTATTTTACCAAATTCAATTCACTTAAGTGTTAAAATTTAATTTAAAATTAAACCCACAAATGTGATGAAAAATATTATCTTTAGGAAGTGTATTTCTCAAGAAAAAAGTAGATTTAATATTAAATATATGATTAATAATAATAATTTTATGAATATAAATTAAAATTTATTGATATAACATATATATATTTCATTTATAAAATTCCACAATATGAATTATTTTAATTAATCAAAATGGAGAAACATTATACACTTTAAAATTATTTTTAGAAAAATATCTTTTTTACCCAAAACAAACATATACTAAAATCCAATATAATGTTGATTAAAAAGTAATTAATTGGATTTAATATAAATAAATGAAAATTATGTTACTTGAAATCATATTCAAAACATAATGGGAATTTTAAATTACTTAATTTTTTTAAAAAGAAATGAGTTCAATACAAAAAATCAAAAAAAAACAATATTAGTTAGAAAACCAATATTTTATAAAAATATAACATTTCACACAAAGTAAATTTATATATTATTATTTTAATAATGAAATTTATTTTTTCAAATTAAATTTTTAAATTTTAGAAAAAAACATTTAAATAAAACCATATAACAAAAGTGTATAATTAAAAAAAATTTCCTTTATGATTTAAAAAATTAATTAATATTTTTATAATGAATATAACTATATTAATAAAAATTAGAGTGATTTATTCTATCATTAAATGAATTTTTACAGAGATCATAAGATTTTAACATTGAAAACATAATCATAAACAATCTTGATAAATGATGAGATTATAATCATAAAACCCTTACCACTTTGTTATCTTTTAAATTGTAAGCCCTATGAAAGGAATAACATCAAATGAAATGTTAAATATCATTATTTTAAAGATATTAATGATATAATATATAAAATTTAAATTATATACACCACATAAAAAGGAATAAGTGGAGGATTTGACATATGTCTCACAAAAGTAAAAGTGAGATGAAAAACCCCTACTATAGTTGTGATTTACTTCGTATGTGTTCGAACCTCATATATAAAAAATATAAACATATTATAAATATATTAAAGAACCATAATTATATATATCATACCATATTTCATTTATATATGACATTTAATTACTCTATTATTAATAATTCCTTATTAAAATCATGTTTCGAGTAATAACTACATAATTTTTCATGTTGGATATGGTTTCATATTTTATTTCATTTTACTTTGATCATAGTTCCATAATATACATAATTTTAAAAAATATATAAATTTAATATATATTCATTATATATGTATTGGTATTAATCTATAAAAGTTAGAGATATAAAAAGAATAACATTGTTTATGGAGACAATAGGTTGTACGTACTACTGAATGTTGTATCAATTTTCTTGACAGATAGAAATAAAGGAAGGTAAGTAATTCATAACATTTATAGAGTCATTATTAATCATATATATCACATATATTAATTAAATTTACCCTTATCACCATCCATGTAAAAAATGAAAAAAAATCACATCGCATTATGGTGGTGGTAGTCTATATGTACTCAGTGGTGATGTTATCATTTTCTAATGGATTTGAAGGTAAGGAAGTATATATATGATATTATAATTACAAAATTGAAATTATTTCATAAATAAAATATATATACAATAAATAAATCATTATATATTGATGTGAGATGTGGTTATAGAATACGAATTACATCAATTGGTAAGGCGGTAGTCCTCCGTACACAAAATTTACATTTTTGTTTCCCATTTGACAGAAGAGGATTTGAATATTGGTTATTATAGTTATGTCATAACATCTTAATATATTTTAGAAACTGGTGTTATTATTTTATCATAATTGATAGATATTTTAAGTAGTTAAAGAAATAAATAAAATGAATACATGTGACTAAGAACTATAACTATTCTTCGAAGAATTTCTTTAGGTTAACACCCAAAGCCTTCATATATTGGTTTTATGATCAACTAAGGACTCTAGGTAGTGTATAGGGATGTAAGAAATGTTTTTTTTAATTATTTGTCTAAAAATGTATTTTCTAGTGTGAAAAAAGGTAAGAGAGGGTTCCCTTTTATAATTGGGGGGAAGGACACACTTGAAAATTTTCAATTGAAAAAAAATATACCAACATTTTACTCATGAAAAAAGTAACCCAAAAGGATTAATATTTAAAATTATATGATATAAGTTCAAAATATCTCCCAAAAATTTTAATTATATACTTTGGTAAGTTATTTTGACCGTTATAATTTTCGTTTAACCCCATGGTAAACCCATTTTAACCTTAATTACAGTAATTAATATTTACTATTTTACTATTGATTATAAACAAAAATTAAGTTAAAATTATTAGATAATACTTAATATTCTTATTCAAAATATTTAATTTATTTTTAAATCTTAATTAACATAAGTGGAAGAATTTAATTAAAATTTAAACCCACAAACGTGATAAAAATCAGTTTTTCAAAGAAACATTTTTCATAAATATAAAATTATTTATATTAAAACTGAAAATTTAATTGATTATAATGACCAAAATTGGATTAATTATAATATTATTTAACTAAATATACTTTTAAAATAATTTTTAAAAAACATAAATTTTTAACTTCCTTAAATGAAAACGTAGTTATTAATAAAAATTAGTATTTTTCACTATTTATCAAGATATTAATATTTTCATAAAATTATAAAAAATTATATATAATTTAATTATGACATAACTAATTCAAAAATGAAGATCATTTTTTTTCAAAAAAAATTCTAAAACTGGGAAAAATTAATTTTAAAATAAGCGTGGAAAACACAACGAAACCGCCATTAGAAAAACCAAGATTTTAAAGCATAAAATTTGGTTTATTATTATCTCATTATTAGAAAAATATTACATGAAATATAACTTTTTTTAAATAATATATAATATATAAAATTAATTAAAATAATTCACTAGTAATGATTAATTTAATTTATTAGGATAAGAACACATTGTGCACATAAAAACCAGTTGTTCTGAATAATATTTCTTCTAATATCAAATAATTATTATTTGTATTTCTAAAAAATTGATAAAAAAATTACTTTATTTTATAAATGTGGGAACTATATATTTTAAATAATTTACTTATTTTTATTCATACATTCAATTTTAATGGATAAGTTATAATGGTCATACTTAAATAATATATTTCATAGGTCATTTAAGCTTGGTTTTTCATATAGTATACCATATAGAACATAATGTTATACTTTTAAAATCCTGAGGTTTTTTTTCACCATTTATCGAAGTGTTAAAATTGGTTTAAAATAAATATATCATAAATTATCATAGTGTTACATTCTTCCCTCCTTTAAGAAATTTTGTCCCCCCAATTTGATATTTCTCTTGGAAAACTAAGGTTTGCCATTTAAAAATTCATTTTTTTGGAAAACCCACATCATAAAAAGTTCAATACAAATTCCTCTTGAAAAGAGGGAAAGGGAATAAAAATGTGTCATAGAATAAAATAATACTAGTTTTTGAAGTAGAAAAACATTTGTGGGAAATGAAAATATGAACATGGAAAAAAATAATAAATAATTATAGATAGTGAGAGGGATCTCAAATAACAAGAAATTGAATGATCATGAGAAAGTTAACAAACACAAATCCATAAATATTTGATAGAAATTAAGGTAATTGGATAAAATTTTAATTTCAATATCATATTTTCTATAGTTTGGGGATTCTTTAACTATCATGATAGAGAAGACTTGAAAATATAATTAATTAATATAATTTTATTTCATAAAATTAATTTCATCCTTTGGTTGTGGTTAGTTCAATTTTATATTCATTTATTACTCTAATAATTTAATATCCAAGGATTTTTTTATGCATGAAGCACTAAAAATAACTTTTAATATACCATAAAATATATACAATACTGGAAATTCTTTCCATCTATCTCTAAATATTTACCAAAACAAAATCATCATCATATGTTATCCAATATAATATATTAATCTCTAAAACCACAATAGTATAACCAAATTTATACTTTTTCCATTTCATAAATTTTTAACCTTAAAACATAAATAAGATAATTCTGACCAAATTCAATGTTCAAAAATTTAGATGGAGGGTCTCTAAATTTCTAAACGCATCTTAACATTAGATTCCCCAAATAACATAAAGTAGTTATTAATGTCACATACCAAATAATTGAAGGCCTTTATCCCTATAAAACCATAATGAAAACTTGAATTCTTCTAAAAATTATTTCTCTCCTTATTCTATAAATAAAATCTTGGATTATCATTAATATTACAAAAATCCAAAGTTGTAGTAAACTATAGAAAATATATCATAAACTATAAAATCACAAACCAATTTCATGGTCACTAATACTATCCCATAAAAATATCCTTATCATTAGTATATCAACATCAAGAATATGTTAAGGGTTTTCTTCCCTCAATAATGTGTTTTTAAAAAAGATCAACTTTCCACTAAATCACTTTTCTTAGTCATTGGTACCATTCAACATATGTTTTAAAATCCTTATATAAAAAAATTGTAGTAAAATAATTATACATATTATTATTCTTATAATAATAAAATCATTGATAAAATACTTCTACAATATAATTATTAAATCCAAATACACATAAACTTTAATCATTCTACTTTGGATTTATTAATAGCATAAGATTGGACTTGATCCCTTAGCTTCTGTTAAAGTATATTCCATTGATTATTGGGGAATTAATTTTCATAGTTCCCCATATCCTTATAGTTGAAAAAAAACACATTTTATTTTCTTTATTACCATTGAATTAACTTACTTGATTACCTTTATCTCCATGATTAAAGAAAACACCCTTTACCTTTAAGCAAGTGTCATAGCATTTCTTTTAAGAATGATCACATATAGGGAAATAATTCTTTACCTTATTTACCATGTCCATTTTTCCCCATCATTATATTATTCTATTTATTTCCTTCAAATCCATAAGTCTTGGAGAATTAAATCGATTTCTTGATAGCACATGATATTATATCCTCGTATAGTGATAATTTTTAGGAGAATAGTTCCTTTATATGGATTGGATTGATACCATCAAAGAGATAATACATATTTCTCTATAGACTATTTACCTAGTATAAAAATTTCCCTTATATAATTGTAAAGTTATATTTATACTTAGAAACATTTTCAACTACCTTTTTTCGCTGACAAAAGAATTGTCTCTCAACTTCCGCTCATTGTATCAGATGAAAATATTCTTCCAAGAAGAGTACCTTTAAATAATTCCACCCATGTTTTCTATTTCATTTTCATCCTTATCATTTTGAATAAATAACCACCATTGATTTTTATCCCCTGATATGAGATAAACTGGCATGAAAACCTTCTCCCTTTCATTACATTCGAAAGTGATAAATATCTTCTTTAAGGAACATGTCTATTTCTTAGCTACAAATGGATTTGTAGGTCCATTAAATGATGAAGGTTTCTGACACATGAAAGAGTGTAACATTGTTACACTACATTATGGATCAGTAAGATAATCCATATGGAAAAGGTTATGAGACATAACTATAGTAATATTCCCCAATATAGTTATAATTTATCTAATCCAACTATAGCTCTAGCTCCAACATCATTATCTTTCCTATGATGTAAATCCTTATATGGGTTATTTTCATTGAAATGGTTTCCATTTCTTCCACTAAGTTTCATTTCTACATAATGGAATATACTAAATTAGATGATAACATTATGAATCATAATGTATAACTTCAAAACTTCTAAAACATTTATGCATGGATTATCTCATAATAAAAAAATTATTATCTTTGGGAATAATCTCAATTCATAAAAATATTTTAAAAGCCTTCATAATTTTTTATGAAGAAAGTGTGAATTATCCCAATAATAAGTGTGAAATAAGTTGTGACTAAGGAATTTTTTTATACACTATGTGATGAATGATTCAAAGTCCAATGAACCCTTTTTAAATTAATTGCTACTGGGTATATCTATTACAACGTGTAATGAACTTGACCCCGGTAACTCAGAGTTGGTGTCTGCTTTATTGCACTTGAATATTTACAATGAATAAAATCCTAAGGGACTTATTAGTTCAGTAATTTTTTAGAAACAAATATTTAAATGATAAGAATTTTATATAGGGATATAAAATAAAAATAATATAGAAGGAAGACACCTAGAATCAATAACCTCAATCCAAGAATTTTTTTTCATATACAAGGGAAAGGAAACAAAATTAGGGTAAGACCAAACACTAAGTAAGTGTAAATTAAAGTGGAATCTATCATGAATAAATAATAATAATCAATATGGAAATTTAAATAACTGAACACATTCCATTTAGATAACTTTAATATCCTGATAATATTAGGAAGTGTCAATATATAATGGTTAAAAATTGAAAACACAATCCATTTCATCATTAAACTGAGAATGAAATGCACTATACATAATATCATAGAGAATATTTCATGGATAATAATAAAAGAATTCTTAATGAAGTAAATTCTTAATTATTGGATGTCATTTATTAGTCATATGATAATTATAATGTTAATACCTTTCACAATACATTTAAAAATACATATAGAAACTTGTATAATTTTTTCAACTGATTTGTCTCATGATACCTATCGTTGCATCAAGGGGATATGTAATTCTAGACCCCACCCATCACTACAGGTGAAAAAAATCTATCATATATCTAATAATTGATTTAATTCATGAATAATTATGCCTTATAATTAAATATCGGTCTTGAGTAAAGGATGTATATTTATATATATTTCCCCAGTTAATCAATTAATTTTCAAAATAAAAACAATAAAAAATGATATATGGTTTAATAAATAATCATATAAATTATGAAAAAATATGGATATTTAATAGAAATGTAATTTCCAATGAAAACTGATTACATGAAAGTGATTGTTTCAAGAGAAATCTAACAATAACAATAGAAATTGATGTTGTTCAATAACTTTTACCACTTTGTAATTTTCATGTAAAATACACTTGAAAGAAATAATTCAAATTGAAACATAAAGTACCATGAATATTGAATGAATTGTGATATTAAATTTCAAATGGGAAACATATACACCACAAAAAAGTGAATTTTTTCATAATAACAAATAAGTCACAATGGAATGTAAATTGAGACGAAATCTCATGCATCATGATTTCTTTTGGTTAAATATGATTTAAGCTCATTTATAGTGGTTTTAAACATTTTATTAACTTAAAACAGAACCATATTAATATTTATAGAATCATATTGATCCTGTTATAACATCTTATTACCAGTTTATTAATAATCTTTTATTATTTTTATTTTTTTGGTGTTAATTTCCTTGATTTCTCATTCGTTATTTTTCATGAATATTACATTTATAGAACATTTTATATAGTTATATCATATCCAAATTTTTTATCAGGACAAAATTATCACATTTATACATAAATTATACTTTAAAAATCAATAATTAATTATGGTTGTGAAAAAAAAATGAAGTCATGGGGGTGGTAAGTTATACATACACATTGGTAACTTTTTCATTTTTCAACGATCATTATTGGAAGAAGTTAAGTAATATTTTATATTTAAATAATTATTATAATATTAAAAAATACATATTATATTCGAATATATATCATCCATTTTGCGTGGTGATGAAAATAGTGTCACATCACTTCGTGAAGGCGGTAATCCACATATACACGAATGATGTTATCATCTTTAAGTGGTTGAAAATATAAAAAATAAAATTATGTATTATATTTTAAGAATTATTATTTTTAAATATCATAATTATGCTATTTAAATCACATATAATTACAAATATTTACTTATCACCTTCCATGTAAAGCATTGTTTAAAGAGAAATTACATCCCTTTACGAGACAGTTGTTTTTCGTACACATGAGTGACATTATTGTGTCACTTACAAAATGGAAAGTAAAAAGGAATAAGTGATATAATTAATAAAAAGGTATAATTATGTTATAAATATAATATATATACTTTATATCCAACATTGTACCCAACCTTCGTAGGTTTTAATGGAAAAATCAATGACATTGGTTCGCGAAGCGGTAGTCTTCCATACACACGAATGATGATTTCGTAACCCATTTGAAGAAAGTAGGGGTAGTTTTAGGTGATGAAATTACTATAAAAATAAAAAAAATTATATTTGAGATACTTTGGTTATTATATCATCATGGTTTAATAATAATTTAAGGATGTGGAGAAAATGTAAAAGAAAAACACTCATTGAAAGTATGTTACCTGTTCTTTAAGTATCCTTCTTAGGATTTCACTAGAGATCGTCCTAGGTTGGATTTATATCCAAAATATGGATTATAGGATAAGATGAGAAAAGTTATGGAGTGATTTGGTCTGGTTTTGGATGAACCAAAAGGGTGTGAAGTTATGAATAAGACAGGACATTGGGAAATGTTTTATAAGTGAGGTGAGTGGCACACTTGTAATTTTTTGAAAAGATTCAATCATACCCAAATTTTTATCATTCCAAAAGACTCCAAAATGATACATTATCAAAAATTGAAGAGATAAGGTCAATAAAAGTCCATAAAATGGGTGTTTTACAAGTTGGAAGGTCATTTTAATCATTATACTCTTATTTAATCCCTGATAAATCCACTTATACCTTAACCACGGTTACTAATTTTTACTATTTTTAGTATTCATTTTTTTAAAAAAATAAGTTGATATTATTTTAAATTATAAATTATACTTATTATAAATATGGAATATATTTTTTAAAATTTAATTAACATAAGTTGAAATTTTTATTTTAAAATTAACCTTACATACATGATGAGAATGCAGGTTTTTTAAAGAGAAAATGTCCACAATTATACAAAATTTTTATATAAAAAGTCAATAGGAAAAATTAATCAAAGTACCTAAATTTAATTAAATGATATAAAATTTAACTAATTTTAATTTAAAAAAATTCAAAATATAATTTAATATTATAAATTATTTAACAAAAAATGTATTTTTTAATTAAAATTCAATATATTTCACTATTCATAAAAAAATTAAACTTTTCAGAATAATACCAAATATTAAACCTATGATAATTTTTATATTAATGTTTAAAAAATTATGTTTATTTTTTCATAATAAATTTTCTAAATGTTTTAAAAAAATATTTTAAATTATCTATGCAATGTGTGATGAAACCATCATTTTGAAAAAGTGTATTTATTCATAAAAAATTACTTTTTCTTTTAAATGATCCTTATATTCTTTCTAATCAATAGACAACCATAATTTTCATAATTTAGTTATTACTATCCATACCCTCAATTCTAATGGTTGGTATATAACTATTATAATAAATAATAATATTTATATAATATTTCACATTTTTCATAAACATAATGTTTCATGTAATACAAGATAAAATGAGTATTGTGTATAAGATACACTATTAAATATAATGTTCTTATTTTAAAATATCTAGGTGATACATTCTACCAACTCAAATAAATTTCATCCTCGCAATCTAATATTGATCTCAGTAATCAAGAATTTTTCATTTAAAAATTCATTTATAGAAACCCAAATCATAAAAAGGGTTAATAAAACATCCTCTTGAAAAATAGTAGGGGATGTGTGAAATTTATTTGGAATAGAACATATTATGTTTCCAAAATAGGATAACATAGTTGGGAAGTGAAAAAATAGATTTATAAATAAAATTTGACACCCAAATACTGATGTATAGTGATAGAGAACATTGATCACATGAAATTGGGTGATCCAACGAAGGTTAATGGCCACAAATCCATAGACCAAAGAGGCCTAAAAAAGGTCATTGGCATCATAAAAATGATGATAATTTATTTTTTCTGTATCCTTTTACTAGAGTTAAGGAATTCTTTCAATCTCTAAGAATATAAGGAAAGATAACTACATGATATATCTTTATTTCATAGGCATAATTTCATCTTTGGCTATGCTTATATCTTTTTCAAATTAATTTCTTACTATAAGAAATGAATATTTAAGAATGATTTTTTATGCCTGAGGAACTGAAATTCACTTTTAATGGATTGTAATATCTATCATAGAATGATATGTCATTCCTTCGATCTCAAGTTATTATTATAAAAAAATGTTCAGTATTGGTTATGCAATATGTGTATATAATTGTATAGTAAAGTAATTCATTAATCTATGGAACCTCTCCCAAATTTCAACTTAAACCACTTCATAAATGGTTACCCTTTTGAACATTCCAAAGGTTTAAGATTTAAAACATGAAAAAGAAATTTAATAAATTTCTAGAAAGAACTTATCATTATTTTATCAAACAACATTAAGTAGATCCCAATCACCACATACCAAAAATTTATCATTATTTGACATATTCCTTAAAACCAAACATGCTTTAAACACCATCAATGATAATATGAACCACTTTTTCAGTAAATGATTATTCAGTTTCATGGTAGTTAGTGCTATCAAATTCACTTCATCCATATCAATCATCTCTTTATCCCAAAATCATTATCTTATCATTTAGAATATATTAATACCTATATTTCCCCCAATAATTTGTTTTTGAATATGATAAAATTTCCACTGAATCATTTTTCATGGTCATTGGTACCATTCAATATAAACTTTCAAATAATTAATGAAAAGTTATTATAGTATAGTCCTTATATATTAAATAATTCTGATAGCCAATACATCATTGGTAAAATACTCAAATGAAATAATTCTTGAATCTAAACACAGGGACATTAATCAATCCACTTCGATTTTATCAATAGCATAAGCTTGACCTTTATCCCATAGCTTATTCTGAAGTATATTTCCTTGATGCTTGGGTCATTAATTTTTGTAGTTCTCCAACTCCTTACATTGAAGGCATTATACGTTGTCAATTCCTTTATTTCCCTTTTAATCATGAGCATGGAAGCCTTTCTCTACACACATGTAGAAAACTCGTATTCCCTTCCAGTAGGTACCATGGGTTTTCTTTCCAAAATTATCAAATGTTGGAAAATACTTCATTCCCTTCATTCCCTTTATCTATTTTTTTCTTCCATCATCTCTTATTATTATATAACTTCAAATCCATAAGACTTGGATAATTATTCCTCTTTCTTGAGAGAACATAAAAATATTTCATCATACGAAGAAAAAGTTTAAGCGACCAACACACTTTGGATACTTGGATTAATCCTTCAAAATATATTGTCAATCATGAACTCTATGTTGTGTTTGTAGTTTGTAACATACAATGATAACCTTTTGAAGGAAACTTCATAATCGAAAACACTTTATTCGTTATTTTTCATTAAGTAAAATATATTTCTATTTATCCAAGTTTTTTTTCATAAGGGAAATATTTTTTACGAATGAATCCTTAAAAGATTTCCATTTCAGGAGTTCTATTTTATATTACTCCATAGTATTATGGATCAACGACAATTATTAATCAAAATTTCCATTGATAAAACACACTATAAGTGTAACATTTTCCTTTTCACTACATAACAAGACCATAAATATCTTCTCTAGAGACTTATTCTATTGCTCAAATTCCATTTGATTTGTAGTACTACTAAAATATAGGGGATTATATCACATTATGTGATCCAACATAGGATAATATCATCATTTAATAGGTCTCTCCATTCAAAATAGGTTATTTTTAATAACCTGATTAAGATTCCATAATATTTCCATACTTTTCTCAGTTACAATACCATATGTAATGAATTCCCTATTAGGGAAATCACTACATTAACCATGAGTATTGATATCCTTCTTATTTCTAGGTTACTTTTCTAAATGATGGAATATATTGGATTAGCTCATAAAATTTTGAAAATTAAATCACATAATTCTAAATATGATGTAAAGCTTAACATAAATTAAAATGTATGTATTATTAATCTCATAATTATAAACTTGGATTATTTGGAGATATATTTTATTTAAAATAAATCATATTTCCTTGTAAATAAAATGTAAATTATCCTAATAATATCTCTTGAGAGTGTAAAAACAGGTGCACAGTAAGGCCTTATGTCATGTACTAGGTGATAATTAGGTCTAGACCAATGTTATATTTCCAAAGTTACTACACATAGGTACCTATGTTATAGAACCACATCCATTTTTAGTATCTATACATGGATTTATTAAAAATAATATCCATGTAATATCTTCCTTTCTAAATAATTAGGATATTCTTCTATTTTTATCCTCAAATTCTACTATAGGGTAATATTCCCTAATCTATGTTTTCCTAAATCAAGTTCCCAAGATTTATCCTAAACCTCCTCTAATACCAACTATAACAAGCTCGAACCTAGTAACCCAGTGCCTGTGTCTAAAGTATTACTTTATCCTAGATATATGGAATCAAATCCCAAAGGACTTATCAGTTTAACAATTTTTGAAAACCATATACATATATAATACTCATTTATATAAGGACATAAAATAAAAAGCATAGAAATGGAAAACACTTAGCATCTTGAAAATCATTTCAAGAATTATTCTTCATATCATGGGGAAATAAAATAAAATAAGGGTGAGATCAGATGCCTAGTCAAGGTTAATTAAATTAGAAGATATCATGAATCAATAAATATAATTAATATGGAAAGGTAAATAACAGAACACAAATGACATTTAAATAATGTGAATATTATTTAAGAAAACAAAAAATAAATATGTCAAGGTAAATAACTAAAAACACAATCCATTTAATCAATAAAATACAAATGAAATGAATTCATAGATAATATCATAGGGGAAATATCATAGAAAATAATAACTAAATTTCCAATTAAATAAATTCTTAATTATTTTACTTCATGTCTTAGACACATTATACCTCTTCTATTATGATATTTAATAAGAAATTTTAAACTATATGTAGAAAGAAGTTTAATTTATCCAACTGATTTGTCTCATGAGATCAGTCTCTACATCAAGGAGACATATAATGTTAGGACCCAACTATCACTGTAGGTCTAAATAATTCCAAATATATCAAAACATTGATTGAATTTATGATTTAATATCCCTTAACATTAGATATCCGTATTGAATAAAGGATGAAGATTTATCAATATTTCCCTAGTTAACCAAATAACATTCAAATTCAAAATCATATATAAACATTTTATAGAGTTTAGGAAATAATCATATCCATCATGAAAGAATATTGATATTTAATTGAAATTTAATTTCAACTGAAATTTTTTTATAAAAAAGTCATTGTCTCTTGAGAAAGTTAACAATCTCAAAATAAATTGAGATTGTTCAATAAATTTTATCAAATTATAATTTTCAATTCAAATACCCTTGGAAGAAATAATTTCAATTGAAACATATAATACTATGAATTATAAATTAATCATGATATTATAAGTCAAATGTTTAGTATATACACCACATAGAAGTGTATTGGTCCATAATAGATAATAAGTTTCAATAGAATGTAAATTGAGATGAATCGCCTTACCTCATGCTTTCTTTTGGTTGAATCTTTATTAACATCATGTACAGTGGTTTTAAATATTTAATTGAATAAAAATTAACTATATTAGTATTTATAATATCATATATTATCCTTTTATGACATCATATCATCATTTGTTAATAATCATTCATTATTTTCATCCTTTTGTGTTAATTGCCTTGTTTTATCATTCGTTATCTATTATGAAAGTCCATTTTACTACAAATATTATATAGTTATATTGAATAAAGATAAAAAATGATATAATTATCATATTTATACATCAATATAATTTTAAATTCAATTATTAATGAATGTTATGAAAAATAAAGTATGTTATGATCATGGAGATGGTAGGTCGTACGTGTATATGGGTAATGCATTAATTTTTCAATGATAATTATATAAAGTAGGTAAGTAATATTTTATTTTTCCATAACTATCAGAGTATCATAAATACCATATTATATAATTATATATATCATCTATAGGGATTGATGATCAAAAGAGAGTCACATCAGTTCGTGAAGGTTGTAGACTACACGAACGTGAACGATGTTACCATATTTATGTGACTAAAAAGGTAATAAATAAAATGATATATGTAATGACCCAAAATTTTGAATAAATTTTGTTCCCTAACTTTTAGGGTTATTTTATTTTATACTCAAAAAAACTATTTAATAAAATGAGTATAATTAAAATAAGACCTTTGGGTTTCGACTATTATATGACTGTTGGTCAATATAATCGTTGGAAACTAAATGTTGCGATTATTGTCTGTAAATACAAGTGATCATGATTAATTAATATAGAAAGAAGATTAAATTTCCCCATCTAGTAGTCTCAGGCCGATTGAAGCCCATCTGACGGAACTTGGGAAGGAGGTATCACCTTTGGGCTTTGCTCTGGACCAGACCCAAGCCGAACTTCATCGTGTGAAGCTGGAACGGAATCACCTTTGCGAGAAGTTCAAGATGATATAAATCACTACTCTGGCAATTTTGGCCGAGCCTCACCAAGATTATATCACCCTAGAACACCTTACTCTTAGGTCTTATGATGGTGTTATAAGGGGTTATGTAACGAGACCATAACTTCCTTATGTAATCCTTTGATTTAAATAAAAAAATTGTGATTTCTTCTTATGGTGAAGTTTGTGAATTTTCAGATGTCTGGATAAATATAGGATGTATCTTATGAATGAATTTTGAAAAAAAGGATATTTTAAAATATTTATGTAAACCTTAAATAATTAATGATGTGTAAGTATTTTCAAAAAATGGTCTTCTGAAAATGTGTTCAGTAAGAAATTTAGAGTCTAATAAGATCAACTTAATTTTTGGTGAATAGTAAATTATGAATAGTGATTTTATGCTTAGGATTAGTAATGTGACCAAATGGATTATTAATCTCACTTAAATAAAGTATTAATATAATTTAGGCACCTTGATTAAGTAATGTGATTCAATAAAATAGGTAAATAATTGTTTCAGAAATTATTAATAAGTATCAGTTTTTTTGGGTGAATAGAGTTTTTTATTTAAAATTAAATTGAAATTATTTATAAAATTATTTTCATAAAATGGAGTTCAATTTTGAAATCAGAGCATTGGTATTTGGTTAAGGTGAATTTTTGGGATTTTTCTGAGAAAGTTGAATTTTTGGTGAATAGTGAAAATACAATTTTTGAGTTACGGGTGTTTAATGACATCATTAAGGATGTAATAATTATGAAATAATTCTGGTCGACTTATAAATAGTAATATAAGGTATTAGGTGTCCCAAGTGTCCAATACCATGGGCAAATACCATGGGAAAGCCCATGGTTTTTCCAATACCACCAATGAGGTGTCCCTTGGCCATTAATGCCTTGTCCCCTCACTTCCCCTATAAATACCAATCCATTCTCTCATCCTTTCCATTCAAAAATCCTCATAAATGAATTTCGGGTCTCATTACCTCCCAAGGAGTCCTCCCAAGGTGACCTAAATCCTCCCAAGGTCCCAAACTTCAAGATTTCAAAGTTACTCTTCAAGGTAAGGGATCCTACCTCTCTCTTTCTTTTAATGTATTCTCCTTCATGTCATTTATTTTAAGTTCCACGTTCTTATGTTGGGGTTTTTCTTTTATATTCATCCTACTGTCATTTTCATGTTCATATTATTAGAGACCCCCTATTTCTTTCATCAATTCATTTTAAGAATGTTTAAGTGGCGCCGTTAGGCTGCCGAATTTTTGTAAGGGATCCTACCTCTCTCTTTCTTTTCATGTATTCTCATTTAAGTCATTTATTTTAAGCTCCATGTTCTTATGTTGGGGATGTTCTTTTATATTCATACTACTTTCCTTTATATTTTCATATGATGATAGACCCCCTCTTTCTCTCATCAATTTATTTTAAGAATGTTTAAGTGGCGTCGTTAGGATTCCGAATTTTTGTAAGGGATCCTACCTCTCTCTTTCTTTTCAAGTACTCTCATTTATGTAATTTATTTTAAGCCCCATGTTCTTATGTTTGGGTGTTATTTTATATTCATATTACTTTCCTTTTCATGTTAATATGGTGATAGACCCCCTCTTTCTCTCATCATTTCATTTTATTAATGTTTAAGTGGCGTCATTAGGCTGCCGAATTTTTGTAAAGGATTCTTTCACTCACCCCATTTTCAAAGTTCTACTTTCATGTCATGTCTTTCAAGTTCCTTTTTTTCCATGTTGGGGTATGATATATATATTTATCATACTGTGCTTTTATTTTCACATGATTAAAGACCATATTTAATCTCATCAATTCATTTTTTGAAGTTTTAAGTGACGCCGTTAGGCTGCCGAATTTTTCATAAGAGAAATCTTATTTTTGACTTCCTTTCAAGTTTTTCATTTCACATGGTATGTCCTTAAAATTTCATTACCATTTCCTTATATCCATTATTTTCATGACCCCCTCCCACCAAAGATTCCCCTCCTGAGCTAGCAATGGTGAAAGAGAGATAATGACCCCCGAGTCCCGCCTCCAGTAGGCCTCGGGGTGGCGACTAGCACCAAGGGTATGAGTTTTCACAAAAAATGGGAGGCATTGCCCTTTTTATTATTTAAGATCGGGAAATAGGACAAGTCAACCAAAAAAAAGGAAAATAACAAGTGTATATAAATAAACCCAAACCAATCTCACATGCATGTTTAAATAGTTCTGAAATAAGGTACAAGTAAAGGAAAGCTCAAAAGTACAATACCAAAAGAAACAAGTGTACAACAACTGAAATAACTCCAACTTTCCTGACTAGTAGGGTCCCGCACGGCCCTGGTAGTCCTCCTAGAAACCTGAAAGTAAACGTAGGGTGAGCATACAAGTATACTCAGTAGCGAAACCTAAAGCTCTCGTGCATAGGTGGGGAGACATCCTAATGTCCCGTGAGAACAACAGAAGAAACCTAGAAGGGAAATCTATCCACCCAACCTCACGAGCCACACTCACCAAAAACACAATCACAACAGGTAGTAGTAGTATAAGAACAAGATTATTGGGTACCCCGCACCCCTTCCCACTAGTTAGCTACTCTTCCTAACGGCGAACGTCCTGACGCTGCCACACTCTTCCCGACCACACACACCTAGGCCTCACAAAACCACACATCCCGCCCGCACACACCTGGGCCTCACAACCACGTATCCCATCTGCACACACCTGGGCCTCACAACCATGTATCCCACCCGCACACACCTGGGCCTCATTCCAAATATTCTTGGGAAACAATAAAACCTGCCCGAAGAGTCTTGGGCTAAAACCACCCCAAAAAAAACCTACCTGAAGGGTCTTAGGTGTAAGGTCGCCTCAAGCCATCACAGCCTAGGGAAAAAGGAGCAGGAAGGAGCTAGTAACTTAGAGGAAAACACCCTCTCCCATAAAATTGGAGTGTTCGGCACTAAGTTCTCAACATGGGTGGGGTGCGATAAAACACAAAAGATACAGATACATATATTTATACCAAACACACAGTCCAACCTATGGCTTCTAAACAGAGAAATTGAGCACGTTCCTCAGCACTGCTACTATGAAGCATGCATATAACAAACAACCCCAAGACCATTTAGTTTTTCACGTTTCAGCAGAATTAGTTTATTTAGTTCCTTATCTACTGGGAAACCAATAGCAACCAACCATATCAATCGTTCGTAAAAATATCTCTTCCATCCACAAATCAAGTTAGGAAAACACAACCAACACAACAAGTCCCTTCTTATTAACTAACCAACCCGTTGATTATTAATCTTTTTCCATTACCATGACCCACCATTCATTAACTCTTCCACTTTTTATTTATTATTCACAACCCATAGTTCGTTCACATTTAAACCCATCCCTATAGCCCCGCTGCCAACCACCATAACCACAATCACACTGAAACTCGTACATCATTATCCCTTTAATACCATTTATCACAGCCCCACTATAACATTCACACCAACCCACAACCAAGCCAACCGTAGCCCCACTGCTCACCTGATCCACAACTACCCACAAAACACCCCCATCACATGCCACGTATCCAAGCCAACACCCACATGTTCATTATTCTATTTGTTCAACCGGGGTGATCACACAAGGGTTTCATATTTTAAATCATCCAACTTTACATGATTAACTAAATTTCCATATTCAACGAAGTTTCCATCCACAAAATTGGTCAAGAAAGATAGGGAAACATTTAATTGCGCAAGAAAAGGCCCCCAACGACCATGATTTTCGGTAGGTAGAATCTGATTCAATTCACAACATAATATCATAGGATATAAATAATGTAACTGCATTCACAAACTTCCCATCCCTGTTATATAATCCAGTTATTATCTTTATTAAACTAGTTCAAATGTGTTTCACGTAAACAAGAGGACACCCACCCCGCATGATGCACAAATTTAGAGAGACGAAGGTAAGATCCCTACCTCAACAGGTTCTGATCACAACGCTCCCCCGGATCAACTTTAGAAGACGTCTGTCGGCATCCGTCACTTCTGTCGAGTCCCGGAAAAACCTCCTCTGGTGGAAGTTGGAAAGGAAAGGCCGAAGAAAATACAACGGATCCAACATCAAAAGTTCCTCCTCGTTGTTACGATCTCGTGGCCGCTGACGGATCGTAAATCAGAGCTCGGACGAAGAAGTTATGGAAGAAAATGAGCCTTCGAGTCTCTTGGGAGAGCTCTGCTCAGAGGAATGGGGAGGAGAGGGGTGAGTTGAAAATGAGGAGGGGACCCCTCCTTTTATAGGCAAGAAAAAAATTACACGGCGTGTACTTTATGGTACACGGCGTGTACTCGTCCATTTCACACGGTCACCACACGGCTTCCAACACGGCCTTTAACGCGGCACGCGGCCGTTGACTGGTCAACACACGGTTTGAGGGTAACGCGTATGCGGGGAGGGACTACACGACATGTAGTATGGGGTACATGGCGTGTACCCATTATTTCACACGGCAAGGACATGGCTCCAACACGACACATGGTTGTTGACTGGTCAACACATGGTTTGAGGGTAACGCGTACGCAGGGAGGGACTACACGGCGTGTGGTATGGGGTATATGGAGTGTACCCATTTATTTCGCATGGCAAGGACACGGCCTTCAACATGGGGTATATCAGGCGAGGGGGTACACGGCGTGTACTCATACTACACGGCGTGTAGTTTCAAAATTCTGAAAAGTGTGGGAAAAGTCCATTTTACCCTCTATAACACTTCGTGACCTTCTTTTTGACAAAGGAATGGGCCGGAGAGGTCCGTGCCATTACATTAGATACCTCTTAAAACATTCTCGTCCCCGAGAATTCAAAAACCAACTCAGAGGAACCCAACAAGATACCTCTTAGGGTTCTCGTTATTACAGGAACCCAACCAACAACCCTAATCATAGGTGTTAGGAATTCCCTCTCTTATGTCAAGATATTATCCTCTTTAGGCGGAACTGACTCGCCTGCATGGGTTTAATCGAATCCGCATTAATGTGTCTCGATTAAGGATTGGGCCTTCCCACTTCCATATATTAGGATTTTCCAACTTGCACTACCCCCAACACCACACAACCAACACACTTCCCGAACATGTGGTTTGGGGAAAATTCCTTCTCCTATGTCGAGATATTATCCACTTTAGGCGGCACTAACTCACCCGCACGGGTTCAATCGCATCCTCATTAATGCGTCTCGATTAAGAGTCAGGTTTTTCCCTTTCACCATACATCCGGACATGCTACACACTTCTAGAGAACAAGGAAACAAAAGGTATCATAACCGACAAGCCAAGCATTCCATATATCAAAGGTACAGAGTATAACATCAACACAAAGCTCAGAATAACAAGGAAAAACTCAAGTCGAAACAACTCCGGGTACTGAGCGTGCATCTGGGCCTCCCGCTCCCAAGTGCTCTCCTCGAGGCCACCATGCCTCCACAACACACGAACCAAGGGAATGGTTCGTCCACGGAGCACCTTCTCTTTACGATCCTCGATTCTGAATGGTCGTTCCTCGAAGGTCCTGTCATCTCCCATATCTAACTCTCCCCATTCGATAATGTGAGAGTCGTCGTGTAAGTATCGACATAGCTGGGATACGTGGAAGACATCATGAACCTTCTCCAACTGAGGTGGCAGGGCTAGCTGATATGCCACCTCGCCGACTCGCCTCAGCACCTCAAAAGGTCCGATGAACCTAGGTGAGAGCTTGCTCCCTTTCCCAAACCTTCGCTGCCCCGTCGAGGGGAAACCTTCAAGAACACATGATCCCCCACCTCAAACTCCAAGGGCCTCCTCCGACGATCATCATAAGACTTATGTCGGTCCTGAGCCACTTTCATCCTCTCACGTACAAGAGGGACTTTCTCTGTGGTGCTATGCACTACCTCTGGCCCAAGAGCACATGTCTCACCAACCTCTGCCCAGCAAATGGGTGAACTACATGGTCTTCCATACAAGGCCTCAAACGGTGCCATGCCAATAGTAGAGTGGAAGCTGTTATTGTAGGCAAACTCCACTAAAGGCAAGTTACGTACCCATGATCCTCCGAAATCCGAAACGCATGCTCGCAGCATGTCCTCCAACGTATGGATAGTCCGCTCTGTCTGTCCATCGGTCTGGGGGTGGAAAGCAGTTCTAAGGCATAGCTAGGTGCCAAAAGCATGTTGTAACCCCCTCCAAACTCGTGAGGCAAACCGAGTATCCCGATCTGAGACGATAGTCTTCGGAACTCCATGAAAACGCACCACCTCGTCTACGTACCTCTATTCTAAGGTACTCACCGGTCCCGACTCCTTAATTGCTAAGAAATGAGCTGATTTCGTTAGTCGATCCACCACTACCCAGATAGCATCATAACCACCCTGAGCTCTGGGTATTCATGTGACGAAGTCCATCGATATGTCATCCCACTTCCACTCGGGGAAATCTAAAGGATGCAACAAACCACTAGGAACACGATGTTCAGCCTTCACTTGCCGACAAACTAGGAATTTAGACATAAATTCTGCCACATCCCGTTTCACCCCGGGCCACCAAAACTGTTCCCTCATGCCTCAGTACATTTTTGAAACTCCTGGATATACCGCCAAGGCTGAGCTATGGAACTCACAGAGAACTCCCTCACGCATCGCCTCTGGAACAAACAACCTTCCATGGAAAAGCATCCGATGTCGGCTGTCCTCTGACCATCCTTCTGGAGTGTTTCCCTGATCGACACGATCCCGCATTACTTCCGCCTCGGAGTCCCCCCACTGAGACTCTTTCACCCGCTGCAACAAGGAGGACTGCACCGTCATCTGAAACAAACAGCCTCTAACACCTTCTACCCCTGCATCCAAGTGCAAGGCGGCCAACTCTCCCATCGCTTTCCAAGCATCAATGGATTCCCGAACCACTTCCTTATGCGACTTCCTGCTCAGGGAATCAGCCACAACGTTTCCCTTACCTTCAGTGTAAGAGATCTCAAAGTCATAGTTTTGGAGGAACTCGACCCATCTCCACTGCCGTAAGTTTAGGTCATGCTGAGAGAAGATATAACACAGGCTCTTGTGATCTAAGAAGACCACAAAGTGCTCCCAAAAGAGGTAATTTCGCCACAACTTCAGTACGAACACTACTGCTGCAATCTCTAGGTCATGGGTGGAATAGTTACGCTCATGAGGGCGTAACTGCCTATACCCATAACAGATCACTCCTTTCTTCTGCATCAGCATGCACCCCAGACAAAGGTCATAAGAATCACAAAACACCTCATACAACAACCCTTCCTCTGGAAACCTGAGTACGGGAGCACTGACCAACTTCTCCTTCAGGTAGTTGAAAGCTTTCTGGCACTGCTCGCTCCATAGGAAGACCTGGTTATTCCTAGTCAAAGCTTTCAATGGAGCAGAATCTCGAGAGAAGTCCGAAACGAACCTCGGATAGTAACCTACTAACCCCATGAAACTACGAACTTCTGCCACGCTCTTGGGTTCTGCCCAAGAAACAACTGCCTCCACCTTCGACGGGTCCACCGACACTCCATGTTGAGACACCACGTTCCCAAGGAAGTGTACTTCTCACATCAAGAACTTACACTTCGACAATTTCCCATAAAGATGGTGGTGTCGAAGGACTTCTAAGTCTGCCCTGATATTATCAATGTGCTCCTCCTCTGATCTTGAGTAGATCAGGATTTCATCGATAAACACAATGACGAACCGGTCCAAAAACTCTCAGAAGACAAAGTTTATAAGTCCCATGAACACAGCCGGTGCATTCGTAACTCCAAACGGCATCACTACAAACTCGAAGTGCCCATACCTGCACCTGAAAGTCGTCTTCGATATGTCATTGTCCTTTACCCTTAGCTGATGATATCCAGATCATAGATAAATCTTAGAAAACCAACATTCTCCCCTCAGTTGGTCGAAGAGATCATATATCCTTGGAAGGGGGTAACGGTTCTTGACCGTTACCTGGTTCAACCTTCGGTAGTCTATTCATAGCCTGATACCACCATCTTCCTTCTTCACGAACAAAACCGGAGCACCCCATGGCGATACGCTGGGTCGAACAAAACCCTTCTCCATCAGATCGTCAATTTGAATATGTAACTCCCGCAACTCCGAAGGTGCCATCCGATAAGGGGCCATCAAAATCGGACGGGCACCAGGCTGTAAGTCTATCCTAAACTCAACTTCACATCAGGGGGGTAGAGTCACAACCTCCTCAAGAAAAACATCGAGGAACTCCCCAACAAACCCCGGGACATCCATCATCTCTGTATCAGCTGGAACCACTGATAACCCGCCTAATAAGGAAAGGAGAGGCTCCACACACCGTCTTCCCACCTGATAGCTCCTCTCACCAACAAAAGCTACACGTTTCCCATCCATGTAGGAGAACATGACCCTTCTTCGGAAGCATTCGATAACGGCACTAACAGAAAACAACCAATCGATGCCTAGGATGACATCGTATGGTTGCATCTATAACAGAAGAAGGTCCCCACTAGATCGATGTGGTCCCAACATCATCCCACATCCCCGGAAAACACAAGATACGATGTTCTGGCCTCCAACTGGTGTACTCAGCACCAGTGGTATGGAAAGTCTCTCTACATCTAGTCCCAAAGCATGGTCTAGACCAGGTGCAAAAAAGGAGTGCGAAGCTTCTGAATTGAACAAGGTAGAAATGAGAGTGCTGAACAAACAAATCGTACCTCGCACCACCTCTGGTCCTGTCGGAGCTGTCAACTCTGTTGCGTGCAACTGTCCACGCCCAGCTCCTCTGCCTCTCTGATGTCATCCACCTCCCCGACCACGCCCTGTTCGAGGTCCCTGAGGAGCACCCTGAGGTCGTCCTCCTCCCGCAAAGTCTTCCCTCGGAGGAGCATGGTCCTACTGCTGCTGGAAGGGCCTCGCCGGCAACTAGTGTTGCTAAGGTGGGCGTTGAACCTGTCCACCTCCACTGTACTAAGCTCGGGTCGGGCACCGACTCTGAATGTGCCCGAAAACTCCACAAGAAAAACACTTCGGTCCTGGGCTCATGAAAAAGGGACAAGGACCTGAATATCTGAAGTGGAACTGCCGGGGCCTGCTCCCCACTGGCCTGAACCTGGAAGGTCCCATCGCAAGAGACCTGCTGTTGACCGCCTTCCCCTTTGACGAACCTGGTTGGATCCCCTCACGTGGTGCACCTCCCTGCGAGTGCATCCTCTCTACAACCTCTGCCTTCTTCTATACTTCCAAGTACGTCGGAAGGGTGAAGGGGGTGATAGAATACTGGAGAGAAGGACGAAGCGCCTCCTCCAAACGTCTCGCCCGAGACTCCTCATCCAGAAAGAGATCTAGAGCAAAGCACAGGAGATCCTTGAACTTGATACCCAACTCTCGTACTGACATACTCCTCTGCTAAAGGGAGAGTAACTCCTACCGCTTCTCTGCCTTGATCATGGAAGAAAGGAATTCCTCTCAGAATTCCTTCTCAAAGTCAGCCCATGGAACCTCTGTCTCTTTCCTCTCTCCGAGGTAGAGCGTCCACCACTGACGTTCCGCCCCTCTCAGCTGACTGACTGCTAAGGGAACCCAGTACTCCCTCGGAGCACGAATCAAGGTAAAAGCGATCCCTATCTCCTCAAGCCACCCCTCTGTCTCCATATCCGAAGTACTACCCTCGTACTTCTTGAGGGTATATCGCTGGAAAGAACGGAGAGTCCTCTGCCACTGGTCATCTTCCTCCACTCTGTCAATACTCAACTGATCGACCGCCTGAATATACTGGGCCTCGGCCATCTGAGCCACCCAGGGGCGACGTCCAGGTTCCATAGTTGTACGGTAAACAAATATTGCCTAATCCCAAGTAGTAAGGAAATTTCTCAGGGTTTCATTTTATCATTTTATTTCAATTTATTTCCCAGAACACCGAAATCAAGTAAAACACAATCATGATGATGCATGTACCTTCCATAGGGTCTCTACCCTACAATCAATGTAGTCTCACTTGGTCGTTCGGTAGGCTTAGAGTCCTTGCATTAGATCACGGAGGGCCCTAAAATCCTGTGTCCTAGACGGTCTTCCCTGGCCTATGTCACGCACCAAGATTAACCAACACTGTTTCCCTACCATCCCATGCAATAATCACTGTGCCTAACTCCAAACTACATCCTATCTCTCAACCTCCTGCTCTGATACCATTCTATCACGACCCCATCCCACCAAAGATGCCCCTCCTGAGCTGGCAATGGTGAAAGGGAGATAATGACCCCCGAGTCCCACCTCCAGTAGGCCCTGGGGTGGCGACTAGCACCAAGGTTATGAGTTTTCACAAAAAATGGTAGGCATTAACCTTTTTATTATTTAAGATTGGGAAATAGGACAAGTCAACCACCAAAAGGGAAAAGAACAAGTGTATATAAATAAACCCAAACCAATCCCACATGCATGTTTAAATAGTTTTGAAACAAGGTACGAGTAAAGGAAAGCTCAAAAGTACAATACCAAAAGAAAAAAGTGTATAGCAACTGCAACAACTCTAACTGTCCCGACTAGTAGGGTCCCGCACGGCCCTGATAGTCCTCCTGGAAACCTGAAAGTAAACGTAGGGTGAGCATACAAGTATACTCAGTAGGGAAACCTAAATCTCTCGTGCACAGGTGGGGAGACATCCTAATGTCCCGTGAGAACAACAGAAGAAACCTAGCAGGGAAATCTATCCACCCAACCTCACCAGCCACACTCACTAAAAACACAATCACAATGGGTATTAGTAGTATAAGAACAAGAGTATTGGGTACCCCGCACCCCTTCCCAATAGTTAGCTGCTCTTTCTAACGGTGAACGTCCTGACGCTGCCACACTCTTCTCGCCCGCACACACCTGGGCCTCACAAAACCACACATCCTGCCCGCACACACTTGGGCCTCATAACCACGTATCCTGCCCGCACACACCTGGGCCTCACAACCATGTATCCCGACCGCACACACCTGGGCCACATCCCGAAGATTCTTGGGAAACAGTAAAACCTGCCCGAAGAGTCTTGGGCTAAAACCACCCCAAATGAAACATACCTGAAGGGTCTTAGGTGTAAGGTAGACTCAATCCATCATAGCCTAGAGAAGAAGGAGCAGGAAGGAGCAGGAAGGATCTAGTAACTAAGGGTAAAACACCATATCCCATGAAATGGGAGTGTTCGGCACTAAGTGCTCAACATGGGTGGGGTGCGATAAAACACAAAAGATACAGATACATATATGTATACCAAACACACAGCCCAACCTATGGCTTCTAAACAGAGAAACTGAGCACGTGCCTAGGCACTGCTACTACGAATCATGTATACAACAAATAACCCCAACCCCATTTAGGTTTTCACGTTTCATCAGAATTAGTTTATTTAGTTCCTTATCTACTGGGCAACCAACCACAACCAACCATATCAATCGTTCATAAAACATATCCCTTCCATCCACAAATCAAGTTTGGAAAACACAAGCAACACAACAAGTCCCTTCTTATTAACCAACCAACCCGTTGATTATTAATCTCATTCCACTACCATGACCCACCATTCATTAACTCTTCCACTTTTTATTTATTATTCACAACCCATTTTTCATTCACATTTAAACCCATCCCTACATCCCCGCTGCCAACCACTATAACCACAACCACACCAAAACTCGTACATCATTATCCCTTTAATACCATTTATCGCAGCCCCGCTATAACATTCACACCAACCCACAACCAAGCCAACCATATCCCCGCTGCTCACCCGATCCACAACAACCCACAAAACACCCCCATCACATGCCACGTATCCAAGACAACACCCACATGTTCATTATTCAATTTGTTCAACTAGGGTGATCACACAAGGGTTCCAGATTTTAAATCAGCCAACTTTACGTGATTAACCAAATTTCCACATTCAACGAAGTTTCCATACACAAAAACGGTCTAGAAAGATAGGGCAACATTTAATTATGCAAGCAAAGGCCCCCAACGACTGTGATTTTCAGTAGGCAGAATCTGATTCAATTCACAACATAATATCACAGGCTATAAATAATGTAACTGCATTCACAAACTTCTCATCCATGTTATATAAACCAGTTATTATCTTTATTAAATTGGTTCAGATGTGTTTCACATAAACAAGAGTACACCCACCCCGCATAATACACAAATTTAGAGAGACGGAGGTAAGATCCCTACCTCAATAGGTTCTGATCACAACGCTCCCCCGGATCAACTTTAGAAGACGTCTGTCAGCATTCGTCACTTCTGTCCAGTCCCAGAAAAACCTCCTCGGGTGGAAGTTGGAAAGGAAAGGCCGAAGGAAAGACAAAGGATCCAAGCTCAGAAGTTCTGCCTCATCATTACAATCCTGTGGCTGCTGACGAATCGTAAATCGGAGCTCAGACGAAGAAGTTATGGAAGAAAAGGAGCCCTCGAGTCTCTTGGGAGAGCTCTGCTCAGAGGAATGGGGAGGAGAGGGGTGAGTTGAAAAGGAGGAGGGGACCCCTTCTTTTTTAGGTGAGAAAAAAAAGTACACGGCTTATACTTTATGGTACATGGCATTTACTCGGCCATTTCACACGGTCACCACGTGGCTTCCAACACGGCCTTTAATACAGCACGCGGCCGTTGACAGTTCAACACATGGTTTGAGGGTAATGCGTATGCGGGGAGGGACTAAACGGCGTGTAGTATGGGGTACACGGCGTGTACCCATTTATTTCACACGGCAAGGACACGGCTCCAACATGGAACACGACCGTTGACTGGTCAACACACGGTTTGAGGGTAACGCGTATGCGGGGAGGGACTACACGGCGTGTAGTATGGGGTACACGGTGTGTACCCATTTATTTCGCACGGCAAGGACACGGCCTTCAACTCGGGGTATACCAGGAGAGGGGGTACACGGCGTGTACTCATACTACACGGCGTGTAGTTTCAAAATTCTGAAAAGTGTGGGAAGAACCAGGTCTTCCTATGGAGCGAGCAGTGCCAAAAAGCTTTCGACTACCTGAAAGAGAAGTTGGTCAGTGCTCCCGTACTCAGGTTTCCAGAGGAAGGTTTGTTGTATGAGGTGTTTTGTGATTCTTCTGGCCTTGTTCTGGGGTGTGTGCTGATGTAGAAGAAGGGACTGATCTGTTATGGGTCTAGGCAGTTACGCCCTCACGAGCGTAACTATGCCACCCATGACCTAGAGCTTGCAGCAGTAGTGTTCGCATTGAAGTTGTGGCGACATTACATCTTTGGGGAGCGCTTTGTGGTCTTCTCGGATCACAAGAGCCTGCATTATATCTTCTCTCAGCGTGACCTGAACTTATGGCAGCGGAGATGTGTCGAGTTCCTCCAAGACTATGACTTCGAGATCTCTTAAACTGAAGGTAAGGGAAACGTTGTGGCTGATTCCCTGATCATGAAGTCGCATAAGGAAGTGGTTCGGGAATCCACTGATGCTTGGAAAGCGATGGGAGAGTTGGTCACCTTGCACTTGGATGCAAGGGTAGAAGGTGTTAGAGGCTGTTTGTTTCAGATGACGGTGCAGTCCTCCTTGTTGCAGCGGGTGGAAGAGTCTCAGTGGGGGGACTCTGAGGCGGAAGTAATGCGGGATCATGTCGATCAGGGAAATGCTCCATAAGGATGGTTAGAGGATAGCTTACATCGGATACTTTTCCATGGAAGGTTGTTTGTTCCAGAGGCGATGCGTGAGGGAGTTCTCTGTGAGTTCCATAGCTCAGCCTTGGCGGTACATCCCGGAGTTTCAAAAATGTACTGAGGCCTGAGGGAACAGTTTTGGTGGCCCGGGGTGAAATGGGCAGTGGCGGAATTTGTGTCTAAATGCCTAGTGTGACAGCAAGTGAAGGCTGAACACCGTGTTCCCAGTGTTTTGTTGCATCCTTTAGATGTCCCCGAGTGGAAGTGGGATGACATCTCGATGGACTTCGTCACAGGACTACCCATAGCTCAGGGTGGTTATGATGCTATCTGGGTAGTGGTGGATCGACTGACGAAATCAGCTCACTTATTAGCAATTAAGGAGTCGGGCCCGGTGAGTACCTTAGCATAGAGGTACGTAGAAGAGGTGGTGTGTTTTCATGGAGTTCCGAAGACTATCGTCTCAGATCGGGATACTCAATTTACCTCACGATTCTGGAGGGGGTTACAGCATGATTTTGGCACCCAGTTATGCCTTAGCACTTCTTTCCACCCCCAGACTGATGGACAGACAGAGCGAACTATCCAAACGTTGGAGGACATGCTGCGAGCATGCGTTCTTGATTTAGGAGGATCATGGGTACAACACTTTCCTTTAGTGGAGTTTGCCTACAGCAACAGCTTCCAATCTACTATTGGCATGGCACTATTTGTGGATTTGTATGGAAGACCATGTCATTCACCCATTTGATGGGCAGAGGTTGGTGAGACAGGTGATCTTGGGCTATAGGTAGTGCAGAGCACCACAGAGAAATTCCAACTTGTACGTGAGAGGATAAAAGTGACTCAGGACAGATAGAAGTCTTATGTTGGTCGTCAGAGGAGGCCCTTGGAGTTCGAGGTGGGGGATCATGTGTTCTTGAAGGTTTCCCCTCGACGGGGGCAGCGGAGGTTTGGGAAAGGGAGAAAGCTCTGTAACACCCGAGACTTTTATGAGAAATATTTTGTTTTTATGTTATATAAATCATCAAAGGAATCTTTCACTGCACGCAACACTAGCTTGGCTTGCTTTACACGCAACCGCAGCCTTCCTCGATAGCTTGCGTCGTACGCAATACCGAGTTTCACTAAACAAAGATATATTATAATATTATAAACTAGCTGTTATGAATAGTATTAACTGAATTTTTAATTTTATAACATTTTAATCTATCTTATACATTTTCTATAATGAGGTATGAAAACAAAATCAGTTTTTTTGGATAAAAGAAGTATTTTTCAAAAAATGCAGTTTTACCGCCTTTTGATGGCGCACCCACATTAAATCTAGTTTTTGACAAGTTTATAAGTTCAATTTGAAAAAATAAAATTCTTCTTTAGAATTAGGATATAAAAATTTACTTTGGATAAATTTTTCATATTATTCTGATAACTTTCATATTTTAATGAATAGTAAAAACACGCTATATTTTAATTAAAAACAACTTTTTCATCGCAATACTTTATATGGTTAAATTATAATATTGAATGTTTTTAAAGTATAAATAGAATATATTTTTACCATTTAATATAATGTATGTCATTAGAATTAATTTTACATTGAATTCATAGGTAAAAACATTTCAATCTTTGGCAATGTTTTAACTTTTAAAACATGTTTGCTTAACAACGGGATTAATTTTAAATTAATTACTGCAACTTCTGTGTTTTTAATTTTGAAAAATGGATTCCATATTTGGAATCATTGGGTCCAAATTATGTTAATAGGTTACTTTTATTTATTTATTTTGATATTATGAATAGTAACTACGGTAATTTTTATTTACTACGGTTAAAGGTAAATAAGGTAATTCAAGGTTAAAAGAATATTATAATAATTTAAAATTACCTTGACACTTATCCTAACCTTAATTTATGAGTAGTGGAAGACCATGGGTATCCTTGGGTCGATTTTGGGACCCCATTGAGCCACTTGGTAGTGACAATGACAATTTGGATTAATTAATTTAATGTAAAGACAAAATTGACATTAACAAAAATCTTTTAGTAATTAATTTTTATAAGGGGTTATATAAATTATATTTTTGACTATAAATATTAATTAGAAATATAAAAATATTTCCTACATAATTATATTTTTTTATAATTTTTAGACACCAAATAAATTAAATTATTTATGACACAATAATGATGAAGTATTTACCTCATTAATAAATGATTTAAATAAATAAGATTATAATGATTAAAATATTTTACAAAACATGTCCAATTCTGATTGGATGATTTTATTTCGACCATGAGTCATCTTATCTTCATCTTTAATTATTTTTGGACCTTTTGAAACCGAAGATAAGTTTATAATAAAATAATATTTCCACACTTTCCAAAGGTGCCCCTCTCCTCCCTTATAAAAGGGAACCTCCTCCCTCTCTTCCTCACACCAATTTGAGCCTTCAAGATCGGACAACCCCTGCCCATTTCACTTCCCCACTTCCTTAGAAACCTACTAGAGGTACTGGTCTTCTCAAAAGACCAACTCTAGTGCCTTAAGAAAAATTTTAAAGGAGGCACTTCGAGAAAGAGATAATATCTTCTACTGTTTTCTTCAAGTTCCATTCTTATTCTACTCCCTATTATTTAGTTGTTTCATTATGAAGTAATAACATCAGTATCCCTCATATAATTATATGTTATTATAAATATGAAACAACTCTATTTCACCTCTTATCCATCCTATGGAAAACGAAATCACCGCGCGTGCGTACGTACGGAATACCGTCTCCACGCCGTGGTGTGATCTGTTTTCCACCACCACCTTACTTGGATGGTTATAATGGTGTAAAGAATAACTATATATGATTATTTTAAAGTGATATTGGTTCTGAAATATTATACATACACTTAAATACAATTCCATGATCATGGGAACGATATCATCGCTCGTGCGTACGTACGGCCTACCGTCTCCACGATGTGATGCGACTCATTCTATATGATCTTCATTGAATAATGATTATATAAATGAATTGAATGAATTAATATGATATATATTACACTAATAACATTCTGTAAATGATGTATATATATCCTATAAATAGGAATAATAATTTATTCGACAAAACACACATAAGAACAAAAGGAAATAAACACCCGAATAACAAGTAGTAATGAAATATTACTAATAAGAATCTAAGAATATGACCATATATGATATCATAACAATAATTATGAATCTGGAATAAGTCAATAACATTATTTAAATCATTATACATGAGTTTCGGACACTTACAAAGCATATCAGACCTAAGGTAAGGGAAAATATCACAATCTCATTTTTATCCGAGATTGTTTATGCTTTGGTATTTACTGTGGTGTATTTTATCATCCACATCCATGTTTCCTCAATATGTAATATTATTTCCATCCAACTAAAATTGTTTAAATCCAATTTTACCCTTCGGTGAGTTTTTATTAAAAGATATGAAAGGAATCTTTTGTTGTATTTCGTACGAGGTACTTTTTGACTTTTCCAACAAAAGTATGAGAAGAATGTTTTTTTAACTTATACGGCATGAATGGATTTTTAAAACATTATTTCCAAGAATATTCCTTTACAAGTTTTCAATTTTATTTTTAATCAACTTCTTTTAGATTAAAATTACATGACATGTTAAGAAAGGAAAAATGTTTTTGAAGTAGAAAGGATATTTTCCTCAAGAATGGAGTTCAAGTGTTTTATCAAAATTATTTTCCATCTAAGATAATATAGGGTTCTCTTTATATCCCTATTGATATGATTATGTTGTGATGGAAATATTTTTATGAATTCCTTTATCTTATATGAATTGTTTTATGATGTCATGATGTTTAAGATTCCCATTTTTATTACATGGGTTATGCTATGATGTATGGTTTGTGATTTTGTGGCACACATAATAATGGTATCATTATGAGATGGGTGGGACCTATATATCCCTCCAATGCATTGGGTAAAGATTTTATATCTCATGATATAGACATGGCTGGAATGGCAGGTTAAACCAGTTCAGTGAAACAGGACTGAAACGAGGAGTGAACTCGGTTCAGAAATGGACTTTGTCCACTAAGATAGTCTTGGAAATGAGTCTTGACTAATAAAAAATGATTCTCTATGATTATGTGTGTATGCCACAAAGTTTCCTATTTTAATTTATGATTATTGGGATTACATTTCACTACTATGATTTATCCCATGTTATGAAACTATGATCTATTTTACAGGTTAAGATTTCCAAAAGTTATGTTCTTGTGTATATGATGTGATTGATATTTCTTTTGTTTACCCTTACTGAGCATTTGAGCTCACCCTTTTGTATGTTTTCTTTCCCCAGGTCAGGAAGAAGGTTATTAAGTAGGATATTCCAAAAGGGACTCTAGATATGATGAAATAAATGGGAGGAAAAGTAGATGCTTTATGAACCAGTTGTTTATGTTTCCCAGTTTCTAAAGACTCTATACCTATACGGTCCTTTCATGGTTTTGTTATATGTTGTAATAAGTGTAATTCAATTTTGAAGTACTAACAATGTATGTAAATATGGGTCTTTATAGTTGGTATTAGAGGAAAGGTATATTCAACCTTTGGAAACTAGGATGTGAAAGCCTTAGTAAGAAACCTAAGGATATGTCTAAGCATAGAACACAATCTTAGTGTTTTAGAAATTTCCATGAACAGCCTATGATAAGACCTTAGGTGTAAAATTTTGTTCTTGATTATGTGGTTTTCTTTTTATAATTAGTGTTGCTCGCACTATTCTTCTTGGTTTTAGTCAATGGATAGAACCCGAAGGAACCGTGTTAATGCGGAATGCGACGGGCAATGCAATGATTGTCCCACTGAGCAACCAAACGATATGGGAGCTGGAATGAAAAATCTTGTAGCCATGATCACACAACTTTCTCAAGCTATGAATCATGCAGGACTTCCAAATGAGCAAAGGAAGGAGCAACATTCTGTTGAATCCTTCATAAGGTAGCGTCCACCTTCATTCAGCGGGTCTTCTGATCCATTAGTGGCTGAACAATGGATCAGTACCACTGAAAAGATATTTTCAGTTCTTCAATGTTCTGAACATGATAAAGTCATCTTAGCAGTGTATCATTTGGAAGTTAATGTTGATCAATGGTGGAATCTTATCAAGAATATGAGGCAAAGGGGTGAAATTGAGTCCATGGAATGGGACGAGTTCAAGAACTTATTTTTCAATAAGTACTTCCCTCATATTCTCTGAACAAAGATGGAGAAAGAGTTTCTTGAACTGAAGCAAAAGGATGATGAATCTGTTGGTACCTATGAAGTAAATTTTACAAGACTTTCAAGGTACGCTTCTAGTATTATTATCCAACCTGAGAGTAAGATTGATCGATTCTTTAGTGGCTTAAAACCAAGTCTTCGAAGGGCCTTAGCCATAAGGGACTTCAATAGCTATGAGGAAATCGTTCAATGTGCTCTCAAAGTTCAGAAGGAGATTGGAGTAACCCATCAGTCATATGGGTTTGATAAGAAGAGGAAAATGCAATTCAAAGGAAAATATAAAGAGAACACTGAAAAGAAGATGAGTTTTCCCTTATTATCAAAGTATGGAAAGAAACATGGAGGGAGTTGTCTTAAAGGGACAAGTAAATGTTTCAAATGTAGAAAGGAAGGTCATCGGGAATTTGAATGCCGCAATGATGGGAAGAAGATGTCTAATGATGCAAACAAAGGAAGGGATACACAGAATAAACCTACTACGCTTCAATGTTTCAAGTGCAAGGAGATGGGGAATTATGCCAATCAATTCCCAAATCCAAGGGTTGATAATGATGATCGACGTCAACAAAATCTTAATGCCAAAGACAAAGGAAAGTCACATGCAATTACTATCGATGATGTGGAGTACGACAACGAAGTGGTGATAGGTACACTTACCATCCACTCTAAAGTAGCAAATGTTTTATTTGATTCTAGATCCAACCACTCTTTTATTTCTGAAGAATTTTTTAAGGGTATTGTCGTATTACCTCAACAATTAGATGCTGAGTTGGCTGTGACAACTCCTAATGGCACAACAGTCGCATCAAAAGTTTACAATTATTCTCTTATTGAAGTTTGTGGGAAAGTGCTTCCTGCAAATCTTGTGATCCTTCCTATAGTGGAATTTGATGTGATTCTTGGCATGGATTGTCTTTCTTTATATGGAGCTCATATTAATTGCCAAAGAAGGTAAGTCACATTTCATATTCCAGATCAATCTATGATCGTCTATCGATGCAAGGATGAACATAACTTTCCAGTGGAAATTTTATCCATCTTATGGGTCTTGATTCCACTAAATGAAGGTTATTTATCTCAAATGGTTGGAGAGAAACTCACGATTAATAATATTCCCATTGTACAGGAATTTGATGATGTCTTTCCGGAGGAATTGTCGGGTCTTCCACCAAATCGTGAAGTTGAGTTTTCAATAGAACTCGTACCGGGCGCTTTACCTATTTCAAAGACACCGTATAGAATGGCCCCAATTGAGTTGCAGGAATTGAAGAAGCAACTCCAAGAGAATCTTGATAAAGGATTCATACGCCCTAGTGCGTCACCTTGGGGAGCACCTATTATTTTTTTTAAGAAGAAAGATGGATCAATGAGACTCTGCATTGATTATCGAGAACTTAACAAGATCACTGTCAAGAACAAATATCCTCTCCCACGCATTGATGACCTATTTGACCAAATACGTGGAGCTCAATACTTTTCCAAGATTGATCTTTGTTCTGGGTATCATCAATTAAGGTTCAAAAGGGAGGATATACCAAAGACGGCTTTCCGTACAAGGTATGGACACTATGAATTTATAGTGATGCCATTTGGTCTTACTAATGCCCCTACTATCTTCATGGATATAATGAATAGAGTCTTTAGAGACTATCTTGATCAGTTTGTGGTAGTATTTATAGATGATATTCTTGTCTATTCAAAGAGTAAGGAAGAACATGAAGATCACTTGAGAATTGTATTAAAGACCCTAAGAAAGGAGAAGCTTTATGCCAAATTTACCAAGTGTGAATTTTGGCTTCAAAAAGTTTCATTTTTGGGTCACATAATCTCAAAAAAGGGGATATCTGTGGATCCAGCAAAAATAGAGGTTATCGAAAGATGGTTGAGACCAACAACAGTAACTGAGATCCGAATTTTTCTTGGTTTGGCTGGATATTATCGACGTTTTGTGAAAGATTTTTCACGATTATCTAATCCACTCACCAAGTTGACTCGGAAAGGAGTTAAGTTTGTTTAGACAGAGGAATGTGAAGAGAATTTCAAGGATTTGAAAATAAGGTTATCCAGTGCACCTGTACTCAAACTTCCTTGTAGTGGAGAAAGGTTTGTGATCTATAGTGATGCATCCAAGAAGGGTTTGGGGTGTGTTCTTATGCAAAATGATATGGTGATAGCTTGTGCCTCACGATAGTTGAAAATACATGAGCAAAATTACCCAACTCATGATTTGGAGTTAGCTGCGGTAATCTTTGCATTAAAGATTTGGAGGAATTACCTTTATGGAGAAAGGTGTGACATTTATACTGATCATAAAAGTTTAAAGTATATTTTCACACAAAAGGATCTGAATATGCGCCAAAGAAGATGGTTGGAGCTGATTAAGGATTACGACTGCTCAATTCATTACCACCCTGGGAAAGCAAACAAGGTGGCAGATGCATTAAGTCGACAAGACCATGCTAGCTTATCCATGATGAGGATCACAAAAGATCCAATATTTATGGATTTACAAAGGATGGATCTTGGAATTATAATGGAAGGGTAAAATCGTATCTTTCTCAAATGAATGTTCAACTATCTATACATGTAAAGATTAAAGAGGCGCAGAAAGAAGATGTCGAGTTACAAAAGAAGGTGAGAAATGTTCCTGAATTCAACCTTGATTGTGATGGGATAATAAAGTTCCAGAATCAGGTTTGTGTTCCTCCCATCCCCGAATTAAAGAAGGAGCTGCTGGATAAGGCTCATAGTTCTTCATTCTCTATTAATCCTGGAAGCACGAAGATTTATAGGGACCTGAAAGAGTACTTCTGGTGGGATGGAATGAAAAGATATGTTGTTGAATATGTCTCTTGATGCTTGGTTTGTCAGCAAGTTAAAGCTAAGAGACAGAAGTCTAAGGGAATGTTATAACCATTACCCATACCCGAATGGAAATGGGAAAACATCACTATGGACTTTGTCACCGGACTTCCTAAAACAACCAAAGGTAATAATGCTATCGGGGTTATAGTTGATCATCTTACGAAGTCGGCACACTTCATTGCTATTAGAGAAGATTTTTCTCTTGATCAGCTTTCCAGGATATATGTAAAGGAAGTGGTAAGATTGCATGGAGTACCAATTTCCATTATATCTAATCGGGATCTGAGTTTTACCTCAAAGTTCTGGTGAAGTCTTCAGCATACTCTGGATACAGAGTTGAGTTTTAGCACTGCTTATCATCCTCAGACAGACGGTCAGTCTGAGAGGAAAATTCAAACTCTAGAAGATATGTTGAGAGCTTGCTCTATAGATTTCAAAGGTGGTTGGGATCAACACCTACCTCTGGTGTAATTTTCTTATAATAATAGCATTCAATCTAGTAATCATATGGCTCCTTATGAAGCTCTCTATGGAAAGAAATGCAGGACTCCAACTTGCTGGGATGAAGTTGGGGAAAGAAAGCTATTAGGACCTGATCTTGTTGATGAAATGGCAGAAAAGGTCAGATCTATTAAACAACACATAAGAGCAGCTCAGAGTCGACAAAAAAGTTATGCCGACAACCGAAGAAAATACTTAGAGTTTGAAGTGGGTGATAAAGTTTTCTTACGAATATCTCCCTGGAAGAGGGTCATGAGATTTGGAAAAAAGGGAAAGTTGAGCCCTAGATATATTGGTCCTTTTAAAATTCTGGATCGTGTTGGGAAGTTAGCTTACCGATTGGTGCTTCCACCGAATCTCTCTCAAGTTCATGATGTGTTCCATGTATCTCTCCTGAGAAAGTACATACCTGACCCTTCACATGTACTCAGCTCAGAAGTTGTACCGCTGGAACAAGATCTTTCTTATGAAGAACAGCCGATAGAGATTCTGGATCATAGCGAAAAAGTACTACGGAACAAGACCACTCGCTTGGTGAAAGTTTTATGGATGAACCACCAATTAGAAGAAGCTACATGGGAACTTGAGGATATGATGAGGGAGAGGTATCCTCATCTGTTTGTTACGAAGTGACGAATTTCGAGGGAGAAATTCATTTTAAGGGGGGTAGAATATAACACCCGAGACTTTTATGAGAAATATTTTGTTTTTATGTTATATAAATCATCAAAGGAATCTTTCACTGCACATAACACTAGTTTGGCTTTTTTTACACGCAACCGCGGCCATCCTCGATAGCTTGCGTCGTACACAATACCGAGTTTCACTAAACAACGATATATTATAATATTATAAACTAGCCGTTATGAATAATATTAACTGAATTTTGAATTTTATAACTTTTTAATTCATCTTATACATTTTCTATAATGAGGTATGAAAACAAAATCAGTTTTTTTGGATAAAAGAAGTATTTTTCAAAAAATGCAGTTTTACCGCCTTTTGATGGTGCACCCACATTAAATCTAGTTTTTGACAAGTTTATAAGTTCAATTTTACAAAATAAAATTATTCTTTAGAATCAGGATATAAAAATTTACTTTGGATAAATTTTTCATATTATTCTGATAACTTTCATATTTTAATGAATAGTAAAAACACGCTATATTTTAATTAAAAACAACTTTTTTCATCGCAATACTTTATATGGTTAAATTATAATATTGAATGTTTTTAAAGTATAAATAGAATATATTTTTACCATTTAATATAATTTATGTCATTATCATTAATTTTACATTGAATTCATAGGTAAAAACATTTCAATCTTTGGCAATTTTTTAACTTTTAAAACCCGTTTGTTTAACAACGGGATTAATTTTAAATTAATTACTGCAACTTCTGTGTTTTGAATTTTGAAAAAAGGATTCCATATTTGGAATCAGTGGGTCCAAATTATGTTAATATGTTACTTTTATTTATTTATTTTTGATATTATGAATAGTAACTACGGTAATTTTTATTTACTACGGTTAAAGGTAAATAAGGTAATTCAAGGTTAAAAGAATATTATAATAATTCAAAATTACCTTGACACTTGTCCTAACCTTATTGGATGAGTAGTGGCCGACCATGGGTATCCTTGGGTCGATTTTGGGACCCCCATTGAGCCACTTGGTAGTGACAATGACAATTTGGATTAATTGATTTAATGTAAAGACAAAATTGACATTAACACAAATTGTTTAGTAATTAATTTTTATAAGGGGTTATATAAATTATATTTTCGGCTATAAATATTCATTAGAAATCTAAAAAGATTTCCTAAATACTGATATTTTTTTTATAATTTTTAGACACCAAATAAATTAAATTATTTATGACACAATAATGATAAAGTATTTATCTCATTAATAAATGATTTAAATAAATAAGATTATAATGATTAAAATATTTTCCAAAACATGTCCAATTATGATTGGATGATTTTATTTCGACCATTAGTCATCTTATCTTCATCTTTAATGATTTTTTGACCTTTTTAAACCGAAGATAAGTTTATAATAAAATAATATTTCCACACTTTCTAAAGGTGACCCTCTCCTCCCTTATAAAAGGGCACCTCCTCCCTCTCTTTCTCACACCAATTTGAGCCTTCAAGCTCGGAAAACCCCTGCCCATTTCACTTCCCCACTTCCTTAGAAACCTACTAGAGGTACTGGTCTTCTCAAAAGACCAACTCTAGTGCCTTAAGATAAAGTTTAAAGGAGGAACTTCGAGAAAGAGGTAATATCTTCTACCGTTTTCTTCAAGTTCCATTCTTCTTTTACTCCCTCTTCTTTAGTTGTTTCATTATGAGGTAATAACATCAGTATCTCTAATATACTGATATTTTATTCTAAATATGAAACAACTCTATTTCACCTCTTATCCATCCTACGGAAAACGAAATCACCACGTGTGCGTACGTACGGAATACCGTCTCCACGCCGTAGTGTAATCTATTTTCCACCACCACCTTACTTGGATGGGTATAATGGTGTAAAGAATAACTATATATGATTATTTTAAAGTGATATTGATTCTTAAATATTATACATACACTTAAATACAATTCCATGATCATGGGAACGATATCATCGCTCGTGCGTACGTACGGCCTACCGTCTCCACGATGTGATGCGACTCGTTCTATATGATCTTCATTGAATAATGATTATATAAATGAATTGAATGAATTAATATGATATATATTACACTAATACCACTATGTAAATGATGTATTTATATCCTATAAATAGGAATGAGAATTTATTCGACAAAACACGCATAAGAACAAAAGGTAATAAACACCTGAATAACAAGTAGTAATGAAATATTACTAATAAGAAGCAAAGAATATGACCATATATGATATCATAACAATAATTCTGATTCTGGAATAAGTCAATAACATTATTTAAATCATTATACAGGAGGTTCGGACACTTACAAAGCATATCGGACCTAAGGTAAGGGAAAATATCACAATCTCATTTTTATCCGAGATTGTTTATGCTTTGGTATTTACTGAGGTGTATTTTATCATCCACATCCATGTTTCCTCAATATATAATATTATTTCCATCCACCTACAATTTTTTAAATCCAATTTTACTCTTCGGTGAGTTTTTAGTAAAATATATGAAAGGAATCTTTTGTCGTATTTCGTACGAGGTACTTTTTGACTTTTCTGATAAAAGTACGAGAAGAATGTTTTTTTTAACTTATACGGCATGAATGGATTTTTAAAACATTATTTCCAAGAATCTTCCTTTACAAGTTTTCAAGTTTATTTTTAATCAACTTCTTTTAGATTAAAATTGTATGACATGTTAAGAAAGGAAAAATGTTTTTGAAGTAGAAAGGATATTTTCCTCAAGAATGGAGTTCAAGTGTTTTATCAAAATTATTTTCCATCTAAGATAATATAGGGTTCTGTTTATATCCCTATTGATATGATTATGTTGTTATGGAAATATTTTTATGAATTCCTTTATCTTATATGAATTGTTTTATGATGTCATGATGTTTAAGATTCCCATTTTTATTACCTGGGTTATGCTATGATGTATGGTTTATGATTTTGTGGTACACATAAGAATGGTATCATTATGAGATGGGTGGGACCTATATCTCCCTCCAATGAATTGGGTAAAGATTTTATATCTCATGAGATAGACATGGATAGAACGGAAGGTTAAACCGGTTCAGTGAAACAGGACTGAAACGAGGAGCGAACTCAGTTCAGAAATGGACTTTGTCCACTAAGATAGTCTTGGCAATGAGTCTTGACTAATAAGAAATGATTCTCTATGATTATGTGTGTATGCAAAAAAATTTCAAGTTTTAAGTTATGATTATTGGTATTACATTTCACTACTATGATTTATCCCATGTTATGAAATTATGATCTCTTTTGCAGGTTAAGATTTCCAAAAGTTATGTTCTTGTGTATATGATGTGGTTGATATTTCTTTTGTTTACCCTTACTGAGCATTTGAGCTCACCCTTTTGTATGTTTTCTTTCCCCAGGTCAGGAAGAAGGTTATTAAGTAGGATATTCCAAAATGGACTCTAGATATGATGAAATAAATGGGAGGCAAAGTAGATGCTTTATGAACCAGTTGTTTATGTTTCCCAGTTTATAAAGACTCTATACCTATACGGTCCTTTCATGGTTTTGTTATATGTTGTAATAAGTGAACTTCAATTTTGAAGTACTAACAATGTATGTAAATATGGGTCGTTATAAGCTCTCACCTAGGTTCATCGGACCTTTTGAGGTGCTGAGGCGAGTCAGTGAGGTGGCATATCAGCTAGCCCTGTCACCTCAGTTGGAGAAGGTTCATGACGTCTTCCACATCTCCCAGATACGTCGATACTTACATGAAAACTCTCATGTTATCGACTGGGGAGAGTTAGATATGGTAGAAGACGGGACCTTTGAGGAACGACTAGTCAGAATCGAGGATCGTAAAGAGAAGTTTCTCCATGGATGAACCATTCCCTTGGTTCGTGTGTTGTGGAGGCATGGCGGCCTTGAGGAGAGCACTTGGGAGCAGGAGGCCTAGATGCACGCTCAGTACCCAGAGTTGTTTTGACTTGTGTTTTTCCTTGTTCTTCTGAGCTTTGTGTTGATGTTATACTTTGTACCTTTGATATATGGAATGCTTGGCTTATCGGTTATGAGACCTTTTGTTTCCTTGTTCTCTGGAAGTGTGTATCATGTCCGGATGTGTGGGGAAAGGGAAAAACCTGACTCTTAATCAAGACGCATTAATGAGGATGCGATTGAACCTGTGTGGGCGAGTCAGTGCCGCCTAAAGTGGATAATATCTCGACATAGGAGAAGGAATTTTCCCCAGACCACATGTTCGGGAAGTGTGTTGGTTGTGTGGTGTTGGGGGTAGTGCAAGTTGGAAAATACTAATATATGGATGTGGGAAGGACCAATCCTTAATCGAGACGCATTAATGCTGATGCAATTAAACCCGTGCATGTGAGTCAGTGTCGCCTAAAGCATATAATATCTTGACATAGGAGAGGGAATTCCTAACACCTATGATTAGGGTTGTTGGTTGTGTTCCTGTTATAACGAGAACCCTAAGAGGTATCTTTTTGGGTTTCTCTGGGTTGGTTTTTGAATTCTCGGGGATGATAATGTTTTAAGAGGTATCTGATGTAATGGTGCGGACCTCTCTGGACCATTACTTTGTCAAAAAGAAGGTCACGAAGTGTTCTGAAGGGTAAAATGGACTTTTCCCACACTTTTTAGAATTTTGAAACTACACGTCATGTAGTCCCTCCCCGCGTACGCGTTACCCTCAAACTGTGTGTTGACCAGTCAACGGGCATGTGCAATGTTGGAGTTATGTCCATGCCATGTGAAATAAATGGGTACACGCCATGTACCCCATACTACATGCCATGTAGTCCCTACCCGCGTACGCGTTACCCTCAAACCGTGTGTTGACCAGTCAATGGTCGTGTGCCATGTTGGAGCTGTGTCCTTGCCGTGTGAAATAAATGGGTACACGCCATGTACCCCATACTACGCGCCGTGTAGTCCCTCCCCGCGTACGCGTTACCCTCAAACCGTGTGTTGACCAGTCAACGACCGTGTTCCGTGTTGGAGTCGTGTCCTTGTCATGTGAAATAAATGGGTACATGCCGTGTACCCCATACTACACGTTGTGTAGTCCCTACCTGTGTACGCGTTACCCTCAAACCATGTGTTGACCAGTCAACGGCTGCGTGTCGCGTTAAAGGTCGTGTTGGAAGCTGCGTGGTGACCTGTGAAATGGTCGAGTACACGCCGTGTACTTTTGTTTTTCTTGCCTATAAAAGGAGGGGTCCCCTACTCCTTTTCAACTCACCCATATCCTCTCCATTCCTCTGAGCAGAGTTCTCCCAAGAGACTTGAAGGATCCTTTTCTTACATAACTTCTTCGTCCGAGCTCCGATTTACGATCCTTCAGCAGCCATGGGATCGTAACGACGAGGCGGAACTTCTGAGCTTGGATCTGTTGTCTTTCCTTCAGCCTTTCCTTTCCAACTTCCACCCAAGGAGGTTTTTCCGGGACTCGACAGAAGTGACGGATGCCGACGGACGTCTTCTAAAGTTGATCTGGGGGAGCGTTGTGATCAGAACCTGTTGAGGTAGGGATCTTACCTTTGTCTCTCTAAATTTGTGCATCATGCAGGGTGGGTGTCCTCTTGTTTATGTGAAACACATTTGAACCAGTTTAATAAAGATAATAACCGGCTTATATAACGGGGATGGGAATTTTGTGATTGCAGTTACATTTTTTATATCCTGTGATATTATGTTGTGAATTGAATCAAATTCTTCCCACTGAAAATCACAGTCGTTAGGGGCCTTTGCTTGTGCAATTAAATGTTTCCCTATCTTTATAGACCATTTTTATGGATGGAAACTTTGTTGAATGTGTAAATTTGGTTAATCACGTAAATTTGGCTGATTTAAAATCTGGAACCCTTATGTGATCACCCCGGTTGAACAAATGGAATAATGAACATGTGGGTGTTGGCTTGGATACGTGCCATGTGATGGGGGTGTTTTGTGGGTTGTTGTGGATCAGGTGAGCATCGGGGCTACGGTTGGCTTGGTTATGGGTTGGTGTGAATGTTATAGCGGGGCTGCGATAAATGGTATTAAAGGGATAATGATGTACAGGTTTTGGTGTGATTGTGGTTATGGTGGTTGGTAGCGGGGCTGCAGGGATGGGTTTAAAAGTGAACGAACTATGGGTTGTGAATAATAAATAAAAAGTGGAAGAGTTAATGAATGGTGGGTCATGGTAATGGAATGGGATTAATAATCAACGGGTTAGTTGGTTAATAAGAAGGGACTTGTTGTGTTTCTTGTGTTTTCCTAACTTGATTTGTGGATGGCAGGGATATGTTTTACGAACGATTGATATGGTTGGTTGCGGTTGGTTGCACAGTAGATAAGGAACTAAATAAACTAATTCTGCTGAAATGTGAAAACCTAAATGGGGTTGGGGTTGTTTGTTGTATGCATGCTTTGTAGTAGCAGTGCTGAGGTACATGCTCAATTTCTCTATTTAGAAGCCATAGTTTGGGATGTGTTTTTCTTATACATATATGTATATGTATCTTTTGTGTTTTATCGCACCCCACCCATGTTGATCACTTAGTGTCGAACACTCCCATTTCATGGGAGAGGGTGTTTTCCCCTTAGTTGCTAGCTCCTTCCTACTCCTTCTTCCCTAGGCTGTGATGGCTTGAGGCGACCTTACACCTAAGACCCTTTAGGTAGGTTTCTTTTGGGGTGGTTTTAGCCCAAGACTCTTTGGGAAGGTTTTACTGTTTCCCAAGAATCTTTAGGATGAGGCCCAGGTGTGTGCGGGCTGGATACATGGTTGTGAGGCCCAGGTGTGTGCGGGTGGGATGTGTGGTTTTGTGAGGCCCAGGTGTGTGCGGGTGGGAAGAGTGTGGCATTGTCAGGACGTTCGCCGTTAGGAAGAGAAACTAACTAGTGGTAAGGGGTGCGGGGTACCCAATACTCTTGTTCTTATACTACTACTACCTGTTGTGATTGTGTTTTTGGTGAGTGTGGCTGGTGAGGTTGGGTGGATAGATTTCCCTGCTAGTTTTCTTCTGTTGTTCTCATGGGACATTAGGATGTCTCCCCACCTGTGCACGACAGCTTTAGGTTTCCCTACTGAGTATACTTTTATGCTCACACTACGTTTACTTTTAGGTTTCCAGGAGGACTACTAGGGTCGTGCGGGACCCTACTAGTCGGTACAGTTGGAGTTATTGTAGTTGTTGTACACTTGTTTCTTTTGGTATTATACTTTTGAGCTTTCCTTTACTTGTACCTTATTTTAGAACTATTTAAACATGCATGTAGGATTGGTTTTGGTTTATTTATATACACTTGTTCTTTTCCTTTTGGTGTTTGACTTGTCCTATTTCTTGATCTTAAAAAATAAAAAGGGTAATGCCTCCCATTTTTTTGTGAAAACTCATACCCTTGGTGCTAGTCGCCACCCTGGGGCCTACTGGAGGCGGGACTCGAGGTTCATTATCTCCCTTTCACCATTTCCAGCTCAGGAGGGGCATCTTTGGCCGGAGAGGTCTGGGATATTACATTTATATTCTGTCCCTATACTATTTTATGGATCATTTATGAGTGGGTGACCCATGTTCCCTCTCTTTTCAATGTTTTCTAAAACCCAGTAACATAGTCGTTATGCTGCAGAATTTTCGTCTCAAAATGTATTTCTATTTTTCTCAAATTCATTTATTTTATTAAGTGAATACTCAAAGATCTTTATTCTACAGGGGTATTCACATATATATCAAAATGTTCTATTTTAATTTTGGGATTTACATACATGAAACTGCTTTCCTTTTCCATAGGTTTAAAGTGACATAAAGATCATGTCTTTAAAGCTATTTTTAAAACGTTATGATTATAAAATGAAACCCATTTATTTTATGATATATGTGTTATTTATGAAATTTTTGATGATGATATATGTGTATCACATGATAATAAAAACAAATTTAAGGTTTCACCCTGATATCGCTTCAATGCATTGGGTAATGATGTAATCTCTAGGGATTACAATTTTAACGATACCTTGGTGATTTTTTTTAATGACACCTTGGGGATGGACCTTGGTGAAACGGAAATTATTGTCTAAGTTAAATGTTTTAGCCGCATATTGAAGTTATGAAATACATTATTTTTATTATGATATGACTCATGATTTCTTTCTCATGCCTTAAAGTTCTTTTTCATGACTTTATCGATGTATCTCAAGTTCACATGTTAAATGTTTCCCCTTGTTTCCCTTACTAGGCCTTCTTCTCACCCTTTCTTTTGATGCATGTCCCCAGGTTATGAGATGTAGTAATGAACCTAGGATGAACTTAGGGATAAGCCTTTCAAGTGTTTAAGAATAATTTTTTATGTTTTCATGTGTTAAATTCCTGGTTTCCAAGACACTAAACCTTAAAGATCCTTAGTTTTGTATAATGTAATGAAAGTTAATGTGATAAAAAGGTGGTATGCCACAATATATTATAATTAAATAATGATAAATATGTCACAAATATAAAAATTATTTAATTTGTATCACATATAAAAATTAAATTTATTCTTATAACCTACCATGAAAAGTGTTAGTGAAAGACGAATCACAATGCTTTATGAGGCGGCAGTCCGTCGTACACACGAGCAACATTATCATATCCCCTATAGAATGGAAAGTAAAAAAAGAATACATGATATAAGTACTATATTGGTATAATTATGTTACAAATATTATATATACATTTTATATACATCATTATACCCTACCATTAGAGGTGGTAATGGAAAAACGAATGACATCAGTTTGGGAGGTGGTACTTCGCTGAACACATGAACGATGATTTTGTAACCCATTTGATGGAAGTGGAGGTCATTTTATGTAATAAAATTATTATAAGAACATAAAAACATATGTAAGATACTTATTTTATTATATCATCATCATTTATAAGTAATATTATGATTTTGGGAAATAAATAAAATAAAAACCCTCGTTGAAAAAATGTTACCTCTTCTTCAGGTATCCTCCTTAGGCTTGCACTGAAGGACATCCTAGACTGGATTTCTAAAAAACAACAATGATTATATTATTAGAGGACGGATTTTGGGAATCATTTTTAGTATTTATTTGATTAATCAATTTTTTTTTGAAGGTGTCAATAATAGAGGAGATGGGGTGACCTTTTATAAGTGAGATGAGTAGAACACTTGTAATTTTTTAAAAGATTCAATCATAACCATGATTGTATCATAAAAATGCCTCAAAAAAGGTTCACTAGTGACAATATAAGAGGTAAAATAAAAATATGTCTAGTAAATTGATTTTGGAAAAGTTGTTAAGTAATTTATAACCCTTATCCTCAAAGTTTAACCCTCAGTAAATAAATTTTTTCCTTAACCACGGTAATGAATTTTTATATTTTTCACTATTAACTCTTGTAAAAAATTAGTTTGAATTATTAGAAATTATTAATGATTCTGAATCAAAATATGGAATCCATTTTTTCAATTTCAAATTCTAGAAATGGATATACATAATTTAAAATTAATCCTCCAGACACGATGATAAAGTGGGTTTCTAAAAGAGAAATTGTCCAAACATTTAAAAAAAATTACATAAAAATTCAATATAAAAATTAATCCAAAGAGATAAATTGAATTAAATGATATAAAATTGAATAATTTTACTTTAAAACAAATTAAAAATATAATTTACCAACATAAATTATTTAAATTAAAATTCATTTTTCAATTAAAATTCATTATTTTTCACTATTCCTAAAAGGTGAAACGTTTTAGAAAAATACCAAAAATTACCTCTAAAAATTATTATGAGGATTCAAAAAAAAGAGTGTTATTATTCCACATAAATTTAATAATTTTTTAAAATTTTAAATTTAAATTTTTTTCACAAAGGTATATTAAAAAATCCTTTAGAAAAATACGGTTTTTCATGAAACATTTCTTCTTCTTCTAAATGATTAATATTTTAATTCTAATTAAGATATTACCACAATTTTCCTAATTTTATTATTAATATTAATACCCCCTCCCCCCCCCCCCATTCCAATGGATATGTGATAAATATTACATTAAATTATAATATTTCAATAATATTTCACATTTCACATAAACTGAGTGTTTCATATAACACAAGCTAATCTCAGTGTTGTTTGTAACATGCATTATCAAATATAATTTTCTTATTTTAAAATATTTGGGTGTCACTAGAGTCACATATACCTGTATTATCCATACATTGATGAATTTCAAGAAAATAAAAATAATATTTAACATACCAAATTTTTAGGATGTTATCTTATATATAGACTTATCCTCAAAGACGATCATAGGGTTATGTTCCCTAATCTATGTTTTCATAAATCTCATTCCCATGTTTCATACTAAAAATTCATTGATATAATCTATAAACACACCAACCCTAGTAACTCAGAGTTAGTGGCTATATTATTACAATGGTTTTAGATACAAGTGATCATATCCCAAAGGATTGAATATTTTAGTATCATTTGAAAACTAAAAACAGAATTTAATTTCACATTACATATGAAAAATATTATATAAATATTATTTTCTTTGAGAACACCATTATATCCTTTAACATATACCTATATATATTTCATAATACACATCCTAGAATCTTATGGAATAGAAATATAAGAAAGGGGTAAACTCTATTACTGAGTAAGGGTATGCGTATAGTGGAATATATCATAAATAAATAAGGAATAATCAATATGGAAAAGAAAATAACTGAAATATGTTCTATTTAATAAATAACTTGAATATTAATATTACAATGAAAATAATAAATGAAAATCAAATAATAAAATATAAATAATCACATGATATTGAAACTTATCCACATGTATTCTAACTAGTCGAATAATCACATGGACATCAATAAGTTATCTCATAATGAAAAAATTTATAATTCTAAATATCATAATCATTCCATCAAGTCCTTGTTCCATGACATGTTACAGAAATCAGTAAGGCCTAATCCAAATACCCAAGCATGTTTTTCTTATGAGACCTACTAATGCATCGAGAGGCTATATAGGGCCTCATCCATCACTCACTAATTCTAATGAATTACTGTTATGAAAGGGATGAAACATAATGAATGTAAAAATGCATATTAAAAATTATCATATGTAATGCTAAAAATTACCCCAATCAATAATCATAATCATAAACTATCTAAAGTAATTTTGATAATGATATTGAAATAGTACATCCCATTAAAATTTATCATAAAACATAAAGATAAATATTAAGGATGGTATCATTACAACATATTCCCAACAGATAAGAATGTAAAATTAGGGGTTTTATCATCAATTAATAGAAATACTATATGAATTTCATTTAAAACACCCTTGACGAACATATCATTTTGTACTTTAAATATAAAATTCAAAATAAAAAAACAGAATAATGAGGAAAAAATCATTAGAAATAACATTTTAAAATATAAAATCATTAGAAAAATGAGTTTTCATGACGGTGGGTAACTATATACATGCTTTATAATTTAAAAAAATTCTTTTCACAATGTTGTAAAATGTTTAAAAAGTAGATTGTTCAAAAAATGATAGGAAGATTCCTTCGAAAACATTTCTTAAAAAGTAAAACAAGGGTAAGCATTTCATTATTAAATAATTTTTACAATTTAAAAAAAATTAAATATTTATTAAAAGATTTGATATGGATGAAAAATTATTTTATACTTAAGAGAGAAATAAAGTCATCTTTTCATAAAAACATTCTGTCAATAATTTTAAGTTCCAAATAGTGGAAAAATGCACTATTATCAGAAAATTTTATGAATAACCATATGAGAATAAAATTAATATGTTTTTTGAAAGGTATGTAAAAATATTTCATCATCAGAAACATAATCATAAATAATCCTGACAAATGATGAGATTGTAATCATAAAACCCTTACCACATTAGTGAATTTTAAATCATAAGGATCATAAAATAAATAAATTGAAATGAATATTTAAATATTTTTAATATAAATTGATTCATTATATATCATATCAATGTGTCAGTATCTGCATCACATAAAATGAATAAGTGGTGAATATCGCATATGTCTCACATAAGTAAAAGTGAGAAGAGAAACCCTTACCATAGTTTCTTTTTCCTTTTACATGTTTATAAATCAGATATAATAAATTTATACTTATTATAAATCTATTATATAACTATAATCATATATATCATACCATATATGATTTACTTATGAAATTTCATTTCCTAATTTCTAACAATGTTTTGTCAAAATCAAATTTTAGGTAAAAATTTATTGGCTTTTTTTTTAGGTTTTGGTTTAATATATTTTGTTCTCTTACTATGATCATGGTTAAATCATATCTATAATTTTAGAATTTATATAAATATCATATCTATTCATTATATTTTCATTTATAGTAATCCATTAATTTTAGTGATAAAAAATGAATTACATTGTTCATGGAGATGGTAGACTGTATGTACACATCAATGATGTTTCTATTTTCTAGATAGATGGAATGAAAGAAAGGTAAATAAAATATAACATTTAAAGAGTCGTTATTATTTCATATATATCACATATATTAATTAAATTTATCTTTATCAACATCCATGTAATAATAAAATGAATGAAGTTTCACATCACATTATGGAGGTGGTAGTCCACACATATGCACGAGGGATGTTATTATTTTCCAACAGATTGAAAGGTAAGAAGGTACATATGATATTATAATTAAATAAGTTTAATTGTTTCATAAATTATTTATATATATATATATATATTAAATACATCATTATATTCATCTATGAGAGGTGGTGATGGAAAATTAATTATATTGATTTGCGAGGTGGTAGTCTGTTGTACACACAATCGACGGTTTGATTTACCATTTGATGGAAGTGGAGAAAGATAGAGGTTATTACATTGAATTATAAAATAAAATTATATATAATATAATGTTTTATTAGTTTTTCATAGTTTATGGATATTTTAAGGAGTTAAATAACGAAATAAAATACATACACAAGGTTAAGAACTATACCTCTTCTTTGGAGAACCTCTTAAGGTTTATAACTAAATCCTTCCCATATTTGTTTAATGATTAAAAAAAGAAAATATGTAAAGATAAAGGATAAAATTATGGTATCTAGGAATTAATTTTTCAATACAACTTGATATAGAAGTTTTAAGATGAGAGGATAGGGGGTGACCTTTTATAAGTGAGGGAAAAGACACACTTTGAATTTTTTAAACGAATACATTGTACCCACACTTTTATCATGAAAAAAGGCTCTGAAATGGATAATTATCAAGCCTAATAATACATATGGTTGAAATATGGCCATAAAATAGTAATTATACAAGTGTTTAGTTTATATTACCCATTATCGTTTAGTTATTCCTTATAGTAGGCATGTTTTAAATATAACCGCGGTAATTTATTTTTACTTTTTATTACCATTAATTTTGAAAAAAAAATTAACCATATTATATAATATTTATTATTAAAATTGAATATATGGAATACATTTTTCCAAATTCAATTCATATAAGTTTAAAAATTAAATTTAAATTTAAACCTGTAGACATGACAAAAAAAGATGGTTTTCTAATGAAAAATCTTTCATAAGTATAAAAAGTTTTTATATTAAACTTGAATGTATAATTTATTCTAATAAAATAATTTGTATTAATTAATCTATAATTTAACAAATTTTATTTTTAATTTTTAAAAAAAATGGATCTGTGTAAATTCTTAAAAAGAAAATTATTTTTTGAAGAGAAATTATTATTTCTTCACTATTCATCAAAAAACTAGTTTTTCATAAAATTATAAATAAGTAACTCTTAGATAATTTTTACATGATGATTTAAAAAATGAAGTTTATTTTTTCAAAAACATTTCATAAAATTGGATGAAATAAATTTTAAAATTATTTTGGATAACATGGATAATCTTTTTTTAGAAAAAACACCATTTTAAGCATAAAATTTGGATTATTCTTATCATATATTTAGAAAAAATATTAGATGAATGATAAAAAAATTGAATTAATATATATATATAATTAAAATAATTCACTCATAGTGATAAATTTAATTTATTAAGGTAATTACACATTGTTGGTAGAAAAAATGTTTTTCAGAAAAATATTTCTTTTACTTTCAAATGATGCTTTCATTTTATTTCAAATAAATTGGTGAACAGTGAATTTATTTTATACTTATTTCAAAATTTAATTTTAGTAATTTATTTATTCCTTTTCATACATTCTATTTTAATAGATATGTAATAACATGCATATTAAAATACTATATTTGCAAGTTATATAAGTTTGGTGTTGCATGTTATATACATGATCAAAAATAGTGTTCATCTTTTTAAAATATCTAGGTTGCGTATATCAAAAGTTATTAAAGATGTTAAATTTTTTTAAAATAAATATATCTTAAAGTACTTGGTTGTTACAAAACCTTAATGAAATCATATATTCTTCCAAAAAACTTATTGTATCATTTTTCCTCAAATATAGTCACAGACTATTCCATATATCCCATAAATCCAAAAATGCAATAAATTTCATCAAATATAACATAAATAAATATTTAATCAAATTACTAATTAATATAAATGTCACCAATAATACAAAATTCACTTATATAAATATTAATCAACTCATTATCCCTACAAAACATTTTTATCTCTACATTAAACACATATTCAGAGTTATCTACCCCTCAATCATGTGTTTAACAAAAAATATCACTTTACTTATAAATCAATTTTCATGTTTATTAATACCATTCAACATATTCTTGAAAATATTTAAATAAAAACTATTAAAAAAATATTTATATGTTTCATGGTTCTTATTAATAAAATATCATTGACAAAACACTAAGAAAATATAATTATCAAATCCTAATACATAAACACTTTAATCATTCCACTTCAATGATTTACAAGACATATGACCTTATTTGGTATTAGAATTAACCCTTAGATCAAGGAATTGACTTGGATAATTTCCAGGTTCCCCACCCAAAATATACTAAAAAAATAAATTATACCTTATTTTGTAATATTATTTCTTCAATTGAGATTTTTATTTTTCCTTAGAAATTAGTTCCTTTTTTTCCTTATTTTCCATATATAAAACATAATATCATTCCTTTGATACAATACTTTGTGTTTTTTCACACATTCTCAATATTAATAAATTTGAATCTTTTTTCTTCCTTTGTCTTCATCAATTTAACTCCCCTAAAACTCTATTTATCTCTTGTTAGGTTTGTTAGTAAACTCACCCAGGTTAATATTTTAATCATATAATGAGATAGATGATTAGTAATAATCACAAGTTTTTTCATTCCATATACTATTTAATTTGGTTTCTCATGAGAAAAATTATTCCATTTTAAAAAAAACATTAAAAACATAGTTCCTTTTGGTTCCATCCATTGAATGCAATTAAAAATTGCAGTTTGAGAAATAATCATCATAGTGAGAAGCCATATAATTATAAAAATTATTTATAGTATTTCTAAATAATGATTCATTATATTAAATATATAACACCTCATGTTTTACATAGGTTATACATGGTTATAATCTATTTAAATCCTTCATAATGGTCAGTAAATAAAATGTGAATAAAGAAAATCATATCCCCTATGATTTTATATTCAAGTGTGCAGGAATAGGCTCACCCATCATACACCGATGATGATTGTGTTAGTACCCAATCCACCCCTTTTAGTTTGTAACCCTTTGGTTCATATGTGTGATAACAACTTCCACTTTCTAGTATCTAGACAGGTATAAATTTTATAGAAAACTCACCCACTTTTATTTACCATAACATAATATGTTGTCCTGCAATTAGTCTTTTCCGAAGGGTTCTCGCTAAATTTTCATCATCCTAGTTTCTAAAAATAAGGAAACTATTATTTTATACAAATTTATGCGACCCAAACATTATATACATAATTAAAACATCTTATTAGATAAATATCCATTACACATCATTATGATCCATATGAGAATCATATAGGTTTAGTGCTTTTTAGAAAATGGATACATAAACAACTGGTTAATAAAAAATGATATCATCTCCCATTAAGTTATTCACATATTGTACCCTTATTAGGTACAAAAAAACTTAAAACCTTTATTATAGAGACCCGAAGCTTGACGTACATAGACATTACATTACTTTTGTGGAATACTTAATACATAACAAAAACACACACACAAGGACCGTAATAGTTTAGTGTCTTTGGAAACTCGGAATATAATCTTTTAATCGTGGTGAAAGATCTTCAACATCTCCCATAGAGATCTTCTTTTTTTACCTAAAACCTATATTTATATCCTGGGGAAAAGAAAACATAAGAGGGTGAGCTCAAATGCTCAGTAAGGGTAAACAAAAGAAATATCAATCACATCATATTCATAAGAACATAACAATTTGGAAATCTTACCCTGCAAAAGAGATCATAATTTCATAACATGGGATAAATCATGGTAGTGAAATGTAATCACAATAATCATAACTTAAAACATGAATCTTTGTGAAATACACACATAATCATAGAGAATCATTTCTTATTAGTCAAGACTCATTTCCAAGCCTATCTTAGTGGACAAAGTCCATTTCTAAACCGAGTTCACTCCTCGTTTCAGTCCTGTTTCACTGAACCGGTATAACCTGTCGTTCCAGCCATGTCTATCTCATGAGATATAAAATCTTTACCCAATGCATTGGAGGGAGATATAGGTCCCACCCGTCTCATAATGATACCATTCTTATGTGTTCCACAAAATCATAAACCACACATCATAGCATAACCCATGTAATAAAAATGGGAATCTTAAACATCATGACATCATAAAACAACTCATATAAGATAAAGGAATTCATAAAAATAATTCCATCACAACATAATCAAATCAATGTAATAATAGGGATAGAAACATAACCCTTTATTATCTTATATGGAAAATAATTTTGATAAAACGCTTGAACTCCATTCTTGAGGAAAATATCCTTTCTACTTTAAAAACACTTTTCCTTTCTTAACATGTCATACAATTCTAAACTGAAAGAAGTTGATTAAAAATAAACTAGAAAACTTGTAAGGGAAGCTTCTTGGAAATAATGTTTTAAAAATCCATTCATGCCGTATAAGTTAAAAGAAAACATTCTTCTCATACTTTTGTCGGAAAAGTCAAAAAGTACCTCATACGAAAAACGACAAAAGATTCCTTTCATATCTTTTACTAAAAACTCACTGATGGGTAAAATTGGATTTAAACAATTGTAGGTGGATGGAAACAATATTACATATAAATGAAACATGGATGTGGATGATAAAATACACCCCAGTAAATACCAAATTATAAACAATCTCGGATAAAATGAGATTGTGATATTTTCCCTTACCTTAGGTCCGATTTTCTTTGTAAGTGTCTGAACCTCCTCTTCTTTGAAGCGCCTCTTTGAGTCCTCTTATTAGGGCATTAAAATTGGTCTTTGAAGAATACCAGGACCTCTAGAATGTTTCTAGGGAAGTGGATAAGATAATTTGGCAGGGTTTTTCCGAGATTGAAGGCTCAAATTGGTGTGAGGAAGAGGGGGAGGAGGTGCCCTTTTCTAAGGGAGGAGAGGGGCTCCTTTAGAAAATTAAAAATATTATTTTATTATAAAGTCATATTCGGTTTTAAATAGCTCCAATTTGATTTATTTCTAAGATAAGGTGGGTATGGGTCGAAATCCTCTCATCCAATGTAATTTAGACAAGTTTAGGTTCCTATTTTAACCTTATCATTTATATTTAACTTTAAGTTAGATAATTTTACTTTTACCGTGTCTTTTTGTGTTCTTACACTATAAGGTTAATAAACATGCTATAACAAGCCAAACAAACCCCAAGTTGTTTATTATTAATATATATAACCATATATAAGTCATTTGTCTGAACCTTAGATTTTTAGGAATAAAATAACAATTAATAATATAATATTTGTTTAAAAACTATTTTATGTCAATTTTGACACTATTTAGTAATTGATTTTTGTGAAAATTATAACAGAATTATTAGTTCGAAAAAAGTTAATTAAATTAATACTAACATTTCATATTAACCTAGAAAATTAGTGTAATTCATAAAAAGTCTCAAATTACATTTATTTGGGTATTTATAACATCAATTATGTCAATATTTCATTAATAAAATAATTATTGTATCATCATTGTGTCATAAATAAATTAAACTATTTAATGTCTAAAAATTAAAAATTAAATATAATTATGTATGAAATATTTTTAGCTTTCTAATGAATATTTATAGTTTAATTTATCTTATGTATAACCCTATATTAAAAATTATTTACTTATTAAACTTTGATTTTAACTATTTTAACCATTCTTTACATAAATTAATAATAAATGTCCTAATCTAATCTAAGTGGGCCTAAATGGTCATATTTTATTCCTAAGATTGTTTTTGTTCGAATTACACTTATCCAATAGAATTAGGACATGTTTTAGGGTAATAATAATATCATTTTTACCCTTAATTACCCTATTTACTTTTAACCGTGGTAAAAAAAAGTAAAAAGTTATTATTCACCAAAAATTATTTTCATCTCATTGAACCACATTTTACTTACTGAAATCAACCGTGTCTCTCTTATTTTTAAAATTCCACTCACCGAAGCGGTAATATTAAGTTTTATGAAAAATTCATTTTTTTAACTACCACTTAGTGGTTTCATTATTCATCAAAAAAATGAAAGTTTCCAGAAAAATACCAAAAATTAGGCCTAAGCTATATTTGATATTATGAACTCAAAAATTATGTCTATTTTACCAAATTAAAAACATATCAGTTGCATTAATTAATTTAAAAATTAATTCCTGTCGTCAAAACAAATAGCGTGTTCTTAAGAGATAATAACTATCAAAAGATTGACACTTGTTTATGTCTGGTTTAAATGTGAAATTACATCCAATGACCAAAATTGTATTAAATTGTAAAAATATATTCTAAATATACTTTAAAACTACTCAAATTAATAATTTATCACTATTAATTATTTCAATTAAAATGTTGTTTTTAATTAAAATTTAGTAATTTTCACTATTCATCAGAAAATGAAAGTTATCCGAAAAGTACCAAAATTTCACCCTAAGCTAATTTTGATATTTTGAATCCAAAAATGAAGTCCATTTTAAAAGATAAAATTTATAAAATTTCAAAAAGTGGGTATTACTATTCATAACGGCTAGTTCATAATAATATTATAATAATATCTCTTTTAGTGAAACTCGGTATTGCATACTACACACGCTATCGAGGAAGGTCGTGATTGCGTGTAATGCAAGGAAATTCAAGGATGAATGTTGTACAAGATCCTTTTGGTGTAGCGTACAACACAAGACATTAATAAAATTAAAAAATATATATTTTTCATAAAATCTCGGGGTGTTACATTTATTCATATCCTAGGGAAGAAAAAACAAAAGAAAGGGTGGGATTAGATTCTCAGTAAGGAAAAACATTAGATATATCTATCAATGAGAATTTATAAGAATAAAATAACTATAAGGGTATGAGAAAATTATCATAACATAAAAAATAATACCAAAAAAATTATATATCATAATCATGAGTCATAGAATAATGTTTGGAAGTTCATAAGACATAAGTAAAAATAGAATCAAAATTAATCAGCCATGAGAACGTACCATAAATATATGATTGTGTCATAAAATAATAGAATAAAGTGTGGCATAATCATAATCATAGAAATCATATTTCAATTGTAAATTCCAATATTATCATTTCTTAGTGGAGAAAAAATAATTAGGTAAAAGCATACTCGTTAAATTCTAATATTCTTATAAGAGTAACCTTCACCTAGTTAACTCTATCAACATTACCCAATGTAGTGGAGGGAAATATAATACTAGGATCACCCATAATACAATCATAATCCATTCATATATATTCCATATGAGTAGAAAATAATTCATCATATAATAATATAAAACCCTATGGGGAATAAATGGGCTTTATAGACATATCATCATCATCATAATCATAAAAGAATTCATCATGTCTTATTTGACCCTCAGAATGGAAAATGTATTTCATGTCAATTACCACATCATCATAAACCATTAAAATAAATAATATAGATGGTATCATAAGAAAATATCCCATGTGGACCATTAGAAACATCAAAGGATGTTGAATTGGATGAAAAATTACATTTAAAGAACATTTTATATATTTCCTTGAAAACATGGAAAATATCCTTTTCTTTTGATATAATAAAAACTAAAAACTTCTATAATATTGAGAAAATGATTTTATTTTAAAATAATCATGAAAAAATTTGAAATAATCTTATATGTAAATAAAGGTAATGAAAGTGGGAAAATCAACACATTCTATGTATGACAAAAAAACATTCTTTTTAAACATTTTTAAAAAGTAAAAAAGTGATTCATTTACAAAATTAAATTAAGAATCCTTATAATTTATTTTTTAAAATTAAAATATTGTCATAAAAAACATGAAACCATTATTGAACCATAAAAAATAACTTTTGTTGAAATATTATAGAAAATATGGACATTGAAGAAAAAGATTCCCAACCATAAGGAGAAACAAGGTTGATTTTCCTTAAAAACATTATTTTCAGTTCTCTTTGAGTACCAAAGAGAGTAATATATGAAGAAAACATGAAAAATTCATAATTAACTAGAGGATAGAAAAATAAATATACTTTTATAATAGTAAAATAAACTAAATCCCCCAAATAAAATTTAAACATTAATGATCCCAATTAAAAGTGAGATCGAATAATTAACCTTTATCAATCTAGTAACATTTGAATCATAAGCCCCATGAAAGAATAAATTCAAATTACACATTAAATATATTTTAAATAATTATATTTATGATATAAAATTTCAAATGGTATGTATTTACACCACACAAAATAAGACAGGTTCATAACATAACATATATCACAAAGAAGATGATTTGAGATAATAAATCCATACCATTTTGATAACTTCTGAATCAATCACCTTGAATGAACTAATATCAATTATAAGTTTAAATACCATGAATTAATAATGATCCATGATATAAATTAAAAATAGGTAATATATACACCTCATAAATATTAATTGGTTTGTAACATCTAACATATATCAACAAAACAATATTGAGATGGAGAACCCATACAATATTAGTGTTCTCTAAATGAAAACCACATGAGAGAGATAAAAATATATGGATTTGTAATTCCCCATTATTTTCCTGAAAATAATAAAAAAATAAATTCATGGGCATTATATAAACCATAACAAATAAACAACTAGTGAATATGACATCTGTATTATGGAAATAAAAGTGAGATTGGAATCTCTTACATTAGGTCTGACTTGTTTTATAAGAGATCTAAAATCCTATATAATACATTTATATTTATTATAATTATATAAAATAACCATATAAAAACATATAATTTCATATATTATCTAATTATAATTTCTAAACACCCATTTATTAAAAATTATTGATTAAAATAATCATTTAATGGTGTTAACTATTTTATTATTTATTCATGTTTTAGTTCATCGGTTTTTATCCTTGTGCAATGATCATGGTAAAATAATATCCAAAATGTTAATAATTTCATGAGTTTGATATTTAATAATTATATACACTACTATAAATACTCAAATATAGTGGTGATGAAAATTATTTATGTCACGTCATGGAGATGGTAGCCTATATGTATACACGATCGATGCTTCCATTTTTGATGGATGGAATGAAATAAATGTAAATTATAGTTAATATTTATAAAAACATAATAATATAATAAATATCATATATATTTATTAAATCCACTATTACAAATATCCATTTGAGGCAGTGATAGAAAATGAATCATATCATATATTATAGGTGTTAGTCTAAGAAAAAAATGAGTGATATTTTCACTTATAATTTGATAGAAAAGGGTGAAGAATAAGATTATGAAATTATCATAATAACAACTCAGTATATATTATATATAGGTTTTATTAGATTTTTATGGTTAGGACATAATTTAATTAGTTAAAAAATAAGTAAAATGAAAATGCTCGGTTAAGATGATTACCTCCTCTTTGAAAATCCACCTTTAGATCTCTCCATAAGGAACATAGCAGTGATATTTTAAGAATAAAAAATATATATTGTGTATATAAATAAGATAATAAGATGTGTTTTTAGGTTTTTATTGATATAAGTGTCTCATGATGTCAGAGGAAGAGAGGAGAGGTGGTTTCCTTATATAAGAAAGGAGAGGGGAACCCTTGGAATTACTTAAAGAATTAAATTGATATTTTTTTTCATGGTCAAGTGGTACCAAATTGATATTTTTGTTATCAAAGATAAATATAAGTATAAATAATATAATAAAATAAATTCATACATGTTTTGGTGATATTTTAACCCTTATATCATATTTTTAACCCCTCGTTAATCCTTTTGATAAATACTGCAATATCAGAAAAAATTAGCCTTTAGTGGTCATGAAAGTTACTATAAAATAAGAAATTTCCCATAATTAGACAATAGTTGATATTATAATCAATAACCCATTAACATGGATGAATATATTTTTTATGAATTTTAATTTAATTAATAATATATTATTTAATATTAGATACCATTAAAGTAATTTTTGGGACCATTCACATAGTTCACTTATAAATAAAATAATACGGTAATTTAACTAGAATATAAAAATCTAACAAATACATAATAAATTATAATTATCCAAAAAATTCTTGGAACACCATAACTCATATTTATATATTTTTAAAACCATTTACTTTATTTTTCTGCCGCTTGCATAGAAACTGTGTTAGTGTTGCGTAAGAATTTAAGGTAGTTATTACATAAATAAAAATTAAAAATTTATTACCATGAAAAAAATCATCATTATTTCAGATAACCATTTATAACATAAAATAACATATTTTTATCCCTATATCCAAATATTAGTGATATTAAATCAAATAGAGTGACATTTTATATTTATTCTATACTTAAAATAATATTAAGGTCATTATCAAAGATTAACGGAACCAAATTTCATATATTCTAATATTGGATGAATGTGGTCGAATTAAATACATCCAATTAAAACAAGGTAGGTGTTAGATTTATTTTTAAATACTTATCATAATATTTCTAACCTTAATAAGTCGATTTACCATGATTACTATTCATTTTGACCCAAAATAATGTTGAACTATTAAATAAATATGAATATATTGTTACCAAATATGGAATAAATTTTAAAAAAATTAATCCCTATAAGTAGAAGAAATTAATTTTAAAATAATCCTGTAAATCATGATGAAAAAATGTATTCAAAAAAATGCATTTTTATGTATAATAATTTTTTTACAGAAAAATTAAACATAATTTCATTTATAATTAAATTAATTATATTAATTTTAATAAAAATTTACATATTAAATTTTAAAATCAATTAAAAAATGAGTCTTTTTAAGTACATGAATAGAAATTAATAATTTCAATAAAATTTGTATTTTCACTATTCGCTAAAAAATCAATCAATTAAAAAAATCCCAAAATTTAACACAAAGATAAAATTCATTTTAAGATTTTAAAAAATGGTATCCTTTTTATAATATAAAATCTAAAAAAGTGGCATAAATGAATAATAAAATCTTGATAAATGAATTATATTATTCTCTCACAAAAATCAATAAAAATCATCTATGAATAAGGGGTATTTTTTATCACAAAATGAATTTACTAAAAATTGATTTCTTATTTCCTAATAAGTAATTAATAATTTTTTATTGAGTAGGAAAATTATACATATATTTCATAATGTAGTTTCTCAAAATCTTACCCATCAATTCAATGACTAGTTTATAATGGTTATATTTAAATAATAATATTTTTATAGTATATCACAATTCAATTAATGCTTGGTGTTATGTGTTAATAATGGAACCAAGAATATTATTATTTGAAACTAAATTTTTGGGGTGTTACATGATCCTTGTATTATCTTTTAGAACTTAACTAAGTAAATTTTATTATCCTTATATTTAATTTGTACATTTGGATATCATATGCATGTGTGAAGGAAAATTTGTTTTCATTTCACTTTCTAACCTGAGAGAAAATCCTAGAATAATATAATAAAAATTCATTATAATTCACCCTACCTATAAGGGTGTGTAAGTCTATTAGTTAAAATAGTCCCCCTAAGAAGGCTCATTGAATAATGGCCCCAAATTATTTGTTTTCCACTATAGTGAATAGATTCCCATACATCCCCCATCACCACCAAACGATGGAGGAAGTATTATTAATTAGAAAACACCAAATCCCATTAGTTAGTGAAAAATGAAAACTCAAAAAAAGTAGACTTCATTAGGTATATTGTTTGAATCAACTACACCTTATCTAGTGATAGAATGTCACAGAGGTGTGGTTTACACTAACCATACTACTAAAGAGAGGGGATCATTATTTCTACACAGTATCAAAAGTATTGACATCATCTGGGAGGGTTTCATGGAATTAATGCCACCTCATTAGGAAATACCAAGGCAATATAGTCTTAAAAGTAAAAAATATATTTGAATTTGAGATGAATAAAACAATTTTGATAAAAGTTGGATGTTTTTGTTAGAAACCCACCAATCCCGAACCATTCACTACTTTCAAGAATAACCATCCACCAACATCCCCACCATAAAAATCTCAAGTAACTTCTCTTCCAGATCTTACAATGAAGGAATACAGTCTTAAAACATCAAAACCTACTACCTATATGTGGAATCATTAGGTTCTATGGAACTTCAATACTGAGAGTGATTCATATAATAGACATGGAGGAATTATAATACATTATCAGTTCTATGGGTCTATCTATGTTACAACGATAGGGAAGAGACTAAAACAATCAGTAATAACATCCATACATTATAAATTATTTTTAAAATTTAAACAATACATATCCCATATAATCTCACTATCTAAGGACCCAAAGGTTTAGTTTCTTTAGTGATTAGGTGTATAAAAAACTTATTTTTAAAAGTCTTTTATATTTAAAAAAATAAATGTTCACATGAGACACCCTTTTTAGACATATCATACTTGATATACTTATTTATAATCGATGGAATGGAAATAAAAGAAATGGTTGATCTTAGATTCTCATTAAGGGTAAATGTGAGAGATATCAATTGAATATCATAAGTGATTATAAGTTGAGTATATGGATATGATAACATAATCAATTGGTAATAAATTAACTTAGTAATATCATACCCAATAATTCTAGAATTATAAATCATCAAATCATTGCATAATTTTTTTATGTAAACAAGATTCATAAGTCAATAATATTGATCCATGATACCATAAGCTTCATGATATGGAATATTAGTGTTGAATAATAATAATCATATAAAATAATTTACTTAATTAATGATCACTTTAGAAACTATTATCCAATCATGGATAGAGTCCCTTAGTGAATTTTTTTCACTCTTGAGAACAATTATTACTAGTGTAAAAAAATAAATTTATTCTATATGTAAAATTTACTAGTAATGGTAACCCTAGTTAATCTCCCTCAAAGAAGAGAAGAAAATAATATATTTTTATATTTTAATTATTTAAAGGGAAATGGTATTATTTTGAGTTTGAAATTATTTTAACCTAATAAAATAATTAATTATAAGGTTGTAAATAGTATATGAGAAGAGTGATCTTGAATGGGTTTGATTTCCTTCCGTAATGCTATCATTATCTTAAAAATTGTTTAACTTATTTTCTTGATATTTGAAAAATTATATGTTCCCTGATAAAATCAAAAAACACCTAATGTTATATATATATATATAAGTAGTTCCCCGTATAGTGTAACTTCTTGTCTAATCCCCCTTAATATGTTTATAAATATTAAATGAATCATTCCTGTCCTTCCAAGAAAATACCTAATTAGTTTTTTGGTTTTTTTCATAGGGAAAAATCAATACACTACTCCCATACACATTCTAGAAATTTATATGCGTTGATCACCTAGAACATCCTACTCTATTATAAAAAGTTATATCATTTGGAGGGAGGTGATAGATTATAAACTTTTTCAGCAACAATGAAAATTTTATAAACCAGAAATAAATTTACATTAGATGTTTTGAACATTAAATAGGAATAAAATCAATAAAAATAAATTTTAATTCAAATAGTAATGAAGAGTAAATTGTTAAAAAAAATTGTCTCATTATTTTCTCCCATCACTAAAAAGATTACCCCTTTATCTAAAGAGTACTAGAGAATAAAGGGGATACAGAACGTATTACAAAACTAAGAAAACATGAAAAATAATTAAAATGGTAGATTATACAATTTGAGATACTAGATAAAGAATATATATAACTCCCTTATTCATAGTCTCATCATTTATTTTAATGATTTTATGTTCCATAATTTATTATCTAGTCAAAACCCTGAGATCCTTGTGAATTTGAAATCTTTCAAATGATTCCTTAATTCATAGAATCAAGTTTCTGTGTGATTCTTTCACCATAAAAATAAATAGTTATTTTCTTGAGATTTTTTATCAAAATATACTTAATAATTTTAATATATATATCATCCTTTTAATGGGAACCTTAGTGATGAGGTGTAAGGCCAATTATTTTTCACGAAGTACAAGTAACTCTTTATTTACAGCTTTGAAATCCTACATGGCCTAAGTTTTCTCTTAAGTCACCAGAAATATCCAACATGGATCACCTCATATATCTAGTTTTTAATTCATGAATCATAAAATAAGGTTTAAGATATTATAATAATTTGGATACGTAAATGAGATTCATAATTCCCACACATGAATGATTCTTGTACTTATATCACTATATAACTGAATTTCTTTTCCTGGCTGAATTTTATTTCATCAAATGTACTTATTCATTAAATTCACATACATGGATGATCATCTAGGAGGATTATAATATGTGGTTATATAGTACTTCTATAAATCTTCATTTTATCTTTGAGCTTATTTAATTTTTATAATAAATTCTATACACATTAAATATTCATAAACACATTCATAATTAAATTTATGATTTATTTTAATAATTCCAAAGGATCCAATAATCAATTAAAACTCAATACTTAACCCATTTATCAATAAAACTATATATTATTCCATAAACTATGAATTATGATTATAACACAGGATCAATAGAAATTATGGGTTTAAAATTATTCAAACTCAAGATAAAATGTATAAAAATATTGGCTTGTCAATTCCCAGATGCTTATCTCTTGGACTCCCAAACAAGTGGATTCAAATAGATCACCAAAGAGAAATTCAAATTCCTAGCCAATGTGAGTTCCATTTTTCTAAAACCACGGTACTTAAGTTATCATTACTCCAAAATTATTTGGGTTCCATTTTCTTCATTAAAATCATTCAATTATTTCCCACTTCTTTGAACCCCTCAAATACACTTATAACTACCTTACTGGAAATATTTAACTTAGTAATGAAGTTTTATTTTAAAGAAAGTTTTTTCTCATTCAATGTTAAAAAAACTTTTATCTCTAAATGAGGGGGTATGGCACTAAATTAAATCCTAACATGTTATTATCAGTTTCCTCTAAGAACAAATTCTTCCCTAACTTTATATTCCACAATCTCGAACACTATTATTTAAATTCTCCATGTACATCCAACACCCTATTTAACAATTAATATGTATAATAATTCTATTAATTGGTTTTCTATAGAATATTTTTCATAAATTTATTAATTTTTTGTTATTATATTCAACGAATAGGTGGAATTATGAATTTATATTGTAGGTGTGGATTATTCCTAGCCCTAGATTAGAAATTATTCCAACTTCATTTAGATGTGTCCTAGTATTTCATCAATTTTATTTTCCACCAACACCTCTACACAACACATATAGATAGTTTATAACTTCAAGAGACTTCTAAACTACTCTCTATATTTTTACATAGTCTAATCCCCTTATAACTTAAACATTGTTGATGTATTTCTTCCCACTTTTCCCCTTGTATCATTGGTTTATCATTAGCAGATCTAGATTTATCTTGAAAATAAATTTATTTTTGTGAAATAGAGGAACTTTTCCTCTTCAATAAAATGGTATACCTCGATTCCTGTCCTTGGTTAGTATTCAAGGAATTTCTTACCCTACCCAATATGATTTTATTCTAAAAAACTAATAAGTTACAATAAATTAATATTTTAATTTCAATATATTCTATAAATATTTATTTCTAATCTCACTTTATTCACTCCCCCACACTTGAATTCAACATAGACCATGCAAATGATTCTCGAGCATGGTAGACGTGTATTTTTTTTAATTTAACTACCTAAAAAATTCAATCATTTTTTCAAATGGATATAAGGATTGATGTATAGTTAGGATTATAAAAAGTATTTATGGAATAAGGGGCTTAAAAATATAAATAATGACTCAATAATTTAAATAAAAATTTCCTTTAATTCTCTAGGTTTTTTATTATATTACATATAATATTTGGGTTAATAATCTATATATTTGATCTATCAAAAAACATGGAATTTTGAAGAAAATGTCAATATTGGTTTATAATCATCAGAGTTAAATGATAAAAAAACATAAAATACAATATTTCACGGTATGAGATTCAAAATTTAATGGCATATTCATAAATTTACTTCACATAGAATATGAAAAAAAAGGTTATTTATGTATTTATATAAGGCGAGTTTATGGGTTAAATTAGATTAACAATACTAGACTAGATTAAAAGTTGAAATGAATTTCAAATTAATCTAATATATTTCAAAAACACATTAAAATTTAAAATTTAAAAAATTAAAGTTTTGAAAAAGAAACTAATAAAATGAATAAAATTAAGATGTCATAAACTAAAAAGGTTTCCTCCCCCACAGATAACTGATGTAGTGTTCTTAATGTCATCAAATTGATTTATCTTGTAAGCCAAATTTAAATGGAATCAAAAAAAATACTAATGTGTTAAGGAGAGGTAAAACATGATGGGTATTTATTGATAAATAGGGTATATGAGTGTGATCTCCTCCATTAGATCTTGAGGTAGGTTCCCATAATACTTATTTAGCATATTCCCATTAACAGTTAATGGGTTATGGTTTCATTATTTTAAAACATACACAACACTAAAAGGGTATACATTAGTAACTATAAAAGTCCATTCCCATCTATAATGAAGATCACCTCTAGTTATCTTGAGTCTCAATTTGTATAATAACACCTGGTCTCTAGGATAGAAAATTTTAGTTGAACTGTATTTTCATGACCCACTATTATTATCTCTATAATTGTTTTGAATTTTAAAAAACCTATATTCTAATTTCTTTAAACTCTTTTTATTTCAATATACTAACATTAATAACTCTATCAAGTTCCATGTTCATTTTTCTCATATATTTAAATGATTTTTTTTCAATTAACTAGGTAGGTGGTTGTTTTCCTATAAATAAATCAGTAGGGGATCATTAATATGGGTATTTTATAGGCTATACTATAACCTCATATGGTGCTTTTAAACTTTTAATCTAGTTGTTATTGGTGGGGTTTATAGTATTATTCAATATCCCATTAATTTATTTGTTATAAACATCATCTTTTTTATTGGTCTATATATGATATGGTAAGGTTTTTTTGAATGACATATTTTTTTGTAGAGACTCTATTCTCCTATTAAAAAAATAAGTCCTCAGATCATTGATGATGTTTATAGGGACTTCAAACCCCTAAAAAAATAATAAACCTAATCATCAATAGTTTTTGTGGACTTAGCTTCACCAATTTTTAGACATGATTCAATAAAGAAATAATATAGGAGTTTCCAAATGACATATTAAATTATTCCATAAAATTTATTACTCAGACTTCAAAAATTTCATAATAGATTATAGGTTTTTGGGGAATTTCCAATCTATTTGAATTATTTCTTGAAAATTATCATTTCTTACATTTTTTACAAAACTCATGAGCTTGATTAAAAAAAGTGGTCCAACATATCCCTTACTCGAAAACATTTTTTATTGAATTTGAGGTCCAAAGTGCCCTCCATAATCTAGACTTTGAAAAAATTAAAAAAAATATTCTCAAAATCACATGAAAAAAAATAAATTATTCTCACTTGATAATTGAACATTTTCAAAATAAATGTATCTTAGAAAATATAAAATATATATTTTGATTCAATTTTTTGAGTTTAGTTGGTATTGAAATGACATGGTACCTTAGAATTTACCAAATAATTGACCATCATTTAATAATAGGTAACTTCAACTTCAACTATATAGATATAATCTCCTGGTATATGGTCATTTAGTGGGTCTTGATTGAGAATTTATACTTTATTAATATTTGGTAGTCTTATTAGGTTATTGACTGCCTGATTTTAAACTATTTTCTTGTTCTTGATCTCTAGATTGAACTATGTTAAAAGTAAAATATACCTGAAGATCCTATATTTTATATCAATATTCTTCTTCAAGTATTTATGTTATTAATTATTAGAATAAATTTTTATTTTAGTTACTAACATATAGGATCGAAAATTTTCTAAATAAAAAAACATCCCAAAATTGTTTTTATGTTAATGTATCCAATTGGTAAACATCCATTTTTATAGAATCATAAGAAATTAATTATGGTCTACCCTTTATTCTTTGGTAAAGAAATTCCCCATATTCTTTATTGGAAGCTTAAAAATTAGCTCAAATGGATATTCTCAATTTGCTGGCTGTATCACTAGTGGTGTGATAAATATACTATTTAGTGCATAAAATGCATCCATACATTCATCATTGAAATCAAAATGCATTTCTTTAAAAATTAACTTGTATTGGGTAGAAACAATCTTATTGAAATACTTTATTAATCTTATATAGATAATGGCATGGTCTAAAAATTATCTAACATGTTTCACAGACTTTGGGTAAGCAAATGAACTAAGCACATCATGTTTTGATTTATCTACCTCAATTCCACTTAATAAAATGATTTAAATAAGTAATATCCCACTATAACCCAATAAAATTTAAATTATAAAAATTTAAAATGATATATTTTCAAAGAAATTTTTCAATACTTTTTCTAGATTTTCCAAATAATGATGGAATATATTACTAAAGATAGTGAAGTCATCTAGAATCACCTCTAAGAAGTCCCAAATGGGATCTAAGAATAAGCTTACCATAAACCTCTTAAATATACCTAGAACATTGAATAGGCTGAAGAACATCCTTTTATAAGAAAAGGTAAAAAATGGGCTGGTAAAAGTTGTCTTCTCTTTATATTTTAGTGCAGTTGGTAGCTGAAAATATCCTATGAAAATATCCAAAAAAGAATAAAGAGTGTGACTTTATAGTATTTCATGTATTTGATAGACTAATGGGATAGGGAAGTAGTATTTTATGGATATTTGTTTTGGTTTTCTATAATATATACACACTCTATAACTATTATGAATTCTTATAGGGATCTACTCAATTTGAATATTTCTTATAATGGTTGACTGATTTTCTTTGGAACTACCGGGAATGGGATGAACAATTTGGACTCTAAAATTTTTTAAATGATGTCTATCACTAATAAATTATCTATTTTATTTTGACTAATTCTATATAGTGGGGCTTATCTTCCTTTTGGGTTTATAAACATGTTGACAAGTTTCTTCAAGTAATATCTACGGTTAGTGGATATCTGGATAAATTCATGGAATTTCACCTCAACCCCATCCTATAGCCTAAAATTTTTCTTTCAAAAGATCAATAAATTTTAATTTTTGTTTATAATTATTATCTTTTTATAATTACTTGTAACTTTTCTCCTTCAATTATATAAACATATTTCAAATAAATAGGCAGTGAATTTAATTCTAGATTTGGTGTTTTTTAAGGGGTGAAATGAAATTGGGGTTTTCCATTTTTATTTCCTAAATTTTCAACCTATAAGATGACATGTAAATATATTATTCATTAAATAATCAACCAAAACCATCAATGTATTAATGGGATACCTCATATTTAAATATTAATATAGATTGATTAGAATTCTAGATAAATTCATATTTTATGCAGTTTTCAATCAAAAATTATTTTCTATAGTTAAAATTACATGAAATTTAATTACTTATTTGTCAACATCAACATCCTTAAAGTGGTAAAGTGTTAGGAGTGAATGTTTATATAACGTTTACCTCATGTATTCAATGATATTTAATTGTACAATGTTGTATCCAAATTCAATTATGATAATATTTCATGAATATTTATTATTGTATTGGATTTTTTCAATAATAACCTTCCAAAAATGATGTGTGAATGGATTGTTGATATTTAATATTCCATGTTCAATATATATAATTTTATTAGTAAGATAATATTTTGGACTTTCCCAAGTAAATATTCTCACACTCTTGGAGGAAATAAAGTTGACCGGATTTCAAGTAACACCATAACTCTTGTGGGATTTAAGTCTCCTATCTACAATTATGTAAAACTTGAGTGAGGCCTAACATTTATAGAAGCACATAAATCACCAAAAACCATGGAAAAGTAATATATAAAATTGTGAATGGGATATAATATTTCACTTGATCTTGATATTTTTTGGTTAATTATGGTGTGTTTAGCATAGAAAAACATATTACAAAATTAATTAACCCATTCCCTTAAATCCTCATACTGAAGCCTCCTCCTATAAATAAAAAGTTTACTTGAGAAAATTTATATATTTTAGGATCTATTTGAAAGATTCAATAAGGGGCCTGTCGATCTCAATTTTATGGAATGTTTCTAGAATTTTACATATAATTACTTCTTCTTGAAACCTTTTGAAGTGAATTATTATAGATCAGAATGGAAATGAAAGTTCTTTTTTATCATATTGCTTTCATTTTATAGTGTTTCTAGTATCTAATTTCTCTGTATAGTTATACCTCCCTATTTATTTATTTATTCTTCTTGGGGTTGGTTTGAAAAACTCTTCCTATAATTTCTATATTTTTTGTCTTCAAATTCCTCTACAACATGCTACTCATGGCCGGGTAGTACTTGTTTAGGTTCACGCTATCCAAATATTTATTCCTTACTATTGGGTGGGTAATATTTCAATTTTACGTTGGTCATGGGTTGAATTTCCTTTCATATAATGGTTTTCATATTGTTAAAAATATTCTTCAGGTTGAAGATTGTATGGGCTATAATTTTCATGGATTTTTGGATAAAATCTCCACCATAATGTTGAACTAGTTCTTTAACTCTCCCACTTCAGTCCACATATTATCAACCTCATCATATTGTGGTTGCACTGAATCTTGTACCTTGGTAGATCATTTCTAATAAAAAATATTAGTCTAAAAAATTGGTTATTGGTATGTGGTTTGGTTTAGTATTGTTTATATGTTTGTTGAAAGTGCGGTGGGTGTTGTAACTATTTGTTTTGTTATTCGTAAGGGGCTGGTTTGGGTATTTCTTTAGGAAGGTTGTTCTATATTGGTTCTTATAATTTAAAAATAAAAACTATGCTTGGTTAAACTCTATATATCCCTGGTTTTTTATCTACCATGGATGAATGGTTTCTAAACAACTTTCCATTTGCTCTAATTCAACACAATATTCATTGAAATTATTAGGAGATGGGAAAAAATTATATACCTTATCTATTTTTTATTCATTGACTTGTTTCATATCCATATGGCTCACCAAACTAGTTATTTATTGAAGTTTAGTTAAAATTAATGGTATTTAATTTGAGGTTCATCCTCAAGAAATCATCTTGTTACAATACCTTGTGTGCTAATTTGTTACTAGTTCTGCGTAATTCTCTCAATTAGTACCTTGGTTTATACTAGCGATTTATTTATCAAGGATCCAATAGTTATGGCATCCAAAAAGTTTATATCATTTTTGTGTTTGAATTTGTAGAATAAAACAAGGAAATTGTTCTCTTATACTTCATAGTGAGGGAAGCCAACACACATCTTCTTGAACCTCTCCCAATACTCATAAAGGATCTCTATAGATGCCTGTCAGATGACATAAATCTCCATTCTGATTGTTTTAATCCTAGAGGTTTGAAATAATATTTTCAGTATTTATCTTTAAAAATAATCCCAATCATGGAATTAACCATGTTATCAATTTTAAAACCACTCTTTAGCTTCTCCCTATAATAGAATAGGGAATTCCCTCCACTTTACTTTCACCTCGACCACTCCTATAGGATTCAGTGTTGAGCGTATCGGTGTGATGCATTGTATGTGTAAATTGGGGTCTTTACATATAATTACATTAAACTTGGGAAATTACTATGTTAATATATTTTTTTATTAAAAATAATATTTAATTTTAGGATAGTAATTTTTTATGTTTGTTAGAAAATTATGGTGTGAATATGTCTCCTAAGGGATGGTTGGTATTGTTATCCAAAACTATTGGTTCATAGTGAGAATTAGAAGCCTCGCATGTTTCTAACAAGGGTATTTATTTAATTTTTATTTTATATTAACGTTAATAATTATACATAGAATTTTTTTTATTTCTAGATTAACGTTATAAATTATTTATTTGAATACCTAGTCATAAAAATTAATTTCTCTTCATATCTTTCATCAGTGTGAAAAAATATTTTTTTCACTAAGTAAAATATAATAGAAATGAAAACTATATGTAGTCTCATACAAAGGAGTTCAAATAAAAAATATGTGTAAAATTTCAATTAGTTAAAGGGGAAAATGATTATTTTGAGTTTTAAATTTTCAGAACAAATGAAAAAAATAAAGAAGAAGGTTGAAATCTATATATGAGAAGGTTGATCAAGTCAGGGTTGGATATCCATCTACAATGCTATCATAGTCCTAAAATTCCTTTAAATATTTTACCTGATAATTTCAAAATGAAATATTCCCCAATAAGCTCAAAAAACTCCCAAATATTAAGATATATATATATATATATTAGGGATTCTACTAACAAAGTCTCTACTTAATTAATCCCCCTTCCTGTATGTATGAAAATTAAGTAAATCACTCCCATATTAATAAGGAAACTCATGATCAGTTTTTAGTGTTCATAGAGTGGACGGATAGAATAAAATATTATAACACACATGAAAAAAAAATTATAGGCACTCACAGCCTGAAAAAACCTACTCCTTAAAAAACATATAGACTAGGTGGATGGGGTTGATAGATTCATAACATGGGAAGTAATATTGAAAACATTAAAAGTTGGAAATAAAATTTCATTAATTTATTTTAACATTCAAGGAGGAAGAAGCTAATAAAAAGAAAATAGTTTAAATTAAATAGTTAGAGATAATCTAGTATTACAAAAGAGTTTTTCCCTTCTTCAATCACTTAGAATATTTTCCTTCCATTCAAAGGGTACTAGAGAATACAGGGGATGAAGAGGGAATTAAAAAAATTAAAAAATAGGGGAAAATTAAATGGTATATATTCAAGAATGATCTCCCATATGAAGAATCCACAGGACATAATTATTTATAGGATCATGATTTCTTTAAAATATCTGTGCTTCCATCCTTTCCTAAATAGTCATACCCATGAGATCCTTATGAAATTTAAATCTTTCAAAAGTTTCCTTATTATTCTTGGCTTCAGATCCTCATATGATTATTTCATTCTAAAAATCCACAATATATTTTTTATGTTTCATAATTAAAATATTATGCAAGATTTTAATCCATCTGGTAGCATTTGAATGTCTACAAGAGTTCTAATGTGGAATCTCAAGACTTTGGCATTATGTAAATTAATTACTCATTTGATAAAATAGACTCATATGTGGTTGATATTTTCTCTTACATATCCAGCAATTCCCTATTTGGATAACCTAATGTATCCAATTTTTCATTAATTAATCCTCATATATAGTTTAAAACATAATCAAAAGTTATCTTTGTGTGTGGGCTCTGGAATTTCCATACATGAATGATTCATATACATAGATCACTATATAGCTTGTTTTCCATACATGGATGAATTTTCTTCAATATAATTCTCTTGTGGGATAAATTCACTTATATATATTGTCATGTAGCTAAATTATATTACATGGTTATATAGGATTTATGAATTTATTTATTTTAGATCCAAACTTCTTTAATTCTCCATAATAAATTCTAGATACTTAAAAGATTCATAAAAAACATTAGAAATAAATTTATTTATTTATTATAATAACTCTCATTGATCCAATAATCAACTAAAACTCATGGTTTATCCAATTTATTTATTATAGAAAATATTATTCATTAAACTAAAAATCATGATATAAAACAAAATCTATAAAAAATGGTGGGTTTAAAATAATTAATACTCAATATAAAATTTATGAAAATATTGGGTTTTCAATTCCCTTTTCCCTTTAAACCATGGTAAACAGAGTCCCTTATTGAATTTGGCTTGCACCCCATTCCCTTACATGTTATCTCATGTGATATAATTCATTAATCAATGTAATATAGGGATTTAATAGACAACAAAATTAAACAATAATGTGCCGTATATTTCTATTCCATAATAACATAAGAGTATTCATCATTCCTTCATAGTTTAACCAATCCATGGAAAAGAAATAGGTTTCACCAAAATTTTCTTAAAAAATCATATGAAATAATAAGAAAGAAGGTGGATGGTATCATTATATAGTATCACAAGTGAATCATAAAAATCATTAAATGTTTTGATATAGATGAAAATAATTTTATATAATCATTAGAAATATTTTTTGAAAATAGATTTCTTTTAGTATTATTTAAAAATGAAAAATCACTAGAATAATGGGAATATTTTTTTCTTTGAAAAATCATATAAAATTAGAAAGGAATCTTAATAAATAATATTTGAAATTATGGCTGTAAAAGGCTTCAATTTGTATGATTTAAAAAAACATTCTTTTTACACCTTTATAATGAAATCCAAAAAATGACCCATATAAAAAATTGAAAATATTTCTTTCAAAACAAATATATAGAAAGATAATGATATCTTAAAATTACCTTAAGAAATATTTTAAATATAGTTATTTACATTCTTTAAATAGTATAAATAATATTTATATGGATGAGAAAGAGTTGGGTAAAACACTTCAAAATGTTTAAAGTGATGATTTAAAATAAAACTCATTTTAGAATTTAAAATCAAAACCCCATTAAACTTGAGATGAAACATAAAATAAAATGATTATAAATAAATTCAGGGTATTATATTTCATTTATGTAGTATATAGACCATATAAATGGAAATAACTACATAATATAAAACATGTCACAAAGAAGGAAACTTGAGAAGATAAGCACTTACCTCAGACTCCCACTTAGTCAAACATGCTATAAATTTATTATATAATAAATTTAGGTATATTATTTATATTATTATGAACCATATTAAAATTTAACTCACTTTATACCATCCATTTATAATACCTTATTACCAATATTTTAATTTTTTATTGTTAAAATTAATATTTGAGTGTTAACTGTTCTATTTCCCTTACATGCGTCATTTTTGTGGCTTCAACTATTATATATTTTTAGGGAATTAACACCTATATAATTTTCATGATAACATAATAAATTTATTTAATATATTTATATAGTTCTATAGTTATTTATTGGAACTTTTGTTTATGATTTTTGTAGAACGCTTAAAATTTTGTTTTTTTATGTGATTATATACTTAATAAAAGAAATAAATTTATAGGTAAATGTAATTTTTCATATTTTTACTATGGAATTATAAAAAATATTAAATAAATCAATATTAAATATTATTACTAAAATTTAGGTTTTCTTAATCATACATGACATAAAAATCATAATATTATTCATATAGATGGTAAAACCGACTAAAATAAGAACATGTTATAACAGTTTTCTAGGTAAGGAAATTTTATTCACCATGATAATATGAATTTTACTGATTATTAATGGTTTAAAATGTTATTTATAGTGAAAAATCAAATTAAAGAAGAGTTATATAAATATGGTATTGAAGAATAATCCAGAAACATATATTTCTTATATTAATATCATGAATCTCTTATTTAAGGGCCAATTGGAAATGAGAGGTTTAGTGGTTTTTTTGGGACTAGAAGTTCAAATAATCTAGGGAGGATTTAGAGGAAGATAAATTAAATAGTTATTTAAGATGAATTATAAGGAATGTTTTTTAGGTGGTAGGAGGAGCGGTCCTTTTATAGATATGAAGGGTGATATTTTTGTGATATTATTTTCATAATATAAAGAGGGAAAGTAATTATTAATAAGATTGGTTCCAAACTAGAAAAATTCAAAATATAATGTAGATTATATAGATAATATACTCATACAATCAATCTTAGATAAGGTTTTTTGAAATTTTGTGGCCTTATACCCTAATTTAACCCCCTTTTATCCATTTTAACCTTTACTTAGGTGAATAACTTTTACCATGGTAACTCATTTTTATGACGAAAAATTAAATGGAACATATTAGATAATTTTAATATTATAATTTTAAAAATAAAATCTAATTTATAATATTAAATTTATATATAGGGTAAAATTTAATTTTAATATAAATACATGTAACATAATATAAACAGTTTTTAAAAAAAATGTATTTTTAAGCATAAAAATGAATTTATACATATTTATTACTATATAATAATCATTAAATGATTGATAATTTATTTGAATATAAATATGAATGATTCATTTCATTAAAAAATATTTAAAATAAAATTATTTTTACTTTTAATTAAAAACATATTATATACAATAAAACAACATTTTTAAACAGGCCATTTTTTAGCCATGAATAATAAGTGTATTACACCTTTTAATTACCTAATTATTTATTAAATATTAATAATTTATTATAATAATAATTCATTAAATTTATCAATTCATTTCATGTGAAACATTCTTCAATAGTAATAAATTTAACACAGATGCGTAATTTATTAAAACAATTTATATAAAAACAACGGTATTGTCCTATGTGAATTAAAACCCTTTTATTTAAATAAATCACTACCACAAAACAGGGAAAGGGAAGCGCTTCATTTTATCATCACTAAAAATAAATTGCTGATAAATGGGTGGGTCATTATCAGTGCTAGATAAAAGTGCTTATAAATGTGACATTTATCAGCACTAAAAAAATATTTATATTGGTGTACCCTTTATCAGTTTTTTCTTAGTGCTGATAAAGGGCACATTTATCAATGCTAATAATATTGCTGATAAAAGGTTTTAATAAAAAATATTATAAATTTATTTAAAATTATTTTATTTATATTCAAAAATAATGTTTATTTGTATACATTAAATAAAAGACAAATGTTTAGAATTAATATATATTTTTTAATAATTCAAAAATATATATATAATGTTTTAATTGAAAAAAGTATTTATAAGATTATAACTGAATTTATATATATAATTAAATAATTATAAGGTTAAAATAAATTATATTAAATAATAAATATATTTATTATATTTATTATATTTATTATATTTATTATATTTATTATATTTATTATATTTATTATATTTATTATATTTATTATATTTATTATATTTATTATATTTATTATATTTATTAGAGATTTATTATATTAGTTTATTATATTTATTGGATTAATTCATTATATTTTTTATATTTGTTATATTTAATATATTTATTTTATTTATAAATGTATAATACTTTTTAATATATATATATATATATATTTATAATTAAAATTATTGAATATATGTGTGTTTTCCAATGAATTTGGTCAATGAATATATTGATTATGAGTATATATATGTTATGTATCATGAATGAATGTTCATTTATACACATCATGTTGTCCATTGATGTGGTATATTTATTAATTCATAATGTTACCCATATGAACTATATATGTTCTAAAAATGTACTTATAAAATTAAATTAAATATATTTAAATAATAAATATATTTTATTATATCTTTAATTATATATATAAATAATTTTCTAATACATTTTTAATTATAATTATAACTATATATATAAAAATAATTATAGAATTATATATATAATATTATGATTTTATTAATATATATATATATATATTAACAATTATATACAAATATTTATAAATATATACTATTTATGGTTATAATTATAACTATAAATATATATATAATTATAATTATAAAATTAAAATAAATATATTTATTGTACTACTTATAAAGTTATAAATATATAATTAAATGGATATATTTATAAATATGTACAAATATTTAAAAATAAATACAAATAAATTTATTTTTAATTAAATAATTATTTAATTGGTTGTGAAATTTTTCTGATAATGATGCCCTTTATCAGTGCTAAAAAAGAACTGATAAAAGCCATATTTATTAGCGCTATAATTTTAGCACTGATAAAAATGTCCTTTATCGAAGCTAAAAAACACTAATAAAACATACCTTTATCAGCGCTATAATTTTAGTGCTGATAAATAGGCCTTTTATCAGCGCTTTTTATTTTAGCACTGATAAAACATACCTTTATCAGTGCTTTTAACTAGCACTGGTAAAGGTTCCAATGGGTTTTATAAAAGAACCCTAACTGGCTCCTCGTCCCTTGCACCCTTTCAAACCTTCACGGAAGTTGACTCATGCACCGTCAAGACCTCCTCCTCCGTGACCCCTTCTCCTCCTCCTCCGTCGCCGCTGCCTCCTCCTCCATCGGGTCTCTATTGTTGTTTCCTTGGTTTCCATAGGGTGCGTAGGGTTTGGGGGAGTTTTTTATCTAATTGTTGGTATATCATTGATTTTTGGTGGATTTTTTCATATAATTGTTGGTATATATATTGAGTATGCTTGTTCCCTCTTTGATTATTATTATTTATTGTTCTTTATTATTTAAATTAGGTAGAGATGCTTATTAGATATAATATATTCCCTTTCTTTTTTATTACCTCTGTTTATTTTTATTTTCAATGTATTTATCTTTATTTTATTATCTTTTTTATCATACAAAAAGGGGGAGAGATATTCAAATTTTAGGAGAGTTTATTAGATTTGGTAATTATCAAATGGGTTGAATGGTTCCTTACTAATCCATCTATGTTTTGATAAATTCATATACCCTCTGAATTTGATTATTTTTTTTGATAATTATTTATTCCTCTCTTAGTTTATAGTTTATTATTCTTTATTATGGTGGAGATTCTTATTAGATAAATTCATACCCCCTCTAAATTCATATGGTTGTTCTATCACTTGTGATTCCACATTCTCTTTCTACCTACATAGACCTATTCTGACTATTTATACCCTCATACATGCTACTTTTTGGATAGATCATACCTTTATTCTCAGTCGGAAGCCTCTATGATGGATATCTTCTCTAGTAGTGTTTATCTATTATATTTGGACAATATTTTATCATTATCTTATTTTCATAAATTCTAGAGACTTGAGTAATATAATAGAAAAAAACATTAAAGAAAAACATGTAGGACTCATCTATCTAATTTTTTAAATTCCCTTAGTAATATCCAAATATATTATATACTCTTCAAGGAATTTATTTTTCCTTTACATCTAAATTTAATTGGAATTAATCAGCATTACTTCCATGGAAAAGGGTATATCTTCAATCCTATTTTAATATTCACAATTCATCACACATAATAATGAATTTCTTATTAACTCGTATAATTGTGTCTATTTTAGAGTTTGTGGCTTTTTTCATCAGTACCAGGCATGTGTATTACTGCACGTGATAGCTAGATGATTAATGATGAGAAGGTGGAAGCCAGAATGATTGTTTTTATGCTGTAGAGGGGATTCCCTTGTTGATTTGATTTGGTTTTATGGATTTTGTTCCTTTGGGGCACAGTTTAATGTCTTATGTCCTTGAATTAATGTTGGGTTCTCCCTCAGCCTTTAAAATGGGTTGATGATATAATAAAAAAATTAACTTTCAGTCAGTCGTATAATTGTGTCGACAAGATTGGGCTCTCTAACCTACTTCCAAATTGTCCTTCTATATTATATATTGACAACAAGATTTTTTACACTTCATGTTCATTTACAAAAAATACAAAAAAAAAGGAATTTGGTCTGAAGGACCACCTATTGGGATTATCACATATGAAAAATTAACCTAAGAATAAAATACATAAGGGCTCTATTCCATCCCCAAACCTCAGTAAGGTTATACCAGCACCCATCAATCGTCCCAGCCTGATTCTCACACTAGTCGAAAATTAGAAAATAGTCATGGGTTATGACAGTGGTTATAGACCAATTGAAAATGGATATAGTTTATATCCACTATCAGGACATCCATGGGTCTTATCCAGGTTTCCATAGCCCACCAAAAATATCCATAGTCGGATGGTCTGGTACTATAGACAATGATTGTGGATGTAGTCCCTATTATGGGGAATCGATAGCCATGGTTTGTAACCTTTTCCATAGGTCATAAACTTCCATGTGTGGACCATAGACATAGGTATCTCTAGCTATGGTTTATGAATGTGGTCATATAATTTGAAATATTAAACAAAATGATGATATTTTATCTTAGGACCACTTCTATAATTTATCTAAGATTTAACAATAAGCTACAATGAACTATCTTTATAAATATATACATATCTATATATATACATATATAAATATATGTTTGTGTGTGTGTATAATTTTTTATAACTATAATAATTATACTTTTAGAAAAGAAAAATGGTCATGGATTCCAGAACCTTTTTCCATAGTCCATATCAAATATGGTCATAGGTGTTATAGGAAAGTCCTACCACCACTATATATATGGATCATGGCCTTAGGACTTGCACATTCCCTTACCTTGAAAAAAATTCCTTTGTCCATAGTCCATATCAACTCAGACACCAGTTATACATCCATTAAAAATTATGTGACTTGGTTATACAATCCTAACCAAAAAGTAGATCATAGGTTGTGTCTTGTCATTGGAAAAAATAATATTTCTGGGTTATGCCTCTATGTGTGTAAAAGTTAAGGGTTTTTTACTCATGCCTTGGTATGGTGAAAGATATATATTAAATAGTTACACTCTCCTTCAAAAGTGAGGTATATCTAGTGCATATCCATGTGACACCCTTGTATTTTAAAGAATAACCTAGGGTTGGTTTTGAAGGTGAAAGAGGGAAGTTGAACTGATTTTTCAAATGGAACCAAATTCCATGACATAGTGAATATTCTATATCATGGAGGTTTTCCTTGTAGCATGGTTGGGGAAATATGGTGTGGAAGATAATTTTTATGGTTCTAGTTGTTTTGTAATAGTTGTGTCATGGAGTGTTGGTTGTGGTGTAAAGTCTTATAATATGGAGTTCATACAATTCTTATAATTTTTGTATCATTTCATTTTTTAGGGTGTGAGGGCTTAGAGGTTATGGTGTAGTGATGAACAATGAATCATAGTCCCTTTCCCCTAGATTATATGATCTCATTGTTGACTGTGCATGTGGATTCTATATGTGTTTTTATCAGGAACCATTGTGGTGTGTCCATATCCTTTGTGTTCTAGTTCTTTCTCGTTTGGGACTAATTGTGGCATATCCCTATGTGTTGTGTTTTAATGCATGTTTTCCCAGATTTCCTATGTGTTGTGTTGGGATATATGTCTTGTTCTCCCTTTTATTTAGATCATTTCTGATTAAGTCAATTTAATGCTTGGATGCTTGATGTACCTATTCATATTGAACCTCATGATGGAATAACACAAAAAACCTAAATATAATTACTTAAACCAACCTCATTCTAATGAAAAATATAAAATGAATATTTAAACACACTTTCATATCATCATTTCCATCAACATCTCCACATCATTCATCCCCCAAGCTTATTATTTACACATTCCACGTCACTTGTGATTATATGATGAATGAAACCAAACCTATTAAGATTCAATGGGGTTAGTAAGATATTTACCATTATTTTATGATTTCTAATTCACACACTAGGTTTAACAAACATTACTACCATACAAATGAGTAAATCCTTAGTAGTGATAACTATAATGTCTGATCTATAAAATATTTATCAGATATGATACTATCAGGACCCACCCCCATAGGAACTCCAGTGGAGTTGGGAATATATTAGTGTATAACCCCCCAATCCTATATTTAAATGGAAATGGTTTAGTTACAATTGGAAATGTAATGATACAGCCCAGGCTGGTATCATAACCAACAACTGACCTAACTTTCCACTAACCTAAGAGGCGTTCATGATCTCTATGGGATAACAATTATCCCCTGGGAAAAAGATACAATTAATGTGGAATATTTTACCCCTAAATTAGAGTAAATTAAAAATGATCTTTCTCCTAAAAACCATATGTATCCCATTCATAAGTTTAACATCTAGGAAAATAGTAGATACTCAAAAAATTAATAAACAGAAAGAAGACATCATAGATGAAAAATAAAATCCCACTATTGACCAATAAAACTATTTAACTGGAAATTTTTCATTCCTAAATCTCATTGGACCTATTTTGGATAGGTATAACATATTATTTCTCATATTATGTTTTCTTTTCAATTGGAAATCTCTTCTGCCGCGCGCCTCTCCTTCGCCATGAGAGCACCTTCTCCACACGCTGAATGACACCTCCAAGGTGAGTTGTCTCCTTTTAATCAATGCTATACTCTTGTTCACGTGTTATTAATATTTGATATTTATGGTTATGTTTTGAATTGTATGGGCTAAACACCCTACTAAAAATCATGGTCGTTGGTGGTCCTTGTTTGCACACTAAATGAATTTCATGTTGGTTGGTTCCTGTTGAACATTTGAATATAGAAATTGTGAATTTACATATACTTGGATAATGAATTAATGACCTAGGATGATAAAACTTTTGTGATAACCCCAAAATTAACAAGTGGAATTGAATAAGGGATGCTTCGTAAAATCTAAAATTTTGTTTGTTTGGTTTGTATGGTGTTTCGATTGTGAGCATGATTGTGTGTTTGTATGGTGTTGTGGTTTTTGGAATGATTGGTATGCCATTTTTCCATGTTTTAGTTCCTCCACTATTGAATATCAATCCAAAAATTACCCATTTTAATGGAACCACCACTTTTTTACTAGTTCAATTCCACTAAATCTTAGAAAACCACTTTACTAGAGGACTCTATGGGACACTTTATGGAGACCCTAGTCAAATAACCATAACAAAACATGTAATGAATCTTTCCACCCACAAGAACTCTATGTGAAATCATACCGTCTATTAGTTTAGTACCATATTTATTGACTCAATACATTATGTTTCTAGAGAAACACTAAAAAACTAGTTTACAACAATGCATATAGATCACATATGGGATAATAAAACATTTTAGTGAAAGGGATTCTAATAGCTAATTTCATTGATTAAGTGGTTGGGAAGAGGGGTGTGATCTACGTTGGTCTTAAGTAATGCATGGAGAGATAAGGGTATTATTTACCATAGGTAGTTCTATTTATTATAGTTGGATGATGACCCTAATTGAACATCTTTGGTGTAATTATTTTGTTAAATATTAATATTATTAAATCAAATATAATGAATATAAATAAAGAATAGATGAATTCCAATTGGTAGACAAAAGATTATAAAGATGACATGAAAGAGTTTATCAAGTTTGAAAAATATCATGCATATGACCCTTCTCAGATACTTTTTCCATGTTTACGTTATTGTTATTCAAGACAAATTAGTCCAAAGGAGTTGGAAGAACACTTGATCTTTCATGGAATAGATCGAAGTTATATATGTTAGAATAAACACAGGAAAAAAATTAATGTAGGTAGTGGATGGTATAGCACTACGTTTTATGGACCATCTGATATGATTACAAGTGTGAACAATGAAGATGACCATATGGAGGATGTGATTATAGATGTGAATGATGATGAAGATCGTATTGAGGAATTTACAAGGATAGTTGAAGATGAACTTCGTGATTTCCCAAAAAAAATTGCGATGTTATAGAGTTGTGAAAAGATGTCATTGTATGATGGTTGCACTAAATATACAGCATTGTCAGCCATAATGATGTTGTATAATTTGAAAGAAGACAATGGGTGGAGTGATGTCAGTTTTATGGAACTACTTTCCCTCTTAAATGACATGATTCCAGAAAAAAAAAATGAGCTCCTGATCCGAAAATATGACGCCAAAAAAATTCTATGCTCGATGGGTGTGATATCTTAAAGAATACACGCCTTCTTGAATGATTGTATTCTATTTCACAAGGACCAAAAATCACATAAATAATACCCAATGTGTGTGGTGCTTCTTGATACAAGAAAGATGAATCCAGTCCTATGAATGTTGTATGGTAATTTCTAATCATTCCATGATTTAGGCGCCTATATGAAAGTGATGAGACTATAGGAAAATTAACATGGCATGCAAATACAATAATTAAAGATAGGAAACTCTGTCACCCAGCTGACTCTCCTCAGTGGAAGATAATTGATCATGAGTATCCTAAATTTGGAATTGAGCCAAGAAACCTTCGTCTTGCGTTGTATACAAATGGAGTGAATCCTTTTGGTTTTCAAAGCAGCACTCACAGTACATGGCTGATTATGTTGGTAAATTTTAACTTACCACCGTGGTTATGCATGAAACAAAAATAAATCATGTTATTTATTCTTATATCAGGACCAAAATAATTGGGAAATGATATTGATGTTTATTTGGATCAATTGATTGAGGATTTGAAATTATTGTGGGATTTAGGTGTTACATTGTATGATGCTTAAAAAAATAAAGATTTCACTTTGAGAGCCATGTTGTACAGAATGATAAATGAATTTCCTTCTTATGGAAATTTTTCAGGATATATCATTAAAGGAACTCAAGGTTGTCCCATTTTAGAAAAAGGTACACAATCAATTAGGTTGAAATATTCATCAAAAACCGTGTTTCTAGGACATCTCGAATTTCTACCCTGAAGGCATAATTATCGATCTCGGACAACATCATTTGATGGAATTTTAGAATAACTTAAAGCATCATATCCACTAATAAGTGATCAATTATTTGATAAAGTAAAATATGTGGACACTACTTATGGTAAATTGTTTCCGAAAAACCTTACAAAAACTGGTTGGAAAAGGAGATCAGTTTTTTTTGAATTATAATACTGGAATTGTCTGTATGTCAGACATTTTCTTGATTTTATGCATGTTGAAAAAAAAATGTATGTGATAGTGTCATCGGCACATTGGTAAATGCGCCTGAAAAATCAAAGGATGGAATTAAGGCTAGGTTGGGCATGGTTGAGAAGGGAATACGAGAAGAGTTGGCACCAGTAAAGGGTGAAAAAATGAACATTTCTTCCTCTTTCTACTTACAGTCATTCAAGGAAGTAGAGATATCATTTTTGTAACTTCTTGAATGATGTAAAGGTTTCAAAGGGGTATTCATCAAATATCTAGAACATCGTGTCAATGACTAGTTTAAAGTTAAAGGGTCTGAAATCACATGACCGCCATGTTTTGATGCAAGATCTAATTATTATAGATTTACATTACATTTTTTCCAATAATGTCTTCCATACATTAACAAAGCTTTGTTTTTTATTCAAATCTATATGCAGAAAAGTTATAGACCCAGCGAAATTTCCAACTATGGAAAGAGAAATTGCGGTCATATTATGTGAATTGGAAATATTATTCCCGCCAACATTCTTTGATATGATGGTTCATTTTATGGTTCACTTTGTGAGATATATTCGACTATGTGATCCTTTAAAGCACATGAGCCTCAGCCCAGTTGGTGAGAACTCCTTAAGTGCATCCAAGAGACCCAGGATCAAATCCAGGTGGGGGCTAATTTCCAGAGTACTATAGCAGGTACTGTAGCAGGTACTGTAGCAGTACTGTAGCAGGTACTGTAACAGGTACTATAGCAGGTACTGTAGCAGAACTGTGCAGAACTATAGCAGGTACTGTAGCGGGAACTGTAGCAGGCACTGTTTGGCACTGTAGCAGCCGGGAATATGCCCCCGTTTGGGCCTTTGGGCCACCGATTTGGTCCCCGAGTCCTTTAAGGCCTTCGGGCCACCCAGGCCTTCGGGTCAGTAAGGCCTTCGGGCCACCTCAAGGCCTTCAGTCCACCTTAAGTGTAGATACAAACCAGAAAACCTACAAGGAATAAGCTTTAGAAGGAGGAAGAGCAAGGAGATTTCACCATAGAAGAAGCTAAATGGATTGCCAGAATGAGAGGGTATGGCACCTGCCATCGAGAAAAGTCTGTGCATGCATGGGAAAGTCTAGCCGAACAGCCATGCGAAGGTGGAGAGTTGATTTCACGATGAAGATGTTGGGGAGGAGTAGTTCCAAGTAGTTAGTCTGGGCTGTATGTAATGTTTGAAGCCTACGGGAAATGAATTCCTCTAAGGCCTATGGGTCATGTAATACTTACGTCTATGGTCCATGTAAGGGTTCCACCTCACCCCTTGAAATGTGGATTATAAAAAATCAATAAAAAATGAATGCCTTCGGTCCATTGGAGGTGATCCTTTAAATTATAGATGGATGTACCACATTGAATGGTATATGAATATTTTGAATGGGTATGTCAAAAATCAAAGTTGGCTAGAGGGTTGTATTGTAGAGAGATATATTGTTGAGGAAACTGTTGAATTATGCACAGAATACATGTCTTGTGTGGAAATAATTGGCCTACCAAAATATCGTCACACTGGGCAGCATGAGGGTGAATGAATTTATAGAAGAGAGGTTGTCACAATAAATATTACAGATCAGGAGCAAGACCAACTTTACTTTTTTGCATGACAGTTTTGACGTTGAATTATATGGTCAAACCCACAAAGAAATTTTTAGGCATTTGAATCCAACTAGGTATGAAAAATGGATATCATATACACATAATCAACAGTTTATAGGATGGTTTTGGGACCATATTTTTATGAATTTAGATTAAAATCCAGACTCAATTTCAAAATGACTTCGATGGATAGCCAGAGGACCAAGTGTGTATGTATTATCTTACAATGCTTATGTAGTTAATCATTATACATTCTATACTAATGTACATGATAAAGACAGTACCATGCAGAATAGTGGGGTTACACTTGTGGCTGAAGCGATGCATGTTTCCGATGCTAAGGGAAAAAATCCAATTTGTGTGAATATTTCATACTTTGGAATCACCAAACAAATATGGGAGTTGGATTATACGAGATTCCAAGTGCCAATTTTTCAATGCAAGTGGGTTGATAATAGGAGTACTGTTAAAATAGACGAATTGGGATTTGTGAATGTTGATTTCAGTAAGGAAGGGGATAAAGATGAACCATTTATAATGGAATCACAAGCAGTACAAGTATTTTATGTTCCAGACCCCACAAACTAGAATTGGTCAATTGTTTTGTTATCTACTAAAACAATTGAAGGGTCAGATGAAAATTCAACGGAGGATGGACATTTCATTGGGAATTCGCAATCATTTCACAAAACTCCCAATATAAACAGCATTTTGTATGTCAGAGGAGACCACAATGAAGGGATTTACATAGTTGATAGAGGGGTCAAATCTCTTCAGCCATAAAAAAAGAGAGAGTTCAATAATCATGTTATTTTTTATTGTAATATACATTGTGTTGCCTTATGTTATTATATGTCCGATGTTGATTTTATGTAATATAAATTAAATGTTAAACAAATTCTGCAGATATTGACTTATGCACTTTCTGATGTACCCAATCACGAGGAACAATAGGTCTCTCAACCTGATACTACTGGTCCAAATGCAGAGGAACAACAGGTTTCTCAACCCGTTGCTGCTAGTCCCAGTGCTTAGGTACAACATGTTTCTCAACCTATTTCTATTGGTCCTGGTGTCGATGCTAGAACTCTAGAGGATCATAAAGATGATACTGAAACTGAGGAAATGGTAGGTAATGAAACCATGGTGGTGTAAAAAAAACAAGAACACCGCAGTTTGACGGTGTTAGACAAAATATTTAAGGAAAAATCAAAATGCATCAAATTTGAGGTGGGATGGAATAAGTGAGGCTAGCATGTTAACCCCAAAAATCTATATTTAATAGCTACATTGGAATTTTCACTCAGCAACGTGTGCCGATTGATGTATAGTCGTGGCACATTGTTGTCATCGGGTTTAAGACACTAATGCGAGAAGAGATTATGGTAACATTATAATATCATTTCATTAATTTATTAAAATAAAATACTAAAACATTGACTTACTCTACATCATCCATTGTAGAGTGAATTTATAGTAGATACCTCGCACAAGGAATATGTATTAAGAGTTGCAAGAAGAATTCCTAGAGGCTTCCACACAATTTTAACGAAATATCATCTTAATGATGCTAAAGGAAAAATCAAGATGCAACCACCTCCTCCTTATACTCACTTGATATCCCAAAGAGCGTGGGATGCATTTATTAGCTGTCATATGGAGAAGACATTTCAGGTACATTGTGTTTGTTAATACGTTGTTTGACTTTTCTTGTATTCATCACTTTAATTGACAGTTTTTTATTTACGAAATAGCAACTGATTTCTGAAAATAAAGAACGGGTAGAAAAACCAGCATACCCCTACTGTAAGGAAAGGATGGGGTATACTTCACTTGAGAAAAAATTGGTATATATTTTAAATATACCGTAATAATTTTATGTGACATAAAACAACACCATAACCATGTTCCTATTTTTATATGCAGATTGATGAATTGAAATAGAAATCCACTTACATCCCATGCCATGAGCTATGGAAGAAGGATCGTGTAAATAAAGAGAGGATACTGATAGATGAAAACACGCAAAAATTATAAGAAACATGTGTAAGTATGAAACAATATAAATTTTTTTGCTATAAATCACTATTACATAACAATGATTAATTATTTTCCTATATTTTATATCTGACATAGTCGTAGGAATCAACAACAACCACACCAGATTCAAACATACTTTTAGTGGACTTGAATATTCCAGAACAGTATGGTCGCATCAGAGGTGCAGGTTTTGGGGTGACACCCCTGAGCATATTTTCATACAAAAAAAACAATTGGAGGATCAAACTGAGGAAATGAAAAATATGAGATAAACATTAGCTATGTTTAAATAATAATTACAATACTAAAGAGAGATGATATCAAGTTTGATGGGGGAGAAAATGAGAAGAAACAATTCAATAACAATCTATGGGTGAAGATCCTACCCCACCCCCACCATTTTTGAGGAGATTCATTCCCCTAAAAAACCTAACTTAACTGAGGTAATCAACGTTCTAATAATTGTTTTTGTGAAATTTGAATAACATAGACACTGATACCTTTCTTTTACTATTATTCTATAGGGTGAAAATGACTATGATTTATATCTATCAACTCCCACCTATTGCCTTGTAGTGAGGGCTATAGCGTTCAATATGTAGAATGAAAAGCTACACAATAGACCACTTCCAACAGATCATGTCAGAGTGTCTATTAACGTAGCTCCTGATCCAAGCACTGAGCTACCTGCTCCAAATAATGATGATGACATTCATACGGTCAAACAAGCTGTTGGAACATTCATCGTATGACCATCAATTCTTGTAAAAAGACATGTCGACAAGGAGGTATTCATTTCCGATTCATTTTTCAAGATGAACCTTTAACATTTAATGAAAAAGGTATGAACCTAGGAATGTTATTAAAAATGAAAGAGATAATGGGTTAAATTAAAGATCGGCTCAAAACTATCTCAAGGATCAACCAACCGATTGAAATGATATACTGAGAGAACATTCACCTTGTTCGTTCAATATACACATTTAATATCATTGCAGGCTAATGTGGATAAACAGTTTATAGAAGAAAATACTCACATAGATGATTTTGAAAAAAATATGTACAAAGTGAAAGAATTAGATTACATTAGTGTTGGAAATGTAAATGAAATCCTGAAGTATTAATGGCTAGGCGCCTCAGTTTTAAATGTATACATGAGGTATGTTTTCATGATTTGATTTTACAAAAGCTGATATACTATTATAATTATGACTAAATACATTTCATATTTTTTGAAGGCTTATATATGAAAAACAATTGAAGGGATTTCCCCATGAACAAAAATTTGGACTCATTAGTCCTCATGTCACCTCTTCAAAAGAATAAATAAATTCTGATAAAGAGGGTGAAATAATGTCATCCCTGCTCAAATAATTTGAAAACAAAATTACGAATGATAGACTCTTTTTAATACCAATAATGCAGTGGTAAACTCTGTAATTTAATCATATCAACTATATTTTCATTTATTTCATTACATATTCCTTTTTTTGTTTTTATGTAGAATTAGATGATCATTTCGGTCAATTTGGATACTCCACTAATTTATTTTCTGGATTCAATAAATGGATATCCAAAAAACTAACCACAAATGATGGTATTTGTAAATTTTTAATACACTATATCAAACATTTTAGAACTAAACATCAAGTTATATAATTTATATTATCTTTTAATGAGGATTATGTTATGATAGGGCAGTGCATAAATATCATCTACTTCTTGGAATGAATCCAGGGCCTAATGAAAATAACACCGATGAGATCTAAAATTGGACCAGTATCATGGTATATATAATAAGATTTTACTATCCAAACACATATCAAAACAACTTACCTATTTTTATCGATGTTTCTGTAGTGTCCAAAACAAAAAAAATGGAAAGAACTGTGGTTATTATGTTTGTAAATTTATGAAAGAGATTATATTTCATCAACAAACTAGCATCCATGATGAGGTATTTTTGAAAATAATTACTAGTTCATTTAAAATATTTATTAATCCTTTGTGTATTTATATTTTTTTCAGTACTACCATGACTGTCACAAAAACTCATATTCATAAGATGATATATATGTGTTTAGAAACGAATGTGAAGCATACCTGATGAAAGATTGTGCACAAATAGGATGAAGGTGCATTCCTACTACTTATGTTATCCTTAAATGATCATTGATATCTCTTTTGTTTACACTTATTGAGCATATATTATCACCCTTTATTATGTTTTATATCCTTAGGTTTGAACAATGGTTTTAGAAATGATTTAACTTTCTAGTAAAGAATAACTTAATGAGAGACTCTTATGAACTAGTTCTTTATGTTTCCATGTTTACAAAAGCACTAGACCTAAAATATAATGGCATGGACTATTTATATTCTGTATTTTTGTTATTTATGTTGTTGTTTTTAATAATGTAGTGTTTTGAAAGAATATTGGTTGAGCATCAATCATAAATTTAATAACAAAACTAAGGATTATTCACTACTGTTGGTTAACTAATGATTAGAATAGCATCTAATCTGAACTTATGATACAGTGTCCCCGTGATGCTATCATCCATCACCATCTCTATGATATCATCATTCAGCATTCACTTTTTCTTATCTTCCTGAACCAATGGGTGTAGGAAGATAAGAAAAAGTGAACCCTGAATTATGACATCATAGAGATGGTGTTGGATGAGAGCATCATGAGGAAGATGGATCAGATGTTTAGATCAGATTTTATGCTAAGCGATTGTCAACCAAACGTAGTAAAGTGCACAAAGAATCATTAGTTTTGTTATTAGCTTATATCTGGACCAAAAAAAACCCTTTAGAAATATGTAAAGTTAATGTTATGATATAATATCACTATTTTAAAGAAAATTTATATAATGAAACTTTGATTTCATTTTCATTATTCCTTGTAGGGTTCGTTTATTTTATAATATTTTTATCCATGTTACATGCCTCTGTAGGAAGAGCAACGACATAGTGTATGCTCTATCATAGAGGTAATTTTGATGTTTGCAAAGTAAAATCATTCTGCATTGAATTAATGCATTGTTTCATTTTTTTTTAATTTATTTCTTTTATATAAGGAATATTAATCTACATGTGATATTAATGTATGAAATGTTTAAGTCGTTATAGTTGGTATCAGAGTAACTGACCGATTCAAAATCAAGAAAACGCATTTAGTTGTTTTGATACTTTAGGGAGATGATCCATAAGTCTTTTAAAATGTATAGGAATCAACCCCACCTCAATACAACATTCAATGTGACTGGTATGACTCAAAGTGTCACTTTTTATTTAAAATTGACATTATTTTTTGTAAAAAGAACAAGTGACATACTAAAAACTGAGAAAACACATTCATATTGTTTTGATACATTAATACAATGTTCCATAAGTCATTTTTGACATGTAAGAATCGATTTCACCTCAATTAAATGCACAATGCGATTGGTATGACTCAAAGTGTCTCTTTTTATTTAAAATTTACATTAATTTTAGAAAAAAACACAAGTGAAATACTAAAAACTGAGAAAATTCATTATGATTGTTTTGATACTTTAGGAAAATTATAAATGAGTCATTTTTTATGTGTATGAATTAACCGCACCTCAATCTGACACACATTCTGACCGGTATGGCTAAAAGTGTTTGTTATCATTTTAAAATTGACATTTTAGCTCAAAACATTTCACTCACTAAAAACCAAGAAAAAATGCTCCAATTTTCTTCATAATTTTGGATAATTATTCATAAGTTCTTTATGATGTTTATGAAGTAGTCTAATATCAAACCAACGCATGATGTGATGAGTATGACTCAAAATGCGTGTTTCCAGTTTGAAATGACATTTTAGTAAAAACACACAACTGACATACTAAAAATTGAGAAAATGTGTTAGGATTGTTTTTATAATTTAGTAAAAAAAATCCATAAGTCATTTGTGACATGTAGTAATTTACCTCACCTAAATTCAATGCACAATGCGACAGTTATGACTCAATGTGTCACTTTTTATTTAAAATTGACAATAATTTTAGGGGAAAAAAAAGACATGTGGCATACTAAAAACTGAGAAAATGTATTCATATTGTTTTGATACTTTAGGAAAATTATCCATGAGTCAATTTTGATGTGTACGAATCAACCACACCTCAATCTAATGCATGGTGTGACCGGTATGGCTAAAAGTGTCTGTTATCAGTTTAAAATTGACATTTTAGCTCAAAACATGTCACTCACTAAAAACCAAGAAAACCTACTCCAATTGTCTTCATAATTTAATAAAACTATTAATAATTTTTTAACATGTATGAAGTAGTCTCATATCCATCAAAATCATGATACGACTGATATTACTCAAAATGCATGTTTCTAGTTTGAAATGACATTTTAGTAAAAAACACAACTGACATACTGCAAACTAAGAAAACACATTTGGATTGTTTTGATACTTTAGGAAAATGATCCATATGTCATTTGTGACATGTAAGAATCAACTGCACCTCATTTCAATGAACAATGTGACTGGTATGACTTAAAGTCTCTTTTGGTTTAAAATTGACATTAATTTTAGAAAAACACAAAAGTGATATACTGAAAACATAGAAAACACATTCAGATTGTTTTTATACTTAAAGAAAATGATCCATGATTTATTTGTGACATGGACGAATCAACCACACCTCAATCTGAAGCACGGTGTGATCTTTATGGCTAAAAGTGTCTGTTATTAGTTTAAAATTGACATTTTATCTCAAAATGTGTCTCTCACTGAAAACCAAACAAACCCGCTCCAATTGTCTTTATAATTTATCATAACGATTAATAAGTTATTTGTGACATGTATGAAGTAGTATCATATCAAACCAATGCACGATGTGACTAGTATGACTCAAAATGTGTGTTTCTAGTTTGAAAATACATTTAAAAAAATACAACTGACATACTACAAACAGAGAAAACACGATCGGATTGTTTTGATAATTTAGGACAACGATCCATAACTCATTTTTGACATGTAGGAATTGAACACACCTTAATTAAATGCACGATGTGATTGTTATGACTCAAAGTGTCTCTTTTTATTTAAAGTTGGTATTAATTTAAAAAAACACAAGTGACATACTAAAAACCGAGCAAACGCACTCAGATTGTTTTGATACTTTAGTACAACGATCCATGAGTAATTTGTGATGTTTTTGAATCAAACGCACCTCAATCAGATGCACAGCATGATCGATATAAATCCAAATGTGTCATTTAAATTTGATATTAATTTCCATAAAAGAACAAGTGACATACGCAAAACTGATCAAACCCATTCAAATTGTTTTAATATTTTAAAACAATGATCTATGACTCATTTTTGACATGTAAGAATCAACCCCACCTCAATAAGGTGCATAGTGTGACCTATATAACTCCATATGTTTCTTTTTATTAAAAATTTACATTTTTTTGAATGAGGCATGAGACCACTTATATTAAGAAAGATAGAAAAGTACAAAAGTGGAAAAGTACAAAAGTGGAAAAGTAAAAAAGTGGAAAAGTACAAAAATGAGGAGGATAAAAACTGACTAATAACAAAAAAAATCCAAATGCATCTCAACAAACTCGATGGTGAGTGCTCATACCATGACAAGACGATCTTCTACCCCAGCCACAAGGGTGGCGACCCCTTCGTCAAGTATTTGCAAGCACCCATGGGCCATCACAATAATTAGAGTGTACAATATCATCATCTTCATTTTTTTCACTCATATAAGGTGCACCAAAATCATCCACACTATTTTCAGAATCTAGTAAATCAAATATATTATGAGTGAATACCTTTTCTTTAACCTTTTCTTTAAAATTATGATCGGGATGAGATGTTACATTACCTTTACTGTCCAAGCCCTGCACTAGTGCCAAGGGTAGATTAGAGTTTCCATATAATCCCCCTTCATCTTTATCAAATGGGGAGGCTAAAAAAGGGCTGGAGACGATCCTTTTCCATAAGGGATAGAGGCTTTGGGAACACTGTAATAAACAGGGGCAATAAGAGTATCAGCAATCATATTCCCTGTAGAAAATTTTGAGTCAGCATCAAGTGTGATCGAATACCTCCCCTAAGTAGAGGTTTCTTTATATGGGAGATCTCCTCCAAATCATGTCTTTGGAAAATAGACTGCATCTAGCTTATCCTTATCGTTGGGATTCTTATCATATATCATCTTTTGTTCCTTCCATATGTTGAGGTCCACTGCCTCCTGGGAAAAACATTACATGGTCGTTTGACTATCCTCTTGGTATTCAACAACCTGGTCATCATACAGACCTCTGGATAGCATGTCCTTGAAAGAAACAATGTCTTTATGTTCACTTGCTCCCAAATCGGTCCAAAAGATTGCAGGTTTATCTGGACGAGACAAGACAGTAGTACACAATGTACTATCATGATTAGGAGCACAATTCCTGGACTGGGTACGTTTTCTTTTTCCAGCCTAGTGTAATCTAAAATGGGCCCACCCTTATCATGTAATGAGATATAAACATTATTAAAATAACTCAAAGATGGAGTTATGATAGGAGTTGGAACTACTCCAACATCTACATTCCCCTCTACCTCCTTAAGAAGTGTAGCACTCTTGTATCTTATTCTACAGTGATATAATTCATGTCCCTTCAGATGACATTTAGGACATATCATTTTTCTTCTACATTATGAGGTAGTATGACTAATAATAGTACATTCCTCACAAAAGAGAGGCATTTTTTCATATTCCACTGTAAGATTAATATCATCATGTGGAGTAGAAAGCAAAATATTATCAATCCATGGAATACTTAGATAACCTCTTCCAGCATACGAGAAAAATGGACAAAAGACACCATGTTTGTGGTACTGTCCATCCTTATGAGGACTCCTAATGAAAATGCGACATCAAATAAAATTTATGGATGCCATAGGATCCTGTTTAAGCCAGGTATTTTTACCCAAACCTGGGAATAAGTCTCCTTGAAATTAGACAGGTTGAAATTTAGATGCCAATCATGTAATCTCAAAGTTCCTAGACTTAAATTGATCGACCCAGTGCTCCAAGATTTCCCTTTCAAGTCTGTAGAAGGAAACATAATGTGGAAAAACCCACGGCCTAAAGAAACACATTTAAAATCGGCAAAACCCAAAGTGGTTGTAAGCTGGTCAACAAGATCTATAAGTTTCCATGGTTACATTCCTTTTGATAGATTGATTTGATTCATGATAGAGAAATTAAAAAGATTTAACCCTTCTACAATAGCATCGTTGGATGTTGAGACATGGGAATTTGTGCCTTTTTAGATAATATGATGCGTTGTCTGGTCTCTAATAGCTGCAAAAGAACTGATATTGGAACCCATGAAGGTCGTCATGTTCCCTCCGTATTTCACCTTAGTGCAGATCAAATGGTTTCCTTGATGTGCGACCACTCGAAGTCAATCATAAGTATACAGATTCAGACTTCTAGGGTTTTATGTGGCAGTGTGTTCGTCGACGAAAACCGGAGCAAGGGAGTCCTGATCCTCCATCCTTCAATATTTGATATAATTTTATTAATGTATTCATTCGTATTAATGTTTAATTTATTTCATTATTATATTACTAACATAATATTTGTTTTCTTATATAGGTGGAATTTCTTTCTTGGGTTCGGATGCTTTGTTCGGAAACTAATACCATGGATGACAATTTTTGAGAGGGTATCACAAATGCCAAAGGATGAAACATTAATGTTTTTAACTATTTTTTGGATAATTTTAATTATAACCGTATAAAACATTGTTTAAAATGTATATAGCAGTGTGTGTTTTTTTATTCATGATGTCAACTAAATGTATATATCATTATTTTCAAAACTCTTGTGTGTGCTATTTCATTCTTTTGTGCTTTGTTCATGTGTAGGTGTTGTTTTGTGCCTGTGTGTAGGTGTTGGATCTGCTGTTAAATAAGCAGCACATCCCAGAAAACTTGGCCTTTATCAGCACTATTTTGAGTGTTAATAAAGGTGGTCATTTACCTGTGCTAAAAAGCGCTGATAAATGGGGTACCATTATCAGTGCTTTTTTTAGTGCTGATAAAGGGCCCCCTTTATCAGTGCTTTTTTAGCTCTATTAAAGGGGACCCCCCTGTTATCTTCTTCGTGATTAATAGCGCTTCTCTAACGCTGTTAAAATCCATTTCTAGTGCTTTTAAAATCCATATTTGTAGTAGGGAATCATTTATTTAAATCATTATTTGTTATATAGATTTCTTGTAATATGTTTCACTATATAATAGATCATTATTCACTTTAGTTTGGAGTTTCATGTATCAGAAGTTGTTGAACACACTAGATTTATTTAAAGGGAAATTCATACTAAAATTGTGGGGTATTACATTCTACCCCATTGACATAATTTTCCCTAAAAATATAATTAATAAAATGAAAACATGTGAGTGTAATTTTGTCTCATTAAATCCTCAATTTCCCATGTATTTTCCTCAAACTTGTAAATCTTCCAAAGAACATTGACTAAATGGGTGGTCTTCCTCCCTAGTACTTCATATATATGAACCAAGACACCCACTTGTTGTTCCTCATAAGACAGATAATATTCCAATTATGAAACTTTTATGTTAGGTACATATGCTGGTTCTAGTATGTAATTCCCCAAATGTGATACATGGAACACATCTCACACTTGAGAGTGGATTGGTAGAATCCCTAAGTGATGAAATATAGTCCCAACTCAATTAAGAATCATGAAGTCGTCAATGTATCTATGGATCAACATTCCTTTTTTCTAAACCTCATAACCCTTTTCCCATGTGATATTCAAATTAATGGTTTATAACCCATATAAAACTCCAAATATCATTTATTATTATCATTATATCTATTATGTTGACTTTGTGATGTCTTCATATTTCATTGAATGATTTAGACTTTCGTCGTGATTTCTTAGAAAAGGTAAAGTCCAAATAACTTTTTCTATCTTAATTTATCCCAGCATGTTAGAGTTCTATATCTCTTATCATACAAAGCCTCATATGGTTATATTTTAATGATAGAGTGGAAACTAATTTTATAAGAAAACTCAACCGAAGGAAGATTTTGATCTTATCTTCCAATGAAATCCATAGGGCATGATATTAGAATACCTTTTAATGTTTATATGGTCCTTTTGGATTGACCATAAGCTTGAGGATGATAACATATGCTAAATCATAGTTATGTATCCAATTCTTATTGAAGACTTCCCTAAAACTTTCATGTGATCCTTAGATCTCAATCAAATACAATTTAGATTGGTTCTATATGAAACCTTATCAAATAATTTATGTATAACATGGAAATTAGATCGAGTGAGGAATCCTCTCAGATAGAAATGAAGTTTGACAACTTTATATGTCAATCAAAAACTATCCAAATGGAATTGTTTCCTTTATGGGTCTTATGAAGACCAACGATGAATTCTATGATGATTTTTTTCCATTTCTATATTTTTATAAATAGAAATTTCATCACCCCTTATATATATTATATTCAACCTTTACTTTCTGATATAAAAATAATTAAAATGCATACTCTATAATCTATCTTTTCATGTTTTCCCACTAGAATTTTTACTTAAGATATATATACATCATTTTACTTTGAGTGATAGAGAAGGTTGATTTATGTCCCTCTATAGAAACTACTTCAATTTTGGTTTTTATGGGATAGAAATTTGTTCCTAAAATATTATACCTCTACCATTGTCAAATGGAAATTCAAGAATACTTCATAAATTCTTATATATACCCATATAGTTTTTCTAATATTCCTTGATCTTTGCATAGATCAATGGTTTAGAAACCATTTGGGAAAGGTTATATTTCATCCCATCCAATATGATTTCAACATCAATCATTTAAATTTCATGGATAATTGGGTCCCTTTAAATCTTCATAAATGACAGGGTAGTATAATATTTTCTTCTTAGAGAAACTGCCACATTATTTTCCTTCCCTAGATTGAAATGTATTGAGAAATCATAGTATTGTATTAACACTAACAATCTTCATTGGCACATTCCTAAAACATTATGTGTGAATATATACTTTATGAGTATATTATTATCATATATATCACATATTTCCTAATAAAAATAGTTCTATAAAATATTTAATTCAAAGACAACTACTTATAGATCTGGATTATGCATTTGGTAATTTAACTTATGAGTCTTCAATTGATATGTCACATAAATAATTATCTTGTAATTTTTTAATAATAACACACCCAATAAATTCTCTAAATATTCATTATATATTATAAATACTTCTCCACTAAAGAGATCTATATGTATAGGTTAAATTGCTAATCTTTTATTAAACTTCTGAATGATTTCATAATATTATTCTACCTAGGGGAAATTCAATCTGTTTTTCATTAACCTTCTTTTTGGATTTTATAATTTTTACGAATTTCTCAAAAAAAATTGACAATATCTATAAAAACCAATAAAACTATGGATTTATATCACACTGGTTCGTTTAAGACACTATTCAATGAAATATTCCTTAAAAGGATCTGTAGATACACCCTCACTTATGATAACATTACATAAGATGGATACTTTTTTTAACAAAAATTCAAAAGTTCTAAACATGGATTATAATTTATCCTCTCATATGGTCTTTATAAAGATAATAAAATTAAATTCATATACTTTCATACTCTTAGAATATATGGGAATATCATTAATAAATACTACCATGTATTTTTCAAGGTGATATCTAAATACTCAATTAATAAGATCTATAAATATTGTAGGGGAATTTGTATGTTTGAATAAAATAAATATGAATTTATAGTGTCCATGTATTTTAAGGAAGGTTTTATTGAGTATATATTCTATATTTACCCTTAATTAATGGTATCAAGATTTAAGATCCATTGCTGAGAAGAACTAATCCCCTCTAAGTTGATCAAACATATCATCAATACAAGGTAGAGGATACTTTTTCTTGATCTTGATCTTGTTGAGTTCATAATAATTAATGAAAAAGTGTAATGATCCATCCTCCTTATTAACAAATAGGACAAGTAAACACCATGGTGAAGCCCATGGTTATATAAAAACCTTATATATGTTATCTTTTATTTTCTTACTCAATTCCTATAAATCAATTGGGGATATTATATATAGAGTATTTGATGAAGATGTATCACCATGTATGATTTCTATAGGAAAATAAACCTCACAATATGGGGATAGCCCAATAATTTCCTCTGGTAAACAAAATCCAACATAATAATCATATCATCAATATATAGTATATCCCTATCTATTTGGGATATATTACCCTCATGATAAGGTATTAAAAAACATATAATGGATGTCATTTACACTAGGAGTTCGTAGTTATCCTTGCACATATAATTGATCATAGGTTGATTGGGGATATGAAATATGACTTCCCTACCTCATCAATTGATAATGGATCTTTATTTGGATATCCAATACATTCCCAATATCATATCAAATTCAACTATAGAAATAATAATAATTTTTCAGGAAACTGATTTCCACAGACTTCTATCAGAGAGGAGTTATAGAATTGAGATGAAATAATCTTTCCAAAAAGCTTTTTCACTAATAATTCAATATAAAATCATTGAAGTGGTGATGTTATTACACTATCAAATTATCCAGATATAAAAGAGTGGGTTTAACCAGAATCAAATTAGAAAATATCATTTCTTGAGTGAATGATAAGTGTAGATTCCACCACATCATTTTCATGACCCATTTCAGTAATTTTGATTGAATAGGAATTCCATTTACCTATTGGAATGGGAGGTTTTTGCCATTGATTGTCATCATTAACCCTTGATTTGGTGCACTGATTTTTATAATGAACATACTCCTTGAAATTGAAGCATTAGAGTGTGGGTGGTGCATTATTTTGATCTTTCTTTTCATTAATCTCATTAACTGGCCATTTCACATCTCTTCAATATTCATGTGCATGATGAACTTCTTTTCCACATTAAAAGAATGTAACTGTCCCATTAAGATAATGATGTCTATGCTTATTTCCCCATTTTCATCATGAATGAAGAATTATTTTCTTTCCCCCATGGGATTTTTACCATATTTTCTTCAAAAATCCATATTTTTGTTCCTCTCGAAAAAACCATAAAAATAATGTGAGTTCCTAGTCTCCATTTCTACCTATAGATCACATTGAAGAATGTATTCCTAGCTACCAATTTTATTTATATCCAATTACTTTTAGATATTAGACATTAATCCCCTAAAACATAATCAATATTTATTTCAAGTCCAATGATAAAACCAAAAGAATACATTACAAGATTCATGAAAGTTTCCTCATAGGTACCAATAGATTCATCATCTATCTAATTTAACTCTAAAGATTATATTTCCATTTTATTTTGAATATTCTAAGAAAATAATTTATTTAAAATTACCTGTTTGAACTCCCACATCCCATGGAGTTAGTTTCCACCTCATTCCTCACATTGTTGATGAGATTACACCATCAATCAGCTTCAACTTCTAAACGATACATTCCAAACAAAATATTTTCTTGATCCATGAACAAGAGAATGAAAAATATATTTTCCAATGTACTGATCTACTTCTCATCAACTAGTGGATCAAAAGACCCACTACAAGAGGGTAGAAGCTTCCACATTAGGAGGATCATACCGAATAATAATTAAATCATAAATTCTAAAATCATGGAATAATTATTTTTTCATAAATATGAGTTATAAGTTAGTAATATTAGATTTAATAATATAGGCATCATTAAATGGAATATGAGTGAAATAAACATAAGAATATAAAATCATTTCCTTTTTCAAGGTCCACTACCAATACCATCATCACATCATGGATATATTCCCTTAATGTACTGGGTTCACTCCCCATTCCCTTTAAACATTGGTGTATAGAGTCCCATAGTGTATTAGGTTCACTCCCCATTCTCTTACATGTTATCTCATGAGATATAAATCATTACCCAATACATTGGGTGGATATAATGCATCCACCAATCAACCATACATATATATTCCACTAGAATATAAGAGAAATTAACATTCCTTCAAAGCTTAACTAACATGTGGAAAAGAAACAAGATTCATGATAATTTCCTTAAAACAACATCATAATCCATCAATAGAAAGAAGATGGATAGTATCATTTGATAATATATCTATAAAATCATAAAAATCGTTAATTTATATTAACATGATTAAAAATACTTTTATAAAAGAATTATAAATGTTCTTTTAAAAATAGAACAATATTATTCTCATTTTGTAACATTTTTTTTAAAAAATAATAGAACAATAAGAATGATATTTTTTGAAAGGCCCTAGAAACTTGGAATGGAATATTACTAATGAAGAGTATACATGATTGTTGGAAAAGGTGGTCATGTGGTAAATGTAAAAAAAATAGCATTTTCATAAATTTATAAAGAAATTTAAAATTAACCCGTATGAAAAAAAGTTAAAATGATTCATTTAAACCATTTATAATGAATGTAAAATATAATTGAAAATGACCATGATAAATGAATGAAATATATAGAAGAATTTTTTTAAAATTGTAAAAATTATATTGATTTGAAAAAGAACAAGTTGGGTAAATGAATTTTAAAACTTTAAAAGAAATGATTCAAAATAAAACCCCTTATAACTTTTATAATCAAAACTAAATTAAAAAAAAATAACATTATAACAAACGTAAAATACTATGATTATAAATAGATTGATTATATAATATGTTAGAGAGGAAATATATACACCATAGAAATGAAAATATGTGCATAATATGAAACATGTCCCAAAGAAGGAAATTTGAGATGAGAAACCCATACCTTGGACATCTTGTTAGTTGAACGTATTGTAACATCCCAATATAATACATTTATGTTTACTAATTATATGATTAATAACTTTATGAATATTTATTTTGTCATGAACCAACATGAATAACCTACTAAATTGCTACCCAAATCAATCCTAGCCCGTCTTGAAGGATGTTCCCGATCTCTATGGGCTGACAATTTTAATCTAGACATAAAAAATGCAAAGGTGTACTATTTAAAAATAAGAGCTAAAAAATAAATCATTAGATAAGAAAACATAAATATTTGGTATACCAAAACATAATCAAAATACATTACCACATGGTAGAAAATTATAATACACAATACAGAACAACAAACCCAAAACACCCCATAAAACAATATCTCATTGTAATAGATGGATCACATACTATGACCATCACCAATAACGCATAAGGTCCTGCTATCAAGTACACACATTGCCTCCAATTAGTTCTTTTACCATTCCTGGCCCTGGATAAATAAATTCTATAAACAATCAAACTCAAAAGTAGGGTGTGAGAAACACTAGCCCAGTAGGATCCCACCAAGTAATTCCATAAGAAATCCATATCAAATAAACCAAATATGCTCAATTTTTTAAAAAAATGGAATGACAATCTTTTCACAATTGAACAATAAATCATGGTTTTCAAATCATTACAAATCAATGTATAATGTAGGTACAAATACCCATTTCTATAAAAATAGGCTTGAATTAGTATCTAAATCCAAAAAACAAGAGTAAATCAATTTATAATATTGGCATGTATACTTCATTCCTAGTCATGGAACCGTGGTAATAACCCTAGGGTTAGATAGTTTAATTATCAAGGATCCTCAAATAACTTAGTGAATTTCATCTTTAGGTGAGCACCCATCCCTAAATATCAAGAATAGATGGATTATGATTCCATCCAAATGAATGGAATCCCTACCCTCATCAATTTTATTTTCATTATATTCATCAAACCATGGATAGTTAGAGGCAATACATGCCTATAATGCATGTCTTGGACTATACACCAAACTACCCAATATCCCATGTGATTTAAGTAAATCAATCATGTGTAAAATCGCTATTCTATTATTATTTCATCAATCAGTGTTCAAGTATCCCCAAAAAAAATTTCAAACATTCCATTTCATTTAAAAAATAACATAAACAGGTTTCATCAAAACTCATACCTTTCAAGACATTTTATTTCATTAAAAATTTCATGGATTATTTTCAAAGAAATATTCATCAAAGTTATTCATTTCAATTCAAAATCATTTTTTAAGTCAACACTTTATTTCAATATCTATTTTCAAAGTGGATTTCATCTCACGCCATGCAATTTAGAATATTTATCAAAATACTCAAATAATTCTTTGGAAATTAATTTGAAATCCATTTCAAATAAAATAAGAAATAAAAACTTCAATTTATAAGAATTGACTTAAGAAACAACCTACCTTAATCATGGTATCGAAAATCATCAACAAGGCATCTATAATCTAAGAGTTGAAGAGCTAGAATAAAATAGGAGGAAAACCATTGAAAACAATAAAAAAATCCTGAATTGCATGATAAATACCAACCAAATTATGAATATAAAATTAATCCAACTTGATCAAGTCAGAAACCTTTGATATATCATCAAAATACTTTATATAATGTTTCATTCAAGGATATAATGGAATTCTAAATGAACAAAGAAGATTGTAAAAAAAGGATCACTTTTGAAAAACTAGATCCAGCACCCAAATATTCATTGAAAATGATTACTAGTAAGGGAGATATCTCAAAAATCACTAAGTAGTGTCACCTTGGTGAGATCCTATACCACGAAAAGAAGAATGAGAAAAAACATATGAGTTTTGGGTATCAAAAAAATCTAATTACTTAATTCAATTCGCATGGTTTGGCTGCATAATTTTTTAAATTGTGCACCCCTTCCTAGGCTACAAGAATAGTCACATGGTTTAGTCACATGGTTTGATAAATTGTATTCCAACTGTATGAAATGAATCTATACAAAGTCAGATGGTTTGATGGGATATCCACATAGTTTTAAGTTACCATGTTCCTAAACATGATCCCTCTGCTAGGAATCAAACAAAAGAAGCACAAATTCATGGGTTTACCTGAACAAGTTTCCTTAACCATGTGTCGACGATATACATGCCTAGAAACCTCTAATCCCCCCCCCCCAAATCACCCAAAATAACTTGTGAAAGGTTACAAAAATATTAAAAAGTATTTTAATTACATAAAATCAAGAGTTGGGTGTTATATATTTTACTTTATATCATATATTCATAGTTCCTTATCAACCATAAATTAATTTTTTATTGTTAAAATTAATATTTGAGCACTAACATTTCTGCTTCCCATACACGTTTTCATTTAGCGATTCTAGTCCTCGAGTCTTGTTCATGACTTCATCACCTCAAGAATGATCAATTTAAGGGAATACAGGTTTTTGATATAATTCTGGATCCCCATAGCCATTTTATAGAAATTATGTTGATGGTTTTCATAGAACTCTAAAATATTCCCCTTTTGAGAGATTATTGAATTAATGAAAAATGAATTTGTGGGTAAATATAATTTTGATTATTTCCACTACAGAATTATTAAAACGTTTTAAATTAAACACTATTACAATGATTACTAGTTTTTATGTTTTCTTAATCATTTATTAAAAAATCCTTATAACTTCAATCATGTATGTGGTAAAACCAACCAAAAAAGGAACATGTTTTAATAGTTGAATGATTAATAACATGTTATTATATAGTGATATTATGACTTTTGTATAAGAATTATTGTTTTATTTTTTTAAATGTGATAAATGATATGGAAGAAGAGGTATATGAAGTATATGTAGAAGAATAATTAATAAAAAGATATTACTTAGGTTGAGAGATTGAATTTTTTATTGAACAACCTCATGGAAATGAGAGATTTTGGGATTATTCTTGGGACCACTGGTTCCGAAACCTGAGAAATGGTTGTTATGTAGATAATATAGTATATGATTCCATATTATTTCTAAATAAATTTGTCTTTTGAGGACGAGGTATGAGAGAACCTTTTATAGGTGAGAAGGGTGTAATTTTTATAATACTAATTTCATAATATAAAAACGGATAGTCATTATCAAGGAGAGTAGCTCAAAATCAACCAATTTTAGAAGACAATATTGGATAGGTATAGAATATCCTCATAACATCAATTTTAGAGATTTTTTTATATTTTTTATCCTTTTCCCCTAATTTAACCCATTTTAACTAGTATAACCTTTACCTAGGTAACTAACTTTTACCATGATAAATTATTTGTATCATAAAAAATGAGATAGTGATTATTACCTAATTTGAATCTATGGATTGAAAATATGAAAACCAATATAAGATATTCAATTTCCATATGTGGTTAATGTTAATTTTTATATGATTACACACAACGTAACAAAATAGTTTTTTGATAAATGAAATTTTAAGAATAAAATTTATTTATAAACATATATTAACACATAATAAAAATTAAGTGATTGGTAATTTATTTTCATATAATATAAATGATTCATTTCATTAAACCAATATTAAAAATTTAATAATTTTATATTTCATATAAAAAATATATATAATAAATCGATGTTTTCATACAAAACTTTTTTTATCAATGAATTATTAATGTAGTGTTCCTTATAAATACATATATTTTTTCCTTAATGTAGTTGGGGTTTGGCTTAGTGGTAAGCACCCCTTAATTCTACATGAAAAATGAGGGTTCAAAACCCATTGGGCGCAGGTACTGTAGCAACGGCAGGCACTATAGCGGTGGTAGAGTATTGTAGCAGCGGCGGGTACTGTGCAGTACTGTAGCAGTGTGGGTACTGTAACAGTACTATTCACAGAATGGGCTTTGAGCCAAAAAAATGGGTCTACAGGTCATGTAATGGGCTAAATGTCCACTGGGCCTTCGGGCTATGTAATGGGTCTCCCTCTACCCAGTTAAAAAGGTCTTTGCTTTGCTTTAATAATAAATGAGGCTTCGGCCCCAACCTTTAAAAAAAACATATTTTTTTCCTTAATGTTACAAATTAATTTTACAAATCTTTTCCTGAATTTCATCATTTAATTTTATGGGTTGAATTATTAAATAGTAACAAATCTTACATTGATCTATAATTTATTAAAATAGTTTATATAAAACTAGGGGTATTTTCCTATATTAATTTAAACTCTTTTATTCTGAAAAATTAAATTATATCATTAATTTTATTTCATTTAAATTTCTTATAATAAATTTTATTTTTTAATTGATCATTATTCACCTTAGTTTTTTTTTATTTCCTATTTCACTAAAAATAAAAAATATTGAATTTATTTAATGGTAAATTCATACAAAAACTATGGGTGTGTAATAGAGACCTTTGGTAGATGCTAGATGGAAATCGAATTTGGAAGGATGAGTCATGACCATCATCCCCAATGAACCAGATGTTGATGAAGATGAGGGAAGAAATGGATAAAAAATAGGAAGTAGCGAGTTGGGTGTTTCCCTAGTAATGTTTTCTATAATGACTCAAGAGGTGGTAAATTGAATTCTTGAATCTCACCTTTTAAAAAATTGACTTCCCTCATCAAAATATTTCTTTAAATCTATCCCCTTCGTAGAGTATATTTGAATTTAAATAAAAGTAAATGTAAAGGAAATAACATAAATGTGTTTTTATCTTGAATCAGGGTCCCCAATATATCCCCTACTGCACTCCTCAAGGCAGGCTAGGTGATTTTATTCAAATTATTTTCCTAGGGATCTTTATAGTTGACTGCAGGCGGATAACGTTGATTCTTTACAAAATACATGATCTTTTAACCACATACATTTATAATAAGACCTATCCTCAGTCATAAACCTATTATTATTATAATATGTGTGAAATCAATTATATAAATTTGATTTATATTTTGATAAAAAATGAAAACAATATAATTGTGTAAAAAAACAATTGACAGAAGATGAATCATCACTAGAAATTATATCCCTAAAGTGTAACTATTATAAAATGATATATCCATATTATGATAATTCAATAACACAAAAAGTGTAATATAATTGACTCATTAATCTTTTTCAATTTATCAGTTAAAATTTATGAAGAAAAAAATGAGAAGACTGATGAACAGTTCCACAAATTTCATCAGAAAATAATTGGTGTTTCGATATATTAGTGTGTAGTGCATGTATATGTTAGTGGGAGAAATATATTATATTTCTTCACTAAATTGATAAATCATTTTAACAAGGAATTAAAATTAAATAGATTCAATGTTTTACTTAGTCTTATCATTGAAAATAGGAAACCTTCTATCCGTAAAATATTTCAACAAGTTTCCAGAAATAAATACAGATTTAAAATCGATCAAACATTATTCAAAACAAAAACCTTCCTTGTTAAAAACCCATTTCAAAGATTCAAAAATTTTACTCATTTAATTCAAAAACCGTAAAAATCATGAAAATTTAATTGAATTTGAACTATGGATGAATAACTATAATTTAAACATTTCCAGAAGACAAATCTTAAAAGAGATGTGTGAAGTATGAATAAATTCACTATTCTGAAGTCTGTATGAATAGATGATTGTATCATATTGTGTAAGATTAATTAATTCAACATGTATAAATAAATTTTGAATAAGACTGGATACATATTAAAATATACTTTTTATATTTTCTAATGTGTCTGAACAAATTGAAATGATAATAGTTCACATATGAACAAAACCGTTCTTTGTAAGATACTACACATTGTTTTTTGTTTTTGTTTAAGAGTAACATTTGATTTCTAAATCTCGCATAGGATATTCAACATTGTGAAATCCATTATCTAAGATTAAAATATATTTTTTATTCTTGCATATGAGAAAATATTTTTTTATGTAATGTTTTATATTTGTAATACTTTCTCCAAAGACATCAGGAATTGTAAGATCAATATAATTTAACATCATGAATCATTTATTAACTAAATAAACAACATTTCACTCACTTTATATAAATTCGTTAGTGTCTTTTTGGATTTTAGGATCATCAATTTTTTGGATATTTTAGAGTATTTTGGAATATAACATCTATCTGACATTGATATCCATAAAATGAAAAATAAAAGAGTGAATAATTGATAAGGAGAGTAAAAATATAGGAGACATCAATCGAGTATCGGGGAGGAAGAACTAGGTTTGGCAATGGAAAAATGAAGTGAGATTAGGATGCTCTGGAAGAAATGTATATCAATGAAGAGAATAAATGAATTAAATTTGAAATGGTATGCCAAAATTGACCACTTATGAAGTGATATTGAACCCTCACTGAAAATTAACATGTTTATTGATTTTGAAAAAAAACACAGTACACAGGAAACCAAAAAGTAATACATCATGGTGGTCAAAAGTAATGTAAGACCATAGCATCATTAACAACAAATTTCATCACCTCACTAGGAAAGTAACCCATGTTAAAGAAGAAGTACATACTTCGATTTGAGGTTTCCATAGACGCCAAAAAATCCACCACCATGTTCCCCTCCTGCCATGTGTGAGAGATCTCCCCATGAGTAGGTTGCATTTACTGACAGTGTATGAAATATTCCAGGGACAACTGCATTTTCCTAACAATGATTTATACAGAATCATAGAGTTTGTCTCCACCATCTTCAATGCGATCTGCCTTTGATTGAATATCTCTAGACCGGTAACCATTGACTGAGCCTCTACCTATAAGATATCGCCTCTTCCATAAGATACTGCGAAAGCTGCAAGTACAGACCCCTCCTGGTCTCTAATGACACTGCCCGCATGCATCTCCACCAGAGTAGAGACCCATCTGTATTGAGCTTGAGCCCCTGGCTGGGAGGTCGCCCGCAGACCCAACGTCCATACCCAGATCCAGAAAGGTGCTTTTCATTTTAAAGATTATACTGACCTAAGATCCTCAAATGTTTTTGTGGAGAACTTGGTTTCTGGCCTTCCAGATGGTCCTGCATCCCGCTATGAGTATGACCGTCCTTTCTTTTATCTCATCCCCATTAGTACCAACTCCTCTAAACCACGAGCTAAGGAAATTATCATGCACCCCATCATAAATGTCCCAGCAGAAGAAAGCCCCAAAAACCTGACATACCCCTCTGGCTCATTCGCTGTCATAGAAGAGGTGCCCCACTGTTTATTGGTTGAAATACCTGCAAAAGCAGCACCTGGATACCATATTCACTCCCATGAGTTGCATGTTCTCATCAGTGTGAAGGGATTTGTTCCTCACATGCCACAATAAGAAAATAAATTTGGAGGGAATATCCTTTCACCAGAGTCACCCCCACGGGTCTTCATTCGACATTTCCCTCGACACAGGGGTGAAGTCCTTAATGGAGAAAATACCCGACATAGAGCTCGTGAAAATGAGTTTATCAGGGTCATCGCTAGTAAATTTGTTGTTGAAAATTGAGAGTTTGATCTCATCAAGAATGGTCTGAAGTAACCTGGGATGAACACTAGCCTCTCTAAATGATAGATCCGGGATTGGGAAGCCCGGGAACCACAACCTTCCCACCCCCCAATCTTGCTGCCAAAAATTGATGTTCCCTCTTCCCACTAACCACCGAGAGTGTTGTTGCAGGATCTCCATGTATGGGTGAGTCAGGTTCCATATCCTAGAAGGAAGTGTTCTCTAATCACTCACATTCAGGCCATATATATCCTGCATTGTCCTTCACTAAAGGGACCGACCTTCCAGAGCCTCCCACACAAGATTAGCATGAATCCCATGCATGGTAGAGGAGACACTCCTCGGGTTGATACCCCCTTTTGGAGAGAGGTCTTGCAAGATGTTTCCCTGAAGCCCAATGATGTTTTCCTTCCATCTGCCCATCCCATGTGAAGGACACCATAATCCTTTCCAAGTTGATAATCACACTCTTCGGAACCTTCAGGGTTGAAAGAATGTCCACGGTAATGGAAACAAGGACACTATTTACTAGTGTTATGCGACCTCCAAAAGAAAAGAATATGTTTTTACAGTTGTAGACGTGCCCTGAGATTTTTCTTGTGAGCTTATCAAAATGATGGACCCTTAGGGAAGAAGGACTAACCGGTGCCCCGAGGTAATCCATGGGAAAGGATCCTCTTCCCATACTCAAGCTTGCCCCCAAATCCCTCTCCCTCCTTTCTGGGATATTCTTAGTTGTTTAAAAAAGACTTTTCTCTTTGTTCACCACCAGCCCACTCCACTTGCAGTATTCCCCTAGAAGCCCATTCATCCCCTGCACTGACCTTCTACTTCCATTGATAAATAAAATTGTGTCATCTGCGAACAACAAGTGCAAGATACCCCTTGTGGCATGCCTATTATGATAAAGGAGAATCTTACCTATGATGGGGACCTCATTTATAAAGCATTTGAAAGAATTTTGAGAGTATGAAATGTGTGGGGGACAAAGGATCCCCTTTCCTGAGACCACGACAAGCCTTGAAAATTCCAAACTACTTACCCATAAATGACATTGAAATCCATGATGAACTGAAGCAATAGAAATGAAGGTCACTAGTCCAATTGGAGAACCCCATGAAAGCCAAGACTCTTAGAACAAAACTTTATTCCACTATATAATAATCCTTGATCATGTCTAATTTAACCCCTAAATTTCCCCCGAAATACTTGTTGTTGATGTCACTTACCATTTCTTGGACCACTCCAATCACACCCTGAATTGACCTCCCTTTAATGAAACCATGTTGTTCTGAGGACATCCAAGAATCCAGGTGAATAGCCAGTCTTTTGCTAAGGATAACAACCAGAGTCTTATACGGTATATTACACATACTTATGGGTCGATATTGATCAATGGACTGAGGGTTACACACCTTAGGGATAAGAACCATCTTGGTTGCACAGGAAATGCATGACAAGTCCCCACCCTTAATGAAATCCTGGACAACTCTCACAAGATCCACTTTAACAAAGTCCCACGTCACCATGTAAAAAGACCCAGGGAAGCCATCATGCCATGGTGCACTATCTGAGTTCAAAGACCAAATCACCTCATGTACTTCATCTTCATCCGGTGTCCTCCTCAAGCCCTCATCAATGTCCTCCAAAACACTGCTTGGAATGCCCTCAAATAGCTCAGCAGTACCTCTCGGGTACCCCCTGCAATACTTGGATTAGGAGCTGCCAATAAAGATTTGATAGCCTCATTGACCACGACCCCTACCTCATTGCGATAATTGGAGTAGGATCCATCTTCCTTGTGAATATTAGGCCTCTAATTGCGTCAAAATTCTCTAATTCATGCGTGAAAGTAGCCAGAGTTATGATCCCCCTCACGAAGCCATCTAACTCTTGCTCCTTCTCTGGCCAGCCATTCCTGTATCAGAATACTATCAGTGGTATGATCTTTTTTAATTCTAAGCTCGTTCAACATAGAATCGCCCCAATCCTACTCCACGAAATTCTCCATGTGTTCTACCTCCCTATTGATCTCAATCAAGTCCTGGTCATGAGCGGGGATCTTCTTTATCCAGATGTGAAGGAGATTATTTAGCCGTATTAACTTATTGTGGAAATTGATCCACATATTCCCATGTTGATGAAGACCCCAATATTCCCTAACCACATCGAAAAAGCCTGGTTCCTCCATCCATGTTTTGGAAAAAAAAACATGATCCTCCTTCAACGACCCTGCACCCATGGAAATGAAGAGCAGAAAATGACCAGAGAGACACCAAACCAGGTGAGAGACTTTGGAATTTGGGAACATAGAAAATGCAATCTCATTCATCAGGCACTGATCGAGCCGACAATAGGTGCATCAACCTCCATGTTGGTTATTGCACCAGGTGGAACTACTTCCCTCGAAGCCCGCATCCAGAAGGCCGTTCTTGGCCATGAAATAAATAAAAGCATGACTGGAATTCCTAAAAAAAGGTCCCCCCTCTATCTTCTCCTCTGGGCTTGCGATAATGTTGAAATCGCCCCCAACAATCCAAGGGCGTCATCAGGATTAATACCTTCTAAATCACTCAACAATGTCTCTATTTCCTTGGTGTTGCACTAGGAGTAGATGAAGTAGAAGAGAAACACTTGAGTCCCAATTGAAATCTTTGTGGTCAAAGACTTGTCCGACACACTCAGAAGATCAACGGTAACATGATCCTTCCAGAACATCCATATTTGGGATTTCAAAGGGTCCCCAAGCCTAAAGCCATGAACTTTGAGCCTCTGAGAATACTCTTAATTTTTCTAGAGACCTGTTTTGGTTCCAGAATAGCCAGCATAGATACATAATTGTTACTAAACTCGTTGATGATGAAGTCAGACTTAGCCCTGTCCCCAAGTCCTCGGGCTTTCCATATCAAGACTTTAGACATTGAGTCGAGCACGTATGGATTTGGACCCAGACTCCTGGCCCTTGGCATGATGAGACGATATTGCGTAGACCAGAGAACTAGATTTAAATTGTGAACAGGTTCGAATACTAGTATGCACCTACGAGGAGATTTACATAGGAGAAACCATGCCTTGGGACAACGCCATGCAAGTAACATCGGGAGAAACAAAGAGATGCCCTTCCATCTTACTCTGATCCAACATCGAAGGCACTAGAGGAGAGTGAAGAGGGGAAGAAGATGAATGCAGTGCTGGTGAAGATGGAGGGGAAGACACTGCTGGTTGAGAGGTCAAGTCCTGAAGGGGAATCTCCCTAGAAAAGGAAAGCGGGGAGGCTACATGAACACTCGGGCCTGGTTCCATCATAATTATCTTTGAGAAGCATATGTGAGTCGGAACCCAATTCTCAATAGACATAGTACGAAGATGTAGAGAGTTTCTGAGGGTTGTCCCTATGGTAGGGGACCCTCCTCTGGAAACTGAACCCATGGATCCCCACCCATGCCTCAGTGGACAGGAACCAGATCACGGCAGGGGGATGCAGGCCTGTCACCAATGGAAAAATTCTTGGATGGGGAGGCCTCTGATATCTGAGTAGGGGGAACAGAAACAAAACTATTACCCCGATCACGTCCCTTAGGGCCTGAAGGGAACCGCGTAAGAGGATGTTGAGCATAAGACCTCGGCATCTCCTTAAGATTGGAACCCTCAATGCGAGATTTGTGACAAAAATGTAGAGAATGTCCTGAAATGTGGCAAAACGAGAAGAACCTGGGAAAGGAAGGATATATCAGTTGTTGATGAAGATCCTTCATCCCTTCGATCCTGATCCCAAGGTGGTCCTGGAGCAGCTGAGAAATATCTACCTCAACGTAGATCCTCGCAACCAAAGCTTCCGCCAAGCGGGTTGTCCTTTCATCCATGCACGGAAAACTCCCTAGTGAATCCCCAATTGCCTTAAGGAAGGACTTATTCATGAAGGGAAGAGGTAACCCTAGAAGAAAGATCCGTACCGCCGCACTGGAGCATTCTGTACCAGAATGGGCGTCTATCGACCAACGAGAGAGGGAGAACCTCCATCGCCCCCACAGAGCACAGGATCCTTCACCAAGCTTTCACGAAGCCCTCTCTGGAAGCAAAGATGATGCAGAACGCCTTCGTATCCCGGATTGAAACAGTAGCTGACAGATCTAAGCCCCAGCATCTGACGCAATCTTGAAAAAATGTGAGAGGAGGCTTGTCGACACCGAACCTCACTACCAAGGTCCATTGAAGATCCATAGACGCCGCTGAAACCTCGATCACGGGGGATACATTCTCCAACAAGGAAGATGCAACCACAGGGTCTGCCGAATAAGCATTCTGAACCAGATCTATTACCGGTGGAGGGCGCAGAAGAGCCTCCTTGAAAGAGGGCAGAGGGGGGGAAAGTCGTGCCATCACAGATCGCTGGAGATCCAAGCACAGAGGGGGTGGGGGGAACACCGAGGGCATCGGAGCAACAGGCAGGAGAGCGTTTAAAAGATCCCTTCCTTGGATTAGGAACAAGTGATATTGAACCCTATTCTGTCCACTCAATAAAGAAAAATTCTCTTGAGATAATCCCTGCCATAATATATTATAATTCTCACTATATAGATTATCTCTCTAAATTTGTAATAAAAACATTATAGACATTATCCCCTGATCATTATTTAGTTAATTTTTCTTATAAATATATATATTTCATAAGTAATATGATATCACTTTATTGTTTTGAATGAGTATATAATCCACACTCTTCTTCAAATAATGGTTTTATAGTATAAAACCATCCCTATATGAGGGTAGTTTTATTTTATCTATAATGACTTGCCTCTTATTAAACTAGTTAAATATATCTTTAATTTATTCTATCTAGAAAAACATTAACATGTTATGATTTAATGTGGCAATTTGTTTTAAAATCATGAGAAATTCCTTTAAAACTATCAATAATAACCATCCAATATGATGGTTCCATAGATATCTATCATAAGAATCGGTATGATAAATTGTTCTACCACCTTTCTATTTGAAGGATCCATAAATATCTCATTGCTTATGATTATATACCATAAGAATATAACTTTCTTAATAAGTCTTGTTTTCTATAATTTTCATGTAACTTTCCCTTTTACAAAATCATTAAAACAATACTCAAATGGTCATCATGTTCTTCCTTGGTTTAGGAATTTATGAGAATATCATATATAAAGATGACCAACAATTTATTGAGATTATTTATAAAGACTATATTAATCATTTATATGAATATTTATAAATAATTTTTGAGTTTTAATAGAATTACTATAAACTCATAGTGTCTATATATTTTATGAATGGCATTTTTGGAATATCCACCCTTTTCACTTTCAATAAATGATATCCTAGTAAAAGATATAATATTGAGAAGTAATTATCCCAATATAATTGATCAAAAACATCCTTAATCCATGGTGGAAGAAACTTGTTCTTTATATTGATCTTATTATGCTCGTGATAATAAATACTCTGCTTCATTGTTAAATCCTTCTTTATAAAAAAAGAGGATTGGGGAACCCCATTATGATGAAATGGGGTGTATAAAACCTATTTTCAAATTATCCAATAGTTTCTTCTTTATTTCTCCCTGTTTAATGGGTCCATTCTCTATAAGATCTTTGTTATGGGAAAAGCATTACATATAGGTTCTATTAAAAACTCATCTTCTCCGCAGTAGGGTGGATCAAAAGTTGATACAACAACATTCCAAAACTCCCCAAGAGGGGGTTGTGAATTAGGTTGTTTGTTTTCTTTTTCATCAACTGGTGATGGTACATGATCATATGTTGGGAAAGAACATTAAAAATATGTCAAAAATAGAACCACACAACAAATAAATCCATGAATAAAATGAAAAATTCATCAACACATAGGGTTTCAGTTGGTTTATGAATAGGGGATACTTCAATTAAGGGTGTAATTTTGGCCCGAAAGCCCCGACCCGACAAAGCCCGCATCGGGCCAGGTCGGGCTCAAGCTGTAGGTTCAGCGGGTCGGGTCGGGTCTATCCAAGAAGGCCCGCGGGCCTGGTCGGGCCGGCCCGAAAAAGTACGGTCCGCTGGCCCACGCGAAGCCCAGCCTGCTAGCCCGTGCGAAACCCGCCTGGTGTAAAAAAATTAACGGGGAAACTACTAGTAGAGGGATTTGATCCCCCTACCATAAGCTCCCAAGGCTGCACCTGGGTCCAGGCGTTGCGCTTGTTAACTTATCACCAGCTTATATATATATCTCTATATATCTATATATGTATGTATATATATATATATATATATATATATATATATTTATTTATTTATATATACATATCTGTATACACACACACACATATAATCATATATATATAATAGTGTATATATATAAACAAAACCATTAATAATATATACCAATTAAGTGTGGTTTTTAAAAATCCATTAATAATATATATATATATATATATATGATTTAATATAATATATATATAAACAAAGCTATTAATATATATATAAATATCAATGATTTAATATTATATATATATAATAACTTGTTGTATATTAATAAAAAAATAACACACTCATCTGATGATGTTCGTGCAAGTCTCTCAACTTCATTAATTTTTTTTAAGTATGTTGCAACATACATATATTATATATACTATACATATATAAATCTATTTAGAAAAAAAATCAACTCACCCACTGCGACGCACCCCCCAACCCCTAATTATTATTTTTATAATTTTCTCATATTATATATTTATATATATCAATCATTTAACATTATATATATATAATAACTTATTTTGTATTAATAAAAAAATAACATTCACCCAATGATGTTCGCGCACCCCCCCAACAACATCACTATTTTTTTTAAATATGATGAAACTTGCATATTATATATATATGTATATATAAAAACAAATCTACTAATAATATATATATATATATATGAATAAATATATATATATATATATATATCAATGATATGATAATATATATATATATATATATATATATATATATATATATAAACAAATCCATTAATAATATATATAAAGCTATTAATAATATATATCAATTAAGTGTGACTTTTAAAAATTCACTAATAATATGTGTGTGTGTGTGTGTCAATGATTTAATATTATATAATAACTTATTTTATATTAACAAAAAAAATAACACATTCACTTAATGATGTGTCCCCCAATCTCATTATTTTTTTAAAGGTGTCGCAACTTGCATATATTATATAAAAATCTATTTAGAAAAAAAAAAATTAACCCGTCCACTGCGGCGCACCCACCAACCCCTAATTATTTTTTTATGATTTTATCATATTATATATATATATATATATATATATATGTATATAATAACTTATTATATATTAACAAAAAATAACTACTCACCAAATGATGTTCGCACACCCCAACCTCATTAATTTTTTTAAATATGATAAAACCTGCATATATTATATATACTATTATACATATATAAATCTATTTAGAAAAAAATTAACTCACCCACTGCTGCGCACCCGCTAAGGGTGTAATTTCGGTCCAGACAGGGCCAAGTCGGGCCTGCCCTGCAAAAAAAATTAAAAAACGTTTAAAAAAATGTTATAAATTAAACAAACGTTTAAAAATACTTTTCACAAATAAGTTAAAAAAATAAATGTAAAAAACGTTTTAAATAAATGATAAAAAAACGTCTAAATAACAACACTTTAAATCCACCGCTGCGCACCCCCCAATCACTCATTTTTTTTTAATTTGTATAAAATATATATAAATTCAGAGACATATATAAATATATTTAGGAAAAAATATCATATCCACCCACTGTAAAATGTTTTTACATAAAACGCGTTAAATGATTAAAAAAATACATGTAAAAAATATGCGTTCAAAAAAACGTTTTAAATTAAAGGTCTAAAAATAAATGTAAAAAAAAACGTTTTAAACAAGTGTTAAAAAACAGTTTAAATAAAGTTTTAAATAAAAATGCTTAAAAAAAGTTTTTAAAACAAACATTTAAATTATTTTTTTTAAAACAAACACTTAAAAAATATTTTTTACATTAAAATATGAAAAAAGTTAAATGTTTAAAAAAAACACTTGTAAAAAGCATGCATTTAAAAAAAATCAAAAATGTTTTAAATTAATCATTTAAAAATAAATGTAAAAAAACGTTTTAAACAGATTTTAAAAAACGATTTAAATAAAAATGTTTAAATAAAAAATATTAACAAACGCTTAAAAAATTACAAATAAGTTAAAAAAAATAAATGTAAAAAAAATGTTTTAAGTAAATGTTCGAAAAACGTTTAAATAATAAGGCTTTAAACTCACCCACAACAGCTGCGCACCCCCTCATTATTTTTTTTACAATTTGAAAATAATATATATATTCACAATATATAAATCTATTTAGACAAAAAAAACATGTCCACCCACTGTAAAATGTTAATAAAAAATAAAATAAACGTTTTTACAAAAAACATGCATTTAAAAATAAATGTAAAGAAACGTTTTAAATAAATGTTGAAAAAATGTTTAAATAAAAAAAATTAAAACAGACAATTATTTTGAAAATAATAAAAGCCCACCATGACTCGACTCGAAAAAGCTCGACCCGGCCCAAAAAAGCCCGACCCGACCCGATGGTTTGGGCTGGCCCGGGACCGGGCTTGGGCCGCCTCATGGGGTTGTTCGGGCCGACCCGACCCGACCCAGCTGAAATTACACCTTTAACTCTAATGAGAATACATCGATGATGTGTGAACATATGATAGGATTTATCTATGCACTATATATGAATTATAAATTTTAAAAAGGTATGCTACTAGTATTTGGGTTACTCCACCTTTCCCCATATTCACTCACTACATTAACAAATAATTATAATAACTATTTGTCCCAATGGATTCTCAAAATAATCTTCATAAAGATAAACATATTACCGATTTGGGTGTTGTCGTTGAGCTTCCATGTAATATGTTAAATCTATATCTTCCGTGTAAATCCTTCAGAGAAACAGTTCCTCTTTCTTTTTACAGCATTTTAATGTTTTTTGTAATTTTTATGTTTTTTAACTCAACCTTCAATTCTTATAACATCACAAATTTAATCTCTGAAATTAATCCCATAGAATTTATTACATTTCACCTATTAGTCAGATCCCCAAACCAGCCATTAACCTTTATTTAAAATCATTAATGTCAAAGTTGAACCATGATGTTTTATTATTGTTTATACCTTTGAAATGATTATTACACATATGTATTACATTAATTTAACCAACATTTTGATTCATAACTAAAGGTAAACCCGAGGGAATATGTGGAAGTGACCATGCTTTAAATAACCATATCATAATCCTATTGTATGCTATGATAGGATATCTCAGGTTATGATTCAAGGGATATCATACATTAATATATCCTTATACTATTTCATTTACAAAAATATCATACTTGAACTAAAATACCATAAGGAATTTATGAAAAAACATCAAAATTCTTTGATAATATATGAAAAATCACTTGGATTTGGTTTATCAAACTCTCATTATCTTGAAAAAACAAATTTTCCTAAATTTAATCCTTATTCTATGTCCTAACTCTGGGACCAAATAAACCTTTATATGATTGAAAACAAACATGAAATCACGATTTCATAAATACAATCAAAAAATGTCTTACATAAAAACATTAGTGATAGTAAAACTGTAAAGGGTCCTGGTGTGATCTGCATCAAACAAACTCATATATCCATATAAAAATATCCACAAAAAGTTATATAATATACATCACATGTATCTTTATATAATACCCTTTTCCATTACATCAAGTTACCATAAGTCACAGAACATGTCAATTTAGAATATTCCATCTCATACTTTCATGATTCTCTGAAACAGAATGACCAGAATGAATGAATAAATCACATTTCATTCATACAAATAGTTGATCACATGACATGTCACTCAAATAAGAGCTACCACACATTTCCACAATCTAATTAAATGGTGTAGAAGTTTTTAATTCATTATATGAGTGGAAAAAATACTTATTTGGTTGATCTCAGACTGTTTAAATGATTAATAACATACCCAGTAACCGATTAATTAGATAAGCCTAAGTTCCTACACAAGAAAGGTATAAAAGTATGATGGTTATCATGATATATATCTCACCAACCTTAGGTAGTGTAGATTCATAACAAGTATACAATCCTAAATATATAAATAATCATATGAAATTCCATGGCACATACTTTGAAGGCTCTGTCTAAATATTTTGTCTCAACTTATTTCCACCTTAGTCTATTATTTTTATTATGTATACAACACTTTTTTATTGAGTATTTGATTATGTTCACTCTAATCATGAAATATCATCACAAAAAATAATACATTTTGATGATCATTGATTAGGGACAACATAATGTTATACTCTATGGGGATATTATCATATGACTATTCTTGTAATATAAATACAACATACATGACTTAATGATAAATAGAGATTTTATTTATTATAAAATCATGATACATTTTACAACCACAACTACCAATCTCTTATGTATCTAATACTGGGAGATTCAACATGACCCTCATGATTTTTCTAAATTAATGGTCTTATCAATTAATCCTTTATATTCTTCTCTATAACCACCCAAAAAATCATTACATCACCACTATTAATGATAACCCAAATGAGGTGTACATGTAAATGGTTGTGTAAGGTCCTTTGGAAGAACCATTATTCCTTTTCTTGAGAAATAAATCTATTTTTTCATAGTAAATCTCAATTTTTCCCTTGATTCTAAGAACCACCCCTTTTTCATAAATGAACTTCTAGATCCAATTGGCATCCTTCACAGTATCCAAAGTAGTGATTCACATTGTATATGTTTTTTTGTCATCTATAATGGATTGTTTGGAACTCTTCCAAATAATAGTGTTATCATATAGGAAGGGCATAAAACCAAATTAAAAAATCATATTAGATTATTTTTATTAGAAACTAACATTATTTTAACCATTTAAAATGATCTCCTCCCCAAATACAAATACCGGGAACTTATCCTTAATTTTCACATGTATTTATATAAGTTATTTACGACAATCCAGAGACTCTCACCAGAATTGGTTTTTTATCTACTAGTTTTTATTGAAGTATAAGAGACATCCGTTTGATTGCACAACATGAAATATATGATAGATTTTATGGTGGATATATATGAAATATTATCCATCCTTTATAACTCTTATGAATGACCATTAATCATCCCATGATTCCTGTCATGCAATACCAATAAAAATCCATTTTTAAAGTTCTCTAAGCTAAACTGATTTATCAATTTATCTATTAATGTGTTCTAACTTAGTCTAAAAAAATTCACAGACATATATCTATATATCATTATACCTAGTATATAGGTTAAATTAACCATGTCCTTTATTGGGAAACATTTTCCTGAAAACATATTTTTAGTGTGCAATGAAGGGACATCATTGCCAATAAGTAGCATTCCTTCTACATACAATATAAAAAATATAACAAAAAACCCACTAATTATATTGTATACTAATCATTTGTGTTTTTTATGAAATGAAACTCTTTGATTGCATCATTAAATTGTATATTCCAAATTAGATCAGATTCATTCAATCTAGAAAATGAACATTGCATATTTTAAAACATAATAGACTCATATTTCACATTAATACCTTTTAGATGTATCATATACCCAACCATGATTAAATTCCCATTGATGAAATTTATTTTTACATTAGTTAGATATTTAATATATTCTTAATGATATAATTTGTAAAGAAATATCTAAATAGAATTTATCATTGAAACTATTCAAAATTTATCTTCATAGTTAATTCCATGATTTTTTGTAACCCTTCGATACTGGAGGTGATTTATCACTGAACAATGAACCATCCAAGTCTGTTTTCGTACATAAATCCCACATTCAGCCTATGAATCTCACCTATTAAGCATGATAAAATATCTTCTAATCATGGTTAGGGTTTATAGTGTCCATTTTAGATTCCTTTTATATTATCCATCTCTCAGGATAAGAACTCTCAATAGACTATTGAAAGGTATTAGGTTCTCCACCTATGAAAATTACTTCATCATCAATTTCCAAATGAAATTCATATCACTTGGGTTCATAAAATATCTTATCATAATATTGAGGTTCTTGTGTAACTTGAGTATGTTCTTATTCCACTACTCTTTATATAACTAATTTAACTTCTATCTCAGAAAGTTTTTCTCTTTGTTAGTCTTATACTTATTCATGTTAAAAAAATTCCCACCAAATCTTAAACATATAAATTATTTCTCATGGAATATACTAGTTTGATCAATAAAATTATTTTGTTCAGTGGGATTATAGAAATAATAACCCTATGTTTCCTTAGGATAATAGAAAAAATATATTTTTTATAACTGAGGGTTAATTTTAATAGTATAAATACATTATATAAGTGATTAATGACCAAAAAAAATTTTAAATGGAATTTTGGGACATATCCCATTCCTTATCTAATATGGTATATTTTTTATTTATTTATACAGAACAAATATATGTATAAGTACAACCATTTTCAAACCATATCCCCTGAATAAAATAATAAAGTTACACAAAATATTCATTGATGAAACTATTCCTCATAATGTATGGTTCATATCCTCAAACTCACCTTTGCACTGGGGTTTTCTTGGAGGAGTGAGTATTGAAATAATTACATAATCTCTCAAATGATTAGTGATTTCCTTGATTAATTATTCTCTGCCAAGATCTAATTTGAGAATCAAAATACTTTTTACAATTTTATTCCATTCTTCATTCAAACACCATATGGACTTTTCAATTGTTTCATGCTTGTGTCTCATTAGAAAAAAATATACTGACTAAATTCTTTGGTAAAGGATATAATGTTACTAAACCCACCACATGGTTTTGTACTAATTGGTTCACCTAAATAAATTTTTATAAGATAAAATAGTCTACTAACCCATTCACCTTTTCTAATAAATGGTTTATTATTCATTTTAAATAATGAAAAATATTCAAGTTATCAACCAATTCATAATTTAATGGTACTTAAAATCCATCTTTATGGAGTCTTCGAATGAGTATATCATTTAAATGAACAATGTGACAATGAAAAAGGTATGTGGTATTGCTATCAACCCTGGGAATATTATTATAATGGTTATAAAAATTATTATTAATACTTATTATTTATTTAACATTTATCTTTTTCATAATGAATTCAAACATTTTTGTCAATCATATAGAATAACTCTAGTTCTTAATAATGAATGGATATCCCATCATGAATAAATAAGATACATGAATCAAATTTATATTTATGGTGTAAACATGACTACAACTTTCCAATTATAGATATAATCCACTATATAGAATTAGATCAAATCTACCGACCTCCAATTCAAGAACTCCTACTCCATATCAAACATATAGATCTAGTTCAAACATTTCACTTACTTAATATCTCCAAGACTGTGATTATTTATCGAAATGTCTAATTCACACCTGATATGTAATAAACTTGAGTCAAATTTAGATAAATTGATCTCTATAAAATTATCATTCAAATTCTATGAGTTATTCTATTTTAGAACACTTATCAACCTCAGGTACCAATATAGAGTAGTTTTATAGGTCATATCAATAAGATATCTCAAAATGTTAAACATGACTCATTATATAATCTAAAAAATGACATTCCTATTTTTCAGTATCATATTTTATATCCTTTTCATCATGAATTTTTAATGAAAGTATCCCCAGTAAAAATGATAAACTTGTATATCATATCCATTAGCTCATCCAAGACTTAAATTTCACTATGTTTTGGGTCTCTTTAACATTTCTCCCATCACTTAACTATTCAATTAGGAAATTATTCTAATCATATCACATATGATTCTTGAATAGTTGAGTGGATAAAAATTTTATGAATCCATCATATGGATAAAATAAAGTCTCTTTCATTGGTAACCAAATACTATTAAGGTTTATATACTAACTATAAACCAAAGGAAATTCCAAGAACGAGCACTTAATCCTATTAGGGTTACACATTTCCTTGATTAATTATACAAGATAATTCAGGGGAATTAAGATTTAATAGGACCCACCCTACTGGATGATCCAGGTCTTGAAAATTGTTGCTTAGTATTTTCAGGGATTCTATTTTAATTTCCTAAAAATTTAATATCCATCATATTCATATTAAAGTCATAACTATAGAAAATTATGGAATATTTATTTTCTCATGTTTTATTCCTTTATGTGAGAATGCTTCAAAGGATTTAGTTTGGGATCCCTATTCCATCTACCAAATTAATTTGTTCAAACCATATCAATGTGTTATTCTTTACACTATGAACAATTTATGTATCTTACACAAAAATAGAATACAAACATATCTACACATATCCAAATGCATCCCAAGCATAAAGATCATTGACACAATCCAATCAGTAGGGACCTCCTGAGTGGTAGTAAGACATGTGTTCCAACCCATGCATACCTCTAGCAGATATGTGTTTATGAATAACATTAAGAACACATATCACATGCAATGGGGGGACATGTCCTAATACACCTATAGAAAACACACACCTCCACATTGCATAATAATTTAGAATAAATAAAAGCGACTAAAAGAATATATAATTAAAATACAAGGTAAAACACTAATATACACAAAGGTTAATATAATATAATATATAATTTAAAATGGAAGGATACATGTCTAATAACTTAAGAGGGAAAAACCAACCAAACAGATGTGGTGGAAAGGTCCACATAATGAACAAACTCCAGATACAATTAACAACCGCTTCCATTACCTCCAAGTAAAAGTAAGCTTCAGTAATGACTTGTACACCAAATGAACCTCCAAAATTATTTTCTATTCATAATACATGACAATAATATGAAAATGAACCCATCCATGGGAGACTATATACATATCCAATAGAGCACATTAAAAACCAAAAGTTAATAGAGAAAAGATCATTCATCCAAGAATATAAGTGAAAAACTAAATAATAACCAAATTAATGAATCTATATATGATTTAAAATATATAAAATAGGAAATAAAAGGATGTACCACTCTGGATAGACCAACCATAGGGGAATTAGAACAGAACCCTAAGAATCCAAATTGCTGAAATGGTAACCTCATTTCCTCTATAGAGTCACAAAGGAGAAACCGCGCCTTATCAGATAACACAAAATAGGTGAGGGTAATACATAATATTTAGTCATATCATATAGAATATAAGTGTATCACATAATATATGATATAAAGAGGTATAAGAACCATTAATACTCTGATAGTTATGACTAATCCTCATCACCGACCCAATAAATCTAAATATTAAAATGTCAATATCACCTCACAAATGGATATAGATGAAAAAACATACCCTTAAATTGGAATCATCATGAATAAAATACTCTATATATGCTATTTACTTTCCTAAAAAGGAAACATGGTGATGATGTTATAGAAAATAATAACCAACGTGAAGACCAAACCACATGGCGGTCTTTAGGAATACCATGTGGAACATTGGTAGAGCATGAAAATGTATGATCTTAATGTATGTGGAAAAATAATAAAACAAGGAACCTGGACATGCCTTGGGTATTCACCCAAAGGGTGGAATATAACTCACCCAACCCACACAACCATAGGTTGTGCCAGGTTGTCAATACCCATGGGTCAGATCCTGCTGGGTGGGATATTAGATTGAGCACACATACTGGGACCCATAAAATGGTTTATCTTTGTGGTCGGGCACATGTAATACCCAACCCGAGGACTAGGATAGTCTAGCATAATTCTAGTGGGATGGTCCCATAAACACATGTCGTAGTGACCACTCCGTTCTTCCCTTGTTGCGGCATTTCATTTCAGCATCGCCTACCACTATAGATAGCCATATCTACATTAACCATGACACAACCTCCCCTATCCAGCAATGCTACTTCTTATTAAAGATTCCATACCAATGTTTACCATTTATAAACCATACTTCTCCATTTTTGTTTACACTTGCACTATTACCTCCCTCCCAAGATGCCACACACGAGACTATCATTTTGTGCCTTCTACCTCCCTTCACCATTCAATCTACCTCCATCCTCCCTAAGCCAAGATACATAGAAATTATTTAGTCACCTCATACAATGAATACCACTTCTGGGATGTGGTTCTCCCTTCACATGAAAAGATGAAGAGAGGGGGGAAGAGGAGAGAAGGGAAGAGAAGAGAGAGAGAGAGAGAGGAGTGGGAAGAGAAGAAATAACCCTCATTCTTCACAAATCCACTAATGAAATCATTCAATCAATAAGGGAAAAAGTAGGGAAAAAAATATTCTACACTAGAAATTTCATGGTGCTAGGATTTAGGGTTTAATAAAAGGAATTTAATGATCACAAAGGGGGTTTATAATCACAATGGAGTTAGATAAATTTAATAAAAATAATATCTCACTTCATTCAGTAATAATGAGTGTTATATTCATAAATTTGATATAAAATCAAAAATAAATAGAGAAATAATAATCATAAATCCAAACCTCTCATTTGGATCGATCATTGATGAATATCATGTCCATGTGTGTTTCCATTGGGTATAACGACAATCCATTCTTTGATACCATAGATTTTACCAAAATCATCTCATGATTTCTATAAATACATTTTCTCTCTAATTCAATGGTTTATGGTGACTATCCCTATTAATATTTAAAATTAATATTAAATAGATAAAAAATATATATTATGGCACATTATTAAAATAATCGTCATTGGGGTCAGTCCTGAGACTGATGATGAATACTCAAGTTATTGTTTTACAAGGGTAAAAACTGATATCCTATACAAAACCAATGCCTTTTATTTCTAAAATGAAGATCCAATTTTAAGGAAATTTATTTTCCATTAGAAAGTTCATGTATAGGAAAAAAATAATATACAATTATTAATATTTTAATATTGAGTCTCCATGACACCCACATATCCATGTTTTTTCTGAAACTAATCCAAAATATTATATTTTAAATATTGTAAAGGTTAAATACTAAAAAATAGAGTAATTAAATCCTCCACATATTTATGGAATGCTTCCCCAAAAAACCCAACCTACTCAAACTGGTCTGGGTACTTGGCCAGTATCTGGGTATCACACTCCCAAAAACTCTTGTGCCGATTTCCATGCTACCAATAGAGATGGAATAACAGAATAATTGATACACAAAGAGTCATCTATTACCATCCTTGACTAGGAAAGGTATTTTTAGGATGTATCTACATCCTTGATCAAACTGATATCATCCAATAATGTGTGATTATTCATGCATGTATCTACTCCCCTATGATATGTGGAAGACGTTGTGAACCAAATTTAACCAAACCTCCACAAACCATGAAATTAAGAGACCATTAAGAAATAATGTTCTCCATACTTGAACTCCACATTCCATCATTATTGGTAAGCATATGACTTATGATAGATTTTAGTGGTCCTCATCTACTCATTGATCACATAAACCATACATTTTATTTCCCACACTAACTTTAGTCTGATAAGAAATAATTATTTTATTTTCACCCTGTATAGTTTTGACCTTTAGAGTATTTTTTATAGGTACACTAAAATTTTCATTCTCATAATGGAGTATTATTTGTTGGTGTACACAAAATACACTAAAGGAAAGTGATCCTCCCATATCTAAATGAAATCCAATATGCAATCCCTTAGAATATCCTTGAGAATTTTGATGGTTTTCTCGATATGGCCATCCATTTAAGGGTATAACATTATATTAATCCACATATGGGTCCATAATTTCTCTCAAATTATATACCATAACCCAGATGTAAACCAATAATCTCAATCAGATTTGACCCTCAAAGTTACCCCATGCAACCAGATGATATCCAGCTTGTAAAAGCATCCTAATATCTCTATAAAAAAATTACCATAAATTTAAAGAAAGTGGGTTGGCATGTTAAATCATTTGATGATCATCTAGATATCATTATGGATTCTTGTTGATCGAAAAATCCACATCATTAAGTTTATCAATATTTCATCCCACTTCCTCTGAGAAACCTCAAGGGGTAGGGATAAACCTATTGGAACCTAGTTCTCTACCTACACTTAGTAAATGGCTATTTTCAATATATAGACATAGAATATAGGAACTTCATAACTACCCACAAAATCTGACACTTGTAGTCCTAGTATATCTTCATTTATCTCATATATACCGCTAAGGGTAAGGTATGTATCCCCCTTAGAACCTCTTCAGGATACAAGAAAGGAACCACTATCCAGACTATAAAGATAATGAATTCTACCCACCTTCATAATATCTATAATGTGTATCTATTGAGAATATAAGGTCACACAAGATCATTCAATTGATGTATTATAGTTGGGCCTCCCTCATGTGCAATCCAATATGGATATTTTCAATGAGGAAGCTACTCTAACACCTATCCAAATAAAATATAATGAGAGTTTATTATAAAGGCATCTAACACCATATGTCCCCTCTAAGAGTAATTAAAATATTTGATTCATAAACTTTTGGAACTCTAACCAGGACCTATGCCTTAGGTTAAGATCTATCTAAGTAAACATATACCTGAAAATTTAGAGGCCCATCTAAACTATGAATCACTCACCAAAAAGGCACTTCCTTCAAAACTTTTGGGAAAACAATAATACATCTACCTCTGAATAAAGGTTTACATAGATTTTCCCATAAGGGATCAATTTCATGGACCCATAAGCAACTAATATATACCTATAAATTACCACACAATCAATCCTAGCTCTAGAGGCATCCTAAATAACAACATATTTGATGACCTCCTTTAGAAATTAGAAGACACGAGAACACATAAATCTCTACTTCAACACCAAAAAACCTATATAATTTCATGAAACACATTAATGGTTGTAAATATTATATATGGGTAGTTATGGGTCCTATAATCCTAGAAAATTCCACCCTGAATATCTAGAAGTACTAATCCAAATGAAGGAAACTCTATAGCTCAAACATGCTCTTAGGTGGATCTCATTATATAAAATCCTTGATCTTGACAAGGTCTATAACTAATTATCCCTACAATATTTAATACCCCATGAAGTGTACCTCTCTATTCTAGAACTGACACTTTGAAAGTTTCTTTTATATATGTTTCTACTAAAGTAATTCTCGGTCAATCATTTGAAACTCTTCATGTTTTTCATTAATTATTAAAATATTAGGATTCCATTTATAAATAAAACCATTAAATGGGGAAAAGGCTAAAATATTAAGTTCATAAGATCCATAATGATAGTTGAGACATTCCTCCCAATGAATGGAATCACGCAAAACTCATAATATCCATAATGACATTAAAATAATATATTTCAAATATCCTCATTATAAACATAAAGCAAGTGATCACTGAAACTGAGATAAATCATTTAGAACCAATTTTATCCCATATAATAGTCAAATAGATCAATGATCCTTAGTAGTGGATATTTATTCTTTAATATCACCTGATTCAATTGGTTAAAGTCAATACAAAGACTCAATCTCTTTCCCACCTCTTTAGTGAACAACATCAGAGTTTTCCTAGGATATACACTATCTCTGATGAAACCTTTCTCTATAAGGTCCTTTAACTAAACCATTACCTTCCAAGGATTTTTTTGAGACCATCTGATAAGCTATAAATTATATAGGAGTATTATTGGGGAGTATGTTGATATAGATGTCGACCAATTGATGAGGGGTAAATCCTATATCATCATTGAGGGAATCAAAAATTTAATCCGCCAATACCTCTACATGTTGATACTATGAGGTATATTCCTCAAACAATATCAAACTCTCTAAATGGTGGGGGTGATTATTTGAAAGGACACACGAATAAGACCTATTTTCCTTACTAAATCACAATCCCATTAAAAAGGATAATCTTGATCCATCAACATGAAATAATCTCACTCTCAAATGGTACCACTCTATCTAGGTAGGAAGTAGTGATAGTCATACCATAATGAAGATGATTTCATATGAATTCATCAAAATTCCCCTAAGGTCTCATGAAAACCTCTCTCTACTATGCGTAATCTCACATCACTATCAGATGTGAGTGAGTATCAAATTGATTCAATTAATAGTCTCTAGCCACATAGTTCATGCTAGAGGCCAAACCATAATCCCTAACTCTCAATATAGGGAATCTATAATGATGGAATGACTTGATATGATGTTTACTAGAAGGGGTAACTATATATAGAAGACATATATAATATCTAAAATCATGTAAGGTTCCACCTATTGATAGTATTATATTACCCACATCTAGTTGCATCCTTGACCGCTTGCACTCTAAGATGGTTACGGACCACCCCAGGGTGCCTTTTTAGAGAGAAAATTATAGAGCTTTACTCATCCCACCCATCATCCAAGTGAGATTCTATATCTACCACCCAAATCACCTACCTGAGTACCACCATGACTACCTCAGGGGTCCCCGATGCCGACACTTTCTCTGATGTTGATGCTGAGGTCAATCAATTGTTGGACCTCACTCATATGCATAAAAAGTCAGGAAATCACATGCCAAATGGACATGTCCTCTAAATTCATAGAAAATCCTATATTTTAGAAGAATGGATCCTCTTTATAACCCCTAAAATATTAATCCTTGGGTGTGAGGTTGATCACATGATCGACTCTCATGTCAATATATGGATTCCATACATTAGTCGACTATAAATGGTGACATTTCTCTAGGGTGATGGACACTAGCATATGTTGCCTATTATACCTCTTATATAAAGCTCTCTATAACTAAGAATAACTCAAAAAAACATTTATATATGTGGATGTGGAGGATAAAAACTATTAAATAAATTTATTAATAGAGGATGTGCTCAAAATTCCACTCTTGAAAAAACACATTAAAGATCATATTATGGGAGAAACTCATGAGTTTAATGATTCTAAAATTCTACACAAGAATTGATATTTTGTTCTTAATGCATTTCTAATAGCTTTTTAATTCATACAGTTATCTAATTCATTAGGTACTAATATTTATAGAAAATATTCTCAAACCCTATCTAAGATAGCATTGCCTTATCATAGGGCTGGATTATTAAATATCACTAGTGATTAGTTGCACTACGAAGAAGATTGGATGCAAGAACTACCATTAGATATATAAGAATACATAGAAGGAATAAAAAACCATTGTATAGAGTCAGTACATTACCACTTGAGGGTAAATATTATCTTGGAATATGGGTGGTCTCTATATCTATAACTCATAAAACACACTCAGCAGATACACATCCTCATCCTACCCTAGTTAAACAATTAGATAATTAATATGAATAGAAAAATCAACTTGCACCATGAGTGGTGTGTATACTCACTTAATAACTATAATAGGTACTTCACCATGAATTCCTAGTGGAAACATCTTATAAACTATCCCCTAGACTAAAACCATGGAAATTAGATTGTCGTTAACATAAAGCATAAATATATGCATAAGTTCATCATGACCCCATCTCATAATCATGTATTACTTTATATTTTGAAACATATTATATTTTTACAATATAGAATATAGTTAGTAAAGTATTTCTATGGATTTTAATTAAAAAGGACATGGAAAGTCTTGAACCAATTATATATGATGTGTTCACATTTTATTGTTCCCTACAATAAGTGTCTATATTCCTCGAGTGGATATGTAAGTTATTAGAGTCATAGGGAATGGATATATCATCCATTGTACCAGTGTTGGGTTCCTTAAATTAAAAGATAAAATCAAGAACCTTTAACTCTATTTCCTTGATTTCCTATACAAATCCTCTCAATAAAACTATCTCTAAAATATGTTCCCATTAAAAACTGATAATGATACGACCCTGACATGATTCATCTCTCCGTGACCCCTCTCTAGCAGTAATAAAATGATTTTTATATCCCAATAATTCCCCTAATATTCTAAGGTTACATGGATATAAATAATAAGTAATATAACCAATAACATGAGGCCTTATCCCAATGAACTTTTACTCAATAAAAAAATCTATACAAGACATAATCATAAATAATAAATAAATTATAAAAACTAAACGATATAAGAAAAGAATACGATAACCATTAGGATAAAAAAATTTCAATAAAAATACATATTGGAAAAGGGGAAGATACATAGCCAATAAATAAAAAGGAAAAATTAATTATAAATATTGAAGTGAAAGGGACCACATAATTGAGAATATCCATATACTATAATCAATCGTTACCACTGCCTCTATGTAATTTTATGTTCTATTAATTACCAATTCACTAAGGACATTACAAAACCACCTACCATATTCATAATACATGACATATGTGGGAATAAAAACATATGCTTGGGTGAGTATATACATAACCAGTTTGATTTTACGAACCTAGTTTTTATTTTGATGTACAATTTTCTTCTTTTTCTTTTCCTTTGAGTTATTTTTGAGAAAACAAGGAAAACTGGAAAAATGTTAAGTTTTAGTAGTACACATAGACTAATCTTATGTACACACCATTTAGTCTAGACGTGAAATATGGGGATATATATTGTGTTCCTATATAGGACAATGAGAGAAGAAAAATCCACTACACACCGTGTACTTACTAGTACACGCCGTGTAGTCATGTCGGCATGGTCAGTGCGGGACGTGTAAAGTAAGTTGGTGAATTTATTAATAGTAAAATGATATAAAAGATGTTTATATGAAATTACATGCCATTTACTCCATTTTTTTTGTCTTAAAACATGTATTATTCTTGTTTTCTCTTCTTCTAGACAGAAGAGTTGTTGGGTGAAGAACAAGGATCCGTGACATCATTTCCTTCTCCCATTTCATCGTTCGGGACTCAATTTGAGTGTCATTGGTCACGTTAGAACCTAATTAGTGAGGGATTTATTCTTATAGATCCATTATTGGAAGTTTTGTCTCTTGATAGAGTTATTTAAGGTTTAATTAGTTACCTCTTTTCTTAGATCTAGGCCATTCTAGGCCGATTCAAGGGACAACATTAGATTATATCAGTTGTACGACATTGAGGTAGGTGGTATCATGCCTATAATTAATTTTTGAGATGTTTATACGTGTCATTGTTCCACACACCAATGTTTACTGTGTTTCCTAGTAAGTAAATTGATCCTTGTTATTATTAAATGTTGTTTTGGTTATGAATAAAATAAATTAAAGTATGATTGGATTTGTTTATTGATTAAGGGCCACCAAGTTGGTTAATTTCCATTGGATGATTGTTGTATAGACTTTTTGGCCTAGTATTTCTAAAGACATGCCTTATTTTTCCCGTTTTGGGTTGTTTAAAATGAATATGGTTATTATATGGAATTGCAATTGTGTAGAAATTGTAAGTGTTTGATTGTTACTTTGGGATTGTGTTTGCCCCTTTCCTATGTAGTGTTTATGCTTGTTAACAATGTTGGAATGTTTTAATGAATTTTTATGAGTAAACATTAAATTGCATTGGGTGATACATGGGTTCAAATTAGAATGCCGTGAATGGACTCGCATGACTATTGTACCTTGCACTATGGGTGATACATGGATTCAGTTTTGAACACCATGGATGGACTCGAGAGGCTTTTGATTTATATGTCATTATTGATACTTGGTATCATTAGTTGGACCATGAGGGATATACTAAATTGATAGAATCATATATTACACATAGAGTGATACCTTGGTCTCCCTAGTAGGACCACTGAGGATGAACTCAGTTAAACTTATACCAACATTGGGAGTGATACTCGGGGCTCCCTAGAAGGACCACTAAGAATGGACTCGAAGGATGTCGATAGAATTACACCTGTAGTGATACTTAAATTACAAATTAGGAATATAAATCACAAAATAATGTTATACATAAATGATGAAATGGAATGAATTGTGACACATATTTCATACCAAAGCACATTCTTGGATTTATACTTACTTACATGTTAGATGGTCTTCTGAGACTTCTATTGTTCTTACTTTGCTATGAGGAATATCAGGCTTAGAAAGAATTATGAGACTTAAATACTTCAAGTAAATGAACTATAAATGAACATTTAAAACTATATAAATGAATTTCAATACATGTAGAATTGTTTACTTATGTGTTTCTGCTTGTTTACTGTATTTCATTTCTATACACAACTACTGCATATACTCACTGATAGATGGGCATATACCTTTGGTGGTTTTCTATTGAGATTCATTTATCACACCCTATTTGGGTCATGCTTTTGGGCCCAAACAGACTATATTGTTGTAGGTGTCAATGGGGGAAAGGCTCCCTATAAAGGTAATTTATTACTACTTAGGAGGAGGAGATCATGGGACCAAGCTAAGGCTTTCAATACTGCTTAGAACATGGGACATGCAGCATAATTTGGTATCATATGCATTCTAGTTACCTTTATCATTTATTTTTTAGTTGTTTACTTTAGTTTCATGCTGTTTACTATGTTCTCTATTTGTTAATATTTATTCTGATGTGTTATACTCTAATAATGAGGGATTTTTAATAATATGATTCTTATTTTGAGGTAAAATTTTCTTCTTTTTCTTTTCCTTTGAGTTGTTTTTGAGAAAACAAAGAAAACTGAAAAAATGTTATGTTTTAGCAGTACACTCCGTGTAATCCTGTGTACATGCCGTGTAGTCTAGACATGTAGGATGGGGATACATGGTGTGTGCTTGTGTTATCCAAGGAGAGAAGAAAAAGACACTACATGTCGTGTACTTCCTAGTACACGCCGTGTAGTCATGTAGGCAAGTTCAGTGCGGGACGCGTAAAGTAAGTCGACAAATTTATGAACAATAAAATGATATACACACCATGTATATGAACTTACATGTCGTGTACTCCTAATTTTCATCTTAAAACAGACAGTAGACACATTTTCTCTTCTATTGGATTAAAGATCCACTAGTTGAAGAACAATGAGCCGTGAGATCATTTCCTTCTCCCATTTTGTCTTCCGGGACTTGATTTGAGTGTCGTCAGTCATGTTAGAACCCAATTGGTAAGGTATTTCTTCTTCTAGAGAAATTATTGGTAGTTTGGTCTCTTGATAGAGTTATTTAAGGTTGATTGATTTACCTCTTTTCTTAGATCTACGCCATTCTAGGACAATTCAAGGGCCGGAGTTAGATTACATCAGTTTTACAACATCTAGGTAGGTGTTCTTGTGACTCTCGTTAATTATCAAGATAATTATATGTGTCGGTGCTCCCTGCACCATTTTTTAGGGTGTTTACTTGAAAGTAAATTGATCCTTGTTATTATTAAATGTTGTTTTGGTTATGAAAAAAATGAATTAAATCATTATTAGCTTTTTTTCTTGATTAAGTGCCACCCCGTGGGAGAGTTTCCTTTGGATGACTGTTTCATAGCCATTTTGGCCAAGGATGTCTATGGAAATGCCTTCATTTTCCCATTTAGGGTTGTTTAAAATGAACATGGTTATTATCTGGAATTTCAATAGTGTTGAAATTGTAAGTGATTTATTATGAATTTGTGATTGTGTTTTCCCCTTTGTTATGTAGTGTTTATGCTTGTTAAGTAGGTTGGAATGTTTTAATAAATTTTAATGAGTAAATGGTAAATAGTATAGGGTGATACATGGGTTCAACTTAGAATGTCATGAATGGAATCACATGACTATTGTACCTTGCACCTTGGGTGATACATGGGTTCAGTTTAGAACACCACGGAAGAACTCGATATGATTTTGATTTATATGTCATTAGTGATGCTTGGGCACCCTAGTAGGACCATTGAGGATGGAATCACATGAACTTATACCAACATCAAGAGTGATACTTGGGGCTCCCTAGAAGGACCGCTGAGAACAGAATCAAAGGATTTCAATAGAATTACACCTATATTGATACTTCAATTCAAACTTAGGAATATCAAGAATGTACTTGGGTTATAATTAAATGATGTAATGGAATGAATTGTGACATATTTTCCATGACAAAGTACAAGCTTGGATTCAGACTTACTTACTTGTTACAAGTTCTTCTGAGACTTATGTTGTTCTTACTTTACTACAGGGAATATCAGGCTTAGGATGAATTCTGAGACTTAAATACTTCAAGTAAATGAACTAAAATTGAATATAGTAAACTCTATAAATGAATGTCAGTACATGTAATTTTTTTTACTTTTGAGTGCCTACTTGTTTACTGCATTTAATTTCTATACACAACTACTGCATATACTCACTGATATATGGGAACAGACCTTTGGTGGTTGCCTACTGGGATTAATTTCTCACAACTAGTTTGGGTCATTATTTTGGGCCCAAAAAAACTATATTTATGGAAGTGTCAATAGGTTCAAGGCTCCCTATACAAGTACTTCATTACTTCTTAGGAGCGGGAGAGCATGGGAACAAGCTGAGGATTGCGATGCTGTTGAGTTTTGTTTTGGTTTACCATAATTTGGTATTGTATTATACTTGATTGTAGTGTATCCCATTTTTTTAGAACATGTTACATGCTGTATCATTTGGTATTATATACATTCTGGTTAACTTTATCCTTTAGTATTCAGTTGTTTACTTCAGTTGCATGCTATTTACTACATCATCTATTTGTTAATATTTATTCCTCTATGTATACTCTACCAATGAGGGTATAGTTTCCCCACTATCACACCCTATGCCCTCATTTCTAGTTGGAAGTCTATGGCATTTGGGGAAATGCGCTTGAGGCCATGTGGCCAACCGGGTACAGGGCACCGTTTAGTTGCACCCAGATATGAGACATTACAAAGTGGTATCAAAGGTTTCTTTTATACTTTGTCTTAATATTTGGATCCTATAGATAGGGACATAAAGGAATAAGTATTTGGTAATCTACTATGCCCAGGAGTAGCTACCCCTCCTATAGGGAAAATCCAAATTTCCTAGAATTGACTTGTGATCATTAGATTTTGAGCTATTATAATTGATTTGATTTCACCGTTAGGTGACACACTTGATTTCTTATATTAATCTTGATGAAATTATGGGTTCTACTTTAGTTGCAACTCGATGAGATGAGGGTGTTCCATCTCATGAATCATATAGACAATTTTTAGAATCACTTTCCATGCAGTATGAGATACCATCTAAGATGCATTAGTTATCCCATGCTATTGTGATAGATTATGTGATAGCTAAGCCTAATATTATAATAGGTGTATTGGTATGTGCTATAGTTTAGATTTAATAGACACCTAACTTAGGTTCTTGAGGTGTATGGGCCCTCTTGGACCATAATTTGGCAGATCATGATTCAACATTTTATCTATAATTGTACTATGATATGTTCTTCTTGGGTGAGAAAATCTGATTCGTGGGGAGTATGGTCCCTCATGAATCGGAATTTGGCATCCCACTGGTTAGTTTTTATGAAGTAATAATGGTTTTCTGGGAAATATGGAGGTTCTATCCTGAAAAACCCAGTATGCACGATTTATAGTTTAGCTTAACACATCATGTTTTCTTCCTGTTCAGGGAAGAAGGTGTTCCATGTTTTAAGATGTAAACACATGTACCACATGTACACGTTGTGTAATCCTTGACTGTGTAATCTACCATGTGAGGAGGGAACATGAGTTGTTGATTTTTTAGTAGGATACACCATGTAATGGGAGTACACGCCGTGTAGATGTTGACTGTGTATTCGACCGTCTGACTAAGGACAATGGTGGATGAAAACATAGTTATACATGATGTGTTAAGGGTGAGAAGGCCGTTTATTCTTAAACAGGTAAAACCGTGTAGTTCTTGATGTGTATTACTGGGGAAGGAAGGAAAAATTCATGTACACTCCATGTCTCCGGAGGAACACGCCGTGTGTGAGGTGTGATACATGAACTTGTGAGGAAGAAGTACACGCCCATGTAAAGGCCTAGGAGAACATGTCTTGTATGGGTTATATATGTAGTGTACCCCTATTTTGTAAAAACATTAATGATTTCTTTAACATGTTCCGTCCGTGCACTTCTTAGTTACAGTTTTCTTTCATTAAGCTGGTACTGAGGCATGTGGATTGGACTCTACAGAGCAATGCCACTGCGATGAACGTGAGTTGTACACCAGGAGAGCGGCAATGAGAATACTCTAGAAATGGTGGTATATGTTTTAATGTTGGATCCTACAGTTGTTCCAGATGTGGCACCAGTCGTTATACCATACACGAGTGCAGACGCACAATTCTGAGAAGGTTTTGTGATGTTTATGTAGAAATTTTAGGGAACACCACAAGCTGCCACATATATGGCAGAGCTAACACGTATATTCCAGCACCATCATCAACCTAATTTTTCAAGGGATGGAAGACCATTGGCTACAAAATCATGGACGGAATCAGTGATTATTATCTTCAAGCATCTGGAGACACCTTTCGAGAGGAGGGTCAAGCTCGCAACCTATATGTTTCATGATTCTGCCAAAAGATGGTGGGGTGTTATCACTCAGGCAGGGCGTCAGCAGGATATGACATGGGAATACTTTCAAGTGTCATTCTATGATTATTATTTTCCTAAAATAATGAGGGCTGACCAAGCCCAGGAGTTCATGCACTTGGAGTAGGGAACTCTATCAGTTTTAGATTATTCTACCCAGTTTACCGAGCTTCAGCGATTCACACCTATTTTGATGGGTGATGACGTATCGAAAGCTAGAAGATTTTAGAATGGTCACAGGGTTGAAATATGATCACAGGTGAATGTATTCAGGTTTATTTCAGTCTCTACTATTGTAAATCATGTGCTGATTACTGATCATAATTTGCAGGAAGCTGGAGGTGCGAGCCAAGGCGGTTGGGCACTGAGATCTGGTACTGTCTCGAACAGAAACAAGAAGCATTGTACGGAGAATTATCATGGGGATATGAGAAGTAAGAACATTTTTTTTGGTAGCCAGGTGAGGTGATAACAGTGCGTTAGGCTGGGGAATATGAAGCATTAGTGCCTGAAGGACCCAATTGAGTGCCAATCCTGCAACTACAGGTCGGGTCAGCTCAGGGTAGCCAAGTAGTGTCTCAGGGATGTGGTGCAGGTCAGACTTATGCAGTGCAACATACCCAGCATGAGAAGGATCCCATACCTTCTACTGTCAGAGGTACTTTCCTAGTCACCTCTATTTTATTTTCTGCACTTTTTGATACTGGTGTAACATATAGATTAATATTTTTGGCTGTTTTAGAAAGCCTTGGACTATGTGTTTATACTTATTATATTGCGATGATGCTAGAAACTCTGTTAGGGATTAGAACGGTAGGTGTGTGTCAGTGCAATTAGTGCCCGCTTGAGATTTGTGGGTGTCACTTTCTATGTAACCTATATTTCTTAGAGATGATGAGATTTGATGTCATTATCAGAATGGACTAGTTTTTTTCTTTTCGAGACTTTGTTGATTGTTATCGCCATAGGGTGAGTATCACATCACCAGGTGGAAAAGAGTTTCTACATAAGGGTTAATGGGATGTTCAGGAAATATGAGATGGACTCGAGCATCTTGGGCTAAGCGGGATGACAACTCATATTACAAGTTTATATCTGGATGATCAAGGAACATGTCTAGCAGATTTCCCTCTAGTGGTTGATTGTTTCAGAGATGTTTTATCGGACAAATTCTAAGGCTTACCTATGGTCAGAGAGGTGGAGTTCACTATCGAGCTAGTTCCAAGAGCAACAACGATATCCATTCCTCCTTACAGGATGTCTACGATAGAGTTGGAAGAGCTGAAGAGGAAGTTGGAAGGTCTGAAAGCTAAGGGTTTTATCTAACCCAATACTTCTCCTTGGGATTCACTGATACATTTTGCGAAAAAGGTAGACATTACCCCTAGGCTATGCATGGACAATCGAAAGATGAACCAGTTAGCGATCAAGAACCAATATCCCTTGTCACAAATAGATGACATGTTTGATCAACTTTGAGGAGATCGAGTGTTCTCGAAGATTGAACTATGGTCAAGATATCACCAGGTATGTGTTGGATCAGTAGACATACCTTGTACAAACATTCATAGTAGGTATGGCCTATATGAGTATATGATTATTCCTTTTGGTCTCACAAAGGCACTGTCAGTTTTTATGACACTGATGAACCTATTTTTTCATCCCTACTTAGATTATTTTGTGGTGGTTTTTGTGGATGACATCTTGGTGTATTCTCAAAATCTACACAACCATTCCAAACACCTTGAGATCATTTTGAATATAATGAGAGATCATTGGTTATATTCTATGCTCGAAAAATGCCACTTCTGGATGGATTAAATTCACTTCCTAGGTCACACCATATTAGATACTTGAGTATCAGTGGGCCCAAAGAAGGTGAGAGCAGTAGTTACCTAGGAACGATCCAAGAACGTTTTAAGGTACAAAGTTTCCTAGGGATATATGGTTACTACAGACATTTTATATACGAATTCTTATGCTTGGAAGCGCTGATAATGGGTTTGAATAAGAAAGGTGTGATGTTTGAATGGTTAGATTCTTTTGACGTAGCTTTTAAGGAGTTGAAAGGGAATTTGACTTCAGTGCCGATACTGATATTTACAAAGTTGAGAAAGAGTTACACTGTATACTGTGATGCATCAGGTATTGGGATCAGAGCAGTGATTATGTAGAGGGATAGAGTTGTTGCATACAAGTCTCGACAGTTGAGGCCACATGAGAGGAACTACCTAACACATGATCTCGAATTAGATATAGTTGTTCATGATTTGCGTTGTTGGAGATATTATTTATTGGGAAAGAATTTTGTTGTGTATACGAACCACAAAAGTCTCAAATAAATCTTTACTTAGCATGATTTGAATCCGAGACATCGAAGGTGGGTGGAATACCATCAGTTGTTTGATTTTGATCTTGACTATATGCCTAGAAAAGGCAATGAAGTGGCTGACGCACTGAGTAGGAGGACTCAGATATAGGCATTGCAGGAGGCCAGTGGTGAGTGGAAGCTTATGGATTTGTTCTCTGAGATGAATTTAGAGGTGAATTATAGTTAGGGATAGACTTATATTTCATCTTTGGCTAGTAAATCTACCCTACTGGATAGAGTGAGGATAAGACAACAACCCGATTCCAAATGCCTATTTCTATGGGAGAGTGTGGCAGGTGAGGACCCTCCTCCGGGGTGGACGATAAGCGAGGATGGTGTTCTACGTATCCATGGAAGTGTGTGGGTTCCTGGGGATATACACGAGGAGATGATGTGGGAGTTTCATGATTCATCATGGGAAGTGCATCCCGGAATCACCAAGATGTACCGTGACTTATGTCTTCAGTACTAGTGGTCAGATATGAAGTGATAATTAGTTGGTTTTGTTATGAGGTGTTTCACCTGTCAGTAAGTGAAGGAGAACATTAGATTCTGGCTAGGATTTTACAGTAGTTACCCATTCTTGATTGGAAATGGGATGATGTGGATATGGATTTCATGATGGGGTTATCGAGATCTCCTAGAGGCAATGATGTTGTGTGGGTCGTAGTTTACAGGATTACGAAGGTCGCTCACTTCTTGTCGATCAAGGAGACCATTGTTATTGATGAGATCAGAAAGATGTATATCCAAGAGGTGGTATTAATTCTTGGGGTCCCTAATTCTATCATTTCATATAGGGATTCCTAATTTACATCTTTTTTCTAGCATATTTTTAGAGGGAACTGAGTACACAAGTGCTTCTGAGAATATCATAACACCCTCATACTGATGGCCAGTCAAAGCATATGATACAGGTGCTGGTGGACATGTTTCATGCATGTTTTCTAGACTTTGGGTGATCTTGGGAGAAACATATACCTCTTGTTGAGTTCACCTATAATAATAGCTTACAAGGTACTATTTAGATGGTTCCATATGAGGCTTTATACGGGAGGCCATGCCGATCACCCCTATGTTGGCTGGAAGAAGGATATGCAGCTATCCTGGGACCTCATATTTTCTAGGAGAATATTGAGTATGCTTAGTTGATTCAAAAGTGGGTGTCTACTATGCAGTCTTGCCAGAAATCTTATGCTGATCGCCGTAGATGACCTTTGAAGTTCAAGATTAGGGATCGATTTTTACTACGTGTCGCACCGAGATTGGGGAACAAGAGGATCAAGATACTGGGTAAGCTTTCAACAAGATATGTCAGACCATTTGAGATTATGGAATGAGTCGGACCAGTTTCCTATCAGTTATAGTTACCTCAGAGGTACCGATCCATGCACGACATTTTCCATCTATCTCAGTTACGCCACTATCATTCAGACTCATCTCACATTTTCCATCCTGAGGATGTTGAGCTTTAGGTTGCTGCATCCTTTGAGGAACACCTGATTCATAAAGTTGACATGAGCATGAAGGTTCTTTGAGGCCAGTTAGTTCCTCTTGTATGGGTGTTATGGCGTCATGGATGAGTGTAGGATGAGACTTGGGAGAGGGAGGCCGATGTACGTTCTCAGTGGATGGAGTTATTCTCATATATTCCATCACCACCTTTGGAATGGAAATTCAGGGAAAAATTTATTTAAGGGAGGAAGTTTGTAAGAAATCAATTATTATTTTAAGGTACAATTTTCTTCTTTTTCTTTTCCTTTGAGTTGCTTTTGAGAAAACAAGGAAAAGTGAAAAAATGGTAAGTTTAAGTAGTACACTCCATGTAATCCTGTGTACACGCCGTGTAGTATGGCTGGGTAGGATGGGGATACACGGTGTGTTCCTGTGTTGTCCAATGAGAGAAAAAAATCCACTATACACCGTGTACTTCCTAGTACACACCGTGCAGTCATGTCAGCAAAGACGGTGTGAGACGCGTAAAGTACGTCAGTGAATTTATGAATAGTAAAATGATATACATGATGTGTATATGAAATTATAGCTGTGTACTCCTAATTTTCAGATTAAAATGGGAAATATCCTCATTTTCTATTCTTTTGGATATAAGATCCTCTAAGTGAAGAACAAGGAGCCGCAAGATCATTTCCTTCTCCCATTTCATCGTCTGAGACTTGATTCGAGTGACGTCGGTCACGTTAGAACCCAATCGATAAGAGATTTATTCTTCAAGATCTATTCATGGTAGTTTTTTCTCTTGTAAGAGTTATTTAAGGTTTAATAATTTACCTATTTTCATAAATCTACTCCGTTCTAGGCTGATTCAAGGGCCGACGTTCGATTATATCAGTTGTACGACATCGATGTAGGTGGTCTTGTGCCTCTTGTTAATTTTCAAGATGTTTATATGTGTCTTTGTTCCACACAACCATGTTTAGGGTGTTTCCTTGAAAGGAAATTGATCCTTTTTATTATTAACTATTGTTTTGGTTATGAATAAAATGAATTAAATCATTATTAGGTTTGTTTCTTGATTAAGGGCCACCCCATGGGTGCATTTCCCTTGGACGACTATTGTATAGCCATTTTCACCTAGGATGTCTATTGACATGACTTCATTTTCCCCTTTGGGGTTGTTTAAAATGAACTTGGTTATTATCTTGAATTGAAATTGTGTAGAAATTTTATGTTTTTGATTATGGCTTTGGGATTGTGTTTTCCCCTTTTCCATGAAGTGTTTATGCTTGTTAATCAGGTTGGAATGATTTAATGAATTTTAATGAGTAAATGGTAAATAGAATTAGGTGATACATGGGTTCAACTTAGAATGAAATGAATGGACTCACATGACTATTGTACCATGCAACTTGGGTGACACATGGGTTTAGTTTAGAACACCATGGGCAGACTCAAGAGGCTTTTGATTTATATGTCATTAGTGATACTTTGGCTCCCTAGTAGGACCACCAGGGATAGACTAAATTGACAGAATATTATATTTCACATAGTGTGATACCTTGGGCTCCCGAGTAGGATAGCTGAATATGGAATCTCACAAACTTATACCAACATTGAGAGTGATACTCGGGGCTCCCTAGAAGGACCGCTGAGAATGGACTCGAAGGATGTCAATAGAATGACACTTGTAGTGATACTTGAATTAAAACTTAGGAATATCAAGCAAGGACTCAAGTTATACTTAAATGGTGTAATGAATTGAATTGTGAAACAAATTTCAAGCCAAAGCACAAACTTGGATTCAAACTTACTTACTTATTAGAAGGTCTTCTAAGACTTATATTGTTCTTACTTTGCTACAAGGAATATCAGGCTTAGGATGAATTCTGAGACTTAAATACTTCAAGTAAATGAAATAAAAATGAACATAGTAAACTATATAAATTAATGATAGTACATATATAATTGTTTACTTATAAGTTACTACTTGTTTACAACATTTCATTTCTTCACACAACTGATGCATATACTCACTAAAATATGGGCACAGACCTTTGGTGGTTTCCTACTATGATTTGTTTCTCACACCCTATTTGGGTCATGATTTTGGGCCCAAACAGACTATATTAATATAGGTGTCAATAGGGGAAAGGCTCCATATATAGGTACTTTATTTCTACTTAGGAGTAGGAGAGCATGAGACCAAACTGAGGCTTGCGATGCTGCTAAGTTACATTTTGTTTTATTTCACTTTGGTATTGTATTGTACTTGATTGAAGTGTATCCTATTTTCGTTGTTTTCTTAGAACATGTGACATTATTCATCATTTGGTATTGTATGAATTTTGGTAACTTTATCCTTCAATTTTCAGTTGTTTACTTCAGTTTCATGTTTTTTACTGCTTCTGATATTTTTTAATATCGATTCTGATGTGTTGTACTCTGCCAATGAGGGCATAGTTTCCCCACTATCACACAATAGGATCTCGTTTCTAGTTGTAAACCTTTAGTATTTGGGAAAATGAGCTTGATGAAATGTGACCAACCGGGTATGGGGCACCATTTAGTGGCACCTGGATCTGGGACATTACAATGATTCCCAGAAAACTAAAATGGAATAATGAACAGACAATTCGAAATAAGAAATAATTAAATAAGGAAACAATAAATCATTGATGACTATTCATATTCTTTTACATATAGAACATTGAACATTGATGGAATTACCACTCTACATTATCCAATCATAACATAATCAAAAATACCTAGATAATCCAAACTACCGAACTAGATTCCTCATCTCCACTATAGAGTCAGAATAGAGAACAAGGGAATCATCAGAAAACAAACAATCTATGAGGGTAAAAAATTTTAGTTGGGCGTATCACACAATAAATGAGAGTATCATACAATATAGAATAATTATGGCGAACTAAGATAAACATGCATATATTATACATCCTTCTTATAATTTAACATTAAATCTCACAAATAATATCAAAATCCAAGAACCCAATGGTTTAGTGTCTTTGGATATTTCTTAAATAACCTTAATATTGGAAATTATTGCTTCAACATATCCCAAAAATATCTCTATGTAAAACTTATTTCTATTCATAGTCATATATATAATTTCTTGGGGAATTGGAAAAAATAGGAGTGAGGTCAAATAATTATTAAGGGAAATATTATTAGTGATTAATTAAGTGTTGTATCATAATAACATGAGAAAATATGAACATATGATAAATATATCATTAAAAGTAACATTTAATAAAAATGGATCCCCTAATGGAATGTAAAAAAGACATAGCATCAAAAGATCAAATATATATCATGGAATAGGGATGCAAAGACATGGGGAACTAATCAAGAGCCATAGAGCATAAGATAGTCATTTTAAAAAGTAAATAAATTTATAACAAACAAAAGAATAAAAACCATAATAAATTTTAAGGCTAGCGTCAATGAACACTATAACAATGTGGATTAGGCATCACTAGATATTTCCTATATTGTAGTTGATCAGGCATCACTACCTATTTCCCACAGTGGTTTGAGCATAAAAACGTATTTCTTATAATTATATCATGGGATATAAAATTATTTAACCAATATACTAGAGGGATATATAGGTCCCACCAATCAAATAATGGAATACCATACATATGTGTACCCTAATAATTTAGAATCATTTTTCATTCCCTCATAACTTAATTAACCCATGGAAAAGAGATAGGTTTTATGAAAAATTTCTACAAAGATCATCAAAACCCATATATATTGATATATTGGTTGGTATCATTAGGGAATTCCCCCAGTGAAGCATTATAATCATTAATTTTTTTACCTAGATGAAAAAACTTTTATAAATTCATTAGAAATATGCATTAGAAAAACATGAAAAAATATCCTTTAATTTTAATGAATTTTAAAAAAGAAAAATTCAAAGAAGAATGGGAATATGATTTTCATTCAATTATCATGGAATGTTAGAAGAAAATTTCAATAATAAAGAATATAAATAACAATAGGAAAAATATATGAAGAATTAAACATAAAAAAACATCAATTTTACACCTTTTTAAATAAATTTAAAAATGACTTGTATGGAAAAAATTAAAAAGACTCATTTTAAAAAAATTGAGAAAAAGATAAATATAGTTGAAAATTACCATAAAAAATAATTAAAAAATATATAATAACATTCTTGAAACATTATAAATAATATGGATATGTAAGAGAAATATTTTTCAGAGAAATTCTTCAAAACAGGAAAAGTAAATGTTTAAAAGAAAAATCATTACATCTTTTAAAATAAAAAATACACTTGAGAGAAAGAACATGAGAGTAAAATTAAAATACTATGAGTATAGAGAGATTAATTATATAATATACCAATTGGATATATATATAAAATATAAATTAAAATAGGTGTAAAAAATGAAACATATCTCAATGAAGTGAAATTGAGACAAAAAAATATTATCTTGGGAATTTTCTTATTAGAATCACTATAAATTCCCCATATAATAAAATTTAGTTTATTATTCATATAAATAAGACCTTTATTCACATTTATTTTACTTTATATAATATATTTATAATTATTTAGTACCCATTAATAATTTTTGTTGTTATTAAAATTAATATTTGTGTCTTGTCATTATGTTTCCCCTACATGATCTCATTTATGGATTCCAGTTCTTGGAACTTGTTCAGAAATTAATATTCTAAATAATGATCATTATAAGTTAATATTTTTTAATATAATTCTAATGTACCAAATTTACTTCATATAACATATGTTGATGGTTAACATGGAACGCTTAAAAATTCTCCTTTTTATGATTATTTTGTTTACCAAATAATTTAATTAATTGGTAAAAATAGATTTTAATATTATGACTAAATAATTATAAAAAAATTAATCATTTATATTTATTTTTTATAGTATTAAATATTTCAAGTAATTCATGAGGTAAACATTATAACAATATTCATATAGGTGATAAAACAAACCAAAATAAGAACATGTTATAATAATTTAATGTGTAAGAACAATTTATTTTATGTAATTAAATAATATTATTATGAATAATATATTAATTAATAACCATGAATATGATATCAATTAGGTTGAGATCATGGATATCATCTTGATGGGCCTTATGAAAATAAGAGATTTATGGATTATTCATGGGACTAAAAGATCAATAACATAGAATAAGATTATTAGGGAAGGAAATATTGAATAAAAATAATATAGATTACTATTTTTGGTGTGTATTTGAAGGGGTGTAGGAGGGATCCTTTTATTATTGTCGGGAATTGAATTTTTTGTAAATAAATATTTCTATTTAAATAAAAGTTAAGTCATTTTCAACGAATGTGGCCCCAAAATAGCCAAATTTTAAATATAAGGTATGGAGTGTAGATAATACCCTCATTTATTTTATTATAGATATATTTATATTTTGATATTTTTGGCCTTATCTCTTAATTTAACCAATTTTTAACTATTTTAAACCATGATCATGGTGACTAACATTTACGATGGTAACTTATTTTTTAGGACTAAAAATGAAATTTTCAATAAAAAATTCGAATATTCTAATTCTAATTTTGTAAACCATTTTTTAAGATTCAATTACAAGTATTGGTAAAATTATGTTTAATAAAAGCATGCATAAAGTAGCAAAAACTATTATTAGAAAAAATCCATCTTAAAACATAAAGATGAATTTGCACAAAAATTATTTATAATATTGATTCCCATGAAATTTATTAGTTTATGACTGAAAATAGATATTTTAGGACTTTAAAAGAAATAAAAAAAAATTAATGTATCACTGTAAATAGTCAATTAGAGGAAAAAAGACTGAATTAAAATTATTATTTGAATAAAAATTCAAATTATGTTAAAAAGTCAAGCATACATTTTTAAACATATTAAATTTAATTATAAATATTTTCTCCATAAATTAGTTTTTAGTTTAGAAAATGGTTTCATTTTTTTATGTCATGCTTATATCAAAATGAATTTATAAAAGTCACTGTATTGGTAAAACAATATTTCACTATTCACTTAAAATCAATTTTTTTGAGAAAAATCCTAAAAATCACCTTGGGCTAATTTTTTCATAAAGAATCAAAAAGTTAAGTTCATTTTATAAAATTACAAATAAAATTGTAATAAAAATTAATTTTCATATAATAATGCATGATGCCGTAAAATAATTTTTTGAAAATGTATTTTTAAGCATAAAATGAATAAAAATACTTAGTATTGATGATAAAATTTTATTATATTAATTAAAAATTATTTATATATTCCTAACATCTAAATAAAAACCCCATCATGACCCCTACATAAGATCCATGTGTAATATATGAATTAGTGGTCACTGTGGGTGGTGGTTCAACTAGCATGCATCTCATTGTGATTTCAATGAGCTTGAACTTTTTTTGCAAGAGATTTTTCTCAAGACATACTTATTGATTTTCATCTTGGGGTTGGTCAAGGAAAAATAATATTGATTCGATCTCTTTTCCAATATAATAAAACAAGTCTTATAAAGAAAAATTCTACTACTTGATTCAATTTCTCTAGATTATATAGTGTGGTTAACTTGATTAATTCCTACTAATTCACTGACTATATTATAATAGTGTTTTTTAATACTTAAAATATGCATCATAGTTTGGTTTCAGTTCTGTATTGTATATGTAACAATATATTAAAAAATTATTTAAGGATTAATATATAATAAAATCATGGTTTGTTATATTTTTCCCTCTTAAAAATAATTTCATCCTAGAACATCCATTACATAGATAAAAAAATTTAGGGTACATTTCTCTCATTACATCCTTAAGTTACCATATAGATTCCTCATAATTATTATTACACCACCAAATATTGGCAAGGTGGTCGGTCTTATTTCGAAACACTTTATCTCTTTGATGTAGGATCTCCATAGGTTGTTCCTCAAAATAAAGATCATGTACCAGTTCTATAGCCTCTGAGTTCAGAGCATGTGATGCATCTTGTATGTACTTAAACTAAAGTGATACATGGAACATATCTTGTATATGTTAGATATATAGATTGAGTTTTAAGAAATAAGATATATCCATAAAATGATCTAGAACCTATAAGGGAAAAATTTACCTATGGATTAACTTCCTCTACATCCTATATTTAACCAGCTTTCAAGGAGATATCAATAGGAACAACTTGGAACCAACATAATCTTGATCCAATTTATGATTATCAGAATATCTCTTCAATCAATATTGTGATACAATAACATTTTACATAATGGTTTGAATATTATCTAGTATTTCTTAGTCTATATTTTTTAACAACTTCCATTCCCTAACAGTATCCTATCATGTTGGAGTTCAAAGTTTCTTACCTTATATTCCATCATATATTTCCATTAAGATTCTAGAGTAGAAAATATTATTATAAGAAAAATAAATTAGAGGAATATGTTTAATCTTAATTATTTTGAACCCGAAGGTGAGATATGGCTACTCCGCTCCGCTCCCACGATGGATCTCCTGCTGCATTGTCACTGGCTTGAAGACGACGCCATGGCTGTGCCCTGGCCTCCCCCCTCTACGGGGGAGGGGCCGCCTCTACTCCCTGTTAAAGATATATTCTCACCTTTCTCGGATCCTGATTCGCTTCCTACTTTCCCATAGATTGACCTCTACCCTAAGGTGCCAGGTTTTCATGAAGGGCTGCCGAAGCTTCCTCTATCGATTGCGGAGTTCAACAAGGCCTCTTCCCTCTATATCCTGACCCTATTATCCAAGTTTTTGAACCGGCATCCCCCAATTTATGTTTTTGATAGGTTTTTATTCAAGCATTGGGATCTCAGGGACCGCGCCACTATTGGTTTGGTTGACTCTAGCCACATTTTGATTCGGTTATCGTTAGAGGAAGACCTTATCCGGGCCTGGTCAACAGCTCCTCACAGGTGTGATGCCGCTCTCTTCTCCCTATTCTAGTGGAACTTTGACTTCCATTTAAATCGTGACTCCCCACTGATGGAAATCTGGGTAAGGTTCCTTAAACTCACCCCGCCCTTTCAAAACTTTTCCACTATTACTATGCTGGGAAATTTGGTCGGACGGTTTCTGTGTGTGGATAGTTGAACCAAGGCCCTTTGTCATCCAATTTCCTTGAGGGTTTGTGTTGAAATTGATGTCTCAAAGGACTGAAAATTGATTTTTTATTATAGGGAATAAAGGAGGATACAAATCACCCCCCTCCCAAAGCCTTCAAGGAGGGCGGAAGTGGTGTAAACCAAGGGCATCTCCCTGGAAAAAAGAAAAACACTCTAAGGGAAGGGATCCTAAGTTATTATAAAGAACCAGATCATCCTCCTGACTTCCAATCCATGAAAGCGCATTAGCCGCGAAGTTATCCTCCCTCCAATAGTGCTTCAAAGTCCGCCCAAGATCAGTTGCCTGCGCACATCTTTGGATCACATACACCAGATCCCAGGCCGGTTCATAAACACCACACATCGACCTGATGAGGACATCAGAATCTGATTCCACCTCATCAACCAAAAAACCATCCCTCCGACAAACTGTGATTCCTGTGAGAAGTGCCCTAGCCTCTGCACCCAAAGAGATTCTAGGACCAAAGAACGCGCTGAAGGCCAGCAACACCGAGCCAGAAGTATCACGCAGAACCCCACCGCCCCTCATAATCACATTAATCATGGAGCCGTCAACATTAAGTTTAACCCCTTGGAGTGGTGGAGACCATCTGATCCATTGGCCAACCTGCTCGCCCACCATGGGTGAAACCATCGAATCACAAGAACCCAGAAACTGGTGACCCCCTTTCAGCAAAGAGACCAATTCGAAAATGAGTGATTTCAACCGGATCCACAGAAAATGAAGAGATCTCCCGTCACCCAACCGAGACAGATTATGTGCCTCCCAAATAACCCAACAAATGGAAGAGAGAATAACACACATTTCCTTGCCTTCCATAGTCCTTCCATCCAATCCTTGAAGCCAGGCCACCAGAAAATCTTGGAAGGAAGTATGGAAATGAAAATAGCGCGGGAGAGGAATGAAGTGCGACCAAAGTAACACCGCCCATTCACTCTGGAAAAAAAGGTGAAGCGCAAATTCATTCTGAGGATTCCTGTAGCAAAAACAGCATGAATCCAAATGCACACCCTTCCTCTAGATGTTATCCTCCATTGGAAATGCTCTGTTTTTGATGCGCCAAACCAGAAAATTCATTTTGATGGGGATTTCTTTGCACCAGCTCTTCAAGGCCCATTCGTCCAATAGCGGCTCCTCCTGAGAAAACCTCCTGTAATTCCGGCCAGAGAATTTACCCGAGCTCGAGCCAATGAAGCAGCATCTTTCCACCTCCGAGTTCATGATAATCTCCTCATAAATCTTCTGCTGCTCCCTAATGAGAACTGCTTGAAGAAGAGCCGGGTGTGCGCTTGATTCTTTAAAGGAAATGTCTGGGGATAGACACCCAGGGAAGAACAGATGCTCACCTGACCAGTTGTTTTTCCAGAAACTAATGTCACCTCTCCCAATAATCCACCGTGTTGAACTCTGAAGAACACCCATATACGAGTACATGCGCCTTGCAAGGTCAGTCAATAGCAGCCTGCAGGGACTTGCGGCCACCCAATGCTCCACATAACGGGCTCTGAAAAAGGAGTCCCAAAGAGAATACCCTGCAATAATGTCCCACACAAGCCTCTCCTGCACGCACTTCATTGTATCATTAATGTCACATAACCCAACTCCACATTCCTCGATCGGTTTGGCCAGATGGTACCAAGCAGCCCAATGGCAACGACCTGTGTGATTGGCATCCCAAAGAAATGCATTAAGAACCATCTCTATCTGTGTAATGGTGCCTTTCGAATCATGGGAGAATTACTGTGTCTCGTGATTTACTCTTGGTCATATGAAAAGGGAATGCAAACGTAGTGATGGCGTGGTGGTCAGGTGTGGCAAGGAGGCCATATCCCTGATGTTAAGCTCAACAGGGGACCTGGAGGTGAGGAATGATGCTCCTAGGGACTCTCTGCCGGATGCTTGGAGGGGCGACAAGATGGAGGAAGGGGGATCATCTCCCCTACAGGGTGATGAGGAGAAAATCTTGGTCAAAAACATCTTTAAGCGAATGAAGGGTGATTTGGGACTGGGGGGTGATGCCTCTTCTGCAGTGGGGGATGGCACTTCTAGTGGAGTTGGGGCTGTGGTCTTATAGACTGATCCTGGTAGGGACATGAGCATGGAATTAAGGACAGCTTTCCATGGGACAGAGAGGGTGATCTTGCCAATCCCTCTAGTAGCTGTTGGAAGTGGTTACGAGCTGGTTTTAACCTCAAATTGGTTCAACAGCCTGGACCCTCTGGACTCTGTGGGAACTAAGGAAGGGGGTCAGGGGGGACAGGAACTGCAGGAGGTGGTGGCTGCTGATGTCCTCTAGGATGTGGACCTGCCTTTCCCTAATGTTGGTTCAAGGGTCTTAGGTGTGGAACACCCCCCGACCATTGTGCATTCGCCGGATCAAGTGCTGTTGGATTCTGATGTGCCTGGATTTGGTCTGATTGATGCCCCTCATCCCATGCAGCAACTTGATAGTCTTCATGCTGATAAGAGGAGCATTGAATATCCTGACAAGAACTTGGCTCTTGTTCTGTTCGAGAAGTTTCCCCCCTGTGTTGAACTATCTGACCTGATTATGTTAGACTGTTCAGAAATCCCGCTTGAGCAACATATAAAATATATATTTCAAAAGCCAGACCTGCATCCAATGGTCTTTCTTGGGGATGATAATGATGAACACATAAGGCTTGGAGAACTTTTTGGGGACCGCGATGACCTTATGTATTCCAGCTTGGATAGGATTAAGAGGGAGCAGGAGACGATGGGTCTCTTTGGCTCCTCTGGCTGTAATCAGAAGAGAAGGCCGTAGTCTGATCCCGAATGTGGTAGGCAGGGTGACATGGTTGTGCCTGCTGACACAGCCCACATAAAGGCTAAGGTGATGAGTGACCCTCTAGTGAAACAAAGGGCTAGGAGGGACTATTCCTCCCTACCTAGGCCAATGGCTACTAGGTCATCCTCCAAGGCTAGAAAAGGTAAAAGAGATGCACATGGCAAGGAAGACCAGGATACCAAAGCAAAGCCGGACGTGGAACTTAGGAAGTATTGTGTAACCTTCCTCAAACAATATGTATCTTTTGAATGAGAGTTGGTGGAATCAGATGCTTCCTCGGGCTATGGTGCTGATGGGGACCCTTATGGGGATGGTGATTTTGTTCCGTAGCTATCGCTCCTTTTGTTTTTTGGGCCTTTTAGAATTTTTTATGTGGGGGTATCCAGGGTTTTGGGTGTGGGTTGTTTGACCCCGCCCCTCCCTTGTCTATCGTGTCCCTTTTAATAATAAATTTGGGGGGTCAGGAATAGCCTGGCCTCACACCTTCCTTGCCCTAATTCTTTTGAATCCCATTTAATAGGATCCTAGAATATTATCCAAAGTATGATTGGTTTTTTTTCATATTAACCATTAGTTTTAGTGCGATTTTTCATGAAACTATTTATCTTTGTATCTCATTCCTATTATATACTCACCATGATTTTTGATGTGATACTCATATCATTATCAAATATAATTTAATGTGGTACTCCTTGAAACCTTAGAAATTTCTTTTGGGGTAACATGGAAATTTTATTGTGTGATAAATCCTCATAGATAGAAATGAAGTGTTCTGAATTTCTAAGTCAATCCACTACTACCCAGATGGAATTATTCCAATTAGGGGTCTTATAGTGACTGAAAAAAATCCATCGTGATGTTCTACCACCTTTTTACTTGTATAAGAGTTAGTTGTATCATCACCATAGATTTATATTGTTCAACCTTTACTTGCTAGAATACAAATAATAGAGATGCATAAATTACAATCCCCCCTTCGTATTGTCTCACCAAAAGTTTTTTGTAATATTCATACCCTTCAATGAGGTGTGTTCTTATTTAAAGTTTTGTTGAATACCTTTAAAATGGTAAATGAATGGATTCCCATGAGTATCAGGGGACTCAGGGGTGTTTTTGGGAGTTTAGGACATGAAAATTGGGGAAAAGTGGCAATACTGTACAGGGCATAGGGTTAGGGAACAATCAGTACTAACTATGCACATTAACCATGAATCCTATAATGGTATGGTTAATGGTTGAAAAACCATGAAAGGGGGAACCTAAAAACATTGTGGCATATTAAAAAACCAATTTCATGATCTCTATAAGGATTAGAAAACTATGCTGGCTCCATATAAAATTGTGTGACCCATACCTCTCTTTGGATAAAGGAGGATGCATGGTTGGTGCACAACATGGAAAATACTACATAAAAACTATACTACTCATTAAAATTGGACAATTTCTTATTTTTTCCCCAAAGGATTTAAGAATTTTTCCCCAATTTTCCTTCCATTTCCTTATCCAACAACCTAGGGTGGGAACCATTCCCTCCCAAGCTTCCAAAGCATGATCTTCCTTCGATATTTATTCGTTCTAAGCACTTTCAATTTCAAATAAAAGATCCAAGAAATTCTACCAAACCCCTTTAATATATATTATAATATAATAATGGTGATATGTTTTGTATCCTTATAAATCACAAACCTTTTTCAGAAAATTTTTATATTTAGTGTTGAGGGTTTATTGGACTTGAATCAAGGGTCGTGTTTGAGTGGGGGATTATCTACAAGATTGAGGTAGGTGGTATACAAGTTATATAAGATGGTTGTGATTTTTATTCATGTGTATATAGTTTTTTGTTTGTGTAATTTTGATGCACATTTAATAACTTGGTAGGAAATTACAAATTGGGTGTTTTAATGATGTGTTTGACATTTCACAGACCTCGTTGGATTTGTTGATGAAGAATAAACTAGGCCCGTGGTCACCCTTAGGGTGTGCCACTCCCTTGAACCCGGGAATTGAGTTTTTAATTGACGAATTGAATGGTTAATGATATTAAACCAATTGGAATGATATTTAGCATGTAAACATGGTATAAGGGGAAATTTTGATTAACTTGAATAAATTAAATGAGTTATGTCTTGATAATGAGTTCATGTGATAAATTGTTAAAGAGTAATTTCCATGTGGTTAAATGGACCAGTGGTTGTAATTATGCTTTAATGATTAAATGTTCTAGTTATGGAAATGAGAAAATTGTTTAATGTAATGAACCTGTGTAATGTGATAAACCAAAAGGTGAAACCTTATTTTTATTGTTGGTTAAAAAGGTCAATGTAAATGAAACCTATAATAAATGATAAATTATATAGTAGGGATGTTGGACTGAGGATTCTATTATTTGGGTTAGTCAAGAGGGTATCTCTAGGCTACACCGATGTATTCTATGGTTTTGATGTTCGACTAATGCTCAAAGTTCCTCTGGTATAGACCTTATGTGGATATATGGACTTGTGATCCAAGGTAAATGTTATAAGTGACATGAATAATGAATGTCATGTTATATAAAGTGTAAAACCCCTTATAGTATATTGTTCATACTTCCAGTGAGGGATGATGTAGGTTTGGTATGTTGGTTCCATAATGGGAACTAAGAGCCCATGGGATTAGTTGATTCTTATTTCACTAAAAACATGTTTAATCCCACAGACATGATTATTGATTATCTATAATTTTGAATACACTAATAATTTATTAGATATTATTTTAGACCCCATTGGTGGTAACCTACTGATTAGTAATCACACCCTTCTTAAGACACCATTGAGCACCTCAACAAACTTCACAGTTGTAGGTTTGGATAAGGGAAAGGTCCCTATGATATATGGGTGATATAGGATAAAACATGGATGAGGGGACCAAAAATTTTGTTGGGACCCATTAAGGGAATTATCATCAGTGTCTTATTTTTTCTTCCTTTGGTCACTTTAGACTACCAATACATGGAATTTTTACTATATTGATTAGTTGGTATATCCTCAATATGGGAATGTGGAATTTAATGTTTTGGTATGTATTATTATTTCATGTTAATTATTATATTGATTTAAACTATTGGTTTACTCTAGTAAGAGGGTATAATCTCCCCAATTGTTTCATTACACCCTCACTACTAGCCAAAATACTCTGACATATAAGGATGCACACTTGAGGTCATGTGGCACAGCAGATTAGAGCACCAGTATAAAGACACCCAGTTTTATACACAATAAAGCTGTATCAAAATATTTCTTATTCTATTTTTTACCATGTGGGAATGGTAGAAAAGAGATTATGATGGTTTTAACCTTGGAATTGAGTTTTTTCATTGTAGTAGATAACCCATGTGTGGGGGAAAACCCAATTTACCATGTTGAAATTGTTTTTCCTGACATTTGTTGTTATAGTATGATGTTATTTCACCTTGGGTGATACACTTGTCGTATGATGTTATTGTTTCCTGATATTTTATTTGTGGCCCAATATGGAATTTGGTTTTTATATGAATTAATCATTTTAGGAGCTCAATATTTATATTTCATGAATCATGTTATGAACTCATAGAAGGAAGGTTGTGGTGGGTTGTGGGAAATGAAAAAGGATTTTATATTTTTCTTATTGGTTTAAGAAAATATTTCCTAATTAAGAGGTGTAACTTATTTTAACAGTGAAGTGCTAAATCGAAATGGTTTAAATGGTACCTAAAGAATAATGATTTATGTTTTTTGGGTGAAATCGCTAAAATGGTGTTTAATGAAAGGATTTTGATTATGTACGTTGGATTTACACAATTTTAGCCATGGAACATGATAGGGATTGTTGAGGGTAGTGAAAAATATGGGATTATATATATTTGGACAATGTACCTATAGTGGGTTGTTTATGTCTAGTAGTGAGATCAATTTTTTAAAGTTTAGAAATTATATGTCATATTATCTGATAAGTGCATTTTTTATTATATATATATTCCACCACAATTATGTTTACTGATTGGGAAACATGAGAACATTATTGAGAATGATCCTCTAATAGTGGGATAAGAACCCATATTGGTTCTAGGTAAAAAGGAGTAGAGAAATCACATAATAACATTGACCATTTTATGCAGTTTATGAAGAGAGATTAGGGCGTCTTCTGCCCAATTTGTTTTATTTTATGAGAGAGTTTTGGCCGCACAAATATCCAAAATTTTCTAGTGTGGGTGGAATTGAGGAAGCTGTGTTCTAGATTTTGTTTCTCCAGATGATTTGGAATCACATAGAAATTCATATAGATAAGATAGTTAAGTTGGAATCATATTTTTTTGAGGACCATGGATGCTCTAGTGGGATAACTGGGATCAGACTAAGAAGGCATATGGTATGTTGTGGGAGGTTTACCAGTAAATTTATTAGAACATTTTTATTTGGTTACTATAAGATATGAGATCAATATGGAATTTATGAGGTTGAATAATGGAAATATGTTCATGATGGAATATCTCGGATGCTTAACCTACTTTTAGTGTTCTATTACAACACTATTAGTTTATGAGGAAACAATAATGAGATGTTTTCATGATGTACATAGATGTGAGATCATGTAATAGGTGAGTATCATCCTTTTAAAGTGGTTTTACAAGGTATTTGATTAATACCTCATTTTTGAGGTGATCCTGAAAGAGTTTTCTAGTGGTGGACATGTGGTTCCATATTGGCTGTGTATTGGTATGACATCTGATTTTAGTAAGAGATGATTTGAGAGATTTCAATAGGGTGGTGGTGGATAAAGTAGCTAGGGGAGAGGATCAACCTCTCAGGGTAGTGATCAGGTGTTTTTCTATTAGTGTGGATGAATGGTACACATGCACAATCAATGTCTCCAACCACCAGTTGAGTGTTGATCATACGGTTGGATGAGACTTGTATAGTGGTTTTGTTGAAGCTATCGGCGGGTTGGTAGTGATGGAGAAGAAATAATGATGTAAAGTGATGAAAGGGGGGTATACTAACCCATACCAAATAGCCAGTTGGAATTTTGATGTCCATACTATTCATAGTGGTTGATGTGGTGATAAGGGTAAGAAAGTCCATAACAATAGGGTAATGAAGTACACAAGACCCAAATAATATTTTAGGGGAGAGTGGTCAGTCAGTTTCATATAGTTCATCCAACACCCATTATTAGTACATCTAGACTATCAACTATTAAATGTATGATTCTTGTAGATTATATGATTTATTATTCCTTATTTTATATAGTATCCTTTAATTTTATTATATAAACATGGGTTTTAAGCAATTTGGGTCTATAAGCGGAGTATATGTTTAGGGTTAAGTCGGTCGACATGTCATTTGGGGTGCGGTCAGAGGATATCTAATGTGGTAAGGTGTGTCCCTTGAGGTTGGTGGGTAAATCCTCCTTTGGGATTTGTATGTGAATGATATGATATTATTTTACCTAATACTATGGATTGAATAGTTGGTAACTTACTAGTAACTAATTGATTGTTTCAATAGGATAGTGATTTTCACATATCCAGAAGGGGTCACTTATGTACATTGTGGGGAGTGGGTTAACTAGGTGGGATATGCATGGCCAGTTCTTATAAAACAAGGTGATATCATAGCACGAGATTTGTGTCTTCTTATTTATGAATATGTATTGGAGTGTAATGTCTTCCCTCTAGGTTTGGATCAATTTTGGGATGTGTTTTCTAATGAATTTTTAAGGATGCCACCCAAGGGAGAGGTTGAGTTCCCAATTAAAGTAATACCTAGACCTAAATTGATTTTAATTACACCTTATTTAATGGAACTAGAATAAAATCAAGAGTATAAGACTTAGTTTTAGGAATTTAAGGACCAAGGGTTTATCCATCCGAGCACATCATCTAGGGGTTCTCTTTATTATTTTCTAAGAAGGTGGAAGAAAAATTGTGGTTGTGTGTTGATTACTGGAAGTTGAATAAGACAATTTTTAAGAAAAAATATCCTCTTATATATATTGATGATATCTTCAACCAAATAGGGGTTCCAACATGTTCTCTACGATTGATTTTAGGTCATGGTATCATTAGTTGAGGGTGACACCTTCTGATATACCATGAACAACCTTCAAAAAAAGGTATATTTTTTATGAGTTCATCATAATTTCAATTTGGTTGATGAATGACCGTGTTGTGTTTATATCCTTAATGAATCAAATCATTCACCCATACCTAGATCAGTTTGTGGTTCTCTTTGTGGGTGACATATGGGTGTACTCCTAGAATTATGATGATCATGACCAACATCATCACATCATCTTTATTACATTAAGAGAGAATAAAAAATATGCTAAGATATCTATATGTCATTTCTGTATTGATAAGTTTCATTTCATGGGCCATATCATCTTGGAGAAGGTGTGTTAGTAGACCCTAAGAAGGTACATATAGTTGTTTCTTGAGAGAAACCTAAGAATGTATTTAATATTCCAAGATTTATGGGTTTATTAGATTAGTATTAAAGGTTCACCAAAGAATTTTGTATACTTTTTAGACTAATTTAAGTACTTAATAAGAAGGGTGTGAAGTTTTAGTGGTTTGAGGAATTTTATAATTCCTTCTAATAGTTTAAGAAATGTGTAACCATTGAATGAATTGTGATCTTACCCAAGTCATGTAAGGAGTATACCTTCTTTTGTGACTCATATAGGATTGGATTTGGGGAATTATTATTGTAGGGAGATTGAGTCATGGCATACAGATAAAAATAGTTGAGGCCATAATAATTAAACTATCCTACATAGAACCTCAAATTGGCCATAGTGTTTTATGATTTGAAATGTTGGAAGGGTTATGTTTTTTATGTTCTTTTTTTGAATTATATTAATCATAAGAGCCTCAAATAAATCTTTTCCTGACATTATTAAAATGTTCCTCAGGAAATATGGATTGAGTATATGGAATACTTTTATTATGACCTATAATAGATTATAGGAATGGGAAATCATGTCACATATTCATTGAGTCGAAAGATGTATACCTAGGTAGTTCAAGAGTTTAGCACGGACTAGAAGATAATGGCCTTGTTTGATGAGATTCATATAGCCATTCAGGAGGAGCGTAAGATAATGAAACTCATGTAATTTTCAGCTGAGATATCTCTTCTGAATCATTTTAAGAGGATATAGATTAAGGATTTAGAATGTTTTTCTTTAATAGATACTTCTAAAGGCGAGGAACCACCTTCCAATTTTACTATTGATGAGGTTAAGATTATTCGTGTTCTTGGGTGACATGTTATGCTTACTTTTATTTGAGATTAACTGATGAATGAGTTTCATGCATTGAAGTTGGAGATGAACCCTAATTTTACCAAATTATACCATCATCTTCATATTCATTATTGGTGGATGAGAATGAGGTTACATGTTTAATGAAATGATGCTACACTTTTAAGTAGGTGAATTCCGATAATAATTGATTAGATGAATTTTTTTTATCTATTTCCCATTCCAGAATGGATGTGGAAAAATGTTAATATGGATTTTATTATAGGTATACTAAGAAAAATAGAGAAAAATGAAGCAATTTGTGTAATTTTGGATCTGTTGAAAAAAGTCTCACATTTCTTACTTATTTGGGAAACATTCATTTCCAACCAGTTAGGTGACTTGTTTGGTAAAAAATTATTATTTTTTCTTGTGGTGACATTGAATATAGTCTTAGATCCTTAACCTCACTTAATTTTTTCATCAATAAAGGGTTATATAAGAGGCTTAGTACTCAGTTATTTCGTAATATGATTTTCACCCACAAAAGGATGGGAAATCATAACATACTATCCTAATATTATAGGTAATTTGTTATAGAATTTAGTGTATCTTGGGATAAATTCTAGTAACTTAATGAGTTCACCTATAAAAAATTTTAGTGGGTGACTATTCATATGGTTCCATATGAGGCACTATATGGTAAGTCATGTAGACCTCCACTATGCTGGATGGAAGTACGGGAATCAATGTTGTTGGGACTGAGTCCCATGAAAGAGATTTTAGATAAGGTTTAGTTGATTCATAAGTATATGGCTATGACCTAGAGTTTATAGAAATCATACATTGATCTATGTTATCAAGATCTTTAGTTTATAGTGGGTGAATGTGTGTTTCTTTATGTGTCTCAAAGGCTGGGTCACCGTCAGATTAAAAAATATGGAAATTGGATCCCAGGTGTGTGGTGCCATTTTAGATTATGGATATGATCAGAATGGTGGTGTATCAATCAACTCATCCAAAAAGGTATAATGTTATTCAATATGTTTTTCACACTTCACAACTTTTATGTATCACCCCAACCCATATAATGTGATAGATGTTGACGGTGTTGAGATAAAGGAATATGTATCCTTTGAGGTAAATATGATTTTTATTTTAGATAGTAGTGAGAAAACTCTTTGGGGTAATAATTTCCATTTGATCTAAGTACTATTACAACATGGTAAATTTCAGGAGACATGGGAGTGGTAGGTGGATTTGTAGGCCTGGTGGACCAATCATTTTTACTATGAAGGAGTATTAATGTACGAGATTGCAGCTCAAGGATGAGCTATTATAATGTGGGGATATTGTAAGATTCCAACCCTTCTAGGTGGTGAATTATTGTTTAATTTTTTTTACCTCCTTTAATATGGTGAATGAAAGGCCTCCTATGAGTATGAGGGGACTCAAGGGTGTTTGGGGAGTTCAATACATAAAAATGAGGGACAAGTGGATATACTATGAACAATACTTGGTTAGTGCACATTTAGTATTAATAGTGTTCCTTAATCATAAATCCTATAGTTTGATTGTGAATGGGTGAAAAACCTTGATATGGTGAACATAAAAACTATACATATTTGAAAAAAAAAACAAATACATGGATGACACAGGGTTTGAAAAACTATGCCTACTCCACATAAAACTATGCAACCTGTGCATTTGTTTAGATAGTGAAGGATACATGGGGGGAATAAGGGTTGTCCAAATGAAAGGAAAAACCACATTCCTCATTAAAATATAGGAAATTCAAAACCCCCTTGGTATTTAAGAATTATTACTCAATTTTACTTCCATTTCCTCCTCCATTAGCCTAGGTTGTGAACCCTTCTCTCCCAAGATTCTATAAGGCGTTTCTTCTTCAAAATTTGGTCATCAAAATCACTTTTGATTGAAAATAAAAGCTCAAAGTTATTTTACCACTCCTTTTTCTTCCATTTTCTTAGATAATAATGATGAAATGTTTTATGTCCTTCTAAATACCTAAACCATTGTTTCTCTAGTACATTTATAGATTGGGAATCTATGGTTTTTTGGTGTTGAATTAAGGGTCATGATTTAAGGAGAATTTGTATATGATATTGAGGTAGGTGGTCAATAAGATATATCCCATAGTCATTATGTATATTCATTTTTATGTTGTTGTTCTTTTATATCATTGTGTTGGGAATTTAATTCCTTAGTAGGAAATGATAAATTGGGAATTTCACTCCCTTGAACTTGGGATTTGAGATTTAAAATGATGAATTTAATGGTTTTTGAGTTTAAACGAATTGGATCTAGGTTTATAATGTTAACATGGGATACAAGGTGGTTTTTCATAACTTGAATAATTTAAATGAGTTTTGTATTGTAAATGGGTAAATGTGATTAATAGTTAAAGAGGAATGTCCATATGGTTAAATAGATTAAAAGGGAGACCAATGGTTGTAATTTTCCTAAAATGATGAAATATACAAGTTATGAAATTGTGTAATGTATTAAATGCAACGAACCTTGGTAATGTCATAAAATAACAGGTACACCCTTGTTGTTATTTTTGGTTAAAAATTTCACTGATTTTGAGACTGGTAATAAATGAAAAATGGTATATTTGGGATATTGACTGAGTCTTCTATCCCCTGGGTTAGTCTATACTTAATCTCTAGTTCCCAATGATGTATTATATGGTTTGGATATTGGACTGATGCTCCAAGATACTATAGTATGGACATGATGTAGATACCTGTACTGATGCTCCAACGTATAATGATTTAAGTGAATTGATTAATGAATTCCATGAGATGTAATTTTTAAAACCCCTTATAATATATGGTTCATACTTATAGTGTCACATTCGTCCTTTTTATATTATTTATTTTATTGTTTTTATTGGGAATCAGGTGGCTCGGGTCGAGGCCCGAATTAAACTTGTTTGAGTTATTATTTAAAAAAACGGATGTTTTTCCCTTGGTTGCATCTAGCGCACCATGGTCAAAGCCGCGCGACCTCGCCTGGGTTGCCGCGCGACCTCGCCCAGTTAACCACACGACCAGCCCGATGCGCGATTAATTAAATTAATTAATAAATTAATTAAGTGAAAAGATCAATGTAAGATTGAAATTATAAGGTGTTAAAGATGATAATTTTATTAAGTTTATTATTATCATCAGCATCATTCTATTGAAAATTTTTAAGGGCTGCGCGGGGTAACCGCGCAGTTTCCCGATGCTTTAAAAATAAAAATAGTCAAACGAAATTTAAAGAATAGTTTTAATTATAATGAAAATATAAATTATTATTATTATTATTCCAATTATTATTATTATTATTGTTATTATTATTGATTTAGTTTTATTATTATTATTAGTTCTAAGGATGAAAATTTTATTTATGTTATTATTATTACTCCAACTATCATTTTTATTGTTAGTTTTAGTTTAATATTATTATTGTTATTATTATTGGGTTTGAGTTTGTTTGAATTTTTATTTAGTTTTCTTTTTATTTTATTCTTTTTTTTTCACTTTATTATTATTATTATTATTTTTTTCTTTCTCCCCCCTTGTTTAGGGTTTCGGCGGTTCCCCCCCTTTATTCTTTTTTTACCTCTTCTCCCTGTGCGGCGCATCCCGCTGCTCCCGTCCTCCTCGTCCGTGCCCCTCCCCTCCGACTCCCCTTGTCCAGCCGAGGTGCAACCCCCCGGAGCCCCCATTTCGGCCGGCGCACCTCGCCTCCCACCCTGTACAGCGGTCTGCTCAACCTCCCCATGGCCCTCCGCCATTTTCCCTCTCCTCTACGGCATACCATTTTCTCCCCTTTGCTAGGGTTTTTCCCTTGTTCTTGGGGTTTTTTTGTGCGACGTAAGTTGTTTCGTGCCCTATCATCATTAAATAAATTTATTCTGCTTGATTGATTTTATTATTTTGTTCCTGACTTGCTTCTGTGGTGAGAATGGTGTTTTTGTATTAGAATGGTTGGTGTGTTTGGTTCTATTTTGATGCTTTGTCGATATTTGTTTATAAGGTTCTTTTCGCGGTTTCTGTGGTGCGTTGGATGAGCAATCAGAGTCGTGCACTAAATTTTGTGGAGTCTTCGACACCTGTGGTAGGTGGTTCCCCGTCTAATTATTATCCGATGAATTAATTTTTAATGTTTATTTTGTTTTGCATATTTTTAATTAATTTTTGTTGTGCGAATTAAGTTTTATTTGAAGTTTGATTTTCATTGAAATTGTTTAGTATATTGTTCATATAATTGGGTGTTTTCTGCTGAGAACTCTATTGGTGACTTTGGAATTGTGTGGTTATCTTCTTAAGTTGTGTAAGTGGTGTGTACTGTTTTTTTACATGGCGTTGGGTGCGTTTGGTCGTAAAAGAAGTTTTTGCGTAAGCTTAGTGGTTAACGTTAAGCGATTTCTTATAAATTGTTTTATAATCTTTTATTTTTGGCATGTTAAACAATGTGGTTTAGACAATGGTTTTTTTGATATGGTGTAAGGGTTTTCCATCAAAACTTTTGGTGGTGAAGGTCACACTTTTTATTGTATTTGAGTGCGTGTGATTTTGGAATGTGTTTTGGATCTCTAAGTGGTTACCTTTGTGTGTGTAAAACCATGTGACAGTCCTTTGATGCTGTTTTATAAACTTTTTAAATGGTTTATTAGATTATGTCAATAGTGTGAAGCGTGTTTTGAAAACATTTTTAGTGAGTGTATTATTTCAAATGGTTTTTGTGTGTGCAAATGGTTTTTTTGGCGTGTGTAGTATCTTATTGGGTTTGAGTGTATGATTATGACATGTGGCATGAACTTTGAATTACTTGAGCACAAACGGGAAGGCTGGGTACTAGGTGGGCAGACTAGACTAGCGTGCTAGTGATACGGGAGTGGCATTGGCCCAGTTTCACTTAGCGGGATTGACACTTACAACACTAACTAAACATTGGATGATGACTGGAGAGCACTATGGTAGGAGGTGTTTCCCTACCAGTGGCTCGTGCACGGGAATGTGTGATACGGTTCACCGAGACGTGAGGTTCTAGGGTCCCACTTCTCGCTAGTATCTTTAGGGTCTCCCATGTATTGTGCTCTTCCTTTGCTTGCTACTCACCATAGGAACACGGTGTGATGTTGGGGTTACCAAGAAGAGTGTGTGGGCGTGCGTACGTGTGCGTAAGATAATTTAAGGTTTTCCTTTTAGAGAAGTTTCCTCTTAAAAACTGTTTTAATTAAAATTCTTTAAACACTTGTTTATTTATATTTTGTTAAATTGAAAATGTATTTGTCTTTTAATAATTATGCATGGAACCTTTTCTCGGTGGCATCCTACTGGGCTTTCAGCTCACACCCTACATACACCCTTGGGTGTATGTAGGTTCTGTTTCTTCTACTTTCCAGGTTGTGACTTCGTGCCCAGTGATGGTGGTTCAGGTTGCAGTTGGTATTTTCATGCAGAGTGGTGTCATTGTGGCCTCTCTTCTACCGGGTGGTTTGAGTATGAGTTTTTCATTTCTGCTGTCGTCTTTTCTTTTTAGTTCTTGGTTCAAGTTGTAGACAAAAAAAATGTTCATAGTTTAAAGACGTGTTTGGTTTTTTTTTTCCAGTTTTAGTTTATTTACCTGGCTAGTTGCTTTTCTGTCTTTTATTTCGGGTAAAATTGTTCCTACTCATTACTTACGATACCCGGGCACTTGTGCCAGCCCGTGGGGATCGGGAACGCCCTTCGGGACTTTCCGTAGACCAGGTCGGGCGCCGGGTCGGATGGCGACCCAGCCTAGTTTGTGACAAAATGGTATCAGAGCCGGTTTTCTCTCTTGGATCGTTTTCTTTTGAGATAGAGTCACAGTATACTTGAGTTAGGGTTGTCGGGACTCGACATCCTGGCTACGAGTAAGGTGCCTGGCCAGCACACCTCGTGGCGGGACTCAAGTTACCAAAGTATGTTGAGGTTTGTCTGAGTTTTTGGTCCTTGCGGATAATCTTATCTAAAGGAAATGAAAAGGGGTAAGGTCAGTGGTCCTAGTGAGCTCGCAGGGTCTGGAAAGCCATGTGGAGCCGGGGAATCTATCCTAGAATACCCTCTGTGGCGGTGGCGTGACTGGCGTATGGCCGCCAACCATACGTTCCAGTCACCCGCTGACCCAAGTTTCTCTTGCGTCATTTCTCGTCTCCTTGTTTTGGATTCGTGGGAATTTGGTTTTTAAGTAAAAATGTTTTGGTTTGGAAAATGTTTTCAAATGAAAAGATTTAAAAAGAAAATGAGGCATGAGGTTTGAAAGGTGTGGGTTGAATGTTTTGGTTTTGAAAAATGGAAAGGTTTGGTTTTGATCCTTGGCGCTCTCATGGGCAACCACATGCATGAGTGTATGCAAAAAGGGAAATGGTTAATGACACGAGCGGATGAGTGCCTAGATGGACATGAGGTGGGTGCCGGTGCGGCATGAGAACATGAATGTTTGAGGCTCATGGGACACCATTGGTGTTGGTGCAATCCACCGGGTTTTCTTATTTTCAAAATGTTTTGTTAAAGGAAAAAGAAAATTTGGTGTTTTAGTAAACGGTGTTTGTGTGGCGTGTCCTTGTGTTTTGGAAATGTCGGATGTGAGGCGTTTTGAGCCGAGGATCCTTTCTGAATGATTTGTGTTCTGAGTTTGAATTTTTATTTGTAAGTTGGTATGTTTTCGTGTAGTTAGTGAATTCTTTTGAAAGTTCTTCGGGAAGCCCTTTCAGTGGTTTCCCCACACGTTTAGTGTGCGCTTCTGGTATGTGTTGACCACTGAACCAGTTTATTTGGGTCCATGGTTTTCTTTCTCAACTAGTGTATGCCCCCATAAAGTGTTGACATGTGATTAAAGTGTGGCCAAGGGCAATTCGCCGTTGGTCGACCCTCCAGTTGATCAGAGGAATCTCCTCTTGAATTCTAGAATTGAACCCACCTCTCCTTTTCACAACTAAGTGGATCCTCTCGCAGCGGGATGACATATGTGAGGGGAGTTGGACAGAGTTTTGGTTTCTTTAAGTTGCATGAGTCGTCAGATATGAAATTTGACGTCGTTTCATTTGAAGGTTTCCCCTGGAAACGGTGAAAGGAAATCCAACGGGGAAGGGTGAAGGTGGTTCAGAATTTTCAGTGTTGACTAGTGTCCTGAAGGGATTTGTGGTATCTACATCGGCTTCAAGGGTCATATTCGGTGACGTCTTGAAGCTTGAGGTCCCTTTGATAGTCAATGGTTGTTTGGAAGAGGTAAAGGTCGAAGCAACCTGAAGTTGTTGGTGCAATTTATTGTTCTAAATGACCTCTGGTCCTTGGTTTGTTTCATTTAAGGAAAGGTTCGTGTTAGGCTACTAGTTTGGCAGACCCAGTCGTATGAGGCTGCTATGGTCTTTTGCAGGAATCACGTGTTGTTTAAGATGCGTTTTAAAGTCTTTCTCAGCGTAATGGTCCTCTCAACAGCAACAATCATGTTTAGGTGACGATTGGTGGTGTCGTGTAAGGGTGATATGCATGCACCATTTCAACTCTAGTGTTGGTGAATGTTCCATGTATGATCAATCAGATGCTATAATGTGTCGTGTTTTCCGGTGGTGTCTTGGTTGCAGTATGGTTGCATGTGACACCAAAAAGGGGAAGCTCCATTAGGGAGTCTTCAACACCTGACTAAGAGGCATGAGATGCTTCAAACAACAAGGCTCCAGCCATAGGTCTCGGAGTGAAGATGGCGCGTGGTCAGGAACCCAAGGAGTGTACGAGACCCCAACTTTATTCCTGTCACCAATGTAAAAAGTAGAGGCAGTTTAAATTGTCTCCAAGGTTGTTCCACTTCTAATGAGCTGTCGTGTTGCATAAGTTTTTCGTGACCATGTGGACGCATGTTCGTCTTGTGCCTTAAAGTCTTGGGGGTTGCGTCCCACTGGATACAATCGCTTTAGTGGTCTTTATGGGAGTCCGTTGGGTAAATCATTCTCAATTTTGAATGATGCTCATCATGGTATTTGGGGATGTTGGTCTGTCTCCGGCCGTGGTTTTGACGCGTGGTAGTTAGGCTCGACCCTCCCCACCCCTGGTGGTGGGGTGCTTGGTCCCCGTTAGAAAATTTCTAATGTTTTGTATCCTTTGATAGTTCTAATGGCGGCAAGACCCACGATGAGTCTCACACAAAGGTATCTAGAATAAATTGGTGTTGGCATTCCCTTAATGGTGGGGAGTCCACCTGGACCTCCCCATGTTGATCTTTTGTTTCTGTTTTTAAATAAGTTTTGGTGATAAATGATAGGGTGTTCTGTGAACGTGGTTTGACCTCATTTGTTCATTCTAGCTAAATGGTGTGGTTTTGGTTTGATAGAGATTAAGGTGTTTCGGTCTGGATTTGGTTTCTGTGGGTGCGAGAGCTCCCTTCCTTGATCAGTCAACTGGAGGCGTTCTAGCTCTTCGGGGCGGGGACACATATCAGAATGTCCTTTTTATGAGTTTCATGAAGTTGTCTTTGAGTCACTTTCTCTGGGCATGATTTTTTTCCTTTCTTTGCTTGATGCTTGTGGGGATCCCCTTTGATCCTTAAGGGAGGTGGTTTTCTGCTTGAGGTTTTTTTCTAGTTGTGGCTTTCCGGGGACGGAAAGCTTTATGGTGGGGAGAATTGTCACATTTGTCTTTTTTATATTATTTATTTTATTGTTTTTATTGGGAATCAGGTGGCTCGGGTCGAGGTCCGAATTAAACTTTTTTGATTTCTTATTTAAAAAAACGAATGTTTTGACCTTGGTTGTGTCTAGCGCACCACGGTCGAAGCCGCGCGGCCTCGCCTGGGTTGCCGCGCGACCTTGCTCGGTTAACCGCACGACCAGCCCGATGCGTGATTAATTAAATTAATTAAGTGAAAAGATCAATGTAAGATTGAAATTAGAAGGTGTTAAAGATGATAATTTTATTAAGTTTATTATTATCATCAACATCATTCTATTGAAAATTTTTAAGGGCCGCACGGGGTAACCGCACAGTTGTCCGACACTTTAAAAGTAAAAATAGTCAAATGAAATTTAAAGAATAGTTTTAATTATAATGAAAATATAAATTATTATTATTATTATTCCAATTATTATTATTATTATTGTTATTATTATTGATTTAGTTTTATTATTATTATTATTAGTTCTAAGGATGAAAATTTTATTTATGTTATTATTATTACTCCAAATATCATTTTTATTATTAGTTTTAGTTTAATATTATTATTGTTATTATTATTGGTTTTGAGTTTGTTTGAATTTTTATTTAGTTTTCTTTTTTATTTTATTCTTTTTTTTCACTTTATTATTATTATTATTATTATTATTATTTTTTCTTTATCCCCCCTTGGCTAGGGTTTCGGCGGTCCCCCCCCTTTCTTCTTTTTTTCCCCTCTTCTCCCTGTGCAGCGCATCCCACTGCTCCCATCCTCCTCGTCCGCTCCCCTCCCCTCTGAATCCCCTTGTCCAGCCGAGGTGCAACCCCCCAGATCCCCCATGTCGGCCGGCGCACCTCACCTCCCACCCTGTACAGTGGTCCGCTCAACCTCCCCATGGCCCTCCGCCATTTTCCCTCTCCCCTACGGTATAACATTTTCTCCCCTTTGCTAGGGGTTTTCCCTTGTTCTTGGGTTTTTTTTTGTGCGACGTAAGTTGTTTCGTGCCCTATCATCATTAAATGAATTTATTCTGCTTGATTGATTTTATTATTTTTTTCCTGACTTGATTTTGTGGTGCAAATGGTGTTTTTGTATTAGAATGGTTGGTGTGTTTGGTTCTATTTTGATGCTTTGTCGATATTTGTTTCTAAGGTTCTTTTCACGGTTGTTGTGGTGCGTTAGATGAGAAATCAGAGCCGCACACTAAATTTTGTGGAGTCTTCGACACCTGAGGTAGGTGGTTCCCTGTCTAATTATTATCCGATGAATTAATTTTCAATGTTTATTTTGTTTTGCATATTTTTAATTAATTTTTGTTGTGCGAATTAAGTTTTATTTGAAGTTTGATTTGCATTTAAATTGTTTAGTATATTGTTCATATAATTGGGTGTTTTCTACTGAGAACTCTATTGGTGACTTTGGAATTGTGTGGTTATCTTCTTAAGTCATGTAAGTGGTGTGTACTGTTTTTTTACATGGAGTTGGGTGCGTTTGGTCGTAAAAGAAGTTTTTGCGTGAGCTTAGTGGTTAAAGTTAAGCGATTTCTTCTTAATTGTTTTATAAGCTTTTATTTTTGGCATGTTAAAAAATGTGGTTTAGACAATGGTGTTTTTGATATGGTGTAAGGGTTTTCTATCAAACCTTTTGGTGGTGCAAGTCACACTTTTTATTGTATTTGAGTGCGTACGATGTCGGAATGTGTTTTGGATCTCTAAGTGGTTACCTTTGTGTGTGTAAAATCATGTGACAATCCTTTGATGCTATTTTATAAACTTTTTAAATGGTTTATTAGATTATGTCAATAGTGTGAAGCGTGTTTTGAAAACGTTTTTAGCGAGTGTATTATTTCAAATGGTTTTTGTGTGTGCAAATGGTTGTTTTGGTGTGTGTAGTATCTTATTGGGTTTGAGTGTATGATTTTGACATGTGGCATGAACTTTGAATTACTTGAGCACAAACGGGAAGCCTGGGTACTAGGTGGGCAGACTAGACTAGCGTGCTAGTGATACAGGAGTGGCATCGGCCCAGTTTCACTTAGCAGGATTGACACTTACAACACTAACTAAACATTGGATGATGACTGGAGACCACTATGGTAGGAGGTGTTTCCCTACTAGTGGCTCGTGCATGGGAATGTGTGATACGGTTCACCGAGACGTGAGGTTCTAGGGTCCCACTTCTCGCTAGTATCTTTAGGGTCTCCCATGTATTGTGCTCTTCCTTTGCTTGCTGCTCATCGCCGACACACGGTGTGACGTTGGGGTTACTAAGAAGAGTGTGTGGGAATGCATACGTGTGTGTAAGATAATTTAAGGTTTTCCTTTTAGAGAAGTTTCCTCTTAAAAACTGTTTTAATTAAAATTCTTTAAACACTTGTTTATTTCTATTCTGTTAAATTGCAAATGTATTTGTCTTTTAATAATTATGCGTGGAACCTTTTCTCGGTGGCATACTACTGGGCATTCATCTCACACCCTACATACACCCTTGGGTGTATGTAGGTTCTGTTTCTTCTGCTTTCCAGGTTGTGACTTCGTGCTCAGTGATGGTGGTTCAGGTTGTAGTTGGTCTTTTCATGCAGAGTGGTGTCGTTGTGGCCTCTCTTCTGCCGGGTGGTTTGAGTATGAGTTTTTAGTTTCTGCTGTCGTCTTTTCTTTTTAGTTCTTGGTTCAAGTTGTAGACAAAAAAAATGTTCATAGTTTATAGACGTGTTTGGTTGTTTTTTTCCAGTTTTAGTTTATTTACCCGACTAGTTTTTTTTTCTGTCTTTTATTTCATGTAAAATCGTTCCCACTCATTACTTACGATACCCGGGCACTTGTGCCAGCCCGTGGGGATCGGGAACGCCCTTCGGGCCTTGCCACAGACTGGGTCGGGCGCCGTGTCGGATGGCGACCCGGCCTGGTTTGTGACATATAGAATGGGTGGAAGTAGGTTTAGTATGTTGGTTCCATAATGGGAATTGAGATCTGATAGGGAAAGTTGATAATTATTTTACCAAGAACCAATCTAATCTCACTGTAATGTTTATATCTTATCTATAATTCCACCTAAAATAATATTTGATTGGATATTATTTTTGATTCCATTGGTGGTGTCTTACTAAGTTATACTCACACCCTTCTTAAGACACTATTGGGTGCCTGAATATACTTCATGGTTGTAGGTTCAAATAAGCATAAGGGTCTTCCTATGATAGATAAGTGACATGGGATTGATCATAGAAGATGGTACCAAACATACTGGTAGGACCCTCTTGAGAAATTTTTTTAGTTTCTTATTTTGGTTTTCTTTTGAAAAATTAGACATTCATCACATGAAATGTTTACTATTTTGGTTAGTTCGTACTTCCTCAGTTTGGGAATTTTCTTCTGATGTTTTTGGTATTTTTTATTATTGTATGTCAATGGTTATCTTAATTAACATTATTGGTTTACTCTGGTAGAGATGATATAGTCATCCAACATGCTCTATTAGAACCTCACTCTTAGTTGGTAACCTCTGGTGTATAGGGAGATACACTTGAGTTCATGTGGTGCACCTACTCAAGTCACTGGGTTAGGGAAACTAGGATGATACGTTCCTTGTTTCTTAAGATATATATACATCTTCATGATTCTTAGATGAATAAAGAATAACTAGGTATGAGCATCATCCAAAAGATAATTTTTTAATTCTAGATTTGATGGGACATATATCATGGTCCATAATCTTATAATTTTATCTTTATCAAGGTTGAACTCTAGAATATTTTCTACCTTATTCAATGGTTCCAAATCACCATTCTAGTCTTCCTTAATCATTATGTAGAATGATGGTTGAGGAATCATCTTGGAATGGTAGGATCTGATCCCATACTCTATAATTTATGAATATATCCTATGAATTTAAATAAATATTAAGACCCTTTTCAATCCACATAAAGGATATGGTAGCATGATATTTTATTCTTAGATTATATTCCACCTTTTTTCCTTCTCCAAATGATAATGTATTAAGAAATCATTGTGTTCGATCAATTCCAACCATAAAATTTATCACATATTCCACTCCATATTTGTGAATATATATTTTTATCTCTTCCAATCAGTGTATATATATATGTCTGTGTGTGTGTCACACTTTTCACCATATATATAATGCATCCAAATCTCTAATTTCATCATAAATGATGTTGGCCCCATATCATACATTGAGTGTTTTTTCTCCTTGGTATTTAATTTTATGAGGAATAATCTAATATCTTATCATATTGTATGAGGAAACATCCAAATCCATTATTTTAAGTATCATTATATATTATATACCTTACGCTATCATAGGTATATGTAAGTATAGGTGAAATGACTAACCTTTTTTGATGCTCCTTGAATATTTCTTCACATTCATCTATCCAAAATAATATTTCTTATTTCTGATTTAACATGGTTAGTGGATTTTATACCCATGATAAATTTCTCAAAAAATCATCAATAGTATCTCTCCAACCCAAAAAAACTAAAAATATCGATTATAGTAGTTAGTTTAGGCCATTTTTGAATACACTATTTCTTTAAAGAACCTATATATTTTCTCTCAATTGTGATTACAAGATCAAATAATGATACCATATTTATCCAAAATTCTGACATAATAAATTTGGAATATAGTATCTCCTTATTTAAATACTTCAACACAGTCCACTAACGATCTCCTTGCACTTCCTTACCCTTGGAAGAGAAGAGACCATCAATGATAAAAATAAAAAAAATGACCAAGGTAGTTTCTAAAAAATCTATTCACCATATACATGAATAATTCATATAGAGTTTTAATCCCAAAAGGAATCACTATGAATTTATAGTGTTCATACCTCATAAAAAATATTTTCTTTGGTATATCCTCTATTTTGAACGTCAAATGATGATATACATATTAAAGGTTAATTTGCAATAAGTACTGATCTCATTTGAGTTTACTGAACATGACATCAATATTTTTCAGATGATACTTGTTCTCGATCATGATTTTTTAATCTCATAAAAATTAATATAAACACATTGATCTATCCTTATTCATAAATAAAGAACACTAGTGTACCCCATGATGAAACAATAGGTCATATAAAACCCTTATCCAGATTCTGTTGAAGTTTCTTCTTTTATCATTCCTATTATATGCATTCTAATTGATATGGGATCATAGATACAAGAATAGAACATCATATTAATTAATTTATAAAATCAACCTAAAATTATGGGGGAATACCAAGAAGTTCACTAGGGAATAAATCGACATACACTTATACAATATTAAAGCTTTTAATGTTGAGTTCTCCTCAACTATTTGAGCTAAGAGTCACTTGTTATTGTGTATCATGACCTATATTATGGAATTTACTTCCAAAGGGATTTAATAATCATCCTTGCATTAATATTTTATAATGGGATGATTTGAGATATAAAATTATTCTTCATTATCTATATAATTGGAATGGCCAGTATATTAAAATTTATAATCAATACCCAATATCACATTGGAGTCTACTAAGGGAAGACGAATGGTATTTATAAGATGTATCTTTCCACAAAAATTGATTAGATGATAGTAATATTATTTGGATGCAATCAATACAACACAAGTTATTTTCACCAATAATTGAATATCCACTATTTGTGGTGGTGAATCAATATTCATCAAAAAGCATGCATGATATTAATGAATGAGTAGAACTAGAATAAAATAATACATTCACAAGTTTAAAGTGTAGAGTATGTATAATTTTCATCACTTAGTAGAATTTATTTCTTATTATATTTCTTATTCTATTGGTCAAGGAAGTTTCTACTACCTATTATCCTCATTAGTCCTTAGATTTGGGCATTTTATACACAATTCCCAAACTCATTGAATTTAATGCATTGAAGTGTGGGTGGTGTATTAAATGGGCATTATTTTCTTAATTTTATTTGACTAACCTCTTCATACCATTTCAACACTAAATTGATTAATGGTAAACCTATCTACACTTGAATCAACTTACTATAATATTGAAGCAGTTTTATTTGTTCTTCCTCCCACATTATTATCATATAAGTGGTTGAAATTAATTTATTCCATGTGACTTTTAATTTATGTTTCCATGAAACTCCCTTTTCCATTTATTATCACTAGATCCATGAGAATAATGAGAGTCTCTAGTTTCTATATCCATTTGAGGTGCACATATAATATTTAATTCAGAGCTACCGAAGTGTCTTTTAGTTAATTTATTTCGAATAGTTGGTTCTAGGAATATAAATAATTGATTAATATTATATTTAGTTTCAGCAATAAAACCTGAGGTGTACCATGATAGTCTCATGATGTTTACATCATGGGTTAAAATGGATTCATCCTCCTTTTGTTAAATCTCTAGGAATTATCCAACTATGATAATATAATGAGTTGTTGGAAAATATTTAGTGAAGATTATTTCTCTAAACTAATCCCATTCCATAGAATAAAATTTTTCCTTACTCCTCATATTATTAATGAGGACCCTCCTTTGGTCATCCTAACCTTCTATGTGATAGATGATTAAAACAACCTTCTCTTGGTTTAGTCACTAAAAATAGAAAATATCATATCTATTATGTTAATTCATATCTTGAAAATTAGCAGTTTAGAGGTCCCATTAAAGGAAAGAGGATATTTTTTTCATAAAGGACTGTAGATAATGTTTATACTTCCTTGATGTGTTTGGGATCTCAATATCATTCAAGTTATTATTCATCACTTACAATAGTTTAGTGATTATTACCTTGAGGTTTTTTAATCAATATCACATCAAATTTTATTTTATAGGGAGGGAAATCACCACATTTTCCTTTATATCCATTTCAAACATGGTTACTCCTGGTTCTATCTATTATTAAAACCAAATGAGGTTAATGCGAGTAACAGACAATAATATCTTAAGAGAAATAGAGAAAACTATTATATAAATTTAATAGTCCATATTATGAATGTCATACTCTAAGACACATTACACTTAGACTAGGATACTTTCATATCACTTTTAGTTCAATCTATATCACTTATGGTTTAACCTAGTGGCCTTAAGTTGGGTTGTATTATACTTTTTAACCTAATCTCAAAAGATAACTAAACCCTGCTCTGATACCAATTGAGGAAACCTAAGATAAACAAATATATATTTCACATCCTTTTCATAATTTCATCATTTAATATAATAAATAATATCACTATACTAGAACCCAAAGGTTTATTATATTTGGAGATTAGATATATAAAAATCATATAACACATTAATTCTTCAGCATCTCCCAAAAAACTATATTTAAAACTTACTTCTACACATAGTCTTACATATAATTTCCTTGTGAAATAGAAAACAAAAGGGGTGAGCTCAAATTCTTAGTTAGGAAAAACTTATTAATTATTCATAAAGAGTTATATTATAATAATTTGAGAAAAAACATGATAATGGGAGAAATATTTGATAAAAAGGAATATGTAATTATAATAGTTTTCCATAAGGCATGAAAAAAATAAATATGAACACAAAAGATAAAATATATAACATGGTATAGAAATAAAGAGACATGAGAAAATAATCACGAGCCAAATCACATAATAAAGGCATGCGATATAAAATTTAACTGAGGCACAAAAATAAGTATAGAAACCATATCATATATTAAGGATAACTATTATGACCATTATAACATAAAGGACATGGAATCACTACATTTTCCACATGTTATAGTAGACCAGGAAGCACTACCTCATTCTTGTAGTGGGTGAAGCGTCGCAAATAATTTCCAATAATTATATAATTATATATATATACAAATTTACACAATGTATTGGACGACTATATAGGGAAAACCCATCACATAATGATAAACCACACATATGTGTGGAATGAAAATTTGGAACCATTTTTAATTCTTTAATAGATTAATTAACCCATGAAAAAGAAATTGGTTTCATGGAAACATATTTAAAAGATTATAATAACCCATCCAAATTAAGAATTTGGGTGGACTAATTTGATAATATGTCCAATTATGAATAATAATAATTATATAATGCTGATTTATTAAAAAATATTTTTTAAAAGCATTATAAATATTCTATAGAAAATAATAAAAAGTATCCTTTCATATTGTAGAATTATAAAAATAAAAAATTTATAAAAAAATGGGACAATTATTTTATTTGAAAACCCATAGAAACATATAAATAATGTTTGATAATAAAAAATGAACATAATATAATGAAAATGTGATCATAAGGTAAATTTAAAAAAACATTATTTTCCCACTATTATAATGATTATAAAAAATGACCCATATAGAAAACAGTAAAATGAATCATTTTCAATCCTTCATAAAACATAAAAAATAGATGAAAATGATCTAAAATAATGATTTTAGTCTATATAATAACATTATTGAAACAATATAATGAATATGGATATAGAATATAATAATAATATAGATAAAGATGTCAAAACATTATATATAAATGTTTAAAAGAAAAACCCTTATAGATTTAAAATAAAAAAACACCACGACACAAATAATGTGATATGGAACCAAAAATACCATGATTATATGATTATTCATGATACAGCATGCCAAAAATTAATTATATATACCATATAAATAAAAATAGGTTCATGATATAAAATTTGTCTCAATAAAGTGATGTTGAGAAAAAAACCCTTACCTTAGAAATCTTCATATTAGACACACTCTAAGATCAATGTAGAATAAATTTTTATTTTTTATTCACATGGTTAATAAATTTATTTTGTTTATTTTTTATACCATCTATTTCTAATTCGTTAGTTCCAATTTATTATTATTTTTATTTATAAAATTACTATTTAATTTTTAACCGTTATGTTCCCTTAACATGTTCGCATTTGGTCGTACCATTATATGAGTCTTTCCCATGGATTTATCACCATTATAATGTTAATGATAAGTTAATAAATGTTTTTTTATATAATTATAGTGTCCCATATCCATTTATTGGCACATATGTTGATGGTTTTCAGGGAAAGATTAAAAATTCCATTTTTTCATGATCATTTAATTAACAAAAGAATTGAATTTGTTGGTAAATATAATTTTAAATATGGCCACTCCATAATTAAAAAAATTATTAAATTAAACAATACTACAAATTATTACCATTATTTAATTTTTATTAGTAATTCATGAGATAATTATTAAAATAATGTTCACATAGTTGGTAATATTGGTCAATACAAGAATGTGTTGGCCAATTTATTGATTAAGAACATGTTATTTTATAATGATAATATATATTTTATAGAATATTTATGGTTTAAAAAATCTTTTTTAAGGTGATAAATAAATTTCAATAAGAGGTATATGAAGAAGATATAGAATAATAATCCAGAAGATGATATCTCTTTCCTTGAGATATTGAATCTCCTCTTGAAGTACCTCTTGGAAATGAGAGATTTAGGGATTCTTCATAGAATCAGATTATCATGAAATTAAGAGGGAACTGTTATTGATTTAAATATTAAAAATTATTGAGATTTGTTCTAATTTTTTTGTGTCTCTATAGGTATTTATGTGGGATCATTTTATATGTGAGAGGAGTAAATTTTATGAAAATACATTTTTTTATTAAAAAAAGAGAAGTTATCATCAAGGAAAGTGGCTCAAAAGTTTAAAAATTTTAAAGATAAGATATTAAATTAGATAATAATACCAAAAAATATATTTTATATTTTTTTATTTATTCTCTTTTCTCCAAATTGAACCTCTCTCTAGCCATCTAACCTTCTAAATTGGTGGTAACATTAACCATTATAACCTATTTTTATAAGACTAAAAAATTCAATGAACCTTATTACCATATTTCAATATTATGATTCCAAATATGAAATAAATTTTTTAAGATTCAATTCTAATATATGGTGAAATTATTTTTAATAAAAGTATGTATACCACAACAAAAACAGTTTTCATAAAGATTCCATTTTATGAAAAAAACCAAATTACAAGAAAATTATGTATAATATTGATTCATCTAATATTTATTAGTTTTTTCTTAGATATAGTATAGTTTTATAACTTTAAAATCAATCTAAAAATTAATACATCTTCATAAATACTTAATTAAATGAAAATGTAAAAATTTGTTTTTTATTCGAATAAAATATAACTTAGGTTCCAAAAGGTCAAGAAAATATTTCTAAAAATATTAATTTTACATGAATTACTTAACTCCTTTGATGAATTTTTTGTTAATAAAATGTTTTCAAATATTTTTAATTCATTATTATATCATAATGAAACTATAAAAGTTATGATATTTGTAAAAAATATTTTTTAGAAATTCTCTTAAAGAGAAACTTTTTTACAAAATTCTCAGAAATGTATCCTAATCTATTTTTATCATTATGAATCAAAAAAAATAATAATTTAATCAAATTAAAATTATAATAGAAATATAAATTAATTTTATTATAAGAACATGTAGTGCATAGAATTAAATTTTATAAAATGTATTTTTTAGTCAAAAAGGAAGAAAAATTCTTAATAATTTAAATAATAATTTATTACATTATTAATTTATTATTTATATAACTCTAAATTCTACATAAAAAATTCCTCATAAACATATCATAATATATAACGGTATTATATGGATTAGTAGAATTCACATGTGGTGGTTTAGCTAGAATGGATCTCATAGTGGTTTCCACGAGCTTGAATATTTCATGCACATGATTTCTCTCAAGATAGACTTGTTGAGTTTGATATAGAGATTGGTTAAGGGAAACCCCTAGTAAGGTAACCTCCTTTCCATGCTCATAATAATTGAGCATCATAATAGAGGCTAATATTATTTTATGTCATTTATAGATATTTTATAATATAGTTATTTTTTATAACCGCTAATTCATTGACTATATAATAAAGGTCATATTTAATACATATAAAACCTATCGTAGTTTTGTTTTATTTTTAGGTTTCATTTGAAAAAATTTATTCAAAAACATTTATTTAAAGAGAAATATATAGTAGAATGTTTGGTTTCTATAAGAGAGGGTTGCTAGTCCCATGAATGCTCTGATCATCACACATGATCCCCATTTTCATCCCTATATAGCTAAATCGGAAAACTAACTATATTTCCCCATAAATGGACTCATATGAAGTAAAATTCCATTAAATTTAAATTTAAGTGAAAAAATAATCATGATAAGATATTTAAATTTCACAAATTTATATATGGTGTGGAAGTTGTAGGAAAACAACACATAGGTGAAAATCAGGCCATGTGTCATCCTCCAGGCATGCCATGTGGTACAGTTTGGGAACCCTATATGGGGAATTGATAGAGGGGGAGTGAACTGAATGTGCATAGTAGAACATGGGCACATGGAACCCACATATACCACAACATGTCTCTTAGATGGGCCAATTACGGTAATACCTAATCCACTAGGCCCACTTAGCTATGGTTTGGGTTGGGGAGATGGGGCTCATGGGTTAGGGACCACGTGGAGAGGCCATGGGACAAGGCCTATACAGTAGGCCCTATGTGATTGGATAAATTGGGTTGTTGGGACCATTTTATGTTTGGATTAGGATCTAGTATTGGTGATCCCAATGCTAGTTGGATGGCCTCATTTTACCTTTCTGTAGAGGCAACATGACCACCACCTTCCTGCCCATTCTACAGATTACCAATAGAGGGTCATCCCATCCTTGTGGTCTACTACTATTGTTATCCATATCCACAGAATCTATTCTATATCCTCTCTTATCATATTTTTTCATCACGCACACTATGAACCACCCCTACAACCATGTCCTATTTTGGCATCACCTCTTGCCCAAGCCACCATGCACATTCCTATCATCACAGTGTTATCTACTTCCATTACCTATTCAAAATTCCTCCATCTACTATGTCTAATGAAACCATACCCATTCCTACCTTTTCCACTCAATTAACCTCCCTCAAATTTTCACCCTAATACAAAATTATGTTTCCTAAACTACCTCATATCATGGATGCCCCATATAGGCCCTGATCCCCCCTCTTGTGAGAAGGAGAATAGAGGAGGAGGAGAGAGAGAAAAGATATTATTTGAGAAAAATGCCAATAATTATTCAACAATACACTAATTAAATTAATAAATCTCTAAGATAAATTTGAGGGGACAAATTACTATACCAATAAAATTTCATTCCATCAATATTTATGGTTTAATAATAGGTATTCAATGATCAAAATGGGTTATGATTATCATAATGGGTTAGATAATTTTAATAAACAATACACCACATTTCAATAATGAAGAGTGAGTTTTATAATCATAAATTTATTATAAAATTCTTCAACAATGGATTAATAATAATAAAAAACCCTACCTCTGATCTGGATCAACCGATGCGGAAGATTGCATCCATGTATATTGTTATTGGTGATAATCGTGATTTATTATTTTATTCTATATGTTCTCCCAAAATTGTTTCAATATCACTCTCGAGATATTTTCTCTCTAATTGTAGGGTATATGGTGGAAAACCATATAATTATAGAAAATGGTAATTATATAGAAACCCCTAGGTTTTTTGTATTTTGTTAAAATACCCATCTTAATATTTGATCTTGGGAACTACTGACGTGAACTTGAATTATAGAAATTTTACGCTAAAATCCCATCCATGATGCAACTACAGTCCCAAATTTCCCATATGAGGCTCTATTTTTATGGAAAATCACATTTTTCCAATAATTATAATGTGTGGGATGAATGTAATATTTTATTTTTAATAAATTTTTATTAAGGTTCCATAAATGATCTCAAATCCAAACTTGCTCCATATATAATACAAAACATTATCTAAATATTATAAGGATTAAATAACAAAAAATAGAGTCACTAAATACACACAATTTTCATATAAAATTTTATAAATATTTGAAATTAGTATTATATTTATTATTAATCCTGGATCCAAAGATATCCTACCCCCACATCTCTACAACAAGTCATAAGGATCTGGTTCAGTGGTGTAATGTCCTGACCCGACTCACCACTAAACCAGTGGCCGGACCGGTCGCCACATGACCTCAAGTGCATCTCCTCGTACACCAGTGGCTGCCGACTAGCAGCGAGGGTCTAAGGATAGTCAGTGGGGAGACTATACCCTCTTATCAAAGTTGCACAGTGGTATATCAAAGTAAATAACAAACAATGGAAATAAATAGCTGAAGAAATCTAATAAATGATAAAGTAGCATATGGTAGATTTTATAAATCTTGTAAAAACAAATGGCCAACATCAATTATATATTAGATGCATGCATGAAATTCTAATGATAAAAAAATGGAAAATAGTGAAAAAAACAACATTCTAAAAATTCTATTACAAAAATAAATAAAAAATGACCCCAAGCCCCAAGGGCAGTCTCCTCAATCATCCTGAGATCCCGCTCGGTCCTTTGCTCATATCTTCCAAGTAAATGCAAATAGCACAATCCTGCAACCAAATAGAATCTAATCGTGTACCCCAGTGGAATGACAGCCCAAGTAGGGTGTGATATATAAATCTCAGTAGGCCGGGACCATCAGTGTCTACCCCAAATCCGGACATTCAATAAATAATTTAAACAGTGCTAACATGCATAATTAAGGTAAGCAGTACAATGTAACTGTATACCCAAGTACCTACTTCATATCTCAGCTAGTGTCCGAACCTGTATTATACATTTTTCATGCATACAAAATAGTCATTACACAATCATTTTGATTTATCAATTATTCAAACCTCATTAAAATACATAATTCTTGTGATCCGGACTGAGCCTAACATTCTCGGTATAAGTCACTCACCACATATGTCTCTAAAGACCATCTAAGTAATCAAAGTTAATACCAAATCAAATATTGTGATTTTTCTTGGATAATGCATCATAAGATATTCAATTTAATCTTTCATATACTATATTTGAGCCCGTCCACTAAAAAAAATAGTGATTCGCTCCTGGGTCTGTCCACTAACAGTGATTCACCCAATTCATTGATAAGTATAAACCATTTCTCATATTCAATTCACAAATCATAATGTCATAATAGTTTTCATTAACCAATTAATTCATTTCTTGTATGACCAATTGGACCAATAGTCTAATGTCAATTAATGGGTGTAGAACATAATGTCTAGCACCCTCATGAGTATTTGGAGCGTCAGTCCTTTTCTCACAACCCATGTGTATTTGGAGCATCAGTCCCTGACCCATAAAAGAATATTTACTTGGAAACTGGGTGTAGAACGCCATGTCTAGCACCCTGTAAGTATTTGGAGCATCAGTCCCTATCTCACAACTCATTTATCAATAATACATATATATTTATCATTGGTGTTTAACATAATGTCTAACACCCCACAACCATCCATTAATTAATTCATAAATTAATTAATCCAATTCGTTAATTAATTCAACAACTAATTAACAACATAAATCGCCCATCAAAAGTCAACCATTAATTAACCATTTAACATCTCAATAGTAAATAATTAATTAACAATTAAGTTTTATTAGTAAGATAAATAAATAATTAACTCAACATTTAATTATCCAAATTCTTTAACAAGTCTGAACCCGTCCACTCAAATAGTGATTTGTCAAGGACTTTAACGATTTACATGCACATCATAATCATCCCAAAAAATGATGAACAAAGCCCATATATTTTTCAACCATCTCACACAACATCTCATAATATAAAACAACTCCATCCAAGACAACTTAATGCATGGAAATCTAACATGCATCAAAAGGTACCCATGACCAACAGTCGTAACAAATAATTAATTCACTATATTAATTTAATGCATTCAAATTAATTAATTCAACAATTAATCAATTAAATATTATCTCTTTAACTAATCATCAATTAATTAAAAATTTTTCATTTATCATGTAATAATTAATCAATCCATTAATTATTACCGGCTTCCAATTTATATTCTGAACATTTCAAATATTCAATATTATCAATAATCAGCAATAGCCACGGTTTTTATTCCAACTCATGACATGATAATTAATTCTAAAATTAATTACCCAATTACCCATTCTTCTCATTCAAATCATTTAAATATTTAATCATATCACTTTAACCAAATTAGCAAAACATTCTTAAAATCAACACATGTTCAAGTCCTCATTTATCTCACGTGGGTGTCATCATTTAATAACATCAAAAATTTAATGTATAGACATATCATAATCAATGAAACTCACATTCTCAATTTATTTAAAGAATCTATAATTCTTAAATAAAGTGATAGGAATTTGGGACCCTACCTCGGGGTGTCACCATTTTAAATCTAAAGCGCTTTAATATACTTGGCGGCAACCAGTCCACAACTGGTTCGCAATCGCACGCGCGCACACCTTATATATATATATATATATATCTACGTGCGTTACCTACAACAATATAAATAAAAATTAAAAATATTAAAATAGGTATTCAGAATCAAAGCAGTAAAAACCAATGCACCCCTAACTAGGTACTGGGGACCCATAAAAATTATCACACCCTTAATTGAATGATGTGAAACAATACCACAATTAAATAACCTTACTCGAAACATGACAAAAAATTGAAAATGAACTCATCTACCTCACCTTTGTTGGAAAATGCTAGAATATGGTCCAAAGGGTCTAGAAGAACCCCTTGCACATCCATAGAACTGAAGAAACAAGGAAACCCAATAAAACATGATCCATAAGATTTTGGCCAAGGAAACAGGGAAAGGGAGGATCCAAACGATTGATGCAAATCACAAAACAAATGCAGATGGACTCACCTCACCGAGATAGACAAGATTTGAGAAAAATCGGAAGGATTCGATCGCGCGAAGAGGAGCCGACAAGGGGGGTGTAGCACGCCTCAAAGGAGGGGCCTGGTGCATTTTTGGTGTTCCTCCAATATGGTGGTGTGCCACCCTCACGTTCTCTCCCCCAATTATCAATTACAACCATGATAAACTAATAGTATTAATATAATAATAATAACATTTATTATGATCATTTACTATAATGTTACTTCATTAACTAGCATTTAAATAAATGTTCCACAATTAATTCTGAAACCCCCATTAATAATCCAATCAAATTAATACAATAATAATAATAACATACTTATTATTATTATTATTAAATATTTCTTTTATTTAAAATAAAATAAAAATAAATCATTTTAAAAACTAGATAACCGTACAGCTGACCCGCACCATTTGACTACCCGTGCAAAACCCGATATCTAAATTTAAAATGGTTTAATTAAATTAAACCCAACTCCACATTTATTCCTTATTTAATATTACCATTTAAAATTACCCTTCTTCAATAATTCCCAACTCATCATTATTTAATTAATTATCTCAACAAAAATCAATTAAATAAAAACCTCTGCTTCATAGCGATTAATTAAATTCTTATTGACATTTAATTTAATTTAATGAAACCCCAAAAAAATCCATTATTATTATTATTCATAATAATAATAACGACCACTCATAAAACCATAATAATAATAATTTCATTATTATTATTATTATTATTCATCCTTAGATCAAACTCAACACCTCTTATTAAATAAAAACAACTCTTTATTAATTACGAGACTCCTTATTTAATTAGACGTTTCTTTGAGATACCCAAATTCCTCATTAATTTCACATCAATATTATATCTCATTAAACATTAAATTAAAATATATTAACATAAATGTTACACCCCATTTAATTAAAAACTCTTTTTTATTCATTATTATCTTAATAAACATTTCATAATTAATTATGAAACTCCCAATTTATTACAATATCATTAATATGATAAAAAATCCAACCCATAACCCCTAATTTAATTTCCATAATAATAATAATTATTAAATTCATTAAACTAAAATAATAATAATCTCATTAGTATTATTTTTCAATCATTCAATAAACCCAACACCACTATTTAATAACAATGCTTTATTAAATATGAAACTCATCATTTTATTAAATGTTTCTTTTAGAAGCTCAAAAGAATCATTAAATTCTCATAAATAATATACTCCTTTAACATGAAATTAAAATATCAATGCATCAAAATAATTTATGACACCATAATAATAATAATAACATTATTATTATTAGCACATTCCTCCATTTAATAATAAATGGTCCTTTAATAATTCTGAAACTCTTCATTTAAATAAAATGATTCTTCGATAAACCTATAGTCCACATTAATTTCTCCAATCATCATTTAATTAATTCTTTAACATTAATTTAATTAAACAACTACAATAATAATAATAATAAATTCATTATTATTATTATTATTTAAACCTTATTTTAATTAATTAAAAACTCTCATATAATATTATTTAATTAAATAAAATAATTTATTAAATAGGGTAAACTAAATGGGTTTGAACGCAACCGTGTGCTACTCATGTAGATCTATTAAAGTGGAATTTTCTGAAATCGGTGTTCCTGAGACTCATCAGGACACCTGCGAAAATTATCTGGTAATTACACAAGTCCAGAAACGACACCTTTAGGTGTTCCAACACTCGGAATAAAATTACTGAGCTTGGTTTAAAAAAATGACCCGTTGATAAAATGAAATTTTTTCCAAAACATTCGTATTTTAACCCGGTTCAATAACACAGGACTTTAAAATATACCCACCTTAAAAACATCTTGTCCCTAAGAAGCCATCAAGAACCACTACTAAAACAACCGACCTACCAAGGTCATTTAATCTGGTTAGAAGTGACGTGTTGTGTTCCCAATGCCAAACACACCTTTAACCCTTCACAAGTATAATGGAAAAGCCTTTAAAACCAGTGCCAATGCTCAGTTTATAGCTTAAATAGCAAAACAGTTCTTATATCTTAGGTCATTAGAAGGACCACGTCAACAAAAATGGTTGAATATCAATCAATCAACAGAACATGTTTTACATACTTCCCTCAAAATACATCACGGACCAAAAACCCCATTTCACCCTTTATCTGATGATGTTCCTTTTAAAAATATCCAAAACCATCCGCATGTAAAACAAAGTCCTTACCTAACCTCTGGTGAAATTTCCAAGTCAAGTCATCACAAGGATATTTTTAAACAACCATTCCCCCACACAAAATGAAAATTAGCCCAAATAATCAATGCATCCTGTGTACTACCCAGATAACAACCACTCATCAATCCCAATAACATATAAACTGTAGCGCGACATAAGACCAACACTATCTTAGTGTCTCCATGACCAAGTCAAAATAGGGGACATGCTCGTCGTATTTAGAAGAGATTATTAAGAGAAAAACCAAGGTCATTAAGAAGATCAATCAAACTATTACCGGACAACTCTGTTCTAAAAGCTTGACATCACCTGCTGACACGTTTATCGAAAACAATGCAACAATACCCACCTTAATATTTTCCATGATGTCACAATAAATGATCAGCCGCTCACCAGCGCATGTTTTTAGAACACATTAATGCATGCATGTGACATTCCTTGAACCACGATCACCACGTCAAACATTGATCATAAAATCCATAACATAAACCCATCGGCATGCCAAAATAGCTGAGTCCTGAGAAGTCCTCCTGAGCAGTGGGACACACTTAATTTAATAGACAAGAACATTCTATGGGTACTACCTACCACGGGTTAGCCCCTTACGATCATTAACGTCAACCCCCTCTCTTGGTCATACAAAACCAAAAACACAAGATTCAAAAGCTCATTTTTTTTATCCATTTTAATTAATTCATTTCAACCTTTCATCATTTGAATGAATTTCAACAAACACACAAGTAATTTTTCACAAAAAGCCACTTGGTTTTAAAAACAATTCCCTACGAAAAAATATGCATGATATCACAAACATCCTCTTTAAACATTTTACATTCAGTGTTATTCAAATATAAACAGGCAATTTAGCATCTAAATTCCTTTTACTGAAAAGGAGACCTCCAAAAGTCCCATTTATTTAATCTGAGTTCTTCAAATGAAACCCCAAAATGGTTCATTACAATCAAAACTCAGTAGTATTACATTCATAACCATTTTCAAAACATCATATGGTTATATGGTTTAGTCACATGGGTGGCCATCTACCAAATGATAAGGCGCCCAAACACCTTATCACTGGAAGTTGGCTCCCATTTATCACAGTCAACATTCATTTAACATTTTAACTTTTGTATCCCTTTAATATATCAAAACATCAATAACATGATAGAATAAGAAGTAGCACAACAACATGCTATAACACAGAAGCATGGAATAATAACAAAACATGCTAATAACTAAGGCAGTATGGAATATAATCACTCAAGCATGTTAAATATATCACCAAAACATGCTATCTAGAGAGGCGTGCTAAATCAAATCAAAACATGGCATTACACCCAAGGAACACAATCCAAATTAGCAGGCATCCTATTAATACAACTACATGACATGTTATATGCATGACATGTAAATCTCTGAGTGACTAAGATGATGCATGTACAAAACATCCTTTCCATATTAGGCCAAGTTTTTTTTCAAAATTCACAAAATCAATAAACTGCGAAAAATACGCCAGTAACTCAAGGTGAAATCATATCAATTGTAACCGCTAATAGTAAAAACATCAATTCCCATCCCTGGCCACTTGGTCATTTCCTGTACATGGGGTGATCAGTCCCAAGCACAACTATTAACAAAAGCGCCGACACATTCCTAGTCCCCTGTCTACTAACCCCAAAGTAGTAAGACAAAGGAAAAGAAACCCTCTAATACCACTTTATAACATCCCGACCTGACTCACCACTAAACCAGTGGCTGGAATGGTCACCACATGACCTCAAACACGTCTTCCTGTATGCCAAAGGCTCCCGACTAACAGTGAGGGTCTAAGGATAGTTAGTGGGGAGACTATACTCTCTTATCAAAGTTTCACAATGGTATATCAAAGTAAATAACAAACAATGACAATAAATAGAAGAATCAGTCAAATAAATGATAAAGCAACAGAAGGTAGATTTTATAAATCTTGTACAAACAAATGGTCAACATCAATTATATAGCAAATGCATGCATGACATGATAATGATACAAAAATGGAAAACATTAAACAAAACAACAATATGAACATTCCATTACAAAAATAAATAAAAAATGACTCCAAGCCCCAAGGGAAGTCTCCTCGAGCATCTCGAGCTTCTGATCGGTCCTTTTCTCCTATCTTCCAAGTAAATGAAAACAACACAATCCTACATCCAAATAGAATCTACTCGGGTACCCCAGTGCAATGGCAGCCTGAGTAGGGTGTGGGATATAAATTTCAGTAGGTTGGGACCACTAGTGTCTACCCCAAATACTGAAATTCAATAAATAATTTAAATAGTGTAAACATGCATAATTAAGGTAAGCAGTACAATTAAACTATATACCCAAGTACCTGCTTCAGCTCTCAGCTGGTGTCTGAACCTGTATTATACATTTTTCATGCATACACAATAGTCATTACATAATCATTTTCATTTATCAATTATTCAAACCTCATTAAACTACATAATTCTTGTGATCCAGACTAAGCCCGACATTCCCTGTATAAGTCACTCACCACAGATGTATCTAAAGACCATCTAAGTAATCAAAGTTAAGGCCAAATCCAAGCTTGTGCTTTGGCTTGGATAATGCATCATAAGATATTCAATTTAATCTTTCATATACTATATCTGAGCCCATCCACTAAAAAAATAGTGATTCGCTCCTGGGTTCATCCACTAATAGTGATTCACCCAATTCATTGATAAGTATGAAACCTTTCTCATATTCAATTCACAAATCATAATGTCACAATAGTTTTCATTAACCAATTAATTCATTTCATGTACGACCAATTGGACCCACAATACAATGTAAATTAATTGGTGTAGAACATCATGTCTAGCACCATCATGAGTATTTGGAGCATCTGTCCTTGTCTCACAACCCATGGGTATTTGGAGCATCAGTCCCTTACCCATAAAAGAATATTTGCTTACAAGCTGGGTGTAGAATGCCATTTCTAGCACCCCGTGAGTATTTAGAGCATCAGTCCCTATCTCACAAACCATTTATAAATAATAAATATATATATTTATCATTGGTGTATCACATCATGCCTAACACCCCAAAACCATCCATTAATTAATTCATAAATTAATTAATCCAATCCGTTAATTAACTCAACAACTAATTAACAACATAAATCACCCGTCAAAAGTCAACCAGTAATTAACCATTCAACATATCAATAGTAAATAATTAATTAACAATTAATTATTCTTAACAAGCCAAATAAATAATTAACTCATAATTTAATTATCCAAATTCTTTAACAAGTCTAAACCCATCCACTCAAACAATGATTTTTCCATGACTTTAATGATTTACATTCATGTCATAATAATCAAAAAACATGCTAAACAAAGCCCATATATTTAGAAACCATCTCACACAGCATCTCATAATATAAAACAACTCCATCCAAGACAACTTAATGCATGGAAATCTAACATGCATCAAAAGGTACCCATGGCCAATAGTCGTAACAAACAATTAATTCACAATTGTAATTTAATGCATTCAAATTAATTAATTAAACAATTAATTAATTAAATCTTATCTCTCTAACCAATCATCAATTAATTAACCATTTTCCACTTATCATGTAACAATTAATACATCCATTAATTATTACCATTTTCAAATTTATATTATGAACATTTCGAATATTCAATATTCTCAATAATCAGTAATAGCCACATTTTTTATTCCAACTCATGACATGATAATTAATTCCATAATTAATTACCCTATTACCCATTCTTCCCATTCAAATCATTTAACTGTTTAATCATATCACTTTAACCAAATTAGCAAAACATGCTTAAAATCAACACATGTTCAAGTACTCAATTATCTCACGTGGCTGACATCATTTAATATCCTCAAAAGTGGAATTCATAGACATATCATAATCAATGAAACTCAAATTCTCAATTTATTTAAAGAAGCTATAATTATTAAATAAAGTGAAAGGGATTTGGGACCCTACCTCGGGGTGGCACTATTTTAAATTTGAAGTGCTTTAATATACTTGGCGGCAACTAGTCCACAACTGGTCCACAATCGCACGCGTGCACACCTTATATATATATATATATGTACACGCATGCCCTACAACAATATAAATAAAATTCAAAATATTAAAATTGGTTATCAGAATCAAAGTAGTAAGGACCAACGCACCTCTAACTAGGTTCTAAGGACACATAAAAATTATGACACCCTTAATTGAATGATTTGAAACAATACCATAGTTAAATAACCTTACCTGAAACATGACGGAAAAGAAAAAAAGAACTCATCTACCTCGCCTTTGTCGGTAGATGCTGGAATACGGTCCGAAGGGTCTAGAGGAGCCCCTTACACATCCTTAGAACCGAAGAAACAAGGAAACCCAACAAAACCCAAACCATAGAATTTTGGCCGAGGAAACAGGGCGAGGGAGGATCCAAATGGCCGATGCAAATCACAAAACAAATGCAGATGGACTCACCTCCTCGAGGTAGACAAGATTCGAGAAGACACTGGGAGGATTCGATTGCGCGAAGAGGAGCCGATGAGGGGGTTGTAGTGGACCTCAAATGAGGGTCCTGGTGTATTTTTGGTGTTCCTCCAATATGGTGGTGTGCCACCCTCATGTTCTCTCCCCCAATTATAAATTACTCCCCTAATAAACTAATAGTCTTAATATAATAATAATAACATTTATTATTCTCATTTAATATAATGTTACTTCATTAACTAACATTTAAATACATTTTTCACAATTAATTCTGAAAACCCCCATTAATCATCCAATAAAATTAATACAATAATAATAATAATATCCTTATTATTATTATTGAATATTTATTTTATTTAAAATAAAATAAAAATAAATCATTTTAAAAACTGGATAACCACACAGCTGACCCGCACCATTTGGCTACCCATGCACAACCTGATATCTAAATTTAAAATGGATTAATTAAATTAAACCCAAATCCAAATTTATTCCTTATTTAATATTACAATTTAAAATTACCCTTCTTGGATAACTCCCAACTCATCATTATTTAATTATTTATCTCAAAAAAAAAATAATTAAATAAAAACCTACGCTTTGTAGTGATTAATTAAATTCTTATTGACCTTTAATTTAATTAAATGAAACCCCAAAAAAATCCATTATTATTATCATTCATAATAATAATAACAACCACTCATAAAAACATAATAATAATAATTGATTTATTATTTTTATTATTATTCAACCTTAGATAAAACCCAACACCACTTATTAAATAAAAACACTTATTTATTAATTACGAGACTCCTTATTTAATTAGACGTTTCTTCGAGATACCCAAAAGCCTCATTAATTTCACATCAATATTATACCTAGTTAAACATCCAATTAAAATCATTTAACATAAATGTTACACCCCATTTAATTAAAAAAGATTCTTCATTCATTATTATCTTAATAAACATTTCATAATTAATTATGAAACTACCAATTTATTACAATATCATAAATATGACAAAAACTCCAACCCATAACCCCTAATTTAATTTCCATAATAATAATAATTATTACATCCATAAAAATAAAACAATAATAATCTCATTAGTATTATTTTTCAAACTTTTGATAAACCCAACACCACTATTTAATAACAACGCTTCATTAAATCTGAAACTCCTCATTTTATGAAATGTTTCTTTGAGAATCTCAAAAACGTCATTAAATTCTCATAAATAATATACTCCTTTAACATGTAATTAAAATATCAACACATCAAAATAATTTATGACACCATAATATTAATAATAACATTATTATTATTAGAACATTCCTCCATTTAATAATAAATAGTCCTTTAATAATTCTGAAACTCTTCATTTAAATAAAATATTTCTTCGACATACCCATAGTCTGCATTAATTTCTTTAAACATCATTTAATTAATTCTTTAAAATTTATTTAATTAAACAACCACAATAATAATAATAATAACTTCATTATTATTATTATTAAAACCTTATTTTAATTAATTAAAAAATCTCAAATAATATTATTTAATTAAATTAAATAATTTATTAAATAGGGTAAACCAAACGGGTTGGAACGCAACTGTGCGCTACCCATGCAGATCCATTAAAGTGGACTTTTCCGAAATCGGTGTTCATGAGACTCATCGGGATACCTTTAAAAATTATCAGGTAATTAGGAAAGTCTAAAAACAACACCTTTAGGTGTTCCAACACTCGGAATAAAATTCCAGAGCTTGGTTTAAAAAAATGACCCGTTGATAAACTGAAAAAAATTCAAAAAAATTCGTATTTTAACCCAGTTCAATAACATGAGACTTTACAAGTGGGAATTCTAACCCTAAGTTCCTCTACAAGATATACCTTACTCAATTGATAATACAATTCATAATAACTCTAATAACTAATATATTTAAACTATATTTTAAAAAAATATAATTATTTTAATTAAAAATTGTTACCATGGTAGATAAATACTAAATCTTATATTTTCATACCAAGAATATAATTCATTTAATGAAAATTTTATAATAATAAATTTATCACATAAATTAAAGAATAAAAAATATTCAGATTTTATAAAAAAATTGTAAAAATGAATATTTAAAATGAATAAAAAATAAATAAACCTATTACATATTTTCGAAACATGAGTTATTAATATGAACATTTAATATTTTTTAGGTAATGAAAATTTCTTATTTACAATGCCAAAATTTTATCATCTAATAAAAATTCATAAAATATTAGTAAATATTCTAAAATATAAAATTGAGGAAATTTAGGCTTATATTTTATCTTAAAAATGATATGGGAATTAATAGTCCTAATGTGTGATGAGAAAAATAATTCACCATTATGTTTTAGTTTTATTTAAAAGTCCAATAACAAGTACCATTAAATATTAAGAGACTATAGGTATAACCCTTTTATATGGGAAAGTGACCCATAATTATCATTTATGTAGAAAAATGATGTTCATTAAGGTATATGCAAAGTATAGTCAATAGGAATACAAAAATGTTATTTACAATGAAAATGAATATTTAACAATTTCATATCATGTAAAGGCGTAAGTAATGATCACTCACTAGAAACCTTAATCAATAATTGTTACCAATAGTGATACCTTTACACATAAACACATTACCCTTATATATTTTTTGTAATACATATTTTCTATTTAATGATATATTCTATATCTTCATTATGATATAATGATTTATTTTCACACCACCTTGATTTTATTCATAACCTACGATATCAAATTTCCTATATTAATTATTACAATGAAACAGTGGGTTTTATGTGTATCATACCTTATGATATACACCAATTGTACCCTATGAAAAAATATATAATTAAAATATCATATACCATAAATACTTAAATAATGTTATTATACACATGTTATTCATAAAAGTAGTAAATAATGCATTGAATTTTTGATGAACAAGGATATCATACCATATGTGGGTTTTGTAAGTTCAATAAATTATTGTGGAAATAGAAGAAAACACATTAAAATCATGATCTATCATCAGTGAAACAACATATAGTGATGAATAAAAATATAAATCGACATACTTAAAATGAAATAAACCCCATAATCATCTAACTTGAAGAAGTTTTATTGATTTTAATCACATAGATACATCCAATATTCTTGAACCTCCATAGGGATACTACCAACCACTATAGTCATAATTCATATTGAGAGAAACCAATGATATCCTATGGCATGCAAGTACATTTTTTAGAAATAAAAAAATATAACTAGGGATAATAGAGTATCAACTATGGATTATGGGAGTCACAAACATCCAATAGGGGTATAATATCTCTCCATATAGGCTCTCATTTATTCAATGAGGTAAGTCATGCATCAAATACCATCACATAGAAGATGACCAAAATTATTATCATGCATATATTATTAGTGTTTTTAATTGTTTGAATGTATGAAACAATTATTACATGTATTTTTTTGGCATAAATGAATCAACCTATGGATTCATAACTGATGGTAAATCATATAGAAGACATAGTAGTGTTCATTTACACAATACCAACATATTTATCATATCATATGCTACAATAGAGGTGTCCCATACCTTATATGATATAAGGATACCATAATATACTATATATTGATCACCCTTAATATTTCATGTTACGATTCAAGGAATATCATAAATTTTGATATTCCTATTTTACTGCATTTCTAATAATAATATGATATGATAACATTAAATGAACCATAAATACTATCTTGAGAGGTAAAATAATTTCAAAATAAAATGGGGGAGGGATATAATACTAGGACCACCATATGTATAATAATATTCCATGCAAATGTGTTCCACATATAAAATAAATCATATATCAATCATAAACATGGAATAAACATAAGAAAATAAAATGGGTTATATAATAATGTAGTAAAGCATATTAAAATCATATGGGAACCAATATTAAGTAATAGATATATTATATTGAATATTTAAAATCTATAATTATTAAATAATAAGACTATATTTGATGAAATTAAGAATAAAGGGGATGAAAAAAATATAAAAATAATCAAGGTGTGGTTTTAGAAATAATGTTTTTATGAAAATCAGTGGAGGTTAACTACCATTCATGAAAATTAAATAAGGACATATAAAAACCCTAAAAACAAAGAATAAAAAATATATTATGGGGTAAAATAATGTGATGTAAAATAATAAAATAAAATAGTTCTGTGAGAATAAATGTAACAAAAATGGGATTAAAAAATGTTTTCCTTATATATATATATATATTTTGTTGTGGAATAAAAAAATTATTTGAAGGATTATTGAATTAAATTAATCTCCCTAGTGAAATAATACAAAATTAATTATAAGTAATATTAATGGATTATATATGAAATAGGAATAGATAATAAGATAAATAAAGAGAAGGAATAATTTAAAAGAAGGAAGCAAAGAGTGTGAATCCCAATACTAACCATTTAAGGTATTGAATATGAATACATAAGATGCAAGGATATATGTAATAAAAAATATATAAAATTTAAAAATTATGGTATATTTTCATGTGTTTTGATATAATAAATATAAGATAAAATTAGAAATGGATAAATAATACCTGAAAAATTATTATTTATAAGAAATCTTATAACTTCAATTATGATTTAATTTATATGTCCTTATAACTTTATGAATGAATAAATGACATAAATTAATTACATATTATAAAAACTTATTAAATTTTATTTCATTTCTTAACATTCATTATTTTCATCTACTATTTAATTACATATTTTTTCATCATAATTGTATAGGGTTAGTCACTTAATAATTCTAATGTCGCTTTGGTATAATGGTAAAAATGAATAGTCTCTTTACAAGGGTTCCATAAGAGTCATTAGTTTATATCTATTGTGTTAATGTTATTATTATACTATAAAATTTTAATAATTAAATAAAAAATATTTAATAATTACAAATCATAACTTATTTCTTGGGAATATTGTTATGGAGGTTATAATAACAATGATTTTTTTAATATTATTAATATTAAGCTTATTTTATAATTCTATAATCATAAAAAATGGTTTAAATTTATTATTAATATTATAAATATATATTAATTACATTTTTAAACTATTCATTAATGGTTGTAAAAAACATCATCGATCATATAGGTTGTAAAACCTACCATTTTGTTAATGTTATTTTTTGAGAATTAATGAATGAAATAAATAAATATCATAATTATATTGGAATATAATTTTACTAATAATGTAATTTTAATATAAATTTTACATAGATATAGGAGTGGTAATATAATGATGAGAGTGAAAGCATTAGAATGATACATTGTTATCTTCTCTTTAATTCAACCCCTTTGGAATAAACCAAAAGGATTTGAAGGAGTAAATATTTTTAGAAAAGGTATTTACCAAAATGTATAGAATTGTATATATAAAATTATTTGGTTGATATTAATCAAATAAATATTTCTTATAGGTGAGTAGAAATTCTTGGTGAAGGGGCGTAATTATGGGTGAAGGATTGGGATGTTTTGGAATAAAATGTTGAATAATTTATTATTTTTTCGGAAGACTGAATATTGTCGATTATTTTGACTATAAATAGTATTTTATTAAAATGTTTATACATTATTGAAATTTAAAATTACATGGACTTTAATTGATACTTTTTTTCACTTATTTATTATTAATTAATTGATTTTGTAATGGCGAAATGTGCTGATATTTGAGAATTATTACATTTTGAATTATTTTTAGTAGGAATTATTATAATTTTAATTTCCTGATAATAATAGTATTTTTTGGTGTTTCATTGATTTCATTTCCTACCTTAATTTCAAAATTTATTCTTGAATTAATTTATTGATAAATATTCTGGAATCTTAGTTCAATTTTATTTTTAACTGAATTTTGTGAAATTTTAATTCTAGACATTAATTGGTTTAAAGAATTTTTGTTTTTTCTTAACAGGTTTAATTAAAGAACTAATAATAATTTTATTTAATATTTTTAGACATAGTATAGTAAATTAATATAATTTTATCATATATATATATAGTGGGATAATTGTTTTGGGAATTTTAAAATGTATTTAACCAAAAATATTAAGTGATAATTTCCACAAGGCTTTATCATTTTCACGAGCCTTTATAATCTTGAAATTTTTATCCTGGAAATATTTATTATAATAAATTTTAGTGGTGAATATATTTATTTAGAATCATAATCATAAGGATTTGAAAAAGCACCACAAGGCTTCTGACCCTTATAAAATTTTCAACCGAGAGAATCAACCAAAGCCAAAGAGATTGACCTTCACTCTATAAAAGGCACCCAAACATAGAAAACTGGAATAAAAATTAGGAATTTGATTAATTATATGTGGAAATGGAATTAGTTTTTTATAAAAAATATTTATAAGTTAGTGGTATAATATTAAAATATGGTGAATTTATGGATTTACCAATGACCTCTGTTGCTAGAACTGAAGCCCAAAAAGAAATTAATCAAGTTGAGTGATGTTTTCCAAGTCTGAATGAAAACTACGAAAGGACCCAAAAAAGATTTTTTGATTCATGAATAGTTAAATAAGCTTAATGACCCAAGCATAAATTTACAAATAAAACTCCATTGAATAATTCCAACTAAGGTATTTCCTCATTCAATAAAGGAAGACCTAGGATACATGCCAAGAATGTAGTAACCACTATGAAGTAATGTAATGATAAATATATTAGGAGAATTCTTTGTCCATATATGTTGGGTTTTAATATGATGACTTATAGAAATGATATTTAGTGTAAAGATGAATGATTTTTCACAATATTTTCATTTCCTTATGTATATTTAAATGAGAAAAAATGAATTATCAAGAAATTATGAAGAAGAGATTGTATCTTTTGGATTATTATTTTTTGATATTTAGGTTTAGGGAAGATAATGAGGACCTCAATTTTTCCTGATGCTATGACAGTTCCCTATATAAAAAACACACAATAATTGTTTAAATGAATACTTGTGAGAGGATAGTTGAAAGTGTGGTTGTGGTTCATTCATTTGGATCATATCACTATATCGGGCTTATTAAAGAATCATTTCTTATCTATCTATAGAAAGATGGTCAAATCTGAGGATTTGGGTTCATTTCAAAATTTTCATGATTTAGGTCTATCATGTTATTTCATTCGAGTATTAGTTTTAGTTTTAATAGAGACCATGTAAATATCCATTGCTTAGGTTGAAGATATTATAAATTAATTTCACGTACATTGAATCTCTTCATGCTGGACTTTGTTGTATCAAGAGTGTTATAATGTTTTTGTAATAATGGAAGCGAGAACAAATTCCAACAACATGTTTGGGTTCTTCTTGAGATGGATTTGAATACATGTATTAAATTAGTTGAGAGGAAAAATGGTTTTAATTAGTTTCTAGAATGATAGAAAATCAATGAACATGAAGATTATGTCACCAAGAAAAAGGATTGTAGGGATATATTGATCAACTTTCAATTAAACTTTTGGAAAAATTCCATAGGAGGAACCTAGAGGGGATTATACTTTTTTCTAAGTGTTGGGAAGAAAAATAAATAGAAAGTACCATACTTTTCATACATAGATATTATATCTAAATAGAATAATATTCATTAAATAAGATAAAAAACCACTAGATAACCATATAGGTTTATTGTATTTGGAATCTATGAAATATAAAAAACTGATTCAAAAACATCTACATCATCTCCCACTTATATTTTCATAACAAGAAAGCTTTGTTAACTTATATTAATTAATAAATTTCTTGATATCTTGGTGAAAAAAATATAAGAAAATGGCGAAATCATATAATCAGTAAGGGTAATCAAGGGAGATAACATAAGAATTAGGGAATAAGAAAATGAAAACAACTTTTGAAAATTATATCCTGCATATGAGAGATCATGATATCATATTTTGAAATAAATCATAAGAGTTTATAAAGAATAAAAATACATCTTTATTAAGACTATAACGTAATACATGAAATTATTGAATACAAATAATAATAGAAAATAATTTCCATATTATTCAAGGCTCACTTCCAAGAAAATCATAGCAGACATAGTCCCTTACTGACCCAAGTTCACTCATTATTCCAGCCATTTATTACTGAACTGTGTTTACTACACATTCTAGTCATGTCTATCTCATGAGATTTAAATTTTTAGAAAATTAATTGGAGGGAGATATAGGTCCCACCCATAACATAATGAAAACCATACATATGTGTTCCATGATAACATAATCCATTTATCATATCATAACCCATGAAAGGAAATGGGTTTCATAAACGTCATAAAATCATAACATAACCCCCAGAAAGAAATAGGTTTCATAAATATCCTTAAATCATAAAAAATAACCAACTATTATAATAATAGGAATATAATACTTGAAAATTATCCCAGTTAAAAGACAATTAACATCAAATAATTTTATGTTAAATGGTAGATAATTTTGTGATATTAATTGAAAATAATTCAGGAGGAAAATGATCTTTCTTATTTGAAAATATTGTCTTTTCATAAAATTCCGCACAATTTTAAAATAAAAATATTTATTAGAAAATAACTTTGTATGTTTTTAAGGGAAGCTTCAAGGAATTAAGGCATCATGAAAGAGAAAAAATTCATTCATGTTGTATAAGTTAAAAAACATTCTTCTCATACTTTTGAAGAAAAGGTCACAAAGTACCTCATTAGGAAAACAAAAAAAGATTCATTTCAAACCGTTTAGTAAAAAAACACATGTGGGTAAAAATGAATTTAAATAATTGAATAAGAATAGTGAAAATATTTTGGAATTTTTTAAAGAAACATGGGAATGGAAGAGAAATATTCCTCATTAAATATTGACGTATAAACAATCCCAAAAAAATAATTATATTATGAAATGTACCCTTACTTTAAATATGTTTTACTTTGTAAATATAAAAAAATAATTTATAATGGATTAAATAATGTTATTAAAGTATTCTATAGAAATATTAATATTCATGATATCATATATGATCATATTATCACCCGTTTGTTGATAAATTTTCATTATTACTCTTCTTTTGGCTGTTAATTGCTTCATTTTCATAGGCAAGTTTTTTCTTATAAGTCCCAATTCTTGTGCATAGGATATATTTCCACAATTTAAATAATTATATTAAGGTAATATGTTTCAAATTTATTCATTATAAACATTTATATAATTATTCCTAAATGGTGAATATGAAAAATGAATCACATCACGTCTTGGAGATGGTAGGTTGTATGTACGCATGAGCGATGATATCATTCCCTTAACAGTAAAAGGGTAAGGAAATGGATGGAATGTATTTTATTCCAGAATAAAAATATTTTTTTAAAAATCATATATATATATATATTTACATATTATTTCCATAATTATATTAATCCAAATAATGTGGTGATGATAAAAATATTTCACAATGGCACGGAGACGGTAAACCGTACGTACGCATACCCTGTCCTTTTCTTTTTCATAGGATGAAAAAATGGGGAATATGGTTATTATATAATCAGAATAAAATTTTATAATATAGGTTATACAAGATTTATTACTTTATAATAGAATAAACACATGAAGGGGAAGTAAAAGAAAAAATAATATTTAAAGAGTTTGTAAAGACAATTACATCTTCTTTTGAGAACTTCCTTTAAATCTCCTATTAGGGACACTAGGGTTGGTATTTTGAGAAGAAAAGAACCTCTATAATGAGTCTATAGAATTTTAAAAGATCCATTGGTATGTTATGGTATATCTTTAAGGCTCAATGTGATGTGAATAAGTGAGGGAGGATGTGCCCTTTTATATTTGAGGTGAGGGGTACTTTAAGAAATTTATCAAAATACTAATTTATAAAAGCTTAGATCTGAATAAAAATACCTCAAAAGGCTATTTATTCTATGATAATATGAGATAATGTTGTAATATCATCATCCAATACATTTTATAACATTTTTGTTATTATTTTAAACCTTATCATTTTGGTTAACACTTTGTTAACCTATTTTAATTTTAACTATAGAAACAAAATTTTCAATTTTAAAAGGTTTTAAATTTTACACTACTAAAAAATTGGGCAATAGAGATCGCCATTGGTGGTCACTATAGGACTCTAGATACTACCTAGTGACTGCCATTGGCGGTCTCTTTAGCTTCGTCGCAGTAGGCCAATAGCGACCGCCAATGGCGGTCGCTATAGGTGGCCAAAATTCCGGCCTTAAGCGACCGCTTGGCGGTCGCTAAAGGCGGCCTGCCTGGTCACCATTAGCGACCGCCAATGGCGGTCGCTGTACGTGACCGAAATTCTGGCCTACAGCGACCCCCTTTGGCGGTCGCTCATGGCACCCGACAGGCAGCCTATAGCGGTCGCTAGCCTGGGAATTTTTTTTTTAAAAAATCCTAGTGAAAGAAATATATATATATATATATTAAATAAAATAATATATATATATATATATATATTAAAGAATATATTTATATATATAATATTAAATAAAATATTTTAAATATATATATATATAATATGTTTTAAATATTTTAATATATATAATATTAAATATATATATATATATATTAAAGATATATATATATATATAATATTAAATAAAATATTTTTCTTATTCATCCAATAGGTTTGTTAAGCATATGGTAATAATAAATAAAATTTTATGCTTAAAATTTGTATTTCTCTAAAAAGGTAATTTTACTACCTCTTAATGGAGTGCCTATTTTAAATATAAATTCTAGCACATTTATAAATTTTTTATTTCAATATAAACTTATCTTTTGGAAAACTTAACATAAAAATGTGTTAGGGTTAATTTGTGGTATTTTTTGTGGATTTTCATTTTTTTAATGAAATGTACGAATTGTGTTTTTTTTCTTCACAGTGCAAAATCAGAGATAAAACAAGGTAAAAATCATAAAAAATGGAAAACAATTTCAAACAGCATAAACATCAAGATCGTTATAAACAATAAATGATAAACGTGCTTCAACGATCCGAGCAGGTCCATCCATTTCAATCTTCTGCTTCAATAAACCTACAATAAGACAAAAAAAAACAATAAAACAAAACAAACGTAAATTAAAAATAATTATTCAGTTATTATATACATATAATAAAATTAAATCTTACATAAAATCATGGTTATATAATAATATGAAACCCCAAATTTAAGAAATGCTATCATTTCAGGTCATTCGGAGCACGTTTGCTCCGAATTCGACCGTCTCACGCCGTTCTGGTGTTTTATGACACCAAAAATGCGTTTCCGGTCACCATGGTCAAACGACACCTCCAATTGACATGCCTTCTACCTGACCATTTCAAAATTCACACAACGGCTATTGTCGTACGGTTTCATGGCATTCCGAGGTCGTTCGGGTGGTTTTGACCCCCCAACGCGCCATTTTATCGGGCGCCGAGCTGCTGAAAATGACACAATCGGCCGTACCGTGCGCACCGCACGTCCGATGGGCGTGCCTTCTCCTCCTAAACGTCAAAAATAATATTAATAATGTTTTCGTGTGGTTTCAGGTCATTCAGAGCACGTTTGCTCCGAATTCGACCGTCTCACGCCGTTCTGGTGTTTTATGACACAAAAAACGTGTTTCTGGTCACCACGGTCAAACGACACCTCCGATTGATGTGCCGTCTACCCGAAAATTTCACAATTCACACAACGGCTATTGTCGTATGGTTTCATGGAATTCTGAGGTCATTCGGGTGGTTTTGACCCCCCAACGTGCCATTTTAGCGCGCCCCGAGCTGCTGAAAACGACACAATCGGCCGTACCGCACACACCGCACGTCCGATGGGCATTCCGTCTCCTCCTACACATCAAGAATAATATTACTAATGTTTTCGTGTGGTTTTAGATCATTTGGAGCACGTTTTCTCTGAATTCGACCGTCTCACGCCGTTTTTGGTGTTTTATGACACCAGAAACGCGTTTCCGGTCACCGCGGTAAAACGACACCTCTGATTGATATGTAGTCTACCTAAACATTTCAAAATTCACAAAATGACTGTTGTCATATGGTTTCATGGACTTCCGAGGTCGTTTGGGTGGTTTTGACCCCCCAACGCGCCATTTTAGCGCGCGCTGAGCTGCTGAAAACAACACAATCAGTCGTATCGCGCGCACCGCACGTCCGATGGGAATTCTGTCTCCTTTTATACGTCAATAATAATATTCCTAATGTTTTCATGTAGTTTCAGGTCATTCAGAGCACATTTTCTCCGAATTCGACCGTCTCACGCCGTTTATGGTGTTTTATGACACCGGAAACGCATTTCCGGTCACTGCGGTCAAAAGAAACCTCCGATTGATGTGACGTCTATACGACCATTTCACAATTCACACAAAGGATGTTGGCGTACGGTTTCATGGCATTCCGAGCTCGTTCGGGTGGTTTTGACCCCCCAACGCGCCATTTTAGCGCGTGCCGAGCTACTGAAAATGACACAATCGGCCGTACCACGCGCACCGCACGTCCGATGGGTATGCCGTCTCCTCCTACACGTCAAAAATAATATTCCTAATGTTTTCGTGTGGTTTCAGTTCATTCGGAGCACGTTTTCCCCGAATTAGACCATCTCACGCCGTTTCTGGTGTTTTATGACACCAGAAACACGTTTCCGGTCACCGCGGTCAAATGACACCTCCGATTGACGTTCTGTCTACACTAAAATTTCAAAATTCACACAACGGCTATTGTCGTATGGTTTCATGGAATTCTGAGGTTGTTCGGGTGGTTTTGACCCCCCAACGCGCCATTTTAGGGCGCGCCGAGCTGCTGAAAACGACAAAATCAGTCGTACCGCATGAACCGCATGTCTGATGGGCATTCTATCTCCTCCTACACATCAAAAATAATATTACTAATGTTTTCGTGTGGTTTCAGGTCATTCGGATCACGTTTGCTCCAAATTCGACCGTCTCACGCCGTTTTTGGTGTTTTATGACACCAAAAACGCGTTCCCAGTCACCATGGTCAAACGACACCTCCGATTGACGTGCCGTCTGCCTGACCATTTCAAAATTCACACAACGGCTATTTTTCGTATGGTTTCATGGCATTACGAGGTCGTTTAGGTGGTTTTGACCCCCCAACGTGCCATTTTAGCGTGCGCCGAGCTGCTGAAAACGACACAATCAGCCGTACCGTGCACACCGCACGTCCGATGGGCATGACCTCTTCTTATAAACATCAAGAATAATATTACTAATGTTTTCTTGTGGTTTCAGGTCATTCGGAGAACGTTTTCTCCGAATTCGACCGTCTCACGCCGTTCTGGTGTTTTATGACACCGGAAACGTGTTTCCGGTCACCGCAGTCAAACGACACCTCCGATTGACATGCCGTCTGCACGACCATTTCACAATTCACCCAATGGCTATTATCATACGGTTTCATGGAATTTCGAGGTCTTTCGGGTGGTTTTGACCACCCAACGCGCCATTTTAGCACGCGCCGAGCTGCTGAAAACGACACAATCGGTCGTACCGTGCGCGCCGCACGTCAGATGGGCGTGCCATCTCCTCCTACACATCACGAATAATATTCATAATGTTTTTGTGTGGTTTCAGGTCATTCAGAGCATGTTTGCTCTGAATTCGACCGTCTCACGCCGTTTATGGTGTTTTATGACACCAGAAACGCGTTTCTGGTCACCGCGGTCAAACGACACCTCCGATTGACGTTCCGTCTACCCGACTATTTCAAAATTCACACAACAGCTATTTTCGTATGGTTTCATGGCATTTCGAGGTTGTTTCGGTTGTTTTGACCCCCCAACACGCCATTTTAGCACGCGCCGAGCTGCTGAAAACGACACAATCAGCTGTACCGCGCACACCGCACGTCCGATGAGTGTGCTGTCTCCTCCTACATGTCTAGAATAATATTCCTAATGTTTTATTGTGGTTTCAGGTCATTCGGAGCACGTTTGCTCTGAATTCGACCGTCTCACGCCGTTCTGGTGTTTTATGACACTGTAAAGGCGTTTCTGGTCACCGCGGTCAAAAGACACCTCCGATTGACATGCCGTCTACACGACCATTTCAAAATTCACACAACGGCTATTGTCGTACAGTTTCATGGCATTTCGAGGTCTTTCGGGTGGTTCTGACCCCCCAACGTGCCATTTTAGCACGCGCCGAGCTGCTGAAAACGACACAATCGGTCGTACCGCGCGCACCACATGTCCGATGGGCGTTCCGTCTCCTCCTACATGTCACGAATAATATTCCTAATGTTTTAGTGTGGTTTCAGGTCATTCGGAGCACGTTTTCCCCGAATTCGACCCTCTCACGCTGTTTCTGGTGTTTTATGACACTGGAAACGCTTTTGAGGTCACCGCGGTCAAAAGACACATCCGATTGATGTTTCGTCTGCCCTACCATTTTACAATTCACACAACGACTGTTGTCGTACGGTTTTATAGAATTCCGAGGTCGTTCGGGTGGTTTTGACCCCCCAACGCGCCATTTTAGCGCGCGCCGAGCTGCTGAAAATGAGACAATCGGCCGTACCGCGTACCCCGCACGTCCGATAGGCATGCCGTCTTCTCCTACATGTCCCGAATAATATTCATAATTTTTTAGTGTGGTTTTAGGTCATTCAGAGCACATTTTCTCCGAATTCGACCATCTCACACCTTTTCTGGTGTTTTATGATACCAGAAACGCGTTTCCAGTCACCGCGGTCAAAAGACACCTCCGACTGACGTTATGTCTGCCCGAACATTTCACAATTTACACAACGACTGTTGTCGTACGGTTTCATGGCATTCTGAGGTCATTCGTGTGGTTTTGACCCCCCAACGCGCCATTTTAGCGCGCACCGAGCTGCTGAAAATGACACAATCGGCCGTACCGCACATACCGCATGTTCGATGGGCGTACCGTCTCCTCCTACACGTCACGAATAATATTCCTAATGTTTTTGTGTGGTTTTAGGTCATTCAGAGCACATTTATTCCGAATTCGACCGTCTCACGCCGTTTCTGGTGTTTTATGACACCGAAAATGCGTTTCCTGTCACCGCAGTCAAACAAAAACTCCGATTGACGTTCCGTCTGCCCAACCATTTCAAAATTCACACAACGGATGTTGTCGTACGGTGTAATGGCATTCCGAGGTTGTTCGGGTGGTTTTGACCCCCCAACACGCCATTTTAGCGCGCGCCGAGCTGCTGAAAATGACATAATCGGCCTTACCGCGCGCACCGCACGTCCGATGGGCGTTCCGTCTCCTCCTAAACGTCACGAATAATATTAATAATATTTTCGTGTGGTTTCAGTTCATTCGGAGCACGTTTTCTCCAAATTCGAATGTCTCACGCCGTTCTGGTGTTTTATGACACCGAAAACGCGTTTCCGGACACCGCGGTCAAACGACACCTACGATTGACATTTTGTCTTCACAACCATTTCACAATTCACACAACAGCTATTTTCGTACTGTTTCATGGCATTCCGAGGTCTTTCGGGTGGTTTTGAACCCCCAACGCGCCATTTTAGCGCGCGCCGAGCTGCTGAAAACGACACAATCAGTCGTACCGTGTGCACCGCAGGTCCAATGGGCGTTCCGTCTCCTCCTAAACATCAAAAATAATATTCCTAATGTTTTTGTGTGGTTTCAGGTCATTCAGAGCACGTTTTCTCTGAATTCGACCGTCTCACACCGTTTTTGGTGTTTTATGACACCGAAAACGCGTTTCTGGTAACCGCGGTCAAATGAAACCTCCGATTGACATGCCGTCTGCCCGACCATTTCAAAATTCGCAAAAAATATGTTGTCGTATGGTTTCATGGAATTCTGAGGCCGTTCGAGTAGTTTTGACCCCCCAACGCGCCATTTTAGCGCGCGCCGAGCTACTGAAAACGACACAATCGGCCGTACCGCGCGCACTGCACATTCGATGGGCGTGCCGTCTCCTCCTACATGTCACAAATAATATTTCTAATGTTTTCATGTGGTTTCAGGTCATTCGGATCACGTTTGATTCGAATTCGACCGTTTCACGCCGTTCTGGTGTTTTATGACACCGAAAACGCGTTTCCGGTCACCACGGTCAAACGACACATCCGATTGACATGACGTCTATACGTCCATTTCAAAATTCACACAACGACTGTTTTTGTACGGTTTCATGGCATTCCGAGGTCGTTTGGGTGGTTTTGACCCCCCAACGCGCCATTTTAGCGCTCGCTGAGCTGCTGAAAATGACACAATCAGCCGTACCACGCGCACCGCACGTCCGATGGGCACGTCGTCTCCTCTTACACGTCACAAATAATATTCCTAATGTTTTCGTGTGGTTTTAGGTCATTTGGAGAACGTTTTCTCCGAATTCGAGCGTCTCACGCCGTTTTTGGTGTTTTATGACATCGGAAACGTGTTTCCGGTCACCGCGGTCAAACGACACATCCGATTGTCCGGGGTGCGGGGAGGGCTATCCGGAGTGCGGGGAGGGCTGTCCGGGGTGCGGGGAGGGGCTTTTCGGGGTGCGAGGAGGCTTTCCGGGGTGCGGGGGGCCTGTCCGGGGTGCGGGGGTGCTGTCCGGGGTGGGGGGGTGCTGTCCGGGGTGTGGGGGTGCTGTCCGGGGTGTGGGGGTGCTGTCCGGGGTGTGGGGGGGGGGGGGCTGTCTGGAGTGCGGGGAGGGAGAGTGCGGGAAGGCTGTCCGGGGTGCAGGGGGGCTGTCCGGGGTGCGGGGAGGGCTGTCCGGAGTGCGGGGAGGGCTGTCCGGGGTGCGGGGAGGGCTGTCTGGGGTGCGGGGAGGGGGGGGGGGGTGTCTGGGGTGCGGGGGGGCTGTCCGGGGTGCGGGGGGCCTATCCGGGGTGCGGTGGGGCTATCCGGGGTGCGGGGGGGCTGTCCGGGGTGCGGGGAGGACTGTCCGGGGTGCGGGGAGGGCTGTCCGGGGTGCGGGGAGGGCTGTCCGGGGTGCGGGGGGGGGGGGGGGGGGGCTGTCCAAAGTGTGGGGAGGGCTATCCCTAGTGCGGGGAGGGGATGTTCGGGGTGCGGGGGGGCTGTCCGAGGTGCGGGGGTCCTATCCATGGTGTGGGGAGGGCTGTCCGGGGTGCGGGGGGGCTGTTCGGGGTGCAGGGGGCCTGTCCGGGGTGCGGGGAGGGCTGTCCGGAGTGCGGGGAGGGCTGTCCGGGGTGCGAGGGGGCTGTCTGGGGTGCTGGGAGGGCTGTCCAGAGTGCAGGGAGGGCTGTCCGGGGTGGGCCGGGGACTACAAATAGCGAACTCAACTCATTCATCAAAAACAAGTTTAATGGTTTATATTAGGAATCACATGTTTTTTTCAAAAATATTACAGAACATGCAATTCTAAACATTGAAGAATTAAATGAACAAAAAATATCCAAATCATTAATCAGTTTCATGGTTACTTCTCAATTCGTGCACACAAACATTTCATCAGGCCAAAACACACATGATACCCCCAAATCACAAAAAATCTCACTAGAAACCCAACATAAATATCAATAACAACCCCACCATTAAAAGAAGAAACACACCTATTGAATATGATGCGTCATGCGTGGTCATGACTACTACCTCCATCAGGTGGGTCAGGGGCCTACAACAAAAAAACATTATGAATATTTTCATAACAAAAATAGTATAAATTAAATAAATAAATACAGTATAAACCTGCGTCATCTGATCCCCTACATGATCAACTGGACGCAAATATTGCCGCAGTTCTCTAACCTCAGCGATCAATTGCGCATTTACCTCCTCAGAAGCGCACAGCCGTGCCTCGAAATCTGACAACCGCTGTGTCATCTGAGCAACAACAGGACCGACAACCGCAACGCGTGACACTACAGAATGAGGAATCCCTATTTCATTGGTCAAACTATATCCATGCCCGTCCCGACCAATAATGAGATGAAAGATCTCATCCCTTTGCATGGGAAGCTGTCACTGGTCCTCTGGCAGATGTTCTAATTCAGCTTCAAATTGAGCCTGTAAAATATTTAAATATATATACATATATTAATATACAAATTTTATATAAGTATTGGTAATGAGTACAAGCACTTACTATCAATGCTGTAGCCTCTAGATCATTGCGATCACGAGTCCTCATCCACACCGAAATTTTACCAGTCAGTGCACCTTGCTCCCGCAACTGTATATGAATAGAATATAAACACAAAACTATATTAATTAAAAAATTAAAAAATGAATAATAAATACCTCATGTCGGATTTAAGACACGTGACGAGTCCCGAGCCTATGAGGTGGTCCCTGCAACGCTCGATTCTCAGAATGGCGTGTTGACACCTCCTACATTCAATTCATTCAAATTTAAAACAAATCACACATTCTTGAAAATATATATACCAAAATAAATATAAAAACCACAACACCCTCAATAGACCAATATGCAACTAAATCACGCCACTGAGCTAGGAGGACACCTCTCGGGACTTTTTCTAGAATGTCTGGGGCACCCACATTTGGTACCCAGTGGTCCCTCTTGACTTTGCCTTTATAGTCTTTCCACATCTTACGACATTTTCTCATACACACTGGCCGAAACTCATCGGGACATACTTTCAAATTTTTCTATTAAAGAAAAAAATCACATATGTTATTATTGTTTATACATAGGGAATAAAGTAAAATGGTCTTCTTACCTGAACCTCCCTCCAAAGACGATCTAATGTGTCCTGAGGGATAGAAGCCCAGTCATGCATGGTCATTGGAAATCGATGTGGATCACATATGATATGACCCAACTAATGAATAAATGCAGGGGCATTCCGTCCCACAGGATGAAATACCTCATCAAATGAAACATCAAAAGTCGTGTCGGAATTCCATGATAATATGTCATGACGAGGGCCTCTCCTACGAGAGGAAGAAGCAGTCGAGTCTGATCCTGTTGAAAAAAATTTTATATATAAATTGACAGATGTTATAAATATATATATATGTTTATCAATTACATAAAAAATAGAGACAATGACATTCCAACATACATCAACCCTGAGACATAGATGCCTCAGATGGATGATGTGGATCTTCTGCCTCTTCCCCTGACATGCCTGCAGTCATGGAAAACATTAGTAAGGGGAATATCCAAAGTGTCCAAATGATAAATTGGATTGTTTAAAAAAAAAATTTCAAACTTGTACAGTTGTTAATCAAACAAAAAGGGATTTAATTATCCAGAGGGCGGCCGGAGGGCTGCCGGAGGGCTACTGGAGGTGGGTGGCAGGAGGCACGAGGGAAGAGGGAGGCTGGAGGGCGGCCGGAGCCGGAGGGCAGTGGCGGAGGAAGCCCGGAGGATATGGAGGGTAGGGAAGAGGGGGGCGGCCGGCGGAGGGCGGCCGATGGAGGGCGGAAGGGTGACGGGGGACGACGGCGAGGGAGGGTGCGCGGTGGTGGGGCAGGGCGCACGACGACCGGGGAGGGCGGTGAGGGAGGGAGTGCAGCGACGGGGAGGGCGCGCGGTGAGGCTGGGCGGAGGAGGGTTCGGGGGGGGGGGGGGGGGGCGCTTCGCGAGAGGAGGGAGGAGGGTTCGGGGGGTGGGGGGGGCACCGAAGCTCGGTTTGTTTTTTAGGGAAACCTAACGACCACCATTGGCAGTCGCTATTGGTTACCTATAGCGACCGCCAGTGGTGGTCGCTATAGGTAAAGGGGCTCAAAAGCCCATATTTATAGTAGTGTTACTTATATGATTAAAATTAAGTAATAAATTAAATTTTTATCATTTAATACCATATAATATTTTTTTAAATATTTTTTACGATATATTAATAATATAATAAAATATTATTTTTTATAATATCATTAGTGTCAATGTTTACACTATTCATTATTTGGACCATTAAAAATATAACAATGAAAAGATAAATTGAATCAAAAAATTTTATTATATCTTTAAGTGATAATGGTAGTCTATAAAATTCTTTCATGACATTTGTTATCTTATAAATTATTTATTTCAATATTTTTTTACATCTGTTTGATATTTTCAATAATAAAATAATTACTACATCAATGTTGTGTAATTATTTAATATACATATATGTTCTATAATAATTATAAATAAAATACCATAATTAAGATAAATCTTCTATATTTCAGAATAATATTTATAGTTTAATATATATTTTGTGTAACCCTATTTAAAAAAATGACACATTATTTAAAACATGACATTAAAATATTAATTTTTTATTAAATAAGATATTATAAATACCATAATTTCATCTAAGGGACCCAAAAATTCAAAAATAAATTAATATCATTAATATATTTTTATTAATTTAATAATTTACAGTTATATTCATTCATAAAATAAATTTTCCCCATGTGGAAACATAAGGTATAATAAAGACAAAGAAAGTGAGATTTTGTGCCTTTCATTGATTTAAATATTATATAATTCATTTTCATGGACAAATATCTAATAAAAAACTCAATTTAGATCCATATATGTTAAGGGTATATGTTTAATTTTTCAATAATTTTTTTTCCTATGCCCGATTCATTTTATAGTCTTTATAATTTTATTTTTAACCTAAATTAATCAAATTACCCTTTACCATGGTAAAAAATTAACTAGGTTACTATTTATATTGGCCAAAAATAAAAAGAACCTATTAAATTAATTTAAAACTTATGAATCCAAAATAGGAATCCATTTTTTAAAATTCATATCACAGAAGATGCATAATTTAATTTAAAATATAACATGTAGAATGCCATGAAAAACCATTTTTCGAAAAAATGTTCTTTTAAAACATAAAATGTTTTTATAATAAATTAATGTATAAAATAAATTTAAAAACCCATAATTATATTATTTTAAATAAAAATGGGTTAATTTAAATTTAAAATTAATCCAAAAATATAATTTTACCAGAAAAATAATTTAAAAGAAAATACAACATTCAATAAAAATCATTATTTTCATTATTCCTTACATAAATAAATCATTTTAGAAAAGTATTTTTTCAGTTATTTTTGACTTTCTGAAATCAATTTTTTCAAATCCATGTTCTATAATTTCTAAAAATTATTATTCACGCATAAAAATAAAATAAACTCATATTTGAATAAGACATATTTTTAAAGAATAAAGTGATTTTACTAAAAATTTCATTATTATTTACCAATACATTCATATTTATTTGGACCATTATATTTATCTCATAAATTATTTATTCAAATTTATTCCTACCAATTTAATGGATAGTTTATAAAATTCATTTTATACTAATATTTTCTCATGGTTCTTTTAAACTCATAGTTGCATATAACAAAAGGTATTAAAGAATTTAACTTATATAAGGAGATAAATTTATTAAAATATAAGGATGTTTCATTCTACCCGCATTAAAAATAAATTCACCCCCAAAATTCATAAATTTGATATAAATAGATGAAGATACCTCTGGATCATAACATCCTCAGGTTCCCTTGTAGCTTCATCAAATTAGTTGTTCTGCAAAAAAACATTAACCGAGTGACTGGTCTTATTACGTAGATCTTTCTATCTGTGATACAAAATATATATTTGTTGTTTTTTAGAAAAAATTTATTCCTCTAGTGTTACAACTTCTGAGTTTAGTACAAGTTAAGTATCAGGTATTTACATTCTTATTAGAGATACATCGAAAAAATGATGAACTTGAGAGAGATTTGGTAGAATCACCAATCAATAACTTTCCTTCCCAACATGATCCAAAATTTCAGAAGGATCGATATACCTAAGGCTTAGATTTACCTTATTTCCAAATCCCATAACTCTCTTATAGAGATACATTCAAAGAAATATATTTTTACCCACTTTAAACTCTAGGTATTTTTGTTGATAGTCAATATAACGAATCTATCGATTATGAGCTCCCCTTATGTGTTGTTCAATAGATCTAACCTTATCTTCCATATCCAAAAATAGATTAGGACCTAATATATTTATTTACCCAAATTCATTATAGCATGTTAGAGTTATTCACTTATTATAATAGAGGGATTCATAAGGATCCATCTGAATTCTATAGTGAAAGTTATTGTTATATGAATCTTCTACCAAAGATAGGTGCTAACCCTAGCCACCTTTCTAATCCATAGAGCAATATATCTAAATTTATTTTAGAGTTTTAATTTTATCATTATATTAAATATCTTTTTAAGGATGATAAGTAGTGATGAAATATAACTATATATCGAGAGCATGCTGAAGACTTCTTGAGAACTTCTAGTTAAACCTAGAATCCTGATAAGATATGATGGAAAGTGGTACTCTATGAAATCTCACCACTTCTTTAATATATATTATGGAAATATTATCAGAAGAGAAGTATTATCTTATATAAATAAAGTGCGTTAAATTCATGAGGTGATCAAATATAACCCATATAGAATTATGTTTTTTAGATGTTTTGAGAAGTATGATGACAAAATTCATGGTGATGTTTTCTCATTTCCATTCTGGTATGGGTAATGGTTGTAACATCCCCTTAGACTTATGTCTCTCAACATTAAATTTCTAAAAAACCAAACACCAAGAAACATACTCTATAATATCTTTCTTTATGGAATCTCACAATAAACATTCACTCGTATCTCTATACATCTTTGTGATTCCAGGATTAATAGATAATGATGAAATATCTACCTCATACAACATCACCTTATTTAATTATTGTATGGGAGGAATACAAACATAGTTTATTAACCTTATTATTCAATCACAATCAAGGTTGAAATATGGAATATTTCTTACCATGTTTAATAGATTTATATCTTCTTTTTGCGCATCCTTAATCTTTACTTGTATAAATGGTTTAAAATTCATTTTAAAAATATAGGATTTATCCCCTTCATTTAAAATTTTTAGACCCATCATTTGAAAATCCATAAATTATAGATCCTATTTGATCCTCATCATAGATATTTTGGCATGGTCCTTTCAAATGAAAGCATCTTCCACCCTATTCTATTTCCCATGGTGGTGATTTAATGAGTAGTCGTACTCTTTATTAAACTCTAACCACCTTCTTTGGTGCATATTAACACATTTTTGAGTGAAAATATACTTTAAAATTTTATGATCAATATAAATAGCACACATGTCTCTATATAGATAATGCCTCCATATCTTTAATGAAAATATTACCATATCTAATACCAAATCACGAGTTGGGTAATTTTTCCCATGGATTTTCAAATTTTGTGAGGCATAAGCTATCACCATATAATTTTACAAGAGAATATATCCTATCCCCTTCTTGGATTAATCACTATAGATCCCAAACCTTTATCCATTATAAGGAAGTGTGAGTATAGGTTCACTGACTAACCTTCTTTTCCCCTCCTCGATATTCTCTTCACATTCATCTATCTATACGAACATAAATCCATTCTAAGTTAAACTAGTGAGTGGATGAGATAATCATGAGAAATATTTCACATATCATCAATACTATCCAGGAAAACCAAGAAAACATCAGAAATTAGTTACCCTAGTTGGTTTATTCCATATTTAAATAACTTTATTCTTTGATGGATCCATAGATATCCCCTATCTTGAGATTATGTGACCCAAAAAATGAATCTTTATGAATCTAAAATTCAGACATGGTAAATTTTTCATAAATATTTTCCTCTTTCAGGGTATTTAGTGAAATACTTAAGTGATATTCATGTTCTTCCTTTCTCTTTGAATGTACAAGAATATATTCTATAAAGACTACCACTACTACAAATACGGCTTTTATCAGCGCTAAAAATGGCCTTTAACAGTGCTAGAAAAACACTATTAATGCTGGCGAAGATAGGGGGAGTCCCCTTTATCATCGCTCCAAAAAGCGTTGATAAAGACCCCTTTTATCAGCGCTGATAAAAGGGGTCTTTTATCAGCGCTAAAACAAAGCGTTGATAAAAGGGTCCTTTATTAGCGCTTTGTTTTAGCGCTGATAAAAGACCCCTTTATTAGTGATTACTTTATCAGCGCTTTCGTTTTAGTGCTGATAAAAGGTAAAAAAAATAAAAAAATAAAAAAATTAAAAAAAATTAAAAAAATACTGCCAATCGGGGGGGATTTTATAGCGCTTGAGCCCCCCTTTTACAGTGCTTGTCCGCCCCCCTACAGCACCCCACGCACCCCCTCCACCTTTTAACAGCGCTTGCTCCCATATTCCCCCATGCGCGCACGCCCCTTCCTCCACCAGGATTTGAACTCGAGACCTCCCCCCTACGCGCCTAAGCCCTTACCACTCCTCTATTTTGATTTGTTTTCCAATTCATGATATCTCTATATATATATTTATATATTTAGTTATATTTATTCGTATAGTAATATATATTTATATTAATATATATATATAGTTATATTATAATATATATATAGTTATATTAATATATATATAGTTATATTAATATATATCTCAATATATATATATATATATTTAGTTATATTTATTCGTATAGTAATATATATTTATATTAATATATATATATATAGTTATATTAATATATATATATATAGTCATATCAATATATATATATATATATAGTTAAATTAATATATATCTCTATTTATATATATATATATATATATATATATTTAGTTATATTTATTCGGATAGTAATATATATTTATATTAATATATATATATATAGTTATATTAATATATATATATATAGTTATATTAATATATATATATTTATAGTGATATTAATATATATATTTATAGTGATATTAATTTATATATATTTATAGTAATATTAATATATATATATATATATGTAGTTATATTAATATATATATAGTTAGATTAATATATAGGTATATAAATATTCATATATTTGTATTTTAAATAAAATGGATATTAGTTATTATTTAGATAAAGATAATATATTTTATATGTAAATATATTTTATTATTTATATTTATAATTAAATTTTTATGTGTGAATATATAAAAAATATGTATATATTGTTATATATTTGATTATAAATAGAAGTGAATTATAAAAAACGATAAAATTTAAAAGACATAATATCAATATGAATGTAATACCTTGGAATAAATTCAGTCCCCACCAAAAAAATCCATTAATACCCCCTTAAACGAGGCTGAAAATCCACAAAATGTTAAAAAATCGGGGTACCCTAACTAAAAATTCAGTTTTGGAGGCTTTCTGGGCCTTTTTTGGCCTCAAAAAAACCTTGACTGGGGTCCCCTCGGGTCACAGTGATGTAGATCTCATCGCAGGCTTCAATTTGATATGCGGTAGAGCTCAAACGACACCCAGATCAAAAGTTATGGCCATTTGAAGTTCGAGTTGCGTTTTCAACATATTTTGGATCTTATTTTTAATTTTTTTTAATTTTTTAATCTTTAAATTGTTATTAAATGACTATTAATCCATAATAATTAGCAAATTATTAATTAAAAATATTTTTTAATTTTTTTTATAAGCCATTTTCACTAAATATCTTATATATTAAGTATATTAAGTGTAAATGTATATTTATACTTATCTAAAATATATTTAAAAATTATATATTATATTTATATCAATATAACTATATTTATATATTTATATATTAATATATTATTTTTAATTAATTTTTTTTGAAGTTGACCCTTTATCAGCGTTACTAAAAAAGCGCTGATAAAGGTTGGCGCTGGGAAAAACTGTTTTTGTGGTAGTGTACCAAAAACTGGTCAAGATATTCTCTAAATACTATATACATTAAATGCATGAAGATTGTTGGGGTATTAGTAAGACTAAAAGGCATCCCTATAAATTCATATTGTTCATACCTTGTACAAAATGCTATCTTGGGTATATCCTCCTTTTTGACCCTTAAATGATGATATAAAGAATGAAGATCAATCTTGTAAAAGTATTGAGTTCCACATAGTTGGTCAAATAAGTCATCAATACACTGGAGAGGATATTTTTTCTTGATAGTGATCTGGTTAAGTTCTCGATAATCAACGTAGAGTCTCATTGATCCATATTTCCTTATAACAAATAGAAATGGTGTACCCCATTGGGACACATCAGGGAGTATTAATACCTTATCAAGATTCTATTTTAGTTTCTACTTCAATTCCTGCAACTCAATTGGGGCTATTCAATAAGGTTAATTTAAAATTGGCATACCACCTAGTTTGAGTTCTATTAAAAATTCAACTTTATAATTGAGTAGAGGACCTAGAAATTATTCTATAATGAAATAAAGAAATCTAATTCCATAGGTGTATACTTAATGGTGAGTTTCTACCCAACCTTATAAGATAGATAAACTTCACTTATTGGATTTGAGACCCACAGTATGAAAGTAATTTCAAATAGATGTTCATATTCATCCATTCATCGATATATGATCATGGATTCATTCATATTATGAAATGTGACTTCCATACCTAGACAATTGCTATGAGATCTATATAGATAATACATATCCATCCTTATAATTGCATGAAATTAAACAACAATAAGGATCAAAAGATTTTTCAGAAACACTTTCCCATAAAATTAAACCAGAGAATAATCATAAACATGTGATTCAACAGTTATGCCTTTAGGAGTTTTCAAAATTAAATTAACATCTAATTTTTGAGGTAATATGGTGATACACTTAGAAAATTATTTATAAATAAAAGAGTTGGTGGATCCATAATAAAATAAAACATTATCTAATTTAGAGTGTATGGTAAGTGTACCTTTCACCACATCATTGTCATAATCCCCATTTTTAATAGTAGTGTCATGTTATTTTACCTTTTCTTCAGCCGTAATATGTTGGTGACATCGATCATCATTCATAACCATTGGATTAGGTATTTGGTTAGAATAATTCATATCATCATTTCACTTGTGACATTGAAGTGTGGGAGGTGGAATTTGTGTAGCATTGTCATTAACTATATTGTTTTACATCATTTCAGTTTCCAGGTGCCTGATGACATTATTTCCTACACATAAAACATTTACTAGTCCTCTTAAGATAGTTTTCTCCATGTTTCTTTCCACACTTTGATCATAAAGGAAAGGTCATCTTATTTTCACTATGGTTTTTATATTTTCCCTTAAATTCTATTTTTGTCTTCTTATCAAACACATAAGATTGATGGGTGACACAAATATCCATATCGACATTTAGAGAACATAGAACTATTTCCACATAGCTACTGAAGTCCATTATGTATAATTCCATTTAGATTCTGGGTTTTAAGACACTAAAGAATCGATCAACCTTACTCTCAGGTTCAATGATAATTCCATAAGCGTACCCTAAAAGTATTTTGAAATTTTCTTCATAGGTACTAATGAATTCATCATCCTTTTGATTAAGCCCAAGGAAATCCAACTCTATATTCATATTAATAATATGAGGAAAGTAATTATTGAAAAATAAGTTATTGAACTCGTCCCATTATATAGAGTCAATTTCATCTCATTGCTGTATATTATTGATGATATTCCACTATTGATATGCTTCACCTTAAAAATGATAAACTTCAAAAATGAATATCTTATGTTCTGAATATTAGAAATCTGAAAATATATTTTCAATGGTACTGTTCCTTTTTCAGTAACTAGTAGATCAGAAGACCCACTGAAATAAGGTGGACGCTGCCTCATGAATGACTCAACAAAATTTTGTTCCCTCCTTTGAAAATTTGGATGTCCTGTATGATTCATATCTTCAAAATGTTGTATGATCATAGAGACAAGATATTACATTGCATCTCCCATAACATTCGGTTACCAAGAAGGAAAATCATTTAATTATCCATCGTATTCATTATTATTGTGGTTCCTTCATGTTAAAGCCATTAACTATAACTAGAATTCATAATGTGAGAAAAAAATAATCATAGTGGGGAAAACACATAATCAAGGGAAATTACTTATAAAATTTCCGAATCAAAACACCTTATGATTTATCCTAGGTTATTTATGATCTCCAACAAAACTCTAGATTCATATCATATATACATACTTATCCTTAGGGTTCTTACTATGATTTTCTTATCCTAGATTCCATATGATAACTAAAACTTTATATTATACCAAATATAATGAAACATAATTTTATTATATTGATTATACATCTAAATAGAATCATATTCATTACATAAAATAATAAAACTACATCAGAACCATATCGATTTATTGTATTTTGAAATTGGGAAACAAAAAAAATTGATTCATAAAACATCTACATTGTTTCCCATTTATTTCCTCATAACTAGAATCCTTTTCAACACATCATACTTAATAACTTTCTTCATATCTTAGGGAAAAGAAACATAATAAAATGGTGAGATCCAAGTACCAGTATGGGTATTCAAAGGATATAACATAATTATAAGGGAATAAGAACATGAAAATAACTTTTGAAAATTATATCCTATATATCAGAGATCATGATATCATGTTGCAGAATAAATCATAGGATTTCATAAAGAATCAAAGAAAATATTTCATGAGAGCGTAAAATAATACATGAAATTATGTAATAAATATAAGAATAAAACATAATTTCCAAATTAGTTAAGGATCACTTCCAAGTCTATAATAGTATACATAGTCCCTTCCAAAACTGAGCTCACTACTCATTTCGACTATGTATTACTGAACCGATTTTACTACCTATTCTAGTCTTATAAATCTGATGGGATATAAATATTTTCCCAATAAATTGGAGGGATTTAAAGGTATCACCCATCACATAATGAAAAACATACATATGTGTACCACAAGAACATAATTCATTCATCATATTAGAACCAAAGAAAAGAAATGGGTGTCATAAACATCATTGAATAACAACATAACCCATGGAAAGAAATGGGTTTCATAAATATTAATTCATCATAAATATAATGAAACCATAAGAATAATAGGAATATAATACTTGAAAAATATCCCCATTAAATAATAAGTAAAATAAAAATAATTTTATTGTAAATTTAAAATAATATTGAGATATCACTTGAAAATAATTCTTAAGGAAAATATCATTTCTTCATTGAAAAAGTTTCATTTCATAATTTTTTTTGTAATTTAAAAAGAAAAAATTTCCATTGAAAATAAAATATTAAGCTTGTAAGGGAACTTAAAGACATTAAAGCATCTTGAAATTATAAAAATCTATTCATTATGTATATTTTAAAAAAATATTCTTCTCATACTTTTGCTGAAAAAGTCATAATGTACCTCCTTAGAAAAATAAAAAAATAATTCCTTTGAAACTGTATAGTAAAATTTCACACATGGGAAAAATGAAATTAAAAAAAATAAAAAATAATAGTAAAATATTTGGGAAATAATTTTTCATAAAAATGGTCAGGGAAGTTAAATATTCCCAAGTAAATACTTACATATAAACAATCCAAAAAAATAATGAGATTGTGAAATTAACTCTTACCCTAGGTCTGATTTATTTTGTACATATCAAAAAACAATGTATAATAGAATAAATAATGTTATTAAACTATTCTATAACCATACTAATATTCATGATATCATATATGATTATATTATCACCAGTTTGTTAATAATATTTCATTATTACTTTTCATTCGGGTATTAACCACTTCATTTTCTTACGCATGTTTTGTCATATAAGTCTCAATTCCTGTGTCAAGACCCGTCCTCGGGACCCGTACCATGACTACCCTAAGCCCGCCTTCTATAGGCCAGGGGTAGATGACTAGTACCAAAGGCATAAATCCCTAAGCTGGGAAGACATTGCCTTTATAAAAAATAAACACACACAATCAGAGTACAAAATTGGAAGCAAAACACTAAGCAATACTGTATACAGAAGAAGTGCTGGAAAGTGAAAGGGGCCGGAAATACAATCCCAACAGTAAAGTACAGGTACAACTGAAAGCAAGTACAATTGAAAGCAAGTAACCAACTACTAGGTCATCCTCCGGGGTTCCTACCTGAAGGGTAGGTATAGATGGCCTCCTCAACACTCCACATCCATCCGTCTACTCTGTGCACCCTCACTCCGAGTGGTCCACCTCCGAGTACCGTCCATTCCTGCTACTCTCTGCCTCAGCCAGTGCTGTTTGTCGTCTGCAACCAACACAATGAGGTGCGGGCATAGCCTGTGCAGGGGTGAGTATAACGATACTCAGTAGGGACCCTGAGACCCTCAAGGTCTCACAATATTCAACAAGGATAACCACAAAGTAATAAAGCAACAGATAACCCTTACTTAGGTATATACCCATATATACACCTAAGTTATCTAGTAACCCATCTCAATCATGAGGTAAACACAAAAGTCACTGACTCAGCTCAAACTAGGATTTCATTCAAGGAATAGTAGTAAGTAACATCCACAGTCAAACTGTCGGAATCTTGGCTGATGGTTTACTCCTCCTCTATAGAGTACAGTGGGCCTGCCATGTCACACAGAGGTGCTTCCCACCTTCATGGACTGCTGTGGTACTCCTCCTGTCGAGTACCGTGGGTCTGCTGCGTCACACAGAGGCGCTCCCCACTATGGGTCTGCCACGCTCACACAGAGGCACTCCCCCTCATATCCTGCTGAGGTACTCCTCCTTTTGAGTAACATGGGTATACTACGTCACACAGAGGCACTCCCCACTGTGGGCCTGCCACGTCACATAGAGGCGCTTCCCACTAGGCTAGTCGAAACACTCCGAGTCGATCGGTCAGCAGTCGTCAGGTCTCAGCCAGCTACTCGGTCTCCTTACTACGCATGCTCATCTCCAAGAGGATCCGATCCAAGAGCTACTAGTCGATACTAAAACTTTCATAAAGTCCCAAGTAGAAGTATCTCAAAGGTCCGCCTCATTGTAGGGATCTCAAGGCAATAGACGGCACGTTACTTGGACGCTCGGCCTGTTAGTTATTGGCATTTCCGTTCCAGGGGCCCGGTTGGATTTTAGGTTCAAACCAACCTGACCATACCCCAACTGTGTTCAAACCTCAAGTGGGGTATTCTAAGTAAACCTTATCGCTCTAAACTTTCTGTCGCCGCAGACGGTTCGTCGATCGTACACTCGTAGCCCAATATAAGGGCGAAAAGGTGTATTTGGGCTAAATGGTCTGAACTGGGGTCCGACCCGGTCCGCGGGTCTTACCCGACCCTGAAGGGAGTGGCTCGGCCCTAGGGGTGGCCCGACCCGAGACGGTGGCCCGACCCGAGGGGGTGGCCCATCCTGGAGACGGCCCGACCCGAGGGGGTGGCCCGACCCGAAGGCGGTGGCCTGACCCAAGGGGGTGGCCCGACCCAAAGGAGGCCCGACCCGAGGGGGTGGCCTAGACCGAAGGTGGACCAGACCGAGGGGGTGGCTCGACCTGAAGTTGGACTGTTGGATCAGTTGGCCCATCGACTTGGTCGGCCTGGCGGCCCGGTCAGCCTGACGGCCCGGTCGGCCTGGCGACCCGGCGGCCCGGCGGGGGTCCGCCTTAGCCGCGACCAGGGGGGGAAACGCATGCCCCCTGGCTCCATAAAGACAAATCCTTTCAGGTAGGATCCAAAATCGGTGCCAGTTAGCGTCGGTACAGGTCACCGTGGGACCCTTCGGGTCCCGCCTGTAGCGTGCACCGGCGGCCGGCTCAGCCGACTGCCCTCCTCTGTTCGCCGTGGCCTATGGCCGTGGTTCTTCTCCGAAATAGTGCGATGGCGCCACACCCAACATGTCCGACCACCACATCCTACATGTCCTTGGATCTTTCTTTTGGTGCGGTGAGACGACACAACACCCCTCCGGTACCGCCGCAACCCAATTCTATGCGCGGCGCGATGGCGCCGCGCCCCTCCGGCGACCCGGCAGCCTTCGCGCCACCGGTTTCCTTCGCGGCTGGCTCGTTTCCAGTCGTCGCATGTACCACCGTGGCCCGTTGGCCGTGGACCATTTCTCCACTGCAATCCTCTCTTCCGACGGCGTCATTGCGCCACCTTTGTCATCAACAAATGAGAACAATCAAAGGGGGAGGGTCGGGCCGTGTTCGTGCGGTCCCAGCCCTCCACGTCACGTTGATATCAATCGACATAACATAATCCGAGGATTGAATGACGAAGAACAAGAATAAAAATTCAACTCAAACCCCTACCTCACTTGTTGTTCGTTAATGGTGGAAGGAGAGTTCAGAGTAGTCGAAGTCAAATATGACGTCGTCGGCGTTCTTCGTGGGTGACGATTTCATCCCTCGACCGAAGGTTCTTCGTTAGTGGAGGATGCGTTCTTCATGGGGGAATTATTTCTCTCCCCCAAAGCTCCACCAAGATGCCAACCAAAAATAATAGATGAAGTTGTCTATTATTTGTTGGAACAACCATTCGAATTCTTATGTTTAATTAAATGAGACAACTCATTTAATTAATGGGAGGTGTTAGCTCAAATAAATGGTGGAGGAAGGTGAAGAAGCTCTCCACTTAATTGGGGGTTCCAAGGGGTTACAACCCCCAGGTGGTCCCCACCATGGAATATCCTCCCAAGGGAGGTTATGTACGGGTGGGACCCACCACTAACCTCCTCTTGGAGGTTTTAACCACCAAGAAATAAAAATAAAGCTAACACATTATTTTTATTTAATTAGATCAGAAACCCCAAAATCTAACTTCCATTCTTGTTAGAACACAATTGGAATGAAGGTATTCACTAAGCAATCACCAATGTTGCGAGTTCAACGGTGCCCTCAGATTTCAGTTCTGAGCATCGGTTCAAAAGATATAAAATCCCACTCGTACGTTTACTGAACGTACCCGAACAAAACTTTAGAAATTAATTTAGGGCACACCAGACCTCAGAATCAAGTGCCGTAAATTTCCACGGACTCGTAAAATTCCCATGTATTTAAGAAAAAATTTTCCACGGAATTTCCAGGTCTTTAAATTCTCCCCACCTCAGGGATTTACATCCTTGAAAGCTAAAAATCAATCTAAGGGAACAAAAGGGGGTACTGAGTATGCATCTGAGCCTCCCGCTCCCATGTGCTCTCCTGGAGGTTCCCGTGCTGCCAGTGAACGCACACCAGAGGTATTGACCTTCCATGAAGGAACTGATCCTATCAATCCTCAATATCCACTAGAACCTCCATGAAAGTCACCCCGTCATCGATGTCTAGCTCCCCGTGGTCGATGATGTGGGACGGGTCGTGCACGTATCTCCTCAGCTAAGATACATGGAAGACGTCGTGCACCCGGTGAAACTGAGGTGGAAGAGCTAAGCGGTAAGCCACCTCGCCTACTCTGCTGAGGACCTAGAAAGGTCTGATGAATCTCGGAGATAACTTGCTGCCTCAGCCAAATATACGTAGACCTTGTCGAGGTGAGATCCATAGAAAGACGTGGTCACCATCCTCAAACTCTAGAGGTCTCTGTCTCCTGTCAGCATATGACTTCTTCCTGCTCTGTGAAGTCTTCATCTGCTCCTGGATGATCTGCACCTTCTCCGTGGTAGCCCGTACCATCTCTGGTCCCACTAGTGCTAACTCCCCAAGGTTTTTCCAGTATAGTGGAGATCTGCAAGGTCGACCATACAAGGCCTCAAAAGGTTCCATACCGATGGTGGAGTTATAACTGTTGTTGTAGGAAAAATACACCAAAGGTAAGTGATCCTCCCAACTGTGACCAAAGTCGAGGAAACATGTACGGAGTATGTCCTCGAGGGTCTGGATGGTCGACTTGGTCTGGTCATCTATCTGAGGATGGAAGGCGGTGCTCAGACGTAGCTGTGTCCCGAAAGCCTCCTGCAACCCCTTCCATAGCTGGGAAGTAAACCGTGTGTCACATTCGGAGACAATAAAAGAAGGTAATACATGTAAACGCACAATCTCCTGCACATAGATGCGCCCCAAGCTCTCTACTGAGCCCTTCTCTCTGATCGGCAGGAAGTGGGATGACTTGGTGAGTCGGTCAATGATCACCCAAATCGAATCGTGACTCCTGGATATACATGGAAGACCCGTCACGAAGTACATGTATATCCCATACCACTTCCACTCCGGGACCTCTAAAGGATGAACCAAGCCTGCTGGTACCTGGTGCTCCACCTTCACTTGCTGACAAGTGAGGCATCGTGAGACAAACCCAGCTACTGCCTTCTTCATACCTGGACACCAGTGCTGTTGTCGAAGTTCTTGGTACATCTTCGCCACTCCTGGATGTACCTCAATAGGGGAAGTGTGGAACTACATAAACACTTCCTCCTATAGTGCTACTGGTACCATGGTACTTCCTCTAAGGAGGATGACATGATCCCCACCTTCAGAAAATCCATCAGGTGCCTGCCCCATGGATATCTAAGAACGTCGCATCTCGCAGTCAGCATCCCCATGCTGTGCCTCCCTGACTCACTGAAGAAGTGGGGGAGTGACAGTAAGAGATTGTAGAAGAGCTGCTCCGTCTCTATCCACAAAGGATATCTGCAAGGCAGCCAGCTGCTCTGTCGCCTCTCCTAGTAGCTGAATACCAGTCCTCATGCTGATATCATCTGCAACAACATTACCCTTTCCAGGAGTCTAGACTATATCAAAGTCATAGTCCTGGAGGAACTCAATCCATCACCGCTGTCTTAGGTTCAAGTCCTTCTGAGAGAAGATATACCTGAGGCTCTTGTGATTAGGGTACACGGTGAAATGTTCTCCCATCAGATAATGCCGCCACATATTCAAGGAGAAGACCAATACTGTTAACTCTAGGTCATGGGTAGCGTAGTTCTGCTCGTTCTATCTTAGATTCCGAGAACCATACGCGATCACAACTCTCTCTTGAATCAGGACACACCTGAGTCCGGTCCCTGATGCATCGCAGTAAACTACGTACCCTACGCCCTCCTCTGGAAGCCTCAAGATGGGGGGCACTAGTCAGCCTCTGCCTCAACTCCTGAAAGCTCTACTGGCATCTCTCCAACCACACGAAGGGTTGACCCTTATTCATTAAGGATGATAGTGGTGCTGAAACTCTGGAGAAGTCTGGGACGAATCTCCGATAGTATCCAGCCAAGCCCAGGAAACTCCGTACCTCCATCACACTCCTGGGTGGCTCCTAAGCAAGTACCGCCTCAACCTTCGCTAGATCTACTGCAACTCCAGCCTCCGAGATGACATGTCCCAAGAAGTGAACCTCTTGAATCCAAAAATGGATCTTTGAGAGCTTACCATAAAGATGGTGCTCTCAGAGTGTATCCAGTACTACCTGCAAATGGTAGGCATGCTCCTCCTCAATAGTCAAGTAGATCAAAATGTCATCGATGAAGACTACCACAAAATGATCGAGGTATGGCTGGAAGATCCTATTCATGAGACACATGAACACTGCTGGAGCATTGGTCATGCCAAATGGAATAACCAAGAAATCATAGTGGCCGTACCAACATCTGAAGGCTGACTTCTGCACATCCTCATCTCAAACTCTGAGCTGGTGATAGCCTGATCTGAGGTCTATCTTTGAGAACCGTCGTGCTCCCTTGATCTGATCAAAGAGGTCATCAATCCTCAAGAGTGGGTAATTGTTTTTCACAGTCACCTGGTTCAGGCGACGGTAGTCAACACAAAGTCACAATATCCCATATGCCTTCTTGGAGAATATAATTGGGGCTGCCCAGGGAGAAACACTGGGCCAGATGAATCCCTTCCCCCTGATATCCTCTAACTTTACTCGCAACTCATGAAGCTCAGCGAGAGCCATCCGATATGCTAGAGTAGATATCAGTGCCATACCGGGGTACATATCAATGTAGAAGTCCACCTCTCTATGAGGAGGTAGTCCTGGAACATCATCAGGGAAACATCTGCGTACTAGTCCACCACTACAGGATAAATCGGACTCTCTACATCTACTGCTCCGAGGGTAAGGCAAGCCAACTGGTGAGTGATCGGATGCACCCTCCTCTGAGTAAGTCTGTCCTATGCTGCAAATGTTCCCTTCTCACTGGTGAAGGTGAAACTGGTCCCATCCGTACAGAAACACTGCACTTTTTTCCTAATACAGTCAATCTGAGCATGGGATATAGATAACCAGTCCATACCCAAGATGACGTCGTAAGGCCTCGACGCCGCTACTAGGAGATCCCAGCCGAATCTCTCGCCTCCTATAGTAAGATCGCACTAATTTCACTAGTGTGTAATCATCGAATCAACTCTCATAGGTGTCTTTATCCGTAAGGATTGAGCCAAAGGATCTGTCAGAATCTCCGAGCTCTGAACGAGGGCAGTGGATGTGAAAGAATGACTGGAACCTGTGTCTATAAGAACTGCAGCTAAGGCGGAGTAGACACATATAATAACTCGAATCATCTCCGGAGCACCATGGTCGTAATCCTAAACTTTCTGAAGCTGAGCTCTCCCCTGTCCACCTGCTCCCTGTGGTCAGGGTGGACCTCCTGGTGGTGGTGGTGGTAATATCTCATAACATTTTCCACCACCAGCTGCTCGAATAGATCCTCTGCCACATCTGCCTATGCCCTGCGGACCACCTCAATTGAACCTCTGCCTCTGCCTGGGAGGTCCCTCAACTGTCTGTTGATCATCTGAATGGCGGGTCAGACAGTCACGAGCCATGTGACCCTGCCCACCACATGAGTAACACTGCCTACTCCTGGCAGGTAAGTCACTACCTCAGGTGCCCCACACAACTGATCCTGAGTCCGGCGATCGTCCACCCGTGGGTCTGGTCCTCTTGGACCTCTGCGTCATCTGTCTATTGCCAGTTGTAGAAGACTCCACTGCATGTCGACTAGTAGTGGGTCTCACTGCTGGTGTCTGCTCAGCAAGAAAACTCTCTACTAGGAGGGCTCTCTCTAACACCCCTGCCTGAGTTAGGATGCTAAGGGAGATCATCGAAGACCTGATCTCTCACCTGATCCCCTGTTCGAAGGTCCGGGCCCTGAATAATGGGTCTCGTACCATATCCTTTGAGTAGCGCGAGAGGTTGGTGAACCTCACTGAGTACTGTGCTACTGTCATGCTGCAGATGAAGTAGCTCCTGTATCCATACCACTCGTAGAGTGGCTGGAAAAAATTCCACCCGGAATAGGCTCTCGAAGTCTGTCTAGAGTAGTATTGCCTCGACATGAACCTGGAGCATCAGGCTCCACCATCTGCCTTCTGCTGCATGAAGGAGACTGGCAGAAAGGATCACCATGTAGTCTGCTGGTGTCCCTACTAGCCTGAAGACTCTCACCACAACCTCCATCCAGTCCTCATCCGCTTGTGGGTCCATCTCTCCCTAGAACCTAGGTGGATTATGGCATTGGAACTCATGCAATTCTCTCAAGCGGCGTGCATCATCTGCTTCTAGGGATGGTGGCATCAGTGGCCCAATGGGAAGTGATACCGTTGGTGCCTCAACTGGAAAGGGGCCCTGCACCGAAGCCTCGTCGCTTGGTGGGATGTCAGTATGTATGACTATCGGGGATCTGGGGGAGGCATCCTAAAAGAAATAGATGCAACATGGTCAAAATAATATACCTGGTGAGCTGACCTGGTTGAGATGACTTAAGTAAAACTTTTGAAAACACACATGCAATCAGTGTTTTCGTGCACTGAGTCATAAATCAGAAGTCAGGGTCCTGGTGTATGGATATGTCGGCCGCCTGCACCAACACTGGACTCCCTAAACTGAAAACCACACTTATTACCCTTAACACTATTGCTTCACAGAAAATAATATTAGAGTCCTAAGTTCTGCGGTAGAACCTCCCTCTGATACCAATTTGTCACGACCTGTCCTCGGGACCCGTTCCGTGACTACCCCAAGCCCGCCTTCCATAGGCCAGGGGCTGGTGACTAGCACCAAAGGTGTAAATCCCAAATATGGGAAGACATTTCCTTTATAAAAAGTAAACATAGACAATCAGAGTACACAACTGAAAGCAAAACACTAAGCAATACTATATACAGAAGAAGTGATGGAAAATAAAAGGGGCCAGAAATACAAGCCCAACAGTAAAGTACAGGTACAACTGAAAGCAAGTACAACTGAAAGCAAGTAAGCAGCTACTGGGTCATCCTATGGGGTTCCTACCAGAAGGGTAGGTACAAATGGCCTCCTCAGCACTCCACTTCCATCCGTCCACTCTGTGCACCGTCACTCCGAGTGGTCCACCTCCGGGTACTGTCCAGTCTTGCTACTCTCTGCCTCAGTCAGTGCTGTCCATCATCTATAACCAACACAACGAGGTGCGGGCATAGCCTGTGCAGGGGTGAGTATAACGATACTTAGTAGGGACCCTGAGACTGTCAAGGTCTTACAATATCCAACAAGGATAACCACAAAGTAATGAAACAATAGATAACCCTTACTTAGGTATATGCCCATACATATACCTAAGTTATATAGTAACCTGTCTCAATCATGAGGTAAACACAAAAGTCACTGACTCAACTCAAACTAGGATTTCATTCAAGGAATAGTAGTAAGTAACATCCATAGTCAAACTATCGGAATCTCGGCTAATGGTGTACTCCTCCTCTATAGAGTACATTGGGCCTGCCAGGTCACACAGAGGCGCTTCCCACCTTCCTGGACTGCTGTGGTACTCCTCCTGTCGAGTACCGTGGGTCTACTGCGTCACACAGAGGCGCTCCCCACTATGGGTTTTCCACGCTCACACAGAGGCGCTCCCCCTCGTAGCCTGCTGAGGTACTTCTCCTGTCGAGTACCGTGGGTATGATGCATCACACAGAGGCACTCCCCACTGTGGGCCTGCCGTGTCACACAGAGGCGCTTCCCACTGGGCTAGTCAAAACACTCTGAGTCGATCGGTCAGCAGTCGTCAGGTCTCAGCCAGCTACTCAGTCTCTGCACTACGCACGCTCGTCTCTGGGAGGATCCGCTCCAAGAGCTACTAGTCGATACTCCAACTATCACGAAGTCCCAATTAGAAGTATCTCAAAGGTCTGCCTTATTGTAGGGATCTCAATGCAACAGACGGCGCGTCAATCGGATGACCGATCTGTTAGTTATTGGCATTTCCGTTCCAAGAGCCCGGTTGGATTTTAGGTTCAAAACAACCCGACTGTACCCCAACTATGTCCAAACCTCAAGTGGGGTATTCCAAGTAAACTATCTTGCTCTAAAATTTCCATCACCGTAGACGATTCATCGATCGGACACTCGTATCCCAATATATGGGCGAAAAGGTGTATTTGGGCTAAACGGTCCGGACTGGGGTCTGACCCGGTCTGTGGGTCCGACCCGACCCTAAAGGGAGTGGCCCAGCCCGAGGGGTGGCCCAACCTGAGATGGTGGCCCAACCCGAGGGGGTGGCCCAACCAGAAGGCGGCCTGGCCCGAGGGGGTGGCCCGGCCCGAAGGCGGTGGCCCGACCTTAGGGGGTGGCTCGACCCGAAGGTGGCCCAACCCAAGGGGGTGGCCCGACCCAAAGGATTCCTGGCCTGAGGGGGTGGCTTGGCCTGAAGGCGGCCCAATGGCCTGGTTGGACCATCGGCCCAGTCGGCTTGGCAGCCCGGTCGGCCTGGCGTCTCGGTCAGCCTGACTACCAGGCAGCCCAGAGGGGGTCCGCCTTAACCGCGACCAGGGGGGGAAACGCGCACCCCAGGATCCCGAACTGCAAAGCTGTTCAGGTAGGATCTCAAACTGGTGGTAGGTGGTGCCGGTTCAGGTCACCGCAGGACCCTTCGGGTCCCGCCTATTGCATGCACCGGTAGCCGGCTCAGCCAGCCGCCCTCCTTTGTCTGCCGCGGCCTATGGCCGCGGTTTTTCTCCGGAACAGCGCGACAGCGCCACGCCCAGCCCGTCCGACCGCCGCGACTTACGTGGCCGAGACTCCTTCTTCCGGTGCGGTGTGACGGCACCGCGCCCCTCCAGTACTTCCACGACCCAGTTCTCTGCACAGCGCGACGGCGCTGCGCCCCTCTGGCGACCCAGCGGTCTTCACGCTGCCGGTTTCCTTTGCTGCCGGCTCGTTGCTGGTCGCCGCATGTACTGCCGCGGCCTGTCGGCTGTGGCTCGTTTCTCTGCTGTGATCCTCTCTTCCGGTGGCATCGTTACGCCACCGCCGCCATCAACAAATGATAACAATCAAAGGGGGAGGGTCAGGCCGTGTTTATGCGGTCCGAGCCCTCCACGTCACGTTGATATCAATCCACATAACATAATCCGAGGATTGAACGACGAATAACAAGAATAAAAATTCAACTCAAACCCCTACCTCGATTTTCATTCGTTAACGGAGGAAGGATAGTTTGGAGTAGTCAAAGTCGAAGACGACGTCGTCGGCGTTCTTCGTGGGCGACGGTTTCGTCCCTCGACCGAAGGTTCTTCGTTGGCGGATGAATCGTTCTTCGTGGGGGAATTCTCTCTCTCCCCCAAAGCTCCACCAAGATGCCAACCAAAAATAATAGATGAAGTTGTATATTATTTTTTAGCACAAACATTCGAATTCTTATGTTTAATTAAATGATACAACTCATTTAATTAATGGGTGGTGTTAGCTCAAATAAATGGTGGAGGAAGGTGAAGAGGCTCTCCACTTAATTAGGGGTTCCAAGGGGTTAGAACCCCCAGGTGGCCCCCACCATGGAATATCCTCCCAAGGGAGGTTATGTGCGGGTGGGCCCTACCACTAACCTCCTCTTTGAGGTTTTAACCACCAAGAAATAAAAATATAGCTAACACATTATTTTTATTTAATTAAATCAGAAACCCCAAAATCTAACTTCCATTCTCGTCAGAACGCAACTGCAGTGAAGGTCTCAATAAGCAATCACCAACACTGTGAGTTCAACAGTGCCCTCAGATTTCAGTTCCGAGCACCGGTTCAAAAGATATAAAATCCAGCTTGTATGTTTACTGAACATACCTGAACAAAACTTCAGAAATTGATTCCGGGCACACCAGGCCTCAGAATCAAGCATCGTAAATTTTTGCGGACTCGTAAAATTCCCATGTATTTAAGAAAAAATTTTCCACGGAATTTCCTGGTCTTTACATATTGTGCATAGAATATAGTTACATCATTTACCGAATAATATTAAGGTAATATATATCATATTTATTCATTACATAAGTTTATATAATAATTATTTAATGTTTAATATGGAAAATGAAACACATCACATCATGGAGACGGTAAGCCGTACATACACACGAGCGATGGTATTATTCCCTTAGTAGTAAATGGGTAAGGAAGTGGATGATATATTTTTTGTTCCAAAATTAATATAATGTTATAATTATCATATATATATATATATTATTTCCATAAATATACTCATCCAAATAAAGAGTTTATGAAAAATAGACTACACCACGACGTGGAGATGGTATGACGTACATACGCACACATGATGATTTTTTTAGGATAGATAAAAGATGGAATTTGGTTGTCTAATTATCAAATTAAATCTAGTAATATATTTGATATTGGAGATATTACTTTAAAATGGTAACAACAAAAAAATATTAAGTATAAGAAGAAATAATCTTGAAAGACTCGGTAAAGATGATTACCTCTTCTTTGGAGAAATTCTTCTAGATCTCCTCATTGGGTCACTAGGGTTGGCCATTTGAGAAGACCAGAACCTCTATAATCTTTCTATGAAAGTATAGATGATACATTGGTAGGGTATGGTTGATCTTTAAGAAAAAATGTGATTCAAATAATTTAGGGATTATGTTCCCATTTATAATTGAGGTTAGGGTCACTTTTGGAATTTTCTCAAAATATTAATTTAGGCACAAATTAAATCTCAATAAAAATTCCTAAAAAAGGCCATTTATTAGAATATAATATAATAAAAGGTTTTAATTTCATCAAAAAATATATTTTATAAATTTTTTGGTATTATATTAAACCCTATCATTTGGATTAACCCTTAGTTAACCTATTTTCAATTTAACTAAGGTAAAAACTTTTTCAATATTAAAAGGTTTTCAATTTTACTTACATGATCCAAATTAATTCATAAATTAAAAATTTAAAACATTTTAAACCATATAATATTTTTTTATTATTAATTTTTTTATTATTTTTATATAATTTAATAAAATATTATTTTGGTAAAATATCATTACTGTTAATTTTTACACCACTCATTATTTGGACTTTTCAAAGTATCTGGATGAGAAGATAATTTAAAAATATATATTTTATTATAACCCTAAGAGGTCAATATTATCAAAAAAATCATTGATCATATTAGTTATTTTAAATTAAATTTATTTTTATATTTTTAGTATCATGTATTTGATATTTCCATTAATAAAATAACTACCACATCAATGTTGTGAAATTATTTAATATAATTACTTTATCACTAAAAACTAAAAATAAAATACTATGAAATATTAAAACTTATATATTTATAATAATATTTAAGTTGAATATATCTTTTTGGTAACCATATATAAAAAATTATATCTTATTTAAGAATTGAATGTGACATCTTTAAATTTTTATTAAGTAAAATATTATATATACCATAATTTCATCAAGGTGACCGAAAAATTAAAAAATAAATTTATATCATGAAAATGTTTTAATTTAGTTAAAAATATATAGTTACATTCGTTCATGACATAACCTTTTCCCCATGTGGACACATAAGGTATATTAAAGAGAAAGAATGTGACATTTTGTGACTTTCATTAATTTAAATATTATATAATCTATTTTCTTGGACAAGTGTCCATTAAAAAAATTAATTTATATCCTTATGTGTTTAGGATATATTTTTCATCATCCAATAAAACTTTTTCCTGTTTTAGAGTAATTTTATAGTCTTTATAATTTTATTTTAACATAAATTACAAAATTTAGGCTTTACCATTATATCAAAATTTACCTAGGTTACTATTCATATTAGAAAAAAATAAAAGGAACCTGTTGACTAAATTTTGACCTTATAAATCCAAATACAACAACCATTTTTAAAAATTCAAATCTTAGAAGGTTCCGAATTTAATTTATAAGAAAACCTGGAAAAAGTCTATGAAAAATAGTTTTTCAAAAAAAAAATTCCTTTTAAAACATAAAATGTTACTATAATAAATTCATGGATAAAATAATTTAAATAAAATTAATTTTATTATTTTAAATTCAATTCAACAAACTAAAATTTAAAATAAATCCAAAATATAATTGTACCTTGTAAATACTTTCAACAAAAATACGGTTTTAAATAAAAATGACTATTTTCAGTATTCCTTACAAAATAAATGCTTTCTAAAAATTATTATTTGAAGATAAATTTAATATTATGAGATTATGTTTTTCAAATACACTTTCTAGAACATTTAAAAATGAATATTCACTCATAAAATAATATTAAACTCATTTTTAAGACATTTTATTTGAAGAATAAAGCGATTTTACTAAAAATTGAGTGATTATTTAACAATAAATTCATATTTAGATAGAACATTAAATATATTTCATAAATTAGTAATTCAAATTTATTGTTTACAATTTAATGTCTTGGTTAATATAGTAATTTTATACTAATAGTGTCTCACTGTTCATTTAAAATCACATTTGTGTGCAACACAAGCTGTTGAAGAATTAAAAGTATTTAAAGGGAAATATTTATTAAAATATGAGGGTATTAAAATGAAAATTGAAACCAAGGATATAGAGGGTAGTGGAGCTCAGATAGGAAGCTATCCCAATAGGGAAAATTATTTATCTTCTCCATTATATTTTCATTTATTTTTATTAGATATTTAAATATTTTATTTCCTTGAATTTAATATACTACATCTCTAAATATACTTCTATAATTGGATTATTCTAATATCATTATTTTATTTCATTCATGTCATTAATTTAAAAAAATGAGATAATTATCTCATTAATTTCTTCTAATTAAGTGTTTTATTTCTAAATTTTATCAAGATTCTACAATAGTCAAGCATAGCTAAAATAAGAATTATTAGAGATTTTATTTTGGGATATTTTTCTAATAGGAATATTTTTTTCTATTTTGAGAGTAGTTCACCAAATCCAAATAGTAGTTTTATGTTGCAGCAATCAATGTCACCATTTTATGTGTTTGAGAGAAATTTTTAGAAATTATATATGATTTAATTGACTACATGTAAAATTTCTTGAAGAAAATATTGTTTTCATTTTTTTGACTATTGAATTAAATATATTTTCATGATTGGAAGACATATTTTAGGAGTCATAAAATCTAAATTTCCCTTGATCTTTCACTACTAATTCAACTAGTTTTTTATTTGTAAGTACTTCTTATGCTACTTAATTTTAGTCATTTTCAACACTATTATCTTGCAAGATACATTAAGAAAATTTAATCATCAGTACTATTACTTTGGTTTTCATTTTTTTATTCTTTTTGTGAGCTTTTTTCTATTTTTATGGTCTATATAAAATCACTAATTACTTATAGAATTGAACTTGTATATTATTATAGTATTTTTATAATGGAAAATAAATAAATAAAAAATTAGTTTGATAAAACGTAGAATATTTTTGTGTCATTTCCAGAAATGACACATGACACCATGGGAGAAAATGAAAAAAATAAACACTTAATCAATGATACAAAAAAGAAAAACTTTTTATTTGTTTTGAAATATACTATGGGTTTATTTATTTTAACATTTCTGAATTTTAGTCTATATATATAAAAAATATATAATACTGAATAAAAAATATAAAAAATAATTAAACATATTATATCTTCTAATAACGTAAAAAGTGTTAGAAAAGAGAAGAAAAATAAAATTTTGAGGGAGAGAGTAACTATGGACAATGAATAGAACATAAAAAAAATGAATTGATTCATCAAGAAGTTACAAAAAAAATCTAGGATTGGGTAGCTTAATCTCCCTCATTCTTTTTAAAACCCTTTATAATTTAGGTTAACACATAGAGACGTAAAATATGAGTTAAACCTAAAACATCTCATTTATTCCATTATTACATGGATTACCTAAAGAGGAATCCTTAGCCCTAATTAGGGATTTTTGTAATATAGTTAATCAATTAACACTATAAGGTATCAATGAAAATTAATGAAAAATGAGAGCATATCCCTTTTCACTTAAAATTAATACAAGAAGCTATTTTTTACATCTATATGGGAATACTTTTGAAATGTAGTGTCATGTTTACAACTCATTTTTCATAAATTTTTACCAAAAAATACTTAAATGATAGTTAGGAGTAAAGTCACTAACCTCTATCACAAGGATGAAGATACTTTATATAAATTTTAGGATATGTTCTGGGACCATGTTAGGTATTTTCACTATGAAAATATTTCTACCCACCTCTTCATGAATGTTTTCTATGAAGGGTTTTCACCTTTAAGGAAAAACCCTATTGACCATTATACTGGAGGGAATTTTAATGATATAAAAAGAAATAATTATGAAAAATATATAACACTTTATTTATAAATTTATATATCTAATATTCTAGGCGAATAATAGTTATTTTGGATGAACTCATAACTAGTTTAGGGATATAAGTACATTCTAAACCTAATAAAATTAAAGAAAAAATTTAGTCACCAATGATCCATAAATCTTTGAAAAGTATTACTCAAATAGGATGTCAAAACAAAAATCAGTCTCTTAAAGAAAAATTCCAATAATGTTGAATGTTTCGTTCTATTAGAAACTCTTTCCCAAACATTAAAATGGAAACCCAAACTTTTGAAAATGATTTTTTCAGGTATAGTCTTAGGATACATATTATAGATGAACCTTTTCCAATTAATACAATCTATGGTATATAAATAAATTTAATCTATCATGGATATATCAAGGGAAGATTAGAAAATTTACCCCAAGAATCCAATAATATCCCAAACCACAATTTAAAAACCAACAAATGGTTGAAACCAATAATTTTAAGTGGAAGTAAGGGTTAATTTATAATAGTTTCTTTGAATGATTCAATTATAAAAAAAATAATTTTATTCACTGAATCCCAAAATGATTTAGATTAAGAACAAATAGATGATAGGATGCATGATATATATTTCAAAAATAAAATTTATCCAGAAAATTTGGTTTTAGGGGAAATTTTTTTTTAATTAAAACTAAAGCTATTACTAAGGATATTATCATGGTTTTTATCACTAGATTTGGTTTTATATCTCATAAGGAAAGATGAAATGACCTTAGGACTTCTGAAAATTAAATTCATGAAGAATCTTGTCACAAAAATTTATGATTCCTAGAATATGAGGATATTGAAAATAATGATGAAAATGAGTTAACATCTTATATTCCATCTAAGAAACAAATGAAAAAAATTAAAATATAGATAATATTGATGAAGAAATTAAGGGAATACCCATTATTATTAATAATTTAATCCTAATCATTCAATTCTCTCAAAAGATGAAATTTAAATATAAAAAACAGAAATTCTAAAATTATTTTTGATTTTAAAAATGATACAAGTGAATAATATTTTAATTTAAGATTTTATTTAGATCACTTAATATTAAAAATCTCTCAAAAAACATGTTTCTAATAAGAATTAAATCTATATGTTTTCCACTTACAGCCTCACTGAAGATTGTATATCTATATTCCAAAAGATAATCCCACTAAAACACAAGAAACTAATGATTTTTTTCATTACCTATACTATAGGGAATAGTGGAAAACATAATTGTCATTGTGAACTTGGTGTAAAAATAAAATTTATCCTTTTATCACTATTTCAATAATTGATATTGGGAGGGATATAATCTACCAGTGTTATTTTATAGTTTGCCGACAGATCTATCACACTCAACATATGTAGATTTGTTGATATTATTGTAGGAGTTGAGATGTTTTTTAACATGCTGTTTTTTACATATTAAACCTAAAGTGTGATAAGGATGAACCTATCATATTGATAAGGCCTTTCTTAGATACATGTGGAGTTTCCATAGATTTCTTTAAAGGAAATTTAATCATAAATATTTGAAACCAAAAATAAAAATTTAATGTCCTTAAAATAATCAAAGAACACACATATGAGGAGAATGTTTCAATACTATAATTAACAAAAATAGAGGAAACTTTAGAGAATATGGAAGAAGAATTTATATATTTCATGAAATTTTAATAAATAATACCCTTAGTTACTGAAACCTTATTAAAAATTGATTTAGGAAATAAATAAGAACTCTTTTATGTGCATATCCAATATTTTTTAGAAGGCATAGATGATTTTTTTGGGAAAATAAAAATTGTCCAAAATAGAGTTTTGAGAAAAGTGAGATACCGACCTTTTATATAAGTATGGTAAAAATTCATTTTGGTATTACAATAGGTACATAATTTTATAAATTTTCTAGTTTTCACACATAATTAAAGTGATTTATTAATTATTTCGGCCCACCTAAGCCAAAGATTATATCTTCTAACAAAGAAATTCATCAAGTGGGGATAAAAGTGTTCCCTTATCACCTAAAATAATCATTTCTATGTGAGAATAACCCATTTTATATTATGTTTTTTACTGAACTAGAGGAAATATAAGATTAAATGTTTATATGCATCCTAAAAAAATTCATATCATCCATAAGTTCCACCATATTTTATATTTAAGGGATTAACCAATCATTCATTAATAATATAATCTAGATATAATCAGATCCTAATCTAAAAATAGGCGTTGTAGAAGTCTATATCCTAATATGACTGAGGTTGTTAGCGAGGAATTGATTATGTTAATAGATTCTTGAATTACTTTTCCAATATCAAAAAATACTTGGGTTATCCATATTCACATTGTTACTAAGAAGGAAGATGTAATTGTTTTAACATTGAAAATAATGAACAAATTCAAACAAGGATTACTACTATGTGGAGAGTTTTTATTGACTATAGTAATATTAGCACAACTACTAGAAGGGATGATTTTACCATTCTATGTTTAGATCAAATGCTTGAGAGGATGGTTGAGAATGGTTTTTGAGTTTTTTATGCTTATTATGGTTAAAAATATATTTATATATACCTCGAAGACTAATAAAAATTACTTTTAACTTTTATTTTTAGAATATCTTCTTATAAGTGAATAACATTTTGTCTTATGTGGTGCAATGAACTCCTTTTATGGTGTATTATTGTTAATTTTATGATATGATAGAGATAATTAAAGAGTTTCTTATGGATGATTTATCCATTCAGATAAACACATTCAAGAGACATCTTAGTAATATGGAATTACTTTTAGATGGATATCATATAAGGCCCCAGCCTTAAACCTTACTTAATCTTGAGTTATTACAAGATTACACGTTGAGGATCTTTTCGGGTTTAGAGTTTTAGAGAATTAGATCATAAGACTTGCATTACATTCCACATATAAACAAAGTGGTTACATAAAGATAGTATTCTTCATTCCCATCAATGGAACACACATTTAAAATAAAACATGGATTAATTCTTGACACATCCTTGACTCTATCATCTTATCATGTACCTTTCCCTTGACCTGTGAAAAACATTTCAAAAACTTGGGATGAGCATAAAAACTCAGTATGGGTTATAAAAAAAACATGGAAAGGAAACATGAGTTCATATATACATAAGAATGAAATCATACTTTACCCATAAAACATAGGCACTTTAACATGCCTCATAAAATCATGAATAAATCATAGAAACCATAAGACATAAAGGTAACTTGAGGCATTCATAACATTCTTACATAGGGAGTAACCCTCTTGGTTACGTTTGGAATACCCATCACAGTATATTCCCTAAAATCTCTTCGGAGAAACCTTAACGTTTCACTCCTTCGCGTTACCCAATGCATTGGAGAGCTATAACGGGCTCACCCGCCCTTAGTTTATCACGGAACCACCCGTCTTCATAATAATGCCCAAGAACCATAACATAATCATATCACATAAAACATACATAAAGGAAACATAAAATTTCCACCATTCAATCACAAGATATCAATACCACACATTGATATAAAAAATATTATGAAAACCATTTTCAATACCAAAATAAAAGAAAAGTAAAACATGGTATTTATTTTTCTTTTAAAAAGAAGGAATGGCTTGTAGAAGAAGCCGAAACTCAAATAACGGTTACGACGGCGGAGAAGTCGTTGTCGCCGCATACGTACGACAAAAACATTCCCTTTTGTCGTTTGGTAAACGCTTCGTATAAAAAGATTCCTTTTGAATAAACGTAAAAGTCAAAGGGGTTTATACACCGTATAAAAGAAGGTTGTGTATAAAACAAAATATGCCTCAACGAAAGGAGATTGAGACGAAATCCCATACAAAGATAATTTTTAAAATAAAATAGATACATTATGTGTATTTACTATAAGTACACATAAATAAAGTACCAATACAAGATACGACATAATAACATAATGACATAATTTGAAAGTAGGAGATTAACCCAAAGAATGGAAATTGGGTTAAGAAGTTCCCATACCTCGTATCTGACTTGACCCGACCGTTCTTTAAACTCCTGAATAATAAACTTTAGTTAATCTCTACTTGATTATGAATCTTTTCCAAGTTCATTATTTCTTTTATACCATGTTATGAACATCATGAAATCATTTAAGTTAATAATGTTCATTTTGTCGGTATTTGGTTCTTAAGTCAAAAATAGACTTCTTACACTTACATGTTGTTAATTTGGTCAATGTTTCATTATATCCAGAATGGTATTCATGATGTAGATATCATATATTTCATATATATCCAGTACATACATGTATTTAAAATATTACATAATCATTTAGAGGTAAGAAATGAAATGCACCGTTCATGGAGACGGTAAGCCGTACGTACGCATGAACGCTACTTTCATTTCTTTGTCATATTAACGGAATTAAAACTAAATGAGACTTATGTATATTTTAATTCCAGAATTATATTCATCATTTAGATATATCATTAATTTTATATATCCATTATATACATGTACTTTTAATAGTACATTACATTTGGGGATAAGAAATGAAATGCACCGTTCATGGAGACGGTAGTCCGTACGTACGCATGAACGCTACTTTCATTTCTATCTCATACTTTAATGGAAATAAATGATAATGATATATATAGGTATATTATAATTCCAGTATAACATCATATATAATAACTTTAAATCCATCCTTTACACGTCCCACATATGGCATTAACGAATCACATCACTTTGAGGGGGCGGTAGTCCGCACTTCCTTAAGTGAAGATATCGCGTATACCCATAATGGAAGCCATAAAGGTAAGACACAAATGAAAAATACAGAAGCATAAGTAAAACATAAACATATTACATATCATATATAAAAATAGTGACATCATAATGGCCACCTTTGAAGGTGTTAAATGAGTATTGAACAATCATCGTTTCGGGAGGCAGAATTTCGCCATCCACGGAAACCGTATGTTCTTTAACCATTTGATGTAGTTGTGTGAGAGTGTAGCTCAAATAAATCTTATAACAACATCCTAGTATATTGAAGATACTGGTGTTGTTACAAAAGAAGTAAATAAAAAGAGTTTAGGGGGTTGGAGAAGCAAAATAAAACAAATGAACATGAGAGAATGAATTACCTTAAAAAGTGTAACTCCTTTTGAGTTGAGCCTAAAGGCTTCTTTTGAAAGGATTCTGCCCAAAGGGAATCCTCTAGGATGAGGAGAGGAATGTGGAGAGAGCAAATGGGCAGGGGTTGGCCGAGCCAAAGGCTTGAAGAGTGTGTGAAATGGGGTAGAGGTGGGGGCCTTTTATAAGAGGAGAGGAGGGGCACTTTTGGAAAGTAAAGAAATATAACTTTGTTTGAAAATGTGTTTCGGTTTTAAAAGGTCCCACATTTATAGAATTCGTGGATAAGGTGATAAGGATTCGAAATCCACTCATCCAATTGGTTTTGGCCATGTGTAGGTTTTAGATTTTACATTATCTTTCCATTTTATTTTAATCGTTAAATAATGATGTCATCACTGCATCATTATTATGTCGTAAATAATTTAATTTATTTAATGTCTAAAAATTATAAAAAAATACTATGATATAGGAAATCTTTTTAGCTTTCCAATGACTATTTATAATCAAAATTTGGGCTTGTATAACCCCACTTAAAAATTGTTTTCGCAAAACATATTATGTTTGTGTCACTTTCACTTTAACATTAAATAAAAATATATTATTGTCATTTTCCAACTAAAGTGGATACATGGGGTCCCCAAGTTAGGCCATGGCTTGTCTTGGTCGGCCATGACACAACCAATGAGGTTGGGACATGTGTCTAGGTCATTTTATATTATTAAAGTATTATTTATACCATAAACTACACTAATTACCACTAATCGCGATTAAAAACTTAATAAGTTACTATTCACCAAAAAATTATTATAATCTCATTGAACCACATTTTACTTCTTAATGACAACCATGTATGTCGGATTTTCAAAATTCAATACACATTAGTGGTAAACTTTCATTTAACTGAAAAATCAGTTTGCTTGATTACCACTTAGTGGTTTCACTATTCATCAAAAATTGAAGTTTTTCAGAAAATTACCAAAAATTCACCCTAAGCTATATTTGATATTCCGAATTCAAAAATGAAGTCTATTTTACAAAATTCAAATCATATAAGTCACATTAATTAATTTAATAATTAATTCCCGCTGCCAGAGCAAATAGCGTGTTTTTACAAAACAATAAGTATCAAAAGATTGACACCAGTTTAAGTCTAATTTCAAATCGAAATTGATTCCAATGACCACCATTGGATAAAATTGTAAAAATATATTCTAATTTCACTTTAAAACCAATTCAAAAGATAATCTAATCATATAAATAAATTAGATCAAAAAGAGGTTTTGAATTAAAATGCAACATTTTACACTATTCATAAAAAAAAAAGAACTTTATCAGAAAGGTACCAAAAATTACACAAAGTAAAATTTGATATCCCGATTCTTAATAAAAGTTTTATTTGGTCCAAAAGAATGTATAAGAGTGATCAAAACTGTATTTAATGACGGTTCACCATTAAAAGGTGATAAGTGAACCTTTAGTGAAAATTAGAGTATAAAAGCCTAAAATTGAACTCTTTTCCGTATTTTAAGCCTTTGTCTTTTATTGGGTAAATGTAAAAACATCTAAAAACATATCTATTCATATTTTAGTTATTTCTATTCATTCCCGCCAGTACAACGGCTACTTGTTAACTAACATTTAAAATAATATTATTATATTACTAGTGTGCTACGTAAGTTTCAAAGAAACTCATCGTTGTGTATCGGGTACGCTATCGAACATAGCAACCCCTTTTAATTAAAATTCATATTTAATTCTCAAATATTAATAAATATGAAAATTATTTATTCTTTAATTACCTGGGATGTTACATCCTTCCCCCCTTTTGGGAATTGCGTCCTCGCAATTTTATTCACTTATCAAAATAAGTGGGGGTATTTATCCCTCATAGCATTTTCAGATTCCCATGTTGCCTCTTCAATCATGTGGTTTTTCCACAAAACCTTTACCTGGTGAATCACCTTATTCCGTAACACTTGCTCCCTGTGGTCAAGAATCTGGACCGGTTGTTCCTCATAAGATAGGTTCTCTTCCAGCTGAACTACCTCTGGACTCAAAACATGAGATGGATCTGGCATATTCTTTCTCAACATCGAAACGTGAAAAACATTGTGTACCTCGAAAGATAGATCCTTCCTCTGGTTATCTGCATAACTCTTCTGCCTACTCTGAGCTATTCTCATGTGTTTCTGAATCAACTGAACTTTTTCTGCCATCTCTTCTACCAATTCTGGTCCCATCAACTTTCTTTCACCCACTTCATCCCAGAAAGCTGGAGTTCGACACCGCTTCCCATATAATGCCTGAAATGGTGCCATCTGTATACTCGAATGGAAAATATTATTATATGAAAACTCAACCAAAGAAAGATGTTGGTCCCAACTTCCCTGATAATCCATAGAACAAGCTCGTAGCATATCCTCCAATGTCTGAATTGTTCGTTCTGACTGCCCATGTGACTGAGGATGAAAAGTTGTACTAAAATTTAATTCAGTACCCAACGACTTCTGAAGGCCTTTCCAAAAGTTAGAAGTAAACCTGGGATCACGATCCGATACAATGGAGAGAGGAACTCCATGTAACCTGACTATCTCTTTAAGATACAAACGGGAAAGTTGATCACGAGAGAAAGTATCTCATATAGCAAGGAAATGAGCAGATTTGGTCAAGCGATCAACAATAACCCAGATTGCATTATTACCTCGAGATGTCTTCGGTAATCCAACAACAAAGTCCATGGATATATTCTCTCATTTCCACTCTGGCACTGGTAAAGGCTGAAGCATCCCTTTCGGTAACTGCCGCTCTGCTTTAACCTGCTGACAAGTCAAACACTTCATAGTAAAATCAGCAATATCTCTTTTCATTCCATCCCACCAGTAATACTCCCGCAGATCTCTATACATCTTAGTACTGCCCGGATGAACTGAAAACGGAGAACTATGAGCTTCACATAACAACTCTCTCTTCAACTGTGAATCACAAGGCACACATAACCTCTTCACAAACCTCAAAACACAAACACAAACTTATCCAAGAACTCATGGAAAATTTTATTCATAAGGTCCATGAATACAGTAGGTGCATTTGTTAACCCCAAAGGCATAACTACAAATTCATAATGGCCATATCTCGTACGGAATGCGGTCTTCGGAACATCTGCTTCTTTTACTTTCAACTGATGGTACCCCGACCTCAAGTCAATCTTCGAAAAATACTGAGCTCCCTGGAGCTGACACCACTTCATTCGATGGCCCAACATCTGCTGAAGTTGTTGCAAATGATTTTACCACCCCTTTCTGCTTGTAGTCTAGCTGCTTCCCATCACTCAAGCTCCTTGTCGGACACTCGTTTGCATAGTGACCCATCTCATTGCACTTATAACATTTCACTAACTGTAAATCAAATTTATTCTTACCTTCACCTTGATCCTTTTCAGTGCAATCACGAGCCTTATGTCCCATCTTACCACATCGGTAGCACTTCCTAGAATTCAAAAGACATTCCCCAGCATGCCTTTTGCCACATTTATCACAAATTGGAAACTTAGTTATCTTACCATCAGACCTTTTTGAAGAATTCTTACCATTCTCCTGCAACCTCGGTCTCTTCTTCTGCTGGTTGTTATAGGACACTTGGTCATCGGCAAACTCCATTTCCACCTTCTCAGCACATCGAACAAGCTTTTCATAACTTTTAAACTCACGAGAAGCCAATGCCCTTCGATACTTTGGCTTTAATCCTGAGTAAAAACGATTGATTTTACTATCAAGGTCCCGGATAAAATTTGGAGCATACCTTGCCAATCGAGTGAACCTTTCTTCATAGGCAGCCACTGAGTCTTCCTCTTGCCTCAATTCCAAGAATTGCTTTTCCATCCTAAGTCGAACAGCCTTAGGAAAATACTTCTCAAGAAACATACCTTTGAATTCATCCCAGTCAAGAGCATCAATCTCATCGGCATCCCTGATATTTTTAACCATAGACCACCACTGATCTGCTTCACCCTCCAGACGATAAATAGAAAGACTAACCTTTTGATTGTCTGAACACCCCATGACATCAAAAATCTTCTCCAGTGCTTTAATCCACCCTTCAGCTTGCACAGGGTCAGATGATCCTCTGAATGATGGGGGATGTTGCCTCATGAAATGTTCCACCATTGACATGTTCCTATGCGGTTGATCTGGCTGATCTCGTGCATGGATACCACCACCATTTATAGCCTGAGTCAACTGTGCCATCACTGCAACAAACTGTTCAGTTCCGATTCCAACCATCTCAGGTTGCTGATTTGGAAGGTTGTCTTCCTCCTGATGTCGTCCCAACATAGCTGCTTTGTTTCCCCTACGGAAAACCATTCTGAACATGGAAATATCTTAGGCGAAGCAACATGGTAATCCGTAAATGCTATATCATTTCAATCATATTATAATTTAACACTTTTCTAACTCCTAAAGTTGTCTAAACCGACCTCTGATACCAACTATAAGGCCCCAGCCTTAAACCTTACTTAATCTTGAGTTATTACAAGATTACACGTTGAGGATCTTTTCGGGTTTAGAGTTTTAGAGAATTAGATCATAAGACTTGCATTACATTCCACATATAAACAAAGTGGTTACATAAAGATAGTATTCTTCATTCCCATCAATGGAACACACATTTAAAATAAAACATGGATTAATTCTTGACACATCCTTGACTCTATCATCTTATCATGTACCTTTCCCTTGACCTGTGAAAAACATTTCAAAAACTTGGGATGAGCATAAAAACTCAGTATGGGTTATAAAAAAAACATGGAAAGGAAACATGAGTTCATATATACATAAGAATGAAATCATACTTTACCCATAAAACATAGGCACTTTAACATGCCTCATAAAATCATGAATAAATCATAGAAACCATAAGACATAAAGGTAACTTGAGGCATTCATAACATTCTTACATAGGGAGTAACCCTCTTGGTTACGTTTGGAATACCCATCACAGTATATTCCCTAAAATCTCTTCGGAGAAACCTTAACGTTTCACTCCTTCGCGCATCCTTGACTCTATCATCTTATCATGTACCTTTCCCTTGACCTGTGAAAAACATTTCAAAAACTTGGGATGAGCATAAAAACTCAGTATGGGTTATAAAAAAAAACATGGAAAGGAAACATGAGTTCATATATACATAAGAATGAAATCATACTTTACCCATAAAACATAGGCACTTTAACATGCCTCATAAAATCATGAATAAATCATAGAAACCATAAGACATAAAGGTAACTTGAGGCATTCATAACATTCTTACATAGGGAGTAACCCTCTTGGTTACGTTTGGAATACCCATCACAGTATATTCCCTAAAATCTCTTCGGAGAAACCTTAACGTTTCACTCCTTCGCGTTACCCAATGCATTGGAGAGCTATAACGGGCTCACCCGCCCTTAGTTTATCACGGAACCACCCGTCTTCATAATAATGCCCAAGAACCATAACATAATCATATCACATAAAACATACATAAAGGAAACATAAAATTTCCACCATTCAATCACAAGATATCAATACCACACATTGATATAAAAAATATTATGAAAACCATTTTCAATACCAAAATAAAAGAAAAGTAAAACATGGTATTTATTTTTCTTTTAAAAAGAAGGAATGGCTTGTAGAAGAAGCCGAAACTCAAATAACGGTTACGACGGCGGAGAAGTCGTTGTCGCCGCATACGTACGACAAAAACATTCCCTTTTGTCGTTTGGTAAACGCTTCGTATAAAAAGATTCCTTTTGAATAAACGTAAAAGTCAAAGGGGTTTATACACCGTATAAAAGAAGGTTGTGTATAAAACAAAATATGCCTCAACGAAAGGAGATTGAGACGAAATCCCATACAAAGATAATTTTTAAAATAAAATAGATACATTATGTGTATTTACTATAAGTACACATAAATAAAGTACCAATACAAGATACGACATAATAACATAATGACATAATTTGAAAGTAGGAGATTAACCCAAAGAATGGAAATTGGGTTAAGAAGTTCCCATACCTCGTATCTGACTTGACCCGACCGTTCTTTAAACTCCTGAATAATAAACTTTAGTTAATCTCTACTTGATTATGAATCTTTTCCAAGTTCATTATTTCTTTTATACCATGTTATGAACATCATGAAATCATTTAAGTTAATAATGTTCATTTTGTCGGTATTTGGTTCTTAAGTCAAAAATAGACTTCTTACACTTACATGTTGTTAATTTGGTCAATGTTTCATTATATCCAGAATGGTATTCATGATGTAGATATCATATATTTCATATATATCCAGTACATACATGTATTTAAAATATTACATAATCATTTAGAGGTAAGAAATGAAATGCACCGTTCATGGAGACGGTAAGCCGTACGTACGCATGAACGCTACTTTCATTTCTTTGTCATATTAACGGAATTAAAACTAAATGAGACTTATGTATATTTTAATTCCAGAATTATATTCATCATTTAGATATATCATTAATTTTATATATCCATTATATACATGTACTTTTAATAGTACATTACATTTGGGGATAAGAAATGAAATGCACCGTTCATGGAGACGGTAGTCCGTACGTACGCATGAACGCTACTTTCATTTCTATCTCATACTTTAATGGAAATAAATGATAATGATATATATAGGTATATTATAATTCCAGTATAACATCATATATAATAACTTTAAATCCATCCTTTACACGTCCCACATATGGCATTAACGAATCACATCACTTTGAGGGGGCGGTAGTCCGCACTTCCTTAAGTGAAGATATCGCGTATACCCATAATGGAAGCCATAAAGGTAAGACACAAATGAAAAATACAGAAGCATAAGTAAAACATAAACATATTACATATCATATATAAAAATAGTGACATCATAATGGCCACCTTTGAAGGTGTTAAATGAGTATTGAACAATCATCGTTTCGGGAGGCAGAATTTCGCCATCCACGGAAACCGTATGTTCTTTAACCATTTGATGTAGTTGTGTGAGAGTGTAGCTCAAATAAATCTTATAACAACATCCTAGTATATTGAAGATACTGGTGTTGTTACAAAAGAAGTAAATAAAAAGAGTTTAGGGGGTTGGAGAAGCAAAATAAAACAAATGAACATGAGAGAATGAATTACCTTAAAAAGTGTAACTCCTTTTGAGTTGAGCCTAAAGGCTTCTTTTGAAAGGATTCTGCCCAAAGGGAATCCTCTAGGATGAGGAGAGGAATGTGGAGAGAGCAAATGGGCAGGGGTTGGCCGAGCCAAAGGCTTGAAGAGTGTGTGAAATGGGGTAGAGGTGGGGGCCTTTTATAAGAGGAGAGGAGGGGCACTTTTGGAAAGTAAAGAAATATAACTTTGTTTGAAAATGTGTTTCGGTTTTAAAAGGTCCCACATTTATAGAATTCGTGGATAAGGTGATAAGGATTCGAAATCCACTCATCCAATTGGTTTTGGCCATGTGTAGGTTTTAGATTTTACATTATCTTTCCATTTTATTTTAATCGTTAAATAATGATGTCATCACTGCATCATTATTATGTCGTAAATAATTTAATTTATTTAATGTCTAAAAATTATAAAAAAATACTATGATATAGGAAATCTTTTTAGCTTTCCAATGACTATTTATAATCAAAATTTGGGCTTGTATAACCCCACTTAAAAATTGTTTTCGCAAAACATATTATGTTTGTGTCACTTTCACTTTAACATTAAATAAAAATATATTATTGTCATTTTCCAACTAAAGTGGATACATGGGGTCCCCAAGTTAGGCCATGGCTTGTCTTGGTCGGCCATGACACAACCAATGAGGTTGGGACATGTGTCTAGGTCATTTTATATTATTAAAGTATTATTTATACCATAAACTACACTAATTACCACTAATCGCGATTAAAAACTTAATAAGTTACTATTCACCAAAAAATTATTATAATCTCATTGAACCACATTTTACTTCTTAATGACAACCATGTATGTCGGATTTTCAAAATTCAATACACATTAGTGGTAAACTTTCATTTAACTGAAAAATCAGTTTGCTTGATTACCACTTAGTGGTTTCACTATTCATCAAAAATTGAAGTTTTTCAGAAAATTACCAAAAATTCACCCTAAGCTATATTTGATATTCCGAATTCAAAAATGAAGTCTATTTTACAAAATTCAAATCATATAAGTCACATTAATTAATTTAATAATTAATTCCCGCTGCCAGAGCAAATAGCGTGTTTTTACAAAACAATAAGTATCAAAAGATTGACACCAGTTTAAGTCTAATTTCAAATCGAAATTGATTCCAATGACCACCATTGGATAAAATTGTAAAAATATATTCTAATTTCACTTTAAAACCAATTCAAAAGATAATCTAATCATATAAATAAATTAGATCAAAAAGAGGTTTTGAATTAAAATGCAACATTTTACACTATTCATAAAAAAAAAAGAACTTTATCAGAAAGGTACCAAAAATTACACAAAGTAAAATTTGATATCCCGATTCTTAATAAAAGTTTTATTTGGTCCAAAAGAATGTATAAGAGTGATCAAAACTGTATTTAATGACGGTTCACCATTAAAAGGTGATAAGTGAACCTTTAGTGAAAATTAGAGTATAAAAGCCTAAAATTGAACTCTTTCCGTATTTTAAGCCTTTGTCTTTTATTGGGTAAATGTAAAAACATCTAAAAACATATCTATTCATATTTTAGTTATTTCTATTCATTCCCGCCAGTACAACGGCTACTTGTTAACTAACATTTAAAATAATATTATTATATTACTAGTGTGCTACGTAAGTTTCAAAGAAACTCATCGTTGTGTATCGGGTACGCTATCGAACATAGCAACCCCTTTTAATTAAAATTCATATTTAATTCTCAAATATTAATAAATATGAAAATTATTTATTCTTTAATTACCTGGGATGTTACATATCAAGTGACCAAAATTGTTCTTAATAGGAACATATGTCAATTTATGGTCACCAAGGGGATATTTTAAGGTTAAAATGTGTCTAGGAAGATACTTACGGCTGTTAATACTAAAATTGTGGTCGTTTAAAATATTACACATCCTAAAACGTTAAAGGTGTTAAGATTTTTTTAGGTCATTTTGGTTTCTACAAGATATTCATAAAATATCTTTTTAAAGGAATTTTTTACCATTTTTATTAAAATTTTCACCTTTGTTTGATGATAAATATCTTGATTCAATTATCCCAATCACATAGAAACTCACATATTCACCCATTTTCAATTCCCTTGGATGTAATTTACCATTTGAAATAATGTGTGATGCCAATGATGTTTTTGTTGGAGAAATATTGGAATAAATAAAAGAAAAAAGGTTATGTATGGTGTATTATTCTAGTAGGTTACTAGATCACGCCTAAAGTAATTATATTAAAACTGAGAAATAATTACTATTTATATATTTTAAACTTGATAAATTCATCCAATACTTGATTGGGTCCCAATTTATTGTGTTTACTGAACATTTATCCTCAAAATATCATCTACCTAAAAAGAGTCTAAACCAAGACTCACTAGATAGATCCTTTTTACATTGTAATTTGACTTTTGGACATTATCGATAAGCATTGTGATAAGAATTTAGTGTAACATCACCTATCTAAGTTGTCCAAAACTAAAAATGGTGACACTATATATATGAGTTCTTCATTCCCTGATAGAAAAATGGTTGTTTGTTTCTCTCGACAAACTCTATGGAAATAGATTTATTTAAATTCCCTAGCTATTGGAGTCACTCAAAATGATTTTACATAAAACCATAGATTGAAATATATTTCATAACATAAATACTACTATTGAAATTATCCCTTGATTTTTAGGAGGTGTGATGATGGTATATTGAGAAGATATTCTCATTAGTGTGAAATGTTGTAATTTTTTTTGAAATTTTCACTCTTAACTATGGGGTAGAAATCCTGTTGGAGAGAAAATTGATTAAAATTTCTTATAAGATGGTTTTTATTGGATTATAAGGTTTAATTATACAAAAATTATTGTTATTGGATATGATAAATGTCAATGGTTGGGCAATGTGGGTAAGAAACAAGAGATTTCTCAAAATGAATTTTAGAGGCTTAAATTTTCAATGTTTGGGGAATGGATTTCATGGGAAAATTTTCATATTCTTATTGGAGTAAATAGATTTTTGGTGGTATAGATTATGTTTCTATGTGGGCAGAGGCAACGTCACCTCCAAATAATCAATCTTTTAATGTTGTCAATATCATTAAAAAAATATCATTTATGGGTTAGAGGCTAACAAAACCCTTTTCATTGATAATGTAACCCATTTTAGAACATTTAATTCAATAAATTAGTAAAAAATAGATATTTTCATAAAACTAGAACTTCTTAACACCCACAGTCGAGTGAAAAAGTTGTGTTGTGAAATATGTAACTTAAAAAAAATTATAGAGAAAACTATCTATTGTTATAAGAAGGATTCATCTTTAAAATTATATATATACTTGTTGTATTATATAATTTCCTTTAAAACTCCCATAGGGATGTCTCTTTATTGTCTTATATTTATGAAGTGATGTAATTTACCTATTAATATTTATCAACAATCCTTTTGGTCTATTATAAATTTTACTTTGATTTCAAAAACACTAGTGAGAGAATATTTCTTGATTTGAGTGATCTTGATGAGATTATAAGGGAGTTTTATGTAAATAATATAATTTACAATGGGAAAACTGTGAATTTTAATGATTTCTTTATCCAATATAGATAATTCATGACAAGTCAAAAGGAATTATTTTTTAACTCTAGAGCTTATATTTTCCCTAAAAACATAAAGCTTAAATGGTTTGGGCCCTTTATAATATTAAGGGTATAAATCAATGGAGTTGTGGAGTTGGTATGTGAGGATAAAAAATATTTTTTTGTTAATAAAAAAGGATCAAACATTAATTTGAGGGGTATGCAAAGGGATTAAATACTTTATTTATCCCTGAAAAACGATATTTAATTGAGTTTAACTGAGGACTATATGCAATTATTTATGAGATTCATCCCATGGTAAGTTATTTTTTTCTTAGTTGGGGTGTTTGGAATAAGACTCTAATGCTACTTATTTCCACCTATTATTCACTAATATTTTCATAGATAAAATTTTCTTTTATAATCACATTAATGAATTAAAATATCTACTTGTGTTTGGAAAATCCAGGATACTTTATTCTATTTTTCTCAGGAATCATTGGTAGCTGAATATAAACTGAACTATACTTAAAAATTAAAATTTTAAAACTATTTATGGTAGGAACTTATAACAGTTTTAATAATTAAGAGGGTTTTCAATCTAAATCAACTATGAAATCCAATCACCTACATCCCAACTCTCCTTACCTCTCTTTTTTAGCTTTTAAATTTTTGGTTTGTTATTTTATTCTATTCATTATAAAGATGCTAAACCTTGATAATAAGAGGGTTATATTAAGGTTTATATATGGTAAGTGTCTTTGGATATACTTAAAAGATAATACCATCAATATCATGGGAGTTATTATTTAATTAGTTCCCCTTTTTTCTATTTCATTTTGAGTCAAAAAAATTTAATTATTCCATATTGATGGAAATAACTACTTAAAATTTATTTTAAAGTGAATTTGTATACTAGAAATAAATTAAAAAAATATATTTTGGTTACGACATTTTCATTAAATATTGTGTGTTTAATGAGTTCCAATTCATGATTTATTTTTCACATAATTAAAAGTCATATTAAATTTCAAGTTTACTCATGCATAATGTTTTAATATTATGTGTTTGTGGGGAATTATTATGTAGTAATTATTTAGATCATCTATTTTCATGTTGTAAATTTTATTATATTTTTTTATTTTATTTTTTTAACTTCAATATAAGCCATGGATGTAGTCTAAAACTACTATTATTTGAAAATATATTTTAAATAAACATTCAAAATTGTTTTTTCAACTTTAAAGTTCAATATTTGGAGAAATGATTAGATTTATTTGTGGTGGTTGGGGATTTATAACGTGATTAACTATATATCAATGTTGTTAACATCAAATGTCATAAATGTTTTCAAAATTTATTTTTTCTAAGATATTTTTTTTTAATTTTTAGTTGTTGAAAATGATTCTAAATAATGAATGTTGTTTTCTCCACTTTTGGGCGGTTAATTTCTATTAACCCATGGAATTAATTGGGTTCATCATTCTATTCACCTTTTGAAAAAACATTCTTTTAGAAACATTTTGGGATTATGTCTTGTAATTATTATTGAATTTGATATTTTTTATTTCAATTATTCTAATAAGATATGCATCAAAAAATTTTATGAAACAAAATTTATAATCTATGTTGAGATATTTATTTATTCATGTTATTATTAGAATATTTATTTTTATATGCTACTAATTATACTATACTAGCCATCTCATATTGTTTCTAATTATTTAGAATTCCATATTTTTTTGTTCCACTTCACCCAAAAGGTAAAGTGAAATTTGGAAGGTTTAGTTGGATTCAAAATGATGTTTGTTTAATTATTATCAAAATTTTAATTTTCAAACAAATTTTTAATACATGAAACCAAAATTATACTAAATTTTTTTAATTTATTTAGGAAAACTACATTTTATACATGATTGGGTCCATGAGGGAAATATTTTTGGAATTAAATTATTTGTAGAATTTAATTTTTTCACTTGTGTTATTACATTTCTACCATGTAATTTTATTAATGTATTTTTTTAGAATAAGTAAAATCTTATGTCTGAAGGAATTTTATGTGACTGGTATTTGATAAATTTCATATACATATTTTTGATGAATTAATTGAGTTTTTAATGCTAAAATGCGATGATAGTATACAATTATTAAATTTTGATTATTTTTATTTATAATTTTCTTACATTTAATTTCTTAACTACTATGTTACTTTTGGTGTTTGATTTATTGATTATTCATTCCTTAATTTTTCAAATTAGTTTAGAATGATTTTTTGGGTTAATATTTTTTAATCTTATTTGGAATTTTATTTTGAATTGATTTTTACAAAACTTTGATTCTAGAGGTCAATTATTGGAATGAATTTTAGTTTTTTATTTCCATGTTTAATTGAAAGATTTATATTTTTGTGATTTAATGTTTATATATACAGTACAATAAAGGAAATTGAATTACTTATATATATTTTTTGGAATAATTTGTCTATGAAATTTGGAATGTATTTGAGAAATTGTTAAGTGTTAATTTCTATAAGGCCTCATCATTTTTGTGAGCCTTTTTGAATTTTACAATTTTTTTGGTTATTAGGTTTCATCATAAAGCATTTTATTTTTGAACATATGAATTTATAATCTTGATTTTAATTCTTCCATTATGAATTGTAAGGATTCTAACCATTGTAAAATTTTCAACTAAGAGCATTGACTAAAGCCGATTCGGTCAAGCGTCACTTTGGTTGAAGGAATTGGATATTAGGTGACTCTAAAACAATTAAAACTATGTAGGAAGAGTATAAGATAATATTTTAAATTATAATATTATTAAATTTGTTGGAGAGGATTCAAAGCTGGTTAAAGTATATAGTTTCATATAATCTCAAGTACTGAGACCAAAGTTCAAAAAACACATGGATTATGCCAAGTGAGGCTGTCTAAGTCTGAATGAAAAATAAAAATGAACATATAAAAAATCATTCGATCCATGACAAGTTCAATAATTAAAACAACCTAAGATGAACCAAGGAAAGAAAACACCATATAAGAAGGTCCACTAATGTCTACGGTCAATCAATTGAGGTTAAACCTTGGATCTACACTAAAACAAAGTCAAATAGATGGAGTTGAGTAATGAAAATTCATAGATAGATTTAGTAATCTATGTTGGGTTTGAAGATAATGACCCACATATATTGTTATAACCCTCAATTTTAAATTATGTATCCCTTTAATTCATTATTTGTTTAATAACCTTTTTCTCCCACAACACTGAACAAAAAACAAACCACAAAACATGATGTAACTGTTATAATGCAGTTTTTATTTTGGATGAATAAAATAGAGGTAAATTATTTATCTAATATATGTATAAATAAATATAATTTTAAATAATAACGAATTTATAAAATTCTATCTATGTATCTACATGGCTATTAATATCAACTTACACTTAAAAATGCATTTTTTCCTAAAATTATCTTTTTATGAGCATTATTTTAAGAAAATAAATATAGTATAGATATTGAATATTCCTGGTATAAATATTATATTTTTTATGAATAATAAAATAATACAATTTTGATTAGTAAATAACAGGAAACATGAATTATAATGGTTAATACATTGAAAAGTTTCATTCATATAAAAAAGTTTTCTATTATATTTTATGCTATAATTTAAAATATTAATTATATAATTATAAAAATATTAATTTTAAAAAATTAAATACATTTAAGGATTTATAATAAATATATTATCCTTGGATTAATTTTTTATATTTTTCTAAAATAATTTATTTTTAGTTTAATAATGATGAAATTTTGATTTTTTTGAAAAACTATCACTATATTGACATTATCATGACACAAGTATGGCTTAAAAGTTTTTGAAAATAATTTCTATAATATATATATATATATATATTTAATAAGTAATATAAATATTTTAAAAACACTATTTTTAATTTATTATGTGTTTATCATTTAGAAAACTTTTGTAATATTTTACTCAAAAAACTATTTTTATTCACTTATATTAAAAATAAATTTCCTAACATGATGAAATTAAATATAAAAAAATTTATTTCATATTTTAGATCCAAATTTTTATATTAATTAATAATTAAGATTTCATTTTTATGCATAAATGATTGATTACAATGATTAAATTTAATAACCATGATAATAATGGAATTTTTATTTTCAAAGACTTGTAGTATTAATGTTGGGTTATTTTTATTTAACAAATTAAATTGATATATTTTATATAATGGATTTGATACAATTTTAACACATGTATTAAAATATATTATCACCCATTTAATTGGTAATTAATGTCATATTTTATTTAAAAGGGGGTGGTTCCTTGGTCAATAAACAAAGGAACATTTATTAAATAAAATAAAATAAATGTTAAAAAAGTCTAAAAGATGGTATTTTTTATAATATTTTTCATGAATAGGATCCCAATCTATATGGTGGTTATCCATCCAGGTGATTTGATAGCTGACCCCCCATATTGGTGAGGCTATATCCAACCATGTTCTCTTCACTAAACACATGTGTAATGATATGATTTATCTCCATGAGTGAGTTAAAGAAATCCATCCATCAAGTTGTGATCGGCCAAGCAAGATGTACCACACTATTCTGAAGAGCTTGAATGATGGTGGTTGAATCACTTTCAATCCAAATATTATTCAAACCTTTTTTCTTTTTGAATGAAATTTCATCTATAACACTCAATATATCTTCCTCCGAATATGAGGAGAATCCATAGGTTCCATAAAAGAAATCATTCTGCTTCCCAAGGTGGTCCCAGTACAATTCTACACATCTCGAGGGCCCTGGGTTATCTTTAGAGGAACCATCAACATTTACTTTAATCCATACTGGGAAAGGATATTTTCTAAAGACATCAAATGTGCATCTAGGATGACTATAGAGACTATTGATATAGAGTCACAATAGGATGATGAAATTAGATATAGAAATATTACAGTTACCCTCTTGATTCGAAGTAGCTTCACATATAGAATTAAGAATTTTCTCCCAACCATCATGTAAAATGAATAAGCTATTATGATGTAAATAAGATTTTTTTTCATTCCAAACCATATGAATGATCTCAATAACAACATCAAGAAAAAGGTTCTTGATCTGATGATAGGGGTATGAAGCAACAAAAATGCTAAAGTGGTGAGATGATTGATCCCAAAAGTAACCATCTATTATCCAAGAGATCAAGAATATATTTCCAAAGAGCAGTAGTAATAGCACAAGAAATTAAAATATAGTTAGTGTCTTCCCTATACTGATTTTATAGAATACATTTATATAAAATTTATAACCCAAATAATTGGAGACATGTATCAGTGGGGATCCATTTGTGAGAAACTCTTCAAACAAAAATGAATATTTAATGTTTTATCCCAGGATTTTCAAAAAAAATTCCATTAAAATTCATTATGTGAATTTCTCAAATGGTGGTTGTAAAAGGTTTTAGAGTCTAGAATTCCATTGTGAGTAGGTTACCAAATAGAAAAATCATCAATGTTATAGAAGGGATAATTATCAATGAGATGATAAACTTTATCAAGAATATAAAGACTATGAGATTTTAAGATATCATTATTAGAAATAGTAATGTCCTCAGATCAATGATTGGGATCAACCATAGAAATCTGAGGATCTCTAGTCTAGTTATCTAAGAAATTTTTTATATAATAATCTCTATTAACCATCCATATACAACTAGACATGATTTTGGAGAAATATTGTTTAATGTATGTATAGATAGAAGAGTCCATATGGTTTAGGTTACCTTTCTTCATCTTTTCAAGGAACCTAATTTTAAGGAATGTAAGTTGACTGTAGTCGTTATGGAGGAAATTCCATGTAATTATAGGTGGTAAGTCACCATTGAAAAGTTTAATATTTTTTATTCAAATAAAAACATTGGTTAAAGGTTTACAGCCGTTAGACCTAGGGGTAGTCACTAATTTTCTTTTCAAAGTGATTCTACTCCAAACAAAATTTTAATGTAGACATTAATTTTTCTGAGAAGGATAATAATCCATTTGTAGATCGTTAGAGAGTAAAACATTTTAGAGAAAATAGTCGATTTAAAAAGGCACTTTCATCCTACCATAGATAGAGACTTTTCTTTCCAAAAGGATCATTGATTCAAAATTTGGGAAATGATTTTTAAGAAATAACAACTTTTAGGTCTACCTGAAAAAATGAGAACACCAAGGTATGTGAAAGGGAGGTGGTCATATTTTAGTTCTAGATCATTAATAATGATGATTTTTTGTTAGACATGACATCATTCCAAATAAAATAAAGGATTTATTCCAAATAATGGATTGACTATATATCTCTTTATAATGAGCTACACAAGCCTTAATATTTTAAATATTTATTTTTACTCCTTATACTAAAAAAATGAGGTCTACCACATAGAGGAGGTGAGTGGGAGAAGCCAGGTTCTTAGAAGCATGGATATGAATAAGCCTCCATTGCTCAACAAGATGGGTGAGATGTATTTCTAAATAATCCTCTAAAATAGAGAAAAGAATGTCTGAGAGGGGGTCACCATGTTCGATACCTTTTATGCTATTAAAGTGCCCCTATGGAGAGCCATTGATATGAATGGATATGATATATGAGATGAAAATAATTCTAATTCATCAAATTAAAATATTATTAAAACAAAAGTATTAGTGTAACTTGTAGATAAAGATCCAATTAATTGTATTAAAAGCGACCCTATTATTTAGTTTTATGGAAATAACACCTCCCCTATTAGGTTTCTTTAAAATACTAGTGAATTCAGAGGAAAAACAGATACAATCTTGAATGGTTATACCCTTGACTAAACCAAATTAGTTCTAATAGATAATTCTTTTAGGAGTAGTTGCAAGTCTATTGGAAAGTAGCTTAGTAATGATTTTATAGAGAGTATTGATAAGAACAATAGGTCTGAAGTGATGAAAATCAGATGAATTATCAACTTTAGGGAACAATGTAAGGAATTAAGCATTATTACCATAAGGGATATTTCCATTGGAAAAGAAATATTTTTCCAAACTATAATCATTATATTGAATAACATCTTAATAATGTTGAAAAAAACCATTATTGAAACAATCAGGACTAGGGGCACTGTCCGATTTTAATCTAAAGAAAGTTTCCTTCATCTCATGATAAAAAGGTATTCTAGTGATAAAATTGTTATCTTCATAATTATCAATGATAGTAATGAAATTAGGGAGAATGAATTTATTAATATCAGGACCATTGAAAATATTGGTAAAGTAGGAGATGACATGATTAGCAAGACCATACTCATTATCAATAATGGTGTCCTCATAATTAAGATAAGAGAGGGACCCACAAGATTTCATAACCCTTTAAAGAGTTTTATAAAACATTGTGGTCCTATCCTCATCCTTGAGTTATTTATTTTTAAATATTTTCTTATGAATGTTTCATTTTATTGAACCCAAAGATTAATTTTTTTTGTGAGATTAATTTCTTATTGGGGATCTATAGTAAAATTAGATTTCATGGTGATAGTTTTAATTTGTTTAATATTTCCTTCCAAAGAAACAATTTCACTATCAATTTGGTAGGATTTTGATTTAAAACATCCTTTTATATATTGTTTAAGGATTTTTATCTCCATGATGAAAGTGAAGGAATATTTACCACAGTTCATAGAAATCCAAGAATTTTTAATAGTGATATCACAATCTGGATCTAAAACCAAATAATTATTGAATCTAAAAGAAAGAATCATCTTCGAGTTTTTTATAGAGAGAGTGACCAAGAATGGGTGATGTTTATAATTAAGTTTTGGGAGAGTGGTGCTAAAGATGGTATCCCAATTGTCCATGATTTTATCATTAGAAAAATCCATCTCCAGTTCACTAGCTACCACCCTATTATAATGCCTTCTATACCAAGTTTATTTAACCCCAACAAGGTTTATTTCAATTATATTTCATTATTTAATGGATGTTTTGAATTCTCTAGAGGAGATAATGGAATGGCCTGGACCCATTTTTTCACTTGGGCCAAAAATAAAATTAATGTACCCAACTACAATCTGGGGTTCAGGAATTATATTTCCTAAATATGAGAGGTTATACCAAAGAGGTATTCTATACTAATACATATTTTAATCATATAAAAAGTGAAAAAAATGTGGGAGTTTGAGGATCAAGGTTCACAGGTAAACACTTGATCATAAATATTGTAAACAATAACATTATTTAAAGAAGCATGAGAAATAATCTAGAGAGTTTCAATGAAAGAATTTTTATTGATCACACCAAGATAAATAAAACCATTATAATTCAAGTGTTAAAAAAAATGAGTAAAGATAGTTTTTGGGATCAAAAATAACAAAATATTTGGGGTGATTATTGTGAAGAAATATTTCTAATGTAGTAATGTTGTCAGAGTTAGCAATACCCTACTAATTCCAAAATAAAATATTCATTTAAACATATACTTGGGGTTGTAACTCCCATTATTTTTTATTATCGGAGATCATTATCATGGAGGGTCTTCTTACTATTTTATTCATTTTGGGGCTAGGATTTGAAGCTTCATCATCCTATTTAACCATAGATGTAACAGTAGGAAGTATGTTAGTAGTACCTGCCTTTGAATCTATGGTGGTCTTTGATTCATGATCAATAATCATTATGTATATATCCAAAAGAGTGTTGTTATGTTCAAGATGGGGATGCTGAATATTGATATCACTTTAATGTTATACAGATACAATAGGTTGTTCTTTGGTTATATTAATACTCATAGAAATTATAGAGTCCCCATCCCTATCATTTGCATCATTTATGGCATATAGTTGAACTCTAATAGCGGTCTGATGGAAAATTTTGTCTCCTTCAGATGATGCAAGTGAATTGTCATCAATATTAGTATTAATAATAAGTTTTTGAGCTTCATAATGGCTATGCATACTCATTTACATAAGACCATCAGAGGATTCAAGATCATCTTCTTTATCAGACTATCTTAATGAAGTCTGCAAGTGCTCGGGTTGATCCTCATAGTTGATGGTATCCAGGAGTCTATGATCCTGGATCACATATATAGAAGTATAGTCATAAGAACTATTGTCTTTATCATATTTTTGAGAAACTCTAGTAGTCTGTTTCATAATTCTAGTTTCTTATAGAGTTTTATATAATCTTTCCCCATTTAGAGTTTGAATTTTAGGAGTTTAAATTAATGTTATATAATATTTATTTCACTTAATTTTTAAAAAAATGTTTTTCAACAAAACCATAATTCTATAGTTTATATTATTAAAATTAAAACATAATTTTAAAATATTTTTAAATTGAATTGGATTTACTATAGGAAATTTTTTTTAAAGAACTAAAATTTGGTAATATGGGTTATCTTATATTTCTTATGAAACAAAAATTACCTTGTAAAAGAACTAGTTACCAATGTAAAAAACAGAATGGTAATGTGTATAGATCACATAGTAAAGAAATTAAAACATGTTTAAAAAATGTATGAAAATGAGTGGGAGAGGATTTATTAAACTTGTATAACCAAAAAAATAATTATTTACCACTTTTGAATCCATTAACCCTTGAATAGTGTCATGGATTCATTTAGATTTAATGAGTATTTAGAAAATTTTCATTTTCCATCACTTATAAAAGGTAATAAATTCCACCATATTTCAACACCCATTGAAAAAAATTATATCTACCAAAAATATTTCATAGTCTCTCCTTAACCCTCTACCCACTACCTATAAGCCTTGATATTTCTAAAATACCAATCCAAGAATCCATAAGGCATTACCCAATGGAAACCTCCAAAGGGAGAATGAAATGCTCTCAATCGAGATATCTTAGATTTTTTCTAATTATACCATATAAAATATTATATATCCATGAAATTATGATAAAATAATAATTATTAATTCTATAATACCAATGGAATACCAGTTTTATACCTCCCTCCAAAACCATTCAAAAATGAAAATCCCTCCATGCATTTGTACATACTACCACATTCAAGAAAAACAGGTTTTATTTTTCAGAAAGTATTTACATGGATTGTCAAAAAAGAGTTATTTAATAGAAAAAATGAATAATTTTAACATGATTATGATTTAGAAATGATTATTATTTTATTTTTATACCCTAACTTAGATGTTATATGAATAATTAGATCATTATCCATGTACCTATGGACTAACAACTAATCATAATGACCTTTTATATTTTTACAATACCTTATAATAAGGATGAATTTATATTGAAACTAAGGGTATTCATATATAGAAATAGAGAGTTTTTTGAGTTATTTTTCAATCCACACTGGGTTGATCAAATAGTTTTCAAGAAAAGTGATCTTATAGTCTAGGTGGCTTCAGTGTTGAAGGTGGCACAATTCTTCAGTGTTTTCCCAATTTTTGGTCATAAAAATCCAAAGAAAAGGGATTTTTTTGTGAATGTCTTGTTTTTTGAATCAATAAAATGGTAAGTCTCTAAGGCATTATTTCATTAATGTTTAGATTTTCATAAAAATTCATTTTTATTGAGGTAAAAAAAGATAAATTGACATTGGTAAAATCTAGGAAACACTTTTTTGGGTGCGATAAAGATTCATGAAAGATAGGTTAATGTTATTGAAATTTAAGTGACAAGGTTTTTGGGTACGATATAGTTTTTTATGAACTAAAGACTTTAATGAAAGTTATAGATTTTTGTGAATTCTATAAAGATTCGCAAATGGGTGACACTATCCTATAAATAGGCATATTATCATCATATAATTGTTGGAAAAGTTTTTAGAGGAAGGATGATCACTCTGATTTTTTAAAGGTTTGAAAAAATGTAATTCTATAATGAATCAGAAAATTTATGTGAACAAAAGTTTCTATAAAATAAATATTGACAAATAATTGATTCTAATTAATTTTAGTGAATGAGTTTCAATAATGTTGGGAGTTTAATTAATGTTATAAGTTTCAAAAAATGTGGGAGTGTCTTAACGATGGTTGTTTAAAAAATGTGGGTAGTTCTATTAAAGATGTCAATACTTTAAAAATATGGGGTTTTACAAAAAGTTTATTTGAAAAAAGAAACTTATGTGATGGTAATTGAACTTGGGAAAAGTTAGAGGAATGTATTAAATAATAATAAAAAGTTATACATTAGGAAAAACATCATCTTCATATGCCCTAATAAGAAAGAAACCATAAAATCGATAAAATGAAAAAGAATTCACCCAATATAGTGGGTTAAGGGGCGTCGATGGATGTGATCTGAGGGAGGAAATATTCCATCTTTAAAATTATTATAAAGGAGGTTTACCTAGCCCATAGTGACCATGTATAATAAATTATAATCCAAAAAATATATTGAATGTTAGTGTATTCCTACATGATTGAAACACTATCGGCATATTCTCCTTGGATTATACCTTAGTGGTAATCCAATTGAAACAGGCGTGCCATGTTTCTATTTTTACATTTGGGTGTTTGGTATTTTAAATTTTTATTAGATAGGTTTAATATGTTCCTACAAACAAGGGTAAAAAAATCTATCTTATTCAAAGAACATGGTGACACCCTGATTGACCTCTTCCCTCTTAGGCTATTCTAGGGTATAACAATTGGTATCAAAGGGAATATGTTATAGGTGTCAAATATATTTTCTATTTTTTAGTTGATGGATAATTTAGTGAGCATTATGGGATTTCCCTTTTTTATGGAAGAAACATCCAAATTTGGAATAATAGAATGAGATATCATCTAAATTCTCTTGGGATGGAGGTTCTCTATTCCATAGTTCATGTGATTCAGTTTAGTGATGTGATAGGTCTTTCTATGACTTAAATGGAAAAGGAAATATTTAATGCAGATTCCAAACATAAAAATTATCTTACTATAACACTATATTTTTAAATCTATTTGATGGTGAGGAGTTTTACTATGTATAAGTCCATGTGGGAGAATCATGAAAATATATACAAAGGTGATAAAAATTTAAATGAGGGTAGAATTCAAGTTTTCCAAAATTATTTTGATGATATAAAAATAAATCCACATGGAAATGAAGATAATTTATTTAATCAAATTACTAATGTTGTTGGAGAAATTTGAGGACTCTATGAAGAAATTATGTATATTGATATTGTGAAGAAAATATTGAGATAACGTCTACCTATGTACAATCCAAAAGTTTTATCCCTTCAATAAATAAATCGATCTATGTTTTCTCTTGATGAACATCTAAGTAGTCCAGTGGCTCACAAAATGGGAGTCAAACTAGGAGATAGAATAATTTGAGTACTCTCTAAAATGACCTTGAAATCCATGGAAAAAAATAACATTAAAAATTTTAGTAATGATGGAGACAATGTGGATGATGAATATATTTCAATTGTTTCTTGAAAATTATATATAAGAATAATATGTTTTATAAGAAACCCTCATTTTGATTATTTTAAGTGGGGTAAAGTATGCCACATTTCTACTTGGTTGATAGGAAAATTTGATAATGTATAATGTAAATAAGAAATCATGTAGAGGCCTTAGAGGTTTTTCCCTCACAAGGTAAAGTTCAACATATGAATCGAATTATATTATAAGATATTTATTTGAAAAAAGGATAAAGATGATAGAGAATTTTTGTAGGATGTTGATCCAGAGTTGAAATATGATGTTGAAGATTCCATTATAGATACAGTTGAAAAGGTTGAACCTTTGAATGATTAATAAAATTTAATTGGATGGTGTTTTTGACCCCAATGTGGAACAAGAGGGTTATCTTGATGAGTTAGAAATTTAATGAATGAAAAATAGAAATATTTGAGGTTTTTTGAAAGGTTCATCATACTATGTGGATATTTTTGAAGAAAAGATTGATCAACTTCAAGGAGAGGAAGAATAAAATTTAACATCTCTTCATAATTCAGAACTGGATGAGGAGTTTAATATGAGGATTGTTGTGTTGGGAATAGATATCATTTAAATTAAATCTATATTGGAGGAAAAGGATAAGATAGTTGTGGGCCTTGAAGAAGAAGTAGTTACCTTATGGAATAAACTAGAAATTGAATCAAAATAAAGGTAAATGAAGTAAATATTATAGTTTCAAAGGATTTTAGATGAATTTTATTTGGAAATAATTAAAAATGGTTTTAAAATAGTAGAGATATACTTGAATGATTAGATATCTAAATTTACCGGCATAAGTGGAATTAGATGTGATACAAAAAAAAAATTCTAAAAATGAGACGAGCCAAAACAAAGGGAAGTAAAAAATGGACATATCACAAAGGTGCCTAATATCTTAATAGAGATATATTCGAACCAAATAGAGATGTTATATGAAAATAATCATCAATTTCCAATGATTATCACCAACTGAAGACCTATAAAAAAAGAAGGGTACATATGAAGGAATGGAATTGTGAGGATATTTTATCTTATGAAATGTCAATTTTATGGATTTTTGGGATATACCATGTATTACTATGATGATTCAAGGATATATCTGAATGGGGAAGCACCTTTTATGAAACATAAGATAATGAGACAATATCCATCATTATATATAAGAATTAATTCCTATGGATGTTTTTTTTCACTGTTCTAACATTGGAAATTAGTCTATTCATTACAGGTAGAGGAAATGTGGAATATATAACTATAGAACACCAAGATAATTCAATACTAGACAACCAAGAATAATTACCCATAAAAATAAATATTCTACTCTAGAAAAATAATATGGGTATGATTCAACCATTATTATTGAAAAGATATTGGAGATGCCATCTTATGGTTCTACTTAATTTTGTATCCCATAGATAGAAATAGACAATATTAAAAAATCCCTACTATTATAGATAACCCTAAAATCTAAAAATAACACAAGCACATGGATTTTTGATAGAGGCTTCTCATCCCACAAGAAAAGAAATGAAAATTTGTTTAAAGATGGTAAGTACATTATTAATTAAATGATGATATTTGGAAATGTTGGTGCCTTAAATATAAAAGGAAGTGGAAATAAAGAATTATCAAACTATGATCTAATTAAAATAAAAGTATTCTAGGTGGATGGCTTGTATCATAATCTATTGAGTGCAAGTCAACTGTTTTAATCATAACTAGTAGTTACATTTAATTAAAAGTGGTGTACTATCAAAGTAAATATAGGTAATTCTCTCATGAAAGGATAGTGGAAAAATGGTCATTTATACATTGTAGATAGTAAATAAAACACTTATTTTTTTTAAAATAGAAGAGTAAAAATACTTGTGGAACTAGAGTTTGCATCACATTAATCAATAGATAATGAAAAAATTATCCCTGCTAATGGTTATTATAGAAATTCCTAATATAATGTTTGATTGAGAAAATAAATATGGTGCTTGAATGTGAGGAAAGATGGTTCAAAATACTTATCATCCATGGAAAAAATGGAATCAAATATTATTGATCCAGTCCACACATATGAGCATGATCTAATGAATATGGATGAAACATATTGAGAGATTTAATTCATTATTTTTATTGATGATTATAGTATAATGACATGTGTGATATTTAGGAAGTGTAAATAAGAAGTGATTGAAATCATGAAGAGATATCTATAAAGAGTTTATAATTAAAATGGATCCATAATCAAGATATTATGATCTGAAAATGGAACAAAATAAACATCCATTAAATTTGAAAATTTACTTGAAAAAACTTGTGATCAAGAATGATGTCACTTTAGCGATAACACATCAAAAAATGGGGTTATTGAATTTAGAATTCGATTGGTGAATAATATGGTGAAAACTATACTAATTTAGAGTTCTATTTTTCATCATTAATGGAAATAGACTGTTAAAGTTACTACGTTTACTCATAAAAGAACAAGTCTAATTATAGCAATGGATAGGACACCATATGAGAAATGGGATGGAATGAATCCCTCACTAAATTATTTTCAAATTTTTCAAGTAAATGTTTTATATAAAAAGAAGGAATTAAAGGAAATTATGATGATGCTGGAGACGAGGGAATATTCCTTGGATACTCAATGAAGATTAAATCCTATAAATTCTATAATAATCATCTTAGAAATATTGTAAAGAGGAGCGATATCAAGATAATTGAGGATAAATTATGAGTAGATTAAGGATCTATTATGTTGTTTTGATAGAATATAAAGAAGAAAGTATAAAGGGAAAAAATTCAAATACATAAATTGTGGATGGTATTCCTAACATTCAGGGTAGTCAAAATGATGATGATTCAGAATTAGAATCAATATATGAATCCGTTTCTAGATAGACTCTAGTAGAACCTCATAGGAGAAAAATATGTAATAAAGTTGATCAATCCAACATCATTGGATATTGGACTATACTGACACATACAAGAAGAATGAGGAATGAACCACATTATTCTCTTTTATCAATTATGAAACCAACCTCATTTGATGAATTAGTGAAATATAAATCATGGGTTAAGGTCGTGAATGATGAACTAGATCAGATGGACAGAAACCAGACTTGGGATCTTGTTGAGAGGCTATAAAATTATAATGTTATTGGAATAAATAGGATCTAAAAAAAATTGATAATTATGGAAATTTAATTAGAAACAATGAATATTTGGTGTGTAAAGTCTATTCATTGACTGGAGGAATTAATGGTGAAGAAAGGATTCCCCCATTATATTTATTATAGTCTATTAGGATCTTCATTTCCATGATGATTCAAAGAGAGTACAAATATTATCATATGGATGTAAAGATTGAATTGATAAATGGTTTTCTTTAAAAAGAAGTCTACTTTGACCAAACAGTGGGATTTCTGACTATAAATAATGAACAGAAGGGTTGTACATTGAATAAGGATCATTATAGTCAAAATAAGTCAACATGAGCATGGTATTCTTTACTAGATTCTTATATGGAGAAGATAAAATTTAAAAGAGTAGGTTTTGACTATAATATCCAAGATAATAATTCTCATGGAGATCAATTTATGGTTCTTGTTTATGTGGATAATATTATATTTTGCAGAAGATGACATTGTTCAGTGGAATAATTTTCTGATCATATGAGATTATAATCTAAATTTTACTTGATTAGGGAAATAAAATGCTTTTTGGGGCTGTAAATGATTTTAAATAAAGAATACACCTCCATTTATTAGGAAAATTATTCAAGGGATCTTCTAAAGAAATTCAACATTTCGGACTCTAAACCAATTTTGACTATGATTGTGTTTAGGAAAAAACATGTAAAGAATGAGTATGGGAAAACTGTGGATCCCACCTTCTACATGAGGATCATTGTAAAAATATTTTATTTGACTGAAACATGACCATATATCCTCTTTTTGAAATATGTTTAGAGGCTATATTACAAAGTAATCTGAAGGACGAGTATTTTGAAGTAGTTAAAAGAATACTAAATTATATTCATGGTGTTCTTAACTTTTGATTATACTTATTAGTATCATATGATAATGAATTTGGAGCATTTTTTAATTCTAAAAGGGATGGAGACACGGTGGATCAAATATCTACAACTAGGGGTGTATTCTTCATTGGAAAAAAATGTTTCAACTAGTTGAGAAAGAAACAAAAAATCACTACTATTATTATGGATAAAGCGGAGTATATATCTGTGAAAAAAGTAACACACTAAACTATTTTGGACTAAGAAATAGCTTACTAATATTGGTGATGAGGAGAAATAACTGATGGTGATACTCTGTGAAAATAAGAGTGCATTCAATCTCATGAAATATTCGGCTCAACACCCTCATACCAAGCATATTGAGATCATATATCACTTCTTTAAAGAAAAATTTAAACAAGGTGTGACTAAAATGAATCATGTGAGAAATAATGATCATGTGGTTGACATGTTGAATAAGCCTTTGGTAGATCCTGTGTTTGAAAAATATAATTTAGTCCTTGAGGTCTATCCACCTCTCATTGCACGAGGAGGTTATGGTTCAAACCCTCTTCCAATATTTGTTAACCATTTTAATTTTGTTGTTGTTGTGATGTAGGTCTCAGGGGGAGATATGATCCATAGTTTTTTTTGGGAATGAAGGGGTAGATATAGTTTCTTTGGTTTCATTTACAAGGGGAGGGGATGGTTAAATTCAATATAATGTTTGTAGGATAGGTTAGTAGTGTCTCGAGTCTTGGAATTATCTCATAATATTCTTGTTTTATACACTGATATTTTATCACATAGACTTAGAGTGATGGAAGATTTATTTTACTATTATCAAGATTTTTTTTCAAGGATCGTGGATTATTGAATTTATTTAGAAATTTTCAGAAAACCAAAAGAGGGATATTGTTGGAACCATCTGTATTCACAGTTGGAAATGGATTTCTTGTTTTTTTTCTAATCCACACTAGTTCAATAAATGAGTAACAAGACAACTGATCTTATGGTGCATCTCGATTTGGTGTTTAAGTTTGTGTAGTTATTCAATTTTTTCCAAATTATTGGTCCTAAGAATCTAGATCAAAGAAATAGTTTCACAAATTTTAAGTTTTTATAATAAAAATATGGTAGGTATCAGTGGTATAGTTTCATGAATGATTAGAATTTCATGAAAAATAAAGTTTCAGGATCTCGTAAAAGATAGGTTAACATTGGTGAAATTGAGGTGACATTATTTTTAGGTCAGAGAGAGTTTCATGAAAACCAATGATTTCTGTGAATGCTATAATGTTTCACAAAATCCATAGATTTTTGTGAATGAGTGATCCTTGCCGATAAATATGAGTGTACTCATAATATGATTTTTGGAATATTTTTTAGAGGAGGGATGATTGGTATGATTTCATGAAGGATTTACAGAAACATAATTCTGATAGAAATAAGAAACATTACATGAACACCATTTTCATGAAAATGATGATTGATAAATAATTGATTATAAATAATTTAAGTGAATGATTTTCATAAAAGTCAGGTATTTTTTTATTGTTGGGAGTTTCATGAATGTTTTGAATTTCATGAATGTAGGTAGTTTCATAAAAGATGATAGTTATTTGAAAGAGAATTAGGTTTCATTTAAAATCATGTTTCATGAGTGATACTAACCCAATCATAAATAAATAGAGGAAAATATTGTAGAATTTATTAAAGAATCATTAGAAGACCTACATAATTAAAAAATCATCTTCATGTCGTCTTATCTGGAAGCGACCTTCAAGTTGATATACTGAGAAAAACTTCACCCAATGTAGTGAATAAGGGGGAGTCCATGGAAGTTATATAAGGGAGGTATAATTCTATACATAAAATTATTATAAAGGTAGTGTTCCTAAAACAGAATGACCATACCTAATCAATTATAATCTAAAAAATCTAGTAAATCTTAGTGGATTCAGGTTTGACCAATACATTGTCAGTTAATGCTCATTTTACTAACCCTTAGTGGTTAACCAAGTTAAACTACTATGTTTTGTATCTATTTTTTCATATGGGTATATGGTAATTTCATATTTCTTTCATAAAATTTTAAAAAATTTCCTAGAAATGTGTGGAAAACATATGTGTTATTCAATGGAAAAGTTGACACCCTGATTCACCCCTGCCCTCTTTGGGTGTTTGGGGTATAAAAATTTAAAATTAATTTAATGTATAATAATTATATTAATGAATCTCTTATTATTCTTTAAAGTTAAAATTTGACATTCTACAGGTGATATTAATGATAAATGGCCGTGGTAAACTCTATCGCTAAAAAAGAACATATTAAAGAACCTTTATTAATTTCAGTTGTAGCAAAGCAACCATAAAAGACCAGATCCAATAGCGACTAGCATTACATTATCATAAGATACAAGTAAATAACGTCTTAAAGGACCAAAAAGTTTAGTAGTCTTGGAAAAGTAGATATATACATGAGTGTTGTGTTGTAAATGAATACATTAATTACAATGTATTTTTTTCTTTTAAGTATAATAACTTTAATCCATATATCTTATATTTTCATGTATTCCTCCATATATATCATTCAATCATGGTAAATGGAAACATAATAAGGGTGATCAAAAATGATCCGTAAGGGTATGTATATTAGAAGAAATAATGAATTAATGATAATAATAATTATTTGAAGGTGATAACTGAAGACACATTACATGGAATCAATAGACTAAGAAGAAAGTGAATACAAAATATAAAAAGGTAAATAATTGGAAACTCATTCCATTAAAATTACTAGATAAGGGAAAATAAATATGGAAAAGTAATAAACTGAAACAGATGACGTTTAATAAATGAACTGTGAATAAAATGCATCCATATATTACTCAATGAAAAATATCATGAATAAAATAACCACTAAATCAAAATGATGGTAATTCATAATTATTAGAAGTCATGTCTCAAGAACATGAGAACCTATACTATAAATATCCATCCTCTAGATAGTTTAAAATTATAGGTAGAAACATTTTTAATTTTTTCAACTTATTTTTCTCATGAGAACCTATTGATGAATCAAGGGAATATATAATGTTCAGTCCCAACACATCATTTCATGTCCAAATAATACCTCATATCGAGTTATTGATTTAATTAATAAACAATATGCCTTATAAAATACCCACATTGAATAATGGATATAGATTTATCAATATTTACCTAAATAATAAAACAAATTTCAAAGTAAAAACCGTATGAAAAATGGTATAATGTTCATAAAATAATAATATTTATGAAAAATGAAATATATATTCAGGGGAAATTCAATTTCAAATGATCATAGGAAATTGAATATTTCATGGGGACTAAAAGGAATTAGTGAAGTTAATGTCAACATAATCCTTGGTAAAATCAATCATAAACCATATAGTAGAAGAATAAGGATTGAATCAGTTCAACATATCATAGTTGGAGTAAAAATAAAGGGTTTTATCATTTAAGAATATAAATACTATAAAATATATTTTAAAAACATTCTTGAGGAAAATATGTCTTTTATTTTTAAAAACATTTAGAACATCCTTTTTTTAAATCACATTTGAAAAAAATTTCAATTAAAATAAATAAACTTTTAAAAATTAAAAGAAGAATCATAGAGAAGACGGTGGGTAAATTCATACATGTTATACAATCTAAAAAGAAAAATCATTTTGTAGGGTAAAAAGGTTAAAAAATTACTTGATTATAAGGCGATAATAATATTTCACTAAAAACATTGGTGAAAGAAAAAATGGTATTTTATTTAAATAAATCATTTTAGAATGGTTTAAAACATTTTTAAAAAACTTGTTAGAAAACATGGTTCTTAGAAGGAAACATTTTCTCTGACTAAAGCTATAAATGAAATCAGTTATTATTAAAAATAATTTATAAATCATTTTAAGTATCAAATAGTTAAAACCGGTATTATTATTTGATAAAGTTCATGAAAATTTAGAGGAGAATAAAATTAAAGGGTTTATTATAAAATTATCATATAACTTCATCTTTTATAAATTTAGGTGTAAAAAATCTTGAACAAAATGATATTGTAAAGTAAAACCTTGAAAAGAACATAATATTGATGTGAAAATCAATCAATGAATATATTATGTGTGTCAAATGTAGATCCAAATAAAAAAAGTGTAAATATAAAAATATATTGTAAAAAGGTGATTAAACACAAAGTCAGATAATATTAACAAAAATAAGGATGAAATATCACCCAATGAAAAGAAATTGGTTCATGAAATTATTTTTCCCTTAGGTAACTTTTAGTGTGGATCCCCTTAGATAAAATAATTCAAATTGAAACACTAGATGTCATAAAGAATGATTGAATCGTGATATTATATGAAAAGTGGTTGTATGTACTCCCTATACTAGAAATTAGATTCACATCAATAAATTTATTGTTTCAAGATAATTTTAACAATAATAAAAGGAAGTGAGATGTCAAAGATAATCAGAAAAAATGTTATTGAAGAGAATAATCATTAAAAATTCCAAAGTTTCTTTTACTAATTAGATCAGAATATCCCAAAGGGAATAACATGAAATTAAACATAGAATATTATTAGAATAATGAGACTCATTATATAACATATCAAATGGAATTATATACACCACATAAAAGAAACTAATTGCATAAAAAAATAAGTCTCAATGGGATATAAATTAAGTCAAAATATACTACCTTATGTTTCCTTTTTTTAGTGAACATCCTTTAAAATCATGTTAAATGGTTTTAAACATGTTAATAACTTATTATTGAACCATATTAATATTTATGATATCATATATGATATTCTTATAATATATTAATACTCATTTGTTAATAATCTTTCATTATTTTCACTATTTTGGGCATTAATTGCCTAGTTTGTCAAGTATGTTTTAACTTATTACATGTTGTACTTATCAATTAGATAACAGTTTCATCATATTCAGAATGTAATACATGATTTAAATATAAAATATATTTATTATATATCTATTTATAATAATTCAAAATATTCGGATATAGGAAATTAAATGCATCATTCATTAAGATGGTAGGTCGTACGTACACATGAATTCTACCTCCATTTCCTTATTGTATTTTAAAAGAATAAAAATTATATTATATATGTATATGGATATTATAATTCTAGTATAATATATATATCATATTTGTTACATTGGTTTATTAAAACCATTATTTATATGTTCCATGTATAGTGTGAATGAATCATATCACTTTAAGGGCGCGATATTCCACACTTCCATAAATGAAGTTATAATATTTACACAAAATGGAAAGAATTAAGGAAAGTTTTATATAATAATTGAAGTAGTGTAAAGAAATTATAAATATTAAATACATTATATGTAAAATATTTTCTATAATAATTCCAAACTATGAGATATAATAATGTAAAAATGAACGATATCATTTTCTGAGGTGGTAGTTCGCAATATTCATAAACAGTAAGTTCATTTCCCATTAGATTGAAGTGTGTGAATGTGTAGTTAGAAACATTAACATAAAAACAACTCATTATATTTATGGGTATTATATTTTTATATAAGTATGGAATAAAAATAATAAATGAAATTTTTGAGAAAGAAATAAAACTAAAGAGTTTGGTGAAGGATGCTACTTTTTAATCGGGCAACTCCTTTTAGTTTTCACCTAATGGAATCCAAGGATGAATTTATTCCCATGGTGAGGATTATTAGTCGAGGGGAGTGATTTTGAGGAGAAATTTGGGAAGATCTATTTTTATCCAAAGTGTCTTGAGAGGTGTAAGGAAGTTGATGGCTTGAGTGCCTTTTTATAGTGTGGGGTGAGTGGCACTCTTGAAAATTTTGGAAAATAGAATTCCACCAACTTTTTTCCCATTTAATGTGGATATAATAATGGAAAAAAGTAGGTAATAGGTATGATAGGGTATATATATATAAATATAATATATTTTTTACAAGTTTATATGTCGTTCTTGCCTTATGTTTACGGTCTAGTCCCTCGTTATGTTTAATTTCACCTTAATAATTGTAATTAATTTTAATTACTTTCACTAATATTTTTGTTCAAAAACTAATATTAAATTATTATAAAATATAAATTTTATTGATTCCAAATATTTTATATATTGTTTTTCAAATAAAATTAAATAAGTTTCTGAAATTAATTTAAAATTAATCCCACAGACGGGACGATAATGTGAGTTTTTAAAGTAAAAACATCCAAAGGTTTGCTATGTTTTTAAACCGAATTCAAATATAAAATTAATTTCAATTACCTAAATTGGATTAATTGATAAGTAATTTATATAAGGTGAATTTATAACTAATTTAAAATATAAATTAACCTTATGAATAAATTATACAAAAAATATTCGTTAAATTAAGATTCATTATTTTTTCACTATTCATTAAAAAAAATGAAATTTCACAGAAAAATATCAAAAATACACCGTATGCTAATGTATATTTTCCTATTTCAAATATGAATTATATTTTAACATATAAAATATATAAAGGTTCCAAAACTTATATTTAATATAGGTTTTCTATTAAAAGGAGGAAAAATTGTCATTATAAAAATATTGTATTTTATTCATAAAATTGGAATTATTCTTATATTATGACTATAAAATCAATTGGATGAGTATAAAAGAATATTTTATTGAATATATAATTTAAATATTTTTTTAACATAACTATATAATTGTAATTAATTTACTTTATTAGGATAAAAAAACATTGTGTGAATAAAAAATGTTTTCTACAAAAATATTGCCTTTATATTCAATTGGTTCTTATATTCATTACTCATTAATTTATAAACAATCAATTAATTTTATATTTTTTTAAACCATATATTTTCATAAGATAGTTAGTACTATTCATAACCTATAATTTAATGGCTAGGTTATATATTGTTATATCAAATAATAATGTTTTATTAATCTATTGTTTTCACAACTCATCGAAGAAACTTGTTATCATGTTCGACACATGCTAACTCAGTATCAAGTATATTACAATATTTATCGAAAATTACATTTATTTAAAATAGTAAATATATTTTAAATTCTCGGTATATTATATTCCCTCACATTCTTAGTGTTGTGTGTCATATATGCTATTGAATACATTGTTTTTACTTTAGAAATTTGAGGCGTAACATTCTATCCATCATAAATGAATTATGTCCTCACAATTTAAATTGGATCATGGTGATAAATTGTCTAACATTTTATTTGTTTAAATCCCACATCATGATAATGGTTCATAAAAAATCCTCTAGAGAATCATAAATATGATGTAAAAGGGTCACATAGAATAATATATAACTATGTCTCTAAGTAGGAGGATGTTTGTGGAATGTTGAGATACATACTTGGAGGAAAAGAATAAATATTCACAGGGAGTTATTTAGATCATAAATAAAAAACAAGTGAATTATAAATAGAAAGTTGAGGACTACAAATCCATAAATATGTGATTATTTAGAAGACTACTAATTCAACAAAAATTAATGTATTAGGGAAACATTTTTTTGATCATTTTCTTAATGTTGAGTAATTATTTTATTTCCTAATAATAGAAGGAAGTATACATAAATTAAATATTTCTATAAAAATAATTTTCAGCCTTTTTTTATTTTATCAATTCCCAATTTATCCATTACTTCAATAAAAGTATATCCAAAAATTAACTTTGATGCCCAAAGAACTAAATACACATTTAATGTATAGTAAGGCCCATAAAAGAGTGAAAACTATTTCCATTTGTCTCAAAATATTATCCAAATAAAATATGGTTTATAAACTAATTTCTATACCTAAAAATAAACACTAAAGGTTCATCATTAATATTTATTAATCATATTGTTTAATAAAGAGCAATGGAATATTAACCAGGGAACTTCATAGGTCAGCGGTTGGAAAGAAATCCATATCATTCTTTGGTAATGGGTTCTATCCTCACATACTTTTAGGTTTTAATTTATATAAAACAATATTAATATAATTTCCAAAATAAATAGGACTGAAAACCATGAAATAAGGTTTACCTATACATTTCATTTTAACTATGATTTTGAATACATTTTTTTTCTTCAAAACCTAGTAATATAATTTTATTATTATTAAAATGTAAATAATGATAATACTAAAACTAAAGGATATAAATACCTTTAAACTCATGTCTATAAAATATAATGGTCATTATTCCTTAAATATTTTTTCCACTAGAATATATTTTTTCCATAAATTTCCCCAAAATTTCTGAATATTGGTATAATTTCATTATATAAAACCTAAAGAATATTCTTAGGACATATAAATTATGATAAATCAAAATATAGTAATCACATTATGGTATCCATCACTCTTAAGTTAATGAAGAAATAAGTGCTTCTAAAATTTTAAAAATTATTTAGATGTTTCATGATTCTTATAAATAAAATATTATTGGTAAAAATACATCAAAAATTTAATTCTAGAATCATAATAAATACATCAACCATTTTGTTTAAGCATAATTTATTCCTTTTTCTATGGTTTAACTTAGATAAATAATTTTAAATATATATTCCAATCCTTCGTAATGGTTTTTAATGAAAATTTTAATTATCCTAATCATATCCCCTAGGAGTTTCAAACCAGTTGTGCAATAAGGACTATTGTCATGTACCATGTTATGCTGACTCAGGCTTGATACACTTTGTTAGATTTGTTACTCCTAGGTAAATTTGTGCCAGAACAATGTCCACTTGTAGAATCCAGACAAGGTTTTATACCTTATAAGACCCATATATTCTCTACTATACTGAAATTATATGATGTTATTATATAATAATACTCAAAATTTATCTTAGAGATATGTTATTTATTGTATGTTTTCCTAGATATATTATCCAATGGTTATTATTAAACATAATCTGAAACCAAATATCATGACCCAACCCCAGAGGCTCAGAGCCAGTGTCTACTACCACTAAATTAGCATAAGATACATGTAAATCATGTCCCAGAGGACTGAATTTTTTATTAGTATTGGTAAACTAGAAAAATACACGATTTTTAAATTAAAAATGGATATAATAATTGAAAAATATATTTTTCCTATTTCTAGGATAATAAAATTAATCCATATAGTAAATTCTTGCATATATTTCATAGTACACTTCAAGGAATCCTAGTGAATGGAAATATAATAAGGGAGATAGAAAATTCTCAGTAATGGTAAGGAAAAATAGAATACATAATTAATCAATGAGAATAATTATTATAGTCATGTGATAACTAAAGACACATTCCATATAATAAATAAATTGATATGGAAGTGCATAAAAAATAAGAAAAAGAAAGTAAATGGAAACACATACCCTTAAAATATCTAGATAAGTAAAAATAAATATGGAATGGTTTGAAACTAAAACACATGTAATTAAATCAATGAATATATAATGAAATTCATACATAGATATGTTGACACAAAATATCATGGATAAATAATTACTAAATCCAAATGAAGGCAATGAAAAATTATTGGATGTCATGTATTAGGCACATAAAAACCACAAATATCAAGATCCATCATCGAGATAGTTTTAAACTATAGGTAGAAACCTATTTAATTTTGGAAAATTATTTGTGTCATAATAAATTGTCGATGCATCTATGGGATATATAAGATTCAGGCCCCACTTGTGACTGCATGTCCAAAGAATTCCCCATATCGAGTAATCGATTTAATTATTATACAATATTCCTTATCAAATATCCTTATTGAATAAATGATAAAAATTTATCAATATTTCCCCAAATAATAAAATAAATTTATGAGTAAAAATCATATGAAAAATGGTATATGATTAAGGAAATAATCATATCCATGAAAATTGATATTGATATATAGGGGAAATTCAGTGTCAAATGATCAAAGGAAATTGAATATTTAAAGGGAACTAAAAGGAATCAAGGAATTGAATTTTGATACTATCCTTGGAAAAATCAATTATAAACCATACAAAATAATGATAAGGATGGTATTAATTCAACATACCCTTCATGGAGTAAAAATAAATGACTTTTTCATTAATGAATAAAAATAATATAAAAGATATTTTAAACAAATTCTTGTGGAAAATATCCTTTTTATTTTGAATAATATTTTGAAAATATTTTTATTTGAAATTAATTTTTGAAAACCTTCTTCCTTCTAAACATGAAAATGAATCTTCAAATAAATTATAATGGTCAAATCTGTACATGTCGTATAAGATAAAAACAACATTCATTTTCCATGGTAAAATGGTTAGAAAAATGGATTATTTGGAAGTTGATAAGAAGACTCCTTTGAAAACATTGGTAAAAGAAAAAAAAGGAAAAAATGTTTTTAATAAATTATTTCTGAATAGTTTAAATAATTTTTGAAAACCTTATTAGAAAACCGGTTTTCTAGAAGGAAACACATTCTCTGACTAAATAGATAAATGAAGTCGGATTTTCTTAGAAACATTTTTTAAATTAATTTATATACCAAAGAGTGGTAAAATGGTACTGTTATTTGATAAAGGACATGAATAACCAGAGGAGAAGAAAATGAAATGGTTTATTACATAATGAAAAAATAATTACCTATAGAATAAATTCATGTGTAAATAATCCCGAAAAAAAATGATATTATAATTTAATGACTTGAAAATATCATTACATTTATGTGAAAATAAATGAATTAATAGATTATGTGTGTCAAATGTAAATACACTTAAAATAATTGTAAATAAAAAAATAAATAGAAAAAATGTGACTAAAACATAATCTTAGAATATTAAAAAAATGAGGAAGTAATATAACCCAAAGAAAAGAAATTGGGTTATGAAATTTTTTTCTACATTGGGGACTTTAAGAGTAAATTTCCTTACATTAAGCAATTAAAATTAAAACAAAAAATATCATGAAAAATGAATGATTTAGGATATTATCTGAAAAAGTGGCAGTATATACACAATATATAAGAAATTTTTTTCATATAAATTTTTTATTGTTTTAAGAGAACGTTATAAATTATATAAGGAAGTGAGATATCAAAAAAATCATTAAAAATGTTATTAAGGATAATAATCTTTAAACATTCCAAAGTGTCCCATACCACATTGAAACATTTGAATCATAATCTACACGAGGGGATAACATTAAATGAAATATATAATATCATTAGAATAAGGATATTAATGATATATCATTTCAATGGGATGTATATATACCATATAAAATAATTTAGGTGCATAACAACAAATAAGTCTCAATGGAATGTAAATTGAGACGAAATCCCTTACCTTACCGTTCCATTTTTGGGTGAACATCATTTAAAATTATGTATAGGGGTTTTAAACATGTTAATAATTTTTTCTAGAACTATATAAATATTTAAAATATTATATTTTATCTTCTTATAATATCTTATTACTCTGTTAACAACCTTTCATTTTTTACTATTTCAGGTGTTAATTGCCTTGTTTGTTGAGTATATTTTAACTTGTTACTTGTTGTTCATATTAATTAGATCTTGGTTTCATTGTATCAATAATGTAAATTATGATGTAAATATTATATTTCTTTAGTATATATTTATTTATAATAATCCATAATGTTTTGAGATAGGAAATGAAATGCACCGTTCTTGGAGATTGTAGGCCGTACATACGCATGAACGTTACATTCATTTCCTTATCTTATTTGAAAAAAAAACGATATTTATTTGATATAAAATGTATATTTATATTATAATTATAGTAAAATATATATTTAATATATGTTAAAAAGTTTTTTTAAAACCATATTTTATATGTTCCATGTATAGTGTTAATGTGTCACATTGCTTTGAGGTGGTGGTAGTCTACACTTACACAAGCAATGTTATCGTATTTACAAAAAATAGAAAGAATAAAGGTATGTGTTATATAATAATTTAAGAATCATAAAAACATTAGAAATATTATATATATCATATATAAAGATAGTTTCCATCATAATTCCTAACTATGTGAGGTAGTGAATAAAAAACGAGCAACATCATTTTGTGAGCTATTAGTTCGCCGTACTCATAACTAGTAAATTCATTACCCATTAGATGAAAATGTATGTAAGTGTAGGTGAAACCCTTAAAATAAAAAATATAATTATATTTAGGATACTATTGTTATTATATAATCATGGAATAAGAATTACTGGAAGAGTTTAGTAAGAAATAAAACTAAAGATCTTTAGGAAGGATGATACCTATTAATCGAGTAACTCCTTTTGGTTTTTCCCAAAGAGATTCCATGGATGGATTTCACACCAAGGTAAGGATTATAGGTTGAGGTTAGGGTTGTTTATAAGATATTTGTTTAGATATTCTTTGATCCAATGTGTTTGATAGGTGTGAGTAAGTGGTGGTCTTATTGCCTTTTTATAGTGGAGGATGAGTGGCACTCTTTTATATTTTGGAAAAGGGAATTACAAACAAAATTTTCCAATTGAAAGTGACTCCAATAATGGAACTGAGTCTATAAAAGAAATTATAAGGTTAAAATATGGACATAAAATTGATTTTCAGAATGTTTCTATGTCATTTTGGACCTTAAGTTTAAGGTTTAGTTCCTTATTATGTTCAATTCCACCTTAATTGATGTAATTAATTTTAATTACTTTCAATAATATTTTTTGGGTCAAAAACTAAGTTAAATTTTTTAAAAATTATAAAATATGATGATTACAAATAATGAATCCATTTTTCAAAATACCAATCAAAAAATTGGCATAAATTAATTTAAAATTAATCCCACAAACGGGACAACAATGCAGGTTTTTAAAGTAAAAACATATAAAAGTTTTCTAGGTTTTTATACCCAATTTAAATGTTAAATTGATTCAAAATACCTAAATTGGATTAATTTAAAAATAATTTATATAATTTTACTTTAAAATTTATTTAAACTATAAATTAAAATTATAAGTAAATGAGACGGAAAATCATTTTTCCATTAAAATTCCTTATTTTCACTATTCATTAAAAATGAAACTTCACCTAAAATACAAAAAATTAACCTTAGTAGAATATTTATGTTCCAATTTAGAATATTATTTTATTATGATTTATAAAATATTAAAATGTTCCAAAATTTATAATTAAATTAGGTTCTTCATTAAATGTTGGAAAATTTCTCTTTATAAGAATATAATATTTTATGTGTAAAATTCGGTTTGTTATAATATTATGCATATAAAATCTATTGGATTAATATTAGAAATATTTGATTAAATATAATATATATATATATATTACATTAATATAATTCTATAATTATAAATAATTTAATTTATTAGGATAAAAAAACTTTGTGAGCATAAGAATTGTTTTTTATAGAAACATTCCCATTATATTCAGTTAGTTCTTATAATAATTTTTAGTTAATTTATAACCAATGGATTAATTTTATATTTGATTAAACAATATATTTTCATTAGTTAGATTATTATATTCTTAAAATCTAATTTAATGTCTAGGTTATATATTATTATATTAAATAATAATGTTTTATTAATATATTGTTGTTTGCAAGTCATCGAAGAAACTCATTATTGCATGCGACACATATTAACTCAATATCATGAGTATTGAAAGCTTTCTCAATGATTTAATTCATTTAAAAAATTAAATATATTTTAAAGACTCATGATTTTATGTTCCCTTATGTGTTTGGTGTTTCATTTCATACAAGCTATCAAATACAATGTTATTACTTTATAATTTTGAGGCGTTACATGACTGAATTTTGGAATCCTATGGAGTTTTATATATTTTGTTCTAATAGAATAATAAAGGATATAAAAATATTTTTTTTGGATATTATGAAAATATTTGAGAAAAACTTTGAAAATTTTAAAGAAACTAATTGATTTATAGATAAATTTACTAGAAAAAAAAATCTAACCAACATAAGAAAAAACTATTTATTAGATAAATTAAAAATGATAATAAATAGAACTTATAAAATTATTTATAGATAAAAAAAATTTAATTAATATTTTTATAAATTTATTTTTATTATCCATAATGTTAGGAACACATGTAGAACAAATTAGGACAGAAGGTAAGAGTTTTCTAGACTAAAATTATTTTCTTGAGTCACAATGATTACTTTTTTACAATGGTTTTACAAAATTTAATTCTTTTACTATATGAAGACACTATAATTCTTCCACTATTGATGAAAATTTAAAATTTTAATTCGAATCATTCCCTTCTGAATTTCCTTCTGAAAAGTATATCCTTTTTAGAATAATTTTCATCCTCTTTAAAGATATATTTCATATATTTTCCATATCTCCCTTCTAATACAAATGTTTTAACTTTTATATGGAAACCCACATAAGATTTATCGTATGTGTCTATATATTCATTGTACTATTCTAAAAATATGTATTGTAACTCTTTATAATGTGGGTTCCCTATAAATGTACTCTAAAATATAAAAAAATATTTTTCTATCCTTTCCATTTTTTTTATCTTCCATTAAACATTTTATTTTGATAATATTTAATTTTTGGTGATCTATTACTGAAGATTATAAAGAGTAAATTTTTTATAATGTTTTCAAATTAAATTTTATAAAATTAATTTTGATTGTGATATATATCTACTTATTTTATGATTTTGATAACATTTTCCTATTTATCATAAAATACTTTATTTCCTCGTAAATAATTTTTCATGAATAACCATATAATTTTTTTTATAAAATACCATTTTTGGGTGATTGATTCTTGGGTATCAACCATTTATATTATTAAGTTCAATTTTGGTGATACTGTTTGGATATGTTATGAAACTTATTTTTATTTCCATGGGTTCTTTATGATGTGATTAATAAAAATCATTTCCTTCCAATTGGTTTTGATGATATGTTTAATTTTTTATAGCATATGTGACACATATATGTGAATGATGATGTGTGGGGTCTTATATGACTCCCCAAATTCATTAGTTAATAATTTATATCTTATGAGATAATGTAGAACAAACCTTCTAGGATATACCAAAAAACTAAAGGTTGATCCTTCTTGGATATTCTCACAAACTAAAGGATGGGTATTCATAAATATTCTAACAAAATAAAGTGTGGGATTATTTAAGATATAATCACAAATTATAGGGTGAATGCTCTGAGATATTATCAAAAAATAAAGTGTGTTCCTTCTTAAATATGCTCACAAATTAAATTGTGGGCCACTTTGGGTATGCTCACAGTATGATGACAATTTATTCTTATTTTTGTGCCAAATTTATTTATTATGTTATGTATCAGGGGAATTCTACATTTCCATTACATATTCTTATGATTACTCTCACCGATTATGTTTATTATATAATTATTAATAAAAAATATAGATGGTATTTGTTTGTTATTACATGTTATTTTATCATGAATCATGCACTAATATTATGGTTACATGTTTTTTAATATTATATTTATCCAATTTTCAGGTATTATTGTATGGTTATGATATAACAGTTGAAGGCATGATGAAATTTTTTCCATTATTGAGCATTTTATGTCACCTCTTACTTATGTTTTTATCACCAAGGTAACAAAGATGATTATAACTTATGAAAAAACTGTAAGAGAGTTTAGTGTGTCTCAGTTATAGAGGAAAATTCACAAGTATTGTATAATATTTTTCATATGTAGCATTTCCACAAAGATACCAAACCATACATTCCTAAAATTGTGATATTATTTTTTATTAGTAAGGTTTAAATTATATAAATGATTCAAAATAGGGATATGCTTATCCTGGATCACTATATTTGGTATAAAAAAACGTTTTAGTCATTTTTGAAGATTAGTTCAGTTTTTTAGGGGATTAAGATGAGAATAAATTAGTGTAAACTCTATAGATATGTCTAAGGTATAAGTCTAAGTATAGGATAAATTCAAAATGTTTGGTAAAATAGAGGTTTTTTTATTCTCATATAATTTACATCCCTATCTAGATACTAGAGAGTGGATGTGGTAGTAGAACATATGAACCCTAGTGTAATAACCTTGGAAAGGGATAATTGAATATCATCTCAATCATCAATCAGGTGAATGATGAGTGGGCCTAAGACTTTAAACTAGGATAGACACTCCCAGGGATATTATTTGGTTAATATAATTCTCTTTAAAATCCATTAAAAATCATTTATTATATTAAAGAATTGGGTTGAGTAGTATAATAAAACCCAAATATCTATTGTGTAATCCATACTCTCATTGGTAGAATGGCTATCCCAAAAATTAGACCGACCTCTTCAGTTCGGTCATAATAGTTTTCCCAACTCACACTAATGAAATACTTGAACATGTACCAAAGGATAAGGAGGCCTGGGAATCTATTATCTACCTAAACCAAGAGAGTTCACCTAGTCCCGATGGTTTCCCTATGACTTTTTTCGTTAGCACCTATAATGAAGGATTTCTTTGATGCCATCAGGGATTTTTTTATGGTCAATGGCTACTATGGGTTGTCAATTCTACTACTCTGATTCTTATTCACATGGTGAGTTATCCCACATCCATTTATCTGTATTGATCCATCATCACATGAAAATTCACACACAAGGTGCTAGATAACCATATAAATAGAAGACTCACTCAGTTTATCCATAACTGGGTTGTGGAGGAACAACATTCTTTCATCCAGGGAAGGTCCATTTAGGGGGTAATGGAAATTGTGTAGGAGATAGTTGGTGAGATTAATAGGATGGTCTATGGGTCTAACATTGTTATCAGGGTGGATATGGACAAGGCCTATGATAGGCTTGAGTGGTGCTTTATCATTCGAGCTATGAAGAGCATGGGTTTTTTTTCTGAATGGGTCATTGACAAGTTATTTCATTTCTACATCTCTCATTGGTTCAATGTGGTCTTTTTGTGAAAGTAATACAAATTCTTGAAACTGGTCAGAGGGCTTAGGAAAGGTAACCCTACTTCTCCCAAGATCTTTATCATGGTTTAGAATGTTTTACGTAAGTATGTGACCTCCTTTACGTAATGCGTCCAAACCCTCCATTATCAATGTGGGGCTCATGTTCTTGGGGTTTCTCATATCCTCTTTGAGGATGACCTTTTATTCTTCCTCAATGGGTGTATTGAATCTATAATAGGCTTAAATAACATCATGGATGAGTATAACTACTGGAGCAGGGACATTTTTGATAGGGAAAAGAGCAGGGTTTGCTTTCCCTCTTTATGCCTGGCTGGCTTTGGGGACTCTATTGTTTCTATTTTTGGAATTCAAAGAAAGAGATTTCATATGGTCAACCTTAGAGACCCTATCTCCCCCAACAGAATTTGTGTTTGGAATTTTGATGGGTTGGTCAACAAGATCACCAATCGTATCAATAACTAGAATAACATGTTCTTGTATTTTGGTGGATGAATCAGTCTTGATAATTGTGTCATTTACTCTATCCATATATACATTCTATCCACTTTCAAACTTCCCAAGACAGTCAGCAGGAAAATTGAGAACATCATGAATGGTTTTATTTGGGATTTCTAGGGGGAGGAAATATTCTATTGGGATTTCTAGAGTATAAATTCTAGTCCAGTGGAGCATGGACACATTGAAGTTAAGGATGTTGGGAATGCTATGTATTACCTACATGGAATTATTTCCTAGGAGGTTATCGAGGGGAGATCCTTATTGAGTCATATTATCAGTGGAAAGTATGGTTTGGGATCACATGATAATGGAAGATCACCCTCTTGCATTTGGAACTCTCTTCAGGTCCACATTCCTGTGATTATGGATCATTCAGAATGGATTCTGGGCCTAGGAGACATGAAATTTTGGCAGTGTAATTGGGGGTGGTCTGTTGGACTTCCCAGGCTTCCATACACCAAACCTATCATTCAAGAAAGCCATCTCACACCATTCCATTATCTAAGATATTATCATCCCCACTCAGATTGCCTTATTTGAGATCATCTGATTGGATGGGTCCCCCAACCAATGTATTTTCACTGGGTCCATAGATGGTAAGTTTGAACCAAGTCGTATAAAAAGGAATTTATTTTTTAAATGGTGAGTGACAAATGGAAAAGGTTCCTATGGTGAAAATATTTTACTATCAAATTATTTTCCTACCATGGAAAATCTTCTACCATGTTATCCCCTCATATATAGTGATCAAAGTCAGGGGTGTTTATCTTGCTTCTAAGTGCATATATTATCTGTCTCCTTTAGAGGAGTCTACAATGCATTTTTTCTCCCAAAGTGCATGGGATGGCTTGATTTTGGGCATTATTGGTGAGTTTTCTCCACCCACTATCATGGTTGACTCTCTTGAGGGTTTCTTCATGAAATGGTTTTACAACTTTCCCAAAAATAAGCCAAAGGATATGGCTCAACTGATTCTTCTTGTGATAGGATATTGGGGCATCTAGCAGGCGCACAACCAGGCCCAACATGGGTTGCGTTGCTCTGATCTTGTTCCTGTGTCCAAGTCCAGATTCCTCACCGTGAAGTTGGATGGCCTCTTGAATCAGTAGGATGCAACACTATCGCTAATGAATTTTTATTCTAGAAATTTATCCTCGGGCCAATCCAGCCCCAGGTAGCGTGGTCATTTGGTTTGTTGGTCTCCTCCTACCTTGGGTAATATGCTCAATGTTTATGGCGTATGAAGTTCTAGTTACATGCGTGGAGTCGGTGTGACACGTTATGATTTTGGCTTAGTGATATTTGCCTTTAATGCCTTAATGGATCATGTAACTCTCTTAAGGTGGAAGCATTGGAATTACTGATTTCCCTCTATCCATGAAAATCTAATAACATCATCCTATCCACTATTGAAACAGACTCCAAAATGGTGTTGATATCACTCATAGACACCTCAAACTCCCCATTTAAAATATCATATTTGATCTGTGAGTGTAAGAAACTTCTTTCCAAAGACATGGATATTCTTCATACGTGGTGCAAAGGTAACCGTGTAGCTGACTTTTGGACTTCCTTTGATACTGAATAATTATCCCTAATATAATTTTTTAACCTTATCTCCCTTCCCCCAGGTGGTGTGGCCCATGTTATCTGTGATTCAATCAGTCTTAATTTCATTAAGCCACCTTGACACGTGTTTCATTTTTTTTACTTTAAAAAAATAAAATTATTAACATGCTAACTAAAAGAGATTTCGGTTGAATAGAAATACAATGTAATGATTTTAAATAGTAATAAAATTTTAGAATAAAATTTTCACAATAAAATTTATAATAATTCTATTCTAATTTTAATTATGCATCACTAAAATTAACCCATTTTTTTTGTAATGGTTAAAGCCCAAAAGATCCATTTTAACAATGGGTGTCAATAATAATGTAGATATTGTACCAATGAGTCACCTAATGGGGTAATAGATAGAGAGAGATCCCTTATGAGTATGCCAAACTAGTAATTAAGTATAATGATTAACAATTTTGAATTAGTTGAGTTTCTAAACATATTAAATAAAAAAGGATTGACTCTCATGGATGTTCAAGTGATGAAGATTCTGAAATAATGAAGAATTAATTTCCTTCATTTTAATAATATGGAAAGTGGAACCCAAGGGAATTTATCCAAGAAAATAGAATAATATTAATATGTTTTAAAGATGGTAATCAAGTGAAAAGATCCTAAGAAAAATGTATTGTTTAATTTACATGACAGGGAAAAATAATTTTCTCACTAAGGATCCACAATCAATTTGATGGTTTAGATGTAATGAATTTGAGAACTATGAAAACTAGTGAACTAATCCAAGGATTGTGTTGAAAATTGACATAAAAAAACTCATAGACAATGAGAATAAGTAAATTCATATAAAAATATTAGTATTAATGTGGATATTTATAATTATGTTTTTCTAGGTTTTATTCACTCTATATTTTTGGATGACTTATGTTTTGTATGTTTTCACATACAACTAACTATTTAATTATAAATGAAATCACACTATGGTAACATTATTATATTAAAGGAAAATGAGTATCCTTAAAGGATTTTAGGATTTTGATCAATGTTTATCTTATCAACCTTCTAAGAAAACATTAATGTGATTTTGGAAATGGATTTTTTTTCTTTACATAGAGGATAAATTAAATGTTGGAATAATTAAATCAAATTTCATATCAAAATAGGATAGTCAATCATTGAAAGGATAGAAATGAAAACTATTTAGAAGAAAATAATATAATATGGATCTCGAGGAAAAATAATAATGAACTATTAGTTCAAATTAATTGAGAAAAACCTAATATTAGGGATAATAAAGTTATAAAGAAAATATATATTTCATAAGATAGAAGGGTTGATATCTCACTAGAAATGATATTTGGAGTTATGTATATCTTTGCAGATGAACCAGTCGGACTACAAGGGACAAGGCTTCATAGGAGGATTCAGGGCAGGTGCATCCACTAGAGTAGAGCTAACTGGAATTAGAAGAATGAGAGGGTATGACTTTGCCATCGGTACCGGGCCTATGCAGCTTTGCATAGGACAACTAGCAGACCAGCCCTGTGAAGGTGGAGTGCTGATATCATGACATATGTTGGGGAGGAGCAGTTCCAAGTTGTCTTGTCTGGGTGATTCCCTCTAAGAACTACGGGTCATGTAATTGTCTCTAAGCCTTAGGGCCTTGTAAGGGTTCTACCTCACCCCTTGAAAGGTGGATTATCAAAAATAATAAAAAATGAAGGCATTCGGTCCATTCCGACCAATGATATAGACATTAAGTTGGATTGTATAAATATCTGTAAAAACTTTATAAAATATATTTATATGTAAGGATCACTGTAAATAATATTTAATTTATAAAATACAATTGTTTTATCATGACAACTAATAATATCACCTAGTCCTTAAATTTTTTTTTTTCTGAAATTATATTTTTATGTATAATATTTTAAGAATCATAATATAACATATATAAGGTATATTTTTCATTTAAATAACACATATTTTTAATGAATAATATAATAACTTAAATTTTATTAGTAATTTATAGTAAATAATAAAAATTATAATTAATACTTAGAAAAGATAAATTACTATATTTTTTTCAATATATTTTATGACTTTTCTTAAATTTTAATTATAAGATTTAATAATCTTAGTTTCAAAAAATTAACTTCATTTATAGATTTATAATCACAATATTATCCTCAGATTAATTATTGATATTTTATGAAGTAATATATTATTAGGTGAAATGTGAGAAAGTACATATTTTTCTAAAAGATATCAGTTTTAATAAATTATCTTAATACAAGAATGAATTGAAAGAAGTTAATTTTTTTTCTATAATATATATATATATATTATAAGATAAATAATTTAAAAATACTATGTTTATTTTAAGAAATAAATGTTTAATTTTTTTTAAATTTAAGTAATATTTTACTCTAAACTATATTTTTGTTAAATTATATTAAAAAATATTTTCATCACATATAATAATTAAATCTAAAATTGGAGTTAATATTTTAGGTCAATATTATAATATTATTTAATAATATTAATTTCATTTTTATTTATATAATTATGGGTACTATGATTAAAGTTAATGACCATGATAATGATGAAAGGTTTATTTTCAAAGAATTATCTTATTAATGTAGTGTAATTTTTATTTAATAAATTAAATTGATATATTTTATATAATGAATTTGATAATATTTTTAAAAGACTATAAAAATATGTTACCACTAATTTAATTGGAAATTAATGTTATAAAATATTTTGAATTTTTATTATTCAAAACATCATTTCTCAGTAAAAAAATTATTCTATATATTATTTGATTTAATATAAAATTTATATTTCTCAAATATAGAAATTCAAATTCGAATAAATATTGGATAAAATTAGGTTTATCTAATAAAAAGTATTTAGGATGGGTTGTCTTATATTTTTAGTAATATATAAATTACATAGTGAAAAAACTAATTACCAATGTAAAAACAAAAAATGGTAAATTGAAAAATGAAATGGTAAAAGACTAGTTTTTTTAAACCATGTGTGAAAATGAGTTGTAACAATTTTATCATACTTATCACACATAAAAATAAATTATTTCACACTTTTGGCTCTTTTGAGTCTTGAATAGTGTCATGGAATCATTGAGACATAATTTGTATTTAAGAAAATCCAATTTTCCTCCACTTATAAAATGAGATCACTTCAACCACATTTCTCCACCCATTATAATGATTTATATATTTTTCCGATCTACCCTATTATCTTATAATAAATTTTCTCACAAACTAGAATCCCTTTTCAAACCAAAATACTATTCTAAGTGTCCTTAATGCATTACCCAAGTGGAGAAATCCTGAGAAAAAAAAACAATGTTGTCATTTGAGCCCTCATAGTTTGTTTCTCATTCAGCCCCATCAACTCTTTTATATAAATGAAATTATAATAACATAAGTATTATTAATATCATAAATTTTATTATACAAATTTAATATCACTCTTATAACTCACTCTAAAACCTTTCAAAAAATGAAAACATCTACATGCGTTTGTGCGGTCTACTACCTCTATGAACGAAAGGTTCTATTTTTCATAAACTATTATTTTTTTTCAAAATATTTAATTAAAAAATATAATAATAATAAAATTATTAATATTATTAAATGATTATTTTTTTTCACCTTCCTTTATATGAAACATGATATCATCAGCCATGTACGTGAGAACTACCACCTCCACATAATGGATTATTTCATTACTACATTAACGCCTAATATAGATGTATTTTAAATTTTTTTAATATATATTATTTATATTAATGAAAATATTAATATTATTTTTGGGTAATATTCTACATTATAAAATTGATGTTAATTCTAAATTGGGATATTAATCTCAACCACAAGAAAATGACTATATCAAAACACCTTTCTCACTTTGAGTCCATTTTAGAAACCTATGTATAACATCACATTGCCTTTTTAGGTTTTCCATAACCATTTAATTTTTATCATTTTCATAGAAACCTATTCTAGAGTTGTTCTCAGAGAATTATTAAAAAAGATTAATCCCAAATGGTTGTTTAAGGTTGGTGTACTGCTAGGGGAAACCATGTAGTTTAGCCCAAAAAACCCGTGTGACCTTGGTTGAGCCTCTAGAAGAGGGTGCACAGTTTTTCTAAAGAATGTGTATAGACCCTCCTAACCATTAATCCTATGTATAGTGTAATTTTAATGGTTATCAAATGTTTTGAAAAACCATTCACCCACATAGGAGAAACCACACACCCTATATAGTATGGGTGCATGGTTTTTTAGCCATGCAACCCTACCAATTAAACTATATGTGTGTGTGTGTTTGTTTTAATTCCCCCAATTTTTTTATTAAAATCCTAAAATCCTATTTTAACCCCTAATTTCTATACTGCAGACCTAACTCGAATCCTTATTCCATGAAGGCTCCCAATAGACAATTTTGAATCCTCTAAACTATTTTCTTGGTGGATCAATGCTCTAGTGATTGTGTTCAATCCCCTTCAGGTATGTGGATCTTCTCTTGTATGGTTCCACATAATATATCTTTCCTTTATCCTTATATAATGATGGATTAACATGTTATTAATGTATTTAATCCTTTTTTATGGATCTTTATCCCAGTTTATTTCACAATCCCTCCTTCCTTTATTCTGCATTAGCATTCCCTGTTGTATGTATTATGCATTTTGATCCCATGATTTAAAGTTAGGTGGTTCCATAATGTTTTTCCCTATGATAGAAACATTAAATTTCATCGATGAATTGAAACAAGTTTTTAATTGATTTAAAAACCATAATTTTAAATGATTTGTGGTATAATTTGATATGGCATAGAAATTATGAAAAACCCGTATTTGAATGAAATTGAAATGTGGGGGAGGATTTTGGAATTTTTTTTGTTTATTTTGTAAATTGATTTGATGTTAAACCTTGAGAAAAATATATTAAAGTGAATGATTATTTGAAATGGAATAAATTAATGAAAATCGCTATATTGGTTTTGAAATGAGAAATACATGTTGAAAAATGAAACTAGGTAATTGTAATTTGAATTGGTTGGAAATGATTAATTTGACCATGTTTGATTGCATGATTATTTTGATAAAATGGTATTATGGGTATTTAGTGTTAACTAGGAATAGGAAACTGGGACCATGAATCCATATAAATATATTTATGAGGACAATTATAACTGAAAAATTCATGCACAAATTCGAAAGAGTGTACCCCTTTGGAGGTGTAGATGGCCCACAAGGGTTTCCTGATTAGGGTGTAAATTGATTTTAGTATGGATACCTATCATGATCTGGGATCATTATTGAGATTTTTGAGGATCCTATTAAGTAAACAATTATTCCCCATGGATTTAGTATATAGTTCTTTGATTTTTTGACTTGAGTATGTATTCCATTGATTATTGAACTATTTTATTCATGAAAAATTATTTACATAAGTGTTTTATATAAAATGGTCATTTATTCTAATTTTGATATATCTTTTAACTCTTTTAATGTGAAATAATTTTATTGTTTAAAATATGTTATTTATATACCATTAATTGTTTTTAAAAATGGAGGATAACTACTTTAATATTTATATAATTTATTATGGAACACTTAAAGAGACTCTACTGGGATTTATATCCCACACCCTCCCTTTGATTTTTAAAATTTATATATTTTCATATGTTGGGTCTGAGAAAAGGAAAAGTGTCACTTGGTGGTGTTGGATGTTCTTGATCATTGGGATCGTGGAGCAATGGTGGTGACCTGAGGAGCTATTTTCCACTTCTTACATAGGATCATTTGAGGCTTTTGGGTGGTTGACATTGTAGTTTCCTTTAGGATGCTTATCTTTTTTTGATAGTAATGTTTTACCTATTTTTTTGGTATATTCTCTATTCATAGCGTTGATCATACAAACTTTTATCTTTTATCATATGTTGTTTTGCAGAAAATTCATTCCTTATTACTTTTTTATGATGATTCTTTCTTTTCACCAACCCATAGATATTAGGAATTCCCTTCGGTCCCTATCTTGATTAGATTGGTTATCACAGTACTAAGGTACATGTATGGTTCCTGAATTTTTTTATCAATGTGTATAAGTTATGCATTTATATATGATGTCAGTATGTGGTTTGGAATGTCTTTATGGGAATTAGAAGTTAGTTGTGAGTGAGGGTCCAGAAATATCTCAACATAATGATCTTTAAGACACCATTGGTGTTTAGGAAAAGTGTACTTGAGGAATGTTTTGATTGGATTATATTATTTTATTTTCCTTTGATATGAGTATGTTGAAACCCAATCTTAAATTTCTACTCTATGGAATTGTTATTCAAATATCTCTTGTTTGATTTTTTGTTATCTGTATCCTTTCTTATTTATTCAGTGTTGTCAATTAATGTCATGTAGAATCTTCATTTGAGAAGACGTGTGAATAAGAACCAGGAGGAAACTACTCATGATATGCAATGATAAAATTATGTAGTAAAAAATATTCTTTTTGAGATAGTGGTGTAGGTTGTCCAAGCTCTAGGACATGTCACTACACTCATTACCCTATGGTATTGGAACCTCGAAGGGATGAATCTCATGACCATTATCAAGAATTATATCCAAAAAATCCACCATATTTCCAAGATTTGAATGATCCTCAAAAGGTCGAGGACTGGATGAAAAATTTAGAGATTCTATTTGATTTAATTTGAATTCGTGATGCTATTAAGGTTAAATGTGATACCTTTAAGATATAAGGGCCTACTAAGAAATGGCGTGATTCGATAGTTATAGTGAATAAGCCTAAGGGTTTTGAATGAAATTAATTTGGAGTAATTTTAAAAGATTATATTTATATTGAATATATTGTATTGTAAAAATCTATGTAGTTTCCTAATCAATAGATGGGTGCCAAAACAATTACTATTTATACAGACTGCTTTGCTGATCTTGTTCAGTTTACTCTTGAGGTGGTTACTAATAAGAAGTTGAAGGCATGATGATTTGATATCAGTATTCGATATGACATCTGATATTAGGTTTTCTTACTAAAGATATTTTATTATGTTGGTTTTATGGATATGGTTTTGATAGTTGATATTGAAATGGTTGGTAAATCATGGTTGATGGGAGTTCCTTTTTCTCCCAGTGTAGTTTTTTGTGTTCCTTTAAAGGAAAGAGGATGTTTGAGGAGTCTTATGGGGGATATAGATAGAAATTGTATTATATAACATATTTAGTTCCTATAAAAGGAACATTGATATTCTTTTAGTGTGGTAATCTTGGACATTTGATATGTGTTTTTACTGAGACACCAAAAATCTGTAGATGTTGTGGTCACTCAGGACTCTACAGAAGTTCTACCACTTCTTTTCTTCTCTACATAGTGGAACGTGATAATAAAATATAAAATGAATTTTAGTTTAATTATATGCTTCAATATTTGATAGGTTCTAACCACAAACATCTAGAACAATGCATCTATACATAGTAGAATATTATCTAGAGTAAACTGATACAAGTCCAAAAACTGTGAGAGCTACCGTCATTATGGTTTCATCTTTAGTGACTTATTTTCTTGATACTACTGTATCTTGCACATTTTTTTCTACTAATACTGTGAACTTATTAAATATTAATATGGAGCTTCTATATTATGTTAGAGATATTTTTATTCCCCCTGGAGCAAAGAGAGATGAGGGTCTTCATTTTTCTTCTTATGTTTTCTATTTGTTAGAGATTGATCTTTCCTTGATTTATTTTGGTTCTCAATATGAAAACTATTCGACTAATTTTCTGGATGGATTGGTTGATCACTCATAAGGCCCAAATTTACTATTATCACAGATGAGTCTCCATTACTATAGCTAATAGGGTGCATTTTGTTTTTTTGGGGAGAATGTGACATGAGTTCTAGAAGATTTGGACCACCTTTTCTATTGTAAGGCATGATAATATCAGTGTTTTCTTTTGACTTGGAATGAGAATCTTTGAGTGATGATATCCCTTAAATCAATTTTTCCTTTTTTTTACACGTTTCCTTCTAATTTATCTGGTCTTAAATTGATAATAGATGTAGATTTACCTATTGATTTAGTACCTGATACTCAGTATTTATCTATTCCATATTACTCTAGAGAACCAGGAGTGTTGAAGGAGTTAATGACTCAATTGGAATTTTTTTAGAGAAATGATTTATATGATCTATTGTGTCACCTTAGGTGGGACCTTTTCTATTTTCAAATAAAGATGATGTAACAATTCTACTCTATGCTGATTATCAAAAAATCAATTGAGTTACAATAATGGTGGAGTATCTGTTACCATGGATTGATGATATATTTTTCCAATCTAAAGAATAAAATTATCTCTCAATTATTTAACTTTTATCAGGTTATCAAAAATTTTGAATAAAAGAACCTTACATTAAAATACAACCTTCAAAATTTGGTATTTATATTATAATTATATTGCCATGACATTTGGTCCAACAAATGATCCTCTAGTTTTTATGGGTTTAATGAACATGATTTTTCACAAGTACATCTACTCATTTATAGTAATATTTTTGGATAAAAATTAGTTTACTTCAGGACCATGGATAACTATGTGATTCATTAGATAGGGGTTTTAGAAAATTGGAGGAATCATCAACTTTATAGAACGATATTTAAATGTAGTTTCTGGATTCGAGAAGTGAGAATCTTTGGACCCATTGTGTCAAAAAATGTTATCTCATTTGATCTAGAGAAGGTGAATGTTATTATCATGATGGAGAAACCATGTAATTTTTTCAAGATACAATGCTTCTTGGGCTTGGCAGGGTATTACCATAGGGTTTTCAATTAATTATCAGAATTGGCTTCTCTAATGAATACTCTCACTCAGAATTAAGATCATTTTGTTTAGGATGAGAAATGATAGAGTTATTTTTATTGACTTAAAACTTTTCTTAATTTATGTGTCGATTTTGAATATCCAAGTGTATGGGTAGGCATATGTGGTCTTTTTTAGTGCATAAAGTTTGGGTTGGGGTTGTGTTCTTGTGTAGGGTTATTGTGTTGTAGCCTATAGTTCATGAAAACTTAGACCACATAAGAATAATTATTTGGCCCATGATCTCAAACATGAAACTATGATACATGATCTTAATAGTTGGAATCATTATCATTTCAAATGATGGTTTATCATTAATTATGACCAAGAAATATTATGTTATATCATTTCTAAAAAACATTTAAACATCTTAGAGAGAAAATGGGTCGAGTACCTTCAGTCATTAGATTTTGAAATTTCATATACCACTAATAAAGGGAAATATTGTTGATAACGATTTGAGAAGGAAACTTGTGACCCAGTCTATAGAAGAGTAATTGGAACTAGGGACTCTCTTTATGATGGGGAGATCATTGGTGAATGGACATTCTCTTCACGTGGTATTATATGCTTCCAAATTTTTTTTGTGCAACCTCTAATGAGAAATGCTATTACGGGGGACTATTATGATTCCCAATGGGAAGTGTACCCTAAAAAAATGATCTTATATGATATGTGATGATAATTTTGGTTTCTAGGAATGATATGATAGATAACTAATGTTTTTCCAAAACTAATTACATCCTAAGAGGTCAAACTCGAGCACTAGAAAACTTTCAGTTAGGTTTAGCTATTCTAATTCCTACATGGATGTGGGTATAGTCTTTATAGAATTTATGGTTGGGTTTCTTAGTATAACTTTAAATAAGAATGTGATGTGGGTTGTGATCGATCAACTGACAAAATTAGATCACTTCTTACCCATTTTTCATACAACCAAATTTTATTATTTGGGACATCTATATGTGATAGTGTTTTTTAGATTTCATGATCATACTTCTATTATTATATCTCATATTGATCATCTATACACATATCTCATTTGGTGTGGCCTGTAAGGTTAAATGGGAACACATGTGATCTTGATTAATGAATTTCATCCATATACGGATTTCCAAAAAAATCAATCTATACATATTCTTGAGGACATGATTCACACTTTCGTTCTTGACTTCAGTGGATCTTGAAACGTCTATTTGGTATTGGTTGAGTCTTCTTACAACAATAGTTACCCATACACTATCAAAATGGATTTTTTTTGTGACCTTGTATGGTCAAACCTATAAATATCTATTATGTTGGTCAGAGATTGGTGAAAGGTCATTTGTTGGATAGTGTTTGGTCTAAGAGACAAAGAAAAAGATTCAGATTATTCCTCACAAAATGCTAATGTAACAAAGATGGAAAAAATCTTATGTAGACAATTTTAGATTACCTTTGGAGTTTTTCTTTGGTGACCATGTTTTTTAAGAGTTTCACCTTGTTTGGATCATTGACAGTTTGGGAAATAGGGGATGATTTCACTACTGTTTATGAGACCTTTTAAGGCTGTTCAGTTGGTGGGGAAAGTGTATTACCGTTTATCACTTACATCTCATTTGATGTCAATATATACTTTTTCACTATATATCAAAATTTTAAGTGTCTTTTGGAACCAACTCATGTATTGATATATTAGGATCATGTTGTTGAGATTGATATATCTGTGAATGAGCATCTAGTCTGGATCATTGATTCTAAGACCAATATTCATTGTGGGAGGATGATGACTTTGTTTTTTGTGATATGGTGGCACAGTTCTAATTTTTATAAGGATTAAAATCTTGGGGAACTAATGAGAGAGTATTTCCCCCACCATAATGAGATGGATTCTACTTGATATACTTTCTGCGGACATAATAGTTTTATTGTTGGAGGTTATAACATCCCCTTACCTTAATTGAGGTTTTTAACCCTTGTTTTGATCTCCATTATGTTGGTCTTTTTTCGGGTTGTTCTAAGATAATTTGGAATGTTTTGAAATCTTAAGGGTCTATTCATTATTAGTGAATGGTTATGGTAAAACATGCGGTTTGGACCAGAATATGGTGTGCCTGAGGTTGAGCCTCTAGAAGGGGGTTCACAGTTTTTCCATATCATTCATCCAGACTCTTGAAACTGTGCGACCTATAGATAGTGTAATTTTCAAGGCAGGCTTTCAATTTGACAAACCATGTACCCACTAAGGATAAATCATGCACCCATACAGTATCTGTGCATGGTTTGGGTGCATAGTTTGTCTAACATTGCAGTCTTACCTAGCAAACAGTTCATTTGAGTTTTAATTCCAATTAGTTTTCTTTTAAAATCCCAAAAAGCTCTAGTATGACCCCTAATCACCATATTTTTACCCTAAATTAAATCATTGTCCCATGAAGGCTTCCAAGAGGCACCTTTTACTCCTATAAACACTTTTTTTCAAAGATCAAAGCTCTGGTGATTGTGTTCGACCCCCTTTGGGGATGTGGATATCCTCTCATGTGGTTTCTTATGATATTTATTTCTATCATCCTTATAGAGTGATGAATCATCATTTTATTGATGGATATAATCTTCTATTTTTATAGATATATATTCTAGGTTGTGTTTATTGATTTCTCTCACATTCTTTCTCTGTTGGCATTCCACATTGTAGGGGTTGTGAATTTTGATATCTTGATTTAAAGGTAGGTCATTCTAGAATTTATTTCCTTATGATTGAATCATTAAATTTCCTGGTTAAATTTATATTAATTTTAATTTATTTAAAAACAATTATTTTAATGGATTTTATTTATGATTTTAAATTTCATTGAAATTGTGAAAAACCTTAATATTAATGGAATTTAAATATATTTTATATTTTAGAAAAATGATGGCTTGATTTTAAAGTTTATTTGATAAATGGTTTTGTTCTTGAACCTTGAGAAAAATGGATTAAAGTGAAATTTTATTTGAGATGGCATGAATTGATGAAATACTCTATTTTGGTTTTGAAATGAGAAAGGCAATATGGAAACTAAAATTGGGTAATTTTAATTTAATTTTATTTGAAATGTTTTATTTTCCCTTGTTTGATTGATTGATTGTTTGAAGCACATTTCATACTAGGTTGTTAGTGGTAACAGGAAAAATCATGCTAGGACCATGAATCTCTGTAAATGAATTTTTGGTGAAAACTTTAACTAAATAATTACATCATGAATACTTGAGAGTGTTCCCATTTTGGGGGATAATTTCACATAAAGGTTCCCCTATCAGGGTGTAGATTTATTAGAATGTGAACACCTATCTTGATCCAAGATCATTATTAAGATACATGAGGATCCCATTACCTGAACTATCATTCACCATGGCATATTATCAAAGTTCTATATTTTTTTGACTTTTGTATGGTTACTATTGATTATTGAACTATATTATTCTTTCTAAATAATTTATATAAGTGTTTTATATAAAATTTTCATTTAAGATAGTTTATATATATATGTTATCTCTTTTAATGTGAAAGCATGTTTTGGTTTAAAATATTTGAATGAAATACCATGATTTTTTTCTAAATCATGAAAAAATTGTTCAATTTTATGTCATTGATTATAGAAGACTTGGAGGAACCGTACTATGATTTATATCTAACACCCAACTTTTTCCCTTTGGGTGTCTGTAGATTTTTAAATTTTAGGTTTGAGAAAATGGAGAGTTTTGCTTGAAGGTGGTGGATTTTTTGATCCATGGGATAATGGAGTGAAAGTGGTGATTAATGGATCTATTTCAAACTTGTTACACATGATATTTTGAGACCTTTTTTTGGATGATGTTGTAGTTTCCTTTGGGATGCTTATATTTTTGTCTGGGTACTATTTAATGTTTTTTCTAGTACTTTCTTCTTTAGATGTGTTAATCATACTCACTCATATCTCCTATATTACACTATTATGTGGAAAATATATTACCTATTGATTATTATATGATTTAGGGTTCTTTTTTCCAACCCTTGGGGATTGGGAATGCCATTCAGGTAATGTCCTGGCCGGATCCGCTATCACGGTTACTGGGTATCCGAGCTGGTTCATGATATGGATCTCAATATAATTTTTTCTAATGTAATTATAATGGAAATACACATTTACAATTTTGGATTTAATGAATAAATTTTATAATAACGTTGAAACTATTACACATAATAATATAGTTAACATGAAATATACGAGAAGACCTCATGCAACTAATATAAGCTAAAATTATTAAATAAATGAATAATGAATTTTAAAGACTGGTAGTTTTTATTCCTAATATTTTATGAAATGTCTTACATTTTATAATTCATCTCATTGAGTTGATCCATCTTTTAGTGATTTCCATTTAGTTTTGACTATATTTTGTAAGATTATAGTTGGTTTTAGAGGTTTTTGTGTCCAAATTGAGAAACACCATGATAGTGGTGCTGGACATGGTGGTAGCTTAGTGTTCTATTGTAAAACTGTTAAATGGGGATCATGACTTGGATGGGTGTGTCCATGGTCATGGATCTCAAAAAGGGAACATGTGGGCTATGACTATTGTGACCTCACCATGGTGTAGTTGAGTTCATGGTGAGGGGTAACATGTAGAATTAGATGGAAATTTAATAGCAGTAGTTGTGTTAGGATTGGTGGGTTCAGGAGTACCATACCCATAGTGAGGCGATGGAGGAATCCATTTCATCAATTGAGTGGGTTTTGAAATGGATGAAACCATCACTATTATTCTTTAGTCTTATCCATTTCAAAAGGAGAACACATGTATCTTAAATTTTTAGTTTTTAATGAATGTTTAATACAATTATTAACTTTTTTAATAAATCAATACAACTCTCCTTGGTGGTTCCATTGTTCTGTATTAATTCTAGTATCTCCTTAGATGAACATGAGAAACACTATTTTCATTGAGTTACTACCTTATAGAACAATTATCATTGGAGCCCACTTTTTTCAAACTTTCTAGTGAATAAATCCATTTGAAGAAATTTTTTTATCATTGATTTAGATGCTTGGGAGCTGGTATCACATCCCTACTCACTATTCCTTGATTTATGTTTTCTTATTCCATTGACTAGACTTGGAAATACCATTAGAGATGATGGTTTTCATTGGGTAAGTTAATATGAATACTATCGATTAGATCAGTTATTTGATGATACTATTTCAAGAACCCATGTCATGTTTATTGGAACCAATTCTAGGAGTCATTGTCATGAATGCTTGTTTTTATTATTAGGAGAACATGGTTCGAGTGAGGATTCTCTTGATGAACCTTGATGTTGATGTTCAAAATCTTGAATTATGAAGTTTTTCACCTTTTAGAGGATGTTTATATGATCTATAGTATAATATAATGTTTTTTCATAATATTCTTGATACCATTCTTGAGTTTGATAACATGTCTATTCATGTGTATCATTTGAGGCCATGTTTTTTTATGAATGATCACATGTTTGTGTGCATGTGTAGTCCATGAGACTATTTTGGCGTTTTATCACATGTGTGCATGTATGAGACCACGTTTGAGTATAAGAACATGTTTTTTTATTTAATAATACTCACGTCTGTTATTCTTTTTGTGCCTCGATATTTAATTAATATGTTTCCATGAATTTTTTTAGTATATCATATGTTTTTTTCTATGCATGGTACCAAGGGATAAGTATAACCATTATGGATCAGTGCACCCAAAGGGGTAGTGTGGTCAGAAATTGTATGTGTCATGATGACATGACTAAGTTATATGATTGGGCATGGTGGACTTGTGTGGCTTAACATTGAAATATGATAGTCATAGGTGATCAAACTTGATAGGAAATAATGGGGAATAATGGTATTGAGTGACATAACTTATGACATGGTGTCAGGATATGACATCCTTATGGCCTAACCTGAGGTAGTGTCATAATGTAATGAACTTGTGGGAAGACTCTTTTTTACTTATGGTTTTTGTGGTATAAATTTGGTGACCTTAATATTAATCTTGATTTACAACTTTTTTTATGACAATGTTTCTAGAATGTAGCTGAAATAGGTATCGTCGAGTGTTTTTTGTGGACTTATTTTTCACAGAAATTCTTGGTATATTATTTTATTTTTTTTACTTATGTGTTTATCCATTATCCTGACATACACTCTTATACATGTTTATGTTTTTATAGAAATATTTTTGGTGTTCTACTTGATTTATAGTCATTCCCAAGATCAGATTCTCGATGTGCATGAATTATTCATGATAAATAAAATTGGAAAATCAAATGTCCTGATAATTGGGTGCTAGGAGATGAAGTTTGGTGATCAGACGAAGTACTAGGATAGAATAATGAGTGATGATTCATTATTTTATTTATCTTATTATCATTAATATAAATTTAATTTACCAACCACTTTGGGGTATATAGATTTAATTAATGTATGATTTTAGATACATACCAGAATCTATTGTTTAACATTTTACATATATTCTTTTGTATGTTTTTATTTATTCTTGTCATTATTGATACCAAGGTTAAATTATCACCACTGATGAAATTCATACCCCCAATACTAGTCTAAAACCTCTTTCATATGGGGAGTCTCACATAACACTATGTATCACTCCAAATCAAACCTATTGATTTGGTTCAAGGAATACAAAGTGGAATCAGATGAGTGTTTTCTTCTTTCTTTATTCTTATAAATGTCTTAGTCCCTGGTAGAAAGGTTTTTGGCTATGTGGGACTTAATTAGGGGAGTTTCATGTGTTCTGGTTCATCAAATGTGTAACAAGCCTCTGAGTGATTAGTTTTGGAATTGATGTCCTAGATATGGTTTTATTGTTATATCATGATATTGAGTATATTGTGTTGTAAACATTTTATGGGATTTTGGGCGTGTTCATGCATTATGACTAGTAAAATTAAATCACATGTCATATATATATATATATATATATACATTCATGTTGAGTGATACATGTTGTATCTAATTAAATTCTTTGATATATTCTTCTTTTAGTGATATATATATCTCCCCCATTTTAAATTGCTCAATTATAGATTTAATTATCTTAACTTGAGCATGAATGTTTTCATATATATTTGTGTGGATAATGTGTTGGTATTCAGAACTGGGACTGAGCTTTATATAGTACCTACAATACTATGTTTTCTTGTTTCAAATATACTCATAGTATTTTTTTAACATAATACCTTTGGTGTGACTATAAAATGATTAGTCTTTTATCCATGTAACCTGATATAGGTGCTCTAAATTCATATTTGAATTTAAAACAATACCACATTAATTTTATCTTATGGGACCACCTAGAGAAGGATGATGGGTGCTCCCATAAGGTAGCATGTCTTGGTTCTACCTTCACTTATATAGGATAATCCTCAGGGCCCCATCCTAGTGGTTTTGAAAAAATGCCACATCATCCCGTAGTCTGCAACACTAATCATATTCAAGGTAGAGGAGTTTCTAACACTATGGTCAAATATGGTTGATACTTTAAACTCTAGCCTCCTATATTGTTCCTAGGAAGTAGATTCCATTCAGATGAAAATGATAGGATAAGAACCATCGATAAGTTATTCAACCTTATAGAGACCATAAAGGATTGGAATGAAAATATAAAATCCCCTTCAATTTCGTCAACTACTGGATAATGGTCTAACACTTTTATTCAAGTTTTAATACATGAAGGGTTGATATAGGGGACAATCAAGGACCATCTATTGAAGGATTATTTCTAGGTATACTAATTATAAAACAATATTATGAGTTCATTGAGGTTAATTAGATCTCAATGATATTGTCTCTTACTCAAAATGCTTCACATAATTTCTTTACTTTTCTCATCAATTGTCTGGGAATGAGGTTGATAAGGATAGTAAGTTTGAGATTATACTTCATTTAAATCTGAGACTCTAGGTTATGAATTTTGACTGGTTGAAGTATAGATTTGTTATTCACAAATCCTTGATGATGGATAATGGTTTGTAAGATGATATATTTTTGGGTTTTCCTTTATCCATTAGTTTAATTCCTAATAAAAATTCTAATACTAGGAAAAGGAAGTAAGATGATTCACATAGGGTGGCTGAAAAATACCAAAGTATTACCAGGTTTTCTAGTACCATCTATGAAATAATGTGGTCCTCAGTGTTTCAAATATATATAGGGTGGACATTATTAGAATGTTTCCCAAAACCATAGATGAAGTTCCATTGGTGTGGAAATATAGGTAATCAACAATATCATTACTCGAAGGCATCACATATGAGGTATCATAGGAATTTTGGGTAAAACACATGCATTGATATATGTGATTGGATGGGGTCCTCAGTTATATTTATAGAAACCTCATATGATAATGACTCAGTTGATTCATACATATTAGGGGCAGGTCCATGAAGGAAATGCATGTCATGTTTTTATAGTGGAATGGGGTCCAACTAACTGTGGAGAGGGACCATCATCATTTTAGGTACAGTCTTGATCAATTATCCTACTTCTATAATTCTTTTTGATATAATTTCTCCCATTCATATATATATACAAAAAAATTATTGGACTTTAATTTCAAGTCAATGTGTTTTTGGAGTTCCTTTCTCTTGATACACCCTCTGGGTAGAAATTGGATCACCTTAAGAGGTTCCTCGAATGTGTTATTGTATTTTCTAGATATAGAAACATATGGGACTTCATAATCATGGAAATTTATTGTTTTTATGTGATATTCAAGAATTGTTTTATGAATAGTAATCTATCACACATCAACTAATACATGAGATGTGTATCCACTACTATGCAAAAAGGAGAGATGTTTATTTTAACTAGTGAATGTGATATTAGAGTAGGTATAGTGGTACTAGTCTGGAGTCAAGTTTGTGATATTACAATAAAGGTGGATGGAATGGATATTGAAGTGAATCTAGTAGTACCCTCTTCCTTCCATCAAATGGAAGAATTGTATGAGGATATCTTTTGGACCACTTTCAAAGACTCCCTCCTAATAGAGCTATTGAATTTTAGATCGAACACATTCAAAGGGTTTAACCAATATTGATTCCCCTAAATCATATTGCACAAACTAAGTTAAAGGAAATAAAAGTAAAAATTAAGGATTATGAGATTAATGGTTTTAGTAGACTATGAAAATCCCCATGGGGTGATCCAGTGTTATTCCCAAATAAGTCTTACAATATAATATGATTATGTGTAGATATAAGAAAATGAACCAAGTGACCATAACAAAATGATATCCATTTTGGAGGTACAATGAATTGTTTGTCATGTGGAATGGATTTGGGGGGTTATAATATATTGAATTATAGTTAGGGTACCATCAACTTATGTTTATAGATTTAGATATTCCTAATACAATTTTTTGAACTAGATACTTCATCTATGACTATTTTATCATTCCTTTCAGGTAGAAAAATGAACCAGTGGTGTTAATGGATATGATGAAAATGATCTTTCATCATTATCTTGACTCCTTCACTATGGTATTTATTAATGATATCCTCATTTACTCTTGAACTATATAAATTCATACAAAGAACCTAGAGACTGTATTGAATACACTTTTAGAACATCAATTCTATACCATACTGTCAAAGTGTCACTTTTGGATTCATGATGTTCATTTTCTTAGTGATGTGACTCTTAGGTGGGAATTTTTATGGACTTGAAGATGATAGAGGTAGTGATGTCTTGGAATTATTTGAATAACATATTTGTGATTAGGAGTTTACTTGGGTTATTTGGGTACTTTAGATGGTTTATAAAAGACATATCCTATTTGGTATCACCAATGAATAGGATTACAATAAAGGTAGTAAAGTTGATGTGGAAAATATTTACAAAGTTGTATTTCTAGAGTTGATGAGATGACTGATGATATACCCGATTAGAATGTTCCATATCATAAGAATGGATATGCAATTTACTATTTGACCCTAGGTGTCAGATTAGCTTCTATATTGATATAGATAAATCATGTTGTAGCTTATGGTTCACGTTATCCATGGTCGCATGAGTGGAACTTCTCAACGAATGAAATGATGTTGAAACTTGTCTTCTCCAATATTAAGTGTTGGTGAAAGGAGACTTTTATATATTTTCTCTTAGTGGGGTATAAACTTATGCAAAATTAATTTGGAGGATTATAAATACACATTCTACTTTGATATATCCTATTATATAAGGAAAGGTAATGTCATTATAGATTCTATAACTAGAAAAACATTGAAGATATAGAATCTCAAAGATAATACTTTATAGGAGAAATGGTACATGATAAATTTGATGGTCGAGATTCTGGTTGATGCATTATAGGATCATGATATTTTTACTTGATCACCTTTAGTGACCATGTATTATTTGATGGATCATTTGAATGAGACCCAAGAGTCAAAAACCTAGTGTGTGGGATCTGAGAATGCTTGGTTTGGAATGAAGTTTTTCCAAGGTGGTCCTTAGATGATGAAAACATGATATAAATTTATGAGAGGTTAGTAATTTTTATTATTTAAGGTAATATTTTATGAGATAATATCAAGATTCTAAATGGGTATTTCATCAATGATTGAAAAATACATACCGTGAAATTTGATGTCAGTTTTGGTGGCATGACATAAACAAGGACATCACTAGTTTTGTTTCAAGATGTCTTAATTACTATAAGGTAAATACCATGTATCAGATTCCTAGTTCTTGGATATATAAACTTCACATTCACATGTTTAAGTGGGAAAATGTGATGATAGAATTTGTGATGAGGATACCCATGACCCTAAGGATTCATGACATCATATGGGTGAAAGTTGATTGGTTGACAAAAGTGGATAATTTATTACTAATTTTGGAGACACAGTTTTTTTGATGAGTGATAGAGCTAATATATACACTATGTTTCATATAATTTCAATGATTTAAACCCAACCTATTTTAAAATTTGATCTGAATAATAGTTTTTTCTTACAAGGATTTTTTGAGATTAAAATTAGAAAATTTCACAATTCTGGAATTTTAACTATTTTCAATAGGTTATGTATTTTAGGTATATATTTATATATTGATACAAAATGAGTGATTGTTTTTTTACGATTAATTTTTTCTTGGGATACATATTTTTTAACTGGTACAATAGTTGATTCAATGTTTTGGAGGCTAAAAAAATAATTCATTATGGAAAATAGTTTAAGCCAATAGGATAGACACCACCTTAATAAATGGGACATAACTCCCACTAAAAGTATCAAAATTAATAATTTCAACTATAGATGAAATAGGACTCAAATACTCTTGTGAATAATGATTTTCATGGATAATTTTTCTGATTAATTTAGTTTTTAAACAAGTAAAAATTGAGAAATATGAAAGGTAATTTTTGATAGAGAATGATATGTTCAATAATTAATTCATATTTTTTTACCATGTTTCACAATGATATGAAATTTGGATGGTTGAAAAGAATTAAATATAAAAAAAAATTCTCGAAGAAAAAAGTGGGATATTCTTCTCTGATGTTTCCCTAAATAGATCAAACATTTGGGGGATATATTCTAGACATAATATTTCATGTCCTCCTCTCTTTATATTCCCATCTCCTCTTCATTTCGAGGGATGGTTGGATAGAAGCAAGATTTTTTACTAGAAAATATATTATAGAAAAATAGGAGTTACATTTAATATAATCAATACATGAATGGATATACTCCATGTGGTGGTGGGAAGTGGAGATCTAAGGTCATATCCCCTTAGAGTTTGTACTTTTTTGTAGTTTTATTTTGTATTTCTTAGGAAAATGTTTTTCTTGAATGAAGAGGGTCCATTTATTTCATGAAATGAATATCTTATAAATTAATATGGATTTATTTTTAACTTATGAATGTAAATTATTTATCATTATTGTTTAAATTTCTTTGGGTGGGTTATCCACATTAGGCACACTGAACACAATCTGATTAGGTTGCTTAGACGACTTCAGGTAATCGAATCACATTCATAAGAGTATTAACACCCATGTTTGAGGTCTAAATACATTGTAATGTTAATTTAGGTTTATACCTTGATGTATTTATGAATACAATAAGAAATAAAATTACATAATTTATATAGACAATGATAAAGGGAGTGTGTGAAGGTCAATGTTTTTCCACCACTACCTTCTTAGTTTGTTTATATCAGGCCCGTTTTCTTCTGATTTCCATCACTAATGTAGTTTTTTAATTACATTATGATTTAATGTAATTTAGTTTTGTTTAAATAATTTCATATCCAAAATTTTAGTTTTAATATTATGAAAAACAAATTTACAATATGGTAGTTTGATAACTTAGTCTGCATCCTCCTCATGAGAAAACCTTGTGGTCACCACTATACTACATTTTAAGGGGAAAATATTCACTAGGGTAGTGTGAAAACCCTATAATCAATTTGGTGGTATTTTTAGGTAGGTTACCTAAGTTGTTTTTAATTTGTTTATTAATTTCATGTAATTTAAAAACTAATTTAGATTCTTAAAAAACACAAAAAACAAATTTTCATAGTGATTACCTTTATGCTCAGAATGATAATGAAATTTATAAGGAGCCTAGTCATGATGAATTTTTTATATTTAAATTAAATAAATTAATATTTAAATGAATCAAATGATTTTTTTGATTAAAAAAATACACAAGAATTAATAAAAAATGAAAATTCATTCCAATTATTTAAAATAATTGAATGAAATGAAAGTGTAAAAAGATGCAGAAGAAATGGAACATCTTGTCCCACTATCTTTTTATGCTGGTAGAAATTTTTTGGGTGATTTGAAAATTGATTTAAAATATCCTTTTTCAAATTTTAATAAAGAAATATCATTAATTCACCAACTTATGTTTCTTTTATAAATCAAATGTCTATTGAAATTAATGGTGATAAATTGGTTAAAAATGATATTTCATATGAAATGACACCTTATGAAATTGAAAATTAATAAAATTTGTATGAATAATTGGATAAATATGAGGATAAACATGATTAATTCTTGTTTAGGAGCATATGGAGGAACCTGAGCTATTACAATCTTTCAATACAACTTTTTTGACTCCTAAACAGAGCTAGAACCTAAGAAGCCACATGGAGGAGTCTTAAATCATGATCCAAATTTTCCCGATTTTATTGACAGTAAATTTATAACTGGTTCTAACTATATATATTTAGTTACTACTGCTTTTGAGTGGAAGTATTTTTCAGATGAAGATGATGTTATAGTCTAAATTGAAGAAAAAATGATATGCCTATGTGAGTACACTACAACATATGAGGATGGTGGAACCAAGATAATTCTTCTAGAAGAAATCATTTATGAAGATGAAATTATAGATAGACCACATCCTCAGTTTAAATTCAATAACCATTGGAGGGTTTTTATGAGGATAAAGTGTTGTAATGTCACTTATATATTTTTTCTCTCTAACATTATCATGTTGTAACATCAAATTTCAGGAGGGGAACCTAAAAATATATTATTTTTAGAGATTATACAAGTTATGTGAGATGAGTAATTCGGGTGAAAAATATTTTTTTTGGTTCATGGGGATGAAATTTCACCCACCATCTAATTGGGGATGATCATCTAGATCTCCCAAACTAGGGGTAGTGAAATTCTAGCAACAGATTAGGGGTTCATACCAAGTGTATTTTCCATTATATTTATTTTTTCATTTTTTTAATAAAATTTTGATACTTTGTTTTATTTTTCATGATGGTTTCAAAGTACCATTCTCTAGGAGGCTAGCTCAAGGATTCTAATGCTAAAAAAATAGGTTGTGTCTTTCCTCTCAACTTTTTTTATCATCTCTTATCTTCTTTATTTTCACATCACGATTTAAACTACTATGCACTATGAAGAAATTTTACCAAATACATGTTGGGGAGGAATATTCTGGATAGATTGTGATTTTTTATGATTTCATTTAGAATTTTTGTTTTCAGTTTTTCTTTAAATTTTTGTTTTATTTCTTTTCTATTATTCTTTTTCAAAATTTGTGTGTTTGATTTAATTTTTTTTAAAAAAAACATGTGATATAAAAAGATGATCATTTTATTTTTTTAAACCCATGTTAATGAAAAAACTGATTTATCCCTTGAAACTAAACATATTTGGATACTGAAAATAAACTTGTTTCAGGTTCAATATATTTTGGAAATTTCCTTAAAAGACCTCTGATTTTTTGAATCTTATGCCCCATATAACTATCCCTATATTTGAAATTCCTTCCATATGAGGCTTAGAAACCCATTTTTCATCTTCTTCACATTCACCAAATTTCTTGAGAAACCCCGCACATTCTTTTTTGAACCATAACTTGATTTATTTCTATCAAAACAAGAGGGTTGAGGTACTTGTGATTGAAATCATTGAGTCAATTATTTAGATTTTTAATCCCCATTTTCTTTTGAATCCTTTTTATTTTTTCCTTCCCTATACATTTTATCTTTCTTGAGTGCTTTTTAGCCATTTATATTCTATCATTTTATTAACATTACAAGAAAAGTTTCCCTTTCTAACATTATCTAGAAGTAAAAATGCATGGTCTAGTTGAACTTATGTGGGGGGGGGAGAAGATGAAATGTGGTGTTCTAAATAATTTTTTCTTGATTTGGGTGTAGATTAAAAATTTAAGATATTTTTTTGGTTGAAAGTATTTTTCTAAGAGATCTTCTAATCTGGATCTCTCAAAGGAAATGGAGTTATACATTTATGGAGCTCTAAATGAAAGAAAGTTTGGCTTATATAGATATCTGAAAAATAGGAGAAGACAAATTTCATTTATTATTTCAGATATATTGATGGCGTGGAATGAAAAAGATATTATTAAAGTATTTTTAAGCCAACTTTCTTCCAAGGGGAGTAATAAAGAGACCATACTTGAGTGAAAATTAGAATCAATATTTTTTGCTTCAAAAGATCCAAAACCTACTTATTCAAACTTAGAATTTTTCACACTTTAAAATCAGCATCCTTAAGACATAGAGCTACCATGAAAATTACTCATTGTAATATTAGTTTATTGGTTCACTTTGGGTGTAGATATAGAAATTAACAAGCCCATTGTTGTTATTGCATGAGTTTAGATGAGAAAATCCTTATTAAAAAACCATAATTACGCTTTGATAGAAATTTGTGTGAGATAAGTGTTTCTTGTTCATGGAAGGAGAAAATAATTGTAAATGGATGGAATTATCTAAATTGTGAACTTGAAATATTTATTTTTGGTAATTCATGATATTTTTTTTCTTGGTGGTTAATTAGTGAACATCATTGGTAGGTGTTTTGAAATTTACATGATTTGATTTTGATGCTTACTTTTCCAGGAGTTCAAGTTCTATGTGTGGGGGAATTAATATATATAATATTTTAACTATTTTATATATCTATTTAAATTATTTAAACCCTACCAATTTAACAATTTTATCTGAATAACATTGTTTTTTGATTTTAGGGAAGCTTTGATCTTAATAATTAAAATTGCACAAGAGTTGATGTGGCCCTATGTACTCTCAAAACAACAATGAAATGTGGAAAACATTTCTGGCTGATAGGATGGACCCAAACCTTATTAAATGGGACATAACTATAGCTAGAGGTATTAAAATTCATTAATTAATACTTTAGATAAAATAGAAATCAATTTTGCTCATTCATGATGAGGTTACTCTTGAAATTTATTCCTTTAGTCTGTCTTTGAACAAGTCAAAATTGGGTTAGATGAAAGGTCATTTCAAACAGTGTAAGATAGGTTCAGTAATTAATTTATATAGTCATTAATAAATTTAAAAATGATATAAAATTATTAGGGTTGAAAGATAATTCAACATAAAAAAAACATTCTAAATGACACTAGAGCAATATTTTTCTAGGAAGAGGTCCCAAATAGAGCCATCATTTGGGGGATAGATTTGAGACAAAATATTTCCATCCATCCTCTCTTTATATTCCCATCTCTTCTTTATTTCAAGGGATGGTTGTATTGAAGGAAGGTTCTATGATGGTGAAGATATTTTTTATAAATATGAGTTACATTGAATATAATCTATCTATAAAGGGCTACACTCCATGTAGTGGTGGGTAGTATAGATATGATGATATATCCTCTTTTTGTTTTTTCCATTGTATTTCTTGGGAAACTATTTTTCTTGAATGAAAAGGGTAATTTTATTTATTGAATTAAAATTTTTCTAAATTAATCTGGATTTATGTTCCAATTATGAAGGTAAATTATTTATTCTCATTGTTTAAATTTTTTTTGGGTGAGGTTTCCCCATTGAGAATAATGAGCGTAATCTGATTTGGTTTCATGGAGGTCTTCAAGTAATCAAATAACATTAATAAGATGCTTGAAACCCATGTTTGAGATTTCAATATGGTTTCTAGTTAATTAAGATGTATCCATTGAGGTTTTTATGTACACATTGAGAAATAAAATTTGATAATTCATATATAAAATGATAAATGGAGTGTCCTAAGGATGAAGTTTATCCACCACTAACTTATTTAGTTTGATTCCTTTTGTTTGGTTTTCTTCTAATTTCAAATAAATAAGTTAGTTTTATTATTAAATTATATTTTATTTTAATTTAATTTTGTTTAAATAATTTCAAATCTCCAATTTTATTTTTAACATTAAAAAAATAAATTAATAAAGAGACAGTTTGACAACTTATTCTAAAACCTCCTAATGTGAAGAACTCATGGTCACCATTGTACTGTATTTTAAGGGGAAAATATTGACTGGGGTAATAAAAAACCCAGAGTTAATGAGTTAATATTGATATATGTTTGAGTGATTTTAAAACATCATTTATTTCATTATGGTATCATATTGTATATATATGTGTTTTACATTAGATTTCGGAAAGGATTACAGAAGGATTTTGAGGCATAGTTGAAGCTAATTACAAATTATCATCCATAGAATGATGGAAAGTCAGAGAATAAAATCTAGTAAATTAATTATATGATTCGACAATGAATCATAGACATCAATAGAGTATGGTATTACCACTTATTATTCATAGTGTTAACTTACAAAAACAATTTCCATACATCAATTTAGATGGAACCATTTGAGGGTCTCTAAGGATGGCCCTATCACTCACAACTATATTGGCATGAAGTGGGTGAGGTATGAGATGTTTTGTTGAGTATGATGTGGGATACCTTAAAGATATTTTAGTTTATCCAGAAGTAGTTACTTATCAATTAGAGTCGAAAAAATTCTTATGCCGACCAGAGGAGATGGAATTTGGAGTTTAGTAATGGAGATCTGGTTTTCTTATAGGTGTAAAATCAATTGGTGAATCTTTATTTATGGATGAATTTTAAGTTTATTACATAGTTTTTGAGACTATTTATGATCACCTAATATATAATAGTGGTGGATTATAAACTATACCATACTTCACATCATTGATGTATGCATTATGTGTTACGCATTTCTCATCTTCATTGGTATATGCAAGATCCTACACATGTAATCAACTATGGGGATATTGATTTGGAACTAGAAGTATCTTATGTTGATCATCTATTGAAGATCATAGAACAATTTGTAATGTATTATGGGGGAAGAGAGTTCCACATGTCTATGTCTTATGGTACAATGGATGCATCTTGGAAGAAACATTGGAGTAGGAGTCTGATGTTTGAACTTAGTGGCCTGATTTGTTAAAACAAAACCAATAGATAATATTTTAAAGGATAATAAGTCCTTACAGGTGGAAATTATAATTCCCCAATTTTTCTCATAATATGTTAACCCATATTTTTCATATTCTCAATTAGTTTTTGGGGTTGATCCATGTTTAGGTGATGTCCCTTAATTTTTGAGTAACTTTTGAAATATTAAAGTGGGTTTTGGAGTTTGTTTTGTCCAAAAGGAAACACCATAATAATGTTTTGGTCCGTGGTGGTCTCTAGGGGTTCCTATGTAAAACTAGAAAAGGGGGAACATATTTGGATGATGTAGCCATGGTTGTGATTCTTAGAGAAAGAAACCTTAAGAAAGAACCATAAAGATCTCACCATATCTTGGTGGAGGCTATGGTGATGGAAAATAGGTAGAATCAGATGGAAACACCTTACCATTGGTCTTTTATGTCATAGTGGATTTAATAAACCTACAGTCATGGTGTGGCTATGTTAGAATCCACTTATGATGTTGAGTGGATTTTAAAACAAATAAAACCATCACCATTATTTTATAATCTCATTGATTTCAAAGTAAACCCCCAAGGATACTAAATTTGGGGTATTTAATGATATTTTAATTTAATTATTATCTATATTAATCAATAAATTATCATCGAATTTTTGGTTCCATCAATCTAGATGAACTCTAAAAGATCCTTGAACAAACATGGGAAATGCACTTTTTATTTAGCTTCTTCCTCGAGAACTATGATATTTGAAACATGCATTACATGAACTTACTAGTGAATCAATCCATGGAATAAATAGTTTTCTCTAATTGATTTAGAAACATTAAATACTATCTCCCTTATTTTTTCACTATTTCTTGAGAGAATGTTATCTATCCCTTCAATCGAACAGAAACCTACAATTAATAGTGTGGTTATAGTCATATAAGTTGATGTGAATATATTACCTAGACTTGATTCTTTCTTGATGATAATTCTAGAACCCATGTCAAGTTGATTGGAATTGGTTCTAGGATTACCTATCATTAAATCTTGTTTTAGTTAGTGTTAAAATGTGGTTTCATAATGATTCTCTTGATAGACCTCGATGTTAACATTGGCAATATCGATGTAGGGATTTTCATACCACATATAGGTCATGTATATTATTTTTAGTATTATATGATGTTTCATGTTTATATGATTGGAAATATTCTTGAGTTTATCACATGTGTGTGCGTGCGTAGCCCGAAAGACTATATTTTATGTTTTATTACAAGTGTGTGTGTGTGTGTCTGTTCATAGCTCGTGAGACAATATTTGATGTTTCATCATATATGCGTGAGTGTGAATATCCCATGAGACCATGTTCGACTATTATCACATGTGTGCAAGAATGGGTACCAATACTCATGATTATTATTCTTTTTGTGCCTTTGTATGTGATAAAACTATTTCATTGTGATGTTTCTGGTATGTTCTATGTTTTTTTATTCTTGGTACCAAGTCACATATTGACTCATCATGGTTTATTATCCCTAGATGGGGATCATGTTATCATGAATAATGTGACATGATAATATGACCGAATTAGATTATATTAATGATGAACATGTGTGCCTTGACATAGGGGAAAATTTTTTTAGGTGATATGTCTTGAGAGGTAATAGAGGGACATGATTGTCTTCAGTTACATGACTTGAGATACGATTTAGGGATATTAAGACCTTGTGTCTTGACCCATGTCAGTGTGAGAATGTGATGACCTTTTGGCCAGAAACATTTAACTTATAGTGGTTGTGGAGTATATCTATTGACCTTATGATAGAACCTGGTTTTTCTTCTTCTTTTATGACTATATTTTTGGTATGGAGCTGAAGAATGAACGAATAGGTGTTTTATGGTGGATTGGTGAGAACACAATCACTCAGAATATGATTTTATGTTTTTTTCATCCATATTCACCCTTTATCATGATGCACACTCTTATGCATGTGATCATGTGTTAAGGATTCATAGGAGGCGTCCTACAGTGTTTATACACACCCTTAACATAAGAATCTTGACGTGCATGCAGAATTTATGAACATTGATATAGAAAAGGGAAAGTCCCCAACAATAGGGAGCCAAAAGATAGAGCATGGTTATTGGAGGTGGTATTATGATGACTACTAGGGTGAATATATAGTGTTTTATTTATGTACTTTTCATGAACATTTTTTTAACCTTACACTTTGGGGACCTTCTTTCATATATTTTATTACATGATAATATTTCCATGATTTATGTTTTATGATTTTTTATTTATTCTTATTTATTTATTCTTGTCATTATAGATATTTATTGTATTTTCTCCCCATTGATGACAATTGGACCCTTGGTTCTAGTTGATAACCTCTTGTGTATAAAGAGACACATATGAGGCCAAGTTGTACTCTATCTCAAACCTAGAGGTTTAGTCTAGGAAGTTACATGAATATTAATAAATAGACCCTAAAGAATGAAATATAGATGAAAATAATTTGTACTAATTTTATAATAAACATAATTTGATTCTCTCAGATGGTAGGCTCATGTGTAGAATGAATCTAGACCAATGTTAAGGGTTTTTTACTCATATTCTTTTCTTGAGTAATTGTAATTCATGTTTTTTCTATGTTTCTAAAAGATGGATTTCTTATAATCTATGATGAAACTATAATGACTCATATCTATAGGTAATGTGAAATTTTGAATTCAAATCATTTCCTTGATGAATTTATTTAACAAAAGTATATCATAATAGAAAATAATTTATATTCTCTTTAATTATGGTTTCCCATCATTGTAAATATTTTCATTTATGTCCAATATTATTATATTTTATGTGGAATTCCATTTATGAAATTTTTGGTGACATTCATATTTTTTTCCTCCATTAAAAAACGTTTTTTACTATTTTTATGATGTGGGTTTTCAGCAAGGGTATTTTAAAATATTAAAACGGTTTTAAATCCTTTTATAATTGAGTTTTTATATTTTTCCCCACATTAAATTTTGATAAATTTTATATTTTTAATTTTCTATTATTTTAGAGTATAAATTGTAAATGTTTTCTTATGTTTTCATTTTAACTTTTTTAAAATGACCTGTGAATGTGATATGTAACTAATTCGTTTATAGAAATGTTAAATACTTTTTTCAAAAAAAAATATTTTCTGATTTCGCTGCCATTTTACACATTATACTAGAAGGATATATTTAATTACAATTTTTTTCATGGATAACCCTCTACATGTTCTTATGAAATAGTTTTTTAGGATGATTGGGTTTTGGGTAGAAAAAATTTACATTTTTGAGTTATATTTTCGTTATATCATTTAGAAATGTTAATAAATCCATTTTTTTCCTTAGAATATTTATTTTATATAAAACACATTTTATTCCCACGTATTTTCCAGATATATTTAACTATTGATGTCTTACTCCAATAATATGGATGTATGTTGATAGTTGGGATCCTATATCACCCTCCAATGCATCGAATGATGTTTTGAATCTCATGAGATAATGTAGCATGAACCATATTATATATGTTCAAAAAATAAATGGGGGGGGGGTCCTTCATGAATATTCTTACAAAATAAAGGGTTGATATTATTTGATATTCTCACCAACTAAAACATTGGACTTATTAGATGTGCTATCAAACTGAAGGGTGATACTTCATGGATATTATTAAAAAATAAAGGGCATGACTTCTTAGTTATTATCACAAATTAACGTGTGGTACTTCTTTGAGATTATCATAATATTATGATACCATATTCTTATGCTTGATCCAATGATATTTATTATGATATATATCAATGGCATGTAACATTTACATGCTATATTCATATGATTACGCTTCATAGATCATGATTTTTATCTAATGACTCCATACTCTTTTTTACATGGTATATGTTTGTTATTTCATGTTCTTATATCACAAATCATGAACAAATCATTTGGTTCCATGGTATTTTAATAAGATATTTCTCCCCTTCTCATGTATTATCTTATGGTTATGATCTAAACCTTGATTAATTGATGATATTTTTTCCTTTCTTCGTATTTCTTATCACCTATTTCCAATGATTTTATTAACCTGGTTTTGAAGATGATTTTAACTTTTTGTAAATCTAGAATTTAGTCTAGTGTAACCCAATTATACATGATTGTTCAGAAGTATTATAGAATCAGATTCCTATGTACCAACTTCTTAAAGAAACTAAAACTTCTTTTCCTGGTATTGCAAGATTATTTTGTGACATTTAATGTTTTAATTTTATAAAAGATGTAAAATAATGATATGTTTAACTCAAGTCTATGTAAACAAGGTTTTTAGTATTAATCTAAAATAATTATCACATTAGAACTATCACCTTATATAGATTTAAATAGGGAAGAATGTGAGATCTGAATAATATGAAAAAATTGTTTCTGTTCACTTAATTATTGATTATTGATTTGAAGGTTTGTGTAAAATGATGGGGACATCAGTAACTCCCCCTGAAATGGATGCATCTCTAGATAAAAACACAAAATAAGTGATTGAATGAATTCCTATAAGAATATTGTTTCAAGATTGTATGGGGTTGGAGGTATTGGGATCGTATCACTCGCTTAGTGTTTTTGAAGAGGAGTTTCCAAGTTATCATTTGAAGGCTGGTTTGAAACGAGGGCATAATGTCAATACACATTTGGTTTGAGCTGGGTCTAATGTAATAGTTCATTTCAGTTTATGTTATGGGTGCCACCGAGGTGAAGTGAAGAGTTATGTATTTGGTTGAATATAGGAGGATCTTGTTTCAAGTACATTTATTCTAATAAAGTGTGATTTTTCCCCAAAATGTGTAATGAAGTTATTTTAGTGAAGGAAGGTTGCATGAATCTCAAAAAAATTTCTGATTTCTCACTAAGGTGGATTCATGTGCAGGTATTCAAGTGTTTAAGGGGGAAAGAATAGTGTCATAGTCTGTTTGAAATATAAAAAATCAACGACCACATAGATTATACCATAAAAAAAGACTATGAGGATATCCAAATCAATGTTGAATTAAATTTTCAAATATATTCTAGAGGAGGCACTTGGGGCATCTCTGACACATTCTTAAATGAGCTGGAAATGCATAATCAGAAAAAAATATGGATCTAGAGGTGGTAAGTGCTCAGAGAGGAAGTTTTCCCTGTCGAGAAGATTCCTCAACTTTTCCATTTGCTTTTTACTATTATGTCTTAGATAAAAAATTATTTTTTTATTTGAATATAATATTATTATTGGATAAATATGACGAGGGAATTGGATTATTCTAATTTCATTATTTTATTTCAGTAATTTTATCAATTTAAAAATAGAGTAACTTATCTAATTCATTTTCTATCTAGAGGTGTTTCATTTTAAAATTTATTCAAGTTTCAACAATAGTTAATCGTAGATAAAACATGGACTATTGGATCTTTTATTTTTCGAGATTATATTAACAAGAATATTTCTCACTCGTGTGAGAATTTGATCAAAATAAAATAATTGTTTGATCATGGTTTAGTCAGCATCACTATTCCTTGTGGTTTAGATAATATTTTAGTTGAAAAAAATATAGTATTTAGTTTCCTTCAAGAAATATTTTTTGATAGAGATGGTTGGATACATTTTTAACAATAGAATTAGTTATATTATCATGAATAGAAGACATAGTTAAAGAATTAAACATTTAAAATTCCCCTTTATCTATCAATTATTATTAAATTGGTTATCTTTTAGAAACTACTTCTTCTTATTCTACATCATTTCAATCATATTCATCACTATTATCAAGTAGGATGCTTTCTGAGCATTAAATTATCGATGTTGTAGCTTTCAATTTTTGGTTGTTTTATTTCATTTTTGTGATTTATTTCCTCTCTTGTTAGTTAATATCATATTCATCCTTACCTATTGAATCAAACATATTAATTAATATACTAGATTTAATATGGGAAATAAATAAAAGAATTATTTATTTTGACCACACATAGAATAAACCCTTATAGAACAGAATGATATCATTTGAGTAATTTATTAAATGTAAAGAATAAAAAATAATTCTTTTTAAATATACTTTTAATTTTTGGTTAATATTTTATTGTTTTATATTTTTAATTTATTATTTTTTAATTCAATATTTTAATCATTAAATACATTTTATGTCCAAAAAAATATTTTATGAATTATTGAGTATTTTTTTACATCCTAATGATTTCATAAAAACTATCGTATATGTAGAGTAATATTATTACTATTAATTTGTAAGAAATATTTTTTTTCAAAAAAATAGCCCTACCAAATTTAGATTTCCTACTTCCATAAATTCAATCCATTTTAGATTCAAAAAATCTAATTTATTTAATTATAATATTTAAATATTAATTTAAAAGTTATGGTTTTTAATAAAATAGGTTAATACATACAATAAAAATATACACTTATACTTAAATTATTTTATATTCATTGTGTAATTAGTTTATTTTATTTTTAAGCTTATATTTTCTTGTTCTATTTATTTTAAACATTACATATAATATTACTACATTTTTTAGTGAAATGGTTATTTTATTATTCCAATGACCAAATTACTATTTAAATAGTCCAGTTACTATTATATGGATCACATTTACAATGACTATATTACTCATTTATTATAGTCATATAGGCCTTAAAATTTCTACATATACTGATTAATTACTTTATTTTTAGTTTAATTAGTTTTTTTCAAGGTTATTAAAAAGCATATTTTTTTTTAATTTTAAAAATGTTGTTCGTAGGCGGGGTATTTATTGGAGATGAATACACATGTAATTTCATTCTTTAAATTTTGTTTTTTTATATTTATTATACTATTATTTTAGTATTAGTCTAATGAAATATATTTATACTTTAACAATAATTACATATATCTATGGAATAAAATATTGTTAAACATAGTTTCTGTGATAGTATATTCTATTATTTTAAATAAAAAAATTATCTACGAATCATATAACTTGTAATGAAGGATGTTTTTAAAAAAATATATTATTTATACCACTTCAAAAATATAACTCATAAAATTTTAATTAAAACTCTAAGATAAAAATTATATGATTGTATTTTTTCATTATATCCTTAGGTTCCCATGTTGCATCCTAATAAATTTTATTTATCTATAGTATTTTAATAATATGAGTTGACTTATTTATTAGTAATTTATCACTATAATCCTATATCTTCACCTAATTATATTTATAATAGATATGTTGATACAATAACCCCACTTATGATTCATTACATGAAATCAATATGGTATGTACTTCCACAGGATAAATACATAGAAAATATTACATACTTTATATAGGTTTGGTCGAAGTAAAAGTTAATATTGAACAATATCAACATGATTAAGAATCTTGAAGAGGCCAATATAAATATGAATTATCTTTCCCTTATACATAAATATCATAACATTATTTCCAAGGGATATTTTGAGTAATATTTTATCAATAATATCAAACATTTGGTCCAATTGTTGATTGTTATCAGAAATATTTTTTTGATTATATGATACTCTAATATATTATTGTGCAACTTAATCCTTCCCCATAATTTAATTTTTTATTTTTTTCATGAAATACTCTAGTACCTAACTTCATCCTAGCATACCGGAGTTATAAATTTCTTCCCATAATGGTCTTCTTATGGGTCCATATGAATTCTTGAGTGAAATTTATTATTGTTTGAGAACTTCATTAGGGGAATATTTTGATCCCAAACTATATTAAAGTTCATATAATAGGATCTAATCGTGTTTTCATGAGTTAAATAGTCATTTTATATTGACCATCTATCCAAGGTAGATATAACATACGAAATTTCATCTCAATGTTCAGTTCCTTTTGAAAACTCCTTTAAAGATTTTAGGTGATCCTTGGATTTTGATAAGATATAACTAATTATGGTGTTTTATATATTCTCACAAAATATGTGATATATATACTGGAAAGATAATAAAATGAAAATTATTATTGAATGGTGATCAATTGAGAAATATTTGTAAATTGGTCTTCCATACCCTATTTGGAGCTCTTTCTTTTAGATATATTTGGAAGAATTGTGATAAAATACTTAGTAATGTTATCCCATTTTTATATGAGTATTGGGAATGGTTTCAAAATAAATTTATAATGTTTATGTTTTCCCTTTCTTTACTTAATTCTAATAACATTAATGCATATAAAAAATCCTCCTCATCATGTTATCCCACCAGGCATTCTATCAGAGATATTTGTACATCTTGTTACTTCTTGGGTGTATATAGAATGATGATATATGATAATTATCTAATAGAACATTTTATATTTCAGGCACTAATGATATATATAATCATGTCCCCAATTATATAACTATATATCTATCAATGTTGAACTTAAATATTCTCTCCATCCTAACTACTCCAACCTTATTATGTTTTCTATATATAATACATATGTATGATTTAAATATTATCTATGATATATGGATAACTAATAATTTTAGAAATTTTTGATATGGTCCCCTTTATTTTTTATTCCCATTCCCATTTTTTTATTTAAGAAAATTGGACCCATTTTAATAAATTTCCTACATATGGTTTTTGGAAAATTTTTATATTGTGAAAATGAAACATTGTTTAGCTTTCCATGATGTTAATGGATTAATAATTTACATTATATTCTTGACTCTAAGCATCATCATTTGTGTATGTAAATCAATTTTTGTGAGAATATATAATTTAATATTTTATGATCAAATTATATATCAAACATATTATTTTTATTTTTATTCTAATAACTCTTCTATTCAATTTATAAACAAATAAATAGAAATTAAATGTAATGTGGGAACTTGAATACACTTTTTATGGTTTTATAGGAACCAAAAAAATGGAAAAATAAATAAAAAACAAATTTAATAAGATGGAAAAGTACATTACAATAAATGTGTAGTAAGGGAAAAATTCATGAGGGAGTGTTTAATCATATAAGATCTTGGATGGGTCATTTCATATAGGCGATATGTAATGGTGTAGTAAGGAATCATGTGCCACAATCCTTGGTCAAAATTATTCCTCAAGACCTAGTGAGAAGGAATGTTGAATGAGGGATTTCGATTGACCATATTTAAATTTTTGTGAACAAATTCCATTAGATTCATCATTACTATAGAGTAAATAAATACTTATAATTATTCAGAAAGATTCTATAAGGAATATCAATGAGATAAGTATTCTAATTCATAGTAGACATAAATATTTGGTCTCAATAAAATGTACATTTTGAGAAATAAGATTCATATATCTATTATGAGCACTGTAAAACCTCAAAAAGGGATGTGTATGGAGGCTTAAGAGTTATTTTGTGTGCTCAAGTGAATGTTAATGTGGGGTTAGAGTGACCCCCTTTTCTAGTTTTGGATATAGGTTTATTATTATTACATGATGGGTGAGGTTAATTCTATGAAATCTTACTACAATTGATGTCATATCTATCCATGGGGGTACTAAAAAATAGTTAAGGAAGCTTATTCTATAAGATATCAGGATACTCTTGGAAAAGTCACATCAAATTGTAACCTAGATGTGTCATGTCATGATAGTTATTGGATGGATGTTGGGCCCTCTACTTGGGGGTGGTAACATTTCATATTAGGTGAGACAAAATGTTATGGGTCCTATATTGGGAAATTTATAATTTTATTAGTGATTTTTTACTATGATTAAACTTTTTTTCCATTATAAATATTGGATAATAATTTATTTTAGTGTCACCCACAATCATTATTTTTAGGAAATGACTGGTGGGAGAGGGACATTTCAGTTGGCTCTCCCCCATCCTTACCCCCCTTTTCCCCACGAACATGAGGTGGGTTTTAAGAAAATTCTATGTAATTTCATGTTTTGTATCTCTCTATAATTCAACATGTTTTCCTCCCCTTTGATATCTTTTGATTTGGATGTCTCTAGATAAGTTTTTTTTGTTAATTTCATCAAATCATGGTGGAATTTATCTGATATGGTAGAGCTTTCACATGTCTTGGATAGAGGATTTTTTTGGAGTTTGAATGCTTTTCATTTCTCACTATTTGGTTAGAGGTATGCCACCCTAATAAATTTTATAGTTTTTATAATAAAACTGAATGAAATTGGAGATTTTTTAGGTGATTAATGGAATGTAATTTTCTTATGGGGTACCTGGAGAATATACAAGGATGTTGACATGTTGTTTCATGTGGTTTTAGTGAGGGGACACTACTTGGTGGTTTTTTATCTATTATACATGTATGGGTTAAATTTATTAATTAATAATAAATTTTCATAATTAATTATTAGGATATTGGGGCTTGGGATAATATCTCAAGTTTCGGTAATATCTTATATAAGGCATTATGGTCTTGGATGAGGATGGGAAGAGTAGTTTGAGGATGATAACTCTATGGTTGAGGTAGGAGGCCCCTTTAATTCAAAGCAATATTCTTGTATGCGCATGAGTTTGCATGACTGCATGTTTTGAATGTGATCAGGTAAAGGGATGGGAATTGAGAGATCCCTAGATAAAGAGATGGGATGACATTGATCCTTCTATAGGTGAGGAAAATTATCCTAAGAAGTTTTGGTTTTTTAAGACATTCCATAGACTATGTCACTAAGGGGTAAAGAAGATAGTTGAGTTAGTGAGATACCCAAATTAAATATCATGACGAGAGAGGAGACATCAGTTGCCTAGGATGGTTTCTTAGATCTACTTGGATAGGAATGAGAAGCTTAGGACCAGTATGATGGGTGATATATTCTTAAATATCATGAAATTTTGGAGTTCCCTATTGAGGGTGGAGTGAGGTTTTAGGGAAATCAATGTCTAGGATGAGTCATCTAGGAATATACATATTGCAACCAAGAGGGGTTTCCTTTAAATGATGGGTCAGATATCTCTTTAGTAATAGGGAAGATAAAATCCAAGTATGGGTCATGAAAATTATTGAATTGATTCAAATCAAGATTCCAAGATGCTTAGATCGAATTACCAAGGGATGTTACATATATATTGAGATCAGGGAGAGATACACAGTCGAAAGAGGATATGGACCTTTATATTGAGACTAGGGTTGATGTGACTATGGGTTGAGAGAACATTGTGGGGGCATCAAATGTAGCTTGGTGCCTATGATAAGAGATTGTAAAGGGTTTAAGGATCCTAGTGGATTCAAATATGGTAAATATGAAAAGGAATAAGAGTTAAGTATAATATTCTTATACAGATGATAAAGTCATTAGGATACCATCTTGTGTGGATAGATGGACATCAAGAATTGTAATGATATACGAGGATGGGTCATTATGTTTATGTTACTTCTAATAACTTTTTTATTTATGATTGGATTATTACAATACTTCTTTATTATATAAATATAATTTCTCACAGTTTTTATTTCACTCCATAATTCCCTATACTAGGAGTGAATAAAATTATTTTATGCTTAAATTGTTTATAATAAATATTATTTTCCATAATTGATTAATTTTTTATGTTAATTTTTGTCATGTATTTTGATTACTATGTTTCAATATCATATATACTATAATTTTTTTAGTTATCTTTTTTATCTAATATAATTTAGTCTTGAATAAACAATAAGGTTCAATAAACTGTGAGGGTTAATTGAATGTCATTATCATGCGACCATGAGATAATAGACTGCATAAATAAAAGACATGTGACTTCAATACTTGAATAACTGTGCAATTATGGATCAATCATAAGTTAGGTAGTTAGAATTTATTAATTGTTAAACCTACTAAATAAAGAAACCCGATTTAACACATGTTTTGAATCCACTAAACATTTTAAATCTAACCAACCACATATTATATATCTAATTGAACACATGTTATAAAAAAATAAAACACATGTTGTAAATATGATTGACTATATATTGAAAAACGGATCTACTGAATACTGACGTTGATCGAATGTATGATAATAATAATGAATTACCATAAAGGGTGAATTATGGTGAGATTATACCTACCAAAATTGATGACCTAACATGCCTTAAGGGATTATTTTCTATGATTTTCTATTTTTCATGCTTTATATATTTTTTTATTTTTATTTACTAGATGTTTGTTTAATGTTTTTTCATTGATTTAATTATTTTTTAAATAATTACATATTATTTTTATGAAAATGAATTTTATTTGGATGAATTATATGTTGTATTAATTGTTTATAACATGTGTTAAATTTTCACACAATTTTATAGTAAAAATATGAGTTTAAAATTATAATTTTTATAATTTGAACTGATTTACTCACATGATTTATGTAAATATTCCAAAAGACTTCATTTATATTTATTATTGATTTTTAATGTTAAATTATTTATTATAAAATTTTACACTCTATATCATATTTAAAATTTTATGGATTAATTTTGTAAACCATACATTAATATTTTTCATGCCCATTTAGTGAAGATACATCCACAAGTTTCTTTATGAATGATGAAGTAAAATAAATATCTTCTTTTGGATCTATTATATATGAAGGAACTCTATATATTGTGTACGATAAAACCATTAAAGAAAAAATGGTTAGGATATTCTAAAATGTGCTATGTGATAGACCTTGGTGATCAATTACTACTCTCATCCGAATTTACATCATTTAATCGATTTAGGTCAGAGAATAACCTTGGTTCCTTGAAACCGATATCCTTTCTTATTCATCTAATTTCTATGGTGCTTACTTCTTCAAAATTTCAATGTATGAAATTATGTTGTGTTATAATACCCATAAAATATTAGAGTATTGTTATAATACCCCATAAAAAGGTATGGGTTCTACTATTATTAGTACAGGGAAATGGAATTAGTTATGACATGGCCTAGATAAATTTAGGGTTTGTTTTCTACAACCACTTTAAAAATTATTTTCTAGGTTGTGAATATTTGTATGAAAAACATTAGGGACCAGGATGAATTATATGGTTTGTAAAAATCTTGTTTTAGTTTATGCCTTTGGGTTTAAAAAATATACTTTAAAGGGTTATGATATCCACTCAAAATTTATAGATTTAATTATTACTGGGTTTCATTTCTCTCTACATTTAAGAGGGTTTAAGAGTATAATAGGGTCATTTATATCTGAGCTACTACAAAAATCATTGTATCCATTCCTCATTATATTTTCACTAAATTAGTTATTCAGTTTTATAAAAATTCCATTAATAAGTTAAATAATTCAATACACCCACCTCTTAACCTTTAAAACTTTTTCATATTACAAACAACCAATTAGTATTTGATAAATTCCTTTATATTTTGAATATTTTTTGTCTATTAAAATATAAACATAAATAGTAAATGGTAAATGATTTGTTTTAAGATGGAATGAATGGATGAGTATGATGTATGTACACATAAAAGACCTCCATTCTATGATATAAACAATGATGGTTATTATATGTTTTTCATGTAATATTTTCTTAACAACATTAGCACTGATAGATAGAAAATCATTGTTAAATCATAAAAAGCACTTAAAGTTTTAAAAATCATTTACTAGTGATGATACTATTATATGTGTCTTCAATTACAAGGTGATGGATAATTTATAATGTTAAATTAGTAGGAATTTTTGCAACCACATATATGTATGTAAAATAACACATTAAATATGGGATATTCTCCATGTTACTCATTCATGTTCTGATAAGATTAAAAAATTAATATAGTCATGTAAAGAGAAGAGTATCATGAATTTACAATGGGAGAAGAAGAAATAATCAATCAAATGTTTCACATATTTACTTGTATTGGGAATCGTATGGGTATCTCATGAGAAAATCCAGATAAATCAATTATAGTCAAAAGAGTCGAAAAATATTTTATGGATAATGAAATATTAAAAATGTTTCTATTGATGATAGTAAAAATATCATGGATCATACATTTGATGAACTTATATTATTTATATTGTAATAAGAATTAGAACTGAAAAATATTTATCAAAAAGAAAATTCAAAAAATAAATATATTTTTATTAAATCAAAAATACATGTTAAAACTTAATCGTTTAGTTATCAATTGAAAAGTAGTGAAAGAGACCCAGTTTTACATTTTTTTAAGTAATTTGAAATAAATGATAAAAAAGGATAAGAAAATGGAATTAAATACAGAATAAAGAAAGTACAAAATGTTATAACGATAATGATGTTATCTTTTTTGAATATAAGGAAAAATAGAGAATCAATCCTAACTGTCTAAGACATAGGAATAATAAAAAATAGAATCGTACAAAAGGGAATGGAAAAAAATGAATGTTAGTTAGAGTTATACTTCATATTTTGATTCAAGTAATTAATCTAATGATATAAAAGAGTCATGAATCATGTGTTTAATACTTTTAAAATTCATGAAAAGTAAATCTGATTTATCTTATTCCTAAAAAAATAATTTTTATTCTTCAAAATATGATTTGCATAAATAGATTGATAAAATCAATCATAATGTTATCACTATTACTATATAATTCATAAATATCATGAGATAATATAAGTGTGTTCTTACTAAAAATGAAAAATTAAAAAAATACTACTTTGAGATCACTAAATAAATTATGTATTGATATGTAAAATGTCTAACATGAATATATGAAACATAAATATTATCAGTCTAATTGCGAATAATCTTAAATAATTAAATTTTAATATATTTTGGAAGAAAATAATAAAATCATATATTAAATTGAATTTTTTATGGGAAATATATCCAATTTTGTTCATGGATGAACACATTATGAAAACTATGAGTTAATATAATATTAACAGGTAGATAATGAGATTTTTATGATAAAATTTCTAAAACAATTAATAAAAAATTATTTATTAAAGGTTTAAGTTCAAGTACCTTTACTGTTATATATTTTAAAGGTTAAATTAAAGGAAATTATGAAAAATATTATTATTTATGATTTCTATAGTCTCGTAGCCATGCCATGGATTTTATTTATAAATCATTATATTCTCAGTTGCATATAAAAACATGGATTAAATATACATGAGTTCATGATAATTAATGTTCTAATCCTAAAGGACCCATGTTTTCATTGGTTCCAAAGAAATATTAAATTTATTATTTAGGAACCCCATCTTGGAAGAATCATAAAGGTTGTGTTATATATTAATAGTGGATGATCATAAAATATAACTACTGACATCTCTATGATTTTATCAACTAATAAATGTGATGGTGGTTGTGATGCATTCAATGATAAATCAAAATGTAAATTAATATTTTTATAGAAGTTTTAATTTCAAATTTGGTTGTTAATAAAAAAACTATTTGTAAAAAGAATTAAAACATAATTTAATATGTATTTCATAACCTCATAATGAAAATATGTATGTGAAATTTGAGAATGAAAAATTTATGGTTTTTAAAAAATAATATGTATTGTTTAATTCAAAATAGAATAAAATTATTTATTCAACTAATTTTATTATGCTTAATGGATAAAATTTAAAATGTTTAAAAACTACGCAATTTGAAAAAAATACAAAATAAAATATTGGTCCCTGCAAATTTTCTATTGTCACACAAAATTTCAAAAAAGAAAATGTTATTACATTTTCCTAAGTTGAAATTGGGAAATATCTATGTATGTGATTTAAATATAAAATATATTCAATATAACAAGTAATTTAAATCTACACATGAGGTATAAAATTCTATACTCCTTAAAATTTTTGATTTGGATTTATTTGGCTCCATGAAAACTTATAGTCTTAGAGAAAATAGGTAATTGTTTTTTATTATTGTTGACTTTAATAGATTTACATGGACATACATTCTTACACATAAATCTAATTCTATAACTATAATTTTTATCTACATTAAATTGGTTTAAAATGAAAATGGTTATCAAATATTATCAATTATACATGATAGAGGTTGTGAGTTTTTAAATATAGAATTTGATAAATTTGGTGATAAAAATTAGTATAATAATAATTTTTCATTTCATAGGACAGAAAAATCAAATGGTGCAGTAGAAATGAAAAATAATAATTTATAAGAAATAGACGGATATTGTTAAATGATCATTAGTTTCCAAAATAATTATAAGGGTAGAAACTGTTAACTAATGCTTTCATGTTTTTAACTGAATTATTCTTAATCCATTATTAAAAAAGACACCATATGAAATATAAAAATAATGAAAACCCTTTAATGATTATTTCATGGTATTACATTGAATTTTTTAAATTCATAATACTAAATATTCCATAAAAAATTCAACTAAAAATCCAATGATGGTATTTTTATAGGATATTATAATTATAGTAAGGTCTATATATTTTATAAAAAATGATCCTTAGTGGAGGAATAATTTTCACCATTTAATTTTGAACAAGATCATTTAGTGTAAATAAAATATTATTTGGACCTATTTGAAGATGAATTTAGATAATTTACCTTCGAAATAGGTGAAAATTTCTAATTAGAAAAAACTATTCCTAAGGAGAGTATCTCTCATGAACAAATATTAAATTATATAAATATTAACCATTTTACAATGTAATTAGATATATAACTACTTGTTTTTAAACATTAAATTCCTTAATAAATGTTTATTTTTATAATTTATTTATTTACAATTTTATACAAAAAATGTGGATGGATCTCTATTTATCTCAAACTAGATTACGAAAATACAAGAATAATTAGTTCTATTTTACAGGAATAAAGAATGGAACGTAGTTAAACCTCCTAGATATGAAAATATTATTGGAACCAAATAGATCATTAAAAATAATTTAGATGAATCAGGTAAAATAATTAAAAACAAATCTTGATTAGTGTCTTAAGGATAAAATGAATAATAACATTTTCTTTATTATATTAGAATCTATAATGATTCTTTTCTAATATGTATCTCACTATGGAATTAAACATTTTCTAATGGATGTCAAAAGTGATTTTTTGAATGGATATATTTCTAATTTTTTTATAATAGCCCTAAAGTTTTAGAATATATCTAAACCTAACCATATTTTTATACTTTCAAAATCTCCTTATGGTTTGAAATAATCTCATTTAACTATGCTTGATTATTTTTCATTGTTTTATTTGAATATTTATTTTTAAAACATGCAATTTTTTCCAAATTTAGTTATTAATATAGAATTAATTTTTTTAATTATTCAAATATATGTTAATGACATAATATTTAGATTGTTATGAGATTTTTGTCATAATAATTTTTAATTTTTTTTTCAATTTTTTCAGGATTTCTATGGGTTAACATATCTTATATTTGTGATTTCAAATAATTCAAAGAAAATAAGGTATTTTACTAAATCAATCAAAATATTCTAAGGAATTGGATAAAATGTTTGGTATTGATGTTTATAAAATCTAAAATATTTCAATAAGTAAATCTTGTAGTTGAGAATATAATGAAGCTATAAAACCTTATGGGGATTACATTTTTAGAGATATGATTTTTAGATTAATTTATTTGACAGTATCTTGACCATTTTTTAATTTTTCAATGTGTATATGTAATTGATTCATATATAATACTATTGAAATTCATTTAAAATTGGTTGAAAATATTGTTAATTATGTAAAAGTATTTGTGAATATTATACCGATTTATCCAGAACATACTTCATTTGATTTAACTAGATTTTCATATTTTAATTTTTGTGGTTTGTAAAATAGATAGAAAAATCCCAATAGGTATGTGTAATTTTTTTTGTAAATGTATTGTTTCATGGATTTATAAAAACAACTTTTTGTGTTCTATTCAACTAATGACAATGATCACAATATCGATGCTTTATTTTTCTAACATTATTTTTGTATTAACAAACACTTTAAAATTTTGGTCTTAATTTTAAAAGGATAATAATTTATTATGAAAATAAATATGTAATTTTTATCTCTAAAAATCTATTAGAGCACTATAGATCTAAACACATTGATGTTAGAAATAAATTTCTTAAATATCATGTTAAAAAAAAATATTTTTTTAGAATCTCACTCTATATAATATCAGTATTCTAACATTTTTATTAAATCAATCAACTAAACATTTTTTTGATAAAATAGAATCTTAACTTGTTATGGTGAAAATATAACAATTTTTAGTGTTATAATATGTTTCTATACTAATTTTTTAACTCCTTTTTTCTAGTGTGTATTTTTAAAGTTATATATCTCTTTGGAATTTGTTGTAACATTGAATTTAAAGATTACACATATAATATTAAATCTATAGAATATTCGTAAATGTCATAATTTATTATTAGTCTCATTATGAATTCGATAAAACTTTTGGGTTAGTTTCTTTACCAATAATCATTAAGTTTTTTTAGATGGATAATTTCATAAAATATAAATAATTATAAATATAAATATGTATGAATTTAATACTTTAATATTTTGATCAATTTTAAAATGTGGGAGAAATGTGGATCTTGTTTTGTAATTATCAAAAAGTAGGATAATGTTGAAGTTGTTCCTAATAAAATTGTTTACTTATGTTTTGATAATTCAAAAAAATATTTGTTGTATAATTATTTTTTCTCAAATTATTTATTTCTCTATTTTATTCATTTAAAGATGAGTTGTGAAAATTATTTCATTTTTCCTTTCTTTATAATAAACACTATTTTTTTATAATTTATTAGAATTTTGATATTTGTCTCTATCATGTAGTTTGATTACTATGTGTTAATATCACATATAATATAAGTGTTATAGTTGTTTTTCATATTACATGGCTATTTCTTCGATAAATTATGAGGGTTAACTGATCTTGAGTATCATGTGGCCATGAGTGTCAAGTGACCATGAGACAATATACGACATGAACAAAAGACAAGTGACCACAAGCCTTGATTCACCACATGACCATTGATCAACCCTGAGATAGTTAGATTGAATTTTTATGACTTTCTAACAAAGCACATGAAGAAATTAGGTCAACCAAAAGTGTTAAATTGACCACATATTGTAAATATTAGCACACATTGTAAATATTATCGACCACAATTATAAATATGATCGACCACATGTTGAAAACATGATCAAACACATGTTCTAGTTGATCAACTATATGATAAAAATACTGAATTTTCACAAATAGTGAATCATAGTGATCTTGGAAATACCAAAATTTGTGACCTACCATTCTTTAAGGGAGTATTTTTATGGTTCTCTCTTTTTCATACTTTTTATATTTTATAAATTTTGATTTACATTATGTTCTTAATGGTTTTCATTGTTCAAATTATTTTTTAAATACGTATTTATTATTTTAATGATAATGAATTTTATTTGGAATTATTATATGAAGTATTAAATTCTCATCACATTAGTTAAATTCTCACACTAGTATCTAGGAAAAACATGATTTTCAAATTCAAAATGATTGGAATTTGAAATTATTTCCTTGTGTGTTTTGTGTGAATGATACAAGGGACATTTAGGTTACAAATTATATATTTCATGTATTATATTAGTTATTATAACATGTTCAAATATAAATACTGTTTTAATTTTTATGTAATAATGATGTGAACCACTTATTAATATTTGTTATATGAATTTAAAGAAGATACATACACATGTTTCTCTAGGAAGGATAAAGTGGAACTGATTTATTCCTTTGAATATTTTTTTCATATAATAACTCTATAAATTTAGTTCAATTAAAACATTAAACCAATGAGGTTGAGGATATTATAAAATATATAATAAAACACACCCTTGAAATTAATTACTAATCTTGAATGAACTTCAATCGTTTGATATATTACTGTTAGAGAAAAACCTTTTCACCTCTCTAATCATATCCTTTGTTTTTCATCTATTTTTAATGTTTATTTATTTTATCAGTTTGTAGTTTACATAATTATGTCATGTTATACTACCCATAAAAGTTATGAGTTTGGTAATACTACCCCTTACAAAAGGTACTAGTTCTACCAGTATCAATGAAAGGATAGTGAATCGGTTATTCCTTTGTTTATATAAAGGAATGATCTATTTTATATGAACACTTAAATAGGTAGGTTTTAGTTTGTACCTCTAGGTTTCCAAGACAAAGAGTATTATATTAATCCACCATGTGTGAAAAATTATTTTTTGGGCCTGGCCTCTATTGTATAAAAATTAATTATAAATGGTTGTGATATATCTTCAAATGTTAGAGATTATATTATTAGTGGGTGTCATTTCTCTTTACTATTGATAGGGGTAAAAAGTAGAGTGGGATCATTTTGATATGAAATACTATAAAAGTCAAACTTTTCATATCACTTTATATTTACAGTGTATTCATTATTAACTTTGATATTAATTCAATAATTTTTTTTAAAAAGTCAATTCACCTCCCTCTTTACCACTTTACTATTTTCACATTGGGAACTAAAGCATGAGTTACAAGAACCCTCATAAAAATCTAGTAAGATTATGGGATTTGTTGTGTTCCATGTTTTTTAATAAATTTTATTCCCTGGATAAGCACATGTTGTATATTAAGACTAGATGAATTTGGCCCTCTCCTTGAGTTATAAGGAACTATAAGGACCCTACCTTATCATGTAGATGTCAAAATGTGATATTCATAGCTACATTTAATGACGAAGTAGTGGTTTGGATAATGGCCTCAAATTGAGTGAGAATGTATTGGCATGTTATTCCTTGAGTGATAATATTGGTCTATGTTGTGATGTGACATCAAAGTATTTATTGATTGATAAGGTAGTGATTTGGATAATAGTCTCATATTGAGTAAGAATATGTTGTAATAGACCTTCATGAGTGAGAAGGTTTGTAACATGATTTGTGTGATATGAGAAGTTGTACGAGACCCTATCTTAAGTGATAATGTAGTGGATTGGATGTGGATGGTCACCTCACATTGAGTGAGATGTTAGTAGTAGTACCACCATCAATGTAATGGTAGGTCCATGCCATTGATAAGGGATCATACATTTATTCTTTAGGAAGTGGTCAAAATATGGGGAAACCTTATCCTATGTCTTTGAATTAGGGATAGGTCTTATAGAATGTGGTGACTTGATTTTTAAAATAGATGAATAATTTATGGTCGGGTGTGGTGGTGGATTTGATAGAACATAATGAACAAACATGTGTGTGTATTGGTGAAACTGGGTGGATTTTTAGCATAGTCCAAAGTAGGAGTGGTTATGTGTTGTGATTTCCATGTTATCAAACAATAACCTAACAGAACTATTTATTTTCAATACATATTTCCCAATGGATACCCATACATATTATGATATCTATTATGGGTCCTTTATTTAAATATTTATTTCAAGAATTCATTTTATGGAGTTTTAATAAATTGATTAATATATTTAAATTATTTTTATTTTTCAAATGTTTCTTATTTTCAATTCATTTATACTTTATGGTAGGATAAAATGGATACATGGAAAGGGAAATAAAAGAGACAAATTTTTTAGAATAAATACACTTCACTATGTATGGTAAGTAAAAATGTATGACACTAGATTTTTGAGGATATAGAGGAGCTGTAGAACTAGAAAAAGGCATTTACACATCGTTTATTTCATTAAACGATGTGAGATTTCTGAGAGAAAGGCCACCACCAGTGCATTTTATGAATTCTTTACATACTTTTTAATCCAATTACATTTCATGTACACAAATATGCCATATGAATTTTATGGAATGATAAGACACAAAAAACCCATTGTTGATGTGGATTAAACATCATGTAAAACATTAAAAATCATGTAACAATCAAGAAACTGAAAATTTACGACACATATGGCCGATGTTTTGATGAAATCCATTATTATATAATGTCCATGTCCAATATTTTGAGTATCTCATATTCAGGACTCAATGAGAGATGCCTTCTATATTGGAGCTAACTATCGCGTAACTCTATTGTTGCTACTTCTGTTTAGGGTTTTTTTATTCTTTTCTACACCCCCTTATGTCTAGAAATATGGGTTGATTTCATTATGTTGAGGCGCTAATGATGAATGGGTATTGATTTTATGATATATTGTATTTTTTATTGAAATCAATGTTTGGATTTAAAATTGATTCTTTATATCTATATCTTTCTTGATTCTTATTGCATGCCCATTTTGAGAGGGGTTGAGGAATGGGTTTAATTTCATTCATTATTTGAGCATGAAAATTTCCTAATTTGATTGAATGACATTTTTTTAATTTGAGGTATAGGGTTTATACTTCCACCATGACCATTGGGTTTTTATTTTCCTAATTTTTAAATCAGGTTTTGGGTTACCCATCGTAGGAAATCCGAAGTACTTGACCATATGAAATGAGAGTTTTGGATTGAGTATGTCTACCATGACTATTGGACTCACTAGGACTCAATTTTGATGACTGTATGAATTTTTTATTCATTATTCCATACATTTTTATCCCATGATCCATTATTCAATGCTTCCCAATACCGTTATTAATTTTTCTTCTCCCACATTCTTCATTAATAAATTTCTTAGTATCTTATATTTAATATATTCAAATTTAAATTAGTTTATGTTTATTTTATTTAATTTATATTTTTTCCAACCTTGTCTCTTTGTGTTTGACCTAGTACTTTAATTTCTTTTACTACCCTAGTTTTTAGTGGTATGTTTTGTTCATGTTTATAAACTTCTAAATTCACAAACCTCGTAGGAATTAATGATGACCCATGGGCTATTAGAGACCCAGTTGAGATATTTTTTTCATACCCTACATGGGAACCCCAATGTAGGTCCATGCCTAATTTTTTCATTACTAGTCTAAGAACATGATTTTCATTGGATCAAGCTATAATAACTTAATGATGATTGAATGATATGAGATGATTTGCAACGTGGGGATGGTTGTAGAACCTCTTGTTTATTTTTTTATTTCTTTGATATATGTGATCAACCCATTGGGTAAATAGTTTATTTATGACTTTATAGAATCCTTATTTCTAATGTTATAAATGTTTTTTTGTTTACTTATGTATATTATGATGTTTTATGTTTCTTATACTTGGATATATATTTCTTTCTGATGGGTTTGATATTGAGGGAATAATATCTTTATTGTATGATTTATTCCTTCACTATAAGTCAACATCATATGGTGTATGAGGAGGTGTTCTGGAGGTCATGTGATACTCTTTTAGGGACACTGGTGAGACGTTCTAGGTTAGGGCATTTAAAAAATGTATCAATGTTTCTTATAATTTTTGGTACTCTTTGGGATATTATAGACATGGAGAATTTATGTGTTGGAGCTTATGATGTATGTTATACTAGTAAGTCATGGACACCTTATAATGGGGTAGTCTAGGTTACCAAGTTCACATAAATACTATTTTCGGTTTTCTATATTATTGTTGAGTGTTGAATTGGGATAAATTTAATTTTTAAAGATTTATTTATTTATGGTTTTTGATCATAGATATTGTGGGAAAAGGCCTATGTGTATGCATTATTTTCAACACATAGGATTCACAAGTCATACATTTGATTGAATGTGATTTATTTAACTGAATAAGGTTTTTGGTTATTTAAAGTCCCAATAAAAAATTATATGGAATTTTCCTACATGAAATTTTGGTGAAATTATACTTATCTAAATGACCTTATTTTTTTCTAATGGAAGTTCATATGAATCCTATGGCTATAAGTTCTTTTTTAAAAACTATATAGTAACTTTTATCAAAGGATATATATTGACCCTTGGTGGGTTGATGAATGCATTGGATCCCTTGGTGATGGAACCCTGGTGCATTTTTTTATATTAAGGTATGATAGGGAGATAGTCTATGTATAAGCATGAGTTTCCATAATATATAAATAACCATTTGTGGTTTTAGGGACGACAAGTGAAAATTCCTTCAGATTATGTAACTAGAAGGGATTAGGGTGATTTGGTATCAAAGATGGATTTAAAGGGAATGAAGGGTTGGATTCCTAGACCATTTGGCAGATATCCAAGATGTCTTGAAATATTATGGATAAAAAAGGTATACACTTCTGCTTCTAGAAAATCACATAGGTGTTAGGTGATCATGTCATTAGCCTTAGCATGGTTGATATTCCTTATTACTATTAAGGGGAAGCATCATGTATTTTTTCTAGATAGATGATAATTACATGAAAGACAATCATGGTATGAGATTTAGGTGTCTGAGACTAGGTTAGAAGGGATACGACCCATGGAATCAAGATTCAAGTGGTATAAGTTCACACACCTATTGGGTTTAGATCATATCAAGATGGATATTAGGTAAGAACATATGAGAGGGTTCTTAGAGGATCAAGTTTCCTTGGGAAGAGTTGAGTGAGTGATTGGGTTTCTTTTTAAAAAAATACTTGATGAATTAGGGGATGTTTTCATTGGTCATGTGTGATTCATATTGTTGTAGATATTAGTTAGTGGTCAAATATGGGCAAAAAATGATGGATTTGATGGAAGACTATGGGAATGGTGTCCCAAATATGTTAATAATTGGATGCCTTTTATTTCAAATAGACAGTGACATCATGGTAGAATTGGAGTATCATGGTATATTCAATGCATGATTATTCCTTGATAGCGGTTTCTTGGATAGGTGATCATGGCTCGAGAATTTAGAGATGAATGTGGTATTAAGACCCTTGTAGGTAGGTACTATAGAAGTGTGTAAGGTAATTCATATAGTGGGGAATGCACCATTGGTTGTTAGATGGAGTGACACTCATTGTGGATATTGTTTCAATGGATGTTAAGGATGGAATTATTAGTGAGCTGGGACCGAGCAGTGTAAAATGTTTTGTAATGTCACTTAGGTATGAGTGGTATAGACATGTCTAAGCATTATTTATGGTAATGGATGGAGTTTTGGATGTAGATATCATGATATTATTCTAATAGGTATATGACAAAGATATTCTTATGCTAAGGATCATTGAAATAGTTTGCGTTATATGAATATTATGCAAGTAGGGTAATAGATGTGATGAGACCGACTGATGGAAAACCAAGGTGGATCCAGGATCTCAGTGTGTATTAATGTCCAATTATATCTAGATCCATGTAAAATAAAAAATTTTAGAATCATATGATATTTAAAATGTATTTCGTGTGGTTCTGTCAATATTGGGGTGGAATTTGGGAACATAAGAGTGTAAGATAGATCAAAAGTATTCTAGTTCTTTTGGGGAGAGTGTAATGGTTTTTTTGGGTGGTTGAGGACCCAACCATTAAATTAAACTTTTATTTTTGTTTGGAATCTAGTGTGGGAGTTTGAGTGATTCAATGATAACTATGGGAGTTATGAAGTCATTATTCTAGGATCAAAAAGATATTTAATGGGTGAGGCGAAACATTTTCAGGAGGGGTTAACCTATGGAGAACTGATCAATGTTTTTGTGTGATATTGGATGTGGTGAGGTAGAAAACTATCCAAGAATTCAGATGAACCATTAGAAATAAATTTCTGGTTTGATATTCCTATATTGGGGACTATTGTGAAATGGAAGAGACCCTTATGAGTAGATTCCTATGGTGGTAATCACTATAATCAAAAATTTGAATCATTTGATGAAACTTTGGTGTTTAGGGAAATATGGGTGAATTTGAGTTTCATCCCATTATTTCAAATAGTGATGAGCGGGTAGCTCATCACTTGATAAATAGTGAACTGCTATGTTTGGAGTTGTACCATAGAGTCTTTTTTAGACTTCAAGGATGGAAATTGATGATTTAGTTGTGATATGATGACCAAGGAGGGCCATGAATAATGGATTAAGGGATATTGAATCTTATTAATGGTGAAAATGTTTTTTTGTTAAAGAGTTTGTAATGACTTGCTTTGTTACCAGTCGAGGAATTTAGATAAAATTGTAATTTTTATCCAATAATTAGAGTATTTTTTTAGATCTTGAATTCACATATGGATTTAGATCATTGGATCAACTCAACAATATGTCTTTGAAAAAACTTTAAGTTATAGCACGTGTTTTATTTACTCCGGTAAATTTTGAATAATGGTCAGGATGACCACCTTTCCTCTCTTGGGTTATAGGTGGACCATCATTCCATGATGGGTGAGGGTCACACTATGAAATCCTAGAATGAGGTATTTCTTTGTTGGGAGCATTATGGTGTCACACTATGAGGAAGGGAGGTCATTGAATGGGGTATTGATCATGTCTCAGAAAAGCCACATCACATTATGTCCCATAGGGATCACTCCATGATTGTTCTTGGAAGGGGGTTGGGCCCTCTGCCAATAGGAAGTCAAACTGCAACCTATGGATCATTTTACAAGTTGGAAGTTTTATTTGGGTAATAATGTAACGACAAAGAGGGGTTACACCAGGACCAAACTAATTAACTATGTTTTTAATGATGGAAAAACTTAATTTTTAAGGTAATCCACCTTTATGATTTAGAGGGAAGGGGTGGTGAGATAGGGAAATTTTGACTAGATCCCCCTTCTATCCCCCTTATCCCCCTTTCATATAAAGTTTTTATTTAGTTTAATCTTAAATACTTTTAGGTAAGTGTATCCCTCAATTTTATTTTGTTTCTTTTCACCTGAATGCCTCTGATTTGGATGTTTTAGGGATACCTTTTTTATGTTGATTACAGTACATAATTGTTGAATTGGAATGATATAATGGGTATTTCACATGAATTTTATTGCGAAGTATCTAATTATATGAACTCAAACCTTTTCTCATCATTTGGTTGGAGGTATGATACCCTATATTTTTTAGTAATCTTTAATTACATTGAATGAAATTGGTGAGTAATGGGATGGTGTATGAAAAATATTTTTCATATAGGGGTACTAGAAGCATGCTAAGGGGTGTTATAAATACATTACACGGGACTACGATGACTGTACATAGATCAATTAGTTTTTTTAATGGTATGACTTGATGGTATAAATTGTATAATCAATTATTTCGATATTATGGAATGAGATAAGATCATGGGTGTCAATGTGAGCTTAGATAGAACATGGATGGATTAGACAAGGATGAATGGAGTTTCATTGGAATGTTAACTAAATAGTTGAGGTAGGTAGTCTCTATAATTCAAAAAGTATGTATGCTTATTCATGAGTGTGCATTCCTTCTTGTTTTCATGGGATCAGGTAAAGAGATATGGACCAAGAGAACCCTGGAGAAAGAGATAAGATGAACTTGAGCCTTATAGAGGTGACGTAAGTGCTTTTATATGCATTGGGTATTCTAGAATCACTTGGAAACTATTTCACCAAGGTGTAAAGGTTCTATTTGAGTTAGTAATAGTCTTCAAGTTGATTGTAGTATGTGATATGAGATATAGGTATCCTATGATAGTTTCATAGGGATTATTGGGAAGGTATGAAAGGTTTATGCCTATTATTATGGGTGATACAACCATATATATCATCCATATCAAGGGAATAATCTTGATGGATTGTCATTATTTTAGTTTTCTCTATGATTATGATAGGCCCTCCTATAATAGACACAGTGCGATAGAGAGGTATTTCCTCTTGATTATAGTTTTAAGAGATCTTCTAATAGAGAGGTAGGATGAAACCCATATATGGGTCATTGGAATTATTTAATAGCTTGGAATGAAGTTGAAAAAACTCATTGAGTGATATAAATTGGGATAGTTCCTAGGTAGTGGGATCAGGTTGGAATATAGAATTGGATGAGCATGTGGATATACCACTTGCGACTATGGTCAGAGGGGAATACAAACAAGGAGAACTGAATGGGGGTGTTGGATGAATCTTAGTGACTATAATAAGAGATAGTGATAGGTTTGAGGACCTAGTGGATTCCCTTATAAGCGATATAATAATTCCTATAGGTTCGAAATGATATAATTTTATGAATGAGATGATCTTGAGAAGAATATAATATGTGTATTGATAGGTGTCAAGACATGCTATTAGACATTGGGTTAGCTTAGTAGTGACTTTCACTATAGTGAATAGATTGTAATCTTGTTGGATGAGTCTTGTACCCTATTTATTACTTTATACCCATGCCTTGTTTTTCATAGTATGGATTCCTAGACTAGTTGGATGTTGACCTCACCTTGAGTTTGAAGTAACTAACAAGACCATATCTCGAGTGATAAGGTAGTGGTCAACATGTGATATTTAACCCTACCTTGACTAATATGGTAGTAGTCAGGATAATATGCTCACCTTTAGAGAAAAGGTGTTGGAATGGATGAACATAAGTGAGAAATTTGGTCCACAATGTGACATGAAGTTGGACCATACCACTAGTGATAAGGTAGTGGTTATGATAATGTCATAAAATTGAGTTTTAATATGGTGGTATATACAACCTTGAGTGAGGATGATAGTCTAGGGGTTTTGTGATATGAGAAATGTTATGGGACCCAAACCTAAGCAATAAGATAGTGGATACAATGTATATTTTGGCCTCACCATGAGAGATAAGGTTCTATGAAAACTTCCTTGAGTGATAAGGTATGCATTGTAATTGGATACAAGGCCCTACATTGCACCTTCATGTAGTGGTTGGTACATTGTGGAACCCTACCCTATGTCTTCGAGTACGGGTTGGGTCTTATGGAATGAAATGACTAGATTTATTTAATATATAATACATGAATTTTCAGGTGTCATAATTTCCTATTTAACACATGATGTTTAAAAATGTGTGTTAGGTGGTGGAGGCATGGGGTGGATTTTTGGTATATGTTCAATAAGGTATGATCAAGTGTTTTGGTAACCTAGTTAACATATGATGTCATGATACACATGTTTATTTTGATTTATTATTCTCCTTATCAAATAAAAACACATATTTTGATTTATATTAGGGGTATTGGTTATAAACTACTATTATGTATTTAATATACCTTGAATGGGAACCCCAGTGGATGTACATACCATATGTCTACATTACATGCATGAGAACAATGCGTGTAGTGAATTAGGCTAGAGAATAATGATGAGGATTTGATATTATGAGATAAGGTGAGTCTATTGGATGGATATAGGTCCTACTATGTGTGTTTTAATTTGTTTCTTTCAAATAAGTGTTCTTACCATTGGGTGACTGATTGATCTGTGACTGTATGGCTACCATGTGGTTCATTTGTTATAGCATGTTGTGTTTTTTATTTTTTCATACATTTATGGTTTATGTGGGTATATATTGGTATTTTTTAAATTATCTTTATATTATCAAGGTTATAGTCTCCCAAATATATTATTTTGGTTCTCATTGCTATTTAGAATCCTTTGATGTAAGGTGAGTCATGATTAAGGTAATGTGGAATTCTGGGTGAGTCACTAATGAGTGGCCTCATGTTAGGGTGTTAAAAAATGGTATCAGAGTATATGTAATTTAATTTTATTATTTGGGATGTGGTAGATTAAGATTAGTGATTTTTTAGAGATAATTATGGACCTCATAATTGAGACCCATGAACACTATTCCAGCGAGAAGTGAAGGTTACTGGGGTTGCGGGATTCTTTTTTTGGCTTTCACTATTATACATAATTTATTATTTATGAGAAATATGATGTTTGGGGTTAAATCAATTTATTGGTTTGGAACTTATCTATAGCAGAAAGAGTCCTATGTACATACATCATTTTTTGGAATAGAGGATTAAAATGAAATTTATGTTCTTATATGTGATTTATTTCACTAAAGATAGAGGGTTCATTTTTTGAATATGTTAGCAATATATTATATATTTTTTTTCATATATAACTGAATGATGAAATTATACTTAGTAGGACTACAATGGTTTCATATTATGGTTGGTCATGGGGATATTATAAATTGAACTTCTTTGATAATGGCTATATTATCCCTTTTTGTAAAGTATGTATAGTTTTCCTTGGTGTGTTAGAAAAATAATTGGATTCCTCTATGATGGATCCTTGGTGGGTTCAATTTTGTACTATAATTCCTAGGAGATCATCTGAGTATAGTAATGGGTTTCCTTGATGATGAGAATACCCCTTTTAGTGTTATTGAAATGCACATATAAATCCCTTAGGATTTTAACAGAGGAATACATTAGATTGATTTGAGTTTCTATAGTAGGTTTATTGGGAATGAATGAATATATTCATAAGCTTGTAAATAAATATACTGTATGGTTGGATCAATGATCGATAGAGAATGGATTTATGATTCAAGTTTTATTACAATGTCCTGGTGGAATGTGGTCATATCACAAGGCATGGGTTGATTGAGATTACATGGCCATTTTAGGATGGATGAATAAAATATTTCATCAATCTAGATATGATTATCATGATGTAGGATAATAGTAAGTGGATTATGCATTTTAGTCTAGTTTTTGATCGGATGAAACTCTTGGGATTGTGATTTGGGTGGTGTGATAGGGTGGTATAGAATCCAAAACCTATTAGGTTTTGTTGTGATCATGTTGGATAGTGGGTAATAACCTGAAATAGGGTTCTTAGAGGATCACACTACCTTATGAATTGGATAATAAGTATTGGGACATATTTTCAAGAATGTCTTGATGCATGAGGGAAAGTGTGTGTTGGTAATGTCTAGTTACTTTTAGTGTGTACATTGATGTGTTTTTGGGTATAATATGAGGATTGATGTATTTTATGTAACTCTATGGGCATTATGGCTTATAATTGATGATAATGGTAGTTGATGTATATGTAATTAATGGTTAAATTGTGGATTTATTAGAGTATAATGGTACTATTTACTCGCTATTGTGACCTCATTGTGTTTTTTAGGATGGTTGAGTATCGGTTGAGAAGAATTACCCACATGCATTGTTATGAACCATTTGTATCATTGTTTTAGGATTAGTATAAGGGACGTCATATGGTGGGGGTGTATACCATTTTCTGTTGGTGGGTGTGACCCTCATTGCAGATTGAATTTCATTGGATGCTTGGATGATATTCCCAGTGATTTAGGAAAAGGTAGTTTTTTGTGTTTTGTGGTGGAGGTATGGTATGAGTGGGATGGACATGTCCAATGATAAAATTCAGTAATTAATGGTGAATAGTGTTTGGTGATTGAGATTTTTTGTCTGGATGGGTAATGATAACAATACTCCTATGGTGGGGCATTGAATTGGTCAAAGATATATAACCCTTCTACTGGTAGGGTTATGGATTCAATGATTTATATTGATGGATTTTAAAGGTGTCATAAGGATACTATTGTGGATTAATACCATATTTTATCTCGTTCAATATAAAATACTAGGTTTAGTATTTAAATGTGATGTGAAATGGAATTTGTGTGTTTGCACTGGACATAATATGGAATTTTATGGGATTAAAGAGTGATTTATATTAAAGATGATTTGATGCTCATGGAGAGAGTATGATATCTAGTTTGTGTGGTTGAGGATGAAAACCTTGAATTACACTAAGTTTTGGGTTTGTAATTTTGTGTGTACATTTTCATGATTCTAAGATACCACTAGGAGTTATGGAATCATGAATGAATTACATGATAGTGAATAAATAGGTGATGATATTAATTTTTATGATTGGTTATCTAGTGGAGGGTTGATTAAAAAATTTACATGAAATTTGTTTAAGTAAGGTAAACATTTACTCATGCATGTAAGTGGAAAATTTGAAGTGCATTTGTGGTATGAGATTCTTATGTTGGAAAAAACTGTAAATAAGAATAATCCCTTATGAGAAAAGTATTATAGTGATGATTAGTATATTCCTAGAGATGAATATATTGAATACAACTTAGTGTATCAGGATAGATGGTCATGGATGAGTGGCATCAATGTATTGTCGATAGTGATAATTAAGTGCCTCAACTTTTGATAAATTGTGTGCCTTGGTATTTAGAGTTTCAAAATGGATTTTTATTCAAATTTTTCGAATATAATGAGATGATCTATTTAGGAATTAATGAAAAAATGAGGATCTAGAATGATAGATAGAGGACCACCTAAAGGTATCAAGGCTGATTAGTGTGACATTGGGGAGTTTTTAATGACTCTCATCATTTCAGGTTGTGTAATTTAATAAATAATTGATTTATTTATCCTGATTCAAGGTTTTTTTGAGAAATGTGACTCATATTAGTATTCTAAGTATTTGAGAAACTCAATGATATTTTTATGGACATGGATAAAGTATTGAGAGGTGTTTCAAGTGATTAGGATAACATTCGAGGTGGGTCGGGCTGACCAATTTTCCAGGTTTATGGATATAGGTGGTGTATTTTACCATGTTCAGTGAGGGTTGTTCCACACAACCTACAATGAGTGTTGTTGTGTTAGTGAGTGTGGGGGTGATGTTTCATGAGGAATAAATTTTTTTCCTTAGGGGATTGGCCTCACTAAGAAAAGGTGTATTGCATCATGACCTGTAGGTGTCACACCATGATGGTGATTAACCAATGGTTATGCCCTATAGTTATGAAGGGGTCATTCCTCGACCATAGTAGGATGTTATATTATGGTTATTTCCCTATAGTGGTCATTTAATGACACTACATGGTAATTACATAACTGAAATACTAGCCTCTATATTAATGGTGGTAGATTTATATTTTATGGTCATCCCCCCTTTATGATTAAAAGGTAAGGGATGATGGGATGGAGCTATTTTATACATCGCTATCCCTTATATCCTCCAATTACTACAAATTCATGTGGAGAGGTTCTTGAAGAGATTATATGTCATTTTTAGGTAACTATATTCCAATGATTCCACTGGATTATTTCCACATTTAAATCCATTTATTTGGATGGATCTGGACTAGGAGTTTAAATTCAATTCCACTAGAGCATGGTTGAATCATGTCGATATGATGGTGTTTTCCCATATCATGGTTAGAGGATATTCTAGAATGACGTACACATGATATTCTCACCATCTTGTCATAGTTATATCTCCCAATGATTTTTTTATGATTTTTAGTAAAACTGAATTAAATTTTAGGGTAATTGAGTGTTGTTTGTCATGGATTTTTCTCATGGGGGTACTAGGATCATGCCACAAGATGTTGGCATGATGTTACAAGAGTTTACTGCGAGTGGACACTTCTCAGTGCATTTTTGGCCATTATTTCTCTTTAAAATAAATTGGATAATTAATTATAAATTATTATGATTACTTATTTGGATATTGTGTCTTGAGATAGGATATCAAGTGTTGGTAAGATCTTGGATGAGGCGTGGATGGGCTTGTATGAGGAAATGTAGAGAATTTTAAAGATGGTAACTCCATAGTTAAGGCATGAAATACCTTTAATTCTAATTCATATGAATTTTCATGCAATAGTGTTCATTATTTCATGTTTGTATGGGAATAGGTAAAGGGATAGTGAATTGGTCCCCCCTAGAGAATGATATAGAATATAATTGAACCTTTAAGATGTTATTTAAGTGATTCTAAGAACATTAGGAATATTAGGATCACATATAGACTTGGAAAAAATGGGGTGAAGGTTTATATTGAGTTTCAAATAGACCATAGGTAGTCCTCAGGATGCAAGATGAGATGTGGGTAGCGTAGTTTGGTTTCATAGGGATAGTTTGGAAGGCACTATACTCTTTGACCTAGTGTGATGGGTGACATTTTTTCATGTCTCAGGAATGTTAGGAACACCATCTTAAGGGTTAGATAATATTTAGAGTGATTTATGAGTGGGATGTGTCCTTTAATATTTGAAGGGGTGTGACTGAGAGGGGTTAACTTCAGATGATGGGATCATGATCTCTCTTAATAAAAAGGTTACAAGACACCCAATTATTCGTTATAGAAATTATTGAATGAAATAAAAATTGAATGATATATAGATTAGAGAAAGATATCTTAGGAAGGTCCCTATGTGAATGGATCATGATATCTCTACAGGGCACCCTAGAATGTGTAGACCATATACATTCTTTAGTGTTTTGATAATAGGATGTGTAGTGGATTGGGATGAAGAATCTCGATGGGGATTTGGGGTGACAAGATGAGGTGTGGCTCAAAGATAAAAATAGATCCTATGGTGTATTTTTTTCTCCAGTTTATTTTGTATATGCGATCATCCTGGTGGGTGATTAGTTGATGTACGTCTGTATAACATGTATAATATTTGTTTTTATAACATGTTGTGTTTTTTATTTATACATACTTAGAAAATTTATTTGTGTGATTATCAGTTATTTATTTGTTATTGATTGTTATAATATTGAGGGAATAGTGTCACCATTGTATTATTTAGGCCCCTACCACTAATTAGAAACATCTAGTGTTTAAGGAGGCATTAATGAGTCTATATTCCATTGTATATGGTACATTGATGAGTGTTTCTAGGATATGGAATTAAACATCACACTCTATCAAGTGGTATATAATGAAAATTCAATACAACTAGAAATTACCAAAGAGGAGGTTTGAGTAGGCTTAATATCACCTAGTAGATTCAATTCACCAAGGCATGGTCCATACTAGCCCCACCGCTCAGAAGCTAGTTTCATGCTAACTACATTATGCCAAGAGACTATATATCACCTCAGATGGGTTCATGCCAACCCCGCCAACTTAATTGGAAATACCAAATCTAAAGGGTCTTATCTAAAAAAAAATGGTAAATTGATGGTAAAGTAACCTAACATACTGAATTAAGATAATATCACTGGGATGCCACCAATACCTATCTATACACCACTATCAATGAGAGACACCCACCTCTATCACCTATATCAACACCATTAATTGAAAATATATTAGATCAAAAATCAAAGTGACACAATCCAGTAACATAGAAACCTACTTCTACAAAGTTATATTATTAGATTCATTTTAACTATAAGATAGGGAGAGACTCCTATAACTAAAAAAGAGTAAATCCAAAACACTAATAGGTCCACAGGTATATCATTTCCACTAATGAGATGTGAGTTTCTCTAAGTGTATTCAAAATAAAAAATATCATATAGATGATTTAGTCAAGGAAAATACCCATAAAAGAAACATATGAAAATGAAGAATGAGGGAAATTGAGGGTCAAAAACAAAAAGAAGCAAGATAGTGACTAGAAAATATGAAATCAAGAGGGAGATTAGGTGATTAAAATGAAAAAATAGAGGAGAAAACAATAAAATAATATAGTGGAAATACAAGGCTTCAATAAAAAAACAAGAGGTGAAACAAGTTAGATATATAAACAATGGTATTTAGAGGATATGACATTAGGAGAAACGAAATGATTAGTCACTAGAAGGGGATACCAACAATTTACATGCCCCAATATCTATTCCCTAGAGATTGTGGTTATTTATTAATGTGGTAAAAAATAAATATATAAAAACAATAAAATAAAAAGGTTTAATTGTATCAGGATACCGGATATATAAATGAACATTACATTTCATTGTTTAATAAAATTACATATTATGAATACATTAAAGCATTATTGTTTCTACTTCTTTATAATTAGTTAAAATATAGTAATCTCTATTGTTTCTTGGAGAAATGAGAAACAATAAAAATTGGAGATATTAGATTATTAGTGAGGAGTAGTGTATAAAGGAAGTTAACATGGAATAAACATGAATTAAATAAAATTGGAAGAATAAATAATGAAATTGTTCCATAAAAAATGAAACTATGATAATAATATATTAACAAATATCATAATAATAAACTATCACATGGATAAAAATAACTGATCTTATAGTGATAGAATTATAATTTTGGACATAAAAACCTCATACCATTACATAATACATAAATGGTAATAAATAAAAAAAATAACCAAGTTAGTTAGTCTCATGAGACCTATATATTCATGAAAGGGAAATATAATTTCAGGACCCACTGATCACATAATAAGTATAATGAATCTATCATATGAATAAAATTGATAATCTATATAATAAATTAAGTTTACTATGAAACCATATATAAAAATATTCCTATTTAATCAATAAATATTCATATATAAAAAATTGTTAAATATATTTTCAATACTTTCCATATAAATTTAATAATACAACTTTCTTTATGAACATCCTTTAATAAAATAAGAAAGTATAGGATATTCATAATGAAATAAAATTTATCCTTATCAAAGGTATGGTAATGGAGTTATAATGTAGTTTAATTTCATCAGATAATGATAAAAATATGATATAGTCAGTGGATATAATTTTTTTTGTATAGATATAAATTATAGAAAAATACCCTTTAAAAATTACAACTATTCATCACATATATTTGATAAATAATAGGGATATCAAATTTCCTTAAGGTGAAACTACCGGGTTTTTATTATTTGATCCCCAAATATGTAATTTTGATAAAATCAAGTGTAACCCATTGGGATCTTGATAGTGATATCCCTAGATATTTCCCATTCACCTTTCTGAAAAAAATTTCTCCTCTTAGAAAAAATAAATCTTGAATACCAAAAAGGCATTTCATAAATAAGTATTCAAAAAATAGCTAATTATGGATATCGATATGTCTTATAATTTTAACTAATTATAAATATGGTATAGTGAGATGTAATACTTACCTATCATTCATATTAAAATAAGCAATTCTTAATAATAAATAATAAAAATATTTTATATTAGAAGAAAAATGAGTTGGAAATAATTACATATAACAAAGGAAGAGAATAGATCAAGAACCCTTAAATGAAAAAAATAACTTCTTAATGATTGAGAAAGAAAACCTTAAAACTGTAATAACACCAAGTAAAGACTCTTGAGAGAGAATTATGGAAGAGAACTATAATCAAGGGTTTTGAACTAAAGAAGAATGAGATGTTTTGGGGGAATTTATAACAAATTCTTGTTAATTATTTATTAATTTTGGGATCTTTGATTTTTAAATCTAACTTGGGGAAAATTATATACCATTAGGACACCCATGATTTTTGAATTTTAAAACATGATTTTTAAAATTTATTAATTTATGAAATGAGATAGATTTTTTTATAAATTTTACTTTTTCCTTGGAAAATACTTTTATTCATGAATAATTTTTATAAAACTTCATTTTCCATTGTATACTTCTGAAATTCAATTATATGATTGTAAATTTATTTTTAACGCATTAAAATACAACAATATAATAAATTAACATATATTTGGTGCATGATTTAATAATATCAATTATTAAATAATTACTATGTCATAATGAAGTCATAATTATATATATTCATATTGTATTTTTTTATTTTCCCATAAATCCAGCAATATTAGAAAATGAAGAGAAATTACCTATTGGGTAATTTTGAGGTACTGATTCCAAATATAAATTTATTTTTATGAGAACAATTTAATTTATATAATAAATTTATTTATTTAAGGAGACTCAATGTTTATTTTAAAATTAGACATTTGGATAAAAACATTAAAATAATCTTTTTTAATAAATTATACTTTTATTATAAAACATATAATTATAATTATATTACAATTTAATAATCAATGTAAATTATTAATAATTATGAATTATGTTATTACCAAATGATTTCAGGGATTTTATTGGACACTTGTACAAATAATAGTTAAATTATTTTTAAAACTATTATATTGAAAAGTTTTTATTCCAATAGTCTAATTCCCAAGGGTTAGATTCCACTGACTACCTTATCCTTCAAAAATCATATTACTCTTTAAATATGCACTTCATTCTTATATCAAAAATAAATCAGATCCAATCATAGTTCCCATACCACATATATTATGACAATATAGTTAATTCTATAAATAAGTGAATCTCAAGATTTATATGTTTTTAGTTAAAGGATTTATATTCATTATATGTTTAAAAATAAGTTCATAAATATTTTCTTTTGAAAAATAAATAGTTTTATTTAACTAATTTTTCCATTAATTACTTGGGTTTATTTAAAAGAAAAATGTATTATTTATAGAAATTGATTTTTTTAAAATGTAATTCCTTTTTTAATCAACATATCAGATCTAACTTATGATGAATTTTTAGTAATTTTCCGAAAAGATGTATTTTTGAGTAACTAGTGGAAAATATTTTTTTTAAAAACAATTATTTCTATTCATTAAATAAATTAATTTAAAAGTATAATTATGTTTTTATATGGGTTTTAAGTAAAAAAATTAACATTTTATTACTAATAATCAAAATAATTCTATACTAATCAACAAAACATTTTATTTTATCATAAGTTCATTGTTATTATTAAAAAATAATTTTCTAAATATTATTTTCATTGTGTTTTATGAACATATATTAAAAAATAATTTATTAAAATTTAACAAATTGAATCATGAAAAATTTATTCAATAATTTTTATTAGTAGGTTTAAATTTATCATTTAGTTTTATTTAATTTTTGGTCATTATGAATAGTGAAATTGGTAAAAATGTGTCAACATGGTAATGGGTTAACTAGGTTAATTAATGTAAAAACTAAGTGAAAAGGGAAAAATATTATCTTAATTATTATTATAGGATGGTACTTCTACCTTTATCACCATATATTTGAAATTTAATATTTTTAGATCCATTTCCGATGATTATAACATTATTATCTTTAAATTTCTGAAAAAATTACAAGTGTGTCACTCCCCACACTAAAAAAAGTGAACCTACTATCCTATATTTTCCGAACCATTTTTGCTCTTTAGTTTAGATAATCCCTAAAAAAGGTGTCACCAACATCACTCCCCACATCCTAGAGGGCATTGTATTATAAAAAGGGAAATCTTAAAAGACTTATCTTATAAGCTAGAGGGAGATATCGAAGGAGATGATATAAGTGTTAACATACCTATTTAATTTTTATTTCTTCTTATACATCCATAAAATATTATTAAATAATGTTAAAAAATAAAATTAGTATCTTAAATATTCTATTTTTAAAAGATTTTGTGAAATCCCATTTTTTTCTCCTTTTACATCTTATGATAAATGAGAACATCACTTGTCTGTGTAAGAACCCGGATCATTGTTTCATGTATGTATTTCCTTTTTCTGGAGTTTTTGAGAAAAATGGGATTTATGGAAATTTTTTAAGTACACGTCGTGTACTTTCTGAGTACACGCCGTGTACTCCCTTGCTGCGCCAGGTAGTGTGCTGGCCGTGTCTGGGCCACACACATGGTGTGTAGAGGCGATGTGGCGGCTGCTTAAAGCGGAGTATGGAAAAACAGAGTACATGCCGTGTACCCCAAAAGTACACGCCATGTATTTTCTTTTTTTTTCATTAATCGGACCGGGGTCGCGCCTGACAGACAAAACACACTCTTTATCTAGGTTCTTTATCCGAGAGTGACCCGTACGACCATAATTGTTCTCCAGATTCCCGAGCCTCCGTCTGATCTCCGTTTCAACCGTTGTAGATTGCGTTGGAACCACAGTAGTGAGTTCTTCCTTCTCTTAGAGACTTGTTTTTAAATTCTTCCTCTTTTTCAAGATATCGTTTGTTGAGTGTTTTTGACATTTTCTCATATCCTTGACGTTCTAATGAGAATCAATCATAATGGTGCATGTATATCATTCTCCTAGCATCGAGGTAGGTGGTTTATGCCTTTCCATATGAAGTTTTTGAATATTTTGTGCAATTTCCACCAATACCCTTGAACTAGGTATTGCGTGTTTCCTGTTTTTCTCTTGTTTTTTGATTTCTTTGCTGGTATGCCTGTGTAGAGGTCATTGCTTGTGAATAGGGTAAATTGTGATGTACTCTGATGTTTTTCCATGCTTGTTTTCTTGTTCGGCATTTTTCTAGTTTCCATGCCTAGTTGTAGGATAGTGGAACTGTTGTACTATTATGCTGTTGTCCCTTAGAATGATATCTAAGTAGTTCTTAAGGTTTACTTGGGCCGATACGTGCGCTATGCATGTTTTTTTACACAGGGCTGTGAGAACCTAGTGTAGTGGACCATAGGGAGAATGGACATAAGGGCTTCTCCAGAGTGTCTTTAATTCACGATGCGAGACCACAGGGAGTATTGATGTTGAGTTCTTCCTCAGAGATTCTATAGATCCTCGATGCAGGCCACAGGGGGAATTGATGTTGATTGCTTCCCCATAGAGCCTTTAGTACGATACGAGACTATAGGGGGAATTGACAGTGAGTTCTTCGTTAGAGAGTCTATTCTATAGCTGAACCAGAGGGGCGAGACTCTGTGTGCTTCCCAGAGGGTGGATAGTACTTGTAGGTTAAACCTTAGGGGTTAGACTGTGAGAACTCCCCAGAGGTTACCTTTTTGTTCTACTTTCTTGAGTGGCTGTTTCTTGTTTGTAGAATATATTCTAGAAACTGTGGATTGTTACTGCTGTGTATTACTTTGTTTACTGCTTACTGTTTACTGCTTATTGTAATTTACCTGCCATATATTCAATGACTGTTGGGAATAGATCTTTGGGTGGTTTCCTACTGGGACCTTGTCTCACACCCTATTTGGGCCATTATTTTGGGCCCAAACAAATTATATTGTTGCAGGTATAGAGAAGGGAATGCTCTCTTCTACTTCAGGTTCTTGATTGCACTGGAGCTGGAGAGTATGGGACCAAGCCGAGGCTTGCGATGATGAGGAGTTTCTCATCTGTTTCTTTTGCACTTGGGCTTAGTACTGTATTCAGTATTGTGATTTATTTGGATTTTTTACTAGAAATATATATGTATCATGCATCATTTAAATATTTCTTCTCCAGTTGTTGTTTATCAGTCTTTATCTGTTATTGTTGTTGGATATTTACTGTTCCATTGTTGTATGTGTTGTTACTTCCACTGTGTACTCTGAAAATAAGGGCATAGTTTCCCCACTATCACATCCAAGGTCCTCGCTACTAGTCGGAAGCCTCTGGCGTTTGGGGAAATGTGCTTGAGGCCATGTGACCAACCGGGTATGGGGCACCTCTGGGTGGCTTCTGGAACCGGGACGTTACAAAGTGGTATCAAAGGAGTTCTTTTCTCTTGATTTATGGTTTAGAGCCTTTAGCCAGGGATAAGATGAATTCAGTACTTGGTATTAATCTGTGCTCAGGAGTAGCTAACCCATGTATAGGGAAAAGCCATACTACCTCGTTTATTGTAGTTTTCTAGTTTTGAGATTTTACGGTTGATATGGTTTCACCTAGAGTGATTCACATGCCTTGTGTTGTTATTTTTGTTGATATTGTGGTTCTATTTCTGTATCAACCCGATGAGATGAGGGTATGACATCTCATGCATCATATAGGCACTTGTTAGAAATCACATGCCATGCATTCTTGCCATGCTATCTAGGGTGCATTAGCGATTTCATGTTGTTGTGATAGACCTTGTGTAGATTATGCATGCTGTTGTGATAGATGATTTGTTAGAATCTATGATGTTTGTTAGAGGAATTTTTGTATCGTAATTTACTTAAATGGATTCAAAGCTTTGATTAATGGGGAGTATGGTCCCTCACGAATTGAAATTTGGCACCTTCATGCTTGTTTTTCAGTGTTTTCTGTGCTTCGGTGCAGTTTCAGAGATACTGCCCAAAAAAACCCAGAATATACGGCGTGTACTTTATATATACACGCCGTGTAGTTTTAAAATGTGTGACTGACTGTGTGAGTAGATGCACGGGTTGTGAAATCTCCAGGAACACGCTGTGAATGGTAGGTGCACGCCGTGTAGTATAGAGCCATGTACCCGGCTGTGTCACTAACAACACGGGCCGGGGAAGCTCGCGTAGAACACGTCGTGTAGTCTTGTTCCAGGTACCCGACCATGTCACGAACAACATGGGTTGGCGTTACCCTCTCCTATACACGCTGTGTTTGTTCAGAACACACCGTGTAAGGGTCATCCGTGTACTCGGCCGTGTCTCCAACAACACGGGTCGGGAAAATCTTCAAGTGCACGCCATGTTTGTTCAGAACACGATGTGTAGCCTCATCCGTGTATCCGGCCGTGTAACTAACAACACGGGTTGTTGAAAAATTGTCTACTATACACCATTCCCACTGGGAACACTCCATGTAGTCTTAGTTTAAGAAGACTGTGTGGGTTAGCCATGCAAGGAGACACGGGCAGGGGAGTGGAGCTAAGTACATGCCGTGTAGAGTTTATACACGCCGTGTAGTTTTGTTTTGTAAATATTGAGTGTTTCACTCTCTTGTTTCCATTTTATACTCATTTGTTCTTTATCCTTGTTTTCCTAATATAAGGTATGCTTTTTATCTTTCAGAGTTATGCCTACGAGACGTCACCCGGTTGTACGTTAGTTGTCAGGCAGTGATCAGACACCAGATATGGATGATCAGGGACTCCCTGCCGATCCTCCAGTCGGGCCAGCCTTGGCACCGACTATCATACCAGTTGCAGGCGTTGATGTGTAGTTCGGGGAAGGTTTTATGAAGATGATGTAGACCTTTCAGGGAGCACCGCCTCCTTCCACGTCTATGGAAGACTTGACGCGAGTTTTCCAGCAACAGCATCCTCCTACTTTCTCTGGGGAAGGAGGACCATAGGCTGCAGAGTCATGGATGGAAGCCATGCTAACTATCATCGAGCATCTGGAGACACCTCTAGAGAGGCGGGTCAAACTCGCTACCTACATGCTCCGAGACTCCACCAAGAGGTGGTGGGACATGATCTCATAGGCGGGTCATCAGCAGGTTATAGCTTGCGAGGAGTTCCAACACGTGTTCTACGACTACTTCTATCCGGATACCCTGAGGACCGATCGAGCCTGAGAGTTCATGAGTCTAGAGCAGGGTACTCTATCTGTCATGGAGTATTCCTCTCGTTTCACCGAGCTGCAGCATTTCACACCCCTTCGGGATGGAAGTGGGGTGTTCTTGGTAAGGAAGTTTGAGGATAGTCTCAGGTGGGAGATCTGATCACAGGAAAATATCTTCCAGTTGACTTACATCACTTCCATCATCAACTAGGAACTGATTGCGGAGTGAAATCTGAGAGACTCCGAAGCTGTGAGCCAGGGCGGTTCTGCTTCCAGAGCCAGTGTTCCTCCAGTTGACAGCCAGAAGCGCCGTAGGGAGTCTATGCGCGGTGATTTGAGGAGGCGAGATACATCTTCAGGTAGCCAGGTAGTATGCTACCAGTGTGGAAGGGTAGGCCACACAAGGCCGCAGTGCCAGAGAGACCCAGTGGAGTGCCTATATTGTGGTAAGATGGGGCACCTTTAGCATTTCTACCAGGTTTTTCTCTCCAGTATCTGGTGACGAGGGTTCTTCCATGACTCCTCGTTCAGGAGCAGCAACACCAGTTTCCCACCAGTCGGGGAACTGGATTTCTTCCGGCCGTTCAGGCCGAGGTGGAGGTCAAAGACGTGGCAGTCAGTCCCCAATCCTTCAGCACCAGTAGGGAGGATCAGCTCAGAGTGGTCAGGCAGGGTCACAGGGCCGTGGAGTAGGCCAGACTTTTGTGAAAGAGCAGACCTATCAGGAGAAGGATCCCAAACCTTCTACAGTTCGAGGTACGATTTTAGTAGCCTCAGTTTTATCTTTAGCTCTTTTCGATACTGGTGCTACACATATCTTTATCTCTGTTTCTCTCGTGGAGAGCCTTGGCCTTTATATCCTTTCTTCTGTCGACTTGTTGACACTAGACACACCTTTGGGGACAAGAAAATCTAGTGTATGTCAGTGTAGAGAGTGCACTCTCGAGGTTGCAGGGTATTGTTTCTTATGGGACCTCTATGTATTAGATATGACAGGTTATGATTTCATTCTCGGGATGGACTGTTTGGTTCCCTTCTCGGCAGTCGTCGACTGTTATCGCCGTAGGGTGAGTTTTATTTCACTAGAGGGTGAATCTTTTCTTTATAGAGGTGAATGGGATGTTCAGGTGAGTCGAGCAGGACTCGAGCATCATGGGCTACGAAGGGTGACGACCCAGATTGCTAGTCTTTATCTGGATGACCAGGGGACTTCACAATTGGACTTTCCACCAGTGCTGGATCATTTCAAGGATGTATTTCTAGAGGAATTTTCAGGTTTTCCTCTGGAGCGTGAGGTAGACTTATCTATTAAGCTCGTGCCAGGAGCGGCACCAGTTTCCATTCCTCCTTATAGGATGGCTACACCTGATTTGCAGGAGCTCAAGAAGTAGTTGGAGGAGTTGCAGGCAAAGGGTTTCATCCGACCCAGTACTTCTCCTTGGGGTTCGCCTATTCTATTTTCGAAGAAGGAAGACGGTACCCTTAGGCTCTGTGTGGATTATCGGAAGCTGAACCAGTTGACGATCAAGAACCGATATCCCTTGCCGAGGATTGATGATCTCTTTGATCAGCTTCGAGGATCCCGTCTGTTCTCGAAGATCGATTTGAGGCCCTCTTATCATCAGTTGCGTGTTAGACCATCAGATATACCTTTGAAAACCTTTAGGAGCAGGTATGGTCTCTACGAGCATACGGTTATGCCGTTCAGTCTCACGAATGCGCTAGTAGTTTTCATGGCACTGATGAACCGAGTGTTCAATCCTTACTTGGATTCCTTTGTCATGGTCTTCGTGGACGATATCTTGGTGTACTCTCACACTCGACACGACCATGCTACCCATCTTGAGATCATTCTGAGTACACTAAGAGAGCATCGACTTTATGCTAAACTCTCGAAGTGCCACTTTTGGATGGATCAGGTTCACTTATTGGGTCACGTCATCTCAGAGGAAGGAGTATCTATGGACCCAGAGAAAGTGAGAGATATAGTTTCTTGGGAGTAGTCAAAGAATGTTTTTGAGGTACGGAGTTTCCTAGGGCTGGCTGGATACTACAGATGCTTCATTCAGGACTTTTCATGCCTAGGAACACCTTTTACAGGTCTAACAAAAAAGGGGGAGAAATTATTATGGTAAGATTCTTGTGAGTCATCCTTTCAAGAGCTGAAGGGAAGGTTGAAATCAGCACCGATAGTAGACTTGCCAGAGCCAGGCAAGATCTACACTGTTTATTGTGATGCTTCAGGTATTGGACTGGGCACTGTGCTTATGTAGGGAGATGGAGTCGTTGCGTACAGGTCTCGGCAGTTGAGGACACATGATAGGAACTACCCGACGCACGATCTGGAGTTGGAAGCTGTTGTTCATGCCTTACACTGTTGGAGACATTACCTTCTGGGAGAGCACTTTGTGGTTTTCACTGACCACAAGAGTCTCAAGTATATCTTCTCTCAGCATGATCTGAATCTGAGACAGTACAGGTGGGTCGAGTATCTTCAGTCTTTTGATTTCAAGATTTTCTATATGTCGGGAAAAGGAAACGCAGTGGCAGATGTGTTGAGCAGGAGAACTCAGATTTAGGCAGTTCAAGAGGACATAAGTGAGTGGAAGCTTATGGATCTATTCTCTAAGATGCATCTGGAGGTGCATGATAGACAATGACAGACTTTACTATCTTCTTTGTCCATTACCTCTACCCTTCTTGATCGGGTACAAATGAGGCAGCTATCAGACTTAGAAGGCTTAGTCATGTGAGAGAGTGTGTCAGGAGAGGACCCTCTTCCTAGATGGACAGTGGGTGTGGATGAGATCTTGCATTTCTAGGGATGCGTTTGGGTTCCATCAGACATACACGAGGAGCTGATGTGGTATTTCCATTCCTTAATTTGGGTAGTTCACCTTGGCGTCACCAAGATGTATCAGGATCTTCATTGCCAGTACTGGTGGCCAGGTATGAAGAGAGATGTTTCTGGTTTCGCCTCGAGGTGTTCTACTTGTCAGCAGGTGAAGGCGGAGCATCAACAACCAACAGACCTTTTACAGTAGTTACCCATTCCGGAGTGGAAGTGGAACGATGTTGCGATGGACTTCGTGACCGGATTGCCGAGTTCACCTCAAGGGAACGATGCTGTTTGGGTTTTTGTCGACAGACTTACGAAGGTTGCTCACTTCTTACCAATCAAGGAGACCTTCAGTGTTGATGATCTGGGATGACTATACCTTCGAGAGATTGTATGCTTGCATGGAGTTCCACACTCCATTGTTTCAGATAGGGATGCACGATTTACTTCTCGGTTTTGGAAGGGTCTTCAGAAGGCTTTGGGTACATAGGTACTTTTGAGTACAACATACCATCCCCAGACAGATGGAAAGTCTGAGCGTACAATCTAGGTGCTTGAGGATATGCTTCGAGCTTTCATTCTAGACTTTGGCGGTTCTTGGGAGAAGAATATTCCTCTTGTGGAGTTCTCTTACAACAAAATTTTTCAGGCGACTATTCAGATGTCACCTTATGAGGCTTTATACTGTAGGCCATGCCGATCACCCTTATGCTAGCTGGAGGTAGGAGAGGCAGCTTTGCTGGGACCTCATCTTGTTCAGGAGACCTCAGAGCAGATAGAATTGATTCAGAAGAGGATGGCTATAGCACAGTATCGACAGAAGTCTTATGCTGATCAACGGATATGACCTCTGGAGTTCGAGGCCGAGGATCATGTTTTCCTACGTGTCGCACCGAGGTTGGGACACAAGAGGATTCAGATACAGGGTAAGCTTTCACCGTGGTATGTCGGGCCATTTGAGGTATTGGAGAGAGTTGGGCTGGTTGCCTATTGGTTTCAGTTACCTCAGAGGTATCGGGCCATGCACGACGTCTTCCACGTCTCTCAGCTCTGATGTTACTTTTCAGACTCGTCTCATGTCTTTTAGCCCGAGGAAGTTGAGCTCGAAGTGAATACATCGTTTGAGGAGCATCCCATCCAGATTGTCAATCGCAGTATGAAGGTTCTCCGTGGGCGGTTTGTTCCTCTATTATGGGTGCTATGGCAACACGTGCGAGTACAGGACGAGACTTGGGAAAGGGAGGCCGATGTGCGATCGCAGTGGCCAGAGTTGTTTGAGATTTATTCTTCTCCGCCTCGTTAAGGAAATTCGGGGACGAATTTTTTTAAGGGGGGAAGTTTGTAAGAACCCGGATCTTTGTTTTAGGTATTTCTTTCATTTTTCTGGAGTTTTTGATAAAAATGGTATTTCTGGAAATTTTTGAAGTACACGCCGTGTACTTTTTGAGTACACGCCATGTACTCCCTTTTTGTGCCAGGTCGTGTGCTGGCCGTGTCCAGGCCACACACACGATGTGTAGAGGCAATGTGGTGGCCTCTTAAACTGGAGTACGGAAAAATAGAGTACACACCGTGCATTTTCTGTTTTTTCATTAATCGGACCGGGGTTGCGCCTGATGGACAAAACACACTCCTTCTCCGGGTTCTTCATCCGAGAGAGACCCCTACGACTGCGATTCTTCTCTGTATTTTCAAGAATCCATCTGATCTCCGTTTCATCCACCATTGATTGCGTTGGAACCGCAGCAGTGAGTTCTTCCTTCTCCTAGATCCTTGTTTTTCAATTCCTCCTCTTTCTCAAGATATCGTTGGTTGAGAGTTTTTGACATTTTCTCAGATCCTCAACGTTCTAAGGAGAATCAATCATTTTGGTGCACGTATATCATTCTACTAGCATCGAGGTAGGTGGTTGGTGCCTTTCCATAGGAAGTCTGTGAATATTTTGTGCAATTTACACCAATACACTTGAACAGGGTATTCCGTGTTTCTTGTTTTTCCCTTGTTTTTTGTTTGATTTTCTGCTATGCCTGTGTAGAGGTCATTGCTTGCGAATGGGGTAAATTGTACTGTACTTTGATGTTTTTCCATGCTTGTTTTCTTGTTCGGCGTTTTTCCAGTTGCCATGCCTAGTTGTAGGATAGTGGAACTGTTGTACTGTTATGCTTTTGTGCCTTAGAATGATAGACAAGTAGTTCTTGAGGTTTACTTGGGCCGATACGCATGCTATGCATGTTTGTTTTACACAGGGCTGTGAGAACCTAGTGTAGTGGACCATTGGGAGAATGGACGTAAGGGATTCTCCAGAGTGTCTTTAATTCACGATGCGAGACCACAGGGGGAATTGACATTGAGTGCTTCCTCAGAGAGTCTATAGATCCTCGACGTAGGACACATGGTGAATTGACATTGAGTGATTCCCCAGAGAGCCTTTAGTATGATATGAGACTATAGGGGGAATTTACGGTGAGTGCTTCCTCAGAGAGTCTATTCTATAGCTGAATTAGAGGGGCGAGACTGTGTGTGCTTCCCAAGGGGTGGATAGTACTTGTAGGTTGAACCTTAGGGGTTAGAATATGAGAACTCCTCAGAGGTTACCTTTTTGTTCTACTTTCTTGAGTGGATGTTTCTTGTTTGTAGAATATATGCTAGAAACTGTGGATTGTTACCGTTGTGTATTACTATGTTTACTGCTTACTATTTACTATTTATTGTACTTTACCTGCCATATATTCACTGACTATTGGGAACAGATCTTTGGGTGGTTTCCTACTGGGACCTTGTCTCACACCCTATTTGGGCCATGCTTTTGGGCCCAAATAGATTATATTGTTGGAGGTATAGATAAGGTAAATCTCCCTTCTACTTCAGGTTCTTGATTTTACTGGAGCTGGAGAGCATGGGACCTAGATGAGGCTTGCGATGCTGAGGAGTTTCTCATCTGTTTATTTTGCACTTGGAATTAGTACTGTATTCAGAATTGTGATTTGTTTGGTTGTTTTTATAGACATATATATGTATCATGCATCATTTACATATTTTTTCTCCAATTGTTGTTTATCAGTCTTCTGCTGTTATTGTTGTTGGATATTTACTATTACACTGTTGTATGTGTTGTTACTTCCACTGTGCACTCTTCCAATGAGGGCATAGTTTCCCCACTATCAAATCTAAGGCCCTCGCTGCTAGTCGGAAACCTCTGGAATTTGTGGAAATGCACTTGAGGCCATGTGACCAACCGGGTATGGGGCGCCTCTGGGTGGCTTCCAGAACTGGGACGTTACAGTCTGTACGTGGAGACAACCACCTCCATGAAGTGATGTTCTTCGTTTTTCATTACATGAATATATGGATATTAAAAATTAATAGTCAAATGAATACATATGATATTTATTTAGTATTTTTTATTTTTTAAAATTAATATGTTACTAAAATTCTTATCCCTTCCTTTCATTTGAAATCGATAATATCACTCATGCTAACTTGTAGAATAACAGCTCCATAAAGAAATGTGATGCATTTTTCATATTCACCTTATATGTTTGTTAATAAGGATGTATATAATGTATAAATATTAAATATATAAAATATTTATTGTTTTATAAAATTGAAATAAGATTTAATTTATTTCTTTTCCACCTTTTATAGAAAATAAAAATATTATTTATGGGTATGTATGAACTACCGTTTCCATGAAACTATGTGCTTCATTTTAAATGGTTTCCTTACATAGTTTTGTTTAAAAGTGTATATATGATATTAATGTGATAATTATAACATGTTTAATATTATTGAGATTATATAATCATAACCCCTTTTACCATAATTAATGCACCTTTGTGGTTTTTGTGGTTTTAATCTGAATAACCCTAAAACATCGAATGTGAACTTAAAAATTTTAGTAACTAATTTGAAAATGGAAAAATTAAATAAAAATAATAATAATAATGGAATAAAAATTAAAATTATTTTTTATGAAGTATAAAACTAATTCAATTTTATTTTGTCACGATTTTGATAATTTATGAAGCTAGACGTGACTTAAAGAAGAGATTCCTCATCATAATTTTATTTCATTGAGACTCTTTCAATTTCATAACATTTTTTAATTTTTATAGTGTATAAATTTAATTATGGATGTATTTTATTATTTATTTAATGAAAATAAATTGGTTCACAGATCGAATTTAGGGTGTCTTCTTCAACATCATTTTCTTTCAAAAGTTATGAAATCCACAAAGGATTTTTCATGAAAACATTATTTTAATGTATTCTATTATAATATTTTTCATCCATAATGATGTTATATTAAATATTTTAATAATATTATTTTCTATACTTGAAGGGTTTATAAAGGTCCTTCTAGAAAATCTTTTACTATCTTTACAATGGTTTAAGAAAGAATCGTTTCAAATTTTTTTGTATGAATATTTCAACTTTTTTTTTTCAAAAGTCAAAATAGAATGTTTCCAACAAATACAACACAGATTCATTTTACCACATTCATAAATGTTATTCATTAATGTGATTACCTTACATGTTTCATTGTTTATTTATAATGAAAATATTTTTCTCAAGGGTTTTATGGTGATAGGTGAAATACTATTATTTTTTATTTTATATACAATATTTGATCATTATAGATAATGACAATTGAGAATCATATAGTTCATGACCATGGGTGAGCCTAATAATTCTCCCCAATGAAGTGGTTAATGATTTAGTCTTCGAAGGTGTAAAATGAGGGAGATAATCGCATAGGATACTCTTATGGAATTAGTTGGGCTTCAATTACTCTAACACGAGTAAAACATAAGTTAATTTGGACTGTGAATATAATGCTCCAAGTTAATTATATTATGGTTTATAAAATGGGGTTTAAGTGATTTTTTGATTTCATGAGGTATGTAAAGGTTATGTACTTATAATGGTGAATTTTTTATTATTAAAATAAATTCTTTCATTAATTCCCACATGCCTCAGAATGAATCAGTGGGTTTCTAATCCTTTATAATGGATTTCAAATGTTTGAGAAATGATTTATTTTATCATATAGATATTTTTTATTTATGTTTTGAATATTTCATTGTGAAAAAATAAATGTCCTTACGGGTTTCCATGTTATTAATTTCAGAAATGGGATTCATTTATTTTTATATCCCATAATAAGATTATCTTTTTCTTCATATATTTTCAAATGTTTTCATAGGATATATGGATGAGTAGAAATTTTAGTAAGTTTAAGATTTCTTATATAGTGACAGATCTTAAATAAAGAAAAACTGACTTGAGTGTAATATAGGTGAAAACCTAAGTCTCCTTTATTTGTGTGTGGAAAAAATGTTAATTTTGTGAACGTGACCAATTTTTTATTTAAATGTTTTTCCTACTTATATAAAAATCTAAACCAAAAAGATCCAATAAATATTTGAAGGTGTAACCCCTATAATAATTAATGTAATTCGTTGTTCAATAATGAATATTTTTGTCATAGTTAGTCTAAAAGAAATGATTTTAATACCTTTATAGGTTTGTATAATGTAAAAAATAACATTAAAGATATTCTAATTTATGGTTATATTATCATGAGATATATTTTTATTAACTTCAAGTTGCTTTATCAAATCCATGTTAATTTTGAATGGTTTCTTTAGAGAAAATAAAGTAGTTAAAGTATGAAGGAATCCAAGAGAAAATAAAATTCCAAATAAAAAAACCATAATGGTTAGAATAGATAAGTATATAGTATTTTTTACTCAATTGAATAATTATATTAATAATGTTACCAAAAAAATATATTTATTTAATTATCCATATAAGAACTTGTTAATAGTGGGTCATTTCATGAAACAAAACTCTTGAGCTTTCAATGGGTGTTTAGACCCAGTGAAATATAAAGGATGGATCAATGATATAGAAAATATATTTGAAGATTTGGGATATAGGAAACATAAAAGGTAAAATTTTCTATTTATAGTTTTGACGGTGAAGTAGATTGATGGTGGTCTTTGATTAAAAATAATAAGGAAAAGGATGATATTGATTCTATGGAGTGGATTTAGTTTTAAACTTGTTTTTTCATTTGATGTATTTTACTAAAGTTCAGTAGATAAAAATAGAAATTAAATTTATGGAGTTTACAAAAAATGAAGTAGAATCAATTGGAACTTATGAGGAAAATTTTACCAAATTGACTAGGTATGAAATGAAATATTTTATGGACCTTATGATTAAAATTGGTATATTTTACATGGTTTTTAAACAATTATTATAAAGAATGTAGTATTCTTATGAATTTAAAATTTGTATGGAAGTTTTCCATTATTCTAATTAAGTCGAGATGGAGTTTATTGACACATATGCATTTAATGATGAATAAAGTAAGAAGTCATCATGGTGGGAAAAAATAGAGAATGAATAAACCAAGAAATATCGATTTAAGTTCCATAAATGTTTTAAATTTGGAAAAATAATTTAAAAAAAAATGTTTTGTAGTATCATGAAAGTGATAAGGATGTGGTAATATAATCCATTTAGCTCATGAATTCCAGGAAAAGAGTTTATCTTCCTAGTAATGAGAATCCAAAAATTCATCCAGTAGTGACATGTTTTTATTGAAATGAGTTGGTTCACTATACTAATGAATATACAATGTTAGTTAGTCATGGTGGGGATCATCATGAAAAAAATTATAATGGTGTTTCAATGTATTTTTATACTAATATATAATATGTTGGACAATTAAATGAATTGGTGTGAGGTACATTACTTTTGTACTTATATTATGCCAATATATTGTTTGATTTGGGATCCAAAAATTCTTTTATTTCTATGAAACTTGTATATAAACTCAAAATACCATCTCAAGAAATGAAGTCATACTTTTTAGTAAAAACTTATGGGTGTAGTATAAATGAAACAAGAATTTATATAAATATTCCTATTATCATCCGTTGAATGGTTTTTCCTACAATACTTGTTGTGTTTCAAATTGTAGAGTTTTATGTTATTTATGGTATGGAATAGATTTTAGTTAATAATTATATGATAGATTACATAGATAAAAAAATTAATATTCAATTTTCAAATTGAATTTAAATTCATATATAATAATTAGTTTATACTTTTGACAAAATACCAAGAAGCTGGGAAAATGATAAAATATAGAAGTGAACATTATCATAAAAATATTATTAAAAATAATGGAATCATTCAAATTAGTGTTGTAAAAATATTAAATGAATATATATATTTATTTTGTAATGATTTTCCACATTTTATTCTAGATCTGGAGGTTGAGTTTATAATTGACTTAGTAATGGATTCTAATCCAATTTCGAAACCTCCATATCAAATGGGATCAATTGAGTTTTTTGAACTAAAAAAATATTTATAGGAGTTTCCTAATAAGGGTTTAATCTTCCCTAACACTTTCTAGGGTTCTCTTCTTTCATTTGTTAAAAATAATGATAGTTCCATGAGATATTGTATTGATTATTGAGTACTCAATAACATCACTGTTAAAAATAAGTGTTCAATGCCTCACATCGATGAATTTTATTATTATCTCCATGGTACACAATTATTTTTTTATGATTGACATCTTCTATAGTTACAATTATCTAAAGGTTAATGTAGAGAAAATTATAAGGTTGTCATTGAAAACTAGTTATTTTTATTATTATTTTATGGTTATACCATTCAAGTTAACAAATGCACCCACAATAATTATGGGCCTAATTGATAGAGTGTTCCCTGAGTATTTGGATAAATTTATTTTTATTTTCATTGAGGTTATTTTATTTTTAAAAAATATATGAATAAAATGAGAAACAAATAAATATTGTTTTTCATACATTAAAAGAAAAAAAAGATGCATGGAAACTTCAATAAATGTGAATTTTGATTGCGACGGATTTATTTTATTGGATATATTAATTTAATGATGGAATAACTACTAATATAGACAATAATAAATTTGGGGAATAGTGTTGAAGATCAAAAAATTTGACTGAGATTCAAAGTTTTATTTGATTAGTGGGTTACTAATGATGAATTGTTGAGAACATTACTCAGTTAGCTAGCCCACTGTCTAAGCTAACATGAAAAGGAGTTAAATTAATATGGAAAAATAATGTGATGAATTATTTTTTAAATTAAAAAAATATTGATTAATGATTGAGTGACATCCTTTCTAAAAATAAATGTTGAATTTTTTATTTAAATAGATGATTCTTTAAAGTGACTTGGTTTCTTATTGATGAAAAATGATTGGGTTATTACTTATGTATCTAGTATATTAAAATGGAACTAGTAGAATAATATTACACAAGACCATAATCTTGATAATAATTTTTTTTCTTTGAAAATATTGAGGGATCATTTATATTTCGAAAATTTGATATATATACTTATTATAAAATTTTAATGTATATATTAACACAAACTTAGTTGAACATGAGGTAGAGAAGATAGTTATAACTGATTAAATATTATGATTGCACAATTCAGATTTCCAGGTAATGAAAAAAGGTAGATGATTCCGTGAGTCAAAAATAAAATTCATCATTATCTATGTTATGTCTAGAAAAGCATCCTTTAGTTAATTATTTAATGAATGTTGGCCAGAAAATTGTGTATACAGAAATCCCCCTTTTGAATTAGGTATCAATGTAGTGGCATTTTTCAAAAAAACACTACATAAGATTAGAAAAAATATATTGTTTTTAAAGAAAGATTAAAATCAGACAAAAATGGTAATTTTATACAGTTTTATATAGATAAATAAGGTGTTATTTGGAAACAGGTTTTGTGTTCCAAGTGATTCCTAATATATGAAGATATTTTTATGTTAATCTCATAGATTATTATTTTTCATTTATCTTGGAGATACTAAGATTTAATGACATATTCAAAAATATTATTAATGGGAGGATATTATGAAATATATTACTTAATTTACGCTGAAATGATTGAATTTTGAATAGGTTAATTCTAAGTGACAACTAACAAAGGGGATATTTCAGACATTTCCTATTGTTGAATAGAATTGGGAGAATATGTCAATGGATTTTTTGATGGGATTTCCAATGAAATATCATAATAATAATATGTTTTTTTAATTTTGATTGTTCAAATATATCTATGAATTTTATACCTATTTTTGATAATATTTCCTTGTAATAAATTTCTAAAATTTATCTTAGATAGAAATTATGATTACATGGAATCCCTACCTCTATTTTTTTTGATTGTGATCCCATATTTACCTCAAATTTTGGAAAGGAAATTAAAATTCATTGGATACCAAATTACCCTTTAGAACAAAATTTCATCCTCAATATTATATATGACTGTAATTCATAATTCAGAATTTGGAGGATTTGATTTTTTATTTATATTTTAATTATCAGGGAATTTGGTATTAGTATCTTTCTATGGTGGGATTTTATTATAATAAAAATTTAAATTATAATATACATATTACACATATTGATTAATTATATGTAAAATGGTTTTAGACTTATTAATTTTGGAATAAATTCAATGAAATGACGTTTTTGGGACTACAACTGGTAGATGAAATAGAAGAGAATGTAAATATGATTCAGCAGAAAATGTGGACAACTCATATAAGGAATATGTGCTATAAAGATCACATGAGTAAAGATCTCTCATTTGAGGATGGTGATCATGTTTTTTCCAATCTATCTCCATAGAAAAATATTATGTGTTTTTGAAGAAATGAAATGTTAAGATAATGGTTTATTGTTCCATATGAAATTTTGTAAAATTTATGATTAGTTTCTTATAGATTATCTTTATATCTGAGTTTATTTCAGGTACATGATGTGTTTCATATTTTTTCTATGAAGGTATGTGCCTGATGCATTTCATGTTTTGAGACATGAATTTGTATATTTAGAGGTGAATATCTCTTATATAAGATATCTAGTTTATAATTTAGATCATATAGGTAAGGTATTGTGATATAAGGTTATTCTCCACGTAAATATTTTATGTAATAATCACAGGATTGAGGAAATAACATCATAATTATAATTTTCTTTGAGGGAAAACACCCTCACTTGTTTATGTAATGAATTAAATTACATAGAAGAAATTTCAAGGGGTATATAACAACCCAGGTAATCATGGAAATAAATAAATAAAATTACTTATAAGTTTTTTTATGAATTTATATTCATCATAGTATTCTAAATAATTTTGTAAATGTTTTTAGGGAAAAATAATAGTTTTATTTAACTAAATTGTTTTCCTTGAATTACATGGATTAATTTGAAATAAAAACATCTTGATTTTAGAAATATAATTGGATAAAAATGAATTAAATTTTTTAATGAATATATCAAATAGAAATTAGTATCCTTTTTTATATTTTTCTAAAGAGGTTTATTTTCAAGTGAATAGTTAAAATTATGAATTATGAAAAATGATCATCTATTTTCATTAAAAAAGTAATTTAAGTTCCCCATTACTTTAGGAAAAAAATTTTAATGTAAAAAATCTATTTTATTAAATATAATATTAATATTTTCATAGTAATCTATATTATAAATTAATTTAGTAAACGATTATTTTTATACTGAAAACACTATTTTATTGAAACTATTTTCTGTTGTGTTTTAAACACATATTAAAAACATTACATCAAAAAATATTAAAAAATGATTATTAAAAAATAAATTCCATATTTGGAATCATAGGTTTAAAATTTAGTAAGTGAGTTTGATTTCATTTTTGGTTATTATGAAAAGTAACCATGGTAAAAATGTGTTACCATGGGAAAGGGTAAATCAGGATAACTAATGTAAAAACTAAGTTATTAGGACAAAAAAATATTTTCATAATTTTTATTAGATGATTTTATTTAAAATCTTATAAACTTATATTAAACTTTTTAATGTTTTGGAGTTACTTTCTTATGATTAATAATTTATAATATTTATAAGTTTAGAAAAATTACAAGTTTTTTACTCCCCTTGCTTATGAAAGTGAACCTTATCTCCTCCATTACTCATGACTTTCGAGAACTCTATTTTGGAAAATAGCTACCCAAAAATATACCCCAACATCACTACCAAATAACTAAAGTTCATAGTCTTCTCAAAATAAAAATCTGATAGGGTTCATGCTGTAAGAAAATGAGAGATATCTACATAGATGGAATATATCATAACTGACCCATTTCGTGTTTATTTATTATTATAAATCCCCTAAATATTATTCAAAAAAATTTAATTAAAAAAAATATTTATATTTAATATAATTAAATTTTATTTTTATTATATTATAACCATATTCATCTTCTATTCCATCTTATGAAAAATGAAAACATCACCTCTGTATATGTATGGAATACAACCTCAATAAAGAGATGTGTTTCGTTTTTATCCCTAGATCATATAGAAGGTTAAAATGATGGAATAAATGAATATATATTAAATTAATGAATTAATTGTTATTATAGTAAAATAATATATTACTTTTATTCTTACTATTTCCATTCAATGTAAATTGATAATGCCGCTCGTGTATACACATGGAATGCCACCTCTACGAAGCAATGTAATTCATTTTTCATTTTAAATTTGTTAATATGTTAATATGGATGGAAATAATGTATAAATATAACATTTATAACATATTTGTTTATTATTTTAATTCATTATATTGTTTAATTAACTTATTTTCCACATAATATAAAAATTAAAATGTTGTTTATGCGTACGTGCAAACTATCATCTCCTTTTAATGATGTGGTTCATTTTTCACGAACACCACACATTGTTGGTTTTAAGATCATATATAATTTGTAAATATGATTAATATAATTTTTTTTAAGATTCTATAGATAATGTAACCATAAATAATCTGACAATAGTCAATGCTCTGATGTGGTTTTTAGTTATTAAAATGCACGCCCCCAAAACATCCAACATGAACTTAAACATTTTAGTAACTAATTAAAAAATTGTAATAATTGAAATAAAAATGAATAATGATAAAGGAATTAAAATGAAAATATTTCTTAATAACTTATGAATTGAGTCTATTTTTATTATTTATTATTTATATAACATATGAAGCTTGACCAGACTTAAAGTGAGGGATTTTAGGTCTCAATTTAAATTCATTGATCCTTAATCCATTTTAACCACATGTTTTCCTTTGTATAGTGTATGAAATGTATCATCAATATATTTTATAATTAATTTAATAAAAATAATGTGGTTTTAAAGCCCATTGATATTTCTCTTCCTTAGTGTACTTTTATTTAAAATTCTATGAAAGTCACAGTGGAATTTTATTTAAAACATTTTTTAAAAGAATTCCTTTAAACTCTATTTCTACCACATTAATTTTATTTTAATTTTTTTGGAATATTATTTTATATGATTTAATTTTTTATAATTTTCATTTTATTCCATATTTTATATTTCTTATAAAGGATTTGAATGTGATCTTTTCAATGTTTTTCATATCAGTTATTTTATGCTTTTTCTTAATGTGAAAAAATTATTTTTTAATGTATATAGCTTGGATTATTTTTTTAAACCATCAGATTCATTATTTAATATCAAGATTCATTTTCTATTTTCTATGTTTATTTTAAAATTAACCATATTTCTCAATATTTTGGTTACTCTTCATTTTAAAATGTTTTTCTATGGAAACATAAGATTTTTCTCATCTTTATAAGATAATAAAATGAGTTTTGATTATGATTAAGAATTAATTTTCAAGGTTTTATTGGTGATATAGATAAATATTATAAATATTTTATCAATTATATCGTACTTATAAATTAAAAATTATGACCAATTAGTATAATATAGCTCACAGTGATGGGTGAGCCGGATATAGATCTCTAATGAATTGTCTAATGATGTATTCTTTAAAGGTGATGAATGAGGGATAAAACCATGTAGGTTACTCCTATATAAATAATAGGTATTCTGTTATTTTGATATTTTATATACATGAGTTATCATGGGTTTTTAATCTGACTCTACAAGAAACCTATATTATTCTTTTAAAAATGACATTTTAGGAAATAATTTTTTCAGGAGGTGAAGAAATGTTGTAAACTTCTAGTGGTAAAATGTCTGATTTTCAAAATAATGTCTTTATGAGTCCCACGTTATTAATAATTCCCTAACTGATTTTACTATTCATTCTATGGATTTTAAATGTGTTTATTTGAGTAAATATTTATTTTCACACATGGATATGTCATATTAATATGTTAAAAGTTTTATTTTTAAAAAGGTAATCATCCTCATGGTTTTTTTTCACTGCAATAATGGGATTCTATTTTTTATATCCCTCACTAAGCTTTTTTTAATTAATCCCACATTTTCAAATATTTCCGTAGGATCTAAATTTGAGTACAAAATTTATCATGTTCAATATTTTTCCTATGAAGACTCATCATAGACAAAGGAAAAGTGTCTTGAATTACATTTTAATGTAAAAATAAATCTATATTTTTATGTAAAAATGTATATCATGTGAAATTGTTCACTTTATTATGAAATAATTTTACCTATATCTCTAAAACTATTAAAATAATTGATTATATAATTGTATAAAGTTCAAAAACTTTTTATAAATAATGTAATTATATATTGAATAAGGCATTTGAAATTATCAATATTCTATTTCATATTTTTTTATTTATAATTACCATGTATCTTATATATTTTTCATTATTTTTTGTGCATGATTGGTCAAAGTTGAATATTACAGAGTTTACCTATTTTTTTAGGTGCTCTATAACTCTATCTATATAGATTATTATGAATGAAATATTCTAGTCTGTATTGAAATATGATTATGAAATTAAAGGTATTGTGATTGTAAAAGATGTTTATTTACTAGGTTAATTTATTAAGACTTACATTCACACCTACTAAATAATTTCATCTAGGAAATTTGGTGTATACTTTATTCTATGAAAAAATATAAAAATTTATTCCTCAAATAATGATATTTATTCCCAAAATATAGTCACTTCCTATATCTTTTGATTCCTCCAATATTATTTCACCAACTAGGTTTTCTAATTCCAAAACACTTGAACTAATGTTTCAAAAATATGGACATTCTCTTCATTATATAGAAATTCATTTTTCATCTCTATATATCTATTCATAAGTATCTGATTTGGATCTTTCATGTACTTTCTTAAAGGTGAGACAAAAAATCCATCATTTACTTTATCAATATTGGGTGAAATGAACAAATGACACGATATAAATCTAATTCTCTCTAAAATATCAAATTACCCAATGTACCTTGGTCATAGATTCACCTTCTTAACGAATCTTACAAATCCCTTAAATGTTGATACCTTAATGAAGATGTGATATGTTATATGAAATTATAAATCTTTTTGTAGATTATCAACACTAATATTTAGTTTTCTCTGAGCCATCTAGAGTTGATTCTTGATAGCTCCATCTTTCTATGTTGTATTCTAAATGGGTTTTGAACCAATTATATATTTTCCCAAAATTAAACCGAATAGGTTGGAGTATGAAATTTTTTATATAAAATAATTCATATAGTTATATATTTATATTATAGTGAAAGGTTTTGTTTATATTAATTTTACTAGAGGTAGATACTAGCATCAAGATGCTTTGAAGTCGAGTGAGTATGACTTCTCTATGTACACTAATATTTGGATAGTCCTTTCTTATTAGCTATATTTTTAAGGATATCCAGTAGTTCTAAAATGTGTCTTAGTTTTCAGAGACCTCTAAAGGCTCCACAAAAATATTTATATGAAATGAGGTCTACGATTAGACACAATTGAAATAGGAATACCACAATATATAATAAATTCATTATTATAAATATATACAATATGTTAAAGGGTGTAAATCCCCCCTTATTGCTAAAAAATGTCTAGACATTGTAAGAAGTTATCTAATAACTCATATAACCTCATTCCTATTTAATTTCTTAGGAAGATCAATTAAAATGGTCATTAAAATATTTTCCCACTTCTATATTAGTATAGGAAGAGGTTTCATGTAACTCATTGAGAGATTTCTCTCATCCTTTATAAGATGGTATAAAAATCCCTTAAACAATTAGTCAAAAATTTCCCACACCATATTGTTCTACCAAAAATGTTCTCATGAATCCCTATATATCTTGGTGAAATTAGGATTTATTGAGAAAATATATTTATGAGATTCATCTAGTAATTCCTCCTTTAACTAAGGTACTAATGGTACACATATCCTCTTTACAAACTAAAAACCCCAATTCATAGAATAAGTTCTTAATCCACCTATCTTATATTCATTTAATCTTATTTTATAAATCTTTTTCATGTTCTCTAATAAATAAGGTTGGAAAATTATTTATAAAATCAAGGATGTTTCACCATATGTAATAATTTCCATGTAAAAATTTAATAACTATATGATTATCTTGTCCTTTTCAATCCACATTTTGGATAGAACTCCCAAATCCTTCTTAATCAATTCATTTTTCACTTTGTATTCCTTAAAAATGTATTAGTGTATCATTTTTTCATTTTCCTTTAGTAGTTACATCCATCTCCTTTGTATCATGTTAAGCTATTTCTATATGAATATATAATTCAAATTATTATGATTCATATATATATATATATTTACAAATTCAATATAATTATAATTTCTCAATATCTTTAAGGAAAATATTATTGCACCTGACTGTAGACCATGAGTAGGAACATTTTGTTCATCTAATTTATGTTGTCTTGGTATAAAAACTACAACTAAATCATTCTATGTAAGGAAAAAACAAATTTATTTAATCAATGAATCATTAAATATAAAAAATACTTAATTTATTGATGGTAATGTTAGTACGAGTCCAATGATTAATATCTTCTTCAGTTCCTAAAAATTCTCTCCGCATTTTCTTAACTTTTACAATTTGACCATAATATTTGTTGACATGGTGAAAAGGTTGGATAATCAGGTAAATTTTTGAAAAAATCACAAACAGTAACAACCTAATCTATGGAAACAAAATATATCAGTTATATTCATTGATTCAATCCATTATTTGACCAACTTTTACCTTCAAGGGTTAATAGATATTTCATCCATAGAGATTGTATTTCCATACAAAGAAACTTGATGATGAAAGAATTCACACATAGTGTATGTATCATACAACTCATTTTCTCGGAGTCTCTAAAAAACATTATTAGTAGTTCCCATTTCATAATTCTATTTATAGTATATCTATATTTCATTTATTAATAAAAAAACAATTAATCATGTTAGTAGTTGAATACATAATTCATTATAAACATAACTATAGAGCATGTAATTGTTAATCCAAAATTCATTATTGTGAAATCAAAATTCCCTCTCATCAAATGAAATTATGTCTTTAGTATTCCATTCCTCATAACTTTTAATTTATGATAACAAGAATAAAGATTAGTATTATATATGTATTGATCCCCTTGAGGTTGATAAAAAAAATTAATGTGAGGTAAAATATACTTATTCATAATAGTAACTACACTCTGTTTTCTATATTCAATGTATTATATCATGTAATTATCATTATTCTTCACAGAAAATACAATCTCTACCAAATGTGAGAAACAAGGTTTTATGAATCCCTTATTTCACAAATATTGTATTTAATTATTTAATTCCACTAATTCAACCAGATCCATTCTATAAGGAGGCTAAGATATGGAATTGTATTGCGAATGGGATCAATGGAAAATTACACATCATAATAAATTGGATATCTGGGTAATTTTTTTAAAAATAAATTAATATAATCTTATAAAATAGATTCATTATATATTCTTAGGATATAATTCTCATTCAGAGATCAAATTTAATCTTCTTATTAATTATTATTTCATTAAAATTATCCATCAAATGTGGTTTGAAAAAATACTTAAGCATTAGCCTCACAAATTATATCTTTTTTTTAACAATAAATTATAGCATTATACTTTCGTTACAATCTATCCCACTGATTATGTCAAGGTAATACATTTTTATAATAACTTTTTTTGAAACTAGACAACCTATATGCATTTAATAGAGATAACCCATTATTTTTTTTCAATAAGATTTATACTAGGGGACTTAAATAAAAACAATTTATTGTATTTGGGGATGATTCAATGATCAAATAAACCTATACAATATAAAATAGTGTCTAGATCCAAAATCAAATAATGTATTAGCTGAACTTTTGTTTATGATCAAAGTAGTTATTATCACATCATTCAGAACCTCAACTTCCACTATAGTTATTTCACAAGGTTAAAATTTCCCCCTTGGACTGTAAGAACCCGGTTTTTTTTGCTGCGAAGACTTTTGAATATTCTTGATGTTATTCCAGAGCAGCGCCTTCAGACGGCGTGCGATTCCGAGCCCCAGTGTGGCCGAAATTAAATTTTTAGTGCGTTCACATTGGAAACGCCAAATAAATGGGATAAATCCTAAACGGTGCTTCAGATCCGAGATCCGAGTGTACGGATGGGTCAAAAATGAGGTGTTTAGCCTAGGAACGACATAAAATTTGTCGGCGTAGGATGTTTGGACCCCTCGCTCACTTTCGGAATGTTAAAAGGATAAATTAATTAACTAATTTATTCCTTTAATGGTTAAACTCGAGTATCTCTTAAACGGTAGCTCGGATTGGAAAACCGAGGGAACTGTTGAGTTCGGAGTGTGCCGTTTACCCTAGGAGGGGTATAAGTTTTGCGGGCGCGGACCGTTTGTGAAAAATGGCCCCATGGGCGTTTTCGTAATTTGGCGGCCTCAGGCGCTAAGTTTAATAAATTTTTAATGGGGTCTCAGATTAAAATTCCGAGACCGCCTTTGTGCTCGGGAGGTAGTGTTTACCCCAGGGGAGGCTTAACCTCGACACCATTGAAAGTTTCGGATGTGGGTCTTTTCAGGGGTTTTAAGTTAATTAAATTGTTAATTGACTTATTTAAACACCCTTCCCCCTCCCCCCCTCTTCTCCCCTGGTGCCAGAAGCTCCCAAAAATGGAGGAGGAAGCTCTCCTCCATCACCTCCTTCTCTCCGGCGAGGCGAGGCTCCGACAGATCGCGGCGAAGCTTCGGGCGAAGCCCATCGAGGTAGGATTTAGTGTTTTCATTTTGTTTTCTTGTACCTACTTTGAGCCTGTTTAATCCTATCAAATTGCTATTGGATTTTAGAAAAAATTCCACGATTGCGTAGTAGAGTTTATTACCTTTCCAACGCATCTTTCAGATTTCAATTCTGAGTCCCGAGCTGCTCAAGGATGTTCACTGAATTTTGCGGGAATTTGGGGGATCAGTAGGGCGGCGCGGTAGTTCGGCCGAGCTTCAGGCGGCTGGGGGCTCACATCGGCAGCAGGGGGTCTTCGCGGGCGTCTGTGGGTGTCGCGGCGGGAGGTGGCTGCTGGCCAGGGCGAGTGGGAGGCATTAGAAGGAGGCCGCGGGCGGACATCCGCGAGGCGCCGTCGGCACTGGCCGACGCGACAGTGAGGAGGGGTTGCGGCGCACGACCCCCGTGCGGAGACAACGACCCGCGTCGCGCGGGTCGTCGCGCGGCGACCAGCTTTGTCCGGTCGGCCACGCGGTGGACCGAATCCACCGCCGGCCCACGTGGCCAAGCCGCGGGCTAGGCGCTGTGAGCCGGGCCGACCGGCGCGGGCCGGCCCAAGGGGCTTTGCCCCTCAGTTTTCCGACGCCCATAACTTTCGTTACGGGCGTCGCTTTTGCGTTCCGTCAGCGGCAACGAGAACCTCGCATTGAGGGGAACACTTTGAGATGGTTTCGTGATTTTTTAATTCCCGAAACGAGGGGCCTCGGTTGCGCGACACGTACGTTGAGGGGATTGACGTCATCCCGGGGGTTCTTGTTTTGGGCGGCGCGGACGCATCCGATGTCCGTTTTGAGCGCCATCTGCGGCGTTGCGACCCTAGCACCAAAGCGGAGGTTTCCAGGGCGGTTTCGGGCATTGAGACTAGATTTGAGGCATGGGCCCCACAGGCCGTCTTTCGAGCTGCGAGCGGTGTTTAGCGCCTTTTTCCTCAGACGTCCGTTCGGGGCGTGTGAGCAGTTGATGTTAAGTGTTTTTCCGAGGGCATCGTGTTGGCGCAGTCTGCCTGCTATAATTCCGTATGATGGTGCGGGGCCCACGAGGGTCGTTTGGGCGTCGACGGTGGTTTTCCATCTTTATCACCGGGTGACCGTTTTGAACAAGTGAATAGTCCATTTCGTGTACTTTTTCGAGAGGATCGCAACGGTGCGATCCATTGAGTTTTGGGACCGGGATGCGGGTCCCATGAAGCACCGCTCGTGTGCGGTGCGCCGGAATGCATCTTTTTCTCTGGATATCCGTTGCGCTCAAGTGAGCAGTCTTTTTGACGTGTTTTCCCAAGGGGATCGCAATGGTGCGATGCACCCGACTGTTTTCGGGGCCGAGGCTCGGGATCACGGGAGTCCGTTCGGGCGTGAGGCGGTGTTGGTGAATTTTTCGTCAGATATCCGTTTGAGGCAAGTAAGTAGTCGATCTCACGTGTTTTTCCGCGAGGATTACAACGGTACGAACCGTTTGACTCTATGGAGCCTCTTGCGTGATATTATTAAATGTGGAAGCATGTAAGGTGCTCTGGTGGTGGTTCGCCCTACCATATCTGTAGCAGACCCTTGGCGTGTGATCGCGCACTCTTGTGAGAGTGATGTAAATGGTTCAAGAGATGTGGTTGGATGTGCCTCGGCCGATGAGGTGGCAGGTTGGATTTGTTACGTCATGCCTTCGCATTGACGTTGGGTGTCGTGTGCACGATGGACCTTGGGATCAGAACGTGGTATACTCTGGGAGTATATGGGAATTCTTGGAGGTACATGTGGTTGTTTGTACCTGAGGATGTTTGTGCGCTCAGTTAGGGTTGACTTGGGGCCACACGTCATGTGGGAACCATGCGCATGTCATGTTATGCTTTACGTACTTTGATCTCTCGCGACGTAGAGGGTCCCTCTGTGCTCGTTGTTTGACCAGCAGGGTGGAGTTTCCCCTGTCCTGGTGCTCTTTTGTCTGACCAGCAGGGTTGAGTGGTCTCCACCTGGTCTTGATCTCGATGGTTTGGCCGACAGAGATGGTTTGGTTCCTCTATTTCTTCAGCTGTGAGGGGTTTCAGTACCGTGCCTCTTTCACCAGACTGCGACACCGTTTGTGACTACTGGTGTTCGTGCAGCGTGGGTGTTTTCCCCACTTTCTAGGGCGAGTTGACTTGTTCCGCTTCGACAGTGACTCAGCGGATTGGAGCGTGATCGCCTTTTGAGGCTTGGGGAGTTTCTCCTATCACCCCGAGTTCCCTGGTAGAGTTTTTGTGGATTCAGTGTGACCAAAACTTTACGCGGGCACCGATCCTCTACCCAGGAGGTTGTTTCCAGCAGGGCTGAGGTTGTTTCCAGCAGGGCTGAGGTTGTTTCTAGCAGGGCTGAGGTTGTTTCCAGCAGGGCTGAGGTTGTTTCCAGCAGGGTTGGGGTTGTTTCCATCAGGGCTGAGGTTGTTTTAAACAGGGCTCGCCAGTGGGTTACCATCCAGCAGGGATGGCCAGTACAGCGGTGTTCACCAACCAGTACCATCCCGTAGGGATGGCCAGAGCAGTTCCAGGCTTACCTCCAGCGGGGCTGGGTAGTGGTCCCCGATGCCGGGCTTACCTCCAGTGGGGCTGGGCAGTGGTCCCCGATGCCTGGCTTACCTCCAGATGGGCTGGACAGTGGTCCCCGATGCCGGGCTTACCTCCAGCTGGGCTGGGCAGTGGTCCCCGATGCCGGGTTACCTCCAGCTAGGCTGGGCAGTGGTCCCGTCGCCGAATTTAGCCGGGTCACCCTCCAGTGGATTACCCTGTTATGGGACTGGGTAGTGTGTCACCTGTCGACTTTCTGGGTCTCCCTGTAGTGGGAACTCGTTGACTTCCAGGGATCCTCCAGTGGGGCTGGGCATGGGGTCTCCTATCGACTTTGAGCAGACCTCTCGACTGCGGGGCAATGACGAGTTGTGGTTGACATTCCCCCCAAAACTCTCAAGTACGAGGAGCGCTTTCCACCACCAAGATGCATCCTTGTGACGTGACCTAAAACCTTGCGGGCGAGTCAGTGACACCCAAATCGGATAGTGTTGAGGTGTGGTGGTTTGAGCCCCTTGACTTGTAGTTCGGGGCAGACATGTGGGATGCTGGGCATCAATGGTGTTTACTTATGGGATTGTTGGTTACTCTTTTTCTTGGGATGAGCTACAGGATGGAGATCCCCTTATGATCTTGTTTGGGATTCTTGATTGAGCATATGTATCTTGTATATACCTTGTTCTAGTACCCAATTCTTGGGTTTGGTTACTCTCCTCCAGGAGAGGCGAAGACGCGTGGGGTATGCCACGTGCTTTCCGTGTCTAGCTTCTCGTGGTTGGATGAGTCTACTCTCCTGCAATAGGTAGCGAAGACTCAACGGGAAGTTCATCTTCTCACCGTTTCTAGCTCCTTGTTTCTAGACGAGTCTACCTTCTTTCCTCTTGTTGGGTTGAGTTGGACTCTTTGCTTTACTTATTACTGCCCTTTTGGTTGTACTCCTTTACTTTTCCCTGTTCGCTCTACTGATCACCCTTTGGTACCTCCTTTGTTGATCCCTCGAGCCTTCGGGGTGTCCTACTGAGTATTTTTATACTCACCCCTTCTTGGGATTTTCCCGAACTTGGTGTGCCCTTGCAGATGACGGACAGGTTGGTCGTGACTTCAGTGGAGCTTAAGAGTTCAGGAGCTTGAACCACATACGGTGGTCGTGGTTAGGTCCCAGGTGGGGGACCCCTTCCGGCTGTTTTTATTTTGTTTACCTATTTCCAGGTTGTGGAACCTTTTCTGGTTGGGCGCGTGTTTTTTCCCTTTTCTTTTTCAGTTACTTTCATCTTGTACTTTGTACTTTTAGAGGTCAATGCACATTGTTGTTTATTTATATCATTTGCCCTTTTTCTTTACTTGTCTTTTTTTTACTCTGCACTTTTTCATTGAGTGTGCTGCATGTGTGCATGTATAGGTACTTAGGCAAAGGCCTCCCCGAGTTTTTGTTCCTTCGACGTTGGTCGCCAACCCCTGGCCTATGGAGGCGGGCTTGGGGTAGTTGCGGCTCGAGCCCGGGTAGGGTCGGGTCGTGACATGTACTTTTCTATTTAATGTTCCCTTGATTCCTGAGTAATTTGTTTTATTATTTCCTAAATACTTGAAATTTATGCCTTGGATATTAGATATTCTCTCTTACCTTTAGACTCGTGGTCAGAATGGAGTTTATCTCAATATATGAAGTAAAAAACCAATATATTTAAGCATTGTGTTTATTTCAACAATAATTTCATGTTTGATATTTGAACCTTAACCTAATCTCCTTTTCCATATTTCTATATTTATAGTGCTAAAAATTCATCTTCTTTTCTTGCATTCCTTTGAGAATATGTGACATAGAAAACTCCCACTCAATCTTGGATGAAATTTTAACAATATTCTCATAAGATGATAATCTGTAACAGACTTGTACTCTTTTAATTCCTGGATTTAATACCATACTGAAGTGATTTATCTTTATTTCATGAATTAATACAAAATACATCACATTTATTTTAAGCTTTATGACTATAAAATCATACAATATAATTGTTTCATCGTACTTTTGAATTATATTTAGGAATTTCCTTTCTATATCATCTCTTATCTCACTGTAAAAAAATACTTTTTTAGGATTATTGACATAAAATTATTCATCTCAATGCTTTAGATATCTTCATCCTTAATTTTTTGAATTAAATACCACCATTTATCAATGTTTATCCATAAATAATATATTTCTTGATAACCATATCATTTTCAATATATTAAAATGAATTAAATATTTTATTTAATGACTTGATTCATTTTTTCCATTATGGGATTAGTGGTTCCATTAAAATAAGGACGTTTCCACATTGGGAATGAATCCATCATTGTCACAACCTATTGAGGGGATACTAATTTTTCCCTATTAGAAAGGTTATTTTTCATAATCCAAGTTAACTATCCTATTAAATTTAGAATTTCCACAACTCTAACACCCACTTCATTGGTTTAATTGGGAGGGAATTCCATACACTGAATATGGGTGTTGATACATTTTTCATTCCTTACATTAGATTCAATTTTTATGTAATAGAATAAAAATAATTTATTCATGAATAACACTATGAATTTTTTATCATAATATATACTTCTATTGCATTTATTAAAAATTATTATAAGGTATTTTATTTATTCTATATAATTTTATAGAATTTCCCTACGGTATTCATAGGAATCTATTATATATATATATCTACCTTTGTGTGTGTGTGTGTTATTCGGATGCATCGTCCTTAGGTTTTTACTAAAATTTCACTAATATGTACTATAACATATATGAAACATGTACCCCAGACCCAATAGATATTAACTATAACTATAAAAGATACATAGATCATAATACACATGATCCAATTGTTTATTAGTCTCAAAGGAATAGATACATAAATTAACATTACATTACATGGTAAATAAAATGTACCTAATTTGAATACATGAAAACATTATTTTATTCCAGGATTATCCATAGGTCACACATAGTAATCTTCATAGTTTATCAGGGAAACAAAAACCATTACAAAGGGGTGATAAAAAATGTTTAGCATGGAGAAATATATATAAAATGCTAACATGGGTTAAATGCGATGTTAATAAAATGGAGGGAATAAATAATGAAATAATTCCATAATAAATTAAATTTTGATTATTATGTATCCATGGATAATATAAGAATATGTAAACATATAGATAATAATAACTAATATCACAGTGATAGAATGTATAATGTTGGATATCAAAACAATACCATCAAGGCCTCATGCCAACACATAATACAAAAATGGGCATACATTCACAAAATAACCAAGGTTTTTTGTAACATGAAACCTAATGATTCATAGAGAGGATATATAATTTTTTGAATCACACATAACATAATATTTCCATTGTATCCATCACATGAATATAATGACTAATCAATACAATACCTACTATCCCTTATGAAGCATCATACATAAATATGTATATATACTAAATAGTTATCCCTAGAGAAACTAAAAATATATGGATTTTTAATGTTTTCCCAATCAATTGAATAAAATGGATATTTATGTTGATATAAATTAATTAAATAAGAAACTATATTATTTTTACAATGAAATATGATGTACCCAAATAAAAGTGATGATGATAGATTAGTAGTATACGAGATATTCATCATGTCATGAAAAAAATTGAATTAATTAATTAAATATAGTATTTTGTAATGATTCTAAACTCAATAAATGATAGAAAAGACCCCTTTAGAAAATTGGAGAATGTTTCACACATATTTTATATATATTAGGGATACAAAATTTCATTTTGGAGAAACTTTTATGCGAGTATTCTTTGATCACTAAAAGTGAACTTATACTAAAATTCTAATTTTCCCAACTTGATTCATCCTAAAAATAATGAGACAGGTGACTATATGACCTTAAGAATGAAACCACATATGCTAGAGTCTGCTAACTAGTAGTGAGTATCTACGTAATATTATAGAGTGACTATACTCTCTGAAATAGAATAAAAATCACAATGGAAATTAGATAAATACATAAAAAAATTTAAATCAAGAAGATAAAAAATGAATATTGATAATCCATGTAAAATAATGAACTATTTCATTCCATACTATATTCTAGGTAAATGTCATGCTGAAAGTTATACTAGTAAACAACTAAAAACAAACACTATAATGAATACTTGAAAAATAAAAGTCATGAACCCCATGCTTGGTCCCATATCCAAGTTCCATTACTATCAATAAAAGAAAAAAATCATGAATAAGTACCCTTGACCCTGTTTATACCTACACCCATGATTTCTTCCAAGGTACCAAATAACACTTGAATAGGGTGTGTGAAAAACTCAGTAGGCTAACACCTACAATGTCTAAAAATCCAATACGAATAAATAATTCAATAAATAGTGAGATAAACTAGGTAATTAATTCATAAATTAATACTAAAAACCATAATATACCCATTGAATCTCGGTCTATGGGTTGACACCTCATGTCTTCCAAACTTGATTCAACATGATTCCATATATCTCTATATAAGGGTGGTTTTTCCTACCTAGGACAAAACACATATAACACTAGTGGATTCTCCATAAAAGGATTAGTAACCCAAATCATCTATCAAGTAGAGAAAAATCACTCATTCAAGCATCAATATTGGACTTTATAGAAATTCCCATGCTAGTGATTCTTCTATGTTCACATAGTGCATTACCCATGATAATAGTGAAGTAACCATGTTATACTCAACTCTATATGAATTTTCATGATAGAGTTGCTTACATGTTCTCTTGGAACATTAAGATGTCAAGGATGAAGTATCCTATCACAAAAAAAGATCTAAGGAATTCGATTTAACAAAGATCCCAATCATGTTAATTCATGCCATATTGATTAATTTTAAAAAATATGAAAACATCAACCCCTTATTCCATTTTTCCAAGTTACCAATTATCAAAATAATAGTAATAATTCCTTTTCAAATTCCATATATTCACAAATATGGTTTCACATGTGATTAAATTCAGATTCCATCATTCCATTATGACAATTACAATTACATGAAAATTAACCACTTTTATGATATTTGATTCTTTATGAATCTAGTTAAATCAATTCATTTCCTAAAAAAATTCAAATTTTTAATCCAAACTATTATTAATTTTAAATTTCACATGGGGATTAAGTTTCATTTATTCAAAGTTCCAACCTAGGGTCAAGGGTTTTACTTTTCTCAAGTGGCTGTAAGTCCCAATATCAACAATAACAAACATAATTAGATCTATGGATGGCCTAAGTATGTCATTTTATCAATTATAATCGGTTATAAATTATTGGTTATACACATATTATTCCAAAATTATCTTACATGTTACACATACTAAAAGAAACACATAATACCATATGGAGTTGTTTCAGACCACCCACCTCAATAATAGAGAAGAAGAGATCAATAATGAATCATCTATATCAATGTGTAATACTATGATACAATATAGATAGTGATTTAAAAAAACCATTAAGAATAAAATAAAAGGATCCTAGATGAAAAAAGGGGAATTCACAAGTCTAATAAGAACTCCACATTTTAGGGTTTCTTGAACAAATAATGATTTTTCATATCAAGAAGATTTATTAGAGAATTAAAGGATGATAGGGAGAACCTTAAAATTTCATAAAAATTGGATTAGGGTAGCATTATAAGTGTTTTGTAATTTACAACACATTTTAGTTTGATAGATTTTTACCCCTTGATTTTTTTGGCCAAACTCAACACCACCAGGAGGATGATGGTGTCCACTAGCTCCACTAAACGGTTGGGAAACCCACTCTCAAGAGAGTAGGTATCCAATATGGGACCCAATATACTTTCATTACACTGTATAGTTAGTGAATATAATGGGAATGTTGGTGGGGATTTTTTAGGCTTATTAATCAACTATACATCCCATCAATGGGATAATGAACTGCTTCGACTTTTTAGCGGTACTGTTGTATCTCGAATGTTGCATAATGCCTCTATACATACACTAGATTGGATCCTTTAAGAACCTAAATATCATAAAATTTTTACTTTATTGTGAGAAAAATAATCATTTATATATCTAATAATTATCTACAAAACATATTGAGGAACACACCTGGGTAAAAGGCATGATCATGTAACCTTACACCATATAATATATCATAGATAAGGTATACTCCAAAGAATCAATGATTGGTATCAGCAACTAACTCAGGAAACTATACCTATATATCAACTCCTACTTCTATTTATATTCCTAAAAATTACCATACTGCCACATCAATCTCACTAAAGGTATAGACTTTCCTAGGATATTCTTCTCACTATGGTCCATGATATGGATCATATTCTCCACATATTACATGTTGATATCAAGAGAAACACCATCAAATTATATCATGTTTTAGGGGTTCATGTGATATCTTATATGCTAATTCATATAGAACACTTAATTCATGAAATAATAGAGCTATATAAGAGCCAATAAGTATTACCTATACCAATTCTCTCCACTTACTCAAATGAACCAATGGACCTGGGTGGTAGCTTTTCATTCTTTTGGATACGGGTTTTCATCTTCCTAAGTGAGACCTAAACAAAAAAATGGAAAACTTCAATAACTAGAGGTCATATATAATGGTTACCATAAGATTTAAATCATCCCTATGTCATTACCAAATGCTTACAAATAAACTGAACATCCTCAGACATCTCTAACACGAGACAAGCTACAAATATCACTGAATCACCAGCCTCAAAGAATAACAAAGGATAATGGAAAAACCTTCCATTTAATTAATTAAAAAGATCCATTTTGATAAATTAATGGAATATGTTGTTATAATAAAAGTCCATGAATGATAGAAACTACTCCTAAGAATCAATGATGTCCAAAACATAGGCTCGTAACATATCCTCCAAAATCTGAATCATCCGTTTAGATTGGAAATGAGTCTATAGATAGTAGGCAATACTCATAGGTACCTATAATTCTAAATCATTTGATGTTAATATTGAAATCGTAATGTGAAATGGGGCTCATTCTTATAAACAATAGTCCTCTGAACACTATGAAATAGAACCATCTCAGACACATAATTATTATAAGAATACATTATGTTAATGGCCTATCTGATAGGAAATAAGGTGGATATATTATTCGTTCAATATATGATCACCTGTACTACATAATCTTTTCAATTTTTACTAAATAAAAATTTCATTATATTCATGGTTCCATCATCCCACTTCTATTATAGATTGGTAAATGACTATAGTCACCCAACATAAATATATTACTCAGACTTCACCTGATGAAAAGTGAGCCATTGTACCACAAAACCTACTATATCCTTATTCATACTTGAACACCGATATATCCTAAAGAGATCAAGAAACCTCTTTATAAAATTAGGATGCATCACAAATTTATAATAATTGAATTCCCTCATCATATTTATGGACCAGAATAAAGGATCCTAGATAAGAATATTAAATATAAGAACCTCATTTCTTTTAAGAGACTAACCTGATGGTGCCTCACCACCATATATGTTATCTATCACTGTTAATCCCTATTTATCAGATAACTTATTTCACTTAATCTATCATAAAATCTTGGTAACAAAAGATTTCAAAGTTATATTTTCACATCCCTGGGACTACTGAATATCTATAGAGAGTATCATCCTTCACAACATGTCATAAGATTCTGACACTGTATCTATATTCTTCTTCCTACTGAAGGCATCAAAAATGATGTTTCCCATTTTTGGTTGTATTCTAAATAGAATTTAAAGGACTATAAATAGTCGTACCATATCCTATGTTGAAGGCTTAGTTCTTGGTGAGAAGATATATACAGTAGGATCTTGTGGTTCAGGTACACCACAAACCTCTCAAATATATTATAATGCCATAAAAATCATAAGGCATGTACCACTATAGCTAACTCTAAATTGTGAGTCGGATAATTCCTATCTGAAAACTAAACTATTCAGATCTAGAAGAAACCACTCAGTCATCCTACATTAGAACTACTCTGAACCTAAATCCCGATGCATCATAGTATATAGTATACTCTATACCAGACTCATGTAATGTGATAATCAGTGATGAGGTTAACCATATCATCAATTCCTATAAATACACCTTATAATCAGTTGACTATACAATATTAACCACTTTATTGTTTAGTATATTAATTAGTTTTTACATATGGAAGAAGTACTTCATTAAAGACTAGTAATAGCCTTCTGGACTATCAAATCTTTGAATCTTGAAGATTTTATATGGTGGTTCCCAATATACCATGGTTTCCACCTTATCTGGGTTCACCATCACTCTATTTTCTAAGATAATATGACCTAATAAGTGAACATCATCAACCGATAAATGAAACTTACATAACTTAGAATATAGTGGATGCTATTTCATCATACATGGGATTATTCCTAGATATTGGGAATTATTGTATCTAGATTAGAAGAACATAAAGATTTCAACAATGAAAACCCCCACAAACTAATCAAAAAATTGTTGGAATATCCAATTCATCATGGCCATGAATGTCATTGGTTCATTCATCAGACCAAAAAATATCACCCTGAGGTCATACGTTCCATACCTATTCCTAAATTTAGACATGGGTATATATGATAGTCTCACCCTCAACATATTGTACCATAAACTCAATTCAATATTAGAGAAAATATTTGAACCTCTCAGCTAATCGATGAGATCATTAATGGGAATAAGTGTATACAAGTAATTGAACATCATGTGGTCCATTATTTTGTAATAAACACATATGTGTAATGTAATATTATACTTCATGGTGAAAAGAACATGAGAACCCTATGATGAAGTAATAATCCATATGAATCCCTTAGCAATCAGATCATCCAACAGTCCTTTCAACTCTCAAAGAACTATTTATTCCATACTATAGGGTAGGATAAAAACATGTTCAGTTCTTGGAACCAAAATTATAGTGTACTCTATCTGAAATTGGAGTAGTAAGTCTGATAACTCATTTGGAAAGGCATCCTAAAATAAGTCCACTACTCAAGGAAAATTATTATGTGGTAAAACACCATAATACAGAATAAGTATTGTTATCCAGGCTATAACATAATCCATACTGTACTGAATTAGTCTTGAATGAAAGGATTGAAGATCCCATTCACACCAGTGAATCTAGATACCCTTTATAGATAAAGAAAAGTAACTATACTCTAAGAATAATTTATATAAGACTGATGTGGAACTATCTAATACATACCAAGAATCAAATTGAATCATTTAATTTCTAGTATAAACATCTCCTAAATTAAATAGTAGACAGTAAATTCAACAGAACACTCCTTGTATCACCTTATACCCTCGGATCACACTCATAATGGTGTTAATTTGTTTATAAAACCATAACAGTTTTCCACAACCAAACCCAAGCTATTAAAAAATTAGTAAGATATTAAGGAATGGGATTACCATATATAAAAAAACACAAGAAAAGTTACATGAAAAAAGAATCATACCAGTAATGGTGGAAGGTCCTGCATCCCAATGAGTAGGTGTAGACTCTATACAATGCATCTAACCCTACACACTTCCCCTAGATTCAATTTGACTCTGCTATGTAGCACCATCCTCCTAATATTTTATATTTTATATTAGGAACCACATACCGTACCTCTGTCTGAGTGAGAAGTGGAACTATTGCTACCTCTCTGATGGGGGTTATTTATGTCCTTCCTAGATTAAAATTCTTCCACTAATCCACTATATCTCCTCTAGATTTTTTGATATTTTTTTCTTCAAAATAATCTATTTATTTGAAAACCTAGGATACATGAAACCCTAAGTCTAAATGAACAATAATATAGTATATCATTATAAAATTACTATTAAATTCATAGATAAAACAAGAAAAAGAATTTTGAAAAAAAATATGTCTAATGGTTTTAGATAAACCAAACAAATTTATAAATAAGTAGTCAATTTTTAGTATAGTCATTATATCCTTTAAAAAAATATTTTTCCTAAAAAAAGGGTTTTATTTGTTTTTGTGAGAAAATAATATAATTAATTTTTTACACATTTGGAAAATTTATTTTTTATAATAAACATCAATTTTTGAAATTATAATATCAAATTTTTCTTAGAGGTAATTTTTTATGAATTTTTGAAAAGATTGATTTTATAATGAATAGAGAAAAATATTAATTTAGAATGAAAACCATCTTTTTCATTTCAATAATTTACAATGTTTATTTTTTAAATGGATTTAAAAGTAAAATAAGTTCCTATATATTAATTATAATCCAATTTAGGTAATTATAATGAATTTTATGTTGCATTTTCATATCATAACTTTTTATACCTAAATTTGTTTACAGAAAACTGCTTTTCATCGTGTTTTGTGGGGTTAATTTTAAATTAAAATCTATAAAATTTTTGAAATGAACTTGATAAAATGGATTCCATATTATTAATCAGAATAATTAATATTTTTTATTAATTTTACTTAATTTTTTGGTCATAATGAAGATTAAAATTAGTTAAAATATGTTACCATAGTTAAGGTGAAAATGAGTTTACTGGGGGCTAAAATAAGCGAGTTAGGTTTGTTTGAGAAATAAATTTATTTAAACACTATTTTATTGAAATATTTTAACCTCATAATATCTCAAATTAAAATATCTACCCATTTTCATGCATTGTTTTAGAGCATGACTTCATTATATTTTAATCTTTTAACAAATTAAAAGTGTGTACTCTCCCCCAAAAATAAATAAACAACCATCCTTACTCTTATTTACAAAAATTTCAACCATATAACCTGAAAAACCCCAAAAATAATATCTTATAAACTTTCCTAGACACAAATTATTTGTTTTATTCTTCATACAAGACCATTTTAAGGTCTTAAAGAAAAGATCTAAAGGAGGATTACCATAGAGGAGGTAATCATCCTACCCAACATCATTAATATTATTTATTATTATTACTCCTCTAAATTTATGGTATTTAATAAGAAATAATAAATTTAGTATCCTCAATATAAAAAAATGTTATTATGATTATGGGACCACCATTATTCATCCTATTTTCCATGAAATTGGACGTTAAAGTATCACTTGTGTGTAAGTGTGGACTATAACCTCCACACAATGACATTATTAATTTTCCATCACTATATTTAGTCAATGGATATTATAATGGTATTAATCTTTATAAATTATATTTATGAAATAATTATTAATTTTATTAATAATATCATATCTACCTTCTTACCTTCTCATATGTTGTAAAATGATAACATCGCTCGTGCGTATGTGTGGAGTACCACCTCAATAAAGTGATGTGATTACTCTTTTCATTTCTAATTTACATGGATGGTAATAAGGATATAGTTATTGAATATATTGGATATATAATATTTCATAATTATTCTATAAAGTTGAATTATTATTTACCTTTCTTTTAATCCATCCATAAAAAATTGTAGACTACATTCATGTGTATGTACGACCTATCGTCTCCATAAATGATGTGATTCATTTTTCTCCTTCAACCTTAAATTTATGAATATAAATATATATACATAATGAATATATATTATATTTATATTAAGATTAATATTATATATCTTACGAGGTTGTGATGAATGTACAATGACTAGAACTATCGAACAATAATTATCATGAAAAACAAATCAATTAACACAAGGAAATCATGTTTTTAATAAGGAATTATTAAGAAATGGATATTGAAGTGTTATAAATGGATCATATATGAAATTAAAATTATGTAAATTATTATTTTATTAAAATATAATAAATTTGAATTTATTATATAGGAGGATAGAGATATAATTAATCCAATCTAACTTGATATAAGAGACTTTCATATCACTTTTATTTCTATTTTACATGTTTCATATTCATTAATTGTTTTTTATATGGGTAATATAATTAAAATAAAATAATTTTATTATTTTTATCATTAAATTTTGGGGATTTAAACATCCATGTAACATTATCTCTTTCCAGAAGTTTATTATTTGTATGTGACTAGATTGGTAATAGATTTACCTTAAAATCCCATTGTTTATCAATATTATTTAAGATTATGTTTCTAATGATGATATTTTAGGACCTAACACTCAATGAATGTAAATAAGTTTCTTATCTTCAGGTTATTTCATGATAATTAAATTTTATTAATTTTATATTCCTCTCTTTTAGAACTCAAGATACAGAAAGAATGTTTTTAATGAAAACTGACTTTATTTTCCTATTTCTTCAAAAATCCCTTTATTCCATGTCGATGTGTTCTTTAAAATGTTTTCAATAATGTTTTCAAAACACTCTTATGAGTGTTTAAATTATTTTTTACCCATGTTTTAATTTTTTAAATGGTTTAAAATTTTAGTTTTTATCATTTTCTATTGAGGTACTTTTGGCTTTTTGTGAATATATGAAATTAGTTTTTGGTTTAGTATAGTTGAAATGAATATAATTTCATACCACCATGACTACTCAATGATTTGATGATTTATTTAAAATTATCCACACTTGTTTTAATATAATTAATTTCATAATATTTTATGTTTTTTTATTTTAAATAATCGATTTCAATATGAAAATAGTATTTCCCTTAATTAATATTCCAAGTGAACTTTTAAAGGAATTTTCATCTAACATGACATCATTTGATATTACTTATGATTTAAAATAAATGTGACTGATGGATGCATTCAAAATTTATTTTATATATTATTTATGATTATGATAAAGATAATTTAATAAAACTTTTTTATTTTCTATGATTTATAATATGAATATTTTTTGAAATGAAACCAATTTATTTTCAATGGGTTATGATATCAGATAATGGTTTATGGTTTTATGGAACACATATTACTGGATTATAATTGTGTGATGGTTATTCCATGAAATATATTTCCCATAAATAAATTTTGTAATGACAGATATTTCATGATATAATTAGGACTAGAATGAGGAGTAAAACAAGTTAAATAAGAGATTTTGTCCACTATGATAGTTTTCTGAGTTTACCATAAATAAGGATATGATGGAATGGAGAGTGAACCAAATCCACTATGATAGTTCTTAAATTTTTCCTTATTGAAGGAAATGATATTCTATGATTATTTATATAACTTATGTCTTATGAAAATTTTATTCTCTCTTGGATCATTTTATTTGATTTATTTGTTATTCATGTATTAAGAACATCCATACTTCATGTCATGACTCAAGATAATAATCTATGATATGTTTTGTAAGGGTTTAAAATGTTAATATAATGCTCTCATACCCTTATTATCTTGTCATAATTAAGTGATATTTGATATATCCCTTGTTTACCCTTATAGAGCTTCTAAGATCCATATTTTTCAGGTTTTTATTCACTAGTTAATAAAGAAATGTTTTAAGTATGATATGTCTTAGATGGGTGGTAGTTAGTAATATTTTTTAAAAGATGATATAAATATCTTATGAGGGGTCCCCTTCAACCCTTAAAAGGGGGATTATCCATAATAAAATAAAAAAGAAGCCCTTCGGGCCATTCGGGGGGATATACATATTTTATGAATAGTTTTTTATGTATCCATGATTCTAGGGATAATAATCATATATGATTCTAGAATTGACCATTATGATATGTATTGAATATAAATATATTAAGATATAATATTAATGAATGAATTATATGGGTTGTTATATCCTCTACCACTACTCAACTGCTGAGTGCTCCTGTTGAACCTTTGCTGATGGCCCATCCTACTACCAGAGATATACTCCAAAATGAGGAAATGAAATTGGATTTTCCTATAGATATCCATTCCACACTGAAATAACTTTATGGTTGTTTTCTTGAGGTGGTTTCCTACTCCACTGGCTTCCATTCCCACTACTATCCTAGGAGAAACTATTGTAGTGGCTTTATTACTACCTAAAGTAGAGCTCCCTGGTCATCCTGTTGAGATTTTCTTCTAACCACTTAGTGTCTCCATCATGTTTATGTTACTTATTAGGGACATATTCACCATATTAGAGAAGTTTTTAGGAGAAATATGTTCACATGAGAATAAATCTTATATTTAATCCCATCTGGGAAGTAATTTACAATTTATAACTCATATTTTAATAAATATATAGAAAAAATATGTTTGTTGGTAAAAAATACATCATAGTGCATCACTAATATGCTTCCCTACATCATTATCATGAAATATCTAGCCCTATAATCCCTCAGTGTCCCTAGATAAAAGTGAATCAATAACTTTTCCTCAAATTACCTCTATGTTTGGTCCTCTTTCAATCCACTTTTATCCATAATGTCTTACCAATTCCAGGATAGTCTTATTAGCTTATAAATATCAAGCATAACCCTCCATATACAGGTCTCTCAATGGTCTTAATGATTATCTAGATGGAATCAATCTAAAATATAACTTTCTAGGATCCTATCTCCCAATTGAATATGGGTGGCTTATATAGAAGTTACTATTTAGTTAAATCAGACATCGAAGTAACAATATAATTAATATCCCCTCCATAGATCACATGACCTATAGAAAAATATAAAAAATATGATCATACATATGGTTCCTTAAAGCTATAGAATATTATTGCCTAACTATGTTAGGTGTATGCTAATTACCACTATCTTAATGCTTATCCTAAAGACAACAAATATTAATTTTCCCTACAAGAATCAGAACACAACTTAGGCCATAAGATACACAATAAAATCAACATAAAAAGTAAAATATGAAAACCAAAAACCACATATACATTGTTAGTCAAAAATTTGTCCTAGGAAGTGAAATGGAATGTCATCATAGTTTCATTTATTCCTTTTTATCTAACATTTTATAGAATTACACTACATAATTGATGATAGGAATGCATATCATATATGGTAAATATATCACAATCATGAATGATGCATGTAAAAATATTTCTATACATGCTTACCATAATGAAAGAATAAAAAAAATCATACTATAAAGAATCATGAGTACAATACAATAAAACATTCACATCACAAAACATGTTCATCACCCAAGGGGAAATAACATCAAAACATTATAAATAAAACATCAAGAATAAAAATAAAATACCTAAGAACATGGAGTTTCCCACAAACCTGGGTCATATAGTCCTATGAATGAGATCATTTCCATTCCCTGACACATCCTAGTATCTTGTATACATTCATCAAATAGTAAATCCATAATAAAATTAAACGTGATCTTTGATAACAATTTGTATCATTCAGTCGGTTCTCCCCCATATGATTGAGGTATGTCACTATATAACCATAACCACGCCTCCCTATACGCCATAAGCTGTAAATTAGAAGTAGGGGTATAAGGAATATAATGCGGTGACTATACCATCTAAAAAAATAATAAATCACTGTGGAAAAAATATAAATCAATCACAACATATAATTGATGTGGATAACATATGAATACCAAAAATCAAAATACAATAATAAACAATATGAGTCAATATTATATGCCAACTAAATCTCATTTTGAAAGTAAAAAGTAAAAACCATAAAATATAATCCCTAATAAAGAATCCAAAAATCTTGATACATGTAACACCTTAATTTTTTATGAATTATTCTTTATTTAAATGAAAAGTTTCATTGATAGCTTGTGGTACACAAAACACTGAGTTTTAATAAATTATGGTAAGTTGTTAATATTATTATTTAAAAAAGGTCATTATGAACAAGTTTATAAAAATATTAATATTAATAACAATAAATTTTTTTAAAATATTAACTATATTTTGTTATATAAGGAAAAAACATTGACAAAAAAATTCCTTAGTTTTTAGTGAATTATTTATAAGTTTTAAAAATACTATTTAAAAAATTGATATATATTTATTTTAGTGAAAAACAATAAAAATAATTTTTGTCACTTTTATAAAATGAATTTGATTAAATAAATATTATTTTTTAAATAATCATGTTAATAATTTCTTAGGGTAAAATTATGGAACTTTTTTGATAAGATTAATTTTTATGTTAATAGTGAAAAATATTTGTTTTTATTGAAAACTGTCCTTTATTTAAAGAATTTATTAGGTTAGTATATATTATAGAATGGGTTTGAAAGTAAAATTACATAAAAAATATATTAAATAATCCTATTTAGGTCATCAAAATAATTTTTAGTTATTATTATTTCAATAAAAACGTTTTAAACTTTTAAAAATTTTCTATTTGGAAAACATATTTATTGTCACGTCTGTGAGTTTAATTTTAATTCCCATATTGCCACTTCTATGAAGTAAATTTATAAAAATAGACTCAATGTTTAGAATAAAAATAATTTATATTATCTGATAAGTTCAAATTAATTTTATACAATAATGAATTATAAAAATAGTCAAATTTATTTACCATTATTAAGGAGAAAATGTGTTTTTATAGGAGTTAAACTAAAATGATAGTGGAAAAAAATGACCCAAAACATGTACAACACCCATTTGGTGGATTATTTAGACCTTATATCTTATATTATCTATAATATTCCATTTTTGGGAATTTTTTTATTATAATAACATGGGTATAACTTTTTGTTTTCAAAATATTATAAGTGTGCCACTGACATCACTTATAGAAGGCCACTCATTATCTTCTCCTATTAATAATTGAAAAAAAATTCAGCCCAGAATTTCCAAAATCACTTCCTTACTTCCATTTTCCCATTATAGAATCATTATTTTTGTGATAAATCTATTCTATGAGGACTTTTTTGCAAACCAAAATAAGTTTTCTGAGGAAGAGGAAGCATCCTAAATCGAGCATTTTATTTTATTTATTCCACCACATAATTTAATTATTCTTTAACCGTACTGATATATAAAACCATAGTATATTATATATATCATGATATTTTTATGTTTTTATAATTATTTAAAAATATATACTCTTCTATAAAATGGGATATGAAATAACCGTCGTGTGTACTATAGACTACCCCCTCATGGATCGATGTTATTCATTTTCCAGTACTAATTATTGTGGATGTATATAATGGTGGATTAAAATTTTTAATATGATATTTATTATATTATTTTACTTTTTTATTTAATATATAATTTATTATTTCATACTTTTCATTCTGTTAGAATACTATAATGTTGCTCATGCCTATGACAGACTACCACCTCGAGAAGCTATGTGGTTCATTCATGCATTACATAGAAGGTAATAAGGAAGTTTTTAATGAGAATAAATGATAAATTTTACATGAAACTTATTTTGGAAATGTAATATATTATTTACTCTTCTTTCTTTCAATCCATCAAAAAAATGGAAATAACGCTCATGTGTTTGTATGACCTACCGTCTCTATGAACAATGTATGTCATTTTCTGTCTCTAAATATTATAGATTACTATAAATAAAAATATAATGAATATATATGATATTTTTATCAAGTTAAAATTAATTATATGACGTTACCATGATCAGTATAAGGATTAAAAAATAAAAAATCAAATCAGACCTAAAAAATTAAGTAGTTATTTCCCGAGACATAACTTTAATAATGAATTATTAATAAATGAGTAATGAAAAGTCATTAAAATCATATATTATTTGATATATATAAGTATTATTATTTAATACATGTACAATAAACTTATATTTATTATATATTTTGTTTTATTATGTTTGAAGAATGTCAATACTTAAGGTAAGAGATTTCCGGCAAACATTAATTTTCTGTGGGAAAAATGCCATATTTACCAAATGATTCTTTTATATGGTGTTTATAATATAAATAAATATTTTTTTTATTATTATAAAAAATAATGGCATTTATAGACACATTTTAGTATTTCTCTTTCATGGGGTTTACAGTTAAAAATTTACCAAAGCGGTAAGGGATATTTGTATCAAATTTTCTTTTCTGGGATATAAGTTATATTATGCACCTATCTTATTCTATGAGGTGTATATAATGTCCCATGACATGTTATATCATGAATATATTTATTTTCATGATATTAAATATTTTATTTGATTTTATTATTTAATGGGGCCTACGATTCAAATAATACTAATATGATAACGGTTTCATGATACAATCTCATTGATTATTGGGATTTCATATAGTCATGATTTTGATGATAAATTATAATGATACTTATCTCCATAAACTCATTAATTTTATTATACTTGGTTTATTTCTTGAGAATACATGTTTTCTCTTCTTTTCCACCAATTTATGTATTCAAGAGGACAAAATAATGTTTTAGTAAAAATAGTCTTTATTTTTCTCTTTGGTCAAAAATGAATTTTCTTTAAAAAACATGATTTATTTAAATGATTTTAAAAATGAATATAAAATTTTCCAAATAATTTATAAAAATAAATTTTACCAATTTTTTAATTTAGAAAAAATTATAAAGGAATCCTCATGTCATTTTCCAAACAATTCACATTTTGATATTCCCAAAAATGTGAAAGGAATATTTGTTTTAACATGTATGAAATGAATAGTATTTCCACCATTATGAATAGTAAAAGTTCTAAATATTCCATTATAAGTTCCATTGATTATTTTTAATGAAGATGATCTTCAAAATTTATTATTATGTATTAAAAAAGTTCATTTCAAAGAAGGAATATTTTCATCAATAAAGGCTTTAAATTATTTTTAAATAACCCTTTAAAAATTTCAAAAGTAGTTTTTCAAAGAAAATGATTTTGAAAATTTTTTATGTTTGAAAAAGTTTTTTTAATAGTTAAAAGGATATTTTCCTCAATAAATGATGCATGTAATCTTTCAAAATTATTTTCCATCTTAGATGACATCCATTGATGTTACCTATGATTTACTGGGGATATGATCCAAGGACACCATTATTTTTCTTTCTGTGAATGGATTATGTGTATGGAGAAATTATTTATAAGATATAATTTCCTCATCAACTGGTTATGAAATGACACAATTCATTTTAATCCCACTTCTTTTTCCATGTTTTATGATTTTTTGAAATGATGAAATTGTTATAAATCCTGCTTCTTTTCCATAGGTTATGTTATGATTAAATATTTATGAAACCCATTTCATTTCATGGGTTCTGATATGATGAGTGTTTTTTGATCTTACGGAACACATAACTTTATTTTCATTAAGTGATGGTGGTTACGTTATAACCAACTAAGGTGGTTACATTATAACCAATACCGGTTGGACTAATATCTTCTCCAATGCATTGGGTAAATATTGATATCTCATGAGATAAACATGGGCAATAATGGGGAGTAAACCCAGTTTATTAAGGGTTATATATCCAATATGATAGTATTAGGAGGGAACCCTGACTTCTATGATGGATTTGGGAGTGAACCCAATACACAATGATAGTTTTGGAAATGATCCTTTACTAGAATGGAAATTATTTTCTCTCATTATATATATGCCACAAATATATGTCTTAATCAAATTTTATGTTCCCATGGTTCATGTTAATTGATTATAATATGATTCTTGCCTTATGAACTACCACTATTTAATCCATGACTCATTTTTATGATCTATGGTATGTGGGTTATGGTTTTCAAATTTTATTATCATATTCACATACCCATACAATCATGTTATATTAATATCTACCTTGTTTAACATTATATTTTATCTATGATCACCCTTTGATATGTTTTCTTTCCCCATGATATGAATAAAGGTTTGAGGTTGTGTATGTATTTGAATAGGAATATGTGGATTGATATTTATGGGAAATATTTAAGAACATTAAAGGGAAAAAGAATATTTTATGTCAAGTATCTAATGGAACTAAACATATATGGTCCACATACATTTATTTATGAAATTTATTTAATGTCCATATCAAAATATGTAATATGTATGTACGAAAATATATGCTCATTATAGTTAGTAACAAAGGTAAATTTTAGTTAACTTTTTCAAACTAGGTTCTGAAAAAATTAGTGATATCCTTATAGACATGTTGTAGGATAAGTTTAAGGATGAGTCAAAATATAGTTAATTGTCCAATAATTTTGGAAAATGAGAGAGTGAGTTGGTTCAAAGAAATTATGTCCCTATAAAGATATTATAAGTGTATTTGGATCTCAAACAGAGTTACCTAGGGGTGATAACTTTTAAAAGGCCCCATTGGGATGGACTCGATCGTCACATGGTGCATGAAAATGTGACACAATGCACACCTATTTTGTCACTCTTAGAGGATAGTCTTTTTAAATTCACAAAATCATTATGTACCATAATGATGGATTTAAAAAGACTATGAATATAAATTAATTAGGATAAACCTAAGGTACCCAAGATTAAAAAGAAGGGTCATGATTTTGATATCATATATGTGGTTTTTCTCAATTACCTTGTTCCCCACTATGATTATTGATTATCATATTATACTTTTTGTTTTTATTAAATGGATTTAACTCGAAATAACCATGTTAATGAAGAGTTAATTTAACAATGAAATGAATTTCATCCTAAGAATCCAAATTTTATAGGACATGGAATTAAAAATTTCATTACTATGATCATAAAAAATTCCCAAGCAATGAATCACGCTGAACATTAAAATAAGAAATGTAGTGAACAAATTTCTATTGAGTCCACTATGAGGTAGAATATACCTTCCGTTAGTGGATCCACTGATCTTCTAGATTTTAAAAATGGATCAGAACTAAAGAAAACATATTTTCTATTCTATAGTGTTTAGAACATGAAAAATTAATTTTGCTTGTCTATATTTTGTAAGGAGTAGCATATCAATGGTGGGTTTTCATCAAGAATACAAGGGAATATGATTAAATTGACTAAATGGATTGGTTTGAGTTCAAGAACATATTTTTATATATGTACATTCCAACTATTCATCATATTAAGATAGATATGGATTACTATAAGGTAAATAAAAAAGGATAATTAATCGGTTGGTACCTATGAGTAAAATTTTAGAATACTTTCGTGATATGTGTTTGGTACTATCATCCGACCTGAAGGTATGGTAGATCAATTAATATATGGCCTAAAATAAATTATTTAAATGGAATTAGATATAATATAATTCCGATGCTATGATGACATTATTTTATGTGCTATAATTATTTAAATAGTGGTTTTATTTTTTTTATAAATATCATTTTTTTATAAGAAGAGAAAAATAGAATTCAAAGGAAAATATAAAAACCATGGAGAAAAGAAGATGAGTGTTCCTTTATACTCAAAATGCTGAAAGTAACAAGGAGGAAATATTTTGAAGGTAACTAATTATTTTTTTATGGGTTGATGGGATTATCATCAGGTAATGAAATTCTAATGTGATGGGAATCAGTTATCTAATGATGGAAATATAGAGATATCTTCAAAAGATGCACCACACACACACTAATGTTTCAAATTAAAGATGTATAGTTATTGTGATAACTAGTGCCCGTATCCATTGGTCAATGATGATGATTAATTTTAGTAGTCTATTAAGATTAGGGATACAATGAAATCTAATTCTATCACTATTTTTGATGAAGGGTTTGGTAATTACATGTTCAAAGGTATATTTATGATCCAATCTAGAACATGTAATATCTTATTTGACTTTGGATATACCCATTCATTCTTATTCCAAGCCCTTTCTAAGGGTATCCATATTCCATCCAAATTATTAGATATAGATTTTTTAGGGAGAACCTCTAATGGTATGATGATCACATATAAATTCTATGATTCTTCTCCATTTAAAGTGTGTAAAAATTTTCTTCAGGTAAATTTTGTCATTCTTCCCCTAGTTTAATTATATTTATCTACATAAATCTAACATCATTTTCTAAGGACGGGAATTCATATTTTATATTCTAAACCAACCTATTATTATATATCAGTGGGATGATAAATATGATCATTCGATGGGAATCACATCTATTGAATGGGTTTTTATTCTTATTCAAGAGGGGCATTTATCTTAGATGTTTGGGGAGAATCTCAACATCAATGATATGCCTTTTTTTGTTATTTTTTAATGTCATTCCAGATGATTTTCTAATGCTTCAACTGAAATGTATTGTTGAGTTATCAAGTGAACTCATACCTTGTGCCACAATAATTTCAAAGTCTCCTCATACAATTGGACCAATTGAGTTGGAGTAATTGAAATTGTAACTCCAGTATAACATTGAAAAGGGATTCATTCATATAAGTGTGTCACATTGTGGATGCCATATTATTTTTATTAAGATGAAATATATATAGATGCCACAATATATTGATTATCAAGAGATAAACACAAACATGATCAAAAAAAAATATCCTTTATCCCTTATTGATGACCTATTTGAACAACTATTTAGAGATCAATACTTCCTAAAGATTGACCTTTATTCCAAATATCATCACATGCGGGTTGATAAAGAGGATATACCAAAGAGATAATTACATACAAGGTATAGACACTATGTTTATACAGTTATTCCATTATATATTACTAACATCTTCACTATGTTCATTTATTTATCCAAGAGTTTCATTATAGGTTACCTTGATCAGTTTTTGTTAGTATTTATAAATGATAATATTATAAAAAAAAAGTAAAAGTAATTGTATTAGGACCACACAAGAATTGTACTAAATACTCTATAAAAGTATAACCTATATGAAAATTATACAATGTGTGAATTTATGCAGAAAAATGTTTCATTTTTGTCATACAATCTTAATAGAAGGTATATTTGTAGATCCATCAAACATGTAGGCTATTGAGTATTGGCCCAGACCAACCCTGGTGACTGAGATCCATATTTCTCTTGGTTTAGCTTGATACCATTGAAAATATGTGGATAATTTCTCATGGATATATAATCCACACACCTATTTAACATTGAAGGGATCCATGTTCCTCTAAATATATGAATGCATGGAAAATTTCAATGAATTGAAGAGAATATTAGTCAGTGCACCTATTCTTACATTAACTAGGATTGTATATGGGTTTGAAATATATATTCATGCATCCAATGATTGAATGGGATGTGTTCTTATGAATAATGACACAATTATAGCTTATTCCTCATGATAATTAATGGTTCTTTAGAAACATTACCCAACTCATGATTTGGAGTTAGATACTATAATTTTTTAATTAATTATATGGATTCATTATGTTTATTGAGAAAAGTGTGATGTGTATACAAATTAAAAAATAAATAAATTATCTATTCCTAAAGAATTAGTTGGATGTGCGTTAGAGAATATTGTTAGCGTTGATTAATGATTATGACTGCTCAATACATTACCACCTTGGGAAGTCAAACAAGGTGGTTGATTCCTTAGGCCAAAAGGATCATGCTAGCTTATAAATGGCGAGGATACAAAATGATTCGATATTTCTATATTTCAAAGGATATATCCATAAATCCATAATTAATGGGAGACATATTATGTTGCTCAACTGAATGATCAACCATCAAACAAAGTAAATATCAAAGAGGCGCAAAAGTATGATATAGATATAAAAAAGATGGTTATAAATGGTATTGAGTTTCACCTTGATCATAATGGAATGATAAGGATCATGAATTTTATATTTGTTTCATCTATACTAGATTTGAATAAGGAGTTGTTAGAGAAAGATCATAGTTCTTCATTCTCTATTCTTCCAGGAAGTATGAATATGTATAGAAATTTGAAAGTGTATTAATGGTTGGATAGAATAAAGAGAGATATTGTAGAGTTTTTATCTCAATTCTATCTATGTATGTAAGTTAAGGATAAAAGAAAAAATTCTATGGGGATGTCATATCCATTACCTATAATATAATGTAAATGGAAAATCATCACAATGTATTTTTTTATTAGACTCCCCAAAACATCTGAAGTGAATAATGTTATATGGGTTATAGTTGATTTAATTATAGAGTATTATTAGTTCATTTCTATCAAATAATACTTATCTCTTGACAAGACTTCTAGAATATACATTATTTTAATGGAAAGGTTTAATGGAGTACCACATTCCATTGTGTCTAATCAGGATAAATATTTACCTTGATGCTCTAGATAAGTATTAAAAAAGAAATGTATACAGGGTGAAGTTTCAAAATGAAATATGTTCCACAAACTAATTGTTACTATGATAGAACAATTAAAATCCAAAAGGATTTATTGAGATCCGATTATATAGATTTCAAAGGAGGTTGGGATCAAAACCTTCCTCAGGTTGAGTTTTCATACAATAATAGATTTCACTCGATCATTTATATGGATACTTATGAATACCTATACCAAAATCATTTTAATGACCCAATATTATGGAATGAAGTTTTATAAAGGAACCTATTAGGACATGAGATAGATTAATATATTTTAAATAAAGTTAGTTCTATTTATAAATACATCAAGGCATCTCAAATATGGTAGTTTTTTCATGCTGAAAATTAGCTGTAGGATATAGAATTTGAACCAACTAACAAGTTGTTTCTTAGAATTTATCCATGGAAGATGGTAATGGTATTTTTAAAGAAGTAAAAAATAATCCCAAGGTTTATCGATCCCTTTTAAATTCTTGATTATTTTAGGATGGTAGCCTATATGTTGGAGCTCCCACTAAACCTCTCTCATGTTTATGATGTGTTCCATGTATCTCTCCAAAGGTAGTAAAAAAGTTATCATTCACATGCACATAACAAAGAGTTCATACCGATGGAGTAGGGTATTTTATAATAGGAGCATCCAATGGATATTCTGGATCGTAGAGAGAAAGTGATTCAAAACAAGACCACTCCCCAAAGAAATGTTTTGTGGTGAAACAACATATTGGAAAAATCTATGAGTGAAGTTGAGGAAATGATGAGGTAGAATTATCTTAATTAGTTTTTATCAGAGTGATAAATTTCATGGGATAAATTAATTTTAAGGGGGGTATAATGTAACAAAATGATTATTTATGAATTATTTTTATTTTTGAATAAAAAAATTTATTTTATAGCTCCCATTACATGGAACAACATGTTTTAACAAACTATAGTATATTATTGATAATATTATTTAAAAAATATCTTGATAACCTAGTGGTTAAACATAGTTCTAAGAATAGTAATAAATAATTTTAAATATGAATTATAATTTTTATATAAATAAAACTTAATTATAAAATAGTTAATTTTTATAAAAAATTTTATATGTCTGGAAAATAATATTTTCTTACAAAAAACATATTTACTTATTTTCTTTGAACAGTAATAAAATTAATTTTAGAAAATTGATTATATAAAATATGATTAATTTTTTAAATCATCATTACAAAATTATCTTCAGTTGAAAGTTTGAGTTTTTTCTAAAAAGATTAATTTTTCAGTGAATAGTGGTAAGTAAGGGTTTTATTGAAAAATGTCTTTTATTTTAAAGAATTTATAAAGTTAATTTTTTTAAATAGGTTTAAAAGAAAAATTAACTCAAATATATATTAATAAATCCAAATTATGTCATTTTAATCACTTTCAAATTCAATTTTGATATGAGAACTTTTAAAACATTTGAACATTTTCTCTTCAGAAAACTGCTTTCTCATTGCTTCTCTAGGTTTGATTTTAAATTAAAATTTTAAACTTAGGTGAATGGAATTTTTATAAATTGATTCAATATTTTGAATCATAATAATTTATATTGTCTAATATTACCAACTTAATTTTTTACCATAAATAATTATAAAAATAGTAACAGTTATTTACCACGGTTATGGTAAAAATGGGATTATTGAGGGTGAAGAAAAAATGATAAAGGTTAAAAATGACCTAAAACTTATAAAAACAACATTTTATGGACATATATAACCCCTATATATTTTATGGTATTTAATGGTCCATTTTAGAACATTTTTTCATGATAAAAACATGGTAATAACCTTTTCTTTTCAACAAAATTACAAGTGTTCCACTCACCTCACTTATAAAAGGCCACCCATTATCCACTACTCTTCACACTTTCAAAACTCTTTTTTAGGTCATTACCTACCAAAATAAATTCCTAACATCCCACCTCCCTCTTATAATCTTTATTTTTTTATAAATCTAACCTGTGAATTCTTTTGGTGCAAACCAAAAGAAGTCTTCCAAGGAAAAGGTAGCATTCAGAATCGATCATTTTATTTTATTTATTCCTGAAGCTCATTAAATTATTATTAAAAAATTATAATATAATAAAATCAAAATCATAAATATACTAATATTTTTTTATGTTATGATCATGAACTACAACCTTTTAATCTTTTATCAAATGGGATACTAAATAATAATTTATGTGTACAGCAGACTACCGCCTCATGAACCAATGTTATTCATTTTACATAACCACCCCTCATAGCTTGATATATTGATGTAATAAACTTTTATATATGATAATCATGAAATTTTTATATTTATTTAATTATTATATCACATATAACTTCATAATTACTATTCTATGGGAATGCGATAATGTCACTCACATGTGCGGTGGACTACCTCCTCGTGAAGCGATGTGTTTCGATCAACCTATACTTGGATGATAATAAATATATGTGATATATATGACATAAAAATGACTCTATAATGGTAATATATTATTTAAATTTATGTCTTCCAATCCCTTTAGAATATGGAAACAGTGTTGATGCATACGTATGACCTACCATCTCTATGAATGGTGTATTTCATTTTCTATCCCAAAATCTTATGAATTAATATAAATATGTATATAAATAATATATATTATTTCTCTATATTTATTAAAATTATTCATATTATTTAACCATGATCAATTTAATAGGAACAAAAATACAACTCAAAACATGCATAAAAATCAAAGTGGTTATTTCCTAAAACGTGACTTAAATATGGAATTGCTCATAAAAAAGTAATAAAAGTTCATAAGAAAAATAATATATGATATCATATATATATATATATTTATATGTATGGTTATATAATATGTTTATGATAAAATTATATTTATTATATATTCTTTTTGAACTTGTACGGAGGAGGTCGAGACTTAATGATACTAATTTCCATCTGACTTTTATTTTTACTTAGGAAAATTCCATATTTACCAGATATTTAGGTTATGTTTTTATATACTAAACATGAAATTATTGTATTATTCTTCTATATAAAATTATTGGGATATACATATCCTTTTTTGGATAAATCTATCATGGGATTTGTGGGTCAAAATCTACCAAAATGGTAATAGATTTTCCCCCAAATTTCTTTCTTTGGGACATACATTATATTATGCACCTATCTACATGTGTGAGGTGTTTATACTCCCCAGTTTTTTATATCATAAATATAAATATTTTGATGATATTAAATTTTACATTTAAAGTTAATTTAAATGGGTCCTTTGATTCAAATTATATAAAAGTGGTAAGTGTTTTTTGATACTATATCATCTTTTATCAGGATTGTATATGGTTATGTTTCAAATGATAAAGTCTTATGATCAATCTATCCAGAAACTCATGAATTATTATTATTTAGTTAATTATTGAGAAAAACTAGTTTCTATTCAGCTGAATATATTTTTTTATATAATCTTCCTTGAAAAAAAGGCCAAGTTATTTATTATTAAAAAATTTATACAATTATAGGATCTGAAAAAATAGGATTTTGTAACAATATCTTTCATAATGTGAAACAAACTCTACTAGAATCTCATTCGGACAAGTTTTTTCTCTTCTTACACATTTATTATTCAGGACATATACCACCATATTAACCTACCGGTATACATTAGTCATAATAAAATTTTGACTCAAGAGGATATCCATACATTCCATCCTATCGGTTGTGAGTCTACATGAAAGATGTACCATTCCACTTCATATGGATTCCACTATCATAGTAGTGTCATTTTACTTCCTTTAATTGATCCACCCATTATCCCCTAAGAAATTAATAACCTAGATAACACCATACATTTTAGCTTCAAGAGATGTCGAAATACCATAATATCTATAGAAAAAGATGATAATCCCACCAATATAATCCTGAAAAACCACACCACACCCCAATAAACAGAGATTTCATTTTGAGTAAACAAACAAGTTTATTTTAATCTATTTTAAAAAGGTGGATTTCCCAAAATTCTCAATTTTCAAATTCACCATATTATAAATTACAGAAATTATAAGGCATTAGAGAACCATGAAATCCCAAACAATTTTTTTTCCACAAAAATCATGAAATTTTGAATTTGATTCTTTGATTGAAATCAAAATATTAAACAACATCGAATATAGATAGAAAACACCCCCTTTATGAATCTTAGTGTTATAGTTGAACTAGGTCACACGAAGGATCACCTCCATTACAACCAGGAAGATGTTTTTAAGCTGAGGATAAAAGGTGATTCCATTGAAAATATAAAAATGTGCTTCCATGGTGTCTAAAGCATTGATCCTTAACACAAAATGATTTAAGATATCTTTCCACATCGACATGGTGGATTCCAAACTTAGAAACATGTGATATACATCCTCATTTTTTGATTATATAATTAAAACCTAGAATATAGAGAGATACTGAAAAATTAAAAACATATATCATTGGCAGTTATATTATGGGCCAATCTCCAAATAAGGTTAAATAGAGAGGGAATGATCCAAGACTTTTTGAAGCGGGTGATATTGTCCATATGACAATAATAACCATTTTTTCTTTTTTTCTTAGAAGAGGTGGATGGTCAATATATCATTCCTTATAGGTTCCTAGACTAGAAATTCAACAGTTGAAGCAAAACAACAATCAATTATAATGAATTTAACCTCACCTCGAATTAGGAGTTGAGAGTTCTCAAATAAATCTCTGATATAAATATTAGAATAAAATAAAGATTCATGATGTTTAAAATGTTCACAAAGAGGATTAACAATACAATTATCCTTCTTGAATTTGACTAAGGAATTCATGTTAACAAACCATATTGATAAATTCAAAATACATCGATAAGACTATTTAACTACATGACAAATGGAAGAGTTCATATAAGAATGAATTCCTTTCATTAGGATCCACTTGAATATATTTATCATAATTTTCAATGAATTTGAATAATTATTGATAAGATTCCATGTAATCCTTACCAAGTGGGATTCATTAAAACCATGAAAATCTTTGATGTCCAATCCCCCATTTTCAATTCATTGAAATCATTTCTTCCAAGGTTTCATGACCATTTTATTTTTCAATATGTTCCCACTCCAAATAAATTTTTTGATGCAAAAATTAATATGATTTACCAATCCTTATTCCATATATATATTAGAGAAAAATATACCAATATGGTGATAATTATGAAATTAACCTTGAATAACCAACCTTCCATTAAAATATTCTTTCATTTCCATATTGAATGTTTAATTTTTATCTGATAAACAATACTAGTGAAGTAAGAGGACTTATCCCTTCCCTAAAATAATGGAACCCCAATTTAAGTAAAAGGAATTAATCCCTCTCTAATACCCAATTCAAAAAAATATTTCTTTTTCTATAACTTGGGAACCTTTTCCCATTGTAAATAAATGGAATTTCCCAACAAATGGATTTTCCATGAATATATTGATAATGATGAAAAAAATGTTAAGGAAATATTTCTTTAATGTGTATGTAATGATTTTTTTTCATCATGATGAATGTTTTTTTAAATATTCCTTTACAAGTTTTAAAGTTTACATTAAAATAAAATTATTTCCATAATTTGTTTCTTAATTTTTATTTTTAAAAAATGATTTTAAATAAATTATATTTTCCACAAGAAAATGTTTCAATGATTTTTAAATCATCTGTTTTAATTTCACAATTTTATCTTTAAATTAAATGTTTTTGAAAATGTTTTCTATTTTTAATTTTTTTTACTGGGAATTATTATTCTTCCAGAAATGATTCAAGTAATATTTTAAATTAAATTTCTATCTAAGATGAAATCCATTGTTGTAACCTATGATTTACTAAGTATATGACCAAATTACACCATTATTATTATTTATATGAATGGTTTATGATTGTGATAATAATATTTTAAGGAATCCTTCTTCACTTCCATGTGTTATACCATGAAAAAATTATTATGAAACCCACTTATTTTTCCATGGTTTATGATTCTATGAAATGATTATATGATTATGGATTTTTTGTCTTTTCCATAAGTTATGTTATAATGAAATTTTTATGAAAATTGTTTCTTTTCATGGGTCATAATATTTTGAATGTTTTATAGTATCATGGAACATATACAAATTATTTTCATTATTTTATGGTGGTTATGTTATAACCAAGGATGGTGGTAATTTTATAACCTAGATGTCTGAGGCCTATATATCTATCCAACACATTGGGTAAAGATTGATATCTCATGAGATAAATATGACTAGAATGGTTAGTGAATAGAGTTTAACAGGGGAATCTGTCCACTATGATAATCATGGGAGTGAAACTTAACTAATATTATTGCATAGGGAGTGAACCCCTTCCAATATTCAATATTTGGAAATGTTCCTTTACTAATTAAGAAATCATTACGTATGCTTATGTCTATGCCTAAAATATATGTCTTATCAAAATTTTATGTTCTCATGGTTCATGTTCTTCGATTTAATTATGATGCATCTATTATGAATTATAATTATTTATACCATGACTCACATTTATGATATATGATTTCAAGGATAGAGTTTTCAAATGTTATTCTCATGTTCTCATTCCCATATACTTAATTTATATTGATATAACCCTTATTTACCTATACTGATCATCTGAGATTTCAATTTATTATGTTTCCATTTGCCAAGTTACGAAGAAAGGATTTATGTTGGGTATGGATAAGAAGAGTACCATGTGGGAGGATATATGGTATATTTTGAAGATCTTTCTTAACAAAAGAATATTTTGGTTCTAATATCCAAATAAACTAAACCTATACATTCCACGAGTTTATATATCTATATATTTTTTAATATTCATTTAAAATGGTATAATATTGATGTATGATATGTTTGGGTATTTATAGTATGAAATACCATTCTTGATTCGGTATTTATTCTCTAATCACATCCAATAATAAATAATAAATAATATGACACCATTCTATTATATAGATCAAAAGCCAAGAAGACTGAATGAGTACCTAATGACTCCCGATTAGAGTGTGATTTAAACTCAGTATAATGAAAACCACCATTTTTTTTTTAAAAATATAGCTTGAATAAACTGTTTATGAAAGGGTGTCCTAAATATGTTAATTAATTTATAAATTAATATAGATTACTAAAATATATCCATTTAACCTTGATCTCCTTGTTGATACCTGAGGTTAGAAAACCTACTTTGACATAATTCTCTATATCCTTATCTAAGGGATGTTTCTCTTATCTAGGAAGAAATATTCATACTACTAATGTATTCTCCTTCCATGTATGAATCACCTATAACATCTATTAAGTAACCATACATCTCACCCTCATGTATCAATACTGTACTCTATGTTAATTATAATTCTAGAGCCACTTAAATGTTCCCATGGTTCAATACCCTTTCTAAGGGAAAATTAACCTTATTGTACTAGAAACTATTCTAATTTCCATGATAAATATACTTACGTGTTCCCATGGTATATTACCCATTCCATGGGAGAAGTATCAAATCTCAAAAAAAGATAGCATAGATAATGTTTTCAAATTCAAAAAACACACCAAACATGTGAAGTCATTCCATATTGGTTAATTTATCTAAATATACAAGTATTAGAAAGTTAATCCATTATTATATGCTAAAAACATCATAATAATAGTAATATTTCTATTTCATGTTCTATATATTCCCAAATATAGTTTCACATGTTATTATATCCTGATTCCATCATGCCATTGTGACACTTCCAATTTCATGCTAATTAAAAACCTTCAGGCCCAATGATTATTTATCCATCATATTATATACATTCACATGATAAACCAATTCACATTTTTAATCCAAACTATTAATATTTTCCAATTTGATATAGGGATCTAGTTTCATTTAATATATCTTCCAGTCTAGGGTCAAGGGTGGCAAACCTATCAGGTGGATGAAAGTACCGATATTAATGCCAAAAAACCCGATGAGATCCATGGGAGGTTTAAGAATGTGATTCCATCAATTTAAAATTTTATTAATTTTTATACATTTCATAAGTGGCATGATGAAATTATATCAACATTTCCACATACTAAAAGAAACAGATTAGACGATAGGTAGTTTTTTAAGACCACAAACTTCATGAAATAATAATAATAGGACAATAATTGTGTTTTTGTGTTGATATGAAACACCAAAATACCATAAAGATAGTTATTTACACACACATAATGGGTGGAATAAATGAATCTAAGAAGGAGACAAGAGTAATACACCAATTTAGGAATAACTCACCATTTCAAGTTGTAAAGATCAAAGAATAGATCAACAGATCATTTGAAGTTTTCTAGAAGACATGAGTGCTTTGGAGAACAATTACAATTTTAAAATCATGAATTAGGGACCAATTAGAGGTATTTATCATCTTATAAGAGGTTTTATGAAAAAAATACAATTTAATACTTCTTTTCCCAGCCCATCTCGACGCCACTAGCTGACCGGTGTTTACCCTCTTCTAGACGGTGGTGTTTACCATTGACAATTTATAGTTAGAAACACCACTATATAGCTATCAAGTCTCCTTTAGGGGACCCAGTTTTCATGGTCTCCATCAGTTGGCCAGTGATTCTCATCAGTTAGTGTGACTCTTGTAGGATTATTAAGCCACTGTACATTCCACTGGATGTTCGGTGTGCTATACCAGCTAACTGTTGGCATTGTAGAATCTCAAGTGATATATTACACCTCTATCCTTCCAATAGATAATCTCCTAAAATACCTCAAAAACCTAAAAAAATTACATTGTCTTAGAAAAAAAGATCATTTATAGAACTAAATATGCTCCAACAAAACATAAAGAAGAACATTCAAAGGTAAATGAAGAGATCTTAAAAAATTCATATTTATTCAACTATAGACTTGATATAGGATACCCATGATATATCCCATTATTCCTTATATACATAAATCCCCCCACATAGAAATAATACATCCATAATAACATAAATAGAAGTCATATATAAGGATTTGGAAAAGAAAATGTAATGAATTATAAAAAAACACTTTATAACCTTAAGAACATAAATGAAGGACTTTGAAGTGATAATTTGATAGGGGAACTATAAAAATTAATTTTAGAGTAATAAAAAATGAGATTATGTATAGATACGTACAGAAAAAGGGAGAATATTTTATTTATTTTTGAATTTAGTCTTTAGAAATCTTGGTTTTGAAAAACCAAGAAACATGACTTCTAGATGCTATTAAATCTTATTTCTTAAACTCTGAATCATCGGTTTTGAAATTCATTCATTTAAGAACTAAAATTAATTTGGTAATATTAATTTGGACCTATAAAATCCTTTTATTTATAAAGAAATTTTTTTAAACTGTATTTCCCATTTTAATCTTTTCAAATTCCATAATAGGTTCGGAAATCTTTTTATCACTTTGAAATGAATTATTTTAAAAAAGTAACTTATTTTTGGTCCATTATTAAATAATATTAATTAATTAATAACTTTTAAATAATAATAGGTTCATAATTGTTATTGTATACTCATACCATATTTCATAATCTACTAAAATATTGAGTATCAAAAAAAAATATGAAAAATTCTTCATTATATAATTTCAATATGATAATTCCAATTTTAAATTCACTTTTTTAAAAATAATTTTTAACATATAATAAATTTATTTGTTTAATAAAGATATTATTGTATTTAAAATCCATGTGTTTGGAATGAAAAATGTAATTTTTTTTAATAAATATTAAGTTTATTTTAAAACTTATTCAGGTAAATATAGTATTATTAGTTGATAAATATAAATTATTAATAATTATTTGTTATATTATTAGAAAATTATTTTATTCAATTTACTTGGTACTTGAATTTATAATTTTTACATTACTATTACAATTTTCATAGTGAAACATTACTATTCCAATGGTCTAATTCTAAACAATCATATTCCAATGGTATCCTTACCCTTCAAAATATCATATTTCTTCATATATATACACTTAATCATAAAATATAAAAGCATTCACACCATTATCTTAGTTCATATACCATGGAATTTTATTTTTTAAAATCTTTTTGAGATTAGGATAATCAATGCACTAATTCATTAACAAATCATTCTTTATAACAAAGAAGACTAAGGAACCCCATAGTGAAGCATAATGCTATATAAAACCCTTATATAAATTATCTTATACTTCCTTATATAACTATTACTATTCTATGATGGACATTATATATGGATTATTTAGTATAGGTAGATATTTGGGTATAATTTTATTGAAAACCCCTCTATAGAGACAAATATTAAGATACTCTTTGTGGAATACATCATTATGTTCCCTCATAATGGTAAAGTACTCAAGGATGATACATTTCTTCATCTCAATCATTTAATCCAAATATGATTTCTTATAAGGTAATAGTATGTATACATGATAAGGAGTTTCCAAAATAAATTAATAATTATCCTTACATATGTGTATAATTAAATGACCATTTAGGATATAAAATGAGATTTACCTATACCGAATGTTTATATTGGATTTATATAAAAATAAATATTCATTCCCAATATAACATAAAGTTGTACCAAAAGTATAATAACTTTATTTTTTTGTATGAATCTATCATAGGATTTACTATTGACATCATATCTTAATTTTTGTGTTTTACCTTCTCTTTTATAATTCAATAGTTAATTCTCTTCCATTATCTTAATGATCATTAGTTCTTTTCACTAGCCTTTTTAAAATCATTAATTAGATTCCTCTACTCACATAATTGGAAGTTTTCCATTTTATTCCAACGTATTAATGAGTTTGGGATTCATCCTAATCATCATTTTTTTCTTAATTTTATTTAGATTTTAACACATTCTTAACCACTTTGATCTAATGATCATCAGTTATTGATTTCTCTGAATACACTATTTTGAAGGGGTATAATTATGTCATCATGAATCACCAAATTTTTGGTTTTCTTATTATTCTTGATTAGGCTCAAATATTAGGCCTTCTATGGTGATTCTTATTCATGGTCGACTTAGGTACTATCTCGGGTGGGTTCTCTGGGATTTTTTATTTTCACTTCTTCCCTTGAATGAAATTCTAAATTCTCTAAAACTTAGTAATGAATTGGTTTTTAGCATCAATGGTTAATCCTTTAGTAGTGGCATGTTGGGTCAAATTGTTTTTATTTTTAGGTTTTTTGATAGTATGAGATTCATATTTTATTCTTATCTGGGTTGTTTGATATTTTCCCTAATTGATGGTAATTGGATATCAATGTCATCATTATTGATTATCTTGGTTGGAATTATAGTGTGGGTTTTTTATATAATGAGGTTCTAAAAAATGTTATATATTACTATTTTTAGTGTAATATTAAGTGGTGACCCTAAATTGATAACTATAAAATTAGTGGTAGTTCAATTTTCATAGATTCTGTTTTTTAGAGTTCCATCACATTGGATAATTTTAATTCATTAAAATGTTGGGCCAGTAGGTTAGGATTGAAAAGTTAAATACATGAGATGTAATAATTTCACCACTTGGAATTTTCAAGGATACATAACCCTCCATGTATTTAAATCTAGATTATTTTACAGTAATGAAACCATTATCATTCTATGAAAAATATAATCATGAAAATATACCCATACATAGAACATTAAATCAAAAAAATATTTTCAGTGGAATTTATCCATTTCTCCAAAATTAATGTTTTAAAAGATCTGCCAAAAGAAGGTAGTAATTTTAATATAAATTAATCAACTAAATTTTGTTCCTTTTTGGATATTTTTAACTATACATGGTCTAATTTATTATTTATATCTTGAGTTTTTTGAACTAGTATCACCGTAATATTTTTAACTTCCTCTCCCATTATATTAGAAATATAATTTGGGAAATCATTACCTTTATCATTGCATTGGTTGTTGACACAGTTCCATCTATTTTCAAACATCTATGGAAATTAAAATAATATTTAATTATTGGAATAATCTAATTAAGAACCATGTGAATGGAAAATCATGAAATTTTAAGGAATAATTCCTAAAACACTAACATACCCTAACATATGAGTTCCTTAGTTTCAAACTAGGTTAGTCATGATAAATCTACTATTATGTATACTAATAAAGTACCAAATAATAACAAAAAATTACTATAATTCCAACTATCATGATCCAAAAAACAAAAATATATCGTTACAACATCTTCAAAAAGAATACATATAATAAAACAAACACTGAATTTAAAGGTCTATATTTGTTTAGGGTTTTCTATATAAAAAATTTAATAAAACATAACTAATAAAAATTTATTTCTATATTCATATTTGTCTAAAATATCTCATTATAATTTAATAAATACATGAGTTACTCTAGGGACATGAAAAAAATAATATATGATATTAATACTTACTAAATGGATGAAAAAAATAAATTTTTGGATGAGATATAATAATAGTCAATAAGCATAACAAGAGATCATAAAAGAAGAGTATAATAATTCATGACATATAAATAAAGAATAAAATATATTATATCCTAGAAACATGGTAACTATGAGAATCATAATTATGTGGAACAAATATATAACATATAATAAAAAACATAAGTTAAGTCTCAATGCCATGCAATCAAAATATCAAGTGCTAAACTAACTTCCATTGCACCATACATAGTATCCCACATGCGATATACGAATTAAAAATTTGACTAGGAGATATAAAATTCTTTTAAAACTCTTAATATTCTAATTTTTAATAAATCCATGTTCCAAATTTAAATTAAATCATGCATCCAGAATAAAAATGAAATAAACACTTGAGAATAAAGTTTGTTACATAGAGATGTCACAAAGATCAGTAAAATGATATTGGTACCCAAAATAAAAAAAATTAAATTAAATTCTCTAAAGTTATAATTGGAAAATATCATGAGTATATTCCAAAAAGATAAGAATAAAGATAAATTAAAAATCATTATAAAAATATAAGACTAGTTTTATAAATAAAAACATTAAAAAAATCATAGGAAGTATATAAAGATACATAAAATGGAAATAAGGACATGAAAATAACTAAAAATTATTTAATACAAATATATACCATTTTTTTAATAATTGGGAGATTTAAATTTCTACCCTCACCTATCACATAATAATTTTTGATGCATATGTTTGCAATATATAAAGGATATCAAATATCAAGAATAAACAATAACTAAACCCATGAGTGGAAAACATGTTGCATAATAATGTAATAATACATAGTAAAATGATAAAGGTTCACAAAATAATATGTTAATAAAACATATTTAGAATCATTATATTTTTTTATAAATAATAATATTATAGGTTATGAATAAAAGAATAATGGTGAAATAAACAACATAATAATTATACTTGGTAGGTTTAATAAATAAATTCTCTACCAGAATAATTAAAAGAGGATAAGGATTCATAAGAAGGGCATAAGTACATATAAATACCCTAAAAATAGATATGGATAATTTTATTATGTGTTCAATGAATGGGTTATTACAATAATAAAATAAATTAGGTTTAATATAGGAGATACATGAAATTAAGGCACTTAGAAATATTTTCCTTACATATTTGTATAGTTTAGAATAAAGGCATTTTTATAAAAATTAAGGAAATAAGTGATCCTACATAGTGATATAATGAAAACAAATCTATAAATAACATAATTAGAGTATATGATATATAATAAGATAGATAGATAGGTAAAGCGAGAGAATAATCCAAAATACGGAAGAATTCAATGCGAGCCCCCTTACAAATAAAAAAGGTATGGGAAATGAATATATAAGAGAGGTAAAGATATGAGTAATATAAAAAACATAATTATAAGATATTATTTTATATATTTGAAACGTTTTAGACAATATATATAAGAGAATATTAGCATTAGAGAAACAATATATTAAAAAATGGCGATTTTGAATAGATTAACTTACCCCATGTAAAACTTTCATTGTAATCTTTTTGAACCTCCTGAATAATTGTATTATACAAATTAATTACATATTAATGAACATTAATAATGTTTATTTCAATTATTTTCATTAATTTAGTATCATCTATTATTTTATTATCGAATTCATCATTCTTATATTGATCATCTGGAGTTTCTCACTTCAAATTTCAAAGGTTATTCAGTATAATGGAAATCTATAAAGATATTTATTAAATAATTTTATAACATCTAGAAGTGTATGGGTTTTTTTTGAATGCCATTATAGTTATAAAAAATTTAAATACTTTAGTATTAAACTTATAACACATATAAATCACAAAGTGTTTCTAGTAAGAACATTTTGGGCGGTTAAAAATGACCATGATTATTTTATTTTGTGAATGTTCAAAATATTATTCTTATTTTTTTCATTCCACAGTCATGAAAATTATTTCAATGGATTTTTAATATTAAAATTCTTAATTAATTTAATTTTTAAAACCATTTATTAATATGTAAATATAAACATCACCATTTACAAAAGTGGAATAAACAAGCAAGTGGGAACAATGTTTTTATTAATGCATAGAAAAATGAAAAAATAATCAATATTTGGATTAAATAATTATATAATAATTTAATTATGATACTTATTTAATGATATTTTAATTATAATTTATATATAGAAGTGTTTTCATAATAATGAAAATAACATCATTGGAATGAGTTTTTGTTACCTTCTCTTTGAGACTTATCCTTTGGAATACACTATTGGACTTTGAAAAATGGTCATTTAACTAGATCGAAGATTCCCCAACATGGATAGGATATTTTTGTGTGGGAATTTTCAAGATCATAGGAAATAGAATAATTATTAAATGGGAATAAAAAATGGAGAACAAAGTGTGTATTTATAGGATGGAAAGGAGGGTTTTTGAATAATATATTAAATAATTTATCATTTTTGAAGAGGCATTAAATATTATGGATTATTTTGAAAAATAATAGTATGTTTTCAATAAATATATATTTTCTTAACATCAAAATATTTATAAAACTTAGTGGTATAATATGAGTAATTTAGTTTCATTAATGATTAAAAAATAGTTTCCTATTAAAATATCATACACTTTAGACTTTGTTAATTAATTTATAGGTTTTTAATTTCAATTTATTATTTTTAGATATTTTATTTTACTCATTAAATAAATTTTAAATTATTATAAATCTATTATAAATTATTGAAACATTTTTTCATCATAATAAATTTATAAAACATTCTATATACGCAAAAATATATTTTTATTATTCACCCCAAAATTCATCTTTATTCAAAAAATACAAAATTCTAACTCTTTGTTTATTTTAATGACCTGGTTTAGAAAAATAAAACCATTAATAAAAATAAATTTCTAGTTTAGTTAATACCAATATTTTCATTTTAACAAAATAAATTATGGTTTCTGTCAAAGAAATTAAAACATACTTCTAAAATATAAACTTATATTAACATCATATTACAATAATTAATTTATTTTATATTAATGTTTATATTTTATTGTTTTATATGATAAAAATTACTTATAATGTTACATCACAAGTTCCCCTAATATAAATTTTACTATTATGATAGTCAAGTTGCTACTAAAACTATTAACTTACAATTTAAATGGACACATTTTCAAAGACTATATCACCCATGTATATTATTCACAACAAATATATAATTCCAATATAAACTAATTTATTACATTATTCATCATTCACATAGTTTTCTATTAAGTTTATCAGAATTTTCATATTACTTATAATTTTTTGGCTTAATCTCAAAGGGTTTTTCATGACAGTCATATTTCTACGAGACCATGACCCATCAATTTTAAATATTTTAGTTATTTAATTTTATTATGTTTACTATATATTCATATTATTATTATTATGTAATATATTAATATTTTATATATAATTTTTTATATTAAAGGAATATAATAGTGTTTAGTTATTAATTTAGTTGATGTAATAATATATTATAGTATTTCAAGGAAAAGAAATTCAACTGTGAAGAATATTAGTTTTAGAGAAGGAATTTTCATAAAAGAATGGGATGTAAAATTAGGAAACATATCAGTGGTATAATGGTGAGTTTTATACTCACACACTAGAGAAACACCTCGGTGTCCTGGAATACCCCATTTTTTGGTATGAGGGTTTGGGTCAGGACCCATGTATAGGGGATCCAAATAAAGAATCTTTGCAGGGTTATGGAGATTAGAACAATGTAGGGCATTGGGTTCTTAGTGGTTCAATTTGAATTCATCATTTTTATTCCTCATATATGATCAATTTAGTAGTCAATAATTTTTCTAATTATATGAATTTCTTGATATATCATAAGTTCATTTTAATATTTCATATTGGTGTATTTTATTTTTTTGGACAAAATTTTACAATAAAATATATTATCCATACTCTGATATTTCTATATGAATATTATTTTGTTTATATATTGTTTTATTAATAATATATGAGGTTATAGTCTTCCCATTATTGATCATGTACCCTTTTTTCATATAGGTATGCTTAGGAATAAAAGGAGAAACACTTGAGGTAACACAATGATCCTTGGCTTGGGCCACGAGTGAATTATTCTCCATAGAATATTACAAAATGATATTAAATATTTTTATTGGTATTGGGAAATAGTGTATGGAGATAGGATTTATTGCAACAAGGAATACATACTGACCTTGTCCCAAGATAACCTATGTAAGATGAAGTTAAATGTTTCCATGGTTGTGGGATTATAGTTATTGGTTTTGATGTTATGGTTTTTCTACATTAAGAAGTATGATGTTTTTTATAAATTTATATTTTTCTTTTAGAGAAGGGTTATAATATTGAGTTTTTACATGAATCATACTTGGAATAGAGGTTTACCTAACATTCTCATGAGTTATTGTGACTAGAATAATAATTTTATTAAAAAGGTTTTGGTAAGACTATTCTGAAAGGGTTCTTGAATGTCCTTAAAGAAAAGGGTTTTGGTTGACTGAAACATGGAAAAAAATTATTAGACATTTAAGGAATAAATTATTGGGTGTTTTTAATTAACATTTATTAATAATTATGATTTTTTAAATGTTTTCAAATTTGATATAATGATATAATGATATTTACATGACTATGATGATAACCCTATATTAGGTTCATATAGGAAATAAATTCCATGGTTATGGATTATTAATAACATCATATACCTTATTTATGGTTTGGTACATGCATGGTGTTTCTTTCTGATTTATAAACCCTTGAGTGGGTAGATTAGTTATGTTGATATCCTTGTTAATGTATGAAATCAAAATTATAGTTTGTTATTTACTTGTATGTTGTTTTATTGATAGGGAAGGATTGGTTGGTTGCCTGTATTAGTTGGATGGGTTTCTAAGATTAATATTGTTTAGATATGTTTCATGGTAGTATGAGTATTGTTTGGTTACAAGGAAATATGAGAGTGTATTCCCACATATGAGAATATGATCTGAGAATCATTATATGTTATGGTTTAGTTTTTATCACTTTACCTGGAGGAATGTGAGGGAATATGCATATGATATATGAAATTTGTAAGATGGTTATATTGGCTCATGATAATGATAGGTAAGTATTCACTCTTACCTAAATAATGATAATGTATGATGTTGCTTCATAAGTGATATATAGCATGGTGTGATGTGATATTGATTATTTGGAGGCTAAATAAAAACAATTTACTCTAGAACTAAATATAATCCATCTATTCTAACCCATTAGATGTATAATTATCTCAGTGATATCTAGATTTATAGTGAACACCTTATTTGATTATTATTATGTGGTATTTGGATAGAGATATTGTGTTGAGTGGATATTGTGTTGTAGTGCATGGGGCTACCGAGGAACTGTCAGTGCAGTGCATAGGGGTTCCATATTTTAGTATGAACAAGGTGTGGTGGAGTACTAAATGATGAATTAAATGTATTATTTTCAATGTTAATATGTAATGGATGTTGTATTCATAATTTATGAAATTATATGGGAGAGTTATTGATTCAATTTGGAAAATTTTATAGAATATATAGTTATAATAGTCTGGTTATGTGGCAAGGATGACTGTATCCACTTCAAACTTTGTGGTAGTTGGAAAAAATCAGGTCTTATGTTATACCTTGGTTCACTAGTGATACATTATAATGAATATTGGGGATAATAAGACATATTATAAAGAGTTTATAATAACTCGAGTTATCATGTATCAATGGAATTATGAAACATAACAGACTATAGTATAACTATATCCAATGAGAATTTGAGATTAGGACTTGGTACTGAAAGGGAGATTTTATGCATATGATTATAATATTAAGATATGTATTTTGGGGGAGGAGGATTGGGTAGGAAAGACCTAGGATTAATTATAATGTTTGGTTATAACTAAAACCATCTTTTTTAGTTTATGTAGATACCCAATGAAAGGATAGTGGGATTTCAACGAAGACTAGTGGGATTAGAAGCATCGATTTGGCTACTACTAAAATACTGGAGGTCCATTAGAAATCCTCTAAGAGTAATGTGGTACATCAAACTACTTATGAGGGTCTATTTATATAACAACCGATGCAATCAATATCTTATGTAATTATATGAGAGAAAAAATACAATATAATTGAATATTGGGTGAATTTGAAATACTAAATTTAGATCAATAATGAATTTCATTGTACACATCTGAGATGTTTAAATGATGGATTTAGATATCAAAATAATTGGAGCAATTTTTTTGGATGTCAGGTAATTAGAAATAAATTTATTGAGTGGCTAGTAATGTTTTTAGGTAATCAATGTGATAAAACAGAGTTCATTATACAATGTATAGTGGACTTGGCCTACTGGTTTGTCCATCACTAGAAACTAGGTACCTGGTGGGCTAGTAGTAGTTGGTTTAGGGCCACTGAGTACTTGATATAACCAATTTGGGTTTTTAGGTGTGAATAAAAGTTATAATTTATTTAATTAAAAACAAAAATTCCACAATATTTCTTTAGTTTGGGAATTCAGTTATAGGGATGCCAAGAAACCCATCCTACTCTTTCTATTTTTTTATTCTACCTCAATATTTGTTGATCCATATAATTTTATATGGATTCTTAAGGTGGTATCGCTTCTTAGTCCATTCCAATTTCTCATCTATAGTGTGGATTTTGTAAAAATTCATCAATGTTTGGAAATTAAGATTCAATTACTCTTGAATAAGTGGTAGTATCATTTGAGTTTGTAGTTAAACCATAGAAAATGGTCTTCATAGAGTTAAATTAATTAGGGAATAAATTTAAAATCGATGGGGTTTTGATTATGTTTTTAATGAAATTCTAAACAATAAGATTTAATATAGTTTAAGAATTATTTAAAAAATTAATCATCTAACATTAAATTTACAATAAATATTATAATTATTAATTTTTATAATAATGTTTCTATTTATTCATAGAATTTCCAAAATTACATAAAAAATAAGATAAAGGGGGTTGATTTACACTATACTAAATATTCCAACCACTGAAAATTATTTTTATAGTATATTCTATGTTTTGAGATATAAAATTATTGAATATGAAATTTAATTTGGGAAACCATTTTAATCATCTGGTTGAGATCAATTTTTAATTATTTCTCATTCTAAGAAAATATATAATCCATTAATATAATTATTTATATGAAATTAAATCCTAGTATTTCGTACACACAACATTGAAAAATGAATTTAATAATGGAAACTACTGATTCATCAACCTCTAAAAATAATAAAATGTAGCATCATCATACCCTCAATATTGTATAACATATATTTTGAATAATATTCCAAAATGAGATGAAAAAAATTTTGATATGAATAATCATAACATCTATTTCAAGATAATTATCCTCTATCATTGAAAACATTTCTATACAGTGAATTCATTCCTATTTCTACAAAATTATCCCTCAATTTATATATTTTTTTAACCTCATTTATTGATATCATACATTAATTATCCAACAAATTCCATTTTTAAATATTATGGAATGAAAGAGTTCTAGTGTGGATGGGTATGATGAAAATTTCTATAACATAATTCAAAAAAATTATTTTTTAATGCTTTGATCAAAATATTTTTCTTATAATAGATGGCATGACCTGTTCACATTTTTTATGCCTCCAATGTGACAGACTACTCTTTACAACCATCCTATTCCTTATGAATGGATTAATTGAAAAATAACACACCATCCCTGTATATTGACACCATTTTTTTACTTTGTTATAATCCACTCTTCCAAATTTTATTTCAGTAAAACATAAAAAAAACTAAAATAAAAAAGGTAGTACCTAGAAAATAAGAAATTAACTACAAAAATATAAAAAATTAATGATAAATCTTTAAACACCAAATTATCTCAAATTTAAAGTGTAAAACTTATAGGAAGAGATATATAAAACACAAAACCACCATTTTTAGATTAAACAACATGATTACCAATTCATTCATTAGTTATCAAATCACTAAAAAAATCATACATTTGTAAAAATAGTTTTTCCAAAATTCAAACCACTCATGTTAAAAAATTTACATCTTCAATCAATTTATTTTATGACTAATAAAAATAATATTTAATCTATCAATAATGAAAATTTTTCAATGATATACTTAGTTTATAGAAACAAATACTCTTACTAATGGATTTTAATATATTCTTATCTCAATTGACGAAAATTAAAATCTATTATCAATGGATGAGAATTAGAAGACAAAAAAGTTGACAAATTTCCTGATATTTATGGGATAGTGGATGTTTTTTATGTTTGGGTCAATTTTTTTTCACAATTATTATTTTTTTTAAATTATATTCACCCAAGATCAAACCTCCATACTTATTTTTTTTCCACTAGGAAAATAATTTATTCATTATAAATCCAAAAAAAACTTATTGATAAAATTCCTTTAAAATTATTCCTATAACCATTATTTTATCATTAATTAATGGATTAATATACTTATAGGTTTCACTAAATGTAGGGTAACCAGATAATTAATTACAAGTTGTACTTAATCTTGTAAAAAAATAGTTACATTCCTCAATAAATTAGAAACTAAAATTGAGCTTCTGATTAAGAGAAAACATTGGATAATAAATCATTCCTTTAATTATCCTTTTCAAATATAATTTTATGCTTCCCAAAAAACATAATTTTAAATGAACATTGGAAGTAAAATGAGGATATTTAATAAAAATGAAATATAGTTTGTAAATAGTCTTCAACTAATACCTAAATCATTAAATGTTTTTCTTAAAATTCATAATAATGTCATTATAAAATTAAATAATATTCTATGATAAATACATTGTGATTATATTCATTCATTAATAATATTAAAATATAGTGATTATAAGGGGTAAAATTACTTTAAATCATTGAATTAATATTTTATGATAGCAAGGATGAGAATTAATGTCAATGTATTTTCAAAAAATAAATATTTCTAAAAATTTATTATAACTGAACTAGATATTTATTAGCGGTAATTTATTGGTGGGTTTAATGGAATAAATAAAATTTCAAATAAAAAATTACATGTTAGATAATTACAATTGATATGAGCTTTTGTTCTATATATTTCATTGTTAGAATGTTCTAGTTTGTAGGGGGCTTCATTTTAGTTTATAAGTATTAGTTTTTAAACAAAAATAATGGAAACCACTGATAAAATAAAATTTATTAAAAGGGATACTATATAGATACTCCACCTAATTTAATTTTGTTTTTTTCATAGTCTCTCACTCTAATGGTGGGTATAATGTAGATCGATGATATGCCTCTATAGAATTGTGAATGTGTAATCCCATTAGGTTGAACTATGAGGAAAATCCTAGTTGAGTATATTTAATCATCTATAGCCTTTGGTCCATGAGATAGACATATATTATATGTTTATGAATGTATCATTTGATCTAATAGACATATACTCTTATCCCATAGACCTTTTTAAGGATATCAATACTCATTTTTTGTTTTTTATCATCTGTTGGGTTGGAGGTCATGGAAGTTGGAGTTTAATCTCCATCCTCAAGAGATCAAGTGACTCTACTCTTACCTGTGAAACTTCTCAACCTTATGCTATTATAAATAGATCTGATAATTTTAAATGGAAGCTTAAATTTCAAAATGATGCATTATCTACTTATTAATGACCTCAATCATATTGAAATTCTTAAATGTTTTCTTCTATAACTCATATTGCAGTGAATTTTATATTCATGTAATAAAACATCCAACTAAAACACATCCCTATTCATTTACTACCATAAAAATTACATGTTATATAATGAAAAGGTAGAATTTATTTGGGTACGTTTCTCTATGTATTGATGAAATGATAGATATTTACATCCAAAAAACATGTTTCCATTTCCCATAGGCATCATTATTTTTTTCATGATTCAATAAAGGTATTAGTGTGTTTGAAATCTCAACCACTGTGGATTCACCTTTTAGGTATTGTACACAATTTTATTAGTAATAATCCATATATAGAATAATTATTTATCTTTATAATAATCATCCTAATTCCTGTATTAGGGGGATTAATTGAGTTGGTATGGTCATTTACTATGATTATTGGATAATTTTCAAAAATATGGAAGTAGGTGATTGACTGTAAAATGTTGTGATTCACCATTTTGATTCCTCCCCACCATCCTTAGTCTCATCAAATGCTTCCTGGAGGCTGACTAGAAACTCTAATTTCATTTTATCATACACAATTATAATAAACACTATAAATATAATCTATCTTATAACACTAAGTAAGAGAATGATCATATCATTTAGTCCAAATGTGACAATGATTAAGGTCAATTTTTCCTGGATTTACATGTGTCTACTACATTAACATGTTGTAGAACTTTTTCTCATTGGGACTAGTCATCATTTAGGAGTAATTATTCTTGGTGGCCCTCTGGCATGAAGGTTCTTTATAAAATAAAATGAAAATAAAAAAAATCAGAATGGAATGAAAAGAAAATGTAAATGAAAAATAATGAGAAACAGAAGAAAAATATAATGAATGCATAAGAAAAGAAGAAAAATGGGAAAAATATTAAATATAGAAGAAAGTAAAATGAACTTCAAACTAAAAGAAGAAGTTTAAGAAAAAAATTTATTTTAACATAGAGTATGATTTAAAGTAACAACTCATGAATAAATTGAGAGGTGAAAGAAAGAGTGGAGGTGTGGTGTGTAAAAAATAATGAAGTAATACCTTTTTTATAGACCAAGAGTTAGAATGAATCCATGATGCATTGGAAGGAAACAAGTCTAATTTATGGCATAGATAATTTTTATGAGCTATAATGACCCAAATTTTTAAATAAGGTATGAATATTTAAATTTTGATATTTAATACCTTAAATGAACCTAATTATGACTCTTAATAGAGTCACAAATGTCACAGGAGTGCCCAAGGCTTGTTCGGAGCCCAAAGATCTTGAAAATATGCTAAGTGACTGGGTTGCAGAGTTTATCTATACTGTGCACCCAAGGGAGAAAAACTGTGTTGATACAGGAAAGGGAACATGCATGTTCACATAGTTTATCAAGTACTATTTGGGACTAATATCACGTTCGTGTGTCCTATTTTTGTTTTGGGACAAATCATTACCACAAGATTTGTGCACAACTTTCTAACAGTGTGCCTAAACCATATGGCCCAAAACTTTTGGTTGAAATGTTTATTTTAACCTCACTTAAACTTAAAGTTCCCTTTCATTTCATTCTTCCTCCAGTGGCCAAAATATTTGTTTTATTTTGTATTTGAGCTCAAACCCTCACAAGCATCAATATCATACAAATCCTTCTCCTAATGTCCAATATTTGATCTGATGTAAGCGTCCGATACCTCAAGGTAAGGCTAACCACACCTATACTTATTTCCTCACTAAATTTAGTAATCTATTTCACTATATATATATTTAGATTCATTCACCCTATTTCAATGTCATTGTATGGAAACTTGGATTTCTTATAACCTTCTTTGATTCTGAGGTCGATATCAAGAGAGGCATCATCTATCCCCTAAGGTTGGTGGTCACGTCATTTTCCATTTGAGATTTGTTCATTTCCTAATTATTTCATCATGTCTTGTTCCATACTTCACCAAGCATGGTTACATCATGTATAATTTACCTTAGTGTTGTGATATAGGTTGTTTTAATCTAGATTAGGTGTTTTAAAATCACTCATACTCAATATGGACACATTTAGGTATTCCACCTTGAAATTGTTCATTTTTACCAAATGGATCAAAATGCTTAGAACCTAATTTGGATTCTATATTGACCCTTTAAATGAAATAGTCCTCTTTCCATGTGTGTTACATTGAAAATAAGACACCTCATGGGTGTCTATTCTTTTTAGAATTTTAATTTCCCAAGTGGGCATTCGAGTTGTTGCCCGTGACTTCCTCGTGACACTTGAACATTTAAATTAGATGATTTGCCTACGGTGGGTGGTTCTACTTAAATGTATAGTTCAAGATGGTAGAATCCATTAAATTTATTAAACATTATCCCTTCCTTGTCACTTGTACCATGTTGAATCAGTTTTACATGTTTATGCAAATTGAGTGAGATGACCTTGTATAAGATGGCTCATAACAAATGACATGCTTTTGATGAAATTGAAGAAATGGTTTTCAAATGAAATCATCCCTTGAAATGGTATGACCATACCCCCACTTATTATTACTAATAATATTATTCTTTTGAAATGTAATGTTTGAAATGAGATTGAACATTGTTAAAGGAGCACATGGGAGGTTTTTCCTCATGTGTCATGTTATATACTTGATCAAGCCTTGGTTATTTGAAAGGACTGACGACATGAGATAAGAGGTAATGAATTATGATCATCTTATTAAATTTGAACATTATTATATATTGGAATATAAAAATAATTCTATATGGGAGGTAAATACCATCCCAATTGTACATATTATATTCCTTTATAGAAGACGAGATGTTTTAAGGCGAACAATGAGGCACGATGATCCATGATCCACTTACATCGGTGTTGGGCATGGAGACCCTCACAAGTGATTCAATATGGGTTATGAGATTTTGAGTGCCACATTCCATCTGGAGTGTTTCCATAGAATGAACACTCACCATCCCGAGTGTCATAACACCCCACTCTATCGGGATGTACGGATTACTACCTCTTGGGTAGAGCTTATCAACTCGCAGACTAGTGTTGGATGTCTTCATGTTACATCCTTGTCCACTACAGAATATATATATAGTGACATACTAAGCATGATCTGAAGTAGGTAGACCTTTCAGGTGTCCCATAGGAACCTATACAAGAGTTTTTTTTAATTTTTTTCAGCATTGATTTACATTCCAATATATATCTGCACACTATTTATTTAGTAGCACCTACTCAGATTACACATAGACACTTTTGGTGGTGGAATACTAAAGTTTTCATTTGAAAACTTACTCAATCAACCCTTGGAACTTGAGAATATTATGTTGTTGTAGATTCGAGTAAGGTTTGAGTCCCTTCTACAAGTTTTTGACTTGTGTATATAGCTAGAGATTAGGATATAGGGACAGGTTTAAGCTCAAGATGCTCATGGAGATATTTTTTTCCTTTTGTTTCTTTTTTACTACTCTATAGAATGGTATTATATGTTCATTAATTTCTATACTATCATCATTCCATTCATCATTGTATCAAAAATTACCTTTTATTCTTTTTCTTATGTTATTCAATAATTCATTTATCTATTTCTTCCGCTGCTTGTTTACATAATTATTTACTCTACTTCCACCGTTTGTTGTATTTGTTTGTTGTGTTATGATTTCACTACAATTTATATTTTCTTATATCTGTTTTGATACTCTGAAATGAGGGTATTGTCTCCCACCATACCAAACTTACACCCTCACTACTAGTGGGAAACCTATGGTGTATGGGGAGGCAAGCTTAAGGCAATGTGGAAAACCAGGTCCAAGGCATGGGCTAAGTGGCATCTGGATTTGGGATGTAAAAAAGTGGTATCATAGAGGTTACATTCTTTCTTTACTATTTGGAGACAATATATTTGAGTTTGGAAAATTATTGGGACTCGGTTACAAGTCATGCTTGGGTGTCATGAACCCATGTATGGGGTAAAATACAAGTTGTCAGAATTATCATTGTTGTTCTATTTATAACTATTTATTATTGAAAACATTTCACCATCGATTGATTCACATGTTTTGTGATGTTATTGATATTGGTGTTATTGGAATTATTATTTCATTACTTTAAATAGATGAAATGAGGGCTCTGTATTAGATCATGCATCACGATAGGAACAATATGAAGAGGCCATTAATTTTTTCTATGTCATGTTTAATTTGTAGTGAGAATTTACTATTGTATAGTTATTGTGACTTGTTATATATATATATATATATATATATATATATATGATAAAATATTTTACAGGTTTTGGATTGCATTATGGTGTGAGTTTACTGGGTACCACATTTTTATTTATAAGGTGCCTGAGCCCTTGTGCATCCGAAAATGGTATCCGATCTAGCTCAATCGTTATAAAGTGAAATGAAATACAAGTGAATTTCATCATCTAGTTCATAATGTTTCTGGTCCCTTATGGACCGAAAAATGGTAAATAATTGGATTTAGTTATTTATAAATGTTTTAAATGGATAAGTGAGCACTTTTAAAATTAAAATGGCCTTTAAATCAAAACATCCATCTTATACATGTCTCACCACGAAACATAGACCCAAACCCAACCTTAGTAGTAAGTAGTGGGGTATATTCAAGTGGTATTCTAGAATGTTATGGTATGTTCAATTGTCTAGACCTAGATTTTGAAGTGTATGAAAAGGAGTGATAATTATCAGGGGAAAGATTTAGTACAAATCATAGTTTATTAAATACAATATTCTGATTTGTTTGAATCTATTATAAGACATTAATTTAGAATCGTAACATCATGAAACCACGACGCACTCCTGTCATACTCCCTAAGGGTGGTGATGTTTATGTTCATGATGTAGTGGGCCATGATCCACTAGTCTCTCCTCCTATCAAGCCACCAGTGGATCCTCCTCATATTCTGAATGTATTCATTGATGAAAAGTTTTGATAGGAATTTCTATGTATACTAAAGTGTATGAAAGGTGATGTGAGACGTACCCCGAGTATGGGAGAGTCAACTCATGAGTTTTAGAAATAGAATCCTCGCACTTTATTGGCGGATGGAAGACCACTTGCTATAGAGTCTTGGATTGAGGCGATCCTATCTATATTTGAGATCTTCAAGACACCTCTATATTGGAGGGTTATGCTAGCATCCTACATGATACATGACTCAACTAAGAGGTGGTGGGATGTCATCACCTATGAAGATTAGTATAGAGAGATGATTTTGGCCAAATTTTAGATCGTCTTCTATAACTGATTCTTTCGTCGGGCTCTTGGGGTTGAAAGAGATACATAATTTATAAACTTGCATTAGGGAACCATATAAGTTAAAGAATACTCATTCCATTTCACTTAGCTATAGCAGTTTATTCACTCTATCTATTAGTGATCTGATGAGTCCTAGGTGTTTTGAGAATTGACTGTGTTATTATATCATGTTGCAGGTCAATGTCTTCCAGCTAATGAACATTACTAAAATCATTAACCACGACCTAATTACAGAGTGGAATATAAGTGAAGTTGATGGTTTGAGGTGGGGTGGTTCGGTGCTTAGGGAATCCATTGGATATTATTTTGGTTGAAAGCAATGCTTTGAGGTATCTTTTGGTGGTTGTAGTGGTCAGGATCCTCTTACGAGTATCTCTATTATCTGTCACCAGTGATAAATGTCATGGAATGTTAGAAAGTAATGTCTATGGGAACCAGTTGAGTGTAGAGGCTATGGAAGGATGGTCCATCTCTATCATTTATATAGGTGATTCTATCTAGTTCCATCTGAACAATGATCAACACCCAATCCTTGGGCAAGAGTGGGGTCAGTAGAATCATGATAGTTTGGTAGCTGGAATACCACCATCCGATTTGTTTAAGGTTGGAATTAAGGTAGAGGAAGTTAAATATATAATTCTCAGTGCCAGTAGAGCAGGTCTACTCAGGGTAGTCAGATAGTGAATTTGGTTGGTAGTATAGGCTAGTTACAAGCGTTCCATACTACGCCACATGATCAAAGTTTCGAACCATCTAAAAAAGGAGGTACTACTCTAGTTACCTACACATTAGTGTCTATTTTTTGATACAGGTGCATCTTAGTCATTTATATATAAGATAATCACTTAGATTTTGGGCCTCAATATCGAGTACTGTCATGGAATTATGAATCTAGATATGTCTTTAGGTATCCATTCAAAGGGTGTTAACTACAGTTATAGTTATCCCCTTGAGATAGGCGGTTACCTTTTCATATGGAACCTGTATGTCCACCAAATGTTGAGATTTGATGTAATCATTAGGATGGACTGGTTTGTTCCCTACATATCTCATATTGACTATTATCATAGTAGGGAGACACTTCTATAACTTGAGGTAATTACACACATTCATAAGGGAGAATGGAATCTTTGGGCTACATGATCAGGACCTGAGTAGATGAAGCAATGTAATGTGACATTGTAGGTCACCAATACTTACCATAATGAAAATGGTTACAACCCACTATATTTCCAATAAAAGTGGAGTGTTACAGATATGTCTTTTTAGATGACTTCTCTGGTCTACATCCGATGCAATATGTGGGTATCACTATTGTAATTTTTATAAGAGTTTTACTAGTGACCATTCCTTCTTATAGGATGGAACCTAAGGAGATTCTGGAGTTCAAGAATTAGATAGAGGATATGGAGCTTAATGGATTTATACACACCATCACTTCTCCTTGGGTATTACTAGTCCACTTTTCTAAGTAGTCAGATGATACCCTTAGGCATTTTGGGGATTACCATTAGTTTAACCAACTTACTACTGAGAACGGGCATCCACTATCGAGAATAGATGACCTCTTTGATTAGCTATGAGGAGTGAGGGTGTTTTCAAATATAGATCATAGGTTTATATATCATTAGGTGCATGTCGGGACTTTAAACGTACCTCACACAACTTTCAAGAGTAGGTGTTGTCTATACGAGAACCTGGTTATGTTGTTCAGGCTCATGAACACACTTTTAGTTATGATGGATCCTATAAATCAGGATTCCCACCCATATATGGATTCATTTGTGGTATTCTTGATTGATGATATCTTATTGTATTCACACTCCATACATGACCATGAAATCCACCTTGCGATGATGCTAAGTACACTAAGAGAGAATTATCTATTTGCTATGTTTAGTAAATGACACTTCTAGAATGATATATTCCACTTCATGGGTCATATCATCTCGGAATCAAGACATTCATTTGATTGTGTGAAAGTGAGAAATATGGTTTCTTGGGAGCAGGAAAATAATATATTTTATATTTAGAGTTTCTTGGGGATTTCTGGTTACTATAGATGATTCATCCAAGATTTCTCATTCCATACAACACCGCTTAAGGGATTGAGAAAGAAGGAAGTGAAATTACTATATTCAGAAGATTGTGAAGAATCATTTTAGGTGTTGAAGGAAAAATTGACATTAGTGTCGATACTAATTCTTTTAGATCTAATAAAGGAGTATACAATTTAATATAATGAATTTGGTATCAGTCTTGGAGTTGTTCTTATGAATGATGAGTGATTATTTGTGTATAGTTCTCATCATTTGAGGCCTCATGAGTGGAATTACCCAACGTACAACCTCTATCTCACTACAGTGGTTCATGCCATTTTTTGTTGGAGACACACTCTTATAGGATAACATTTATTCGGTATATATAGAGCAAAAAATAATTAAATAAATTTTTACTCAATGGGGACTAAATATTAAGAAACACAAGTGGGTTGAGTACCTAAAGCCATTTTATTTTGAGCTTGCCTACACTATAGGAAAAGGGAAATCGGTTGCTGATGTTATAAGCCCAACGACTCATACACATGCAGTTCAGGAATCCAAAGATGAATGGAAGCTTTTTGTATTATTCTAATAGATTTGTCAAGTTTTAGGAGTACCATGGAAAAACTATCCTCTGATCATTTGTAGTGACATATACTCTTATGGAATTTGTATTGTCGAGACAACTGTCTGATAATGAAGGCCTTATCATGTGAGAAAGTGCCTCAAATGATAGTACATCTTCTGATTGGATGGTTGATGGGGATGATATATTATTGTTATGTGGGTGGGTATGGGTCCTGATAGACATCATAGAGGAGATGATGAGGGATTTCCCCTCCTAAGCATGGCCGGTTCAAACCAGTGTCACCAAAATGTAATGAGATCTACAATTACGGTACTGGTGACATAGAAAAAAAATTAAGATAGATGGTTTCATCATTCAATATTCCACCTACCAACAGTTAAAGGAGGAACCTCAACATTTGGATGGGATTCTCCAGCTTTTTTCTATTCCTAAGTTGAAATGGGATGATGTATCAATGGTCTTTTGGTCTGATCTATCAAAATCACCACATGGAAATGACACAGTGTGGGTTGTCATTGATTGTATGATGAAGGCCACACACATCTGACCTTTTCTTGATAAATTTTCAGTAGAAGAGCTAGGAAGGATATTTGTAAAAGAGGTGGTACGTTATCATGGAGAGCATTGTTCTATCACTTCTAACAAAGATTCTTGTTTCACATCATGATTTCGACAGGGGTTGCAGAAGGCCTTGATTATGAAGGTACTTTTGAGAATAACCTATCACCCTCAGTTTGATGGATAGACAGAGTGTACAATTTAGGTCCTAAAGGAAATTCTTTGTGCATGTGTTATCATCTTTGGGGGTTCCAAGGAGAAAAAAATTCCCCTCATCGAGTTTCCTCATAACAACATCTTCTCATCTACCACTGAGATGGCTCCCTATGAAGCCTTATATGATAGGCCTTGTTTCTCAACTTTTTGATGGAAAGAGGTAGGAGAATCATGTATGATTTGACCATGTCTCGTTAAAGAGACTACATAGTAGGTCTAACTGATTAGAAATTAAATTCTGACATCTCAGTCGAGATAGTAGTCTTATGCTAACATATTTTGGAAACCACTTGAGTTTGGTATCGGAGACCGGGTTTTCTTGCAAGTCTCACCTAGGTTGGGGCATGGATGCATTTATAAGAAGATTAAGCTGTCACAAAGGTTCATTATGTTGAAATAGTGGGTGACCTAGACCCAACTATGTAGTACTTTTGATTACCGTATCATGTGTATAGTTAGATATGCATGATCATATCTTACCATTATAGTGAAGACTTTTCTGTATCCACTATGATAATGGTAATGTCCAAGGGTTAATTTTCGTGTTGAGAGGTTATAGTAGATCCCAGACTATAATGATAACCTAGAGATACAATGACATTGATCTTAAATATATGTTCTATAGTCTAGATACATCTTACTGACAGGACACGGTAGATGTATGACTATCAAGTGCAGGGGCTCATAAGCATTGAGACTTCTTCTCATGAAGTTTTCACTTGGTGATCTCTAGTAGTGAGATCATAAGGAGAGACCCGTCAATAGGAACACCACATGTTTTGGGTGTCATTGGTTGTTCTTATCTACGGACACGTGTATTGGTCTCCTGACTTGAGACCATTACCAATGTATATCATTTAATTACATACTTTGATGCAAGGTGAAAACCACGGCAGTAATGTCGTGGCAAGGTAGTTTGTATTGGGTGTGTCATTGGTGGTATGACGTTGGTTGAATGGTCAAGAAAGGATTTGTCGCTTCCAAGTTTTAGAAGATGTATATCTCAGGCCTGGTTGATCAGGATGGTGCCGCCTTCATAAGTCTTTGTCCAAAGCAGTAGAAAGGCAAATCCATCCAGATAGATCAACAAATAATAAAGCAAGATAAGGACTATGACACAAGAGTGTATCCTGATTTATGAGATATTTAATGAAAAAGAGACTATAGTACACAGTTAGTGTTCGTAGGTTGGTAGTCGTTGAAATGACTATCCTTATCTCTTTAGGGGCCATGAAGGGTTGCTATACCATGCTCTTGGTCTGTGGATCTTATTCAATACTATTGAGATAAGGGCCCAGAGGGTCACACACAATAGTGTATTCAAGAAATCGTCCTATTCAGTTGAATAGGTAAATGGACATAGTGGGCCCCGCCATGGGGTCCGAGTGTTGTCCATGTTGTCGATCACCAAAAGAATTAAATAAATTCATTAATATTCAAGTTATGAATATTTGGGATTGAATTTATTTAATGTATTTACAAGTTTAATAAATACTAGAAAATATTAATCGAACGAATATTATTTTAATATTCAAGGTTCGCTTAATATTAAGCGGGAGAAAGAGTCGAGTTTAATGGCTCTGATTTTATCATGTAATATATTTCATATATATTAAAAGTATGTGATAAAATAAATAAATAATATTGATGCATTTTTAAGTCGTCATAGTTATTTATTTAGTGGACGTGGAATTAATGGGGGCTAGAGAACCCAACCTGGTAATTTACACAATCCGCTATAAATTGAGGAGAGGGGCTCAAGCGCAACAACTATTCATGTAAATTTGGCTAGAGCCTCTATCTCCTACTGATATCTAGAGAGAGAAGCTCTCGATCCAAGCTCGGATCGAGTTTCTCCTCACGCATTGTAAGATCGACGAGGCAGTGATCATCAGAACGTCGAATATATCGTCGGATCATCACGCTAGCACCCGGAGATTGATGATCGACATTCCTGCGGATTTTTGTAGCGTGTGTGGACGATATAGAGGGATCATGCTATGGATCCTTCATTCAAAGATCACCGACGACAAGTTGCGGTCGACAACGACTTTAGATATGAAACAGGTAAGTTTTATTTTTAATTTTGTGCTCTTTATAACCTACGCGAGATCCTTGGACCTCTCTGGGGCTCGGATCTTCGGCGACGAAATGTTCCGTCGTCTTGCCGAAAAATTTTTTTAAAATCCCCGGCCCACCGGCTTCTACTACGGGCCCCGGAAACCTAACAGCGGTATCAGAGCGAGCGTGTAGTTTTTTTGATCCAAATAAAATTAATTTGTATAAAATTAAGTAGAGGGTTTAAAATTGGTCAAAACGGATCGAACCGTGTTTCAATCCGATTTCTAATGACCAAGATATGGCCATTTGAAATTTCTGGAATGGATCGTGTTCATGTTTTACTCGGGTTTTAAATATTGTTGATTATTTCCGTTTATCAGAAATAATGCAAGATTTTTTAAGAAATTATATTTATTATAATTATAATTATTATAACTATAATTATATATATAATAATAATATAATAATTTTATTATTATTATATCTAAAGGCTAAAATAGCCTTTAGAAAGATTAAAAAATAAAAAAAATAAAAATAAATAAATAAAGGAAGACCCCAAAGGGGGTCTTCCCGCGTGGATAACCAAAACCAAGACCCAATGGGGTCTTGCTGCGATTTAATAAAAAAAAGGGGCCCTTGGAAAGAAAATCAAAAGAAGAACAAAAAAAGATGCAGGGGGTCCGAGCGGACCCCCTCCCTCCTCCCCGCGCGGTGCACTGCAGTGCCTCCGGGACATCGCACGGGCGTGGTGCACTGCATCGTCGCGCCCCTCTCCCTTCGGACCTCACAGTGCAGTGCCCAGCAGCCAGCACCACCCCGCGCGGCACGCTTCAGGCTACCAAAAACCATGCCAGCACCGCACCCGCGCTCCGCAAGCCGCACAGCCGGCTCGGCCAGCTGCCTCCCCCCCTCCATGCGGACCCGCACGGTGCACCGCCCAGAGCCACTATACCTCTCCACCTCCGCATGCAGCGATGCATGGCTACTCCACCGGCGCGACCTGCTGCAGCACCAGGACGACACCACATCGCCGGCAGTAGCCCCGGGAACCCGTCGCCTGCCTCCTCTCCTCGCCGCAACAACTGCAGCACCAAAACCTGCCAGAACACTCCCCAAGTCCGGCCAGAACCAGGGCTTCTCCTCCTCCTTAGCACGGGACTGCAACGGTCGAGCCCGCCGAAGCAGGCGGCAAGCAGCGACCAGCCTGAGTCGCCCCGACCATTTCTCCCTCTGCTGTCTGCAGCGCCAATGAGCCATCTTCGGTCCAACTGAGGGCCACCATGCCACCTCGGCTACCCGACCAAGCCTTGGACGAACCCTCCCGCCGGAGACCCAAGTGGCCATAAGCCTCGTGGTTACCTCGCACTGCAAGACCCCGCAGCGCCACCATTATAGCTTGGCTCCCACAGGTGTCCCTGCCTCCGGCCGCCGCCCAGTTCTCTTAGCGGGCAGGTAACCCCTGACCCGGGTTTAGTTAAATCAATTAATATAATTAATTAATTTAATTCATTTAATTAATTAATATATTAATTGTGGTGAAAATAAATTTTAATACCCGAGGTTAAAATTAAATTAATTTTTGTAATTAAATTAATTAATTAATTAATTTAATTTTAAGTATTAAAATTAAATTAATTACGTGACTGATAATTAATTAAATTATTTGAATTTATTAATTCATTTAATTTAATTAAATTAAATAACCCTCGTACTTATTTATGAATTTTTAATTTTATCGCGCTTTAAATTACCCACCGTCTAGTCTTGAGCATCGACCTTTGTATGTATACATTTAATTATTATTTTTAATTAATTATTTAAACTGCGTGAGATGTGTGTAATTAATTAAATGACGGTCTGTGCATCATCTTATTTTTCGGTTAAAATGTATAAGGACCTGTGTGTCTAATTTATAAGATGTACAATTATACCTCATTCCCCCTCGCCTGCGCGCGAGTATTTTTGTACCTCAGACGAAGACGATGCAAGACTTGACGTGGACCCTACTAGGATTAGTGGTACTCCAAGATGTGACATGGACCCCGCCAAGACAAGGCAATGATCTATATGAGAAGCAGACATACAACATGGGTTGAGCTGCATCTAGAGTCAAGCTTCGACTCAGGTAATATGCCCTTAGGTCGTTCAGATGCTCAAGACCTGTTGGGTAGTATTATGCCTTTATGCATTTATTTATTATTTTATGCATTTTAGAACAGTGGGAAAATACATAAAATAATAGATAATAAAATACATAAATTAGAGGCGTGTGTTTTTATATTAAAGTTCAGTTGTGAGAGAAACAACATAGATGAACAGGTTTAATTGAAATGGATCACATTCATTGAGAGATAAAACCAATAAAACCCTCAAAGAAAATATTAAGTCACAAATAGCCTTCCATCATTCAAGTTTGAACAAAACCGAGTGTTCGAGGTTCCGGTTCATGCCTTAGCTGAGGGTTCCTCTTACTACCGGGGAGTTCATATTTGTGTGGTGGGTCGACTTAACTAAAATTGTAGCAAAGATATAGCCTTATCTAGTTTGTTGTAATTTTAGAGGCAATCATTGAGTAAATCATTAAATGATTTTTAAAGATGTGACTTCACTCAACAGATCATGGAACTGTGAGCTAATGCGGTTGGCTAGTCAAAATCCTACCTTAGACCCTCCGAGTAGTGGCATAGCCCTAGCTTATAGACTATGAGGGAGGTTCACGGATCCTTGCCACTAGAATGATCAAGAGTATTCTGATTCTAGTATAAAGGGTTCCTAGAATTTGAAAAAATTAGTGGGATACATTTAATGATTAAATAATCAGTAATTTCACATTAGGTAATCACATAAAAGTACAATATGCTAAAGTATATTTGTAGATAATGGCAAGAAATACCACAATAAAATTGCGATAATTATTAGACAAAGTTAATGTCCAAACAAGCACGAAATTCCAAGTGTAGTATAGGCGCTGGCACACATTACTACAATAATGGAAATTCAAGGTGCCTGTGTCCCAACCTGTTAAGCCACCTCAGGAAGCAAGGGTGTAAAAATACTTTCAGGAGACTCTTGAATAAAGCATATAATGGTTCTGTCATAATGCTATCATCAAATTCTGATGTTAGTTGTGGTCGCTACATCAAGACTTGGATGATGATCACATGTAGCCTCATCTCTAAAATCCTTTCGAGGAGAAAGTGAAGCAAGATTTGAATGTGATGGTCACACTCGGTTTGTGTAAAGTGAAAGATAGTTCACAATATTTCATGCCATCCCATTTCTTATACCTTTTACACCCAATTACTCTAGTTTCATTTAAGCATACACACGAACGGTATAGAGTAATCGCTTCATTACCTTTAAGGTAACATTCGCCATGTAATAAGAATATTGGAGATAATTCCATCTTTTATTCTTATGGAGAATAAATTGAATGACAAGGTAAAAAGGCCTATAGAAAGTTACTCCAAAGGCACATTCGTCATTTACTTCAAATAAAAGTGGATGGTTATTTAACAGGAGCTTATTTTCATTACATAATGAAATAAATTCATGGAAGTTAAAAAACTGAAATACAAGAAGAAAGTACCCACTTCTCATTCAGTTTATATTCATCAAATAAAAGTATTGTTTTCTCGAATACTTCTTGGGTATTAAAATACAATATGATTTTCACATATATGTATTGAAATACAATAACCAAATAAGTAGTGAAACATTACAAGAAGTAAAGTGTCTTCTTCAAATAGTCGAGAAAGGGTGATTCCTAAGTTAGCAGGGAGAAACACATAACTTCTAATTGCCAAGTGATTGATTCAAGATGAACAAGTTGTTGAGTATAACCAAAACATTTATCTCACATTCCATTTTGGTCATGATGAGACATTGTTTCCAATTTTGGAATGAGTGTTGTTTATGGTAACATACTCAACAAAATAGTTCGGACATACTTGAATCAAAGGCAATACATGATGAATATAAAATGTAAGACCTACCCAGTTGTGTAAATGTGATTCTTTGTCAAGTAAAAATAAAAGAGAACATCAACTATATACCCAGTATGGTATTTCGGATCGGCATGGCTAAACACCTATGGTATTATTGACACCCTTAGTTTAGACAAAGAAACCTTTAGAAATAAAGGTATGCCACAAAGATTTCTAAGGTTAGTTCAACAAGACAATGTGAACTATTCCAAAGAAAGCAAGAGGTAAAGATACTTCATAAGTTTCCTTTAAGTCATTAAGGAATAGTGAAGTATAATTTTGGTCAGAAGATATGAGTTACTTCGGATCAGCAGGCTGAAGAATATCTTGACCAAGCAATCATCGATCATGATAATGTAGCATGGAGTAATTCCTAAACGCATGTTACCTTATCAAAATCATCGTATTGATGTTCATAAGGAGGATCGATGACGAGTATTACATATTAAAATTCATCAACAAAATTTTAGCATGGAGCAATTCCTAAACGAACATTTTATACATCAAAGTTATGATGTAAGTTGTATTAATGTTACAACCTACAGAAACTTCCATTATATTTCATGATGTGCTTTGCAAATAATGGCTTAAACCCATAACCAATATGCCAACTAAAATGACAAATGGATATCATACGAGTCATAGTACGATGGAAAATCCATTATGTCATAGGATGTGTTTAGATGCAAAGTTTTTGTTAGGATTTAAACAAACTTGCATCAAGTTAAACACGTTGTGCATCTAAATTAACTATCCTAACAGTTTCTTAGGATATTACATAAATCCATAAGATAGAAAAGGTGTAGTCAAGTATTAGACTACATTTCTATACAAGGGTTCACATCTCTATTAGAGATAGTGGGAGCTGAATTGACTTGGACTTAGTTAATGCTCTGGATGCACAAATGGTTGGCATAGGGAACAAGTTCCACAAGTACATGTGGAAAAAAGCATGTTCCACTGACACATACTGTGTAGGAAGAATGAAACCATGGTGATGTTTTTATTTTCACCATGGTCGGTGATGTATATTATTCATTAAGAATAATAAATCCTATAAGTAAGAAGTATATGGCAACGAGCTAAGATTGAAAAGATAAACTAAAATTCAATAATGGATTCCATGTATCAAATTGCAATGGGGCTTATAAATTGAATATTGCGGTGGGTATTCAAATGAAATGATACGTGGATGGTACAAGTATGGTACCAATAAGGCTCGATTGGTTATACTAGGTCGGTACGCCTAAATCTATTAGAATTTTACTTGTCATAGATGAAATTCTTAGATCTTTTTATTGGTCATTCGATGTCAAGATCATCTTTCGTGGAAGGTGTCTATACGACGCAACTAGAAAAAGTTGATGACATCAAATGATGCCAATAAGGGTTGAAATTTACTAAAATCCAATTCTAGATTTAAGTAAACAACAAGATCTCAGAGAATTCATTATAAATGAATCTTTGCCTTGTGTATACCAAAGGTTGGTGGGAGCACCAATGTTTTCCAAGTGAAATATGTTCGGTAACATATGGAAAACAGATTATGATCTTACAGTTAGATAAGACCAGGTTAAAAGAAATTCTCCAATGATTGACTTCAAGTAGAAACCTAGGTTATAGGGAACAGGATCCACTCACATAGATCCAAAGGTTTCTTGGACCTAGTCAATCGTACATATAGTGACATTGTATTGAAAAATACAAGTTGGAACAATTCAAGTTCAGAATTTTTGCTTATATCACATGGATTAATCTCTCTAGGTTAACATGTTCGGAGCATGTGTAGATATTAAAGTTTTGAATTGATACCACATACTTTAGCAATGGATCAATCACATATGCCATAATATGCACAATAATTGATACTGCCATGATGTAATTTATTATAGGCAGATATCAATTATTTCCAGGAGCACTACAAGTGATGCAGTCAGAACTATCATCTTGTACTTTGGAAAGTACAAATGATATGTACCTGGAATATGTAGAGGAAGGTATACTAGTTATGTTGGGACACATACTAGTAGTCCTTAGATCAATTTGATCTAGCATCACAGTTAGGAAAAGGAGATGAGCGATTCAAGATCATAAAATCTAGTGGTAGCCATACCAACAAATATCGAGTACATTGTAGCTTCTAAGGCAGCTAAGAAGCAGTTATAAATTGCAACGATTTGTTCCAATTATTGGATTCGAACCTAGTGAGAAAAGTATTATCATAATGAGAATTATGATATTCTTACTAGCCAAGTTTTCAGGTTATGACAATGAAAAAAGTGATATACTCAGGGATACCCTATCTTGAGAAGTTCTACTCAAGCATATGAGGTCGTATATAGCAGATATTCCACAAAACGAAAACATGACAGGCCCAGAAGTTAAAGCCATTACTCAGCAGAAGCATGGTATTTATCATGTGAGTAGCTAACAAGTTTAGTTATCAAGTTGGCTCTAGTGCAAGTGGGAGTGTTGAAATAGTGGGTTCCCTAGACCCAACTATGTAGTACTTTTGATTATCATATCATGTGTACGGTTAGATATGCATGATGATATCTTACCATTATAGTGAAAACTTTTCTTCATCCACTATGATAATGGTAATGTCCAAAGGTTAATTGTCATGTTAAGAGGTTATAGCAGATCCCATGCTATAATGAGAACCTCGAGATATAATGACATTGATCTTAAATATATGTTCTATAGTCTAGATACATATTACTGACTGGACATGGTAGATGTCTGACTATCAGGTGTTGGGGCTCATAATCATTGAGACTTCTTCTCATGAAGTTCGCACTTGGTGATCTCTAGTAGTGCGATCATGAGGACAGACCCGAAAATAGGAACACCACATGTTTTGGGTGTCATTGGTTGTTCCTATCTACAGACATGTGTGTTGGTCTCCTGACTTGAGACCATTACCAATGTATATCATTTAATTACGTACTTTGAAGCAAGGAAAAAATCATGGCAGTAATTTCGTGGTGAGGTAGTTTGTGTTGTGTGCGTCGTTGGTGGTATGACATTGGTTGAATGGTCAAGAAAGTATTTGTCGCTTCCAAGTTTAGGAAGTTGTATATCTCAGGACTGGTTGATCAGGATGGTGCCGTCTTCATAAGTCTTTGGCCAAAGTAGTAGAAAGGAAAATCCATCCGGAAAGATCAACAAATAATAAAGCAAGATAAGAACGATGACACAAGAGTGCGTCCAGCTTTATGAGATATTCAATGACAAAGAGACTATAGTACACAGTCAGTGTTCGTAGGTTGGTAGTCGTTGTAATGAATATCCTTAGGGTTGCTTGACCCCAATCTTGCTCTGTGGATTTTATTCACTACTATTGAGATAAGGGCCTAGAGGGTCACACACAATAGTATATTCAAGAATCTATCCTATTCAGTTGAATAGGTAAATGGACATAGTGGGACCCGCCATGGGGTCCGAGCGTTGTCCATGTTGTCGATCACCAAAAGAATTAAATAAATTCATTAATACTCACGTTATGAATATTTAGGATTGAATTTATTTAATGTATCTACAAGTTTATTAAATACGAGAAAATATTAATCGAACTAATATTATTTTAATATTCAAGGTTCGCTTAATATTAAGTGGGGAAATGAGTCGAGTTTAATGGCTCAGATTTTATCATGTAATATATTTCATATATATTACAAGTATGTGATAAAATAAATAAATAATATTGATGTTGTTTTAAGTTTTCATGGTTATTTATTTAGTGAACGTTGAATTAACGGGGGCCGGGGAACCCAACCGGGTAATTTCCACAATCTGATATAAATTGAGGAGAGGGGATCAAGCGCAACAACTATTCATGTCAATTTGGCTAGAGCCTCTCTCTCCTCCCAATCTCTAGAGAGAGAAGCACTCGATCTGAGCTCGGATAGAGTTTCTCCTCACGCATCATAAGATCGACGATTCAGTGATCATCAGAACGTAGAATATATCTTCAGATCGCCGAGCTAGCACCCGGAGTTTGATGATCGACATTCCTAAGGATTTCCGAAGCGTGTGTGGACGATCTAGAGGGATCCTGCTATGTATCCTTTGTGCAATGATCTCCAGTGAAAATTTGTGGTCAAAAATGGCTTCAGATATGAAACAAGTAAGTTTTCTTTTTAATTTTGTGCGTTATACAATCTACGCGAGATCCTCGGACCTCTCCAGGGCTCGGATCGTCAGCAACGACTAGTTCTGTCATCTCACCAACGAATTTTTTTAAAATCCCCGACCCATCAACTTCTGCTGCGGGCCTTAGAAACCTAACACATTAGACCCTTCATGGTTGTGAAGAGGATTAGATAAGTGGATTACAAGTTGGAACCTCCCTATAGATTCCGGTATATGCATGATGTTTTTCATATATCTCACCTTCACCAATACTATCTAGACCTTCCACATGTCTTTCTTCTTGATGATGTTGAGATGGATATGGACGCTTACTTCGAGGAGTATCCAGTGTGTATTGTTGATCAGAGTGTGAAGACACTCTGAGGAAGGCCAGTTCCTATTGTACGGGTGCTATAGTATCACGAATAGAAACAAGATGAGGCTATGGAGCAGGAAGATGACATATGATCTCAATGGATGGAACTCTTTACTAACAATACCCCTTTTCCCTCAAAAAGTCCTACTCAAGGATGAGTTTCTATAAGAAGGGGAGGTCGTATTGAACCTCCTTTTTAATGAAGGTATTTATCAATATTTGTTCAATTTGAATACAATAAATGGTGATAATTATTAGTCTTAATCAAGTCACATAGGTCACAGGATTGTTTACGGATTTTTTAGAGCCCAATGTTCTTGAAGATTGGCTAAGTGACTCAGCCACATGGTTTTTCTGAACCATACGACCTAGGGCGCATTCCCATGAAACTGTGAGTAGGGGAAATTTAAAGTCCACACAGTTTTCTTACAACCATATAGGATTAGGTACACAACCATTTGACCTACTCCATTTTTGGGATAGAGACTTACCATACGGTTTGCACACAGTTTTTAAAATGTGCTGCTAAACCGTATGACCCCCAACATTTGGGTAAAATTTCCATTTTATCCCCCCCACACACATAAACCTTATGTTACATTCCATTTACTCATTCCTCCAGTATATAAACCATTTGGTTTATTACCTCTTTGAGTTAAGACCCTCCCAAACTTCAATCTCATACAACTCCTTCATCCAGCATCTTGTCTTCAATTAGAATGAAGCATTGGATAACCCAATGTAAATCTAACATCACCTATACTTATTTACTATATAAATATCACCATATATTATGATATTTACATGTAGGCTCATTCACCCTATTTCCATGTTATTGTAATAAAACTCATATCTCTTCCAACTTACTTTGAATTTGAGGTTGATATCAAGCAAGGAATCATCTTTAACCCTAAGGTAGGCGGTCACATCTTTTTCTTTTTTAATTTTTTGTCATTTTGTAATTATATTGACGAGTCGTGTTCCATACTTAACTAATAATATAAATTGTTTTGGTTCCCTCTTTTAAAATTGACCCTAGTTCCTCGATATAGGGTCTTTGAATCCAGAATAGGGGTCCAATCATCACTCATACTATAACACCCCAAAATTCTAAAGTAAGAACCTTATATTCGATAATGTATATGACATGCGACACCAAATGCATATGGAAAAATAATACACTAATACATTAAAATATATTTACTATTTAACATATATTTTATATATTTAATTTTTTTTATTTCACTCGACATGAAGTCCCCTTGCATTATATGCAAGAGTGACTTTCTTTAAAAGCTTACATTACATGCAAGACTGAGTTTTAACGAATAAAAATAAATTATTAAAATATAATAACATATAAAATAGAAATTAAATTTGTTTTTATGAAAAACGGTAACTAATTTATGAAAATAAATGGTTTTCAAAAATTTAAAATCAATCCATTTGTTATTTATTAATCTAAAATTAATATGAGAACCAATTGAATATTAAAGAAAATATAATTATCTTCACAAAGATAATTTACCATAATAGATTTAATTAATAACAATTAGAGGGTGATATAAATGTAATATATATATTAAATATTAAATATTATATTTTTTATATTCATCCAATATATTTTATAAGCATAATATAAGAACAAACCAAAAAATACTCTTAAAATCTATATTTTTATAAAGAAAATTTCACCGCCTTTTAATAGTGAACCAATTTTAAATATGAATTTTGAAAATTTTATTAATTTAATATGTAAAAAAAAACTTCATATTTTATAGAGAAACATAAAGGTTAGTTTGAATTATTTTAATTTTCCTGAAACATTTTTTTTAACGAATAGTTAAAAATACTAAATTTTAGTTCAAAACTTATTTTTCATATAATTTATTCATAAGGATAAATTATAGGTTTAATGGGTTTTAAATATTAATTAGATATTATTTTTATCAATTAATACAATTTGTTTATTTGGAATCAATTTCACATTGAAATTAATTATAAAATCATAGAAAACTTTCAAACGTTTTTAGTTAAAACCCAGCATTATCGTTCCGTATGCGGGATGAATTTTAAATAATTTTTTTTTTCCACTTTTGTGATTGCAATTTGGAAACATTGATTCCATATTTTAAATAATAATTATTTATAATTACTAATAAGTACAAATTACTTTTTTTACCAAAAATTCCGGTTAATGTAATTAAAATTATTTACAATTTCTAACATAATATTATGCTTAATAAAGGACAAAACCATTATCATAAGGGACAATTGACCTAGAAAATTTTCTAAAACCCTTTTTATATCCGTACATGAAACATGAAAATTCTGTGTTTTGTGATTATTTGGTTTTTATTAAACTTGTTTTAGGTAAAAACATGGGTTCACCTACCTTCTTTTCAAGAAAACCAAGTGAGCCCTTTTCCACCACTATAAAAGGTCAACACATCCCCGAATTCATCACACATATAAAACCACTTAGGGTTAGCTAATATCTGACCATATATATTCCCAACATACCTACCCTAGATCAGTAATCATTTTTTTGGGATGAAATCCTTCTGAGGCATCCTTTTGGTACAAACCAAAAGAAGTTTCCCTATTAAGGGGTAATGTCTTGCTCAAGCTCTCTAGTTTCATTTCTATTATACAACCACTAAAATATAATTATTACATTATTATATAATAAAAATATTATCCTCAATATACTGATATTTTTTATGATAATTGTTCAACCTAAACTTAAACACACCTCAATCTAATGGGTAATGACTATACTATTTCTGTGTACGACGAACTACTGCCTCATGAAAGGATGATTGTTTATTTTTCCTTTACTACCTATCATGATAGAAATTATGATATAAAATATATTTATGATTTATATTATATTTTTAGTTTATTTTTTTAATTTTTATTTATAACATAAATTTATTCTTTCCATTTTATGTAAATACAGTAATTTCGTTTGAGGAAGTGTTGATTACCACCCCCTCAAAGCGATATGACTCGTTCATGCCACAAATGGAACATATAATGAATAGTTTTAGTAAAAATATGTAACATATATAACATATATATGATATTTGAATTATAATATACATATTTATCATTTATTATTCATTCTTTTACTAGAATAAAGAAATGAAAGTATCGACCATTCGTACGTACGACTTACCGTCTCCATGAATGATGAACTTCATTTCTAATATCCAAATATCATAGACCACTAAAAATAAATTTTTAATGAATATATATGATAATTAAATCATTTATTAATTTATTTAGGTGATTGAACCATTATATAACTAATGATAACAATAAACAACAAGATAAAACTTTCTCGAGAAAACTAGGTAATTAACCCCTACAATAGTGCAAATAATTAAAGATTATTAACAAATGGGTAATAAGATGTCATAAGTAGATAATATATAATATTAAAAACATTTGTGTGGTTTTGGTATAAGTTAGTAACATATTTTAAACCACTATATAGGAGGATAAATACCACACAAAAAAGGGAAGTTTAGGGTTGGGAAATTTCGTATCAATTTACATTCCATTGAGACTTATTTGCTATTATGTGCCAATTCACTTTTATTTGGTGTATATACATTATTTATCATGTTATATATTGAATAATATTATTTTCATGATATTATAAGTTTCATTTAATGTCATAAATTTCTGGATATTACGATTCTAGTGTTTCATAGTGGTATGAGACACTTTGGATTATTTAAAGATTATTCTTCTAAAGAATGTTCTTAATGATTGTCTATGAAATATCCCTTACTTTGGAGATTTTTAACTTTATCATGAAACAATCACTTTATTTTAATAAATTTTCAATGTAAATTACCATTAATGTCCATAATCTCACACAGTGGATATTATTATTTCTTAATATCATTTTACATGTGGTGTTCACATTGACAGTTATTTGATTAATTGGGAATTATTTATAAATATAGATCTCATATTCAATACGGATACATTTTAATAAGGTAAATTGTCTATTCAACATATAAGGAATGCTTTGGAGAGAAATAAAAGTTTTGGGGACCATTTAAGGCAACACATATGGGTTGGGGGCCGATTAATGCATGCACCTTGATGCATCGGCTATCTCATGTGGTGAATTAGTTGGCCAAATTGTTTAAACTGTCTATTGATGATAAATGTATCATATACTGGGAAAAAATTAAATCTAATTATTAAGCAATAATTTATTGATAATTCAATTATTATTTATGTATGATATTATTCTTCAACATATCTATTGATACATTTCATTTTCATCTCATTGATTTAATGGTATGTATTTTAGGTTTCTTATCTTTCCATATTAATATTGACTTATCTAGTTTTTTGAATGGTGTGAATTATAAGTTATTTACCCTTCCATTTTAATGTATTCTAATTGATTTATTATTCATTCCAATTTACATATCATTATTGAGTATTTAAGTTCACACTTACTATATTTCCTTTCACCAGGTTATGAAGACAAAATATTTGAATAATCTTTCAAGGATTCGGTTTATTTTCTTTTTATGTATCATGTTTTTATTTCCTATGTAACACTATATTATGAGTATCGTGTATGAAATCATTCATTCAAATATTTCTAAATTGAATGATCCTTTAGTTTTTGTTTCCTTGTAATCATGCCTATGTAATAAAATAATGCACCGACAGTGGGATTCTGGGGTTAGGGCATTATAGTTAGTATGAGAGGATGTTTAGAGGAAACCATGGAAACTAGATTTAGAAAACATAAATCAGGGAGCATAACCCTAAGATACACTTTCAGTATGAGTATAAAAACACCCTATAATTTTGGTAAGGTAGATATTATGTGGGTATTCTTAGAAATACATTCTTGTGTGGACACTAAAAGTGTAGGTGGATATGAAATAGATGTACCTAGGAGCTATAACTCCAATAAGGTGTCTCAGGCCTGCCTTGTGGTAACCTGGTACATGATAATGGGTATTAATACCCACCTAGATTGATAGTCCTGGGGTATATTCTTAGGATAGTTCACATTTTCTTTACCTACCATTATGATGGATTTGAAAGTAAAAATTACCCCAAAGTAACTAATTTTTTTGATTCTTGGATTCAAGATACATAAATTTACATTATGTGCTATAAAATATTTAATGTCATATAAAGTACATAACTTTATGAGATAATAAAATATATTATATTATTTGGAAATGATTTATTGAAGGAATAATTATGTCAATAATCATATCCAATGTAGAGGTTTCCCTGCGGAGAATGTCAATGAAGCTAGTATTACAACTGATCAATATATGGATATATTATGGAGGATTAGTCAGGTTATGAAAATAACCATTCCTAAATAGTGAAACCTTTTCCTTAGAGAGAATCTCCTATGCTGGATCACATTATGCATAAAACCCCACATCATTTAGTGGGACTACTAATCCAATTATTATTGAGTAATGGTTTAAGTCTTTAGATATGATATTTATGGACTTTGAATGCATCAAAAAGGAAAAGTTTACACTTGCAGTCTATTGTATCCATGGTGATGCTGATTAGTGGTGGTATCTGATCTAGAATGATAGAGAGGATGATGAAATTGAAATGATGGAATAAATAAATTTTATGGAGACATTCTGTCACGACCCGTCCTTGGGGCCCATGCCGTGACTACCCCAAGCCCGCCTTCCAAAGGCCAGGGGCTGACGACTAGCACCAAGGCGTAAATCCCGGTAAAAGGGAAGGAATTGACTTTGTAAAGTAAACAAACACCTCAGAGAAAGAAAGCAGTAGAAGTAATCACTAAGTAAAAACTGAGTACAACAGTAAGTGCGGAAATGTAAGTGGGCCAGTATACAAACCCAAACTGAAAGTAAAGTACAACTGGAAAGGGAAAACAACAACTGAAGGTAAAGCCGCAACATCGAGCCGCCCACTGGAAGTCCCACCTGAAGGGTGAGTACAGATAGCCTCCACAACTCCTCGGGTCCAGCCGTCCGCTCCGAGTACGTCCCGCCCAGTGGTCCACCTCCAGGTACCGTCCTGCTCCGCAAGCCTCAACCACGATCAGTGCTGTCCGTCGTCTGCAACCAACACAACGTAGTGCGGGCATAGCTCGTGTAGGGGTGAGTATAAGCTACTCAGTAGGGACCCCGAGACCCCCGAAGGTCTCCCAGAATCCAAAAAGGAAAGATACAATCATGAAGTAACATTTGACACTGCTTAGGTATATGCCCATACATATACCTAAGTCATCAATTATCATTCGGCTCCAACATCCGATCCCAAGTACAACCCAGTCCACACAGGAAAGAAAAACGTAAATCCACACAGGATAACACAACACAATCCACATAGGAAAGAAAAATAGGATTTCAGCTCACACAGGTATACTTCTTCTTATGACGATAGAGATGATCAGATGTATCCACTGATTCTTCTAAGCCGTTGGACCCACAAAGGATCGATAGGTACGAACCCCCGCAATGACCCACAAAGGATCTGACCCACACAGGATCGATAGGTAACTAACCCCCACAATGTCCCACAAAGGATCTGACCCACACAGGATCGATAGGTAACTAACCCCCGCAATGACCCACAAAGGATCTGACCCACATAGGATCGATAGGTAACTAACCCCCGCAAAGACCCACACAGGATCGGACCCACACAGGATCTGTAAGCACTGGCGCATAGAGGAACGCTGAGCGCTGAACCACAGAGGATCGGACCCACATAGGATCGATAACACTGATCCACAAAGGATCGCTGAGTTCTGTAGTCGTCGCCATCGAATCCACTGAGGATCTCTGTACAGTCGTCGTCGTAGTAGCAGTCACAGCCAGCTCTAGGGTTCCCGCACACAGCAAGCTCGTTCGGGAGAATCCACTCCACGAGCTAAGAGGCTGATACATCAACTGAAACATAGTCCAGAGTTGATGTATCCAAAAGTTCTGTATCATCAACAGGAACTCAGAGTCACAGACGGTGTGCCAATCGGACGCCCGGTCTGGAAGTTATTTTCTTTTTCGTCCCAGGGGCCTGGTTGGTTTTTAAGTCAAAACCAACCCGACCGTACTCCAACTATGTCCAAACCTCATTTGGAGTAAGCCAAAAGATTATTCTCACTAAGAGGAATCCATCAAAGTCGACGACACGTCGATCGGACGTCCAGAGCTCAAGTTATGAGTGTTTCCGCTCTGAGGGCCCGGTTGGTTTCGTGTACGAACCAACCCGGATGAACCCAAAGATCTCCGAAACCTTGAGTGCGATATGTAGAAACGACCGTCTCGATCCAAGGATCACATCTCCGCTGACGGTGCATAGATCGGAGTTTCGCAGTCCATGATACGGGCAAAAGACCGAAAAGGTCCGAAAATGGGGAGTCTGGGCCCGGACCGACCCGACCCAACCCCCCTGGGTCGGCGCGAACCGGGTCGACCCGACCCGGGTCCAAGTCCGACCCGGCGGGGTGCGACCCGGCGCGGCGCGGCATGGCGCGACGCGGCTTGGGCGCGACCCGGCTGGCCCTGGCTGGTTGGCCAGCGGGTCAGCTCGGGCAGTTACGACCGAGCGGAGCGGGGGGCGCGCTGCCCACACGTGGGGCCGCCCTTGCAAGCGGACGTGGCCGGCTGCCACATCCCATCCACCTCCGGTCCCACGCGGTCATGGGACCGCGCCCTGCCGCCGCAGCTTCAGCCGCGATGGCTCCTTTTGGCGGCGCGCCGGGCACCGCCGCCACCTGCCGCCGTCACCGCCGTGCCAGTGAGGCGCGCCGGCGGGCTGCTCCGCGGACCACCGGATGAGTTGTAGTGGTTGGAAAAATGCTCCGTCTTCGCCAATGGCCCTCCCGGGGCCCGTCCTTCACTGAGAGGACCTCACATCGCCCGTGCGGGTTGTTTTGTCGTCATCCGCCTTTCCGCACACCAAGAACGAAAAGAGCGGTGGGTTCGGACTTGTTCGTTTGTCCGCACCCACCGCGTTAGCGGTTTTAAATGTCTCACAACAAATATTTAATCATACGCTGCGGGTATAATCACAAAGATTTAAAAGAATCAAAACCCCTACCTCAACGTTGTCATTGAACGTGAGTTCGTCGCGGAATTGACCATCGCGGAAGAAGAGGATCGTCGCATCGTGGAAGGGGCGTCTCTATCATCACGGTACACGGCTTCACGCCGTCAAACTCCGAGGATTTAAAACACACAGATTTAATTGCATCAATTAAACCCATGTTGAGGATATAATTCACAAAGGAATTAAAGAACCGCAACCCCCTACCTCAATCGGTTGTTGATCAAAGATTGTCATGGGGAAGGAACATCGCGGAAGAAACATCGCGGAAGGAGAGGATCGTCGGCGTCGTCGATCTCCGAGGGTCCGGCGTTCTTCGTCGCCCTTCATCAGAGGCCAGCGTTCTTCACATTCTTCGCATTCTTCGCGAGGGAGAATTAAGATCTTCAAGTTTTAGAGTTTCTCCAAATCCCCTCAACGAGCAACCCTCAAGTAAACACGTGTTGGTCTTATTTTATTCCCATGCCAACGATTTGAAATTCAAATTTAAGAAACGAACCATTAATTTGATGAATTAATGGTAACAACTTAACTGCCAAATAAACGAGGCATTTCTTAACTCAAATAAACATACGGTTGACTTTATTTAAAAGAGGTTTTCGCAGGTGCGTTACTTAGAGGAAAAGAAATGGTGGGGCTCGTGCGAGCCCCACCTCACAAATATCCTACCAAGTGGGTAGAATATTTTGGGTTCCACCATATCCGCTTAACTTAGCTTAAGTGGATTTAAGTGGCTTTAAGTGAAATAAAATAAAGTGTTGCACCACTTTCATTTTATTTCTTAACTTAACCCCCAAAAAAATTAAAAACCACACCCAAGCAAACAAAACTCCGGAAAAAGCGTTACTAAACAAATACCGGCGCTGCGATTCCATCGGTGTGCTCAGAATTTGATTCCGAGCACCGGTTCAAAAGTTAGAAAAACCCGCTCGTTCGTTCACTGAACGTAACTGATCCAAACTTCCGAAAATGATTCCGGGCACACCGGGCCTCGGAATCAGGTGCCATCAGAAACTGCGTTCTTTTAAAATTCCAAAGAAAATTAAGAAAAAAATTTCCTTGAATTTTACGGGTCTTTACATCACTCCCATCTCATGGAATTACATCCCTGTAAAGATACATCATAAACTAGGGAAACAAATGTGGGTACTGAGCACGCATCTGAGCCTCCCGCTCCCAAGTGCTCTCCTGGAGGTTCCCGTGCTGCCATCTAATGCGCACTAGAGGAATCGATCATCCACATAGGACCCGCTCCTATTGATCCTCGATCTCCACCGGGACCTCCGCAAACGTCTCCCCATCATCAATGTCTAGCTCCCCATGGTCAATGATATGTGTCGGGTCGTGCACGTATCTCCTCAATTGGGATACGTGGAAGACGTCGTGCACCCGATGCAACTGAGGTGGTAGAGCCAGGCGATAAGCCACCTCGCCAATCCTGCTGAGGACCTGGAAGGGTCCGATGAAGCGTGGAGACAACTTGCCGCCTCGGCCAAATCTCCGTAATCCACGTCGTGGTGAGACATGAAAGAAGATGTGGTCGCCATCCTCGAACTCTAGTGGCCTCCGCCTCCTGTCAGCATAAGACTTCTGCCGGCTCTGAGCTGTCCTCATCTGCTTCTGGATGACCTGGACCTTCTCTGTCGTGGCCTATACCATCTCCGGTCCCACAAGTGTTGACTCTCCAGGGTCTGTCCAGCACAAAGGAGATATGCAAGGTCGGTCGTACAACGCGTCGTATGGTTCCATCCCGATGGTGGAGTGGTAGCTGTTGTTGTACGCAAACTGCACCAAGGGTAGGTGGTCCTCCCAGATGCGACCAAAGTCGAGGACACATGCGCGGAGCATGTCCTTGAGAGTCTGAATGGTCCTCTCCATCTAACCATTATTCTAAGGGTGAAAGGCGGTGCTCAGACGTATCTGCGTCCCGAACGCCTCCTACAACCTCATCCAAAGCCGAGAAGTGAAGTGAGCATCTTGATCAGAGACGATAGATGATGGCACACCGTGAAGCCGTACAATCTCCTGAACGTAGAGACGTCCCATGATCTCCACTGAGCCCTTCTCTCTGATGGGTAAGAAGTGAGATGACTTGGTGAGTCGGTCGACAATCACCCAAATAGATTCGTGACCTCTGGAAGTCTGTGGAAGTCCAGTCACGAAGTCCATAAATATCCCGTCCCACTTCCACTCCGGGACCTCCAAGGGTTGTACCAAGCCTGCTGGTACCTGATGCTCTGCCTTCACCTACTGGCAGGTGAGGCCCCGAGAAACAAACTCTTCCACAACCTTCTTCATGCCCGACCACTAGTGCTGTCGTCTGAGATCCTGGTACATCTTCACCACTCTAGGATGTACCGCCAAAGGAGAAGTGTGAAACTCTCTCAGCACCTCCTCCTGAAAAGCAACTGGTACCAAGGTGCGTCCTCTGAAAAGGACGTCGTGCTCTGATCCAAAGGAGAAACCATCAGCTGCCTGTCCTGAGGATATCTGCGCACGCCGCGTCTCACAGTCAGTGTCCCCACACTGTGCCTCACTGACCCGATGCAGTAGTGGAGGGGTGACTGTGAGATACTGAGGTAAGGCTACTCCATCTCTATCCACAAAGGATATCTGCAAAGCGGCCAGCTGCTCTGTCGCCTCCTCAAGCAGCTGAATTCCCATCCTCCTGCTGAGAGAATCGGTTACTACGTTCCCCTTCCCAGGAGTATAGAATATCTCAAAGTCATAGTCCTGGAAGAACTCGAGCCATCATCGCTGTCTCAGGTTCAGGTCCTTCTGAGAGAAGATATACCTGAGACTCTGATGGTTAGAAAAGACTGTAAAGCGCTCGCCCATCAGGTAGTGCCGCCATGTCTTCAGAGCGAAGACCACTACTGATAACTCCAAGTCATGGGTATCGTAGTTCTGCTAATGAAGCCTCAACTGACGTGATCCATAGGCGATCACCGCCCGCTCCTGCATCAGGACACATCCGAGTCTGGTCCCTGATGCATCGCAGTATACTACGTACCCTACTCCCTCCTCCGACAAACTCAAGATAGGTGTGCTGGTCAATCTCTGTCTCAGCTCCTGGAAGATCTGCTGACATCTGTCTGACCACACAAAGGGTTTCCCTTTCTTCGTCAAAGCTGAGAGGGGTGCCACAACTCTGGAGAAGTCTGGCACAAATCTCCGATAGTATCCAGCTAGTCCCAAGAAACTCCGCACCATCGTCACGCTCCTGGGTGGCTCCCAAGCTAGCACTGCCTCAATCTTCACAGGATCCACTGAAACTCCCACCTCAGAGATGATGTGCCCCAAGAAGTGGACCTCGCGTATCCAAAACTGACACTTAGAGAGCTTGCCATAAAGCTGGTGCTCTCGGAGTGTGTCTAGGACAACCCGTAAGTGGTAGGCGTGCTCTTCCTCAGTCGTCGAGTATATCAAAATTTCGTTGATGAAGACCACGACAAATCAATCGAGGTATGGATGAAAGATCTTGTTCATGAGGCCCATGAACACTGCTGGAGTGTTGGTTATGCTGAAAGGCATAACCAATAACTCATAGTGGCCATACCGACATCTGAAGGCCGTCTTCTGCACGTCCTCATCCCGAACTCTGAGCTGATGATAGCTTGACCTGAGGTCTATCTTTGAGAACCACCGTGCTCCCTTGAGCTGATCGAAGAGGTCATATATCCTTGGTAGTGGATACTTGTTCCTCACAGTCACCTGGTTTAGGCGACGATAGTCGACACAAGGTTGCAAGCTCCCGTTCGCCTTCTTGGCGAACAATATCGGGGAAGCCCAAGGTGAAACATTGGGTAGGATGAATCTCTTGCCCTACAAGTCCTCCAACTGTACTCGTAGCTCTCAAAGCTCGGCGTGAGCCATACGATATGCTGGAGTCGATATTGGGGTTGTCCCACGGTACATGTCAATATAAAATTCTACCTCTCTGCGAGGAGGTAGTCCTGGAACGTCGTCGGGAAAGATGTCCGCATACTGATCCACCACTGCAGGAAAACTAGGACTCCGCACGTCAACTGCTCCTAGGATGAGGCTAGATAACTGATGAGTGATGGGTTGTCCTCTCCTCTGCGAGAGTCCATCCTGTGTTGCGAAGGCTCCCTTCTCTCCGGTGAAGTTGAACCTTCTCCCTTCGGTGCGTACACATCGCACCTGGCGCCTAATACAGTCAATCTGTGCATGGACTGTAGATAACCAATCCATGCCCAAGATGACGTTTTAAGGCCTCGACGCCACTACAAGAAGATCCCAGCCGAAGCTCTCGCCTCCTAGAGTAAGCTCACACTGCCAGAACCAGTGCGTAATCATCGAGTCTGCTCACGTAGGAGTCTCTAACCGTAAGGATCGAGCCAACAGCTCTGTCGGAATCTTCGAGCTCCGAATAAGGGAAACAACTATAAAAGAGTGACTCACTCCTATGTCTATAAGGACTGCAACAAGGGTGGAATAGACACAGATAGTACCTCGAATCATCTCGGGCGTGCCGTGGTCATAGGCCTCCGCTGCCTGGAGCCGTGCCTGTCTCTGCCCGCCAGCTCCCTGTGGTCGGGGTGGACCTCCTGGTGGTGGTCGTGGTAGATCCTCAAAGCATCTCCCACCACCTGCTACTCGACCAGCTCCTCTACCTCGTCCTCCTGCTCCCTGTGGACCATGACAGTCAACCCTCTGCCTCTGCCTGGGTGGCCCCTCAACCGTCTGCTGCTCCTCGGCACGGTGGGTCGGGATGTCACGTGCCATGTGGCCCTGCCCGCTGCATGTGTAGCACTGCCTGCATCTCGAAAGACTGGCTTCGCGTTGTGTGCCCTGCACTGCTGAGCCAGTGTCCTGAGGTCGTCTTCCTGAGGGTCTGGTCTGCCTGGACCCATGAGTCATCCGAAGACTGCCTACTGCAGAGGACTCCGCTACGTGCCACCCCGTGGTAGGTCTCGCTGCTGATGAAGGCTTAGCAAGGAATCTCTCGATAAAAAGGGCTCGCTCCAACACTCCTTTATGAGTCGGAATGCCGAGGGAGATCAGTGATGCCCTGATCTCATGCCTCAATCCCTTCTCAAAGGTCTGGGCCTGGAAGAATGGGCCCCGTACCATGTCTTTCGAGTAGCGCGAGAGATCGGTAAATCTCGCCGAGTACTGGGCGACCGTCAAGCTGCCCTGCCGCAGCTGTAGAAGCTCTTGGATGAGCACCGCACGGAGGGTGGCTGGGACGAACTCTGAGTGAAAGAGGCTCTCAAAGTCTGTCTAGAGAAGAGATGTCTCATCGTGCACCTGGAGCATCAAGCTCCACCATCGGCCCACTGCCGCGTGAAGTAGGCTCGCTGCGAGGATCACCAGGAGGTCTTCTGGTGTCCTCACTAACCTGAAAACTCTCACCACTGCCTCCATCCAGTACTCGGTTGCCTGGGGGTCCATCTCCCCGCGGAACCTAGGTGGTCGCTAGCGCTGGAACTCATGCAGTGGACTAAGGTGACGTGCATCGTTAGCGGCTGGGGCTGGAAGCATCGGTGGCTCGACGGGTAGAGGTACCGCCGATGCCTCAGCTATCAAAGGGCCATGTACCGAGGCCTCGTAACTCGGTGGGCTGTCGTCACGCTCAACTCTCGGAACCCTAGCTGGATGTCGTCATGGGGCCATCCTGAAAGGGAAACAGGTGCGCCATGGTCAGAACAATATACCTGGTGAGATGACACAAAGTAATCACAAAGAAAACTTGAAACACACATGAAATCAATGTTTTCATGCATTAAGTCGGAAATCAGAAGTCAGGGTCCTGGTGTACGGATATGTCGGCCGCCGCACCAACACTGGACTCCCTGGACTGATAACCACACCCAATACACTTAACACTATTGATTCACATAGAAAAAGATCAGATTCCAAAGTTCTGCGGTAGAACCGAACCTCCTTTGATACCAATTTGTCACGACCCGTCCTCAGGGCCCGTGCTGTGACTACCCCCAGCCCGCCTTCCATAGGCCAGGGGCTGGAGACTAGCAATAAGGCGTAAATCCTAGTAAAAGGGAAGGCATTGACTTTGTAAAGTAAACAAACACCTCAGAGCAAGCAAGCAGTAGGATTAATCACTAAGTAAAAACCGAGTACAACAGTAAGTGCGGAAAAGTAAGTGGGCCAGTATACAAACCCAAACTGAAAGTAAAGTACAACTGGAAAGGGAAAACATCAACTGAAGGTAAAGCCGCAACATTGAGCCGCCCACTGGAAGTCCCACATGAAGGGTGAGTACAGATAGCCTCCACAGCTCCTCGGGTCCATACGTCTGCTCCAAGTACGTCCCACCCAGTGGTCCACCTCCAGGTACCGTCCCGCTCCGCAAGCCTCAACCATGATCAGCGCTATCCATCGTCTGCAACCAACACAACGTCGTGCAGGCATAGCCCGTGCAGGGGTGAGTATAAGCTACTCAGTAGGGACCCCGAGACCCCCGAAGGTCTCCCAGAATCCACAAAGGATAATCCACAAAGGAAAGATACAATCACGAAGTAACATTCGACACTGCTTAGGTATATGCCCATACATATACCTAAGTCATCAATTCTCGTTCAGCTCCAACATCCGAGCCCAAGTACAACCCAGTCCACACAGGAAAGCAAAATGTAAATCCACCCAGGATAGACATCAAAATCCACATAGGAAAGAAAAACAGAATTTCAGCTCACACATGTATACTTCTTCTTATGACGATAGAGATGATCAGATGTATCCACTGATTCATATAAGCCGTCGGACCCACAAAGGATCGATAGGTACTAACCCCCGCAATGACACACAAAGGATCTGACCCACACAGGATCGATAGGTAAATAACCCCCGAAATGACCCACAAAGGATCTGACCCACACAGGATCGATAGGTAACTAACCCCCGCAATGACCCACAAAGGATCTGACCCACATAAGATCGATAGGTAACTAACCCCCGTAAAGACCCACACAAGATCGGACCCACACAGGATCTGTAGGCACTGGCCCACACAGGACCGCTGAGCGCTGACCCACACAGGATCAGACCCACACAGGATCGGTAGCACTGATCCACAAAGGATCGCTGAGTGCTGTACTCATCGCTGTCGAATCCACTGAGGATCTCTGTACAGTCGTCGTCGTAGTAGCAGTCGCAGCCAGCTCTAGGGTTCCCGCACACAGCAAGCTCGTTCGGGAGGGTCCGCTCCATGCACCGAGAGGCTGATGCATCAACTGACACATAGTCCAGAGTTGATGTATCCAAAAGTTCTGTATTGTCAACAGGAACTCAGCGTCACAGACGGCGCGTCAATCGGACGCCCGGTCTGGAAGTTATTGGCTTTTTCGTCCAAGGGGCCCGGTTGGTTTTTAAGTCAAAACCAACCCGACCGTACTCCACCTGCATCCAAACCTGGTGTAAAGTAACCAAAAATATCTTTCTCACTAAGTGTAATCCATCAAAGTCGACGGCACGTCGATTGGACGTCCAGAGCTCAAGTTATGAGCGTTTCCACTCCGAGGGCCCGGTTGGTTTCGTGTACGAACCAACCCGGCTGAATCCAAAGTTCTCCAAAACCTTGAGTGCGATATGTCTAAACGACCGTCTCGATCCAAGGATCACATCTCCACTGATGGTGCATCGATCGGAGGTCCGGATCCCAAGATACAGGTAAAAGACCGAAAAGGTCCGAAAACGGGGGGTCTGGGCCCAGACCGACCCAGCCCAACCCCCCCTGGGTCGGCCCGAACCGGGTCCGGGTCCGACCCGGCTGGGCACGACCCAGCCTAGCCGGCACGGCCCGGATGGTGCTGGCCGGTTGTCCAGCGGGTCGGCTCGGCCGATTATGGACGAGCGGAGCGGGGGGCGCGCTGCCCCCGTGTGAAGGAGCCGCGACCCCTCGTGGGGCCGCCCTTGCCAGCGGACGCGGCCGGCTGCCGTGTCCCATCCCCCTCCAGTCCCGCGCGGTCGTATGACTGAGCCCTACCGCCGCGGCTTCAGCCGTGGTGGCTCCTTCTGGTGGTGCGCCAGACGCCGTCGCTGCCTGCTGCCGTCGCCGCCGTGCAGGCGAGGCGTGCCAGCAAGCTGCTCCGCGAACCACCGGACGAGTTCCAGTGGTCAGAAAAATGTGTCGTCTTCGCCAATGGCCCTCCCGGGGCCCGTCCTTCACTGCGAGGACCTCACATCGCCCGTGCGGCTTTTTTTGTCGTCGTCCGCCATTCCGCACACTAAGAACGAAAAGGGTGGTGGGTTCAGACTTGTTCGTTGGTCCGCACCCACCGCGTTAGCGGTTTTAAATGTCTCACAACAAATTTTTGATCATACACCGCAGGTATAATCACAAAGATTTAAAAGAATCAAAACCCCTACCTCAACGTTTTCGTTGAACATGAATTCGTCGTGGAATTGACTGTTGCGGAAGAAGAGGATCGTCGCGTCCCGGAAGGGGCATCGCTGTCGTCGCGGTACACGGCGTCGCGCCGTCAAACTCCGAGGATTTAAAACACACAGATTTAATTGAATCAATTAAACCCATGTTGAGGATATAATTTACAGAGGAATTAAAGAACCACAACCCCCTAACTCAATCGGTTGTTGATCGACGATTGTCATGGAGAAGGAACGTCGTGGAAGAAACATTGCGGAAGGAGAGGATCGTCGGCGTCATCGATCTCCGAGGGTCCGGCGTTCTTCGTTTCCCTTCGTCGAAGGCCGGAATTCTTCGCGTTTTTCGCGTTCTTCGTGTTCTTCGCGAGGGAGAATGAAGATCTTCAAGTTTTCGAGTTTCTCCAAATCCCTTCAACGAGCAACCCTCAAGTAAACACGTGTTGGTCTTATTTTATTCCCATGACAATGATTTGAAATTCAAAGTTAAGAAACGAACCATTAATTTGATGAATTAATGGTAATGACTTAACTGCCCAATAAATGAGGCATTTCTTAACTCAAATAAACACACGGTTGAATTTATTTAAAAGAGGTTTTCGCGGGTGCGTTACTTAGAGGAAAATAAACAGTGGGGCTCATGCGGGCCCCACCTCACAAATATGCTACCAAGTGGGTAGGATATTTTGGGTTCCACCCTATTCAATTAACTTAGATTAAGTGGCTTTAAGTGGCTTTAAGTGAAATAAAATAAAGTGTTGCACCACTTTTATTTTATTTCTTAACTTAACCCCAAAAAAATTAAAAACCACACCCAAGCAAACGCTACTCCGGAAAAGGCATTTCTAAACAAACACCGGCGCTGCGATTCCATCGGTGCCCTCGGAATTCGATTCCGAGCATCGGTTCAAAAGTTAGAAAAACCCACTCGTTCGTTCATTGAACGTACTCGATCCAAACTTCGGAAAATTATTCCGGGAACACCGGGCCTCGGAATCAGGTTCCTTCAGAAACTGCGTTATTGTAAAATTCAAAGAAAATTAAGAAAAAACTTTCCTTGAATTTTACGGGTATTTACAAATTCTTTTATAAATACTTCTCTTATGATCAAAAAACGTGAGATGAAGTGAAATTTATTTAGATTAAATAATAAGGATGAATAAAGTGTTACATATTATGAAGATAACTTTAAAAGTATATCCAGATATTCTACTGATTATGTATGAAACATGGAGTTAATGATTGACCACTTCTTTAAAGGTCTTAAGACAAATCTCTAAAGAACACTATTTTATCAGAATTTTCCTTCATATAATGAAATTAATTTATGCATTACCAATATATAGAAAAAATTCTCCAAGAAATAGGAATTAATGGGAATCCAAGAGTATAATTGGTCTAATAAACACCATGAAAAAGGTAATGAATCAAAATAGATGAATGGAAAAAAGGATTTTCCTACATGTTATAACTATGTAAAGAATCACCCTGGTAAATTCTTGAAAGTATTGGGTGTTTTTATAAGTGTGGGTAAAAAGTTCACTAGGAAAACGAATTCAAAGGAAATAAGGAAAAAAATGATATTATATGTTATAATTTTAAGGAAATGGATCACTACACAAATTAATGAAACAAGAATTAAGGGAATATATTTCTGAATAAGATAAGGGATCAAGGTCAAGCATATTTTATTAACACAATAGAAGTGGAATTATTAATGTACTTCTATATTTGGATCTAATAAATATTTTTTAAATTTATTTAATTAATGATGTTCTCATTATATGAATTGTAAAATATATAAGGATTGTACTGTATTACTTTTTCAATAAATATTTGAGATTATATGTTGAATGATGCCAAGAAAAGGTATTCAGTAGAAAGATAAACATTTCATAAAAAATATGATTGAGGGAAATAAAACCCTTAATATGTTCTTGATGTTGAGATAATGATGAAAACATGATTGATTTTAATACATTACTACAACCTTAATGACTTGTTTACAAGTGTTCTATGGTATTATTGATGTATTTTACAACACTTTTGGATTAAATGAATATACCCACTAACATGTATCTTACATAAGGAATATGGAAGAATTCATGTTTCCAATAAGTTTTATGGTGATTCGAGTTATTACCATATTTCAAGAGAATATATGATGAAGTTACTCACATGTTTGGAACGTGAAAATTCAGAGTTTCTTGATGTTGAGTAAAGGCTAATGATAAGTTCATCTTGTAAATTCAATGAGCTTATTTCTAAAGTATTGGATCATAATATTTTGTAAAATTTAACCATTTATAAATTTTTTTATGTGGATAATTGGATTATATTTTCAAGGGTAATGTATTACTTCATCATAATATGTATCCTTTTCTAAAAGATTAAGTATAAATAGTTCAAGGTAGAATCAATGGAAAATATTATGTTTATAGAAACATATATTTACTTATATTCTTATAGAGTGAAAGAATTACTCAACTCCAAGAGAAATGATATTGAAAACAAAAATTTTGTCCCAGTACCTTCGATTCTGATAAATCAAATGGCCCTTAGATCATTACAGATTTAGGGCTTTCTGATTGTTAACTTTCTCCTAACCAATTTTTCTAGAAATCTCTATCAGAACATGATTTTCATATTTTTTCATTTGTATCCATGTTTCCATTTCCCACCTATGTTCTTCTATTAAGGGACCTATTTACGTGGCTGTTGTACTTTCCATTATCTATTATTAAGATGATGTGATATTAACACTGTTTATGATGTGGGTATTTTAGAAATAGTTTATTCCCAATATATATATTTATAATATCAATTTTAAATTATGAGTATTCAATTTATTTAAGGTGGGGAGAGTGTAACACCCCAAAATTATAAAGTAATAAACTTATATTTGATAGCGTACATGACAGGAGACACTAAGAAAATAAGAGAAATTAATACCCTGGTACATTAAATTATATTTACTATTTTAGATAGAATTTTTATATACTATATTTGGTAATGCACTCGACACCAAGTTGTCTTTCATTACACATAAGAGCGACTTCCTTCAAAAGATTAAATTACACACAAGACCGAGTTTTACCAAATAAAAATATATTATAATATAATAAGATATAACCAATCCTTTTATTTTTTAGTTATGAAAAGGGGTAACTAATTTATAAAAATATATGGTTTTCAGAAATTTAAAATTAATTCATTTGTTATAAATTTATTAGAAATGAATATGAAAACTGATTGGATATAAAAGAAATTATTATTATTTTCACAAAGTTGCTTTACTATAATATATTTAATTAATTACAATTAGTGGTAGATATTAATTTAATATATATTTTACATATTCAATTAAATATTTTTTAAGTTCATCCAATATATTTCATAATAATAAGATAGGAATTACCCAAATATTACACTTAAAAACCTATATTTTTATAAAGGCCATTTTACATCCTTTTAATGGAGAACCCATTTTAAATATAAAATTTGACACCTTAATTAATTTAATATGTAAAAATATACTTTATATTTTAATTATAGACATAATAATTATTTTAGGGATGGTTTCTGATATTTTTCTAGATACATTTCATTTTTTATTGAATATCTGAATTTTATTTCAAAACTGATTTTTCATCTAACTTATTTATAAATAAATTTTTTAATTTTAAGTGGCTTAAAGATTAATTATATAATATTTTTATAAATTAGTAAAATTTATGTAATTGGAATAAATTTCACTTTGAAATTTATTATAAAAACATAACAATCATTCGAACATTTTTAGTTAAAAACCCGCATTGTCATTCTGCATGCCGGATAAATTTTAAATTAATATCTCCAACTTATGTTATTGTAATTTTGAAAAATGGATAGAATATTTCTAATCATATTAATTTATAATTTATGACAAGGCCAACATTGTTTTTGACCCAAAATATTAGTGAATCAGTTAAAAATTAATTACAATTATTAAGGTAAAATTTAACTTAATAAAGGACTAAAACTTTAACTTAAGTGACCAATGACCTATCCAATTGTCCAAAAAAAATTGGGTAACCCTAATTAGTCCATGAAACTTCCAATATTTAGTTTGGTTGTATTTTTAAGAACTTTTTTACGTAACAACATGTGTACACCTAACTTCTTTTAAAAAATACCAAGTGGGTCATTTTTCTCCCTTATGAAAGGTCACCACCTCTACCCATTCCTCACACCTGTTAAAACACTTAGGCTTGGACAATATGTGACCATATAAAATCTCAAAGTCCCTCTAATTTACATTTAATACTCAATTTGGGAATAAATCCTTCAAAGGAATCCTTTTGGTATAAACCAAAAGAAGTTACATGATTAAGTGGTAATGTCTTCTCTCAAGCTCTCTAGTTTCATTTCCATTCTCTACCACAAAAAATATTATTATTCCATGATTAGTTAAAAAAAGTATCCTAAATTTACTGTTATTTTTTATTCTTAGGGTTCAAACTATAATTACACACACCTCCATCTAATGCGTAACAAACATATTGTTTCTGGGTACGACGAAGTACTGCCCCACAAAACAATGATTTGTTTATTTTTCCTTTACCACATCTCATGGTGTCCATTATGATGTAAAATATATTTTGGATATATATTATTTTTATAATTTATTTTTCATCTATAATGTTTATTTATAACAAATTTTTATGCATCCATCTTGCGTAAATACGATAATTTCGTTTGAGGAAGTGTGGACTGCTGACCCCTCAAAGAGATACGACTCTTTCATTCCATACATAGAATGTATAAAAGATGGTTATAATAAACATATGTAACATATATATCATAGATATGATAATAGAATTATAATATACATATTTATCATTTACTTTATATTCTTTTAATAGAACAATGAAATGAAAGTAGAGTTGATGCCTATGTATAACCTATTATCTCCATGAACAAGAACTCTATTTATAATATAGAAATATTATAGACTATTAAAAATACACATGTACTGAATATATATGATAATTAATTCAGGGTTTAAATTCATGAGATTATGAAACCATGATCTAATTAATTATAACATCAAACATCATGTTAAATCTTACTCAAGAAAACTAGGCCATTAAGCCCCGAAATAGTGAAAATAATGAATGATTGTTAACAAATGGGTAATAATACATTATAAGAAGATGATATATAATATAATAAACATTATTATGGTTTTGGTATAATATATTAACATATTTTAATCCACTATAAAGGATTATAAATACAATACAATGAAAAGGAAGGATAAGGTAAGTGAATTTCTTCTCAATTTACATTCCATTGAGACTTATTTGCTATTAAGAGCCAATTCACTTTTATTTGATGTATTTAATACCTTTTCATTTTATATAATATATCCCATTTTTATCATGATATTATAAGTTTCATTTAATGTCATACCTTTCTTGAGATTCCGATTCAAGTGTTTCAAATTGGGATGTGATGCTTTGGAATGTGTAAATATTATTCTCATCAAGAATGTTATTAATGATTATCTATGAAATCTCAGCTCATTTTTTGTTGTTACCTTTATCATAAAAAATTAACTTTATTTTAATAATTTTTCATTATAAATTACATTGAATATCCATAATCACACACAATAGATATTATTATTTCCTAAAACTGTATATCATTTTTCAAACGGTGTTAAGTTTGACAGTTATTTGATAAACTATGAATTATTGATAAATCTCTATATTATATTCAATATGGATACATTCCAATAAGGCATATTGTTTATTTAATATACTAGTAATGCTTTGAACATGAAATACATGGGTTTGGTACTGGTTAATGCAATACCCTCGTTGCATTGGTAATCTCGTGGGGTGAATTAGTTGGCCAAATAGATTAAACATCCTCTTGATGGAAAAGGTATCATGTTATTGAGAAACATGACGTCTAATAATTAAGTATTTACTTTATTGAGAATTAATTTATTATTTATCCTTAATATTTTTCATCGACATATCTATGGATTCAATTCATTTTTAGTTCATTGATTTAATGGAATGTGTTTTCAATTTCTTACCTTTCCATATTGATATTGCCATATCTGGTTTTTTGAATGGCATGTGTTATCAGTTATTTACCTTTCCATTTTAATTTGTTCTAATTGATTCAATATTTATTCATATTTACATACCCTTATTGAGTATTTTAGCTCACCCTTTTTATTTTTCCTTTCCCCAGGTTACGAAGAATAAATATTTGAATAATATTTCGAGGATATAGTTTATTTTCTTTATATGTATCATGTTAATATTATTTATTTCCCAATGAATTATGGGTATCATGTATTAAATATATATTTATAAGACTATTAAATCAATCATTACTTTAGGATTTGATTCATTTTAAACATTAAAATGTAGTAAAATGATGTAGTGATACTATGCTTTTTGGGTCAGAGTGTTACACATACCAAACATGGACACCACTAGGTGTTCCACCTTAAAATTGGTCATTATTTCTAAATGGATCAAAATTATTAGAACCTAATTTAGATTTTGGATTGAAATTTTAAATTAAATGGACCTTTTATCATGTGTGTTACATTAATCCCAAGATACCCAATGATATTTGGTCTTATTAGACTTGGAATTGCCTAAGTGGGTATTTGAGTTATTTCTCATGACTTCCCCTTGACACTTGAACCTTTGAATTAAATAATTTTCTTATAGTAGATGCTTTTGGTTAAATTTCTAGTTTTCAATGGTAGAATCCTTCAAATTTATTGAACATGATCCCTTACATGGAAATTGTACCCTATTGAATCAATTTTCCATGTTTAGGAAAATTGAGTCGGATGACCTTGTATAAGATGTATCAAACCAAATGGAATTCTTTTAATGAAATTGATCGAATGGTTTTCAGATGAAATGATCCCTTGGGATGGCAAGACCATACCACCTTATTATGGATTATGAAATGCTTCTTTTAAAATGAATTTTTTAAAATGGAATTGGACATTTTGAAATGAATATATGGGATGATTTCCCTCTTTTTACATGTTATATACTTGATCATGCCTTGGTTACTTGAAAGGTCTGCTCACATGACATAAAAGGTATTTTCATATGATCATCTTATTAAATTCAATTATTCTTATTCAATAGACTATATAAATTATTATGTATACGAGGTAAATCCTCATGCATGTTATACATATTTTATTCTTTTATTTATCCTTATAATGATGTAAATGGGCTCAATGTGGCATAACGGCCCATGATCCCCACACATCAGTGATGGGCATTGGGAACCTCACCAATGTTTGGATATGGGTGATCCGATTTTGAGCACCATGTTCCATCTAGAGTGTTACCATGGCATAAACACTCACCATCCAGAGTGCTGAGTGGGATGACCCCCCCCACTGTATAAGGATGTAGGGATTACTACCCCTTGAGTAGAGATTATCAGCTCCTAGATTGGTGTTTGAATCATGTGTCTTACATCCCATTCCACTCCATCTAATATATATATATATATAAGTATATATATACTATATATATAGTTACCTAAATAGACATATAATCCATGAGCTAAACCCAGTAGACCCACTAGGTGTACCTTAGGAACTTGGGGGGAAGGATGTTTATTTTTTCAGTATTTCTTTACATTCCTTTATATACATAAAAACTGTTTATTTATGAGCACCTACTCATATTACATACAAACACGGTTGGAGGTGTATTGCTGATATTTTTATCTCACACCCTAATCAAGCTACCCTTGGAACCTGGGAAGATTATTTTTTTTACAGGTTTTGGTAAGGTTAAAGGCCCTTATAGTGGTTGTTCAATTATGTACTTAACTAGATCTTAGGAGTAGATGATCGGTATTTGGCTCAAGATTATCATGTATTTGTTTATTCATTTTTGTTTTTTGTACTACTATATATCATGATTATATTTAATCATTAATTTTTGTATTATTATCATGCCATGCATCATTGTATCAGAAACTACCTTTTATCATTTTGGGTATGTTATTCAGTTATTTAGTTATCTATTTATTATTCTACTTGTTTAATTAAATATTTTTAATCATTTATCGTTTATTATATCTTTTTATTATGTTATGCTTACTCTACTGTTTATATTTTCTTGTATCTTATATACTAATTTGATATAAGGTTACAGTATCCCCACCTTAACTCTTTTATATAATCATTTCTAGTCAGTAGCCTATGGTATATAGGGAGGCGTGTCAGAGGCCATGTGGCCAACCGAGCTCGGGGAACTGGCTAAGTAGCATCTTGGTTTGAGATGTCACATGAGCATTATGGTAATAATTAATCTACACAAATATTAATTTGGGTGGCACATAATAATGTGGAAATAGAATAACCTAGTTCATGTTTCTATAAATTTTTCTTAAAATTGGAATGAGTGATGTTATTTTGCATGGGTGTCATGCACATAATTGGATCAAATTTTAATTATTACATGATCCAAATGGTGTAAATTACCAAGAGTGTAATGAAACAATGTTATATTGGCATGGAACCCATAAAAATTTTTAGTTATCTATGAGTTTTATTTTCTAATCATTGGATGTAATAAAAAACAACCTTTTATAAAGGGTTGTCTACTGATTTTATTCATGGTATTTCAATATCTTTACTGAATCCTTCCACTCTCAACTTGTTTTATCCTTTATGCATGATTTATTATTCTTCTTTGTTCCATTCATAAAATCATGTGAAATTTATATTAAATCTTTATCATCATTCTTATAATGATTCTCTTCTCATGAGAAAACATTATCAACCAATTACAGAAACTAATGAATCTCATCTTCCTCCTACTCATTTTCCAATTTCATATCTTATTCATATTCTTCAAGAACCATAGTGGTATATGATTAGTCACTTTCTTTATCTTTAGATGTAAAATCCCCAGTTTATAATGTGTTTTTTATTTGTGATTTAATTATTTCAATTTTTTATAAAGAAGGTAACTCCTGATAATTTTTTTTGATTTCCTCACAAAAGAAACGTTCCTCTCTATTCCCCCATAACACTCATAAAACTAAAATTCGAAAATCATAATGACCCTCAATGATTCACTTCAAAAGAGACTTATTAATATGTTACCTATAATATAGTCATTCCATTATTAATATCGATGAGTTCCTTACTATTTTCTAAAAATGGTCACCCAAGACTATGCTAAACTTCAATTTCCTCCTTCATATCGAGAACCAAAAAATCCATAGAAATATAGAATATATCAACTTAAACAAAAAAAATATATACTAAAATTAATTATAGATTACTGATTGCATGATTAGATATTTAATATTCTATCCCCATTGGATTCAACCATTACAATAAAATTTTATGATATTTTGAATATAATCAAATATATATCTTCATGAAAATTACATAATTATTTATTAAACTCACATTCACTAATTCTTCAAGGTTATCTAAAACTCTGTAGATCATTTATCATTAGTGGAATTTTCTTTGTAATAATTTCATAGAGATATTTATTAAACTCTTCTATATAAAAACATTAAAATTATTTTTATTTGATATAATATATTTTTGAAAATTTAGAATATTATTGATTTTTATCCAAAGAATCTGTAAATGGAATGTTGATTCTTATGTTCTTGAAAACATAAATTTTTTTCCAAAATTATATCCTTTTATTTTGTTTCTTAAACCTCATAATAAAGGTAAATGTATTATTATTAAGATTAATTTCCTTATTATTATCCATATATTTATTCTATTTAATAAATTTCATATCATTTTTATTTGACTCAACCTCTTCAGGTTATTATTTAAATTTCTTCTTTTCAACTTTTCCTTTTGTTTCAACAACCCTTTTTTTAATCAATCACTTTTACACTTCTCAATATAATTACATTAAAATTGTTCGTTAGATTTTTTTTATGTTTATAAGAAATGTATGTTTTCTCTTTCATTCAATTTATTTTCTATTTTCCCCAGTTGAATTTCCAGTTTTCTTGTAGATTCCTCTTGATTGGTAATAATTTATACATAATAAATAATATGTTATGGTTTTATTTTCAAAAAATGTTGAAGAAAATATTTATTTAATATCATAGATTCTTATTCTTGTATTCTATATTAAAATGAATGTTGATTTTGATTATGGTATTTTTTATTTCAAGGTTATTAAAAACATATAGTTCACTGACCTCTTACATGGCATCAACTTTGAGCACCCCAAACTAAACCTTTTTGGTTTCAAAAGGATTGATTTATTATAGGAAAAAATTACTATAGTTTTTGTTCCCTTCCAAAACCTACAAAACATTCCTCTTCAATCATCGACATTGATGGAGCCTAACTCTATATTCATTATTTGAGATTATGGATACCTTAAAATCCTTGATGATACATTTTTTTCACATTAACCTTAACCCTTGGTTTCATATTTAAATAATTTATCTTCTTCTATATCACTAATATCATTTTCTGTATTAACATGGTTTTGTCAACATAATTAACTCCTATCATAACTAACCTTAGATAGACATGTCATTGGAATCTTTTATTGGATATCTCACTGAGAAAGATAATGATCTCCATCAGTGAATTGTTTTGTAATGATACCCACAATAGATGGATACAAAATTATTCATTATTCAGGATTCTATCATACATAAAATCATTGTATCAAGATTAAAAACCTCAATCCATGATGTGTACATTTCCAAAATAGTTATTGGAACCTATCAAAAGATTTATAAATATTTTCTCCCTCAATATTATTTTTTCATTTTGAATCTCATTCCTCATTTTCAATGTATAACAGTGATAAATGTACTTTCAATAATTTTTTGTTGGATAATTACATGTTTTGATTGAATATTGAGGTGGGTAATTAAACAAACCCTTTACATTATCCATTAATAAAAAGATAATAACCACAAATTTTCCACATCATATGAAACTCCATCAGCTTTAAATGAATTATATATTTAAACAATATTTGAAATATGTGAATTTGGATATTTATTTACAAATTCCCCAAATTAGTCATTTTTTTATTAATTAAATTATATTTATTTTAGCTTCAAATTAATATATGGGAAAATTAGCCTATATGATTCTCATGTATGTTTATAATATTGAAGGCCTAGTATAATCCATTAAAGAAATATTTTATTTTTCTTATTATAGACTATGTTCATAAAAAGGTTTTTGATGCACCCATTGTTCTTATAAATCCTATACACATACTATACATATTATCATAAGTATATTGTAAATCGTAGGGTTTATGTCAACTATGACTTTCTATCCTCATTGTGACATAATTGAATTCTTGAACATCAACTAAAACCTATACCAAAACATCAAAATGAAAAATATTACATTTAAAATAAATATAAATATAATAAATAAAAAAAACCTTCCCAAAATCAAAAGAAATCATCTAATAACAAAGTCCAATCATATTCACATGATAATATTTCTAAAATCCTAGTGTTATTGTTTCTTATCACACCCATTGATTAAAAATTTATATTCCCTTATTATTTTATACTTGGCTGTATTATGGGTGTTTGGTTTAAAACCATATGTAATTGTATAAAATATAGAATGTAAGTATGAAATTAATTTAAAAATTAAGGAGTTTCAATTTTTTTTGAGAACATTGCGAGAAATGAGAATTGAATGTGTTTAAGAAATGCATAATAATGGTGATGAAACAGTTTTAAATTCCACCTATTGTTTCAATTCATGGGTTTTAGAATAATGCAACTATATTTACTAAAAAATACCCAATTTATTTATAAAAAAGTATAAAGGGGATGATTGAAACTACACTGAGGATTCTTGATCACCAACACTTAATGTTTTTAGTATATCCTAACAATCAATGATTATAATTATTGAATACAAAACATAATATTGGGAACCCATTTAAATAATCTAATTGAGCATAGTTTTATATATTTTATAAATCCTATAATATCCCAAAAACATTAATAAAATTCTTTATGTAAAAGTAAATCACAATATTTCCTAAGTACATATTAGGAAAATCAATTTAATAATCGAAACTAATTATTCATGAACCATTAATAATAAAACAATTGGGTTTCATCCTACCCTCAAAATTAAATGGAATATTCATTCATTAATATATCTAAGATAAATAAATAATAAGATAATTTTAAAAGAAAAGATACTATTTCCATACATTAACCCTTTATTATTAAAAACATTTCTCTGATGCATGTTCCTTCCTCTTTTGACTAATTTCTCCAACTATGTTAGTGGAATTAAAACTTATTTTTTACCATCCTCCACTAACAATATAATTTATTTTGTATTAAAGATTATGGAATGAAAATGTTTTTATGAGGCCTGAAACCATGATAATTTCCAAAACATATAACTAAACACATCTTCATAATACCTTAATTAGTGGCTAGTATGTTCTAGATGCCATGGACGATGAATGTTTGGAATGATAGTCATGTAAATAATTTATTTTTTACTTCCATTCAAAAACATACTTGGGTTAGTTTTAAAAATGATTCTATGGATTTTCATCATGATTTCATATTGTATACTTTGTTCAAAATCAGAATTCAGAAGACAATTTAAGATTTATATAACAAAATAAACTAAAAAATAATAATTTGGTTCCTAAAAGATCATAAAATAAACTAAAACTGGTAAAAAATTAATGAAAAGTATATAAACATCGCTCCTATAGTTATCCTTAATTTTTTTTAATGAGATTAAGGATTTAGGTTTGATTTTATAAGAGAGAGGTAAAATCACACCATTATGATGGGGATATTTTTATAGAAGTGATAATATCACAGGAGAGGATAAATAAGATCCATTTTATACCATTTTAATTAAGGAAAGTTACTATATTTATTATTATAAATATCAATTTATTTTTATTTTAATTTGTTAATGAATTTTCATAAGATTGTGGAAATATTATTTTTAAATGGGAAAAAAACAGTAGTTTATATGACATTGACATGTTTTTGCATGATATTCCAATGAGTCAACTCTAATTGGTGAGTTTAAATGCTTATAATGATTATTTATTCAATTATAAAATTTAATTATAAATGTCTAATAATTAATGTATTGAGATCTTGGATGAGATGAGGGATAAAGGGAATAATGATGATTGGAAGAGCTCATGCGAGATGGAAAAACATTTCATAAAAGGGGATAAATCCATGATAAGGTAGGTGGTCCCTTGAATTTACATTTTTTATATGTAATTTCATGTGTTATGCAATGTGGAATAGGTTCTAAGAGGGTGATATCTAACTGAGTTAGAGATGATGGGGCTTAATTAGAGATTGAAATATATGTGTGACCTATTAGGGACATTTTTGTAATCCCATAGACATTATCAGAGAAATTAAGACACTTTTTGACATCAGTTAGGTGATAATATTGGATTAAGTAGGGATTCACTTTTTGGAGGGTGTTTGGCATTTTTAAATTTATTGAGTGACCTGGTGTGTCCATGGATACCGATGTGTGATTCACTATGGAGATTAGTAAACAAATTGGGGGATGAGAAATGGGTTTTATCAAGTACATGTGTTAGATATGGGTTCATTGGGAGTGGTGACATATTATTTGGGATGATGACCATAACACAAGTCATTGGAAGGCATATTACTATTTTAATAATTATTTCACTTATGTTATATTAGTGGGTTAATATCATAATGCTTGGTTTATTTTATGAGTTCATGAATAGAATTGGTTAGTGATGAGCCTCAAGGGCTATGCCACAATTGTAGAGGTGATGTATGAAATTGATATTAAAAATTAGCGTAAAAAGAAGAGTCTCATACACTAATGAATTATTATATGTCGAGGGTAGACTATCATGTGGTATGGTTAATGATACCATGGGTATGGGAATTGCGAGTTACAGATTAAGGGCCTACATAACCAGACTTGTGACTTCAAAAGTTTTAGGGCTAATCTTGAGATTCCTAATACCCATTTTGAGAGTATTGGGATAATAAATGAAAGTGATGTTATTATAGATATTATTCAATTTCTAAATTATTGGTATGTAAGGATTTTCTCTGTATTAGGTATACTGAGTTTTCAATTGAGTCCTATAATAAAAAAGAGTTTCTACTATAAATGTTATTGCAGTTTTATGTAGACAATTTTTTATGATATGATAAGAGACCTAGGGAGTGAATGATGAATTCACTCCTGATATTGGGTGATCATTAGAGGATTGAAGATCTATAAGTTTATTCTTACCATAAGATACATCTGGATAATGTTTTTATCTTACTGAGATAAATATGAGTGAGATAAGAAGCATTTAAGTAACCCAATTCCTTATTTTAATAGATCGGTCTGGTACTATTAGTATATATTCATGAAAATGGTGGGAATTTCTAAAGATTATTAGTGATTAAATGATATATATATGTGATACCTAATACCTATGTGCATGAACATGATGGGTGATTTTCACTCAATGCCTATAATAGTGGACATTAAAATAGCTAGACATGTGATCCTTATGAGGGTGCATGAGATGTATATAGGTCACCCATTCGATATAAGTCTCAATATGATGGATTAGGGCTACCATATCCTTATGAGTTCCCATGGGATGGATATGGACCACCCAATTCATTTATATTTAGACAGTACAGATTATGGACACCTGATACATATGAGTATTCTTAGGATAGATACATGACACTAGATGATTATTAATTAGAACATTGAAAATTCAATTAAAAAATATATTATTGAATATTATTACTCCACTAAAATACTATTATTGGAAAAATAACACATGATCAAGATTCGAGGAAGACTTGTAATTACACATACACTCAATAAGTTTATGTTTAATTTATGTTACTACTTTATTTTTTAATCTACATTGCTATGTGTCAGTGTGGGGGGTTATATTAGGGGAACCCTTAGTGGTATCCTTTTTCTTTTTAAACTCACACATTGAAAATGAAATTATGTGTACATATAGACCATAAATTGTCTTGTAGGTTAGTTAAATTTTCCTAACATAGTGAAGTAAGTTGGATTAGATTTGTGAGGGTGCAGAGATAGTTTTGAGGTGACGCTACAGACTAGAAGTAATGTTTCCATTATTTTTTATTTTCATTTTCCTTTTATGATTTATAAGATCAATCCATTGGGTTACCTCTTTGATATATTGTTGGAATTATATATAATTTTCAACATTTATTGTATGGTTTATGATATTATTAATGTAAATCTCATCATTGTAATTTTTATATTTCACTCTGATATTATATCATGTCTTGGATATTTTTGTTACTTATATATTATTGTATGTGATTGTAATAAGGGTAAAATATCACCATGATATTTTATTAGACTCCTTCCATTAGTCATAAACCTATTAAATATGGGGAAGCACACTTGAGGTCACATAGAATTTTTTCATAGGAATGGGGATAGTAAACCCTTATAAGGTATTTAAAAATAGTATCAATGATTTATTAAACTTTTCTTTTGATTAGGGATGTGGTAGATTTAGGTAAGACTACTTAAAACATGTTATGGAAGCCTTGTTTATCTTATTACATCATAACTATCAATTATAATAAATATCAATAGGGAATTAGACTTGTGGTTATTAATTTTTATTATAATAGTTGTTGTTTTTTAATAATTCATGATGTTGTATAATTTTGATTTATGGGGTCTTCAATTGTCCTAGAGTATAAAGAGTACATGTATCATACATGGAAGAAATGTTCCCAGTGATTTTTAATCCTTCTGTGTGTTTCATAAAGTTGATTTTAAAAATAGGATTCGGTAAATTAAAATATTAAAAAAAATATTATTTAGTGATTTCCAAAATAACTTTTTTGTAGAGTAATTATTAATTGAAATAGATCAAAAAGAATTTAAAGGTAAAAATCAAATGGTGGTAATTTCATGATATTAACTTTGGCACAATGAATATAAACCTTATAGTGGTGAATATAGATGTGTGTTTTGTGATGTCCCAGGCCTAAATCAATGATAAGTGACTGGCCCCAATTGGCCACATGGCCTCAAACATGCCTCTTCATAATCCATAGGCAACCAAAGAGCAATGAGGATCTATGATGGTATGCTGGAGACACTATACCCTCATGATCAGGGTTTTTCACAATGGAATAAATTAATAATAATAAGAATAAATAGTATAATAAATTTTTTATGGAAGAATAATAAATAATCTAGAAAAATATTCATTATTATCAAATAGAAAAATGATGTCATGATGTGATTCTATACAAAAGGGAAATACACAGGATATAGGGAAATAAGAATATACAACATCCTATATAAAAATGAACCAAATAACCAAGGTAAATCAAATATAATCAAAAAAATAGGCTCCATATTCTACTCATATAATTCATCTTATCACAAAAAAATCAGATGGTGATAGGTTTTCTCTTCCCTTTGATCCTAAATGCATCCATGAATTCCTTTCGGGTACCAATAGATTTCCCGAACAGGGATTATGATATTCTCACTAGACCACCACCCCAAAAATATAGTATAATCTATTCAGTTTATATAAAATGAGTACTATTCTGGTATAACAATTATAAAGTAGTAATATAAACTGTAACCAAGTTAGTTATAGTCCCTAGAAGACACCCGCCTAGCTGTACCTGCTACGACCTAAGCTGGAATATCTATGAATAAGTGTCACTATGTATAACTTGTATATATATATATATATGCATATTTATATATACAATATAAATGTATAAAATATATAGACATACATATATGTACACGTAGTACTTGCTAGGACCTGAGGATTAGGTATAATAAGGGATACAATGCCCGAGGATCATGTAAAATATGGGAAATCATGCTTGAGGATCTTGTATAATAATGGGTTTCATATCATTGGATCAAGTATAATAAGGTATCCAATTCCCTATGATCATTTATTATAAGGGATTCTATTCCCAAGGATCATGAAAAATATGGGACATCGTCCCCAAGTATTATTTATAACAATGGACTCCATGCCCAAGGATCATGTATAATAAGAGATTTTTTGTTTGAAGATCATGTATAACAAGGGATTCCATTCAATTTAATTTAATCCAATTTATTTATTTCATTTATGAGTTAATCTAAGATAACTAGAAGGTGGTTTTATCACATAATCATCTATAATTTCAAGGGGCATTTCATAGGCACACATCAAGAGGTGACACTAGTCAAATGGGGGCATCCCCCAACAAGGAAAAAGGTGTACGGAAGCATCTCTAACATGGATAAGAAATAAAATTAGGAAAATTTATATTTTTAGGGAAAAAAAGGTAATACATGTGTAAATAAATAACATTATATAAAATAACTATATTTTTTGGAAAAATTACAATACCACCTACCATATTAGCTCACATAGATTACCTCTGGTCCTATAATTTGAGGCAAAACAAGATAAATTATAATAATAGATAAATAACCATAAAATAGGTAATATTAGATAACATATATTTAGAATTCCATATGAATAGATACATAATAAAATTATTTAATAGGTATGAAGAAATTACCATTAGCTATCCCACATGACAAACAATGAGATAAACAACCACCAGATGTGAAATGCCCCAGGCAAGATTGACCACTAAGAGGGGAGGGGTGAATTAGTGGTTTCTTTTTACAAATTACTTTTCTTTTATTTTAAACATCTTAAACTTGTTGTGTTTCTATACTGAATCAATATTATCTCCCAAATTTACCTTGTGTAGTAATAATATTAGAGAAATAATCACAAATTATTTACAAGGTTTTTCATAATTAGCAACTCCTTTCCCTGTTGGTTATTCCCCCAACATAAATTCAAGATTATAATATTAAATATCAAACAAGTGATTATAATGGATTTAATCTGCAACTAAAATTATTATACTCTATCTCCAACCGAGTGACTCTATTTGATTTTGTCTCTGACCAAAATAATTATTGTTCCAACTCCAACCGAGAGACTCCATTTTATTATGGCTCCTACCGGAGCACTTCACTTTCTCCTAGCACCAAAAAAATGATTAACCTCTATTTAAAGTCTTGACCACTATAGAATTATTTTATGATATTTATACATGATTTTTTATGATCTTACTTTCTCATTTACTCATCTTTTATCTTCAAGAGCCTCTGGTCGAGTCTGTTGGTCTTTCTCAATTACTCTGATCACCTATAATGACAAGTTGCCTTAATGAAACAATTCATGGGCTAATTCATCCTTTTTCTGATGTTCTAGAATCACATATTATGATAAAATAGTGTACACGAATTTATCAGAGATATTTTATACATAATATAACTTACACAAATCTCAACTTAATTCTTATTGAATTCTTAATTCAATTATACTTCATGCATGAATTTCATGGAATTTGAAAATCATGCATCAGGCATCTCAATGTTTATTCATGTGTAAGATGATCACATGCATTTGGTCATTTATTAGGAATGAATTAATTTCTTATTTCCTTTTACTCACATACATTGTCTATATTTATTCAATGCTTATGAAAGCATGTGTGCATGGGAATTCATATGCATTCACACACTATTCAAAAAATTCTTCACATAATTACATGTCCTTCACAACATTCCTTCACACACACACACATACACCATCCACACAGACTACCTACTTTTCATATATAAGATCTTCCTCAACTATTTTCTTCGCAAAACATTTACGCAAGATGAATTAGATCCTTTTAATGTAATTAGGAGTATTATTTATCATTTCTAGTGGTGTCTATTATTTATCTAGTAAAGTAATGATTCTTTATTCAAGACTTCATTAAAACATTGGTTCTCAATTTTCTTCACACAATCCAAGGGAATAACGCATTGCATGCTAACCTGATTGCTTCATGGAATCTAGTTTCTTTTCAATGATTCATGGAGAGTTTAAAACACTTTTATAAGGCCTAATGGATTCTTCCTTCATAGAACATTAATAATTCAAGGATCTCATTTACCATTTGTGAACCATTGGGGTGCGAGGATACTCTATTTACATTGATAAAATGAGAGCCTCTAAAATGTTCAACACATTCTCGGTCTTAGTTAATCTGATATTTATAGGCAATTAGAACCACCTTACCTTCTCTATTCATACCATGTAGAGGAATTCTTCACTTATCTGAGAATTAATTTGGGTAGATGACTTATTTAAACGAATGATTTATTCAGGTAGATTCAAGCATATTTCAATTTTTATGGTTTCTTTTCATTTATCATTTTTCATGTAGTCCTATCATGTATATGATGATGATCTCATGATACATGATTTAAATCATGAACTCAATCATTCCAAAATTTTTTTGTACAAAAAATATATACATTTTAGAAAATACTTTTTCCTTGAATTCTTATCAAGCATGAAAGATGTAAAATTTTATGCATGATTTTGGTTGGATTCAAATATATAACCCCTTTGGTATGATCTTTAATGATGTCCAACTGACCAATAAATTAATATTTGATTGGAAATATAGTGAGTAACATCCATCAGAATCAGGATGTTGAATACAACCATGCTCCTTTGATATAAAAATGAGATCAATATAATCAGATAGACCACATTATCTCCATCATTTCAATGACATGTGAATAGTACATGTGTGCATCGGCATTCCACATTGAAACAGTGATGCACCCCACTATATTTTATTAATGATGTGGCGTGGATAGCATCCATTGATGGATTAAAGTTATCAAAAACAATAACATCCACACACACACACACACATGGTTCCACTCCTATTTTGTCACTGGTACACTATTACCACCATCCATGTACCCATCTATTCTTATAGACATTATACAAGGGAACATCATGGGATTATTAAACACCCATCCACCTTCCAGCTTTCCCAAGTTTTACCCTTCTGGTCAGGGTAGACCTTTGTCCCACATTGGATTATGGTTGATCCATGGACATGGATTACCATTTGTTTATCCTATTTATTATATGAGTATGTAATTATGAAATACTTAGCATTTATATGTAATAATTAATTTCAAATACATACTCCAAAATTACAACCAATTCAAATCGAAATGTTTTTCTTATATCATTCATCATGAAAAAATATTTGTATTTTTTCATGGACATCAATTTATATAGCCTTAGATTCCTATTTACTTAATGAAATATCAAATTCACATTTCATGCCCTTCTTTAAACTTTCAAGAATTATTTTAATAAATGTTACCTCCCTAAAACATGTCTTGAATATTTAATATTAGCACAAAAAATCATCTAATTTAGTCCAAGGTGATATATCCAAGTGTGAAAACCAATTCCATTAGATGAATCCATAACAATTATCCAATAAAGAACAATTCGTCCAAACTAGACAAACACATATTGACACATCAATTAAAATAAATTCAACACTGGACCAAAATACATCAACATTTTTATTTTTTTCAATACACTTTTACTGTACTTTTTGAGAGCCAATATGTGTGATCAAACTTTTATAACCCTTATTAGAAATCAAATGAAATGGAAAAGATGGGATTTTTAAAAAAAAAATGTTCTTGTCACTTTGAAGATTATTTATGGAATACCTCTATTATAGAGATTATGTCACATGCTTCTTCTAGAAAATATCCTTATATTAATAATATATATGTCTATAAGGGATAACCCGATTTATAATAGAAGTGTGATATGACCAATTATTTCAATAATATCTATAAACATGTTGTATATGTACAATCCTACTCATAAACCCTCAATTCTCATCCAAGTGGTTGTAAATAAACATATTTATCAAAGAAATTTTTTATCCTACACATACACCTATAAACACATCAGAATGTTTAGTTTCAAAATATAAATCACCAAATTTTAATTATTTCATCATTAAACAATTAATCCCCCTTAATTGGTATGTTTAATACAATGAAGAATAATGTATGAAAGTGTGATTGGAATACCTCATCTTCAACTTCTATGAATATTTTTTTATGTTCTACATTCAATATGAATTGATTATTTAATAGAATTATCAAACCAATATTACCATTTAAGGGATGCAACCACATACTTTAACTCCCTGCATGATAGTACAAAATAATTCATATACTAGAGGATAAAGAGGGACCTTACTTGTTCTTCAATGTGAAAAAACGGTCGAGATTTTTTTCTCAACCATGTTTCTCCACTTTCTCCAGTATTCATGCTTCCAAATATGATTTATCCACTGGTAAATGGATCCCATCACTCCTATCACTTCATTCTGTGAGATAGTTATTATTTCATTATACGTAAAATCATATTAATATTTTGATGCAAGCTTCAGTCTCATCAAGGATTCTTATTGTAATGGAAATGTTTTTAAACACCCTCTTAAACTATTTCTATCTTCATTACATCTCTAACATAGAACATATTCAACGCACGAGTTTTAATTTTTTGAAAACCTCTCTTGAAATTCATATTCTTAATGTGGAAACTTCATTTTTCCTTTATCACTAGCATTTTCATGTGATTCTTCTATATTTTTCGCAATCTCCAAATCCTCAAGAAAAATAAAAATAATTTCTTTTGGAATATTGATAAATAGTTTAGAGTTTTCACATGGATTTAAATTTATTTATACTTTTGATATATAAGTGGATATCTCATTTTTCTCCATGATGATTATTGTTTTTATAGTTTTCTTAATTTTTCATATCTTAAGACAGATTGTTTACCATATTTAATTACCTTATTTTCCTTTTTGTTGGGGTATTCTATTCACATCATCTTATGATGTGTTCATGATAGGTGCATACCATCACTCATCATAATAGTTAACCCATCTATTACAATACTCATAGAAATCTTAAAATCATTCAAATATTTTATATGTGTAAAGATTCATTTTCTATGAGATTTTATTCTAGGGTGAAAGTATTCTATTTACATAAATATTAATCCCCTTAAATATATGTATTATATTATTTTCATGAATTGAAATATTATTCTTATATTATGATGCCTTATTCCCAAACATCTAACAACACCAAAAATATACTATATGCCTTATTCTTTTCTTTTGATTTGTACTTCGTTTATATTTCACAAATTGTGAACATTGGTTCTTTTTAGTAGAACCACCACTCATTTCAGAACCTCTTAGGGAACATCTACTCAAACATCTCTTCTCATCCACCATAGATATGGTGGGATCATAGATTTTTATTACCATCCATTTTATCCCAGAATTAGGTTCAAATACTCTACTAGCACATGAAACAATATTAGTACATAAGATTTTTTTTTGGGTTATGATATACCTTCTTCTTGAAGGATGTTTCCATTATATTAGAGGATGATCCTATACTCTTTTTGGAATTATGATTTTCAATGAAACATTGAGTGGCTGCATCTTTTCTTCTTATTATATGGGATGAACCAACTTATGGTGAATCTTGAATATTCAGTTTCACTTTTATCTCCAAGATATTCATATTGAGTAATTTTTTATCATCCTCAAATGATCTTAGATTTCATTCACATTAATCGTTTAGATTGTTCATTTCTTATTCATGCATATTTCATTAATCTAGAAAATAATTTTCAATAAATTTTAACTTGTTATCATTAACCACCATTTGATAAATTTTAAAAACCACAAAACCTTATGAAATTATTCAAATTCATGGGAGGATTCTAAAAATACAACCTCAAATATTTATTTTTCACAAACAATTCCTTGATATTATTCAACAACATTATAATATCATTAATTTAAAAGTGAAATTGTTTTTTATTTTCTTTAGCATGTTTTTTTTAGAGTGTTGGATATGACATACTTTTTAACTAGTGCCTCTTCTGTGGAATTATCTTCTTCTTCCAGCTATAATTTTTCATTATAAATAAAATTAAAACCTCCAAAAATACAATTTACAACATCATTGTGTAGTTTCTTTATATTCTGTTTGAATTCAAAAAGATGATCACTAAGTGATACATCATCACAACTTGATCAAGATTTCTTTGAAGAATAAAAATTTAAGGACTTATTACTTGTTTTATCATTCACATTAAATCTTATTTTAGGTGTCTATTCATTTTTAATGAGATTATTCTTGATATTCCTTGCATGTATGGTCTTCTTGTTCTTATGGTTATTGGATATAATATTTATCTGAGGGTTCTCACACATTTATTGAAATCTTCACATCATAAAGATTCACCTAGATTTTTATAGGTGGAATGCACTTTAATACCACATGAAATGATATAGGACATATTTACCATGAAGAGTGTGGTGTGAATGAGTGTTTTGTTTTTTAAAATAACTTTTCTTTTAAATCTATACTCATGAAATTTTATGGTTATCTATACACTCAATATTATAACTCAAACTTACCACATTTGCAGTAATATTATCAGAAAGAGAAGAACACAATATTTACAAGGCTTAAATAAAAACATACTCCTTACTATATTGGTTATCCCCCCAACATGGATTCTTCATAATAATAAGAACTATGAAAAAATTATTAAAATGGATTTCAACTCTAATTGAATAAATTATTCTCTGGTTCCAACCCAAAGACTCTATTTTCTTTTGGATCCAACAAAAATACTACTTTCTCCAGATCCAACCAAGAGGCTTTGTTTGTTCCTAGCCCCTACCAAAAGACCTCACCTATTTTCAAAACCAACTATAAGGTTTCATCTTAAGTCCAAGTCTGGATACCTTATAGGATTATTCTCTAATATTCATCCATGAGTTTTTAGGATCTGAATTTCTTGGAAAATATTCATGTATCTTCAACAACCTTTGGTCAGGTCTGTTGGTCTAGATTAATTATTCTGATCACCTGTAATGACCTGTGTCTTATTTAAAACTACATTCTAGCTTATTATTAATTTTCTAAAGTTTATTCCTTAATTAATTTTTAAAAATATGAAAAAAAATTATTTGTTGATATTTTATGCATGTTCTAGATTGTAAAAATCTCCAAAAAATTCTTCTTGAATCCTAAATTCAATTATACTTCATTCATTGATTGTATGGAATCTAAAAATCTTGCATGAGGTATCTCAATTTTTATGGTAGTGTATGATGATCACATGAATTTTCTCATTTATTATTCATGAATGATTTCTTTTTCTTTTCACTGACACACACTATCTTGGTTGGTTCTATGCTTAATCAATGACATGTCCATGTGAATACATATGCATGCACACACTATTCACAAAATGCCCCATGTATATGCATATCCTTCTCAGCCATCTTTCAAGCACACACACACTTTATACACAAAATACCTTCTTTTCACATAAAAGGTCCACCAAAATTGTTTATAAATTAATGTACATTCACTTATTCACGAACTACCCGCTACCTTGTCAATCTACATAGCCTTCTCAAATCATTCACGCAATATGTATCAAATATTCTTCTCACAAATAGGAATATTATTAAAACTATCACATGGGTATCTCATTCACACAATAAATGCATGATATTTCATGAAATACTTCATGAAGACACTAGTTATCAGTTTTCATAGAACAATTTAGGGGAATAATGCATTTCACACTAACCCAATTTCATATAAAAAACCTGTTTATTGAAGAATCTACATTGAAAGTGTTAAACACTTGTTAAAGTCTCATGATATTCTTCATTTGCACAATCTTAGTTCTTCATGTATCTCCTCTTCCTATCATGAAACATTAGGTGTTTATGATACTCTGTTTCCATAGAGAAAATCATAGGTTCTCAAAATGTGAAGAAAATTCTCAGTCTTAGAAAATATGATACTTATAAGAGATTAGAAACACCTTATCTTCTCTAGTCATGACAATTCTAGGTATTATAAAATGTTCATAAAATTAAGTAGTGTGGAAGAATTATTAAAAATATAGTGTCATTCATGTTGATTAAAACATACACTAATTTTCATAGAGTCTTCAAGTTTCTCCTTTGTGGTGTAGTCCTCTCATCCATATGATGAAAATTGCTTGATACTCAGTTTAAATACTGAACTCTATCAGGCCCAAATAGACTTATATAACTATAATTTATAGATTGGTCGATGCATGTTCCTTGAATTATTCTAATTCATGAAAGACTACATATTCCATGCTTGATTTTTATTCGATCCAAGTAACTCATCCCATTGGAAATATCATCAATGATGGACAAATGATTGATCAATGAAGGTTTGGTAGGGAATTTTGTGAGTAGTAGGCATTGGATTTCGGGATATTGAGGACAACGATGTTCCATTGATAGATATCTGATACCAACATGATCAGATGGACTTAATTATTTTTATCATTTAAAAGACATCATAACAATACCTATATGCCTCCACATCCCACACGAAACACAAAAGCACCCTCATTGTGGTTTATCAATCAAGAAGCATGGATATTAATTATTACTAGGAATCGGTACTAGTTATAGCCACACACATTCCAATATGGCTACACTATAACATAAACACTGGCACCTTGAGGTCTCACTCCATATGCCCATCCGTTCATAAAGACCTTATAAATTTCCATGTCATGGGATTATAAATGGCTCGACTACCTTCTGGATTCATCAGGATGGATCTCACTGGGCATGGTAGATCATGGTTCTACATGACCTGATGGTTTATCCTTGGCCATGGATGGCCAGTAGGCCAATTCATTATTTATATGAGGCCACAATTATGAAATAATTTGAATTTTTAAGTGAAAATGCAATTCAATTCCATTCTCAAAAACCCAAGAAACATAATCCCTCATTACCTTCTTATATCATTCATCATGAAAAAATATATTTATATTTTTTTCATAGAAATCAATTTAAATAATCTTTGATTCTTCTTTACTTCATGAAATATAAAATTCATATCGCATGGCCTTTAAAATTCCAAAAATTATTGTAAATTATGTTTCCTTATTAAGAAATATATGTAACATTTAACATCAGCACACAAAATCATCAGATTTAGTCCAAAGATAATTTTCAAAGTGTGTTATCCAATGCCATTAGATGAATCCATAATAATTATCTAGGAATAAACACATCATCGAAACTCACCAAACACATATTTAATCATCATTGGAAATAAATGAAACATTGGTCTCAACATGAAGTAAGAGGCAACTCAAAGCTTATGGAAAGAGAAGGATAATCTTGAGCTATTATGGGAGGCACTTAATGTGAAAGGAGAATAAAAGTGAGAGGGAGGTTAAATATATTTAGGGGAAAAGGGTTTATTTACAATTATTTTAAATGGTTCATGGTTTGGCTACTCAGTTGGCTGAAATGTGAAGCAAACATGCACCGTAACTATCTAGGGTGTCAACCCTAACATGGATTTGGTGCACAATTTGATGAACTGTGCATAACATGTGTTATTCTCTCTTCAATTTTATATAACACCTTTAAATGGTCCGTAAGACTATCTGGAATATTTTCTCAAACCGATCACTACCTCCTTTATCCACATGGTTTGGCCACATGGTTACTACTAAACATGTACTATAGTATGTCTCATTTGATTTCAATAAGTAATTGATCTCCAATCTTTGATAAATCCTTGGAATCCCCCAAACCATTATTTAAACTCATTGTCATATTCATGAAGATAATTTTTTTGATAAAACTAAATTTTAAAGTATTTATACCTCATAATAAAATTCAAGATCTTATAATCTCCCATACTCAAAACAAACAACCCCTAAGTTTCCATTCTAAGGGTGGTAAATCATAGCATGAGATTATATTAGACCATTATGCATGTAGGTTTTCATATTGATCTCATGTTTCATCTTATACATGGTCGTGCTACCATAGAACCCATACTAAAGGAACTTACCCACCTCAAGAATCCATCATGATCTAATCAATAATCAATATTGGTTACTATTCAAAAGAACTATACAATTTCAATTTAACATCCTTAGGATCAAAAGAATGAGATTGGTCTGAATGGTAACAAAAACACAGATATATTTGGAAGACATCATGAATATCATGGTAACTTTGAGGAATCACTATCTAATAGGCTATCATCCATACTCTCTCCGAGATCCTGAAAGGACCAACATATTTTTTTGACATATTTCCCATATGTTTGAATTGATAAATAGCCCAAGCTAGACATAAAATTTTAGAAAACCTGATTTTCTACCACTATCTCTAGAGTTTTTTTTGTAACTATAAGTATAATACTTCTTCTAATACTGAGATTTAGTTATAAACTTCCTCATAAGTTATACCTCCTCTGATGTCTCGAAATGAGATGAGGTCCCTTTAGTTCTTCCTTTCATGTATCTAACCAGTATAGGGGTGAGTGGAACAACATACCATATATGAGATCATAAATATTCATATGAAATGTTTCCTAAAATAATTAATTATAAAAAAATATGAGGAATTCCAGTCTCCCAATATCATCTAAAATCAAGGATGCATGCTCGGATCATTATCTCCAACACTTGTATCATATGTTCGGACTACCCGTTGGTTTGAGGGTGATATGATATACTTAGAAGTACCAAGGAATTGAGTTACTCTTTTAACCCCTACCATAATCATGAAAGAAAACAAACATCTCTATATGATACGATGGTACATAAAAACCCATGAAATCATATAATCTATCTTACATATAGCCTTCCAAGATCATCCATAGAAAATATCTCTATGATAGGTAAGTAGTGAGTGTCCTTTTATAACATATAAATAATCACCCATATAGAATCACATCTTTTATGGTATATTAGAAAACCCTATATGAAATCCATAGTGATGTCATCACTTTTCCATATTGTAATGAGTAACGATTATAAAATTCCCATTGGTCATTAGTGTTATGCCTTTGCCTACTGATAGGTAGAACACCTTGTTACAAAATCATTTATCTCCCATTTCATTCACGGTCACTAGTAATGGCGACGTAAGTCAGAGTACATATTTGTTAAAAAGGGATGTGATTCCCAAGAAGAGGCATGATAATTTTGCACCAAATCACCTTTCACAATAGTAGGAACCCATATGTGTCCATGAATGCATAAAACATCATCCCCATCAATGACCTAGACAAGTGTTTGGTCCACTCTATAAATAGTCTCCCTTAGAACTAAGCCCTCAGGATCTCAAAAATTCCCCATCTTTACTTAATCTAAAAGTGAATGGGTTACTTAAGAATATATTAGAAGATACTTCCATGTTTCTCTTGACCTCTTGTTGAATCTCAAGAAACTGGACTATTATATAACACTTACCATTGGACTCCTATATCACTAATATCTAAGTCTTTCTTCATAGTGTGTTAAAAACTACATTACATTTCCCATTCATATGTAAGGTCAATGTCAAAGGACAATGAAATCCAACCCACATTCATTACATGAAATTTATTTCATGCTAGTTAAATATTTATTTAAGGATTTTCTGGTATTTTAAAACCACAAAACACTCTCACAACAAACATTTCCTCCAACAATGAAAGGTTTGAAAATAGATGCTATCTTGAGACCTTTAATCTAGTAATTATACAAACGAGGACTCAAATAACAAGACTTTTACACCATGAAACACTCACCCTACATAATAAATGTACCCAACATAATTCTATAAGCATCACAATAAACTATATAACATATTTTTTAATCTATAATAATCAATATCTATGTTGAGGTTATCCATACATTCAACTCCTCAAATTCCTTTTGCATGATTCCAGGAATAAAAATTTGACATTCATCTTGGTTAATAATATGAGTGGTACTTACAGTAATGAGAAAATAATAATAATTATGTGTATTTAGTAACCATTAATCCATAGAAATATTCTCATATCAAAGGTGTTATTTGGATAATTAAATGAAATTGTGGATCTCACCTTCTCAGGGTCCATATAAACTCCTAACTCTAAGATGATGTGACCCAGTAAGTGGACATTGTCAATCCAAAAGTGTAATTGTGTAAGATTATGATAGAAATATATCTCTCTAAGTATATATAATTTGACCTCAAGATGTTTGGAATGGTCATGGTGGGTCTTAGAGTACACCAATATGTCTTTCATAAAATCTACTATAGATGAACCCAAATATTGGTGAAAAAATGAAATCATCAGGGCCATGAAAACAACTAACATGTTCTTAAGAACGAAAAATGTAACCAAATACTCATACAACCCATATCTTCTTTGTAATGTTATATGTGGTATATATAACATCTTGAATCATACCTTATGGTAGACTGAACACAAATTAATCTTTGAAAAAACCCTTACTCCTCTGAGTTGGTCAAAGAGGTCATCTATATTTGGAAATGGATATTATTTCTTAACTCTTATTTGGTTCAAATGATGGTAATCCAATAACATAATGATGTTCACATACTCCCTATTGTATAAAAACTTAGGTTAACCTCATTGAAAAGAAAAGGGTCATATAAAACCCATGGATTCTAAATCCTCTAGCTACCACATGAGCTCCTGTAAATCAATAATATCTATCCTATAAGGAGGAATGGATACTAGAATCACCCCAAGATGTAGGTAAAAATTAAAATATATCTCTATCAAAGGAGGTATTCCAGAAAAGTCATCATGGAAAACATCCCTAAAATAATATATTACAGAAGGGAAATTATTATGTCATGATAATTTGTTTCTCCAGATAAAGACTAGCAATATGGATTATCCCACTGCTAATCCCACGATGCTTGGGTCCAGTTCGACTCACCTAGAAATATCATTCTCTCTTGTGAGTATAAATACTTCCCTAAATTGATATAAAATAAACCCTTTGGCAATATCAATCAATATACACAAGGTAGGGAACTGACCATTCCATCCTGAGAATAATGTAAAAACCTATCATCTTAAGGAAAGAAGGCCCCACATAAAATAATATCCACCAACCTCTAAGGGAATTCCTTTCTCTAGTTTATTCCTTCTGATTAGACCCTTATCAGGGTATCAAGTGTTATCACACCATAGAAATAATGAATTTAAAGACCAATAATATCGACAATTTCCATATATATAAGGGAGTGTGAAGATTCAGTGTCAAATATAATAGAGACAAAAGTCGAGGATACTAAAATTAGTCATTAAATTGTTGAAGGACCAATACTCTACTCCTTGCTATTGTAATATATATATATATATATATATATATATATATATATTTCTTGATTCATATACCTGTGATACAAGTTGACTACCATCAACAAGTATGCTCTACTTACATTTTTATCCATGTCACTGATACCCTTGGCCATGACCACATTCTCACTCTAAATGGTCGGTAGTTCTACAGATACCTACCTGACGAGGAGATACTAATTCCTCTCCTGATGGAGGAGTTGGTGTGATTCCTCTCCCACTAGTCACAGTTAAGAATTTCCTAAAAAATAATTAAATATGTTACATCCTACCACATCCTTGGAAGTTAACGGGGTCTTTGAAATATCAGGGATTCTTATGGCCTAACATCCAATATTGGTGCAACCCCATGTAACTACTAAGGAGTATTATCTGGGTTTCACTTCCCCCACATGAAAACAAAATGTGATGCATCATAATGCTCAATGAACCACTTTCATATCTTAATACATTACTTTCTTTTCCTACACCATTAACTTCCCCCAGGTTCCACTCAATGATGTGGGCCTAGTTCACTATATCAGAAATGGTGGTCAACCAAAATAGATTAACCTATTATGGGACAGACTATATGATCCCATCCTCAAATAATATCACTATTTCTAACTCATCACCAATATGAGTCATTTTTAAGAGACAGAGCTTGGTCAAAAGAGAATAATAGTCCATGACATACATAATACCCTACTGTAGATGCATAAGCAATTTATCTCAGTCCGCTCTTAGCTTCTGATGGAAGAAGTAGTCATAGATTAATATCTAAAAGTCATTCCAAACCATACCCTAATGAATATCATCCTAGTTGATAACATAATACTATATCATAAAAGAATCAAACTGTATATTTGTTAGGATTTTGAGCTTCCACTTTGGATGCATATATAGATGATCAAAAGTTGATAGAATGCTACTAACCTCGCTCAGCAGCCTATGGGCCACAATAACCTAAGAAAGTATTAGGATAATGCTGCTAAAACTCTCACATCCACTCTAACATAGAAAGGGAAGGTTGTGGAGAACCCTATATATATTATTCCAATTGTAGAAAACTCTTTCAATATTAAGCATCAGATCCCTGACTAAGAATAAAATGTTACATCCTAAACGCATGTCCCACTAAGAGGTTCCCCGATCATGGTTGACCACATGGCCTCAAGTGCATCTCCTCGAATTCCAGATTCCTTTGAATAGAAGAAAAGTCCTAGGGTGTGTCTATGGTGAGATGATTCCCTCATTACAAGAGTGTAGAATAGTGGATAAATATAATAATAGGAAAATAGTATAAGCATTATAAAAATATTACATATTAGAAGCATACATGGATAATAAACAATAAGAGAAACTGATAATAATACTCAGAAGTTAATGATAATGTATGTCATGTGTTTATAATGATGGGAAATTGGTATACATGGAAGCAGGAAATACATGCTATACAAAATAAGAAAAAATAATCAAAAAACAATCCAGCATCCCATGCTCCAGCTTGGTCATTTACTACCAAATTCCATCATAAGAAAGAAAGTAATAATAGGTGTCCAAAGAAGGATTCTTCTTATTTTCAAAAACCTGCATAAATTTAATATACCTGAGTACCAATGAAGGCCTGGATAGGGTGTGAAAAAATATTTGCAGGACACCACCAATGGTGACTATAACATACAGTCTATGTAATAGAAACCAAAACAGTTTTCCAGCATTCATATAAATTAATTAAAGCTATACAACATGGTAAATACCCAAGTACCTACATTTTCCTTTTATGGTGTCTTAACATGTAACCATTTCATTTTTAATTAAGTTTTATTTTAAATAATAAGTCATATGATGTATGACTAGCTCTTTCATCATGTCAAGATAATAATTTTAAAGGATCCAAGATGTTACAAGGAATCCATGATGATGATAATAAAGTGGATCCAAAGCTATAACCAAGAAATCCTTGACCTCATGGGTCAAAAAAACATAGTAATAATTTTTATAATAGAAATAAGGGATAAGAGAGTAATCAAAGTAAACACCCAAGTCATTCCACAATAATGAAATTTCTTACTGATTATAAGGAAATATTCTAGGGTAAAACGTGACAAGAAATAACTAGGACCAAGGGTTTAACCAAGATTCCTCATGCATGTTGACGTCATTCTAGAACTAAGGAGTCTATCAAAGGAATCCTATAATAACAATGAAGGGATCCTATGTTGTCATACTGGGTATCCAAAATTAGACAAGAATTGGGTTCCAAGGTGGATATCAACCAAGGAAACTGGAATCCCTAAATTTGAATGGTGTCCAAAAGTGCTCAAGGCATTACCTTGGGAATCCATTTATAGCTCAAGTATAAACACTCCTATAATAATTTTAATATCCATATTAAATTTTCACCTTATACTTAATTACTTTAATTAATTAGTCCATGTAATACTCATACCAATTAATAAGTCGTTTGGTTAATTCCCTTATTTTCTAACAAGTGACATGGGTAATGGGACCTGAAACCAAACATTGGTTTATATAAATTATAATCAATTCATAAGTTTCAATATTCTACCTTCAATTATACATGGAAAGAGGTGAAACTGATATTCAACCAAAACATACATTTACATTTAAAAAGGCCAAGCGAAATATAGAAACACACTCACCAATTACAATTGAGATTTGTTATTTACATTAAATAAATTACATTAGAAGGGTCAATTGATAAGTATAATTGTGATATCCATTAAAAATCATAAATTTAATTAAAAAATTATCTTTATAAGTGTTAAGACAAAGAACACCCAAATGGTGGCATAGGTAAACATAACAAGCTACTAAAATCCTAAATATGGAAAACACCCGACATTGGGTGTTCATTATTAAGGACGTAACCTCCAATGATGGATAAAGTATATAAAAAGGGTCTTATAACATGGTTCATAAGATTATAAGCAAGGCACATGAATTGAGTTGGCCACACACAATGAAATTGGCACACACACATGACAATTTATAAAATGAAAAAATTATGGGATGAGTTATAGACCACCTAACATAGGCTCGTATGACTCTCCTTTTATAGTATCGAACTTTTGTTTGGATTGGATTGGAAGATTTATTAATATTGGATCAATGCCTTGAAATAGGCCATATGAACCTAAATATCAATATAAATATTTAAAATAAGTGAAAGGAATAATGGAAAAATAGGAAATGAGATCTTAACGAAAGGAATCCAATGATATTAATGTTGCACAAACCAGACTCCAAAAAGAAGAGATATAGAAGATCCTATCTTAGGCATGAAAAGGGAGAAAAAAGGATTTGGGAGCCTTTATTTTCCTCTGAATAATAAATGAGGTGAAGGGAGAGTTAAAACATTTTATTAAGATTGAAATGGTCATTTCCCATGAGATTTTAGGGTCAAACGGTTTGGTTACATGGTTGGAAAAACATTGTGTCAACTGTGTTCCTCACACATCTTAATAAAGGCACCCACATGGTTAGGAAACACGATTAGTTAAACCATGTTCCAATGATGTGAATCACCTCTACTAAATATTGTATACATTATATATAGGCATGAGACCCCTAGATTATGGTTAAAGAGAAAGGTGTGCCCTACTTTCTCCTCAAAATAACCCTATATGGTTAGGAGATACCATGAAATCTAGGTTAAATGGTTTCTATGAATTGTGTGGATTGGCGATTTCCACGACTAGTCGGGGTTTAGATTTCTGAGAAATCCCTAGAAACCCCCCCAAAACCTTCTTAAACTCCTTAAGAATTTGAATTAAATCCAAAATAATGAATTAAACAAAATTTTAAAAGATCTATACCTAAGTGTAAATCCAGGTTCTTACAGTATTCCCCCTTAAAGGTACTCCTATAAAAATTCACATTACAACTGAATTGAAACACTATATGAGAACATCTTTGGTCATTGGGCATATACATCGGCCACCTACTCCCAAGTCTCATTGTGCACACAAATTTTTTACCGTAGCACCCGTACTAGAGGGATAAACTAGCCATGAAGATCCTTTGTTCTCTAGTCAACGATGGGTATATGATACTCCTAAAATTAATCATTTACATCTAACAAAACCTTATCATGATCAAATGTATGATATGATTCGGTATGATATCAGAAAATCTATGAAATGTGGGAGAAATCGTGCATGGAATGGTACCTATGAGGTAATAACAACTGATATGATACCAGCCTGACTCTTTCAAGAATACCAAAAGGCCCTACATAAAGAGGTGACCACTCCCCTTGCATTTATATCCATCTATTCCAAAAAAAACCCAGTTTTAAAACTCTAGAGGTCATCAGCTGTAATTGTCATAATATGTCTACCTAGACTGAGTAGTAGACATATGCCTCTTAATTAGTTGAACCTGCTCCAAATAATACTTCATGAGATGAGGACATTGTAGGGATGCCTATCCTTCTTCTTTCCATCACGAGGTTGAACGACATGTCCTATCATACAAGGATACCAAAGGATCCATATGAATAATAGCTTAAAACCTATTGTTATTGTAGAAATCAAGGAGATAGATATTATTATCCCAAGATCCTCTGAAATAAAGTATCCATGATCAGAGCATGTCTTATAGAACATGTATCATTCATTCTCAATAGATGTTGGTCTGAGGGTGAAAGAATGTGATCAGAAGCACCTATGTACCCATATCACATTCCAAACCCTACTAAAACCATGAAATAAAGAAAGAATCCATATCTTAAATGATATTATGAGGTACTTCGTATATTCTGATGATGTCAGGTATATACAATCTTCCCATTTCATCAATTGAGAAGGTCTCCTGGATAGGAAGGAAGTGGTATAATTTTTTCAGTCAATCAATAACTACCAACATTACATCCCTACCTCAAGGCGACCTTAGTAAGCGAAATCCAAATTCTATGGAATCATATTTCCATCTCCATTCATGTACTGGAAGTGGATTTAGCAAGCCTACAGGTCACTAGTGATCCTCCTTCACTACTGATAGGTGGAACACCTAGTGATAAAGCCATCTATGTGTCATTTCATCCAAGTCCCCCAACACTAGAATAGTATATTTTGATACATTTTGGATATTCCTAGATGAAATACCCAATGTGAAGTGTGGGACTCATGAATAAGTTCCTCTATCATATCTTTAGGAACATAGATACATCGATGTATATATTGGATGTCTTCTTTATCCACATACCAATATGAAGGAGGGTCATCTCCTAAAATATTCTCATGGAGAACCAAGCCTTCATGACCAAAGAATTACCTGATACAAACCTTCATAAAGAGGGAATATGTAACTATCGGTGCTGATAGATAATACTACTTGTGACTATCATGATACACTAGATGCAACTCAGAAAATAGGGCCATAAAATTCCATTCATCACTGGCTTCCTATACGGCCTTTGCCTGAGTTTTTTGACTCAACAAATCAACTACTTCATTTCCCCTTATAGATATATAATGAAGCCCATATCAAAGGATTGGGGATATTATACCCATATCAACTGTTTAAGATTCAATTCACACCATGCAATGAGATATTTGAGGCTCTTATGGTCTTTATACACCACAAAGCACTCACCAATTAGATAGTGTATCTATTAACATAAGGCATGGACAACCGAAGTAATATCGAGATCATGTGTCTGGTATTTTATCTCATGATGAATCAACTGATGAGATCCACACATAAAAACTTTGTCTTCCTATATCGACACACCTAGACCAATCCCTGATACATCGTGGAACATTGTATAGCCTCAGACATGCACTATAATAATTAGAATAGGTGTCGATAGAAGTATTCCTTTCACCTCCAGAAATGATATCTCATGCTCTTCTGACCACATAAACTGAAAACTTTTTTTTTAAGAATAAGAAGAGGTTTTTTAAGTCATAATATGACCAGTATGAAACACCTATAACATCTTTCAAGCCCCAAGAAACTCAATATATCAAACACGATTTTGGGATGCTTCTAGGAAACCAAATAACTCACCTTTTCTAGCTTAATAGATACTCCTAATCCTGAGATAATATGACCCAATAATCAAAATTTTCCAATCCAAAAGTGGCACTTAGAAATCCTAACATAAAGGTGATTCCATCTCAGTGTACTTAGTATGATCTCAAGGTGCTTAGCATGGTCACTACGGGTATGGGAATGCACCAAGATTTCATCCACAATGACCATAATAAAAGAATCCAGATATGAGTGATAACCCAATTAATACATTCCATGAAAATTGGTACTCACATTCGTAAGAAAAAAATATATAACAAAGTAATCATACAAACTATACATTCTATGGAAAGTTGTACATGGTATGTCGGATTGCCTGACTAGCACCTGATGATACCCTGATATCAGGTTGATCTTTGAGACTACCCTAGCTTCTCAAATCTGGTCAAAGGGATCATATTTTTGGGGAAGTTGATACCAATTCATGATCATAAATTAGTTCAATAATCTATAATCCATGCATAAATTAACTGTCCCATATTATTTCTTAGTGAAAATTGTAACATCCTGACTCAAACCACCAGATTAGAGCCAGAATGATAAAAGGCCTCATGTGGGCCTCCCCATACTCAAGAGGTTTCTGATTATAAGTTAGGGTCTCAAGTGAAACCACGGGGATACTCTACCCTTTGTACCATTTCATAGGATCGATAATAATGAATAAACTAAATAATAAATCGTGAAATTCAATGCAGAAATAGAATAATGACATACATATTAGACCTCCCAAAGTGGTAATCCTATCCAAAGGATAAACCAATAGGCAAAAAAAGATAAACATAAATAAGAAACCATTGATGGGGTACTTCAGTGTATGTCCCAGTTTTCTCCAGATCAATGATCCACTTCTCAACAATCTTCCATAGGACTCTTTCCCTTTGGTGGATCTCTATTCACGAAATCCACAAGTACAAAAAAATTCCCGAATAAGGTGTGAGTATAAAACACAGTAGGACACCACCAATGCATCAATTCCATAAGTGAATATTTATATATATTAGTTTATATCATGAAATAATTAAACACCCTGCAAACATACGTGTGCTGAGTCATCTTGCACTAACTGAGCCTCCATGAACCCTGACCCCACTTGCTTCGACTCGTTGTCGGTAAGAAATTCAAGAATTTATGTACCTCCAACAAGGAAACAAAGATCAACTCACTCTACTAGTGTTTGTTATAGAAAAAACTCATGTTCCATCAAGTAGATACCTGGCCTTCTTAACCTTTTAAAATACCCTTATCCCAAGTCCATAGGATGCAATGAGCAATATATATTATCTATGCATCCCTAGTTCACATAACCCTTTAAAACACCCACAGCCCAAGTCCATAGGAATCAATGAATGATATATATCAGTTATTCACCCCTAGAATGTTTAACCTTTTTAACCACCCACATCCCAAGTCAGTAGGAAGTAATGGAATGTATCTTCTAGCTAGATACTATGAATTACCCTCTATTGGGGTAGCCACATCTGCCTTTACGGATGTTATGACTATGTTAGGTTGGGTAACTAGCCACTAAGTCAAATAACTCCCATACTCAATGCTCCACTTGATTATATTGATACCATCAACATAATTACATAGGCTATGCACACACAACAACATGTTTCATAACAAGGAATGATAAGTCACACCATGATCAATTTTAGGATAATCACACACAAACAAGTATGCCCATGGATACTCATACACCCACATGTAATTAGTCAAAACCGTAGGTTAGTCCAACATAAAAATCACATCATGATAAAATCATATATATATATATATATATATATATATTTATGGCCTAACATGGGAAGGAACCTCCTACATCAAGGTCATAAATGTCAATAGGAATGTCCATCAAAGATGTTTTTACCCAAACCGTGTTCTCACACAAACCAGAAATATGATCTCACATCAATGATTCATAAAACAAAAATCCATCTATTTTATTTCAAAAATAAAATAAAATAGAACATGTGATAATAATTTCTCTCTCTTGTGTAATTTTCATATTATCATTCTAGAAATGTTCTTGCAATATTCTCTGTATGAATTATTATAAAACCATATTTGATAATTTTTAACTCTAAATTAATTCGATAACAAATGAAATATTCATTATAATTATTCTTTAGTAAAAAAATTTAATAATCTTTGAAAATGAATAATTATCATCTGATAATTTAATAACATTGTAACATGAAAAGTTTCTTAAAATTACCCATCAATATTTTTTATAATTATATTACATTAATTATCCTTAAAAATTATACTTTATAGTTCAATAATCATATTTGAAAACATTATTTTGTTAAATTATTAGAATTATCACTTGATAATTTCTAAAATTATCCGTGTTACAATTTTTCAGTTATTATTTTATAGTTTTCAAGAATTAAATTTGTTACAATTTTTAAATTATCATTTGATAATTTTAATAATTTATATTTTTATATTTTGTTAAACTATCCATTAAGAAACAACCCAAAAACCATATTGAACATACCTTGTTTCCTTAAAAAAAATCTTGGAATTAAAATTTATCACTTTGATATATATCCAATGAAAATTACAGTATGTCAATCTGATTAATAATGAAGAAGATACCAATGATTGAATTTTATAAGAATAAAAAATTAGAAGATAAAGAGAGAAAGATAGATGGGAGAGATGTGATAAATAATTGGCTTCTTACCCATGCCATACACACCACCCCATATCCAACTTATTATACCCTTTCATCAATTAATTTAGTAATATTTATTAATTGTATCACTTATTTATTACTCACCCCTATTAATTCCATGTTCCAACCCATAATAAAAATTTTCATTTCATGGAAATGTACCATGATCCTCAATTAAATATTCATCGTTGATCTTAAAATGACCACCTTAAATTTGGGGTCACATTTTCATCGACGCCGCGTCAATCCAATATCATTTGAATGAGTGATGGGTGAAACAATATTTTGACGACAAATAAAATATTTAATTTACAACTAAATAATGATAATGATAATAATTATTATTATTATTAAATATCTCACATTAATAATAATAATTATTAAAAAAATATATTATTAAATAACTTTCATCATTTTCTCATTTAATATTATTTTACATATTTAACAATAATAGTAACAAAAATATTAATTATTATTTTTAAATATCTCACTTTAGTTCTACCATTATTATTTAAAAACCCTCCATTAAAAGTTGAGTGGTCAATAAATTTATATTAACCACACAATTTCATTTATGTTGGACAATTAATAATATCACTATTATTATATATTAACTGTTTGGGGGTAAAAATACATTTGAATGCACACACACCACACACATGGTAGACACTACATTCCAGACCTAATGGTGGTCTCATATTTCTCATACAACTCACCGATTGGGGGATATTAATTATTTATTGATTAAAAATCATAATAAATATTTAATTAAATATAAAGTAGGGGTTTTCTTATGTGATCTTTCCAAAAAACAGATGAGCATAAAATTTATACCTTTTCTAGGGTAAATACCACATTGCGGACACAAAAGTGGTCTCTAATTTCTCATATAACACACCTTTTTGGATATATTAAATTATTTTACAAAGTAAAATAATATTTTTTTTAAATAATTCACTCTCATGAGTGATCCATCCAAATGTTCGATACATACAAATGTTACACCTCACCTAAGGTAAAAACTGCATCCCTGAACTAACAGTGGTATTAGTTTTCTCATATGATTCAATATTTTATAGTTATTAAATTATTATGAATAAATCATGCATTAATAATATAAGATATTTATTCTTTCTATTATGTCTACACTAAGCCTTTTTGGGTCTCGAAATCTCTCACTAACTCAACATCTAACTCTGAAAATATTCCATATAATATTTCAAGGTGTTAACTAGAATTTTACCCTTATGTCTGGTCTTTAAAACATTTATTAATTACTTTTTATTGAAATAATATATTTTCACATAAAAACACATATAAAATATCAACAAGTGAAATTTTATTATTTTTTAAAAATTCAGGGTATTACAATTCTCCCCCTCTATCGACTTCTCATCGTTAAGAAGTATCTATAATAGTATTGATAAAGCAACTCAGAACATGAATCTCAAACATCATACTCCCTATTCCAAATCTCTATAACATGAGAAACATTAAGAACATAACACTTCCAACTAGTCTATGGGATCACTTAAAGGCTTCCCTGGGAGTCTACCTGTAACCCAAAGTATAATCCTCCTAGCCCTAACCATTGTCTCTATCCCTTCACATTAGTGAAACCATAGGGAGACAATACCCTTTGTATCAATTCATAGGATCGATAATAATTATTAAACTAAAAAATAAACAATCAAATTAAGTGTCAAAACTAAATAATGACATACATATTAGATCTCCCAAAGTGTTAAGGGAATCCAAAGTATAAAGTAGTTGACAAAATACAAGACAAACATAAATAAAAAACCATATCTGGGGTACTTCTGTGTATTTCTCGATCTGTTCCAGCTCCATGATCCACCACTCAACTATTCCCTATAGGGCCATTTCCCTTCATTGGATCTCGTGTCATGAAATCTATAAGTGCACTGAAATGCATGAGTAGGTTTTCAGTACAATAATCAGAAGGATTCCTACAATGTGTCATTACCATACGTGTACAAAATATATACAACAGGGTATATCATGAAATAAGTAAATTCCTAGTAAACATACATTTTTTGAGTCATCGTGTGTTTAAAAAGCCACTACGAACCCCAGCCCCACATACATCATCTCATTGCCAGTAAGAAATTCAAGAAGTTACTTACCTCTACTAAGGCAAAAAATCTCACCCAACTCTACTTGTGGTTGTTACAGGAATGCCTCATGTTCCATCAAGTAGATCCATATCCCTCTTAACCTTCTCAAACACCCATGTCCCATTTCTATTGGAATCAATGACTGGTTTCTATCATCTATGTATCTCTGTACTACTTATCCTTTTGAAACACCCACATATTAAGTTTGTAGAGAGAAATAACCGGTATCTATTAGATATGCATCTCCTTCCAGCTTATCATTTTAAAAAACGCACACCCCATGTTTCTAGAAAGTAATAAATGGTATCTTACAAATAGCTACTATGTATCCCCCTCTACTGGGTTAGCCACGTCCACCTTTTAGGATATTATGATTGGGTAGGGTGGGTAACTAACCATTGATCCACATAACTCCCAACCTCAATGCTCTAACTGGTTATCTTGATATATGCAATGTAGTTCTATATGCTATGCACACACAAAAACAAGTGTTGTATCATGGTATAATAAGTCACCTAGATCAATGTTAGGATAATTACACACAAACAAGTACGCCAAATGCTACTGATACACCCACATGAAATTAATCACAAGAATTGTTTAGTCCAACATAAATATCACATCATGATAACATCACACACACACACACACACAAATACACACACACACACACACACACATATATATGGAAGAAAATTGGATGGAACCTTCTACTTCAAGGTCATAAATTTCAACAGGAAATTATGTTGAATGTGTTGTCACTAAAACCACATTTTCACACCAACATGAAATATGTTCACATGTCACGGATTCCTAAAACCAAAAACCAAATATGTTATTTCAAAAAGAAATAAAATATATCATGCGATAATAATTTCTCTATCCTGGATAATTTCTATATCATCATTCTAGACATGTTCTTGTAATACTATTTTTAAGAATACTTATAAAACTATATTAAATAAATTATAAATCTAAATTAATTTGATAACACATTATATATTCATTATAATTATTCTTCAAGTAAAACCATTTAATAATAATTGATAATTTCATAATTATAATATGATAATTTAATATCTTTGTCAGTTCATAATTTTTTTTATAATTACCCTTGGATAATTTGTATAATTATATTCCAATAAATTTCATTAAAAATTATCCTTCATAATTTAGTGATCATCTTTGAGAATTTTCTTTTGTTAAATTTACACAATTATCGCTCGATGATTTCCACAATTATCATTGTTATAATTTTTTGATTATCATTTGATAATTTTCCATGATTATCATCATTACAGTTTTTCAATTATCATTTGATAATTTTAGTAATTTACCTTTTGATATTTTCTTAAATCGTCCTTCAATTTTTTTCCAAAAATCGGATTGAACATACCTCATTGCCTTCAAAAAAAATATTTGGATTAAAATTCTACTCGTCGATATGAATCAAATGAAACCGATGGCATGTCAATCCAATAAATAATGAAGAAGATATTGAAGATTGGACTTGAAAATAATAATAATAATAAGAGAGAGATAGTAAGAGAGAGGGGAGAGAAGTGATAAATAATTGTCTTCTTACCCATGCCATACCCACCACCCCGAATGCAATTTATAATACTTTTCAACAATTAATTTGGTATCATTTATTAATTGAATAACTTATTTATTACTCTCTTCTATTAATTCCATGTACAAACCCATCATCATGTTGGGTGTTTAGGGAAAATGTTCCGTGAACCTGAATTAAATATTCATCATTGGTCTTAAAATGAACACCTAAATTTTAGGGTCACGTAGCGGGTAATAGTGCAATAATCTGACACCGTACGAATGAGTCATAACCAAAATGGTGTTTTGACAATAAAAAAATTATTTTATTCACAAAATAATAATAATAATAACAGTTATTATTATTAAATATCTAACATTAATAATAATAGTTTTAAAAAATAATATTATTAAATTTCTTTCACTATTTTGACCTTTAATATTATTAATTTTATATTTAATTATAATTATAACAACAATATATATTATAATTATTAAATATCCCAATTTATTTAAACAATTAATATTTTAATTAAAAACCCCCAATAAATACCATGTGGTTAATAAATATATATTTTCCACATAATTGCATTTATGTGGAATAATTAATAATATCAATATTAGTGTATAACCCTGAAATAAATATCCACCCATGGTGAGACATCATTAATTAATTAAGTGAATTTAATTACACATGTAATTTATATTTTATTTTCTTTAACACAAACAATAAAAATAATAATATATTAAAAACTTATATTGATTATTATAATAATTTTGAATTCCCAACAAAAAGGCCTAATTCCAAATAATTTAAACATCCTACGATCACAAAATTTATACCCTGGCTAGGGTTTACCCTACATTATTGATGTAAATGTAGTCTCATATTTCTCATTCAATGAACTCTTTTGGAGATATTAATTATTTATTAATTAAAAATTATAATGAAAAATTAATTAAATATCAAATAGGGTGTTATCGCGTGCGATGTTTCTAAACACCCGACGCACATAAAATTTATACCTCACCTAAGGTGAATACCACATTATGGAACCAATGGTGGTCGAAAATTTCTCATAAGACACATAGTTAGAAAGATATTAAATTATTTATAATGAAAATATAATAAAAATTATTAAATAATTTATTCTCATGAGACAGCCATCCAAACGTTCGACGCTTACAAATAATACGCATCACCTAGGGTAAACACTACGTACTTGACCTAACAGTGGTCTCAATTTTCTTATAAGACACACCATTTTGGAGTTATTAAATTATTTGGAATAAATAATGTGCACATAATATAATATTTTTAATATTTTTATTCTTTCTTTGTCGAGCCTTTGCGGGTCTTAGAATATTGCACTAACTCAGTGTCTGGCTCCAAAAATATTCCATAAAATATTCCATGGTGTTAACTAAAAGTTTAATTTTACACATGATATTTCAATCATTTATTATGTGCTTTTTATTTAAAAAATAATTTTTACATAAAATTAACTATAATTTATCGATAATAGGGTTTTTATTATTTTTTAAAAATTAATGATATTAAAAAAATCATTTGTGTAGCCAAAGAGAAAGTATTAAGATTTATAAAACATTTTTAATATAAATCATTAAATAGCTACTTGATCTCTCGGAGACTAGTTGGTTCCATCCTGTATGGAGGAATGGACATTGGGGATACTCCTAGAACATGCTCAATCATAAACACAACCACTCTCTTGGAAGGTAAGCATGAAAAATCATCAGTAAATATATCCTTTAAATGATATACTATCACAGGGAATTTAGTTTGATGGATAATTTGAACCTCTATGATGATATTATCAATACTGGTGGTCAATCCACCTAGCCCATGATGCTCTGGTTCGTCTCTACTGGCATGGAAATCCAAATCACCCCTGTGTAGATAACTGTTTCCCTCTAGTGATGTAAACGATACCATGGGATGACAGCTTCCTACAAAGGCATGATATGGGACTAAGCAATCAATCCCAAGAATGAAATACAAGCCTGTCATTGCAATTAAAATGAGGTCACAGAAGAAAGGGTAACTCCCTACATAAAGAGTATAGTTCCTACATTGGCGTATTCCCTTTGACCATACTACCAACTGTGTATCTAGGGTCATTACACCATAGTACTACTGTATTTTCAGCTTGATACTTTCCAAGATAGATATATAGATAAATTAGTTTGAACTCTTGTTTCAAATAAATAATGTACTATAGTAGATTATACTAGAATAGTTTCTCATACTATTGACAGTCATTCACTCCAATCCTCAGGTATCAGCTGTAAATCATAAAGCTGATCTGATCCATGACCTAGTGCTCTAGATGGACTACCCTTAGTATGAATGCTCTGTTGGAGCATCTGGATAGGAGTCTGGCTACCACAGCCAAGACCTCCTCTTTTCCAGTCATGCCAGTGCTACTCCAACTCATCACTTAATGAAGAGTAAAAAAACATTCTTCTAAATTTGATCTCGTGTGGATACTCTTCCCTTGGAAATAGATGGAATGATTCAAGTAAATCTATGATGATTCCCCATACACATGAAATAAGGACACTCCATCGGGTCTCTATCACTCTAAGGATTCATATTCCCTAACCATCCATATCGATGGCATACAATGGACCTTAAAGTTCTATTACTCTGACCACCACTACAAGGATGTGAAACCTCGAGGGAACATTTCCTCCTACAAGAATAACTACCGGCTTGCCTCAGTATTGATCATCTATGATAGGTACTATATCCTTCCCTAAGGTTTCAATTAGTAATAAGTGTCTGATTGAAAAAATCTGGGAAATTAGTTAGGTGAAAAACATTCACTTGATTACGGACAGTATACATGATCCCATCCTCGAAGAATCTAGCATGTAAAAGTACATCACCGGATATAAGCGATGAAATGAATTGAAACAAAATAAAACATGATGAATAAAACATAACTGACATAAAACACTTCTCTATATTAATGAACTCTTTGGCTCAGTCATCTATCAGTGTCAATAGAAAGAAGTGATCATATAATGTACCATAAAAGTTGACCCAGACCATGCCTTGATGGAAACCAGCCTAGTTAATTACATTCCACCAATGCATGGATGAATCAAACAACATATATGTTTCATGATTTACCCTCCACTCTAGAGGAATATTTGGACAATAAAATATAGTTAGGGTGACCTCTAGAAAAGACTTATAAGCTTTTGGAATGTTATCCCCCATGAAAATAGGAGGATACTATTGTTGGATCTCGCATGTCATATCAGCCTTAAAAGGTGAAGGTAGTAGAGAAACCTATATTGAATGCATTAGAAATAGGAAACACTCACGATGCTAAGAATAAATTCCCATATCAGGTATAATAGGTAGTTTCTAAAGTGGAACTCCCAGCAGTATGACTGGTGTCTTAGGGCCCACCACATCTATAGCATGGTTGTAGCCACCCTCCAGGCACATGAAATGAGAATGTTGTGGCAGAATTGGAATACAAATTCCAATGAAAAACCTCATAAAAAGATTATAATTTGATCGATACACTAGAATAATAAAAACATATAAATAATGGATCACTAACAAAGGTATACTATTACAATTACCTACTTAGAAGGCCACATATTAGAAAGTGATCAAGTTTAAATTATAGGGTTACCAATAAGTGATGGTTGAAATATACCTTTCTTATTCATTTACTGGAAATAATTTCACATTAAAAATAAATCATTCACATTTTTAAGTTGAATTTTATTATAAACTTATATCTGGGTTAGATTAAAATTAGTTTTCAGTCTTAGAGAATCAGGTCCTATACAACATATCAGTAAAATAAACACCCATTTAAATTCAATTTAACTTTATCTACATTTCGTCTTAGAATGAAATGTGTTATGTATGATAGATTGACTTGGTAAAACAACCATTAGAACCCAAGAGGGCCCATACACCTCATGAATTGAAGCGGACAATCACTCAATATAATGACCCGAAGCTTATCGTACATGGACATTACATTACTTTTGCGGAATACTTAGTACATAACAAAAACACACACACAAGGATCGTAATAGTTTAGTGTCTTTGGAAACTCGGAACGTAATCTTCTAAACGTGGTGAAAGATCTTCAATATCTCCCATAATGATCTTCCCCTTTTTTTTTACCTAAAAACTTTCTTTATATCCTGGGGAAAGAAAAAAAAAAGGGTGAGCTCAAATGCTCAGTAAGGGTAAACAAAAGAAATATCAATCACATCATATACATAAGAACTTAGCTTTTGGAAATCTTGACCTGCAAAAGAGCTCATAATATCATAACATGGGATAAATCATAGAATTGAAAATGAGATCCCCATAATCATAACATAAAACTTGAAACTTTGTGGCATGCACACATAATCATGGAAAATCATTTCTTGTTAGTCATGACTCATTTCCAAGACTATCTTAGTGGACAAAGTCCCTTTCTGAACCGAGTTCACTCCTCGTTTCAGTCCTGTATCACTGAACCGAAATAACCTTCCGTTCCAGCCATGTCTATCTCATGAGATATAAAATCTTTACCCAATGCATTGGAGGGAGATATAGGTCCCACCCATCTTATAATGAATCCTTTCTTATGTGTGCCACAAAATCATAAATCATACATCATCGTATAACACATGTAACAAAAATGGGATTCTTGAAACATCATGACATCATAAAACAAATCATATAAGGTAAAGGAATTCATAAAAATAATTCCATCACAACATGATCAAATCAATGTAATATTAGGTATAAAAACAGAACCCTTTATTATCTTAGATGGAAAATAATTTTGATAAAACTCTTGAACTCCATTCTTGAGGAAAATATCCTTTCTTCTTCAAAAACATTTTTCCTTTCTTAACATGTTATACAACTTTAAAATAAAAGAAGTTGATTAAAAATAAACTTGAAAACTTTTAAAGGAAGATTCTTGTAAACAATGTTTTAAAAATACATTCATGCCGTATAAGTTAAAAAGAAAACATTCTTCTCGTACTTTTGTCGGAAAAGTCAAAAAGTACCTCGTATGAAAAAGCGACAAAAGATTCCTTTCATATTCTTTAATAAAACTCACCGAAGGGTAAAATTGGATTTAAACTATTGTAAGTGGATGGAAACAATATTATATATTTAGGGAACATGGATGTGGATGATAAAATACACCCCAGTAAATGCCAAAGTAAAAACAATCTCGGATAAAAATGAGATTGCGATATTTCCCTTACCTTAGGTCCGACTTGCTTTGTAACTGTCCGAACCTCCTGTATAATGATTTAAATCATGTTATTGACTTATTACAGAATCATATTCATTGTTATGATATCATATATGGTTCACTTATGACATTATATTACCCGTTCTTTTGTAAATTCCATGTTAAAGAAGCGTTTTGGGTAAAATCGTTTCATTTATCGTAGGTGTTTTGACTTGTTGTTCTTGACATCATTATTACATATATCATGATTTACTTACTTCCAGAATATAAAATATGATTTATATATCATATATATTCAGTATATATATATATATATAGTAGGTAGATAAATAAAATGAAAAACACCGTTCATGGAGACGGTAGTCCGTACGTACGCATGAACGCTGTTTTCCTTTCCTTATTGTCTTGAAATGGAAGTAAGTAGATGACATACATATGTATATATATACATAAATCCAGTAGCTTTATAATGTCATATATTTCATTATTATTTCTTATATATACATTATAATCATTCTTAAATGGTTAACATGGAGAATGAATCTCATCGCGTCGTGGAGACGGTATTCCGTACGTACGCACGAGCGATGATATCATTTCTATAAATATTGAATTGAATTGGAGTGGATTATACAATATATCAGAATCAATATGATGTTGTAATAACTATGTATAGTTATTCTTTACACCATTATACCCATCCATGTAAGGTGGTGGTGGAAAATAGATTACACCACGGCGTGGAGACGGTATTCCGTACGTACGCACGCGCGGTGATTTCTTTTTCCGTAGGATGGATAGATGGTGAAATAGGTTTGTTTCATAATTATAATAACATATCAGTATATGAGTGATACTGATGTTATTACTTCATAATGAAACAACCTAAGAAGAAGAAGTGGAAGAAGAAATAAAGATGAAAGAATTGGTAACAGTAATTACCTCTTCTTTGAAGTGCCTCTTTGAGACCTCCTCTTAGGGCACTAAAATTGGTCTTGGAGGAAGACCAGAACCTCTAGGATGTTGCTAGGGAAGTGGAGAGGAGAAATTGGCAGGGTTTGGCCGAGCTTGAGTGCTCAAATTGGTGTGAGGAGGAGGGGGAGGAGGTGTCCTTTTATAGGGGAGGAGAGGGGCACCTTAGGAATATCTCAAAATATTATTTTATATTAAAGTCAAAATCGGTTTATAATGGTTCCAAAGGGTCTTATTTCGAAGATAAAGTGGGGATGGGTCGAAATCCTATCAACCAATAGGATTTAGACAAGTTTAGGGTATTATGTTTAACCTTATCAATTAGATTTAACTCTAAGTTAAATAATTTAACTTTTACCGTGTCTTTTTGTTTTCTTTCACTATATGGTTAATAAACTTACTATAACATGCCAAACGAACCCCAAATTGTATATTATTAATACATATATCCTTATCTAAGTCATTTGGCCGAACCTTAGATTTTTAGGAATAAAATAACAATTAATAATATAATATTTGATTTAAAAACTATTTTGTGTCAATTTTGACACTATTTGATATATGATTTTTGTGAAAGTCATAACAGAATTATATGTTCGAACCGAGTTGATTAAATCAACACTAATATATCATATTAACCTAGAAAATTAGTGGAATTCATAAAAAGTCTTAGATTACATTTATTTTGGTATTTATATTATCAATTATGTCAATATTTCATTAATAAGATAATTACTACATCATCTTTGTGTCATAAATAAATTATATTATTTGATGTCTACAAATTACAAATAAAATACCATAATGTAGGAAATCTTTTTAGCTTTCTAATGAATATTTATAGTAGAATTTATCTTATATATAACCCTATATTAAAAATGATTTACTTATTAAACGTTGATTTTAACTATTTTAACCCTTCTTTAAATAAATTAATAATAAATGTCCAAATCTAATCCAAGTGGGCCTAAATGGTCATATTTTATTCCTAAGTTTGTTTTTGGTCGAATTACACTTGTCCAATAGAATTAGGACATGTTTTAGGGTAATATTAATATCATATTTACCCTTAGTTACCCTATTTACTATTAACCGTGGTAAAAAAAGTAAAAAGTTACTATTCACCAAAAAATTATTTTCATCTCATTGAACCACATTTTAGTCCTTGATATTAACCGTGTCTCTCGGATTTTCAAAATTCCATTCACAGAAGCGGTAAAATTATGTTTTATGCAAAATTCAGTTTTTAACCTACCACTTAGTAGTTTCACTATTCATCAAAAATTGATGTTTTTCAGAACAATGCCAAAATTTCATCCCAAGCTATATTTCATATTCCGAATTCAAAAATGAAGTCTATTTTACCAAATTCATAACATAAAAGTTGCATTAATTAATTTTATAATTAAATCCCGCTGTTAAAACAAATAGCGTGTTTTTAAGAAACAATATCTATCAAAAGATTGACACTTGTTTATGTCTAGTTTAAATGTGAAATTACATCCAATGACCAACATTGTATTAAATTGTAAAAATATATTCTAAATATACTTTAAAACCACTCAAATTAATGATTTATCACTATTAATTATTTCGATTAAAAAAGTTGTTTTTAATTATAATTTAGTAATTTTCACTATTCATCAGAATATGAAAGTTATCCGAAAAGTACCAAAATTTCACCTTAGGCTAAATTCGATACTCTGAATCCAAAAATGAAGTCCATTTTGAGAGTTAAAATTTCTAAAATTTAAAAAGTGGTTATTACTATTCATAACGGCTAGTTTTAATAATATTTTAATAGCATATCATTGTTTCGTGAAACTCAGGATTACGTACCACACACGCTATCGAGGAAGGTTGCGATTGCGTGTAATGCAAGGCAAGTCAAGGATGCGTGTTGTGCAAGCTCCTTTTGGTGTAGCGTATAACACAAGACATTAGTAAAATAAAAAGAATATTTTTTTCATAAAATCTCGGGCTGTTACATTCTACCCCCCTTAAAATGAATTTCGCCCTCGAAATTCGTCGGGGTTATAAATGGTTTACTATTTGAAAGTTTCTTTAATAGAAACCCACATCGTAAAAGGGAATACCAAAACTTGGCTTTTAAAAACTAAAGTATGAAATGTAACGATTACCCAAATAAACTAATCACTGGGTTTCCACATAGGTGAAAATATGGATATGGAAGAGAAATCTAACCATCATGTTCTGATGGAGAGTGGTAGTGAAAATGGCTATGGAAAAGCCAGTAATCACAAATCCATAGATTTGTGATGATATAAGGTACCATCTGATTCATCAGGTATAAGATCACTAGGACAACATTTTTGGTTTTCAAGATCATTTCCCTAAAGTTGAAAATTTGCTTAAAATAAATACTTACTTTATTTTGGTACAATCTCACTTTTGTTTGTGCCTTGAACAATTTCTACTTCATCTCTTAAATAAATGAAGTTGAATTTGTTATTTGTGAAGTGTTAGCAGATTATGTGATAGAATGATGGGTCATTCCATCTGTCTCAAACAAAAGGTTAGAAAAAGTTATTAAATATACATAAGTCATTCTATAGTGAGATTAATCACATATGGTTCCTAAAATGGACTTATACTTCATATATCATACTGCTTAATATAATAACACTAGTTTCTACTAAACAGGGACTTCCTGTAGGTCAGTGGTAGGCGATAAAGTCCAGTCGCACTTTGGTTGTGGGTTCGATTCCTACAGCCTTGTCCGAAGCGATGGGCTGTCGCCCGTCCTGCAGGTTGTCCTTTTTCTAAAACTACGTTACTATAACATCCCATCAATAATATCGAAAATCTTCTATCCTTAAACAATACTAACTTATGTCCAACATAATCCAGTCTAATCTTTAGGCTTATACATAATACTGCAGTCCACTCTCATAATATAGTGACAACGAGTACCAGAGATTTAATACTGTCGTTGATCCCCACATATCATAAGATATGTCTTGTTGGTCACATTCCAAACATTCAAAGTCCTTAATCGTGTATTCTCTTGAATACCTTAGTGAAAACATGAGTGCAGTTAAAAGTTAACACTTTCCACATACCAAAATCCTCAAAATTCTATATACTCAAACCATGATATCACTTAGTCCTTATATCAATCATGAGCTCATGAATACTATTAAACATTTCATTTTCTCGTCTTCATTATGCGCATATCATCTTATTTCCAAAAAAATATCTCAATCACTTTGAATACCACATCAATAAATATTGCAATACTCAATGATACAACATTATTTTGGAATCCCATTACATAAACACTTAATCATTCCACCACATCGTTGTCATATTCAACATTGCCAATAGTGATCGCATGTGATTTCCCTTTGTCCTTTGCCTTCAGTGGTTGCTCATGTTGATCATCACTAACCCTTGGATTAGGGAAATTATTGGCATAATGCCCCATTTCCTTGCACTTGAAGCATTGAAGTGTTGGCGGTGCGTTCTCTGCAGTGTTTGCTTTATTCACATCATTAGAAACCCTTTTTCCATTACTTCGACACTCAGCTGCTCGATGACCTTCTTTTCCACACTTAAAACATTTTCTAGTCCCTTTAAGACAATCTCCACCATGCTTCTTCCCACACTTTGTGCATAAGGAAACATTCATCTTCTTTTCATCATTATTCTGAGATTTCTCCTTGAACTCCATCTTTCGTTTCTTGTCAAAACCATGAGATGGATATGTAACACCAACTTCCATTTCTACCTTGATAGCACAACGCACAATTTCTTCATAGATACTGAAGTCTCTTATAGCTAATGCCCTTCGAAGACTTGGTTTTAAGCCACTGAAAAATCGATCAACTTTACTTTCAGGTTGGATGATAATTCCAGAAGCATACCTTGCAAGTCTTGTAAAATTTGCTTCATAGGTACCAACAGATTCATCGTCCCTTTGCTTCAGTTCAAGAAACTCTTTCTCCATCTTTGTTCGAAGAATATGAGGGAAGTACTTACTGAAAAACAAGTTCTTGAACTCGTCCCATTCCATGGACTCAATTTCATCTCTTGGCCTCGTATTCTTGATAAGATTCCACCATTGATCAGCTTCACCTTCCAAACGATATACTGCTAAGATGACTTTATCATGTTCAGAACATTGAAGAACTGAAAATATCTTTTCAGTAGTACTAATCCATTGTTCAGCAACTAATGGATCAGTAGACCCACTGAAAGAAGGTGGACGTTGCCTCATGAAGGACTCAATAGAATATTGTTCCCTTCTCTGCTCATTTGGAAGTCCAGAATGATTCATAGCTTGTGTAAGTATAGCAATAAGATTTTGCACTCCATCTCCCATAACATTTGTTTGTTCAGGAGGGCAATCATTGCATTGTCCATTGCATTGATCAACACGGTTCCTTCGGGTTCCAGCCATCGTCTAAAACCCAAAAAGAATAGTGTGAGAGGCAAAAATCATGCTAGGGAAAACAACATAATAAAGGGGGAGTACCTTCAATATCCAACATCTTAGGTTTAATTCTACGATCGTTAGCGTAATTCTATTACTATAACCTATACGTATACTTATCCCTAGGGACATCCCTAGACATACCTTAGAAATATCTCTAGGGATCTCACTAAAGTTCTCGCATCCTAGTTTCCAAAGGTTGACTAAACCTTTCCTCTGATACCAACTATAATGACCCGAAGCTTATCGTACATGGACATTACATTACTTTTGCGGAATACTTAGTACATAACAAAAACACACACACAAGGATCGTAATAGTTTAGTGTCTTTGGAAACTCGGAACGTAATCTTCTAAACGTGGTGAAAGATCTTCAATATCTCCCATAATGATCTTCCCTTTTTTTTTTACCTAAAACCTTTCTTTATATCCTGGGGAAAGAAAAACAAAAAAGGGTGAGCTCAAATGCTTAGTAAGGGTAAACAAAAGAAATATCAATCACATCATATATATAAGAACGTAGCTTTTGGAAATCTTGACCTGCAAAAGAGCTCATAATATCATAACATGGGATAAATCATAGAATTGAAAATGAGATCCCCATAATCATAACATAAAACTTGAAACTTTGTGGCATGCACACATAATCATGGAAAATCATTTCTTGTTAGTCATGACTCATTGCCAAGACTATCTTAGTGGACAAAGTCCCTTTCTGAACCGAGTTCACTCCTCGTTTCAGTCCTGTATCACTGAACCGAAATAACCTTCCGTTCCAGCCATGTCTATCTCATGAGATATAAAATCTTTACCCAATGCATTGGAGGGAGATATAGGTCCCACCCATCTTATAATGAATCCTTTCTTATGTGTGCCACAAAATCATAAATCATACATCATCGTATAACACATGTAACAAAAATGGGATTCTTGAAACATCATGACATCATAAAACAAATCATATAAGGTAAAGGAATTCATAAAAATAATTCCATCACAACATGATCAAATCAATGTAATATTAGGTATAAAAACAGAACCCTTTATTATCTTAGATGGAAAATAATTTTGATAAAACTCTTGAACTCCATTCTTGAGGAAAATATCCTTTCTTCTTCAAAAACATTTTTCCTTTCTTAACATGTTATACAACTTTAAAATAAAAGAAGTTGATTAAAAATAAACTTGAAAACTTGTAAAGGAAGATTCTTGTAAACAATGTTTTAAAAATACATTCATGCCGTATAAGTTAAAAATAAAACATTCTTCTCGTACTTTTGTCGGAAAAGTCAAAAAGTACCTCGTATGAAAAAGCGACAAAAGATTCCTTTCATATTCTTTAATAAAACTCACCGAAGGGTAAAATTGGATTTAAACTATTGTAAGTGGATGGAAACAATATTATATATTTAGGTAACATGGATGTGGATGATAAAATACACCCCAGTAAATGCCAAAGTAAAAACAATCTCGGATAAAAACGAGATTGCGATATTTCCCTTACCTTAGGTCCGACTTGCTTTGTAACTGTCCGAACCTCCTGTATAATGATTTAAATCATGTTATTGACTTATTACAGAATCATATTCATTGTTATGATATCATATATGGTTCACTTATGACATTATATTACCCGTTCTTTTGTAAATTCCATGTTAAAGAAGCGTTTTGGGTAAAATCGTTTCATTTATCGTAGGTGTTTTGACTTGTTGTTCTTGACATCATTATTACATATATCATGATTTACTTACTTCCAGAATATAAAATATGATTTATATATCATATATATTCAGTATATATATATATATAATAGGTAGATAAATAAAATGAAAAACACCGTTCATGGAGACGGTAGTCCGTACGTACGCATGAACGCTGTTTTCCTTTCCTTATTGTCTTGAAATGGAAGTAAGTAGATGACATACATATGTATATATATACATAAATCCAGTAGCTTTATAATGTCATATATTTCATTATTATTTCTTATATATACATTATAATCATTCTTAAATGGTTAACATGGAGAATGAATCTCATCGCGTCGTGGAGACGGTATTCCGTACGTACGCACGAGCGATGATATCATTTCTATAAATATTGAATTGAATTGGAGTGGATTATACAATATATCAGAATCAATATGATGTTGTAATAACTATGTATAGTTATTCTTTACACCATTATACCCATCCATGTAAGGTGGTGGTGGAAAATAGATTACACCACGGCGTGGAGACGGTATTCCGTACGTACGCACGCGCGGTGATTTCTTTTTCCGTAGGATGGATAGATGGTGAAATAGGTTTGTTTCATACTTATAATAACATATCAGTATATGAGTGATACTGATGTTATTACTTCATAATGAAACAACCTAAGAAGAAGAAGTGGAAAAAGAAATAAAGATGAAAGAATTGGTAACAGTAATTACCTCTTCTTTGAAGTGCCTCTTTGAGACCTCCTCTTAGGGCACTAAAATTGGTCTTGGAGGAAGACCAGAACCTCTAGGATGTTTCTAGGGAAGTGGAGAGGAGAAATTGGCAGGGGTTGGCTGAGCTTAAGTGCTCAAATTGGTGTGAGGAGGAGGGGGAGGAGGTGTCCTTTTATAGGGGAGGAGAGGGGCATCTTAGGAATATCTCAAAATATTATTTTATATTAAAGTCAAAATCGGTTTATAATGGTTCCAAAGGGTCTTATTTCGAAGCTAAAGTGGGGATGGGTCGAAATCCTATCAACCAATAGGATTTAGACAAGTTTAGGGTATTATTTTTAACCTTATCAATTAGATTTAACTCTAAGTTAAATAATTTAACTTTTACCCTGTCTTTTTGTTTTCTTTCACTATATGGTTAATAAACTTACTATAACATGCCAAACGATCCCCAAATTGTATATTATTAATACATATATCCTTATCTAAGTCATTTGGCCGAGCCTTAGATTTTTAGGAATAAAATAACAATTAATAATATAATATTTGATTTAAAAACTATTTTGTGTCAATTTTGACACTATTTGATATATGATTTTTGTGAAAGTCATAACAGAATTATATGTTCGAACCGAGTTGATTAAATCAACACTAATATATCATATTAACGTAGAAAATTAGTGGAATTCATAAAAAGTCTTAGATTACATTTATTTTGGTATTTATATTATCAATTATGTCAATATTTCATTAATAAGATAATTACTACATCATCTTTGTGTCATAAATAAATTATATTATTTGATGTCTAAAAATTACAAATAAAATACCATCATGTAGGAAATCTTTTTAGCTTTCTAATGAATATTTATAGTAGAATTTATCTTATATATAACCCTATATTAAAAATGATTTACTTATTAAACGTTGATTTTAACTATTTTAACCCTTCTTTAAATAAATTAATAATAAATGTCCAAATCTAATCCAAGTGGGCCTAAATGGTCATATTTTATTCCTAAGTTTGTTTTTGGTCGAATTACACTTGTCCAATAGAATTAGGACATGTGTTAGGGTAATATTAATATCATATTTACCCTTAGTTACCCTATTTACTATTAACCGTGGTAAAAAAAGTAAAAAGTTACTATTCACCAAAAAATTATTTTCATCTCATTGAACCACATTTTAGTCCTTGATATTAACCGTGTCTCTCGGATTTTCAAAATTCCATTCACAGAAGCGGTAAAATTAAGTTTTATGCAAAATTCAGTTTTTAACCTACCACTTAGTAGTTTCACTATTCATCAAAAATTGATGTTTTTCAGAACAATGCCAAAATTTCATCCCAAGCTATATTTCATATTCCGAATTCAAAAATGAAGTCTATTTTACCAAATTCATAACATAAAAGTTGCATTAATTAATTTTATAATTAAATCCCGCTGTTAAAACAAATAGCGTGTTTTTAAGAAACAATATCTATCAAAAGATTGACACTTGTTTATGTCTAGTTTAAATGTGAAATTACATCCAATGACCAACATTGTATTAAATTGTAAAAATATATTCTAAATATACTTTAAAACCACTCAAATTAATGATTTATCACTATTAATTATTTCGATTAAAAAAGTTGTTTTTAATTATAATTTAGTAATTTTCACTATTCATCAGAATATGAAAGTTATCCGAAAAGTACCAAAATTTCACCTTAGGCTAAATTCGATACTCCGAATCCAAAAATGAAGTCCATTTTGAGAGTTAAAATTTCTAAAATTTAAAAAGTGGTTATTACTATTCATAACGGCTAGTTTTAATAATATTTTAATAGCATATCATTGTTTCGTGAAACTCAGGATTACGTACCACACACGCTATCGAGGAAGGTTGCGATTGCGTGTAATGCAAGGCAAGTCAAGGATGCATGTTGTGCAAGATCCTTTTGGTGTAGCGTATAACACAAGACATTAGTAAAATAAAAAGAATATTTTTTTCATAAAATCTCGGGCTGTTACACTCAATCACTACCAAAGAGTTGAACACACACACACACACACACACATATATATATATAAACAAGGCTCACTCAACAATCACATGTATATAAAGAAAATGAAAGTAGTGAAATAAACCTATATGGAATGGAATATAAGTGGCATGTGAATTATAGGATCCAATAATGATGCATGATTGATGATTCTTTCCCTCATATCTTCGGGCCAAGAATAAAACAAAACCCTGAATAATAATAATAATAATAATCACACATCATGTGGGTCACCCAATGGTGAAATGATATCAACTATTATAGAGAAAATAATAACACCATTTACTATTTAGGAAAATCAGAATTTACCATGAACATGGGCTAGCTACACCCAATAACGGTTTATAACCTTGTTCCAAGAATTCCTAATCTGATGTCCATTGTCTACAAAAAGTAAAGTAAGAAATGAATCACTCTAGTACCACTTTTTTATGCCCTAAACCAAGGTTCCACTCAGAGGTTCCCTGAGTCCAGTTGGTCACATGGCCACAAGAACATCTCCCTGAATGCCAAAGGCTGTTGACTGTGAGAGAGGGACTATGGTGTGTCTATAGGGAGACTATACCATCATTACTAAAGTTTAGAACAATGGATGAATATAATAACAGGGAAATAGTGGAATCAGTATAAATATATGGCATAATATAATAAGACATGAATAATAACCAATATGAGTAACTGATAATAATACTAAAAAACTGATGATAATGTATGTCATGTCTCTATAAATCTAGAAAAGGTATATGTGGAAGAAGGAAAGACATGATATAAAAAATGTTAAAAAGAGTAAAAAAATATCCTAGCATCCTAAGATATGGCTCCGTCATTTGATAAAAAACTTTATCCTAATCACACAAGAAATAATAGGTTTCAAAAGTAGGACACTTTGCCTTGTCAACACCGACATAAAATAATCCACCCAAGTGCCAATGTATTCCTAGATAGTGTAAGAGAAAAATCGTAGTTTTCCAAAAACAATTACATTGATAAAATCCATTCTATGTAATATAATCTGAAATAGTGTTCTAGCATGCATATATAAAAGTAAAACAACAAAGTGTTGTAAATACCCATATACATTCTTCAGCCTCAGTTGTTGTCAAAACATGTAACCCTTTCATTTACTAATTATGTGCAATTTTATATAATAATTTTCAGGAGTTATAACCATCACTAACATCATTTCATGATAATAATAGTAAAGGATCCGGGATGTAACAAGATATCCAAGATGATAATAATAAATTGGATCTAAGGTAACAACAAAGGAATCCTTGACCTCATGGTTCAATAAAACTCAATAATAATCCTTAGCCTAGATATAAGGGATATGAGTGTAATCCATGTGGAAACACCCAAGGAATTCCCTAATAAATAAATTTCTGACTGAATCCAAGGAATTATTCCACGGTAAAATGGGGTAAGCAATGACTAGTCCCAAGGGTGTAACCAAGGTGCCTCATGTTTCTAGATATCACGTTGTGTCCTAGGAGTGTATCCAAAGAATCCAATAATAATAATGTATGGATCCTATGGTTTTATATCAAGAACCCACAAGTATAAAATGATTTGGTTCATGGTTGGTATCAACCATTGAAATCAGCATCCTTGAATTGTAATGGAGTCCATGAGTGGTCAAGGTATTCTCTCAGGAAACCAAGTCTAGCTTGAGTCTGACCACTCCAATAATAATTTCATGGTCCATATGAATTAATAACCTTATAATTAATTCCATTAATTAGTTAGGCCATGTAATAATCATTACACTTAATAAGTCATTTGGTTCATTCCCTTGTATTTCATACATGTTCATGGTTGAAGGAAAATGCAACCATACTTTGGTTTATATAAGTTATAAACATTTCATAAGGTTAACTTTGAAACCTTCCATTATACATGAATATGGGTGTCATGTACATGCTACAAATACATTAATTTACATTTGAACATGACAATTGATATATATAAACATACTATCTAATTAAAATTGAGATTAATTAATTATATTGAGGCACATACCTTATATGGGTTAAGTGACGAGAATACATATTATAGTCATTACAATTCATATATTTAACTAAACACTTACCTTTATCATGTTCAATTAATAGAACACCCAAATAGTGGTGCAGTTAAGCATAGCGAGATTCTAAATACAAAAATATGGAAACTGACCTACTTGGGGTTGTCATTGTTGAGGATGTAACCTCCAATGACGGATAATGAAAAAGAAAGTGGTCTTAAAACCCGATTCTAATGACTATATGAAAGAAACATGAATTCATTTGGACACAACTAATTAAATCAATGTGCACACATGACAATTTATAAAATGATAACATTTAAGGGTTGAGTTATAGACCACTTACATTAGGGTTGTATAACTCTCCTATTTAAGTATCAACATTTAGTTTTTCCTGGATAGGGAGAGGCATGAAGACTACATCAATGTCCTAAAAAAGGTAATATTAGCCTTTATCTCAATAACTTCATTGAGGAGAAGAGAAATGAAGAATGAAAAAAATGAATCAAGATCCTTCTAAGAGTAAACTATTAATATTCTTGGTTCTTCGATCATAATATGGATATAAAAGAGATAGAAGATCCTATATTAGTCTTGAAAAGGGCCCAAAAAAGGAGGAGGGAGCCTTGGCTGTCCTATGGGGAAGAGATATGGGGATGTAGGATTTAAAACTTTTCATTAAGTAAAAAATTGACATCTCCCATAAATTTTTTGGGATGCATGGTTTGGTTGCATGGTTGGAAAAACTGTGAACCAACCATGAACCTCCCACTGCTTAAGGAGTGCACCCGCATGGTTAGGCCACACCTGTGAAAATCACCTCTGCAAAAAAAACTATAGATATTTCACATGGGAATGCTGCCCTTGAAACACAGTTAGAAAAAACAGTATGCCTTTCATTCTCCTCTATCCATCCCTACATGGTTAGGAGAGATCATGTGGGCTAGGTCTCAAGGTTTCTACTAACTGTGCGACCTAATGATTTTCTACACCAGACAAGGTGTTGAGCTCGGAAAAAGCCGTGGACACCCCCAAAACCATCGTGAACTAATTAGGCATTCATATTTGGTACAAAATAATGAATTAAAATAATTTTAAAAGGATCCACATCTAGTTAAAATTAGGGTTCTTACATAGAATGAGTTATAAAAATTGTCACTACAAGAGGTATTACTGGTGGGTTAGGTCCCACCATGACTGGAGCATGGACATCACCACCTTCTCAGTATATGGATTGAATTTTTCATGATGGAATGTTTCTTTAAATTCAAAATGCACAAATTATAAAAAGATTTAAAATTTAATGGTCTCTGATAAATAAATAGAACATGTACAAGCCTACCATTGAATTATTTACACATCTCTTCCTTCTCCTACATCAAGATCTAGGAATTAAGGATGGTCATGAACAATCTAAAGAGACACTACCTACTATCCACTACTAATTTTAGGGCTTGTTCAATGTCTCATATCTAAATGTAGAGGTCCCAGTATATGGTGTTTCAATTTCAAGGTATAGGGGAAAACCCCAATTATTTTTCAATTTACAACAAAATTTGACATTAAAAATTTAGTTAATAATTTAACTTTTATAGTTTATAAATGTATATTCAATTCTAGTTAGATGTGTATGTCATTTACAAGTCATAAATTCCTACGATTTATGTGTTTCAATTGGTATTACAAGTAAATGAAACCAATTTCATAAGATGGATCAATTATATTGATCATTATTCCCAATTTATAGTGTCATGCACACTCTATAAACTGAAATTGTTATCCATTTAGTCTCAATAGACTAATGTTTCACCCCATGTAATCAATGGTTCAGGGAAAAAACTTATAATAGTCTATTAGTTGAGGTCCCATCATCAAGATATATTGGAAAACACCATTTAGGTAGATGTAGACACTTTAGTTAACCAATTATTTTTCTCATTTTCCATCCTAAAGTATTATTAAAATAAAAAATATATAAATTATGGCACTACAACATGATGTATACAATGCACACGATTAAATAAATATGGTATGGTACAAACATTATATATGAATCTCTATATACATATAATGATACATGCTTAAAACATCTTTTTCATCCTAAGGAAAGTGTATGATTAAATCCATGAAAATAATGATAATAAAAACCACAAATCATGTGTGTCTCCCACTGGTGAAATCAATTAAACTATACTAAGAATATTACAAAACAACAAGCCATATCCTAGGTAATTTTGATTTTCCCTGTATGTGTGTAAGCTACTCCCTAGAATAGGCTCATTACAAAATTCTGACACATTCATAGTCTCATGTCTACTAACCCAAAACAATATGATAAAAGGAAATAAATGCTTTAATGTCACTTTATAAAATCTCATACCTAAATCACTCATTGTTAACCGAACCCAGTTGAACACATGGCCTCATCAGACCTCCCCATACACTAGATGTTATTGACTACCAGTGAGGGTCTTTGATGTTACCATAGGGATACTATAACCTCATGATTATAGTGTTTAAAAGTAGTATACACTAACAATAATGAAAAAAATATATAATAAATTTACTAAAAATGTATAATAAACAATCCAGATAAACAAACATCAGTATGATATAGAAAAATGATGTCACATCATGATGTTATAAAAAAGTGTAATACATGGGATGCAGAGCAATAAGAATATACACCATGCTTTTAAAAAATGAAAAAAAGAACTTAGCTAACAACAAAAACATCATGAGTATAAGATCAACCCTCTTCTCTTATACTTCATTATAGCATTAAAAATAAGGAATCCATAGATAGACGCTTCCCTCTGTCCCTACCTACATCCATGAAGTCTGTCTAGGTACCAATCATCAGCCTAAACAGGGTGTGAGATATAATCCAAAGAGAACCACTAATGGTTTCTAGTATAATTCATTCCATTCATATGAAAATATTAGGGTGTATGTATAACATTAATAATGGTGTAATGTAAACTATAGCCATATCAGATTGGATCCCTTGAGGACACCAATATGATAATACTACTTTTGACCTAAGCCAAAATATTTATAAATACATTTGACCATGTATAACATATATATGTCTATCAACATGTATGTATATATATATATCCTATACATGTATAATATATATATATATATATACGTAGTACTATACAGGACCTAATGATCTTGTACAATATGGTACGTTATGCCCGAAGATCATGTATAATAAGGGACAACATTTTAAAGGGTCATGTATAGTAAGGAATTATATTTCCAATGATCATGTATAATAACAGATTCCATTCTCGAGGATCATGTATAATAATAAAAACTGTGCATGAGGATCTTGAATAATAAGGTACACCATGCTTGAGGATCATGTATAATTATAGATGGCATGCCCAATGATCATGTATAATAAGGGTTTACATGTATGAGGATCATGTATAATATGGGATTTCAATCAATTCTATTTAATTAAATTTATTCACTTTGTTTAGGATTCATTCCAATATTACTAAGATGGAAGTTTCATTACATAATTATTTCTATTGTCAAGGGGAATTCAAAAATCACCCCTCAATAGATGGAACTATTTGAAAGGGGTTATCCTACAACAAAGATAAGGATGTATGGAAGCATTTGTAGAATGGATAAAAAATAAATTTATGATAATCCATAATTTTTAGGCCACACACAGATACTGTGGGATACAAAATCATATCCCATGATATAAAACAACATTACCTTCATCAAAAACTACTAGAACAACTACCATAGCTTCGTAGATGACTCTTTGTTCGGTATCATCTTTGGATTTGATCTTGAATTGAGGAAATTTGAAGAATAGAAAATTCAATTAAAAATAGAGAATATTATCTTGCATGGATTTTACATTCCATATGGAAATATAAAAAAAATGAAGTAATATGATTGAAACACATACCATTATACTTCCAATGAAAAAAATTACAAGAGAAATAGATACCAGATCAAAGATGTTGGGAAAATCATATGGAAGGAGAATGAGTTTCTTGAGAGGCTGTGGGAGGTGCTCAATATGAAAGGAGATAAAAATGAGATGGGAATTTAAATAGATATTGGGTAAAAAGTTTTATTTCCCCTAATTTTAAAGGGAACTTGGTTTTTACACATGGTTGGCTAAACCATGCACCAACACTATCCATGTTTTTACCCCTTGCAAGTGATAGGCATAGAGTTTAACAAACTATTCATATCCCATGCATTTCCCTCTACATTTTTTTCCATGAACCCTTCTTGAATTTATTTCCTATCTTACATAGTTTCTCAAATTGTGAACAACCTTTTTTGTGCCGTATAGTTTGGTAATACAGTTACTATTAACTATGCGTGAATCATGATCCTTGTCAGATTTCTGCAAAAATCAAAGCTATGACCTCAAAAAAACCACATATTCTACTAAAACCTTCATTAAACTCTTTGTAACATTATTAAAAATAATAAATTGGATAAAACTTATGTTTAAAGGATTTTTACCTCACAAGAAACATTAGGATCTTATATGGATACCCAATAGAAAAATCCTTTGGGTGGGCTCATTTGATAGAGATTCTAGGGGTATGTTAGAATGGAATCATCAGTGTGACATAATGGTTTATGTATTCTTAAGGGATATGAGATATATAGATTAGGTGAATATCCAAGTGAATATGGGACACAACTTCTATTGAAATGAGTTGCGTGTATTAGCTAAATACCAAAACAATTTTCCTATTTTTTATTGGGATGGATTATTATAACGATCTATTTTTTTTATCAAAAATATATGTTTCTTCAATAAATGTTTTTTGTATTATATTAAATAATATTATACCTTCACAAATTATAGAGAAACCAACAAAAAATTTATTAGTAAATATCAGTACATTAGTCAATTACAAAACCAATTAAATTTTAAAAAAATTAAAATTGAAAAAATATAGAAAATAAAAACTCTTAAATGGGAAAAGCATAGATCCCCCCAATAAATAAGGATCATCACCCCCATAACCAAAAGTATATAATTGAAGAAAAATATTAATATAGTGATTAAAATCTTATAAAATGAAAATATATAGCCTTGGGAGGAATTTTAGTGCATATTGAGGGAAAGAATAAACTTGTATATGTTGGAGGTAATGTGGCTGTTAGAATAGCTATCTGACCATTAGAATAGTAACAAGATCATTTGAATAGTTACCTGACCATGGGGAATACTAACCTGACAGTTGGAAAAAGTAACATGACCATTACAATAGTAATTTAATCTTAAAATAATAAATTGTGACATAAATAATATTTATCATGATTAAATTATATAATTATAAATATTATAATGCCAAAAAAATAAATATAATGATTAAAAAAATCATAAAAATAAAATAATGTTTTTAATTAATGATATTTTAGAGTATTTCATAAAAATAATCAGGTTTAACAAAAATAAAAAATATATGATATAGAAATTTATTTTGATAAAATGATGATTATTTTTTAAATAATCATGTTTAAATTGTCCAAAAGTTTTTTTTGGTAATTTTCTTAAATACTTCATGTTTTAGGTGAAAAGTAAAAGTATAGTTTTTAATATAACCAATGTATCATAAATTACACTACTCATGATGTAAAAAATACTTAATAATTTCTAGAAATTGAGGTTCATCCATGATATGTCTAATATAATGAATAACTCATTAAAATAAATTAAATTCAAATTCAAATACTAAAAATAATTTTCAAAAACCTAAAGTTAAATGTGATCCGTTAAAATAACAATTTATCTTTCTTTCAAATTTCCTTTTGAATATAGTAATGATCTAGAATTATAAAGAGTTTTAAGGACATAAAAATCATTATATTATTTTTATATATGATTTATACTATAAATAATTAGCTATTACATGTTTTTTCTTAGATATATTATTATATTTTATATTTTATTCTAAAATACCCCTCTCCTCATGTATCTATAACCCCACCCTCTCCCATCGAAAAAATGCTCATCCCCCTCTTTCCAAAGCCTAGCCTCTACAAAATCCTTAATCTCAAGCCCCTTAGAATCCTTAGGTATGTTCTAAAGTAATACAACTCCAAAAAAGGGGTTTTAGAGTCTTATAAGACAAGCTACATTGATGAATGCGAGGTAGAAAATAGACAAACTAAAGCTATATTTAAGTAAAGGGAAATGTCAAACACAATTAATTTCTTTGTTTTATCCTCTATTTTGTAGTAGTAATATTCATATTATGTCCTTCAAATGTGAATTCCACTTTCTTTTAGGGATATAATTGTTCCTACCATGTCAAAATGTTTTCTAATAAAATAATTTTTTAAAGCGACATCAATTTCCAAAATATTATATTTTACTCCTCTTGGAATGCTTTTTGTCTACTAAAGAATATAGCTTATTTTTTATGTATTATTTCCCATAATCATTTTGTAACAAAAATGTTTATTCATGAATGTATGCATTATGAAATCCTTATGAAAACTATTTTCTTCTTTAGGTTTATTCCATAAATATGATTGTTATACATTTTAGGTGTAATGCCTGATTATGAGTATTTATGATATGACAGGTGATTCTATAATTATATATCCCTCCAATGCATTAGGTAATGTGATTTATCTCAGGATATTATGTACACAATCTGTGAACATGATTCTATATTTTTTCACCGTGATGATGTTATGATTTATGAACATATGTTATGTGTGAACATGATTCTTCTTTTATTAAAAACTATGTTTGGTATTTTACCACTAAAACATGATGTTTGATTTTTTTCATATTCCACATTCCATAGAATTTTAAATTGTTTCCCTCGCCATTATAATGATGATCCTATGATTATGATATGATTTTTACCACCCATTTAATTTTTATTCTTGTCCTTTATTCACACCATGTTACACCTTCCCTTACTAGAATTTTTACTCACCCAATTCATTGATGTATATCCTCAGGTGATTAGTTATAATAAGAAGAATGTGAGTTCTATTTAGTGGATAGAGAATAAGAAATTAAAATTATGTTTTCGTTTCATTATGTTAGTGTTATATTAATACTAGTTTACCAAACATGGTAAAGTATTGGATACAAGATTATATCAATATTATCTTTTATATCCTATAAATTATTTAATAGTTATATAATGAAAATTTTAGATCACAATAGTTATTATCAGAGTGTGGTTTAGTTAATTTAATAATTTGGATTAGAAAATGTTAGTAGAAAAGACTATATTTAAATTTAAGTATATATAAATGTACTATGTTATGAAAAAGTATAATATTGTATGGTTTCTGAGAAATGAAATCCCTATCTAGATATTACAAGTGGATGTGGTTCTGGAATAGATATACATTTGCATAACAACCTCCAAAAAACTATGTTGAGCTAGACTCGATTGAGAACTAATGCCTAGCAATGGACCTTGCTGTGCACTTGGTTTGACACTCCTAGGGTAAATTCTTTGGTTAATCAAAAAACCTATTATAAATCATTAGGAAGGATACATAGCTAATGTAATATTTCCTTTTTACGATTAGAAAAATGCTAAAGTATATTCTCTTATAAGTATAATTTATTAGAAAAGGATAAGCTGATGGATCCTATAAGATATGACTTTATAATTAATTGTTTAAGAGAATAAATTATCTATTCATATTTTGTAGACTTTAAAACCATTTCTATTTTAGAAAATTGTCGGAACTAGGAGAAACCAGGGGAAAAACCCATGGGAGGGACAATGCAATGATTTTAGGATTAAAGCTCTCAATGCAATTAGCGGTGGAGTTCAAATATTCTTGGAAATTATTACCCATTAGATTAATGTGAAAAAAAACATTAACAATATGAAACAACCACCTCCACCTAATAAGGAGACACTTTATATTGAGTCCTTTATGCAGAAATTACTACTAATGTTTAATGGATATTCCAATCCCCTTATTGCGAAATAGTTGGTTAACTCAATAGAGAATATATTTTCTAATATCCATTTTTCTTTGAAGGGGAAGGCTACTATGAAAATATATCATTAAAATATAGAGGCCAATCAATGGTGGGTACTGATAATGAATACTAAACTAATGTTTTGAATGGATGAAAAGAAGTGTGATGACTTGAAAAAGTTTTATCATAAAATGTATTTTTCTTAAACTCATCAAAACAATATGGTGAGAGAGTTCCAAAATCTTATGAAAAAGGTTGTCTAATATATAACTTCATATGAGGATAATTCTAAAAGGATTTCAAGATATGAATCTGACTTTTTTATAAATAACGATAGAAAAATATATGTAATTTTTAGTGGCTTAAAACCACACCTCTTAAAGGCTCTATCAATATGATAATTTGGGAATTATGAAGAGGTTATTTAATGTGCTCTAAAAGTATATATGGATTATGGATAATGGTCCCATTATTAGGGAGATAATTAAATAAAGATGCAGTCTGAAGATAAATTATCAAATGATAACGGTGGACGGAAGGCTCAATCACCAACATGTAAAAAATTTGGAAAGAAGAATCATGCGAACTACCTAAAAGGGATAGTAAAATGATACTAGTGAGAAAGAGAGAGATAAGGGCAATACGATAATGAATATTGAAGAGACATAATGAAGACAAACAATGTGATAGAGGAAAGGAAAGAACCACCCATAGTTCAATGCTTCAACTGTAGGAAGAAAGGGCACTATAAACTCTAGTGCACTTATCCACGAGTTTGTGCGGGTAATCTACATCGGCAACCACCAAAGACAAAGGATTATGAGAAATATTAATTCATCACAAATACTATGGTAGAGCATGAAAATTATGTTGTAGAAGGTGAACTTCTTATTCAATCAATAATAGAATGTGTTTTATTTGATTCTAGACGTACACATCTCTTTATATCATGTAAGTTTTCTAGAAATTTTGGATCAAAACCCATATACCTTGATGTATAGAAATCCATAAAAATCCTAGTGGTGCATTCAATTCAACCCCAGTGTTGAACTCTTCTCTTGTTAGCATCTGTGTAATGATTCTCCTAAATAATCTCATAGTCTTTCCCATTGGTGGAATTAAATGATATACTAGGAATGAATTGAATCTCATTATATATATATCTCAAATTAAATGTAGAGAAAAATAAATATATTTATATATTCCATACCATACCATGGTCCTGTTAAAATGAAATGAATATCCTTAATCTCCTTCAGAAAATCCCTCAATGGTGTCGGTGATGATACCCTGTGAAGAAGAGATCCCTTGCCAAATGGTTCAGTTAAACCAATGTACCATCCTTGATGAAATTCACATTGTGAAGGAATATAATGACATATTTACCAAAAAAATTTACCTAGACTTACCTAAAATGTGAGCTAGAGGTCTCAATACAACTTATACTCTGTCCCACTCATTTTTCCAAATGACTATATAAGATGGGCCTGATTGAACCGGATGAGTTAAAGAAGTAGTTGCAAGTGCATTTAGAAATTAGGCACACACGCCCTAGTAAAACACTAAGGGTTTCACCAGTTCTCTTTGATAAGAAGAACAATGGATCAATGCAGTTGTGTATCGATTATCAGGATCCCAAAAAGGTCACCATAATGAAAAATTATCCTATACCAAGGATTGATGACTTGTTTGATCAAATTTAAGAAGATTGATTTTTCTTAATTCCATATATTCATTCTGGATATCATCAACTATAAGGGATGAAAGAAGATATTAAGAAGACACCGTTTTCTACATGTTATGGACACTATGATTTCATAGTGATTCCCATCGAACCTATTAATTCCTTTTCAATACATGTATTTCAGGAATATTTTCTTTAAGGACTATCTAGAAAAATTTGTGGTAGTATTTATCAAGGATATTCTCATATACTATAATATTAATAGGAGGATGAAGGGAATTTATGGATTGTGTTGGAGATAATAAGGAATAAGAAATGCATTCTAGGTTTAACAAGTGTGACTTTGAGATGAATAATTTCACATTATTGGGGTGTTTGATCACAATATAGGGAATGTTTTGGACCCTTCAAAAACAAAGGTAATGGAATAATGGACCAAAACCCTGATTTTCATAGATTTCTATAGTTTTCATGGCTTTAATGGGTATACCTGGTGTTTTTTGAGGAGTTTCTCAGGATTTTTGAGCATGTTATCTATGTTGACATGGAAAGGGGTAAATCATGTGTTGATGGAAGAATATGAGGAAATAATTAAGGGTATAACAAAGAGGATAATAATTTACCCTTTAATCACACTACCTATTGTTGGATTTGGTGGCCTAGAACCAACTAATTTGTACTTTATTCAGTAATAAAAGCCTTATCACATCTTGATTATTCTTCTGCGTGACAATGCATGTGATAATGTCCAAAGGATATCTATTGCATTAAAGGGTCATAGCAGATCCCTGCTATAATGAGAACCCAGAAGTGCCATAACACTATTCTTGAATATATTTTCTATGGCCGGATGATATTATTTGAGGGACACAAATAATACAAGCCATTAGGAGCGAGGACTCAGAAAACTTTGAGGCATCATCTCATGGTGTGCACCCTTGGTAATATCCAGGAGGATATTATGAGAACGAGACCCTCTAGTAGGAAATCCACATTTCATAGTGTCATTGGATGTTCCTATCTGCGGACATGTGTATTGATCCTTAGAATTTAAGATTATTATTAATGGGTATTACAACTCGCGCACTTAGATGTATTGATGAAAACTGCGAGGACACACTGTTCGCAGCGAGGTAGGATACGTTGGGTGCATCACGAGTAATACTGCATTAATAGATAATACGAGAAAGGATTTGTACCTTCTGTTCCATAATAGAAGTAGATATATCAGGACCTTTGATGGAATTGATATAGCCTAAATAAATCCATGGCCATGGTAAGGTATGAGCGAGTTCGATTACAGAAATTCAAAGAAAGAATAATCGAGCACGTGGGTTGATGACACTAGCATGCAACCTGATTGATTCGAGATATCGTGACAAAGAGATTATATTACACGGTAAGCGTTCATATGAGGTGACACGTCAATGCGGTGTTAACTTTTTTCTCTATGGGTTCCTTGGCGTGTTGCTAGACGCTAACCTTGGACTTTAGGCAGGCTCCGCCTAATTCCACTGAGAAAGAGGCCTAGAGGGTCACACACTAAGTGTGTCCATGTATCTCAGTTAAATATTAATTTAAAAAGTTAAATAAATATTATTCCTGACTGTGGTTTAATAATTATTTAAGGATTCCTGACCGCATTTATTTCGACACTAGTTATTCGAGAGAATATATTGTGGATGAAATAATATTCGTTAGCGAGTGATGCAGTTATATTTATTTAAGAAATAAATAGCCATTACTCAAGGTCTAATAAATGTGGTGGAGGAAATAAAGGAAAGTGGAAAATAAAAGTACACACCGTTTATATTAAATATACACGCCGTGTAGTTTTATGGAAAACGAGTACACGCCGTGTATTAATGATTACACGCCGGGTAGTTTTTCCAGTCAAGATTTTGAGGATATAATATTGTTTTATTAAATTATATTTATTATAATCAGCATGGGCGCATGTCAAGGAATTAATAATTCGACATGTGGGTTTTCAATAAGAGTTAATGAAATAAATAAAACACGTAACACATTTATTTATTGTCATAACTCTATAACCTCAAACCCGATTATAAATATCCTCATAACCCCAACACTTTTCCACAAGAGAATCGTTGTGCACAACAACTCTGGAGAATTATTTCAAGGCCGAAAGAACTTCTTCTCCCAAGAATTCTCTCAAGACCGAGAGACCAAGGCGATTGAAGGAGGACATCGCAAGTGAAGGATTCTACAATGCAACGACGGATCACATGATCGTGACGGGAGACATCAACAAAGAAAAAATTCCACCACAGTAATTCTTGTGAATTAATTAAATTAATTATAACCAACATATGATGATCTAATCTCTATGGTTCCAGGATTCCCTCTTAAGTTTTTCGTTCCTCGTTCTATTACGAAGATTCGACATTTTACATCGCGACAGATCTCGGATTGAAAGTTGTTTAACATGAAAATTAAAGTTGGGAAAACCCACCAACGTGCTTCTACTGCGCCCAGAACCTACAAGTGGTATCAGAGTATTCATATCATTGATTTCAATTATTTAGTTCTTCGTTGGTGATTTACGCATTAAATAATTTAGTTGTTTCAATTCAGGTTAATCGTTCTTTAAATCTGAATCTCGAGATCTGTTCCTCCTCTATCATTTCTCATTCACCATACAGAAATGACCTTTTCTTTTATTTTTTTATTAAAATAAAATAGAGGATCTCATTCAGAGGAGCCAAATGTTTCTGTCCATATAACACCAGAATACATGGTGTGTATTCGGAAGTACACGCCGTGTAGTCTAGGTTCATGCATCGGATTGGTCTGCCAAATCAGGCAGTGTATTGATCCTATATAAGTCATTTATGACATTGTGTGTTGACCAGGAACAGGTGGCACATGGTTTCCGGATTATACACCGTGTGGTCCATCAGAACACGGCGTGTAGTCCCTTCAGGTTAGGGTTGGACCGTGTACCCCGTACACGGCTTGCCCGACTGGAAACCGTGTAACACGGAAACTACATGGCGTGTGTCCCACTGAATACACCATGTACTCTGAAAATTTCTGAAGTACATTAACACTCCATGTCCCCGAGCATATACTTCATATGGATGGTGAAAAAAATTACACGTCGTGTAGTCGGAACTACACGCCGTGTACTCACCCAAATTACGCAGATTTATTAAAATTTAGTATTATATTATGAAAACCATTGAGATGTGTACTGTAACACCCCGATATTTTATGAGATATATTCTTTTTAATTTATTTCATATCTTTTATTGTACGCTACACCAAGATTATCTTGCGCTATACGCAACACCGTATTAGCTTGCAGTATACGCAACACTATTATTGGATTGTGTTACACACAATTTCATCCATCCAAATTTAATTTTTTATTAAAAAGCCACTTTAAGGAAAAGTGGGAAACTATTCTTTACAAAACATAGATCACTATGTGCTGAAGGATCTCACAAAATTATTAAACACAAGAGTAATATGATTCAAGTCAGACACTCTATATAATTCCCAGTGCAGGGTACTAACCTAAGTGTCTGGATACTCCCTAATAAGGACTTCAAGATGAGAGATCATTATGTCCATTGTTTGAATTAATTCTTCCATGGTGATTTTTCCTTGGTTGAAACCCTGGGAAATGATTCGATCTTGCATGCCAATCCACTCTCCTTTCTCATCATTGATCTCAACCTTCACACTTATTTCATAAATTCTTAAAATATCCTCATTAGAGGCATTGGGTCTATGGTCTTCCCCAGACATTTCTTCCTTGGAGTGTATAATGAGCTTCAAACACTCCCCTACCTCTTCTTCCATCACTATTGGATCTCTTCTTGGATCACCACTATCCCCAACTTGAAGGCCTTTATTCCCCTTACTTCCACTTTTCTTGGCGGACCTGGTTTCCATCGGTTTTGGAAAATGAGAATAATCTTTGTGCCCCTTGGGTTTTTTCCCCTGGACCACAATGCATTTTCCTGATTCCCACTTTCCTTTACCCCCTTTATTCCTTCTAGGGCTGCGGGGATTTTTCCTGTGGACACAGTCCAAACTGTCCATTGGGGAAAGGCTAAGACCGTCATCTCCTGAATCATCTTCCACATGCGACTCTTCTTGCGGTTCCAAACCTTCAGACTGGTTTTTCAGTTCCACCCCCAGACCTTCTTTGGAGGGCCTCTGTCTTACACCCATAAAATCCTTCTTCTCTGGCCCGATATCCTTCCCCAGCTTCCCTACCTTGATGGCACCGAAGGTGTTTGGGTCTAAGGACCCTAGGACAGTCATACCTCTTTCCCTCCCCTATTCGCAAAGGGGTTCTTATGCATTCCCCAAAGGGTTTCTGTAACAGCCCGAGATTTTATGAAAAAAATATTCTTTTTATTTTACTAATGTCTTGTGTTATACGCTACACCAAAAGGAGCTTGCACAACACGCATCCTTGACTTTCCTTGCATTACACGCAATCGCAACCTTCCTCGATAGCGTGTGTGGTACGTAATCCTGAGTTTCACGAAACAATGATATGCTATTAAAATATTATTAAAACTACCCGTTATGAATAGTAATAACCACTTTTTAAATTTTAGAAATTTTAACTCTCAAAATGGACTTCATTTTTGGATTCGGAGTATCGAATTTAGCCTAAGGTGAAATTTTGGTACTTTTCGGATAACTTTCATATTCTGATGAATAGTGAAAATTACTAAATTATAATTAAAAACAACTTTTTTAATCGAAATAATTAATAGTGATAAATCATTAATTTGAGTGGTTTTAAAGTATATTTAGAATATATTTTTACAATTTAATACAATGTTGGTCATTGGATGTAATTTCACATTTAAACTAGACATAAACAAGTGTCAATCTTTTGATAGATATTGTTTCTTAAAAACACGCTATTTGTTTTAACAGCGGGATTTAATTATAAAATTAATTAATGCAACTTTTATGTTATGAATTTGGTAAAATAGACTTCATTTTTGAATTCGGAATATGAAATATAGCTTGGGATGAAATTTTGGCATTGTTCTGAAAAACATCAATTTTTGATGAATAGTGAAACTACTAAGTGGTAGGTTAAAAACTGAATTTTGCATAAAACTTAATTTTACCGCTTCTGTGAATGGAATTTCGAAAATCCGAGAGACACGGTTAATATCAAGGACTAAAATGTGGTTCAATGAGATGAAAATAATTTTTTGGTGAATAGTAACTTTTTACTTTTTTTACCACGGTTAATAGTAAATAGGGTAACTAAGGGTAAATATGATATTAATATTACCCTAAAACATGTCCTAATTCTATTGGACAAGTGTAATTTGACCAAAAACAAACTTAGGAATAAAATATGACCATTTAGGCCCACTTGGATTAGATTTGGACATTTATTATTAATTTATTTAAAGAAGGGTTAAAATAGTTAAAATCAACATTTAATAAGTAAATCATTTTTAATATAGGGTTATATATAAGATAAATTCTACTATAAATATTCATTAGAAAGCTAAAAAGATTTCCTACATGATGGTATTTTATTTGTAATTTTTAGACATCAAATAATATAATTTATTTATGACACAAAGATGATGTAGTAATTATCTTATTAATGAAATATTGACATAATTGATAATATAAATACCAAAATAAATGTAATCTAAGACTTTTTATGAATTCCACTAATTTTCTAGGTTAATATGATATATTAGTGTTGATTTAATCAACTCGGTTCGAACATATAATTCTGTTATGACTTTCACAAAAATCATATATCAAATAGTGTCAAAATTGATACAAAATAGTTTTTAAATCAAATATTATATTATTAATTGTTATTTTATTCCTAAAAATCTAAGGTTCGGCCAAATGACTTAGATAAGGATATATGTATTAATAATATACAATTTGGGATTCGTTTGGCATTTTATAGTAAGTTTATTAACCATATAGTGAAAGAAAACAAAAAGACACGGTAAAAGTTAAATTATTTAACTTAGAGTTAAATCTAATTGATAAGGTTAAACATAATACCCTAAACTTGTCTAAATCCAATTGGTTGATAGGATTTCGACCCATCCCTACTTTAGCTTCGAAATAAGACCCTTTGGAACCATTATAAACCGATTTTGACTTTAATATAAAATAATATTTTGAGATATTCCTAAGGTGCCCCTATCCTCCCCTATAAAAGGACACCTCCTCCCCCTCCTCCTCACACCAATTTGAGCACTCAAGCTCGGCCAACCCCTGCCAATTTCTCCTCTCCACTTCCCTAGCAACATCCTAGAGGTTCTGGTCTTCCTCCAAGACCAATTTTAGTGCCCTAAGAGGAGGTCTCAAAGAGGCACTTCAAAGAAGAGGTAATTACTGTTACCAATTCTTTCATCTTTATTTCTTCTTCCACTTCTTCTTCTTAGGTTGTTTCATTATGAAGTAATAACATCAGTATCACTGATATACTTATATGTTATTATAAGTATGAAACAAACCTATTTCACCATCTATCCATCCTACGGAAAAAGAAATCACCGCGCGTGCGTACGTACGGAATACCGTCTCCACGCCGTGGTGTAATCTATTTTCCACCACCACCTTACATGGATGGGTATAATGGTGTAAAGAATAACTATACATAGTTATTACAACATCATATTGATTCTGATATATTGTATAATCCACTCCAATTCAATTCAATATTTATAGAAATGATATCATCGCTCGTGCGTACGTACGGAATACCGTCTCCACGACGCGATGAGATTCATTCTCCATGTTAACCATTTAAGAATGATTATAATGTATATATAAGAAATAATAATGAAATATATGACATTATAAAGCTACTGGATTTATGTATATATATACATATGTATGTCATCTACTTACTTCCATTTCAAGACAATAAGGAAAGGAAAACAGCGTTCATGCGTACGTACGGACTACCGTCTCCATGAACGGTGTTTTTCATTTTATTTATCTACCTATTATATATATATATATATACTGAATATATATGATATATAAATCATATTTTATATTCTGGAAGTAAGTAAATCATGATATATGTAACAATGATGTCAAGAACAACAAGTCAAAACACCTACGATAAATGAAACGATTTTACCCAAAACGCTTCTTTAACATGGAATTTACAAAAGAACGGGTAATATAATGTCATAAGTGAACCATATATGATATCATAACAATGAATATGATTCTGTAATAAGTCAATAACATGATTTAAATCATTATACAGGAGGTTCGGACAGTTACAAAGCAAGTCGGACCTAAGGTAAGGGAAATATCGCAATCTCATTTTTATCCGAGATTGTTTTTACTTTGGCATTTACTGGGGTGTATTTTATCATCCACATCCATGTTCCCTAAATATATAATATTGTTTCCATCCACTTACAATAGTTTAAATCCAATTTTACCCTTCGGTGAGTTTTATTAAAGAATATGAAAGGAATCTTTTGTCGCTTTTTCATACGAGGTACTTTTTGACTTTTCTGACAAAAGTACGAGAAGAATGTTTTCTTTTTAACTTATACGGCATGAATGTATTTTTAAAACATTGTTTACAAGAATCTTCCTTTACAAGTTTTCAATTTTATTTTTAATCAACTTCTTTTATTTTAAAGTTGTATAACATGTTAAGAAAGGAAAAATGTTTTTGAAGAAGAAAGGATATTTTCCTCAAGAATGGAGTTCAAGAGTTTTATCAAAATTATTTTCCATCTAAGATAATAAAGGGTTCTGTTTTTATACCTAATATTACATTGATTTGATCATGTTGTGATGGAATTATTTTTATGAATTCCTTTACCTTATATGATTTGTTTTATGATGTCATGATGTTTCAAGAATCCCATTTTTGTTACATGTGTTATACGATGATGTATGATTTATGATTTTGTGGCACACATAAGAAAGGATTCATTATAAGATGGGTGGGACCTATATCTCCCTCCAATGCATTGGGTAAAGATTTTATATCTCATGAGATAGACATGGCTGGAACGGAAGGTTATTTCGGTTCAGTGATACAGGACTGAAACGAGGAGTGAACTCGGTTCAGAAAGGGACTTTGTCCACTAAGATAGTCTTGGAAATGAGTCATGACTAACAAGAAATGATTTTCCATGATTATGTGTGCATGCCACAAAGTTTCAAGTTTTATGTTATGATTATGGGGATCTCATTTTCAATTCTATGATTTATCCCATGTTATGATATTATGAGCTCTTTTGCAGGTCAAGATTTCCAAAAGCTACGTTCTTATGTATATGATGTGATTGATATTTCTTTTTTTTACCCTTACTGAGCATTTGAGCTCACCCTTTTTTGTTTTTCTTTCCCCAGGATATAAAGAAAGGTTTTAGGTAAAAAAAAGGGGAAGATCATTATGGGAGATATTGAAGATCTTTCACCACGTTTAGAAGATTACGTTCTGAGTTTCCAAAGACACTAAACTATTACGATCCTTGTGTGTGTGTTTTTGTTATGTACTAAGTATTCCGCAAAAGTAATGTAATGTCCATGTACGATAAGCTTCGGGTCATTATAGTTGGTATCAGAGGAAAGGTTTAGTCAACCTTTGGAAACTAGGATGCGAGAACTTTAGTGATATCCCTAGAGATATTTCTAAGGTATGTCTAGGGATGTCCCTAGGGATAAGTATACGTATAGGTTATAGTAATAGAATTACGCTAACGATCATAGAATTAAACCTAAGATGTTGGATATTGAAGGTACTCCCCCTTTATTATGTTGTTTTCCCTAGCATGATTTTTGCCTCTCACACTATTCTTTTTGGGTTTTAGACGATGGCTGGAACCCGAAGGAACCGTGTTGATCAATGCAATGGACAATGCAATGATTGCCCTCCTGAACAAACAAATGTTATGGGAGATGGAGTGCAAAATCTTATTGCTATACTTACACAAGCTATGAATCATTCTGGACTTCCAAATGAGCAGAGAAGGGAACAATATTCTATTGAGTCCTTCATGAGGCAACGTCCACCTTCTTTCAGTGGGTCTACTGATCCATTAGTTGCTGAACAATGGATTAGTACTACTGAAAAGATATTTTCAGTTCTTCAATGTTCTGAACATGATAAAGTCATCTTAGCAGTATATCGTTTGGAAGGTGAAGCTGATCAATGGTGGAATCTTATCAAGAATACGAGGCCAAGAGATGAAATTGAGTCCATGGAATGGGACGAGTTCAAGAACTTGTTTTTCAGTAAGTACTTCCCTCATATTCTTCGAACAAATATGGAGAAAGAGTTTCTTGAACTGAAGCAAAGGGACGATGAATCTGTTGGTACCTATGAAGCAAATTTTACAAGACTTGCAAGGTATGCTTCTGGAATTATCATCCAACCTGAAAGTAAAGTTGATCGATTTTTCAGTGGCTTAAAACCAAGTCTTCGAAGGGCATTAGCTATAAGAGACTTCAGTAGCTATGAAGAAATTGTGCGTTGTGCTATCAAGGTAGAAATGGAAGTTGGTGTTACATATCCATCTCATGGTTTTGACAAGAAACGAAAGATGGAGTTCAAGGAGAAATCTCAGAATAATGATGAAAAGAAGATGAATGTTTCCTTATGCACAAAGTGTGGGAAGAAGCATGGTGGAGATTGTCTTAAAGGGACTAGAAAATGTTTTAAGTGTGGAAAAGAAGGTCATCGAGCAGCTGAGTGTCGAAGTAATGGAAAAAGGGTTTCTAATGATGTGAATAAAGCAAACACTGCAGAGAACGCACCGCCAACACTTCAATGCTTCAAGTGCAAGGAAATGGGGCATTATGCTAATAATTGCCCTAATCCAAGGGTTAGTGATGATCAACATGAGCAACCACTGAAGGCAAAGGACAAAGGGAAATCACATGCGATCACTATTGGCAATGTTGAATATGACAACGATGTGGTGGAATGATTAAGTGTTTATGTAATGGGATTCCAAAATAATGTTGTATCATTGAGTATTGCAATATTTATTGATGTGGTATTCAAAGTGATTGAGATATTTTTTTGGAAATAAGATGATATGCGCATAATGAAGACGAGAAAATGAAATGTTTAATAGTATTCATGAGCTCATGATTGATATAAGGACTAAGTGATATCATGGTTTGAGTATATAGAATTTTGAGGATTTTGGTATGTGGAAAGTGTTAACTTTTAACTGCACTCATGTTTTCACTAAGGTATTCAAGAGAATACACGATTAAGGACTTTGAATGTTTGGAATGTGACCAACAAGACATATCTTATGATATGTGGGGATCAACGACAGTATTAAATCTCTGGTACTCGTTGTCACTATATTATGAGAGTGGACTGCAGTATTATGTATAAGCCTAAAGATTAGACTGGATTATGTTGGACATAAGTTAGTATTGTTTAAGGATAGAAGATTTTCGATATTATTGATGGGATGTTATAGTAACGTAGATTTAGAAAAAGGACAACCTGCAGGACGGGCGACAGCCCATCGCTTCGGACAAGGCTGTAGGAATCGAACCCACAACCGAAGTGCGACTGGCCTTTATCGCCTACCACTGACCTACAGGAAGTCCCTGTTTAGTAGAAACTAGTGTTATTATATTAAGCAGTATGATATATGAAGTATAAGTCCATTTTAGGAACCATATGTGATTAATCTCACTATAGAATGACTTATGTATATTTAATAACTTTTTCTAACCTTTTGTTTGAGACAGATGGAATGACCCATCATTCTATCACATAATCTGCTAACACTTCACAAATAACAAATTCAACTTCATTTATTTAAGAGATGAAGTAGAAATTGTTCAAGGCACGAACAAAAGTGAGATTGTACCAAAATAAAGTAAGTATTTATTTTAAGCAAATTTTCAACTTTAGGGAAATGATCTTGAAAACCAAAAATGTTGTCCTAGTGATCTTATACCTGATGAATCAGATGGTACCTTATATCATCACAAATCTATGGATTTGTGATTACTGGATTTTCCATAGCCATGTTCACTACCACTCTCCATCAGAACATGATGGTTAGATTTCTCTTCCATATCCATATTTTCACCTATGTGGAAACCCAGTGATTAGTTTATTTGGGTAATCGTTACATTTCATACTTTAGTTTTTAAAAGCCAAGTTTTGGTATTCCCTTTTACGATGTGGGTTTCTATTAAAGAAACTTTCAAATAGTAAACCATTTATAACCCCGACGAATTTCGAGGGCGAAATTCATTTTAAGGGGGGTAGAATGTAACAGCCCGAGATTTTATGAAAAAAATATTCTTTTTATTTTACTAATGTCTTGTGTTATACGCTACACCAAAAGGAGCTTGCACAACATGCATCCTTGACTTGCCTTGCATTACACGCAATCACAACCTTCCTCGATAGCGTGTGTGGTACGTAATCCTGAGTTTCACGAAACAATGATATGCTATTAAAATATTATTAAAACTAGCCGTTATGAATAGTAATAACCACTTTTTAAATTTTAGAAATTTTAACTCTCAAAATGGACTTCATTTTTGGATTCGGAGTATCGAATTTAGCCTAAGGTGAAATTTTGGTACTTTTCGGATAACTTTCATATTCTGATGAATAGTGAAAATTACTAAATTATAATTAAAAACAACTTTTTTAATCGAAATAATTAATAGTGATAAATCATTAATTTGAGTGGTTTTAAAGTATATTTAGAATATATTTTTACAATTTAATACAATGTTGGTCATTGGATGTAATTTCACATTTAAACTAGACATAAACAAGTGTCAATCTTTTGATAGATATTGTTTCTTAAAAACACGCTATTTGTTTTAACAGCGGGATTTAATTATAAAATTAATTAATGCAACTTTTATGTTATGAATTTGGTAAAATAGACTTCATTTTTGAATTCGGAATATGAAATATAGCTTGGGATGAAATTTTGGCATTGTTCTGAAAAACATCAATTTTTGATGAATAGTGAAACTACTAAGTGGTAGGTTAAAAACTGAATTTTGCATAAAACTTAATTTTACCGCTTCTGTGAATGGAATTTCGAAAATCCGAGAGACACGGTTAATATCAAGGACTAAAATGTGGTTCAATGAGATGAAAATAATTTTTTGGTGAATAGTAACTTTTTACTTTTTTTACCACGGTTAATAGTAAATAGGGTAACTAAGGGTAAATATGATATTAATATTACCCTAACACATGTCCTAATTCTATTGGACAAGTGTAATTCGACCAAAAACAAACTTAGGAATAAAATATGACCATTTAGGCCCACTTGGATTAGATTTGGACATTTATTATTAATTTATTTAAAGAAGGGTTAAAATAGTTAAAATCAACGTTTAATAAGTAAATCATTTTTAATATAGGGTTATATATAAGATAAATTCTACTATAAATATTCATTAGAAAGCTAAAAAGATTTCCTACATTATGGTATTTTATTTGTAATTTTTAGACATCAAATAATATAATTTATTTATGACACAAAGATGATGTAGTAATTATCTTATTAATGAAATATTGACGTAATTGATAATATAAATACCAAAATAAATGTAATCTAAGACTTTTTATGAATTCCACTAATTTTCTAGGTTAATATGATATATTAGTGTTGATGTAATCAACTCGGTTCGAACATATAATTCTGTTATGACTTTCACAAAAATCATATATCAAATAGTGTCAAAATTGACACAAAATAGTTTTTAAATCAAATATTATATTATTAATTGTTATTTTATTCCTAAAAATCTAAGGTTCGGCCAAATGACTTATATAAGGATATATGTATTAATAATATACAATTTGGGGTTCGTTTGGCATGTTATAGTAAGTTTATTAACCATATAGTGAAAGAAAACAAAAAGACACGGTAAAAGTTAAATTATTTAACTTAGAGTTAAATCTAATTGATAAGGTTAAACATAATACCCTAAACTTGTCTAAATCCTATTGGTTGATAGGAGTTCGACCCATCCCCACTTTAGCTTCGAAATAAGACCCTTTGGAACCATTATAAACCGATTTTGACTTTAATATAAAATAATATTTTGAGATATTCCTAACGTGCCCCTCTCCTCCCCTATAAAAGGACACCTCCTCCCCCTCCTCCTCACACCAATTTGAGCACTCAAGCTCGGCCAACCCCTGCCAATTTCTCCTCTCCACTTCCCTAGCAACATCCTAGAGGTTCTGGTCTTCCTCCAAGACCAATTTTAGTGCCCTAAGAGGAGGTCTCAAAGAGGCACTTCAAAGAAGAGGTAATTACTGTTACCAATTCTTTCATCTTTATTTCTTCTTCCACTTCTTCTTCTTAGGTTGTTTCATTATGAAGTAATAACATCAGTATCACTCATATACTGATATGTTATTATAAGTATGAAACAAACCTATTTCACCATCTATCCATCCTACGGAAAAAGAAATCACCGCGCGTGCGTACGTACGGAATACCGTCTCCACGCCGTGGTGTAATCTATTTTCCACCACCACCTTACATGGATGGGTATAATGGTGTAAAGAATAACTATACATAGTTATTACAACATCATATTGATTCTGATATATTGTATAATCCACTCCAATTCAATTCAATATTTATAGAAATGATATCATCGCTCGTGCGTACGTACGGAATACCGTCTCCACGACGCGATGAGATTCATTCTCCATGTTAACCATTTAAGAATGATTATAATGTATATATAAGAAATAATAATGAAATATATGACATTATAAAGCTACTGGATTTATGTATATATATACATATGTATGTCATCTACTTACTTCCATTTCAAGACAATAAGGAAAGGAAAACAGCGTTCATGCGTACGTACGGACTACCGTCTCCATGAACGGTGTTTTTCATTTTATTTATCTACCTATTATATATATATATATACTGAATATATATGATATATAAATCATATTATATATTCTGGAAGTAAGTAAATCATGATATATGTAATAATGATGTCAAGAACAACAAGTCAAAACACCTACGATAAATGAAACGATTTTACCCAAAACGCTTCTTTAACATGGAATTTACAAAAGAACGGGTAATATAATGTCATAAGTGAACCATATATGATATCATAACAATGAATATGATTCTGTAATAAGTCAATAACATGATTTAAATCATTATACAGGAGGTTCGGACAGTTACAAAGCAAGTCGGACCTAAGGTAAGGGAAATATCGCAATCTCATTTTTATCCGAGATTGTTTTTACTTTGGCATTTACTGGGGTGTATTTTATCATCCACATCCATGTTCCCTAAATATATAATATTGTTTCCATCCACTTACAATAGTTTAAATCCAATTTTACCCTTCGGTGAGTTTTATTAAAGAATATGAAAGGAATCTTTTGTCGCTTTTTCATACGAGGTACTTTTTGACTTTTCCGACAAAAGTACGAGAAGAATGTTTTCTTTTTAACTTATACGGCATGAATGTATTTTTAAAACATTGTTTACAAGAATCTTACTTTACAAGTTTTCAAGTTTATTTTTAATCAACTTCTTTTATTTTAAAGTTGTATAACATGTTAAGAAAGGAAAAATGTTTTTGAAGAAGAAAGGATATTTTCCTCAAGAATGGAGTTCAAGAGTTTTATCAAAATTATTTTCCATCTAAGATAATAAAGGGTTCTGTTTTTATACCTAATATTACATTGATTTGATCATGTTGTGATGGAATTATTTTTATGAATTCCTTTACCTTATATGATTTGTTTTATGATGTCATGATGTTTCAAGAATCCCATTTTTGTTACATGTGTTATACGATGATGTATGATTTATGATTTTGTGGCACACATAAGAAAGGATTCATTATAAGATGGGTGGGACCTATATCTCCCTCCAATGCATTGGGTAAAGATTTTATATCTCATGAGATAGACATGGCTGGAACGGAAGGTTATTTCGGTTCAGTGATACAGGACTGAAACGAGGAGTGAACTCGGTTCAGAAAGGGACTTTGTCCACTAAGATAGTCTTGGCAATGAGTCATGACTAACAAGAAATGATTTTCCATGATTATGTGTGCATGCCACAAAGTTTCAAGTTTTATGTTATGATTATGGGGATCTCATTTTCAATTCTATGATTTATCCCATGTTATGATATTATGAGCTCTTTTGCAGGTCAAGATTTCCAAAAGCTACGTTCTTATGTATATGATGTGATTGATATTTCTTTTGTTTACCCTTACTGAGCATTTGAGCTCACCCTTTTTTGTTTTTCATTCCCCAGGATATAAAGAAAGGTTTTAGGTAAAAAAAAAGGGGAAGATCATTATGGGAGATATTGAAGATCTTTCACCACGTTTAGAAGATTACGTTCCGAGTTTCCAAAGACACTAAACTATTACGATCCTTGTGTGTGTGTTTTTGTTATGTACTAAGTATTCCGCAAAAGTAATGTAATGTCCATGTACGATAAGCTTCGAGTCATTATAGTTTCCTTGTACCGTGTCTGATGCCTCATATTTCTCATACCCACGACCCATAAACTGTAAGTTCTTGTTGGACTTCTCCCATCCTTGGGCATGGGAGTCTTCGGGAATGAGAAATCCACTCCCAGACAAGCTCACCACCCCTTCCTCAATGGGTAAAGCTGTGAGATCCCCCCTAACCACAGAAAAGGGACCCTCCACTGCTTCTCTATTCAAACCCAAATCACTATATATCCAGGAAAGAACATCAGAAACATGAGGCTCCACCTCCTTGTTAACCACATGCTTGAATTCCACTGAAGAAGTCGTAGGAACCCATTGCTGGAGTTGATCCCTTGACTCAGCTACTGGCTCCTCGCATTCCATCACCGTAGGAACAGTCCCACGCCTACCAGTATCCTGAGGCTGCTGGATCCCAGATGGAACGACCAGTGCTTGATACCCTTCTGTATGGGAGACCACCATTTTTCCAACCCTTTTTCCATGATAGCATCCAAGAACTGAATGACCAAACTGATGGCAGCCTGAACAGTACACTGGCCAAAACTCGAACACCACCCGTTGCTTCTATCTGAATTCCTCTCCAACAGCAATCCAGATCCAGTCTATAGGAGGCTTGGAAACATCATCCTCAACACAAATACGAGGGGAGATAGGATGACACACCACAGAAGTCCTTCTATCAGAACACAAATATCTACCTACAAAGTTCCCTAACATGCTTAAAATCGAGGGATTCTAAAAAGGGAGCGGTAAATCTAGAAAACGTACCCAAACCGCCATCATCGGCTCATACCAATTCATGTTGAAATGGAAGGACCATAAAAATAGGAAAAAGATGCATCCATTGAGAGCTCGAGGAGCACTGGACCAAGCAGCACTAAGATCGACTTCTAAATAAAAGCGAATCATCAGATGTCGTCAGTCAAGCAGAACCACCACCGCGCGATCTTGGAGTCCCCATGAATCAAACACGAATCTGTCAAATGCATCAAAAGACGGATGAAGGCCCATAAAACGATCCACAAACGTTGTTCTGTAGATATTTGAAGCGGCGTTGAATTCCATTTCAGAAATTGAGATTTGGGGCACACCCTTGAAAAGGGCAGGCACCTTAGGGCACAGAGAAATCGACGGGAATGGGGAAAGGAGATCAGGGTTGGTAAAGGGGATGAAGCTTCGAACATATACCCCTCCCTCCGGAGGGGAGGGAGGGGCCGATGCATCGGGAATCTCCGTTAGGGTTCCGCCATCGAGAGAGCTTCCTCCATCGGGGAGAGCTTCCACCTAAGACTCTTCCTAGTACAACTTCTTCATTTCAAGTTCGTTTGATAGTAGTTATTCTACGCAACATTGAGTATATATATATATATTCAATGTATAAATGAAATATGGTTGGATTCTGTTATACTCAACAACAAAGGAGTCTTGCACTACACGCATCCCTGACTTGGCTTGCATTACACACAATCATGACCTTCCTCGATAGCGTGTGTAGTACGCAATACCGAGTTTCACTAAACAACGATATATTGTTATAATATTATTATGGACTAGCCATTATGAATAGTATTGACTAAAATTTTAATTTTATAACATTATTATTCATCTTACACATTTTCTAAAACATGTTATGTGAACAAAATAAATTTTTCGGGGAAAATAATTATTTTTTCAAAAAATGCAGTTTTGTCGCCTTTTGATGGTGCACCCACTTTAAATCTAGTTTTTGACATGTTTATAAGTTCAATTTTACAAAATAAAATTCTTCTTTGTGATCAGGATATCAAAATTTACTTTGGATAAAATTTTCATATTATTCTGATAACTTTCATATTTTAATGAATAGTAAAAGCACGCTATATTTTAATTAAAAACAACTTTTTTCATCGTAATAATTTATATGGTTAAATTATAATATTTAATGGTTTTAAATTATAAATATAATAAATTTTTACCATTTAATAGAATTTATGTCATTAGAATTGATTTTACATTGAATTAATAGGTAAAATCATTTCAATCTTTGGTAATGTTTTAAATTTTAAAACTCGTTTTCTTAACGGCGTGATTAATTTTAAATTAATTTCTTCAAATTATGTGATTTTAATTAGGAAATATGGACTCCATATTTGGAATCATTAGGTTCAAATTATGTTAATTGGCTACTTATTATTTTTGGGCACAATGAATAGTAACTACGGTAAATTTTATTTACCATAGTTAAAGGTAAATCAGATAATTAAGGGTAAATATAATATTATAAAATTACTCTAACACTTGTCTTAATATAATTGGATTATTATATTTCGTCCTATGGCATATTTTGGTAGAAATGGAATCCATTGGAACCCACTTGGATGTGATTAAGACCTTTAATTTATTTTATTTAAAAGAAAGTGAAATATGTCACACTCAAACTTTAATAATTAAAATATTTAAAATATAAGGTTATATAGAATATAAATTAGGTTATAAATACTAATTTTAAAGCTAATTTTTTTTTTATTTATCATGGTAATTTATTTTTAATTTTTAAGAGTTATTTAATTACCTTATTATCTTATACATTAATGATGCAGAAATTATTTATTTAGTGAAAAATCAATAATATAGTTTTTATTGAAATATTAATACATATAAAAAGGCCAAAAAATCTGAAAAAACATATTGGTAGTGTATATATAAACCCTAATAATCCACTGGCCTATGTTTTGACCATTTGGATCCTTATAAAGGCGATCATGGCACTTATATTATTTTATTTTAAATGATTCCAAAATTGTGAACTTCATAATTTAATATATATAACAATTTATATATTTGATTTTAAGATGATAAATTCGAGAAAAAGTATTAATATGAAATATATGATATTTATCTTAATCATAGTATTTTATTTTTATTTTTTATGCAACAAATAATTATATTAAATAATTATACAAAAACGATGTAGTAATTATTTTATTTAGAGAAATATCCAACAAATGGTTTTAAAAATATTAAAATAAATATTGTATTAACTATTTAATGTGATAAAATAATTTTATAGACAAATTTAAAATTTTAGAAATCTTTTAAATGTTTTTTTAGAATATATCCTTGGTGTGGATTTTATTTAAATTAAAATAAATGAATAATGTCATAATTGACACTATTGTTATTTTATAAAAATAACATATTATAAAATTGTTTAAAAATCACAAAAATATTTAAAAATTATAAAATGAAATTTATATGGTAGAAAATTTCATAAATTATCCAATTATATAAAATTCACAACACGTAAGTAATTATTTATAACAATTCAAAAATTATAATCTTATTACCACAAATAAAATTAAATAGATTAAATAAGGATAAATCAAGTTGATAATGTTTAAAATAAATTTCCAACATGTCTAAATCTTATTGGTTGACGATTTTAAAACCATAAATCATCTAATATTCGGATTTGAGTCATTTTTGGAAGTTTTTAAGTGAGGATGAATTTATTATATATTAATATTTCTTATGTTACCAAAGGTGCCCCTCTCATCCCTTATAAAAAGGGCACCCCTTCCCTCTTCTCTTCACATCCTTTTGAGCCTTGAAGCTCAGCCAAACCCTGAAAATTACTCTTTAAAACCTCTCTAGTTATATCATAGAGGTTCTGGTCTTCTCAAAAGACCAACTCTAGTGCCCTAAGAAGAAGTTTGAAGGAGGTGCGTCGAGGAAGAGGTAATATCTTCTACCGACTCTTTCAAGTTTCTGTCTTCTTCTACTTCCTCTTCTTTAGTTGTTTCATTATAAATTAATAAAATCAGTATTAATTATATACTTATATGTTATTATAAATATTAAACAACCCTATTTCACCTTCTACCCATCCTACGGAAAAAGAAATCACCGCGTGTGCGTACGTACGGATTACCGTCTCCACGACGCGATGAGATTCATTTTCCATGATAAAAATTCAAGAATGATTATAAAGTATATATAAGTAATCATGAAATATATTAAATATTAATGATAATGTATTTATGTTTATTTTATTTACTTACATATATTAAATTTAATAAGGAAACGAAAACAACGTTCATGCGTACGTACGGCCTACCGTCTCCATGAACGGTGTATTTCTTTCCATTTATTGATCTATTATATATATGTATATTATGAATATATATTATAAATAAATCATGTTTTATATTCTGTAATTAAGTAATCATGATCTAACTAATCATATGAATAATTAGAAGTCAAAACACGGACGACAAATGAAACGATTTTACCCAAAACACTAATTTAACATGAATTTACAAAAGAACAGGTAATATAAAGTCATAAGTGAACCATATATGATATCATAAAAATAAATATGATTATGTAATAATTCAATGACATTATTTAAATCATTATACAGGAGGTTCGGATACGTACGAGGCATATCAGACCTAAGGTAAGGGATAACTTTTCCAATATCATTTTTATCCGAGATTGTTTATACGTAAGTATTTACTGGGGTTATATTTTTCATCCATGTCCATAAAATGTTTGTCATAAAGTGTTTAATATTATTCCATTTATGTTTGAAGTCTTTTTTAACCCTCTTTTACTTTTACTTTGTGTATGGAAGGAATATTTCTTTTGTTTACCATATGAGGCACTTTTTGAATTTTTTGACAAATGTATGAGGAGAATATTTTTTTAACTTATAAGGCATGAACGGATTTTTACAGTTTCATAACGCCTTTTAATCATAAATATTACTCTACAAGATTTCATGGTTATTTTCAATAAAATACTTTTATTTTAAAATTTTATGGCATTTTTGTGAAAAGAAAATGATTTAGAAGAAGAAAGGATATTTTCCTCAAGAATTCATTTCAAGTGTTTTATCAAAACTATTTTCCATCTAAGATGACATTATTTAGAATGTTTATGTTTCAAGTATAATGTATCTATGATTTAAATGGTTTCAATTTTATTATGATGAAATGATATCCATTTGTTTTATATGGATTATGTTATGATGGGATGATGTCTATGAAACCCATTTTATTCTTTGGGTTATGATGAATGATTTTTGTTTATGTTGTGGCACACATAAGAATGGTTTCATTATGAGATGGGTGGGACCTATATCTCCATCCAATGCATTGGGTAAATATTTACATCTCATGAGATATACATGGCTGGAATGACAAGTAAATCTGGTTCAGTAATACAGGGATGGAATGACAAGTTAACCCGGTTCTGTAAGGGACTTTGTCCACTAAGAAGGTCTTGGAAGAAATGCCTTGGCTACTATGGAAATCATAACATGTTCTTAATGGTTTCCACAATTACATGATTTTTTCCTATTCTATTTTATCATGAATGATGGTCCATTATGATCTATTCCTTATGTACTGCCATGTTTTATGTCATTGCTCAAGATTTTGATGTTTAAATATTATGTTCATGTTTGGAAGTTCAAATGTATATGGCTTATTTTATTTTCTCCATACTTACCCTTACTGAGCATTTGAGCTCACCATTTATATGTTTTCTTATCCCCAAGATATAAATAAAGGTTTTAGGTAAGAAAAATAAGGGAAGATCTTTATGGGATATGCTGAAGATCTTTCACCCAGTTTAGAAGATTATGTTCCAAGTTTCCAAAGACACTAAACTATTACAGTCCTTTGGTGTCTCTTTTTGTTATGTTTTAATTATTCCGCAAAAGTAATTTAATTTCCATGTAGGTCAAGCTTTGGGTCTCTATAGTTGGTATCAGAGGAAATGTTTAGTCAACCTTTGGAAACTAGGATGCTAAATCTTTAGTGAAATCCCTAGACATATTTCTAAGGTATGTCTATGGATGTCTCTATGGTTAAGTATAAGTATAGGTTATAGTCCTATAATTATGGTAACGATATTATAATTAAACCTAAGATGTTAGATATTGAAGGTAATCCCCCTTGATTATGATTTTTTTCTCTCACACTTTTTTTTGGGTTTTAGAAAATGGACGGAAATAGGATGATTCGCGATAATGGAGGATATGATGGACAATGGAATGATATTATTCATGAGAAACCAAATGAAATTGGATCTGTAAGTCCACATATCGTTATTATGTCTAATTATAAATCTTATAATATGATCAATAATCTCAACTTTGGTAAGATTACTGACTCATCTAATAAGAGAAAGATGGAGTTTCATGATGATCATATAGGAAAGAAAGTTCAATTTCCCTCATGTAAATCATGTGGGAAGAGGCATCAAGGAGAATGTTTCAAAGGAACTAGAAGATGATTTGGGTGTGGAAAAGGACACAAAGCCATTAAGTGCAAAGGAAAAGGTTCAGTTAACACCATGGACAAGGATAATGGTATTGATACTACATCAACCACAATTGAATGTTTTAAAAGTGGAATGTATGGGAATTATGAAAACCAATGCCCTAAGGGAAAATCTCTTGAAGGGAATCAACATGATCATATGAGTAGTATTTATTTTGATGATGATGAAGAAACAACAACTGATATATGAGATGAAAGAATCGTTGAGGAATAAAATGATGAAGCTCAATCAATGGTTTAAGAAGGTATTGGAATGATTGTATGTTTATTAAGAGTTATGTTGTATAGGTAATTTAATGGTACTATGGAATAAAGAATCATCTAAGGATTTTTACACTGTTTTCTTTCCTTGGGTTTTTGAAAGTATATGATGAATGGTACCGGTAACCATGAAAGGTAATTTAGATATTTTTGGAAAGAAGATGATATGCGTAAAATGAATGGATAAGGAGAAAATAATAATTTGGATATTATTAATGAGATCATGACTGATATAAGGACAAAGTGATATCATGGTTTGAGTATATTGAATTTTTGGGATTTTGGTATTTGGAAAGAGTTAACTTTGGACATCATTCATGTTTTCACTAAGGTTCAATGGGTATTCATTTTCAAGAGAATACATGAGTAAGGAAATCACATGTTTGGAATGTGACCAACAAGATATATGTATTATGATACATGGGCGATAAATGATGGTATTCACATGCTCGGTAGATGACATTTGTAGTAATTGTTTTCTTTATAATAAGAACTTGGACTGACGTATTTTAGATAAGCCTAAATATTGGAATGGATTATGTTGGATATAAGTTAGTACTGTTTAAGGATATAACTTTTTTCGATATTATTGATGGGATGTTATAATAATGTAGTTTTATAAAAAGGAAAACCTGCAGGATGGGTGACAACCCGTCGCGTCGGACAAGGCTGCATGAATCGAACCCACAACCGAAGTGCGACAGACCTTTATTGCCTACCACTGGCCTACAGGAAGTCCCTGTTAGTAGAAACTAGTTTTATTTTATTATGCGGTATAATATATGAAGTATAAGTTCATTTTTGGAATCATATACAATTAACCTCACCATAGATAGACTTATGTATATTTGATAACTTTTGCTAACCTTTTGTTTGAAATAGATTGAATGACCCATCATTCTATCACATGATCTACTAACACTTCACGAATAACAAATGCAACTTCATTTCTTTAAGATATGAAGTGGAAATTGTTCGAGGCATGAGCAATAGTAAGATTGTACCAAAATCAAGTAAGTTTTTCTTTTAATTCAAAAATTATTCACCATTAGGGAAATGATAATGAAAACCAAAAATTTTGTCCTAGTGCCCTCATATCTGATGAATTAAATGGTACCTTAGATCATCACAAATTTATGGCTTTACGATTTTTGGCTTTTTCATAGCCATGTTCTCTAGCACTCTCCATCAGAACTTGATGGTTAGATTTCTCTTCCATATCCATATTTTCACCTATGTTCTCTTATGTGGAAACTCAGTGATTAGTTAATTTGGGTAACCATTATGTTTCATACATTAGTTTTTAAAGATAATTTTTGGTATTCCTTTTTACGATGTGGGTTTCTATTAAAGAAACTTACAAGTAGTAAACCAATTATAACACCGACGAATTTCAAGGGCGAAATTCATTTTAAGGGGGTAGAATGTAACAACCTGAGATTTTATGAGATATATTCCTTTTAATTTATTTCATATCTTCTGTTGTACTCTACACTAATATTATCTTGCACTATATGCAACACCGTATTAGCTTGCAGTATACGCAACACTATTCTTGGATTGTGTTATACACAATTTCAAGTTCGTTTGATAGTAGTTATTCTACACAACATTGAGTATATATATATATTCAATGTATAAATGAAATATGGTTGGATTATGTTATACGCAACAAAAAAGGAGTCTTGCACTACACGCATCCCTGACTTGGATTGCATTACACACAATCACGACCTTCCTCAATAGCGTGTGTAGTACACAATACCGAGTTTCACTAAACAATGACATATTGTTATAATATTATTATGGACTAGAAGTTATGAATATTATTAACTAAATTTTGAATTTTATAACATTATTATTCATCTTACACATTTTCTAAAACTTGTTATGTGAACAAAATAAATTTTTTGGGTAAAATAAGTATTTTTCAAAAAATGCAGTTTTGCAGCCTTTTGATGGTGCACCCACTTTAAATCTAGTTTTTGACATGTTTACAAGTTCAATTTGACAAAATAAAATTCTTCTTTGTGATCAGGATATAAAAATTTACTTTGGATAAAATTTTCATATTATTCTGATAACTTTCACATTTTAATGAATAGTAAAAACATGCTATATTTTAATTAAAAACAACTTTTTTCATCATAAAAATTTATATGGTTAAATTATAATATTAAATGGTTTTAAAGTATAAATATAATATATTTTTACCATTTAATATAATGTATGTCATTAGCATTGATTTTACATTGAATTCATAGGTAAAATCATTTCAATCTTTGGCAGTGCTTCAACTTTTAAAACCCATTTTCTTAACAACGGGATTAATTTTAATTAATTTCTGCAACTTATTTGATTTGAATTAGGAAAAATGGATTCCATATTTGGAATAATTAGGTTAAAATTATGTTAATAGACAACTTTTTTATTTTTGGGCACTATGAATAGTAACTACGATAAATTTTATTTACCATAGTTAAAGGTAAATCGGGTAATTAAGGGTAAATATAATATTATAAAATTACTCTAAAATTTGACTTAATATAATTGGATGATTATTTTTCGTCCTATGACATATTTTGGTCGAAATGGAATCTATTGGAACCCACTTTTATGTGATTAAGACCTTTAATTTATTTTATTTAAACGAAAGTGAAATATGTCTCACTCAAACTTTAATAATTAAACTATTTTTATTATAAGATTATACAGAATATAAATTCGGTTATAAATAATCATTTGAAATCTAAAATGTTTTTCTTTATCATGGTAATTTATTTGTAATTTTTAAGAGTTAGTTAATTACCTTATTATCTTATACATTAATGATGCAGAAATTATTTATTTAGTGGAAAATCAATAATATAGTTTTTATTGAAATAGTAATACATATAAAAGGCCAAAAAATCTGAACAAAACTTATTGTTAGTGTATATATAAACCCTAATCATCCACTGGCCTAGTTTTTGACCATTTGGATCCTTATAAATGTGATTATGACACTTATATTATTTTATTTTAAATGATCCCAAAGTTGTCAACTTCAAAATTTAATAAATATAAAAATTTATATCTTTTTATTTTAAGATGATAAATTAGAGTAAAAGTATTAATATGAAATCTATGAGATTTATCTTTATCATAGTATTTTATTTTAAATTCTTATGCAACAAATAAGTATATTAAATAATTATACAAAAACGATGTAGTAATTATTTGTTTAAGAGAAATATCAAATAAATGGATTTAAAATATTAAAATTAATATTATATTAACTATTTAATGTGCTCCAAGAATTTTCTAGACAAATTGGACATGTTAGGAATCTATTAAATATTTTTTTAGAATATATCCTCTGTGTGGATTTTATTTAAATTAAAATAAATGAATAATGTAAAAATTGACACTACTGTTATTTTATAAAAATAACATATTATAAAATTGTTTAAAAATCACAAAAATATTTAAATATTATAAATTTAAATTTATATGGTCTATAATGTCATAAAGTATCCAATTATGGAAAATTCACAAAACATATGTAATTATTTATAACAATTCAAAAATTAGAATCTTATTACCACAAATAAAATTAAATAGATTAAATAAGGATAAATCAAGTTGATAATGTTTAAAATAAATTCCCAACATGTCTAAATTTTATTGGTTTATGAGATTACAACCCTAACGCATCTAATATTCATATTTGATTCATTCTTTGAGGTTTTTAAGTGAGTTTAAATTTATTATAAATTAATATTTCATATGTTACCAAAGGTGCCCCTCTCCTCCCTTATAAAAAGGGAATCCCTTCCCTCTTCTCTTCACACCCTTTTGAGCCTTGACGCTCGGCCAAACCCGGAAAATTCCACTTCTGAACCTCTATATTTATATCATATAGGTTCTGGTCTTCTCAAAAGACCAACTCTAGTACCCTAAGGAGAAGTTTAAAGGAGGTGCGTCGAGGAAGAGGTAATCTCTTCTACCGAATCTTTCAAGTTTCTGTCTTCTTATACTTCATCTTATTTAGTTGTTTAATTATAAAGTAATAACATCAGTATTAATTATATACTTATATGTCATTATAAATATGAAAAAACCCTATTTCACCTTCTACCCATCCTACGGAAAAAGAAATCACCACGCGTGCGTACGTACAGATTACCGTCTCCATGACGCGATGAGATTCATTTTCCATGATAACAATTCAAGAATGATTACAAAGTATATATAAGTAATCATGAAATATATTATATATTAATGATACTGGATTTATGTTTATGTTATTTACTTACATCAATTAAATTTAATAAGGAAATGAAAACAACGTTCATGCGTACGTACGGCCTACCGTCTCCATGAATGGTGTATTTATTTACGTTTATCGATATATTATATATATATGTATATTATGAATATATATTATATATAAATCATGTTTTATATTATGTAATTAAGTAATCATGATCTAAGTAATCATATGAATAATTAAAAGTCAAAACACGGATGATAAATGAAACGATTTTACCCAAAACACTAATTTAACATGAATTTACAGAAGAACAGGTAATATAAAGTCATAAGTGAACCATATATGATATCATAACAATGAATATGATTCTGTAATAATTTAATGACATTATTTAAATCATTATACAAGAGGTTCAGATACGTACGAAGCATATCAGACCTAAGTTAAGGGATAACATTTCCAATCTCATTTTTATCCGAGATTTTTTATATGTACGTATTTACTGGGGTTATATTTTTCATCCATGTCCATAAAATGTTTTTCATAAAGTGTTTAATATTATTACATGTATTTTTAAAGTCATGTTTAACCCACTTTTACTTTTACTTTGTGTATGGAAGGAATCTTTCTTTTGTTTACCATACGAGGTACTTTTTGACTTTTTCGATAAATGTATGAGGAGAATGTTTTTTTAACCTATAAGGCATGAACGGAGTTTTACAGTTCCATAACTCCTTTTCATCATAAAGATTACTCTACAAGATTTCATGGTTATTTTCAATAAAATCCTTTTATTTTAAAATTGTATGTCATTTTTGTGAAAATAAAATGATTTTGAATAAGAAAGGATATTTTCCTCAAGAATTCATTTCAAGTGTTTTATCAAAACTATTTTCCATCTAAGATGACATTATTTAGCATGTTTATGTTTCAAGTATAATGTCTCTATGATTTACATGGTTTCACTTTTATTATGATGAAATGATATCCATTTTTTTATATGGATTATGTTATGATGGGATGATGTCTATGAAACCCATTTTATTCTTTGGGTTATGATGAATGATTTATGTTAATGTTGTGGAACACATAAGAATGGTTTAATTATGAGATGGGTGGGACCTATATCTCCCTCCAATGCATTGGGTAAAGATTTATATCTCATGAGATAGACATGGATGGAACGACAAGTAAATCTGGTTCAGTAATACAGGACTGGAACGACAAGTAAACCCTGTTCAGTAAGGGACTTTGTCCACTAAGATGGTCTTGGAAGCAATGTCTTGTCTACTATGGAAATCATAACATGTGCTTAATTTTTACCACAATTACATGATTTATTCTTATTCTATTTTATCATGATTGATGATCCATTATGATTTATGGCTTACGTACTTCCATGTTTTATGTCATTACTCAAGATTTTGATGTTTAAATATTATGTTCATGTTTTTAACTTCAAAAGTATATGGTTTGTTTTATTTTCTTCATTCATACCCTTACTTAGAATTTGAGCTCACCCTTTATATATTTTCTTTTTCCTAGGATATAAATAAAGGTTTTAGGTAAGAAAAAAAGGGAATATCTTTATGGGAGATGTTGAAGATCTTTCACCAAGTTTAGAAGATTATGTTCCAAGTTTCCAAAGACACTAAACTATTACGGTCCTTTGGTGTCTGTTTTTGTTATGTATTAAGTATTCCAAAAAATTAATATAATGTCCATGTACATCAAGTTTTGGGTCTCTACATGTACCATAGTGCATGCGTAAAACTGAGGCACAACACATGAGAGGTGTTTTATATATATGCATTTAATTTAACATCTGCGTAATAAATGGGAATTCACCGGGTTGCCACCAAGGTACAAGTTATGCACAAGGATAATTTTAAATGAATTTATTTGTTTAAAATTATGATGGATGAGAATCTCAAGGAAATTCAGAAAGGGATTTAAGATAAAAGGATTGATTAATTAAAGATAATTAATTGAATCAAGTGTGATTTATCTTAAGAAAGAACAATTAAATAATTGAATGCTAGTTTATTTATGTGTAAATATCGTTTCATGTATGGATGATCATGAGCTAGACCAAGACCTTTTTATGTTAATGGTTTATTTTAATTTATTTATTTAAATTAAATTTGTTTTCATGCGAGCCTTCTCCTCAATAATATGTAGGGCCTGTGTGCCCAAGGATTATTTTATGTAAAAACCCCCTTTTACCCCTCACCTGTGTGTGAGATAAATTCATATGTAATGGATAGAGCTCCCAAGCTAGTGGAGGCGGCTCAAGTCAGGAGCCAAGGTGAAGCCAATCCAATGAGATACAAAGGTGGACAGGTGGAAAGCTATAAACACGAACCCGAAAGGTTCAAGGTGTTTCTCCCCTAGGTCTTGGGTTAGTTTATCAAAACACTAGATAAACTAACCAATAGAAAATCTCATGATCATACCATTTATTTTATTTCTATCAGTTTCACGGTTTATTTTTTGTGGGTGTGTTGTCACGATCACACAATTAATGAATTAAACAAGAATACAAGATGGAACTAAAATAAAAACTGGCTTATGCATAAATATTATCTTAGAAATGGTTAATCACTTAACTATATCCCACTTAATATTAACAAGCATGTAATCGAAGATAATTAAATAGAAATTTACGTATAAGTATAAAGTACTCCAAAAGAAATATTAAGTCGGTATAGCCTTCCATAATCTTGGTTAGAATCGAACCATAGTTCAAAGTGCTTGACCAACCCTAGTTGGGGTGATTTTAATTATCGGGGAATTCTAATTCAAGGTTTTGGGTTGACTTGACTTGGTTCACATCAAGGGTTGACCGTCACAACAGTAATTGGTGTGACCAAGAGGCAAAGGTTGAGGAAATCCAAAATAAAAGGATTTCAGGATTGGGGAGTCCACTCAGCGAATCAAAGAGATGCAAGTTAATGCAGTTGGAATTTGGAATGACTACCTAAAACCCTTCAAGTTGCTTGACCAACTCTAGTTGGGGTAATTCAAAGGGAAATATGGATCCTTGCCACTAGAATATTCGGGCAACATAATATTCTGAAGTAAATGGTGAGGGCTATTGGATTTTGATAAAATAGTGGGAGACTAATAAGTATTAATTTATTTATTTGTCTTAGTTTTGTAATAAAGTACTAAACCTTTTCTCATCCTAATTTGTAAAAACGACAAGAAAATGACTTCAAACATATCATTGTGAACCATACTCGAGAAGGAAAACCTTCTCACTGGCACCAATTTACAAGAGTGGCATAGGTGTTTACGCAACATCCATCACCACGAAAGGAAATTGTATGTGCTGGAAGAGCCTGTTCTAGTTGCGCCTAGATCTAAAATTCTGCCCTTAACTCACCAGGTAGATAAGGACATGGGGCGTAACAAACCCGCAATCCTTATGGTGAATAAGAGGAAGGACAAGGCAAAGGGGCCAAAGACTTATAAATGGTCTGAAGCCCCTGAGCACTGTCCCTCCAAGAAGGGGAAGATCCAGAGGTAGGGAAAGGAACGAGAGGTGGTGTGTTTTTCATGTGGCATGTAAGGTCACTAGAAGAGGAACTGCACCCGGAAGCGTGGGGAAGCTAAAGGTGAGTTTGTTATCAAGTGTAATATTTCTATTTCTACACATTGGGTATTAGATAAAACTTTTTTGTCTCACATATGTATTCAAATGAAGGAACCAAGTAGATTTAGAAATATTTCCAGAGGAGAGGTGGATCTTCGAGCTGCCAATGGAGCAAGGCTGGATGTGTTGGCTATTGGCGATTACCACCTCTCATTGCCGACTGGGATGATTTTGGTTTTACATAACTGTTATTATGTAGCTAGTGTTACCAAGAACATAATTTATGTATCTTTTTAGGATATGGATGTATTTGTTTTCAAATTTGGAAATAAGGGTTGTCTCTTTTATAAGAACAACGTATATTATGGTATGACACATTTAAATAATGGTTTGTATGTATTAAATTACGAAAACCAAGTGTTGTCAATTGATAATGAAACAAACTCACATGAATCATACATCACCCAGTTGTGGAATCACCGTCTCGGTCATGTGAACAAGAAGCTCTTGACAAAGCTCTGCCAAGATGGATATTTAGACTCTATTGAGATAAAACCACTTGATAGGTGTCACGCTTGTTTACAAGGAAAAATAACTAAGCCGTCTTTTGGTGGACATGGTGGAAGGGCCATAGAGCTTCTAGGACTGGTACACACGGATGTGTGTGAACCATTTCTAGTAGAATCTAGAGGTGGATATTCTTACTTTATTACTTTTACTGATTATTTGAGTAGATATGGATATGTCTACTTAATGAGGTATAAGTCAGAGGCCTTAGAGAAATTTACGAAATTCAAGAATGAAGTAGAGAATCATCTTGTTAAGAAGATAAAGAAACTTAGATCAGATCAAGGTGAAGAATATCCGAACCAATAGTTCATCGATCTTCTACAGGAGTCTGGGATTCTATCTTAGCTCACACCTCCTTATACACCACAGTGGAACGGTGTCAGTGAAAGGAGGAACCACAGCTTGTTGGACATGGTGAGGTCGATGATGAGTCATGCAGATCTTCCATTATCCTTTTGGTGATATGCATTACAAATTGTAGAATACACATTAAAATGAGTACCAACTAAGGCGGAAAATGGAATTCCATCCGAGCTATGGAATGGAAAGAAACCCACTTTGTAGCACACATGTTTATGGGGATGCGAGGCATTTGTTAAGGCCTTATCAGGAAACAAACTAGCACCCCAGGGCACGAGGTGTATCTTTATAGGATATCCCAAGGAAATGAAAGTATATTACCTATATAACCCTTCAGAAAAGAAAGTGACTATCTACAGAAAAGCCGTATTTCTTGAGAGGGAGCACATCATCAAGAAGGATAGTGGAAGCAAGATTGACTTCGAAAAAGTTGATGCTTAAGATACACATGAGTTGGTACAGGAACAAGTTCCATAGGTCCATATGGAAGAGGTTCCAGAAACACAAGTACTGCATAAGAGCTCAAGAGAGGCAAGGGAACCAGAGATATTTGGTTTCCTAGTCACCGAGGATGGTGAATCATTATTGTTAGAAAATAATGAAACTATCTCCTATAAGGAAGCAGTAGAAAGATCAGAAGCCTCAAGATGGCTAGAATATATGAATTCTGAGATGGATTCCATGTATCAGAACAAAGCCCGGGTTCTGGTCGATGAGCCAGTTGATGTAAAGCCCGTTGGATGCAAATGGGTATTCAAGAGAAAACTGGACATGGAAGATCAAGTTAGCACCTATAAAGAAAGGCTAGTGGATAAAGGATTCAGACAATGTCAAGGAATTGACTATGATGAAACCTTCTTGCCAGTTTCCATGTTTAAATCCATAAGAATCATACTTTACATAACATCTTACCATGACTACGATATTTAGCAGATGGATGTCAAAACAACATTCCATAACAAGAACATTCAGGAAGATGTCTATATGACACAACCAGAAGGGTTGGTGACACCAGGTGAAGCCAAATGGGTTTTCAAGTTGCATAAATCCATTTATGGATTAAACCAAGCATCCAGGTCATGGAACATTAGATTTGATGAAGACATAAAGGAATTTGGATTCATTAAGAACGCATGTGAGCCATGTGTTTATAAGAGGTTTAATGGGAATGCGATCGTTATCCTAGTAGTATATGTTGACGACATATTGCTTATTGGAAACGACATACCAGTCTTACAGTCAGTTAAGGACTGGTTGAACATGTGTTTCTCCATGAAGGAATTGGGTGAAGCAGCCTACATTCTAGGGATCAAGATCATTCGTGATAGATCCGAGAGGCATCTTGGACTAAGTTAGAGTACATACATTGACCAGATACTAAAGAAATTTAGTATGGAACAATCCAATAGGGGATTAGTTCCAGTGTCACATGGCCTAAATATTTCTAAGAAAATGTGTCCTCAGACACAACAAGAGAAAGATTGAATGAGTAAGATCCCATACGCTTCGGCTATAGGATCCATCATGTATTCCATGTTATGTACTAGGCTTGATGTTGCCTATGCACTGAGAATGGTAGGCAGATATCAAGAAGATCTAGGAGAACAACATTGGACTACTGTTAAGACTATCCTTAAGTATCTGAGAAGAACTAAGGATATGTTCCTGGTGTATGGAGGAGACGAGGAGCTTGTCATCAGAGGGTATACTGATGGTGGTTTTCAGACAGATCAGAATGATCTGAAGTCGCAATCTGGATATGTTTTTTGTCTCAATGGAGGAGCTGTGAGCTGGAAGAGTTTAAAGCAGCCAGTTTTCGCCGATTCTACAGCAGATTCCGAATATATAGCGTCTTCTGATGCAGCCGAGGAAGCCATCTGAATTTGGAACTTTGTCTAGGAGCTTGATGTGGTGCCTAGCAGTAAATATCCCATTACATTGTATTGTGATAATACTACAACAGTGGATCTTGATAAAGAACCAAGGTCACATCAACGGACAAAGAATATACTCCGAAAGTATCACCTCCTTATGGATTTCTATCAAAGGGGTGAAGTTACAGTGAGCAGAGTTTCCACGGAAGAGAACGTGGCGGACCCCATGACTAAAGGCCTATCTCAGTAAAAGCATAAATATCATGTGAGAGCTAGCAAGTTAAAGGTTGTTAGCAGTTGTCTCTAGTCCAAGTGGGTGTCTGTTGGAGTTGGTGGCCTAGAACCAACTAATTTGTACTTTATTCATTAATAAAATCATTATCACATTTTGATTATTTGTTTGCGTGACAATTCATGTTATAATGTCCTAAGGATAGATTTTGCATTAAAGGGTCATAGCGGATCCCTGCTATGATGAGAACCCAGAATTTCCATAACACTGTTCTTGAATATATGTTCTATGGACGGATGATATTATTTGAGGGACACAAATAATATAGGCCATTAGGGGCGATGACTCATAAAAATTTGATGCATCATCTCATGGTGTGCGCCCTTGGTAATATCCAGGAGGATATTATGAGAACGAGACCCTCTAATAGGTAATCCACATTTCATAGTGTCATTGGATGTTCCTATCTGTGGACATGTGTATTGATCCTTAGACTTTAAGATTATTATTAATGGGTATTACAACTCGTGCACTTAGATTTATTGATGAAAACTGTGACGACACACTGTTCATAGTGAGGTAGGATACGTTGGGTGCGTCACGAGTAATACTGCATTAATAGATAATGCGAGAAAGGATTTTTCCCTTCTGTTCCATAACAGAAGTAGATATCTTAGGCCCTTTGATAGAATTGATATAGCATAAATAAATCCATGGCCATGGTAAGGTATGTGCGAGTTAGATTCCAGAAAGTCAAAGAAAGAATAATCGAGCACATGGGTTGATAACACTAGCATGCAACCCACTTGATTCGAGATATTGTGATAAAGGGATTATATTATACGGTAAGCGTTTGTATGAGGTGACACGTCGTTGCGGAGTTAACCTCTTTCTCTATGGGTGCCTTGGCATGTTGCTAGATGCTAACCTTGGACTTTAGTAAGGATCCACCTAATGCCACTAAGAAAGAGGCCTAGAGGGTCACACACTAAGTGTGTCCATGTATCTCAGTTAAATATTAATTTAAAAAGATAAATAAAGATTATTCCTGACTATGGTTTAATAATTATTTAAGGATGCCTGATCGCATTTATTTTGACACTAGTTATTCGAGAGAATATATTATGGATGAAATAATATTTATTAGCGTGTGATGCAGTTATATTTATTTAAGAAATAAATAGCCATTACTCAAGGTATAATAAATGTGGTGGAGGAAATAAAGGAAAGCGGAAAATAAAAGTACACGCCGTGTATATTAAATATACACGCCGTGTAGTTTTATGGAAAACGAGTACACTCCGTGTAGTTTGTCCAGTCAATATTTTGAGGATATAATATTGTTTTATTAAATTATATTTATTACAATCAACATGGGCGCATATCAAGGAATTAATAATTAGACATGAGGGTTTTCAATAAGAGTTAATGAAATAAATAAAACACGTAACACATTTATTTATTTTCATAACACTATAACCTCAAACCCGATTATAAATATCCTCACAACCCCAACACTTTTCCACAAGAGAATCATTGTGCACAACAACTCTAGATAATTCTTTCAAGGACGAAAGAACTCCTTCCTCCAAGAACTCTCTCAAGACCGAGAGAGCAAGGTGATCGAAGGCGGACATCGCAAGTGAAGGTTCTTCCGCGCTAGCACCCAGAGATACCTTCAGAGACATCCAGAGATACGTGGAACACGTGTGGATCACTGCTAGAGGAATCCTACACTTAGATTCTACGACACAACGATGGATCACAAGATCGTGACCAGATACATCAACGAAGAAATAATTCCACCAAGGTAATTATTGTGAATTAATTAAATTAATTATAACCAACATATGATTATCCTATCTCTATGGTTCTGGGATTCCCTCTAAAGTTTTTTGTTCCTTGTTCTATTCCGAAGATTAGCCGTTTTACATCGTGACGGATCTCGGATTGAATGTTGTTTAATGTTAAAATTAAATTTGGGAAAACCCACCAACGTGCTTTCGCTGCACCAAGAACCTACACCTATAAGTGGAGAAGGTTTTGTGACATACAATAATTCTTCAAAGATAGGATTGGGTTGTATACTCAAGCAGAACAACTAAGTGATAGGGTATGCCTCATGAATTTTTGAGATCCATGATTAGAACTACCTGAGGCATGATCTGGATTTAACATATTTGATATGTTCTTTAATGATTTGGAGGCAATACTTCTATAGTAAAAATTGTGATATATACACAAATCATAATATTCTAAAGTATGTATTCACATAGAAGGATATCAACAACATCATCAAAGATAGTTAGAGCTCATCAAAGAAAATGATTTATCTATTAACTACAATGTAAGAATGGAAAATAATGTAGCTGATGCTCCTGGTAGAAAAGATCTTAATACCATATCCATGATGTGGATTGATAAAGACTCTATATTGTGGGGTATGAAAAGAATGGATTTGGATGTCATAATTTTAGGGAATACATACTACATTTCCCAAATGATTTCATGACCTTCAATCCAATAGAATATCTTGGAGGCACAAAGGGAATATTTGGATATTAGAAATAATTAAGAATTAGTAATGGAATGAAAGAATAATGAGTTCCACATGATGATGATGGTGTGAATTGGTTTGGAAAAAAGATTTTTGTTTCCCATCACACGATATAAAGAGAGATATATTGGACAATGCACATTTTTAATCTTTCTTTACCCATCCTGGACTCACCAAGATGTAGTGTGATATTTTAGATAAATTTTTGTGGGAAAAAATAAATAATGTGATTGTAGTGTATAACTCAGAGTGATTTTTATGTCAGTAATATAAATTATAGCAAAAAAATTCCAAGGGGTTGATGTAACCATTTTCCATAACCATGTGGAAGTGGGGGAATATCACCATAGAATTTATGAAATGTCTCATGAGGACATCCAAAGGAAACAATGCGATATGAGTTTTGGTGGATAGACTCACCAATAATTCCCACTTTATATCCATTCAGGAAGATTTCCCACTAGAAAAAAATTTTATGATATATTTAAAGGATATAGTGGGGCTTCCTAGAGTTCCATTTTTTCTCATTTCTGATCGTGATCGAAGGATATTATCTAAATTTTGGAGAAGTATTCAACATTATTTGGATACTGAATTGAATTACATTACGACATATCACCCCAAAACCGATGGCCAAAATGAATGTACTATTTTAATGCTCAAGGACATGCTAAGAGACTGGTCAATGGAATTGAAAGGAGGATGGGATCAACATATCTCATTATTTTATTTATCCAACAAAAATTACTTCTACTCAAATATTCAAATGGATTTGTATGAAGCTATATAAGGTAAGAAATGTATAACTCTAACTTATTGGGTTGATATTGGATAATGAATGATACTTGGTCCTAATCTTCTGTAAAAAATGACAGACAAGGCACAATCCATCCAAAAATATATATAACATTTTCAAAGTCCAAAAAAGATCTATACTAGAAACCATCGATGGGAGTTGGAGTTTAATGTGGGATAAACTATTTTACACCAAGGAAGAGAGTCATGTTATTTTAAACGAAGGGAAATATTAGCCCATGGTACATTAGACCCTTTGATATCCTTGATCACATAGGAGTAGTGGCCTATCTGCTTACACCTTCACAAATTATTGCTCATGTTCATGACATGTTCCACATATCTCTCCTAACGAAGTACATATCCAATCCCTCAAAATTATTATATTATGATGTGGTAAAACTAGAGAATGACCTCTCTTTTTAGGAGTAGTCATTTGGGATCTTGGACTGTAGCGAAAAATTTCTACGTAATAATACAACTCAAATTTTAAAAGTGTTGTGGCGAAACCATAAACATGAAGAGGTGAAGTGGGAACTAGAGGAAACATTTAAATCAAAATACCCTAATTTATTCTCAATTGATAATATGTGTTGAAATTTTGGGGACAAAATTTATAAAGGTGGGGTGAATGTAGCAACCCGGTGTATATTAGAAATATTTTTTCCTGAATAAATGTGTGTTGTAACATAACTTATAATATTATATAGATATAAAATATATATAAACCAAACAATTTTTTTTTAATAAATATCATTAAATTAGTCATCTATGAAACTAATTAAAATTCCAAACATTTCAATTGGGAAAAAAATTAAAATAGAAAATCTAAAATGGGAAAATATTAATTGCCCCAATCTTCTGGGATCATTTCCCCTATGACTAACACTATAGAAATGAAGAAAAATATTAGTAAACTAATCAAAATCATAGAAAATGAAAATATGTATCCTTGGGATGATTTTTTTGAATTTTATTTAAATAATGAAGTGGTATAAATTGGATTTAATGTGATCATTAGAATGGTATTGTGACTGTTGGAATAGTAAACTGAATATTGTAATAGTAACTTGACCACTAGGAAGAGTTACCAAACGATTGGGAATATTAACTTGACAATTGGAATAATAATTCTATCTAAAAATAATAAATTGTGATATAAATAATATTTATCATGATTAATTTAGTTAAATAAAAATATTATAATTTCTAAAGAAAATCCTGATTAAAAAACTCGATTAATATATAAGCATGTTTTTAATAATCCGTACTCTAAATTATTCCATAAAAAATATTATTATAAAAAATAAAATTACCGATGATATAATTTTTTTTGATAAAATGAATATCATTTTTAAAATTAGCACATCAAAATTTTCTAGTGGCGAATTGTTGGTAATTTTTTTAAAGTACTTCAAATTTTCCAAGAATAGAAAAATTCATCTTTTAACAAAACCAGTGTATATTAAATTAAATGATTCATGATGTAATAATTTTGTAATACTTTCTTGAACATTAGGGTTTTAAAATATATTTTTAATTTAATAAATTATTCATTAAAAATAAAAAATACATAAATTACAAAACTAAAAAAAGATTTTAAAAAACCTAAAGTCAAAAGTGATCCCTTAAAATAAATTTTTTTTTTCATTCCACTTTATATTTTAATAAAATAATGAATTTAAAGTATAAATAGGACTAATGTCCAAAAGAAAATAATATTATATTTATAAATTATTTATATTGTCAATAATTCCCTATTACATATTTTACCATGGATATATTAATTTATTTCATGTTTTATTATAAAAACACCCCTCTCCTCAATTATAAATAACCCCACTCCCTCACCTTGGAAAAAAACTCATCCCACACTTTCCAAAGACTAATCTATGCCGAAATACTTCCACTCAAGCCCCATATAATCTTTACAGACATTTTAGAGTAATACAACTCTAAAATTCAATGGAGATTTTGTGTAGTACAAGAAAATAAGCATATAGTAATAAGAGGTGAAAAAGAAACAAAATAAAGTGGTATTTATGGTAAGGGAATTATTGAACCCTATTCCCCTCATTGGGTTATTTGATCTTCTATAGTGTGAATTTTTATACTATTTTCTCCCAAATTTCTTTCAATTTTATTTTGGGGATATACATGCTCCAACCATTTGAAAATGATTTCTATGAAAATCCGTTTTTTCAATGTGACTTCGATTTCCAAAACAACGTATTTTAATCCCCTTAAAATTCATATTGTTTAATTAATAATGTTTATGTTTTATGTTCATGTATGATATCACATATTAATTTTGGAATCAAAAGGATTATTCATGAATTTTGGATTTATTAAATCCTTATGAAACCCATTATCTTCCTTTGGTTTATTTCATAACAACGATTGCTATATGTTCTATGTGGCATGAATAACTACGGAAAATTATGATTTAATAGTTGGGACTATTATTAAATATCCCTCCAATTTATTGGTTAACGTGATATATCATATCAAATTACGTGCAATATGAAAGAACATGATGTTGTATCTTTTCACAATAATGATTTTATGATTTATGAACATATGTTTTATGTGAACATGATACGATCTTTATTCACAAATATGTGCAGTATTTGACCAATAAGACATGATGTTTCATTTTTTGAATATTCCATATTCCATTACTTTTTAAAAGTGTTGCCTCATGATTTTGATGATTATTTTAATCTTATGATATGATTATCCTCATTCATTTAATTGTGATTAATGTCCTTTATTCACCCCATGTCACACCTTCAATTACTGGGCTTTTATCGCACCAAATTTATTAATTTATATTCTTAGGTGATTACTTATTCTAAGAATAATGTGAGGGAAAAATAATAGGATAGAGAATAATGAATTAAATAATGTTTCCATTTAATTTTCTAAAGGTGTTGTTTGAGCCTAATTTACCCATGATACTAAACATTCGGATCCTGGATTGTATCACTATTATGTTGTTTATATAAAAAATGATTTAATAGTAATATTACGGAAAACTCAGGTAACTATAATTATAATATGTGGGGATATCTCTTGAGTTAGTTGTTATTCAGGTCATGGGAATGGCTTGAGATAATGGGATTAAAAATATATTCATCGAATGATTATAACAATACCCAATCAACATGTGACCAAGTGAATGGTTTAAGATAGCTAAGTCCTTGAGTATTTATATTAATAGAAGAATATATAGTGTTTTATGTGAGGAATGTTATCAAGATACATGAGATTCATGGCCATCTATTTGATTATGCATCTGATATTAGGATTAATGGGATAAGACTCGTGGTAAAATAAAAAGAGTTGTCTATGACCCAATATTCTTTTGTAAATATTTCATTACAACACATGTGTTATTTTATTATATTAGGAAAACATTACTACATAATGAAATTTACTTGAAGAACTATTAAAAGTAATTTAGGATAAAAGAAGTATAAATAAACTCTATGAAATAAAAATTATTATAATGTATCATAAAACATAGCTAAATAAAAGAACAAGAATTTGAAACATGGGTATGTCATGGTCTCCTATAATTATCACAACCAGAAACAACACTTCTAAAAAAATAAACTATCAGAAATATAATTGAAATTTTATAAATTAAAAATATAAAACCCTGAGGTGGATTGTAGTGAATGATGAAATAAGGAAATAAGATATATTTTCCAAAATTATAAGTTGTATATGACAATTATATATATAATTATAGGAATAGTAACCTGACCATTGGAATTGTAACAAAACTTGAGGAATAATAAAATATCATATAATAATATTAAAAATTAAAAATATAAAAAAATATAAATATTACATAACAAAATTTTATTTATCAAATTATACAACTCAATGAATGTGAAATTATAAATGTTTAATAAATTATTTCTAACATAGTTCGTAAAAATATATATTATATATTAAATTTAAATAATAGAATTACCTATTTGAATATTATATTTCATTAAAATAGATCTCATTTTAGAAATTAATATTTTAAAATTATCTTTGGATGAAATATTGGTATTTTTGAAAAAAAAACTGAGTTTTTGTGAATAATAGAAAAACTTTCTTCATATATCATTAGTTTTATGTCCTAATAATGATGTAAAAATGCCTAAATAATTATATTAACAATTTCAAGATTAAAAATGTATTTATTGAGTAAAATGATAAATTTAAAAATAATAACTTTATTTTATAAACATATAAATTAATATCCAATGTCTAAATTATATTTTATTATAATAAAAAGATATTTTGGATTCTTTACATTGAATTAAATATACAACTGATTCCATTTTATTAAATAAGTGTTTTATTGTAAATAAAAAATATATTTTATAATCAATCACTATTATTAGACACATGAGTATATCTTATTCACCGTCTTGAGTAAAAATAATAAATTAGTCATTGTTCTATTAAAAAAACTATCCTCTCTTTTAAGTATAAATGCACCCCTACCCAACCAATTATTATTCAATTATGAAATTATTACCTAGCCTAATATTTAAAAAAAATTATCTATAAACATTTATTACCATATTTTTATGGTTTGGTCTCATCAAACGACCACCCTAAGATTATTTAAGGAGAATACCAAAGGAGGCGTCATGACGTGAAACATAAGTCTTCAAAATTCCTATGCTAGTTTTTATATCTTCTATTATGAAATCTCTATACGTAAATAACATTATAAATTTATTTAAGAAATATTATAATTCTACTGTAAGGTATTCGTGAAATACATTATTAATTATTTCTTATTTCTTTTTAAACAACATTCAAAAACACCACTCGCACCATGGTATATCTACACCACCTATATGAGGGGTGTTTTTTTCATTACCAATTTTAATTTCACATTTCAAAATAATTTTATAATGAAATTTTAATATTAATAGTCAATTTATTTTATTATTATGGTTATAATGTTAAAAAAATATAATAATATAATCTATATTTTAAATAAACCATAATAGTTGATTTATTCTAATAAAAACCAACATACATAGACACATTTGCAAAAAATTAAAAAATTGTGGAATATTTATTAATATTGGGAATTATATACTAATAGAGATAAATTAAAATCTAAACATTGAATATTCTATAGTTTATGGAACCATTTTACAAATATATCCAACCATTGTTGATATTTTGAAATGACATTCGATTTGTGAACTGAACAACTTCAAATGACTGACGTGAGAAAACTAATCTAATTAAAAAGTTGCATATGATAATAAATGGGTTATAATATATTATATAGATATTAAAAATATTCATAATTATGTAATTAAAATGATTAAATAAATTATTTATATCGTTTTAGGAGCATCCAAGTGTTCTAGGAATTGAGGTATGGATTTTCTTTCTTGTTTTAATTTTTTAATGGTATATTTTCTATAATGAATCTATTATAATTTAAGAATATTCTAAAAAATATGTAATTAAAAGATTATTAATTTTAACTTTAGTTTTTTCTAATACCTATAACTTTACCTCTTATATTGGTTTATATTTAATTCATTTTTTCATTCATAAGGGTTTTTGATTTATAGGCTATCGTGGGGTATGAAATCTAAAAAATAATGAATTTCCCCTATTGATCACATTCATTGACTTGGGTCATCTCCCATGGACCTTTCACTAACCACTCACTATTATATTTCTCTTTTTTTAATATTTATTGTTTTCAATAGTTAAATAAAAGGAATGGAAAGGGTTTATGTGGTGTGATATTAATAGAATGAAAATTAAATTTAAATGAGATATACATTATAATTATAAAGAAAAAGGGTTGTTTCTAGGTCTTGATAACATGGGTACATTATTGTCAATATTATTTTATTAATATTAATTAATGATCCAATCAGTATCATTGTTAGATTACAAACCAAAACCTATATCACGAGGCTTAGTCCACATTTAGATATCAACTAGGTACACCATGTCTCACATAAACTATATTTTCAAATGATAATATGTCATGGATGTAGAAATACCACCACTCCATACCCAAACCCATCACAAATCATTATTCTCCTAGCCTTATAAAATGTGCATTGTAAGTAAATAACTGATAAAAGGCTGTGAGAAATCATGAGTTGATATTGGAATAAGGTAAAATGAAATACTGGTAGAAAATGGACATTCACCTCACAATCCCTTAGAAAACCCACACCTCATCACAAATAAATCCAAAAAAATAATCAATTGGGGATAAGTGACTTGGGAGCACTGTGAAAACTATCATATGATGTATCATCGGGTTATCATTCCACTATAATGAAGTTTGTGAAAGGTAATTGAGAGGGAAATGAGAATGATATAAGATGAAAATTAATTAGATACTATATTAAAATCACATAAAGCCATTTTAATATGAATTAAATAATTTAATACCTATTCTATAATCATCTAATGTAAAAATTCTTTTATAAGTGTGACAAGTGACTCTAATATAATCAAAATGTAAATTCCTTCAAGAATTTTCTATTAAGGTGATGAGATGAAGATAAAAATTTAACATGGGGATGATTCCACATATATACCTTCTCGGTTCTTCCCTATCTGATTATTGTTCTCTCTAAATCATACATCTCTTCAAAATCAAGTGTAAAGGCCACATGAAATACTCACTTTACCCTTTCCTAATTTGGTTATCAACATGAGTATAATTTATTCCCCTTGATACATTGTGTGTGTATATGTATATATGGAATAATATTGGATCTATGGTTCTAATGGATTTTAGGAAGATATAATTAACGACACAAGGTCTAGATATTATATTTCATGAGAAAAATATCATGCATTGGGGTGTAAAAATGTCAGAAAGTGGAGAACACACAGAAAAATTCATCATGTGGTTTCATTGATCTGGAATAGCCTACATCATTGATGAATGTGGCATTCCAATAAATAGCGAATCACAATATTTGTTATTATACAATGAGAATCCTATGTGAACTGAGATCTAATGTTTCATTATTGCCTAATAAAGCATAATGGTGGATCATTGCATAATGTTGGGGCGTGGAAATTTTCTAACGATACTCCTAAACAAGCGATAAGTGAGATAACACCATGTGACAGTTCTTCACTTGAGTATGTTGGAAAATTTGTTTTCCCTCAGGGTATTCTATAACATGGTTCTGACACTATGATGTCTCCTTGAGGTTTTTCATGGGACTAAATTCATGGGCTAATAGACACTACATCATCCCATATTCAATTAAAACACCAAAAAAATCTTAAGTTATATATTTAATCCCTTAATTATAGTTTAATAATATATCTAATAAAAATTCATATTTTGGGTTTTTTCACATTAAGATCATTATTTACTGTAAAAAATAAAAATGCATTAATGTACACTATTATAATATAAAATATAAGTTATCTATAATATAATATATATAAATTTTTTGAAAAATATGTTTGAATTAATTACAATTCTAAATCATTATTATATCCATATATTATTTCTAATTGTCTTACTTCTCTTCTATATCTTATCAATGAATTATTTATAATATTCCTTGCTTATTTTCAAATATTTTTAGTTATTCTTGTCTCATTTCCTATGTTATTGAATTAAGGGGTATCTCAAACTTTCCCTTTCTTTTATTCTCATTGTTTTCTTTATAACCCTCTATCTATATTATACTCATTTTTATTCCATTCCCTTATTACTAGTCTCATAGATGTATTTTAAATCTTTTTAACCATTCATATTGACTTGATTTTATTCTATTTAATCTATATTATTTAATCACCTCATATTTAATAATTTTTTTAAAGGGTGTTTACCTAGAATGTTATATCAAAATTTTTATATAGGAAATATTTAGAATACGTATTCATACTATTTAAATAAGATAATTATTGATTATGTTTCCTTGTTTATAGTTCCTCAAGGAATATTATATATTTTATCATTTATAAAACTATTTATTTCCATATGATGATTGAATTGAAATTAGTAAGTGATTTATGGAACATTGAATTATATAACACCTTGATGCATTGATAGGTCTCATTAGAAAAACAACTTGGATATTTTTTTTATTCTTGCCTATCAAAATAATGTCTTTGGTATGACCTTGATGATATATTTACGATTTCCCCTATTATGAATACCATGACTATGAGATTTTTTTATCCATTTGATTATTTATTTGAATCATTCTAATATACATGTTTATATTATTCTAATGATTTTAGTTATATGGAATTATCTTATTATTTATAGATTTTATATTATATATGTCTTATTGATATTATAACAGGTTCCACCGTACACTATCCCCTTTTTGAACATAGTATCTCACATATTTTTATTGTTTCCCCTTTTACATATGAATACATGAATATTTATATAAATAATATAAGGACAATAAATGGAGGAATAACACTATTTCATGAATTTTAATGAAGTTTTCCAATAAAAGTATTAACCTTGAATGTATCTAATCTCCTAAGACTAATAAGATTCAAATCCTATTTATAATTACCTATATATTTTGTACCATTGTAATAAATAACCATCATATTTGTGTTATTAGAGTTTGGGTCATTATAGTTGGTATTAGATAATTTCTAATATAATGGTTAGGTGTAAGATTTATACGAAAATATCTTGATAAAAGTACCCTATAGAAAACACTAAGGAAATTAAATAAATCTCTATAAAATGGATGGAATATTAGAGATTCTTTTAAGTTAAATACAATAAATTTATATACTATGATTCATAATTATTCGAGTTATTAAAGATTTAATTATTTATATACCTGTTTTTATAAAAGACACCTAATGGTATGATAAAAAACCTTGCTGTCGCCCATAACTAGTGTAAGGATTGTCCTTCTAATCAAACTAATGAAGACACTTTTAGTGTTTTTTATACTATTACTGTATTTTGGTAGTTTACTTTGGTTATGGAAAATAATCTTATATATATAGAAAAATCCATTTCCCTTCCACAATGTATATCAATGTTGAATCATTTTATAAGTGAACGACCCTAAATCCCAACATTCAACAGAAAATTTAATCTATTTGGAGTGAATAAATGTATATGGTCATTAGAGAAGATATTACTTGATTTAGGATATTATGAAACGGATAATGTTACCATGAATATAAATTATTTAAAGGTACATATTTGTAACACCCCAGGTAAATAAAGAATACGACATTTTTGTATTTATCCATATTTGTGAATAAAATATTAATATGACTTTAAAGGGGACGCTATGCTCGATGGCGTACCCAACACGCAACAACGAGTTTCTTGGGAATCTTACGTTGCACTCTAATAATAAAATAATATTATTTTAAATGATAGTTAACATGTAGCCGTTGTATTGGCGGGAATGGATAGAAATAACTAAAATATGATTTCATATGTTTTTAATTGTTTTTACATTTATCCAATAAAGAATAGAGGCTTAAAATACGGAAAGAATTCAATTTTAGGCGTATATGCCCTAGTTTTCACTAAAGGTTCACTTATCACCTTTTGATGTTGAACCATCATTAAATATAGTTTTGTTCACTCTTAAACATTCTTTTGGACCAAATAAAACTCTTATTAAGAATCGGGACATCAAAATTTACTTTGTGTAAATTTTTGGTATCTTTCCGATAAAGTTCATTTTTTTAAGGAATAGTGTAAAATGTTGTATTTTAATTCAAAACCACTTTTTAATCTAATTTATTTATATGATTAGATTATCTTTTGAATTGGTTTTAAAGTGAAATTAGGAAATATTTTTACCATTTAATCCAATAGTGGTGGTTGGAATTAATTTCACTTTGAAATCGGACTTAAACTGGTGTCAATCTTTTGATACTTATTGTTTTATAAAAACACGCTATTTGCTCTGACAGCGGGAATTAATTATTAAATTAATTAATGTGACTAATATGTTTTGAATTTTGTAAAACGGACTTCATTTTTGAATTCAGAATATCAAATATAGCTTAGGGTGAATTTTTGGTAATTTTCTGAAAAACTTCAATTTTTGATGAATAGTGAAACCACTAAGTGATAATCAAGCAAACTGATTTTTCAGTTAAATGAAAGTTTACCACTAATGTGTATTGAATTTTGAAAATCCGACATACATGGTTGTCATTAAGAAGTAAAATGTGGTTCAATGAGATTATAATAATTTTTTGGTGAATAGTAACTTATTAAGTTTTTAATCGCGATTAGTGATAATTAGTGTAGTTTAAGGTATAAATAATACTTTAAAAAAATGAAATGACCTAGACACATGTCACAACCCTATTGGTTGTGTCATGGCCGACCAAGACAAGCCATGGCCTAACTTGGGGACCCCATGGATCCACTTTTGTTGGGAAATAACATAAAATACTTTTTATTTAATGTTAAAGTGAAAATGACACTAACATAGTATGTTTTACTAAAACAATTTTTAAGTGGGGTTATACAAGTCTAAATTTTGATTATAAATAGTCATTGGAAAGATAAAAAGATTTCCTATATCATAGTATTTTTTTTATAATTTTTAGACATTAAAGAAATTAAATTATTTATGACATAATAATGATGCAGCGATGACATCATTATTTGACAATTTAATTAAAATGGAAAGATAATGAAAAATCTACAATATACACATGGACAAAACCAATTGGATGAGTGGATTTCGATGCCTTATCACCTTATCCACGAATTATATCAATGTGGGACCCTTTAGAACCGAAAAGCATTTTCAAATAATGTAATATTTCATTGCTTTCCAAAAGTGCCCCTCCTCTCCTCTTATAAAAGGCGTCCACCTCTACCTCTTTTCCCACACCCCACAAGCCTTTGGCTCGGCCAACCCCTGCCCATTTACTCTCTCAACATCCCTCTCCTCATCCTAGAGGATCCCCTTTGGGCAGAATCCTTTCAAAGGAAGCCTTTAGGCTCAAATCAAAAGGAGATTACACTTTTAAAGGTAACTCATTCTCTCTTGTTCATTTGTTTTATTTTGCTTCTCCAAACCTATAATCTCTTTTTATTTACTTCTTTTGTAACAACACCAGTATCTTAAATATACTAGGATGTTGTTAAAAGATTTATTTTAGCTACACTCTCACACAACTACATCAAATGGTTAAAGAACATACGGTTTCCGTGGACGGTGAAATTCTGCCTCCCGAAACGATGATTGTTCAATACTCTTTTAACACCTTCAAAGGTGGCCATTATGATGTCACTATTTTTATATATGATATATAATATGTTTATGTTTTATTTATGCTTCTGTATTTTTCATTTTTGTCTTACCTTTGTGTCTTCCATTATGGGTATACGCGATATCTTCATTTAAGGAAGTGCGGACTACCGCCCCCTCAAAGTGATTTGATTCGTTAAATACCATATGTGGGATGTATAAAGGATGGAAATATGATATTATATATGATATTATACTGGAATTATAATATACCTTTATATCATTATTATTCCATTCTATAAAATACGAAATAGAAATGAAAGTAGCGTTCATGCGTACGTACGGCTTACCGTCTCCATGAACGGTGCATTTCATTTCTTACCTCTAAATGATTATGTAATGTTATAAATGCATGCATGTACTGGATATATATGAAATATATGATATCTACATAATGAATACAATTCTGGATATAATAAACATTTGGCCACACGAACAACATGTAATTGTAAGAAGACCACTTTCGACTTAAGAACCAAATATCGGCAAAACAAATATTATTAACTTAAATGATTACATAATGTTTATGACAAGGTAATAAGTGGTATAAAAGTAATAATGAACTTGAAAAGGGTTCTTAAGGAATTAGAAATTAACTCAAGTTTATTATTCAGGAGATTAAAGAATGATCGAGTCAAGTCGGACCCGAGGTAAGGGATCCTGCAACTCTCTTTCTCTTTAAGTACACTCTTTTATGTCATTTCTTTTAAGCTCATCTTTCTGATGATTGGGATGTTATTTTATATTAATCCTACTGTAATTTTTATGTTCATGTGATGAGAGACCCTATTCTCTCTCATCAATCCATTTTGGAAGTTTTATGTGGCGCCGTTAGGCTGCCGAGTTCTCGTAAGGGATTTCTCATCTCACTTTTATTCCCGTGAGATTTATGCTACATTTGCCACAAATTCCATTGAGTGGTGTAAGTAATGCCCATTATTCTACTCTTTGTGTAATATAATTTCGTTTATGAGTATTTACATCAATGATCTATTGTCCCTCTTTCATGGGGTGTATGTTTTGAAAGATACCCAAGTCGGTAAGGGAACCTTTCACCCTCCTCTTTTTTAAAAAGACTTCTTTTGTTGGGTCTGTTAATTTACATATTGCTATGTTGGGATATGTTCTCATATATCCTTATTGATGTAAATTTTATGTCCAAGTGATGAGATACACTTTTTATCTCTCATCAACTCATTTTTGATGTGATGCCGTTAGGCTGTCAAGGGAACTTTTTAACCCAATTTCGATTTCTTTGGGTTGAACATGTAGTCATTGAATATGTCATCCATTGAATATGTGTGAACGACCTTTTATTGTTTTACACTTAATATCCACTCATATTGGGTGTATTTATATTTGTCACACATAGTTTTGAGATTGATTTGTCCTTGATTTAAGGATACCTTCTTTATAAGGGATTTCATCGCATTTTACATCCCTATTGAGACTTCATTGTTGTTATGCACCAATTCACTCTTATATGGTGTATATACTGTCCTTTGGAATATTATATCATGGATTCCTTTATTCCCATGATATTACAAAGTTTTGACTAAATGTTATTCCTCAATTATTGTATTCAAGTGTCTCTAATTTTGGTAAAACCCCTTTAACCAAAATATCGTTTTAAATGTTTTAATTTTTCGTTCTTATTAATATCCATGTTTTCAAAGTGGTTTTAAGGATTTATTTATATGGACGTTAATGGTTTAAAATTTTAAAAGCTTCAAGGTGGTATGGGACACTTTGATTCAAAAATCTCTTTATTAAATGTTTTAAATGGTTTTGAAAATGGTTTTAATGGATTCATTATTTCAATATCTTAAACTGTTATATTGTGATTGAAATGTGGAAATGTTGTGTTTCCTTTATTCATGTTTTATGTGATACGAATATGTTATGGTTCTTGGGCATTGTTATGAAGAACGGGTGGTTCCGTGATAAACTAAGGGCGGGTGAGCCCGATATAGCTCTCCAATGCATTGGGTAACGCGAAGGAGTGAAACGTTAAGGTTTCTCCGAAGAGATTTAGGGAATATACTGTGATGGGTATTCCAAACGTAACCAAGAGGGTTACTCCCTACATAAGAATGTTATGAATGCCTCAAGTTACCTTTATGTCTTATGATTTCTATGATTTATTCATGGTTTGATGAGGTATGTTAAAGTGCCTTTGTTTTATGGGTAAAGTATGATTTCATTCTTATGTATATATGAACTCATGTTTCCTTTCCATATTTTTATAACTCTTACTGAGCTTTTTATGCTCATCCCAAGTTTTTGAAATGTTTTTCACAGGTCAAGGGAAAGGTACATGATGTGATGATAGTGTCAAGGATGTGTCAAGAAAGAATCCGTGTTATATTTTAAATATGTTCCCGTTGATGGGAAGAATGAATGCTGACTTTTATGTAACCACTTTGTTTAAATGTGGAATGTAATGCAAGTTTCATGATCTAATTCTCTAAAACTCTAAACCTGAAAAGATCCTCAATGTGTAATCTTGTAATAACTCAAGATTAAGTAAGGTTTAAGGCTGGGGCCTTATAGTTGGTATCAAAGGTCGGTTTAGATAACTTTAGAGGTTAGGGTATTCCTTAAGCATAAGTGACATTACCATAATGGTTAGAATTTCAGAAAGAGTCCTAATTTTAGATAATGTGAATGAGTAAGTATATCTTAGAGTCTACCTTCCTCATTAGTACATGATGTTTTTGTTGATATACTCACACTGACATTTATGTTTTTAGTGAATGGATGGATCTAGCAGGCACCAAAGTGACAATGGGTTTGAAGGAAACTGTGGTGGTTCTCTGATTATGATACTAGATGAGATAGGTGATTCAATGAGGAATCTCATAGTTGTTCTAAACCAACTATCAAGGATCCATGATCAATCACTTCAACCTTCGTGAGTTCTCTAATGCATCATTTACGAGATGGCCAACTCGATGTGGAAATTCAGGTAATAATTATTAAGGTAACCATTAGGGTTTATATGATCCTTACTTTTTAGGTAATTATGGGTTACTCTATGATATGATGGAAAAGGAAAGGAATGAGATAAACTTGAGGTTAAAATATGTTATGAATATTTTTGAAGATTTTATCTCATTTTGGGGAATGTTTTGAGAATTATATAGTTTTGGAAAAAGGACAACACGCAGACCGTGTGACATCCCGTCGCGTCGGACAAAGCTGCGGGAATCGAACCCACAACCAAAGTGCGACTGGTATTTATCGCCTACCACTGGACTACGTGAAGTCCCTGGTTAGTTTGACTGATTATTTTTGGTTATATGATTTTATGAATTAAGAGTAAGTTGATTTTGGGTTATTTATAAAAATGATTAACCTATCATGGAGGATATGTGATTAGGATAATTACTTTTCAATGTGAGACTTTAGGAGCAACTGATGTTGTTTGGAGATAAATGTTACGATTTAACTTGGAAGACTATGTGACTAAATCCTTCAAATATTTGGGTTTCAACCTTATATTGGTTTACTTTGAAGAATTTTATGGACAAATTGTTTATCGGATGGTCCTCTTTGAACTTTGGGTTTTGTTGGACAAATTTTGGAGATTAAGAATAGATTTTCTTTTTATAAGGGGTTATCCTTTTCTAAATTATCTGATCTTGTAATAGCCTTTTTGGTTTTGGTTCTGGTTTAAGCCTAAAGACATAGGATGTACATAGTTCTCTTTTGTGGATTAGGTGATCCTCTAGAAGTTGATTATAGTACTCTTAATGTGAACAAGTCTTCCTAAATACTCGTCTTTTGGAGAAAATATGAGTTTGTGAAAGGAATATAATAAAAGTTGAAAGTCAATATGATAAGTGATTATGTTTCCTTATGAATAAATTCCTCAATAAAAAGTAACTTAAAACAAAAATGTTGTATATTAACTTTTCCTACTGGGGAATCGAATACCGTTTAACCCATCACAAGTTTGTGATTTTCTCATTGTTAACTTTCTCCTAAACATGTTTTCTATCACTCTCCATAAGAACGTGACCCTTTGTTTTTTCCTCCATGTCCATATTTTCATACTTGGAGTCCTAGTATGGGTTAACTCGGGTGACCTTTGTACTTATCTTTCTTTATTTTAAAGTGATTGTTTTACCAACTCTTGTTCCGATGTGGGACTTCCAAGGATGTTTCCAAGTCCAATTTTAAAATTGCGCGGACGCAATTCCCAAAAGGGGGGAAGGATGTAACACCCCAGGTAAATAAAGAATACGACATTTTTGTATTTATCCATATTTGTGAATAAAATATTAATATGACTTTAAAGGGGACGCTATGCTCGATGGCGTACCCAACACGCAACAACGAGTTTCTTGGGAATCTTACATTGCACTCTAATAATAAAATAATATTATTTTAAATGATAGTTAACATGTAGCCGTTGTATTGGCGGGAATGGATAGAAATAACTAAAATATGATTTCATATGTTTTTAATTGTTTTTACATTTATCCAATAAAGAATAGAGGCTTAAAATACGGAAAGAATTCAATTTTAGGCGTATATGCCCTAGTTTTCACTAAAGGTTCACTTATCACCTTTTGATGTTGAACCATCATTAAATATAGTTTTGTTCACTCTTAAACATTCTTTTGGACCAAATAAAACTCTTATTAAGAATCGGGACATCAAAATTTACTTTGTGTAAATTTTTGGTATCTTTCCGATAAAGTTCATTTTTTTAAGGAATAGTGTAAAATGTTGTATTTTAATTCAAAACCACTTTTTAATCTAATTTATTTATATGATTAGATTATCTTTTGAATTGGTTTTAAAGTGAAATTAGGAAATATTTTTACCATTTAATCCAATAGTGGTGGTTGGAATTAATTTCACTTTGAAATCGGACTTAAACTGGTGTCAATCTTTTGATACTTATTGTTTTATAAAAACACGCTATTTGCTCTGACAGCGGGAATTAATTATTAAATTAATTAATGTGACTAATATGTTTTGAATTTTGTAAAACGGACTTCATTTTTGAATTCAGAATATCAAATATAGCTTAGGGTGAATTTTTGGTAATTTTCTGAAAAACTTCAATTTTTGATGAATAGTGAAACCACTAAGTGATAATCAAGCAAACTGATTTTTCAGTTAAATGAAAGTTTACCACTAATGTGTATTGAATTTTGAAAATCCGACATACATGGTTGTCATTAAGAAGTAAAATGTGGTTCAATGAGATTATAATAATTTTTTGGTGAATAGTAACTTATTAAGTTTTTAATCGCGATTAGTGATAATTAGTGTAGTTTAAGGTATAAATAATACTTTAAAAAAATGAAATGACCTAGACACATGTCACAACCCTATTGGTTGTGTCATGGCCGACCAAGACAAGCCATGGCCTAACTTGGGGACCCCATGGATCCACTTTTGTTGGGAAATAACATAAAATACTTTTTATTTAATGTTAAAGTGAAAATGACACTAACATAGTATGTTTTACTAAAACAATTTTTAAGTGGGGTTATACAAGTCTAAATTTTGATTATAAATAGTCATTGGAAAGATAAAAAGATTTCCTATATCATAGTATTTTTTTTATAATTTTTAGACATTAAAGAAATTAAATTATTTATGACATAATAATGATGCAGCGATGACATCATTATTTGACAATTTAATTAAAATGGAAAGATAATGAAAAATCTACAATATACACATGGACAAAACCAATTGGATGAGTGGATTTCGATGCCTTATCACCTTATCCACGAATTCTATCAATGTGGGACCCTTTAGAACCGAAAAGCATTTTCAAATAATGTAATATTTCATTGCTTTCCAAAAGTGCCCCTCCTCTCCTCTTATAAAAGGCGTCCACCTCTACCTCTTTTCCCACACCCCACAAGCCTTTGGCTCGGCCAACCCCTGCCCATTTACTCTCTCAACATCCCTATCCTCATCCTAGAGGATCCCCTTTGGGCAGAATCCTTTCAAAGGAAGCCTTTAGGCTCAAATCAAAAGGAGATTACACTTTTAAAGGTAACTCATTCTCTCTTGTTCATTTGTTTTATTTTGCTTCTCCAAACCTATAATCTCTTTTTATTTACTTCTTTTGTAACAACACCAGTATCTTAAATATACTAGGATGTTGTTACAAGATTTATTTTAGCTACACTCTCACACAACTACATCAAATGGTTAAAGAACATACGGTTTCCGTGGACGGTGAAATTCTGCCTCCCGAAACGATGATTGTTCAATACTCTTTTAACACCTTCAAAGGTGGCCATTATGATGTCACTATTTTTATATATGATATATAATATGTTTATGTTTTATTTATGCTTCTGTATTTTTCATTTTTGTCTTACCTTTGTGTCTTCCATTATGGGTATACGCGATATCTTCATTTAAGGAAGTGCGGACTACCGCCCCCTCAAAGTGATTTGATTCGTTAAATACCATATGTGGGATGTATAAAGGATGGAAATATGATATTATATATGATATTATACTGGAATTATAATATACCTTTATATCATTATTATTCCATTCTATAAAATACGAAATAGAAATGAAAGTAGCGTCCATGCGTACGTACGGCTTACCGTCTCCATGAACGGTGCATTTCATTTCTTACCTCTAAATGATTATGTAATGTTATAAATGCATGCATGTACTGGATATATATGAAATATATGATATCTACATAATGAATACAATTCTGGATATAATAAACATTTGGCCACACGAACAACATGTAATTGTAAGAAGACCACTTTCGACTTAAGAACCAAATATCGGCAAAACAAATATTATTAACTTAAATGATTACATAATGTTTATGACAAGGTAATAAGTGGTATAAAAGTAATAATGAACTTGAAAAGGGTTCTTAAGGAATTAGAAATTAACTCAAGTTTATTATTCAGGAGATTAAAGAATGATCGAGTCAAGTCGGACCCGAGGTAAGGGATCCTGCAACTCTCTTTCTCTTTAAGTACACTCTTTTATGTCATTTCTTTTAAGCTCATCTTTCTGATGATTGGGATGTTATTTTATATTAATCCTACTGTAATTTTTATGTTCATGTGATGAGAGACCCTATTCTCTCTCATCAATCCATTTTGGAAGTTTTATGTGGCGCCGTTAGGCTGCCGAGTTCTCGTAAGGGATTTCTCATCTCACTTTTATTCCCGTGAGATTTATGCTACATTTGCCACAAATTCCATTGAGTGGTGTAAGTAATTCCCATTATTCTACTCTTTGTGTAATATAATTTCGTTTATGAGTATTTACATCAATGATCTATTGTCCCTCTTTCATGGGGTGTATGTTTTGAAAGATACCCAAGTCGGTAAGGGAACCTTTCACCCTCCTCTTTTTTAAAAAGACTTCTTTTGTTGGGTCTGTTAATTTACATATTGCTATGTTGGGATATGTTCTCATATATCCTTATTGATGTAAATTTTATGTCCAAGTGATGAGATACACTTTTTATCTCTCATCAACTCATTTTTGATGTGATGCCGTTAGGCTGTCAAGGGAACTTTTTAACCCAATTTCGATTTCTTTGGGTTGAACATGTAGTCATTGAATATGTCATCCATTGAATATGTGTGAACGACCTTTTATTGTTTTACACTTAATATCCACTCATATTGGGTGTATTTATATTTGTCACACATAGTTTTGAGATTGATTTGTCCTTGATTTAAGGATACCTTCTTTATAAGGGATTTCATCGCATTTTACATCCCTATTGAGACTTCATTGTTGTTATGCACCAATTCACTCTTATATGGTGTATATACTGTCCTTTGGAATATTATATCATGGATTCCTTTATTCCCATGATATTACAAAGTTTTGACTAAATGTTATTCCTCAATTATTGTATTCAAGTGTCTCTAATTTTGGTAAAACCCCTTTAACCAAAATATCGTTTTAAATGTTTTAATTTTTCGTTCTTATTAATATCCATGTTTTCAAAGTGGTTTTAAGGATTTATTTATATGGACGTTAATGGTTTAAAATTTTAAAAGCTTCAAGGTGGTATGGGACACTTTGATTCAAAAATCTCTTTATTAAATGTTTTAAATGGTTTTGAAAATGGTTTTAATGGATTCATTATTTCAATATCTTAAACTGTTATATTGTGATTGAAATGTGGAAATGTTGTGTTTCCTTTATTCATGTTTTATGTGATACGAATATGTTATGGTTCTTGGGCATTGTTATGAAGAACGGGTGGTTCCGTGATAAACTAAGGGCGGGTGAGCCCGATATAGCTCTCCAATGCATTGGGTAACGCGAAGGAGTGAAACGTTAAGGTTTCTCCGAAGAGATTTAGGGAATATACTGTGATGGGTATTCCAAACGTAACCAAGAGGGTTACTCCCTACATAAGAATGTTATGAATGACTCAAGTTACCTTTATGTCTTATGATTTCTATGATTTATTCATGGTTTGATGAGGTATGTTAAAGTGCCTTTGTTTTATGGGTAAAGTATGATTTCATTCTTATGTATATATGAACTCATGTTTCCTTTCCATATTTTTATAACTCTTACTGAGCTTTTTATGCTCATCCCAAGTTTTTGAAATGTTTTTCACAGGTCAAGGGAAAGGTACATGATGTGATGATAGTGTCAAGGATGTGTCAAGAAAGAATCCGTGTTATATTTTAAATATGTTCCCGTTGATGGGAAGAATGAATGCTGACTTTTATGTAACCACTTTGTTTAAATGTGGAATGTAATGCAAGTTTCATGATCTAATTCTCTAAAACTCTAAACCTGAAAAGATCCTCAATGTGTAATCTTGTAATAACTCAAGATTAAGTAAGGTTTAAGGCTGGGGCCTTATAATATTATTCAATGGTGGTCATTGATTAAAAATATTAAAAATAATGTAGAGATAGATGGAATGGAATAAAATGAATTTAAGGTGATATTCCATTAAAAATATCTTTTTGAGAGTAGAGAGATGATATGAAAAGTAATTATGGAATTTAATAAAAAATGAAGAGAAACCTATTTCTATGTATGAGGCTAAATTTAGAGGGTTGGGAATACATATTTCAAACAATGCACATAATCTAGAAATAAATATTGACTGATTCTTTTATAGGAATATTCTATGATCTTTAATAGTATTAGTCTCCCAAAAATTATCCATACGTTAAGTAACAGTGAAAAATATCTACAAGACTGATAAAGAGATCTATATGTATTATATTTTCAAAGGGAAATAATAGGTGGATATAGTGAATGAGAAAATAAATTTATCAAAGATAAATAAGGTAAGTGTAACATTTATAGAATATAATAATTATTTAAGTAAATACCATGTTGCTTACTTGTAGGGATTCATGGTTTATTATATATATGGGGATAAATTCCATTACACTCATGAGTGAAAATTCTAGATAAAATATACCAAAATTTGATGAATTAGTTATAAGGGGATGTGGCACTGTTCGAATCAATGGCTCAAGTATTTAGGGAACGTATGTTAGATGAGGCTAAGGTAGAAAGGCTGAGGTTATAAAATTACCAGGGTGTAATTTGAGGAACAAAATGATTTAATAAAATATAATTTTATTATAAAAATGAATTTAAGATAATTTATTATTTTATTATACATCTAAACAGTCTTTTATATACTATAGGTTTTGAAATCACATTAAATCATCCCAGAATGCATCAAGGATTGAGTTTTTAGTTAAACAAATTGTGTGATATTATTGGAACCTAAATATATTGGAATATAATTATTAAAATATTTGTATATCATCTTGTACAAAACGTTATCATTATACTACTGGTTGAATTTGATACAATTCATGGGTTTAATTTTAATTCAAATTATAATTAAAATATTTATTACTGAGAGAAGGATATTTCAATTTCTGAGGGTGTAATAGAGTCCCTAATTTTTAAAGGATTCACATTATTGTGGATTCAATCCTATAAGTACCTCTAATGGATCATATTATTGAAATTCATAGAGTTTTTTAAAGAGAAAATTAAATTTATAAAATATATGGATATCTTATAAATTGGATATTTATTGATTTTATAAAATTTATTTAATATATTCCTTATGTAATTACATTAATATCCATGTGATTGTGAAGTTTAATTTTCAATTGATCTCATCCCTCATTCCAAGACCACATTCAATAAAAAGTATTTAATGAATTTAGTAGAATTTGTTTAATTAAATAAGAATCTACATTAGTTGAATGAGAATGGATTCATATGAATTAGTGTCTCATAATGGGGAGAACCAACCCTATTTTTTTAAAGAAGGATGGGTCTTTCTGGTTATACGTCAACTATTCAAAAATTAATTCCAATAATATTAAAAACAAGTTTCACTAAACATTCATTAATGATCTATTTTATAAACTTAAAGTGGATCAAAAATATTAAAAATTGTCCTCCATTATAGTTATGGATAATTAAAAGTTAAATATGACTATATACCGAAGAAATATTTAAATAAAATTTATGGGAATTAGTAGTTTATGATAATGAATTTTGGATTAAAAAATTAAACCTTTGTTTTTATAGATCTAATGAAAAGAGTATTCAAGTATTATCTTGATAAATTTGTTGTGGAATTTTTTTACCATATTATGATATACTATAAAAACTATTTTGATCATGAGAATATTTTATGTATTATTCTTGAAACTCTTATAGATTTGGATTTATATAATAAATCTCATAATTTTGAATTTTGGATTCAATAATTTTCCTTCCTTTATTAGGTTATCTCCATGGAGGGATTATTATTTGACCCATAAAATATGATGGTGGGGAAATAATGGACCACACCTATGAAAAAAATTAAGAAAATTAGTTTCATTTCATAGTTGGTTACTAATTGTGATTTGTAGAAAAAATTTATAGATTAGAGAAGTTTTTAACCATGTTGATATGCAATGGGGTAAAATTTATTTGGTTAAAAGATGGTAATTGAGGTTTTGTGGAAATAAAGAACTAATTAATCAATTCACAAGTTTTAGCCTTACTATTTGGGAAGTATTTGGTATATATAGTGATGATTCTCATAAATGTGTAGAGAGAATCCTTAAAAAAATTAAAGAGTTGCTTCATATGAATTATGGAAATTAAGACGATAAAAAACTATAAAACAAATGATATTTAGTTGGTGGAAATAATAAATTACTTAAAGATATAGACACTATATTTGTATAGTGAAATAAGTGACATATATATGGTTCATAAAAGTTTAAAGTGTATATTCATGTAGAAAAAGATCAACGTGATGAAAAAATATGGGTGTAACTTCTCGAAGACCATAATAAGGCAACACACTACTTACAAAGGAAGTCAATTATAGTGTCTGACATAATGATTAGATTGAATTAAAGATTTATCCCATGATTATGATAGAAAATGATTCAATACTGATGTAATTTGAAAATGTATAATTCAAAAATATTATGAAACATGAAATGTCATTCCTTTTCCATGAAATTTTCCAATTATAATTTCTAGAGAAGATTTGGATGTTCAGAAAGAAGAAATGTGTTTTCAAAATAAGCTTAAATACATATAATATTTGATATTGATGAACTTCAACTATAAAGAATGATTTTTAATGTTTTTAATGATACTATACATACCATAAAAACCTGAGCTAAATATGGAATTACTAGATTAATATCATATCCCAAAAGTTCTGTATTCGTTATATGTTAAACAAGTTGTATAGGTATTTAATAGAACATTTTTGGTGGGAAAACATGAAGTGATAATTTTATGATTATGCATCTTGATTCATGGCGTTGAAACAAAAAATTTATAATAGAAAAATCTTAAAGGGTTTCATGTATCCACTCTCTATACCAATATATATGTGGGAGGATATTAGCATAAACCTTTTTACTTACAATCTTGAGACATAAATAGAAATGGTGTGATATGGGTAATTCTGAATTTCATAAAAAATTTGTCTCATTTCTATGAGATAAGGGAATTGCTCCCCACTGATCATCTCACTATTCTATTAATTAATGATGTTTCGAGGCTTCATGATATTCCACTTTTAATTCTATAAAGTTATGAACCTAGTTTCACATCAATATTTTGGCGGAGTATTCAAATTTCACTACACATTGAGATACATTTGAGCACCTTCTATCACTATTAAACTGATGGGTAGTCTGAAATAAATATCCAAACATTATTGGACATGTTTAGGACATTCTCATTTGACATACAAGGAACTTTTTATAAGTAAATACCACTAGTGGAATTTGTATAAAATAATATATTTCATTTAAGAATACAAATGACACTATATGGGGCCTTGTATGGGAAAATGTTACGTACTCTAACTAGATGGGATGAAGTTGGGGAAATGAGACTAGTTATATGAAAACTCATTGCGAATACATTTGAGAAATTTAAATCCTTTTAGAGTCATATATTGATAGATGAAATCAGAAAAAATTTCTATAATAACAATTAGAGGAAGGACATTGAATTTCATGTAGGGGATCATGCCTTCTTGAAGGTATCTTAGTGGAAGGGAGTTATAAGTTGGATAGGATGAGAAATCTAATCGTAGAGTACGTTGGTGTTTTTTATTTTATTATTTTTGATAATTGGTATTATGTCTGATCATTGGATATTCCATATAATATCTATAATGAACATGATGTTTTCTATGTGTTATTGTAGAAGAAATAAATGCCATGCCCAATGCATGTACTTCTATAAAATAAAAACATATAGATTCATTATACAAAAGAACATGTGTTGTGGAATTAGATAACTCGGTTGGTGAAGTTACTTGGGGGGATCATATGTTTGATAAAGATATGTGAGAATCTGAGGAAGAAATGATACATAATTAATCAAAATTGTCCACGGATACCAACAAATTAAAAGATGAAATTATTTATGGAGGGAGAATGTAAGACTCAAGATTCCACCATAAAAATTTCATTTCAATACATGAAATTTTATTTCATTATACACTATAATAAAAATGATGCTTAGCTGTAGTTTTAAAAACCATCACTAAATTTTTCATATTAGTTTTTTTTTTAAATTTTTTCAAAAATGGTTACTAATTCACAAAATTTTATAAAAAATCACCTCAATATAGAAGCTGTTAAAACCATATATGAATTTGAAATTTTATTATTTTATTATTTTATTGGTGGTTTGATAAAAAACATAGTGAAATTAATAAGAGTTGATAATGATTACTATTAATTATAATTTTCAAGACATATTGATAATTAATAACAATTAATTTATATTTATTATTATTTTTTATTTTCAATTTATAATAATTTTATTTTATTAATTATAAATTATAGATTGTAAATTATAAATTATTTTTGGATTATAAATTATTAATTTTCAATTATTTATATATGTATATATTTACATGTAAATAAATGCAAATATACCTATATTTATATTTTTTAATATAACTTTATTTAATTATATATATGTATATATATATATGTAAATATTTTTATCTTTATATATATTTAGACTTAATAGAATGTTTACATCAAAAACAAAATATATTATTAAATCTCACATTTCACTATAAAAATATATTTATATTGATATAATAATAATATTTTTTATTAAATAAAATTTATATAATACCAAAAATTTATTTAAACTAAATATATAATATATTTAGTGTAAAATGGTTTCTAAAATAAATATAAATTAACATTAATTTAAACTAAAAAAATTAGTATTGAGTAATAGACATTAATAGAAATTTAGTGATATAAAAAAATAATAATATAACTAATATATTAAAATAAGTTAAAAACATGACTTGCAGTTCAAATGACAATAACTATTGATTCATATGTCTTTTTGGGCTCCACATTTTTTAAAATTGATTCTTATGAAGTGGTATGCAATGTTGGGTTCCGAGGAACCCTATATGCCATTTTATCTTTGTAAAAAGGTTCAAAAGTCCTTGTTAACTATTTTTTTACTCGAGATATTATAATTTTTAACATTGAATGGAATTTGAGCTTCTTTTAAGAGGGATTGTTTATTTTATTAGTGGAGATGTAGTTTATTACATGAGATTACATTCATATGTATTTTATAGTGTTGAAAGTTTTCTATTTTTCACATAGTATTTTGTCTTGTGTATATATATATAAACATAATTTCATATATTTAGATTTATAAATTTAATTGTATAAATTAATATTTAAATGCATAAATAAATATTACTTGGGTGTATATATATATATGTATATATTAATGTGTGTATTTATGTAGATATATATGTGTGTGTGTTTGTTTTTATATGCGTATATACATATATAATTATATATGTGTGTATTTGTATAATTTTATGTATACTTATTTATAATTATATATATTTACAGATAAATATAGATAATTATATTTATTTACATTTTTGTACATTTTTATATATTATGTGGACATACCTATATAAATAAATATATATAAATACATATATATATAATTATATTTATTTATATTTGTGTGTCTTTATATGTTTAACTAATTATATATATATATTCATTTATTTGTATTTATATATATTAATATATATATTAGTTTATATTAGTTTTTATTAATATATATTTTCAAATAATCTACTATAAATATATATATTTAATTATATTTAATTATAAATATATGTATTTATTTGTCTTTATATATATTCATATAAATTTATTTGCATATATATATATATATAGATATTTATATCTACTTATTTATATTTATATAAAATTTTATATATTATGTCTGTATATATATATACACATGCACATAAAAATATTTATCTGTAATTTTTTTATAAGTATGTATTAATAAACATTGAATAAATATTTGTACACACACATATATATATATATATGAATTAAAATTTATTTAGTGATTTTTTTTAAAATCTTCATATGGTACTCCATTTGGTCTCCATTAGCTATAAAATCACAACTTGTAAAGATACCTATATCATTTGGTACTAAGGAACCCCATATCCTATTTTTTGTCATAGTCAAAATATGTCTGAAAGAACTCCAAAAATAATTTTTCTTTTAGGTACCATAATTTTTTAACATTCAATGCAATTTAAAATCTATTTAACAGTGTATTCTTATATTTTTTTCAATAGTGATTGAATTTAATAACATGGATTATATTCACATGGATATTAAGGCGTTGATATTTTTTCATTTTTTCCTATTGTATATTTAGTTATAAATATTTATATATATGCATATATATATACATATTTTCATATATTCATATATATAAATTTAATTTTATAAATAAATGTTTAAATGTATAAGTAAATATTATTTGTGTGTGTATCTATGTGTTTCTATGTGTGTGTATCATTGGATGTGTTTTTATATGCATATATATATATATATATTATTATATTTATATATGTGTGTATATAATTATGTATATAAATTTATTTATAATTATATAAATTTATTAATATCAATATGTATTTATATATATGTATTTATTTATATTTTCATATCTATATATATATTTACATATTTATAAATATTCATGTGAATTTATATTCATATATATTTGTATATATTATGAGGATATAAAAACAGGTGTCTGTGTGAGTATGGTTGTGGGTGTACCATGTGGTAAACTCTTGTAATCCTACATTGAGATTCTCGGATTCAAAAACAAGTATGCATATATTTCTGAGTTACTGTAGCAATAATATATCACGTATTGTTGCAACATAACTATTCACCTAGAATAGGATTTCGGGTCACAAAATTGGTCATATGGGTGATATGGCCTCTGGGAAATTATGGACTTCGGGACATGTATAATTTGATTCACTATTTTTGGATAGAAGGTCACATTGGGAGAAAATAAAAATTTTCTTGATATAATAGGCAGGAGGTACAATATGGTGGAATTCATGCACTGTTGGGTAGGTAGCCAGGAAAGTGTGATGGTAATGTTGGAACCTATCAACCTAAAACTTGTCCTCACAAATTTATGATGTGGGATAGTTGGGTTCCCTACCAATTAATATAATTTAGTGGGATCTATTAGATTATGTGGCATGACTAGCTAGTGATGCAGTAGGGCGATGCGCAAAGCATTGTCCAGTGGGTGGATAGAAAGAGAGATGAGTATGCTGACACTTATAATCCAGCACTCTGCTTTCTGTGGTTGGAGGGGGTACCTTTCTATGGTTCATCTAAGGGGTGCACGATATACCGATTCTTAGTAGGGAGGTGATGGGGAATTCTAACTAGAGACATAATTTGATGAATACTGGATGAGGTGGGAGTGATAAGGCATTCGACTAGAGTCACAACACAATGCAAGTTTCTCTACTAGGAATTTTGTCCACAAGTTGGGTCTCCAAGGCTTTGGGCCATTGGGATATGTAATGGGCTTCAGTTCAACGGTATTTTGGTCCATCACATGTAAAAAATTTTGGTATGACAAGTTATTGTTCTTGTAATATCCTAGGTAATTATAAAATAAGACCTTTTCATATCTATTAATATTTATGAATTAGAAATTAATTTTTTTAAAATTGGATTCTATTTCTTATAGCGTACCTAACATGCAATGATGTATTTCTCTGAAATCTTATGTTTTACACAAAATTGAGTTATACCAAAAAAATAATATATTCTTAATATTATTATTCTAAAAGGTCGTTACGCTTAGATTTTCTATTGATGGAAATAAAAATAACTCACTATATTATGTTTACACATATTTATTAAAGGTTTTTACTATATTCCAATAAATTTCAGAGGCCTAAAATGGGAATAAATCCAATTTTAAGCATAAAATACTCTAGTATTTTTAAAAGATTGTTTTACAGCCTTTTGATGGAGAACCCTTTTTAAATCTTGTTCTTTTCACTTTTATATGTTCTATATGACAAAATAAAATTATAATTTGGAAGATATACATTAAAATTTTCTTTGGTTGATTTTTTGGTATTTTTCGGACAAATTACATATTTTAATGAATAGTGAAAAATACCGCATTTTAATTCAAAACTGCATTTTTGAATAATTAATTTATATTGATAGATTATCATTTTAAATTGTTTTATTGTATAATTATATGATTTTTATCATTTTATTAGATTTAATTAATTTTATTAATTTTTAAATTAAAATTAAATAGAAAAACTATGTGAATTTTTGAAAGTTTTACTTAAAAACCCAGTTTTCTCAATCCATCAACTAGATTAGTATTAAACCAAATTTGACCACTTTGGTGAATATAATTTCAAAAAAAAACATACATGGTCATATTTGGTATAACAGAATTTGGTTTAATAGGATCCAAATAATTTTTCCTGAATAGTAGCTTTAGTATTTATATTCGCAGGGTTAAAAGTAAATAGGGTAATTAAAGGTAAAATTAATTTTATAATATTATAAAATTACCCTAACACTTTTCAAAATATTATTTTATTAGTTTTTATCAACTATTACCATCCTTTGTCAGAAATGGTGACCTTTGGATGCCACTCGGTTGTGATTATGACATTTATAACATTTAATTTAATGTAATGAAAAATATGTCATAAATATGTCTATCCTTACTAAAAAAAATTTAATATGGGGTTATATAAGTGATATATTCAACTATTAATAGTCCTAAGAAAGATAAAAATATTTCGTACATCATGATAATTTATTGATAATTTTTATAAAATATATAATTAAATTAAATTGTGACTCAATAATTATACAGTAATTAATTTATTAAAGAAAGAATCAAATAAATGATATTAATAATATTAAAATAAAAATAATTTTAAAAATTTTATTCCATCCACATATTTTATGGAATTCTCTGAAATGTAATTATTGAATTAATGTTTATCTTTTGAAGGAATCATGTTAGTATTTTTTCCTAAAAAATTCATGTAATGAATTGTGTGTAAATTGACATAATTCTCAATTTAAATTATAAAATATCTATTTAAATGATATAAAATTTATAAAAATATTTGATTCTAAAAAAACATTTATATAACTTTAAATATTTCCTTAATGAATCATTCATTGGTTTTTTGATTGGGTAATTATTTTAAATCTCAAAGTGTAAATTATATGATATAATGGTAAGAGTTAAAAATGTTAAAACAAAAAGATAAGAACTAAAACTTATTAAAACATGTCTAATTTTCCTTGTATGATTATATTTTGACCCTTTCTCATCCTATATTCATTCTAAATTCACTTACACCAATTTTCAGTCGAAATTGAATTTATATTAATTTAATACTTTTAATAATTACAAGGGTTCCCCTCCCCTCTCCAATAAATAAGAACCCATTCCTCTCTATTAATCACATATAAAAAAGAATTTGGTTCATCCAAGATCCAACCAATCCCTTTTATATGATCCCTCCACACATTATTTATGCCTTATTTTAGGAAGAATACCCTTCTTAGATGTTTTAAGGTGTTAAGAAAAGTCATCATCTGAAAATAAAGGTAATGTTTTTATTCAAGTGTTTCTATTTTATTTGTTCTTACACATCCTTAATATTTTCTTCTTACAAGATGAAATTATAACTACAGTATCATTAATTGAGTGTGATGATATTATGTTAATATCATCACCTAAATCCATCTGCACTTCCATTAAATGGGAAAGGAATTAATCATTCATTATTACGTATGAAAAATCACCTCCACGAAACATTCTATTTCATTTTCCATAACCATATATCATGACTGGTTATAATAATTGAATTAATGTTCATATGTGATATTCAATTCATATTAATTATTTTAAGATAATAATATATAAATTATTTTCTTACATTCCATGTTCATAAAAATGATAACGTTGTTCGTGTGTATGTGTGAACTATCACCTCCATGAAGCGATGTAACCCATTTTTTCATTACATCACTTATATGATATATATAAGTATATTTAAATTATTAATATGATATTAAATATGTTATTATCATTATATAAAGGTAAAATAATACTTACCTTCCTACCATAATGATTAATTAAAAATGGAAAACATTACTCATGCGTATGTATGGCCTACCATCTCGAGGATTGTAATGTTGTAAATTACTCATAACAGTACTTAATGGTTTGATTTAAAAGTAAAATTGATGTATAAGAATTATAATAATGTTATGAATATTTTTTTATAGATGATGGACTTATGGACACATGGAAAATTAACATCATACAAAGTTCATTTTTGACTAAAGTATCGAATATCGACAAAACATCCGATATTAACTTAAATAATAATGTCATTATTATTATGGAAATAAGTGATAAAAAAGTAATAATAAAATTGAAAAAAGTATATCATGAAATTATAAATTAATGTAGGTTTATTATTCAGGAATATAAATATTTTACGCGACGAGTCAGACTCTAGGTAGGGGACTTTGTCTCAATCACCTTTCATTGAGGCATATTTCAATAAAATACACCACCTTCTTTTGTACAATATATAATTAAACCCTTTGTATTTTAATTCATTCAAAGTTCTATTTTTCTATGATGGTTTTTACTAAATAAAAAAAGAATGTTTTTTAATGTATGTGGTGGCAATGACTTTTCTACCATCAAAACCATTATTTTATATTTGGATTCTTCTATAGAACTTAATGTTTTTAAAAGGAAAATAATTAACATATTCTATTTACATGTATTTTTTATTGAAAATTGTTTTTCAGAGGGATTTATTATGTCAATATCTTGAAATTATATCTTGTGATTACAATGTGGGAATGTTATTTTTCCTTTAGGCTTGTTAATGTGTTATGATTTTGTTATGGTTTTTGGAAATTGCTTATGTAGATGGGTGGTTACCTGATAAACTGATGGAGGGTGAGCCCATGATAGCTCTCTAATTCATTGGGTAATGAGATAGAGTTAAATGATAAGGTTTCTCCTAATAGATTTATGGAATATACTGTGATGGGTATTCAAAATGTTACCGAGAAGGTTACTCCCTACATAGTTGTGGAAGCTCCAATGTAAGTTTGATATGGATACCACAAGTTACCTTTTTTAATTCATGATTTATAATATGTTTTATATTAATCATATGATTTCATGATGTATGTTAGTGAACATATGTTTTACGGATAAAAAGAATGATTTTGGGACAATGATTTGATGAGTTTAAAATATTAATGGACTAAAGGTTTCATTCCTTATTTATATCCTTTAATGATATTTTTATGCTAATCCCAAGTTTATTAAATTTATTCCATAGGGTATAAGGATGGTCAAGAGAAATGAAAAATACAATAAGAATTTTATAAATAATTTTATCCTGAAAAAGAAGTCATTTTTTAAGAATGTCTTATATTATGAAAAAATAGATTTCATTTAGACTTGTATACTTTTTAATATTTGAGATGTTATGTAATAGTTATATCCTAAGTCTCTAAAACTCTAAACCTGAGAATACCCTCTATTTGAATGAATCTAAATTATTAACATAATGAAATATTGTGTAATGTTTAAGGATAGGGCCATATATTTGGTAGTATAGTTTGGTTTATATAACTTTAGGGGTTAGGATATTGTTAATTGAATATCCATAAATGATTTTTACTTTATGGTAAAATTGAAATGATGTATAATTTAATGATTACATTGTTTCTTTATCTAATATATGTTTTTTCAGAATGGTTTTCCACAGAGTAAACTGGGAACCTGTGCTACGATGACATCTAGGGGAAAAAAATTTCCATATATGTAACCAGAGATGGTTGGAGTCAGAACTGTACAGTTTATTGCAGTGATGGAGTAGTTGACTCTAGATATTAATGGTAGTGGTATCCATCAATGATATTACCCAGATCAACCACATAGGAACAAGTCTGTAGTGGAGAATTTACTGAGGAAACATACCCAATCATTCATAGGATCATCTGACCCCATGATATCTGAAGGGTGGATTAAATCCCATGAAAAGTTTTTAGATTTCATGGGGCATTCTAACAATAAAAAGACTAGTCTTTTTGTTCACTATTTTGAAGGTGAAGCCAATTTTTGGTGGTTGATGGTTAAGAATATTTGGGACAATGAAGGTATTGATGTTATTGAGTGGGTCAAATTCAATGTTATATTTCTTGAGAAATATTTTCCTAAGGTGGTTTGACTTAGGATGGAAAACAAATTCTTGGAATTGAAGAAAGATGAGGATTCAATGGCTAAATATGAAGAAAAATTCATTCGAATTCCATGGTATGCTCCAAATTTCATTAGATACATCGATATTATAATAAATCATTTTTATACACGATTAAAGCCAAAGTATCAACGAGACTTGGATTCCCATGCGTTCAAAAGTTTGGAAAAATTTGTTCAATGTGTAGAGTATGAAAAAATGTAGTTTTTTTATGATCATGTGTTCTTTAAAAAACCGGCTGAAAAGAGGTCTAGGTGGTAGGGGAAAGGTAAAAATTCATCAAAAAAGTTTGATGGTAAGAAAATTAAGTTTACAGTTTGTGAGAAATGTGGTAAAAACACACTAGAGAATGCCTTTTGAATTCTGGTATGTACTTCTGATGTGGTAAAATAGGGAATAAGGCTCATAATTATACAGACAAAATAGAGGTAGTGGTAAGAAAAAATTTGATTTACATGCATTAAAATGTTTTAAGTTCAATGAGATAGTTCTTTATGAAAATTTGTGTCCAATGAATAACTCGAATGATGGGAAGCAACCATACTATAAGCAGTGCGGTGTGGTAAAATCCATTACAACTACTTCACTAGTGTTTGGTCCATCAGATGAAGTGGTATCAAGTATATTGTGTGTTTATTCATATTTTTTCAATGTTTTATTTGATTCAGGGTCTACACATTCTTTGATTTTTCGAAATTTTCTAGTAAATTAGAAATTCCACCTCAAGAAATAAATCCAGAACATATGGTAAAAACACCAGGGTGAAATGTTGAGGAAAAAAGAAATTATAACAATCTTCTTATCATTATCATTGGAAACAATTTACCTGAAAAAATTATTGTTATTAATCTAGTAGAGTTTTATGTGATTATTGGTATGAATTATATTTTTATTTACCATGATAATATTTACTATAGGGATAAATATGTTTCTTTTCATAAATACATACAGTTTTTGTCCCTAAATGAACCCTTACGATTAATAACATATCACAAAGAAGAGAAAATCTTAAATGATTGAAATTAATTTTTCCTTGAATATATTCTTGAAAACAACTGAACTTTTCAGTTTAATGATCCACCAGTGGTAAATGAGTATCTAGATTTTTTTTCTTGATGAGTTACCTGTTATTATACCTAGTAGGGAAGTTGAATTTACTATTGACTTAGTTCTTGATGCTAATCCAATTTCAAAAACCCCTGATCAAATGGCTCATATTGATCTTTTAGAGTTGAATAATCAATTGTAGTAGTTATTGGATAAAATATTCATTCTACATAGTACTTAACCAAGAGGTGATATTATCTTGTTTGTTAAAAAGAAAGATGGTTCAATGAGAGTATGTATTGATTATAGATCCTTGAATAAAATCAATATTATGAACAAGTATCCATTGCATCATATTGATGATATTTTTTAATAGATCCAAGGAGAACAATATTTTTTGAAGTTTGACTTGATATTGGGGTACCATCAGTTTAAAGTAAAGGAAGCGGCCATTCTGAAGATTGTGTTTTTACTAGATATGACCATTATTTATTTGTACTTATGTCATTTGGATTAACTAATGCACCTGCTATGTTCATGGATCTTATGAATAGAATATTCTATGTGTTCTTGGATAAGTTTTGTGTTGTGTTTATTGATGTCATTTTGGTATATTCTAAAAGTAAATAGGAGCATAAAGTTAATCTAAGGGTTATTTTTTAAACCCTAAAAGAAAATAAATTATATATGAAATTCACTAAGAGTGAATTTTGGTAGAAAAAATTACTTTCATTTGTTACATTATTTCTAAAGATAACATAACTGTTGATCCTGCTAAAATGAAAGTTGTTGAAGAATTCCCAAGACCCACAATTATAGCTAATATTCAATGTTTTCTATGTTTAGCAGAATATTACCAGAGGTTTTTGAAAATATTTCATGGTTAACTATCCCACAGAAAAAGTTAAATTGAAAATGTGGGAAGTTCATATGGTCAAAATATTGTGATGATTTTTTTGAAGAATTGAAAAGAAGGTTGGTGAATGCTATAGTTTTGGCCCCACATTCTAGGAATGGTTAATTTGTTGTCTACTATAGTGATTCTTTGAAAGGAGTTGGTTGTGTCCTCATACAAAATGAGCATATAATTTATTATGCTTTAAATCATTTGAAACCTCATGAGTTAAAATACACTACACATGATTTTGAATTAGCTACTATTTTTTTCTTTAAAAATTTGGATGCATCATCGGTATGGAGTAAAATGTGAAATATATGGTCACCACACAATTTTGAAGTATATATTCAATCAAAATTAATTGAACCTGAGATAGAGATGATTGTTTTAACTAATCAAGCACTATGATTACATGATTTATTACTATCCTAGAAAAGAAAATAAGGTGGCCAATTCATTTAATGGGAAAAGTAATGCTACATCAACTATGTTAAATTTGGAATATAATCCTTTGGTTAATGATTTGATGAAATTTGGATTGTATGTTTTTTTATACAAGAAATTCCTCTATTTTGATTCAGGTCTTAGTGAAATAATCTCTATTAGATATAATTAAGGAAGCACAGAAGAAAGATAATGAATTATAGAAAAAGGTAGAATTGGTTGAAAAGGTTAATTTTACTGAATTTAACACTGATAATGATTTCTTTTTGAGATTTGTGAAGAGATTATGTGTGCCTTGTGATTCATAGTTGATGAAAGAGTTGTTATGTGAATCTCATAGTTCACTATTTTATATTCATATGGGAATTACTAAGTATTAATGTGGCCTTTTGGAGTATTTATGGTGGGATGGAATGAAAAGAGATATTGTTGAATTTACTGTGAAGTGTTTGACTTGACAATAGGTTAAAGCATAACAGATGTTTCCAAAGGGGATGCTTCAACCTTATACAGTACCAGAGTAGAAATGAGAAAATATATACATGGATTTTTAGTAGTATTAAAAAATCCTTCTTGAGGTGACAATGTGATTTGTGTTATTGTTAATAGATTTACTAAATCTACTCATTTTCTTCCTATTCAAGATACACTGTCTCTAGATCAACATTCTCAGTTTTATCTTAAGGAGATAGTCAGGTTACATGGAGTTCGTCATTACATTATATCTAATCAAGATCACATGATCACATCCATCTTATGGAAAGGCCTTCAAAAGTTACTAGGAACTAAATTAAATTGTAGTAAATCTTTTAATCCACAATTTTATGGGCATAAATAATGAAAAATTCAAACATGGGAGCATATGCTATGTACTTGTTCAATGGATTAACAGAGATGTTGGGACCAACATATTTATTTGGTTGAGTTTTCTTATAATAACCGCTTTCATTCCAGTATACAGATGGAACTATTAGTCATTATATGGAACATGATGCCTAAATTTATCTTTTTGGGATGATGTTAGAGAAACGAAGTTGATGGGACCATATTTGGCAGAAGATATGGTAAAAGTGTTTATATGATTCAAAGACATATGAAGACAGTTCAGAGTAGGCAAAAATTTTGTGCAGATAATCAGAGGAAGGATCTTTCATTTTTGGTAGGTGATTATGTCTTTCTCAAAGTTTCTCCATGTAAAAGTGTCTTGTGTTTTTGGTAAAAAAGGTAATTTGAGTCCATGGTTTATTGGACCCCATGAAATGTTGGTGAAAGTTGGATCAGTTTTGTAACACCCTGAGATTTTATGAAAAATATTCTTTTAATTTCACTGATGTCGTGTGTTGTACGCTACACCAAAATTATCTTGTGCTCTACGCAACACCGTATTAGCTTATATTATACGCAAACACTATTCCTGGCTTATGTTGCACGCAAGAGCGACCTTCCTCAATAGCGTGTGTTGTACGCAGTACTGAGATTTACTAAACAATGATATATTGTTATAATATTATTATGAACTAGCTGTTATGAATAGTTGTAACTAAATTTTGAATTTTATGACATTATAATTCATCTTACACATTTTATAGAACATGGTATGAGAACAAAATAAAATTTTTAGGTAAAATAAGTATTTTCCAAAAAATGCGGTTTTACCGCCTTTTGATGGCGTGCCCACATTAACTTTAGTTTTTGACATGTTTATAAGTTCATTGTGACAAAATAAATATCTTCTATTTAATAATAATATGAAAATTTACTTTGGATAAATTTTTGATATTTTTCTGATAAGTTTCTTATTTTGATGAATAGTAAAAATACGCTAAATTTTAATTAAAAACAAATTTTAATCGAGATAATTTATATGGTTAAATTATAATATTAATTTTTTTTAAAGTATAAATATACTATATTTTTACCATTTAATATAATTTATATCATTAGAATTGATTTTTCATTGAATTCGTAGGTTAAATCAATTCAATCTTTTGCAATGTTTTTAAACAAAAACACCTTTTTTCGACAACATGATTAATTTTAAATTAATTACTACAACTTATTTGTTTTGAATTTTGAAAAATGGATTCCATATTTGGATTCAATGAGTTCAAATTATGTTAATATGTTACTTTTATTTATTTGACCTTATGAATAGTAACTACGGTAATTTTTATTTACTACAGTTAAAGGTAAATCGGGTAATTAAGGGTAAAAATAAGATTATAAAATTACCCTAGCACATGGAAAAATTATATTGGATGACTATAAGTAAACCCATATCACATAAGGGTTAGAATAGATTCATTTTATGGACTTTTGACCAAGAAAATAATTTAATTTTTATTAAAACCAATGAAAGTGACAACATGTCACTCTCTTAAATCTTATAAGTATAATAATTTTAATTTAGTGATAAACTTCATGAAACTTCTAACATGAATAGTTTATATAAATCTAATAAAATTATATACATAATTTTAATTTATTTAGGATTTTTAGGGATTAAATATTTATCATTAAAGGTGACACAATAGTGATGTTGAAATTATTTTATTGATTGAAATATCAAATAAATGGTTTTATAAATATTAAAATAAATATTATATGAACTATTTAATATGATCCACTAATTTTATATATAAATATAACATGTTATTAATCTATTAAATATTTTACTTTGAACACATCTTATGTGTGGATTTTATTTAAATTCAAATTAATGAATAGTGTTAAAATTGACACTATTGTTATTTCATAAAAATAACATAATATAAAATTGTTTAAAAATAATAAAAATATTTAAAAATTATAAATTAAAATTTATATGGTCTAAAATTTCATAAATTATCCAATTATGGACAATTCACAACACATAAGTAATTATTTATAACAATTTAAAATTTAGAATGCTATTACCACAAATAAAATTAAATAGATTAAATAAGCATATATCAAGTTGATAAGGTTTAAAATAAATTTTCAACATGTCTTAATTTTATTTCTTGATGATATTACAACCCTATCCCATCTAATATTTGAATATGAGTCATTTTTGTAGGTTTTTAAGTGGTTTTTGATTTATTATAAATTAATATTTTTGAGGTTTCCAAAGGTGCCCCTCTCATCCCTTATAAAAGGGCACCTCCTCCCTCTCCTCTTCACAACACTTTGAGACTTCACGATCGTCCAAAAACTAACCCTTTATCTTCTAAACTTCCCTATAAACATTCTGGAGCTTATGGTCCTCTCAAAAGACCAATTATAGTCCCTTAAGAGGAAGCTTAAAGGAGGTGCGTCGAAGAAGAGGTAATCTCTTCTACCGATTCTTTCAAGTTTATTTCTTCTTCAATATCCTCTTCTTTAGTTTTTTCATTGTAAAGTAATAAAATCAGTATCACTAATATACTGATATGATATTATAGATATGAAACAACCCCATTTCACCTTCTATGCATCCTACGGAAAATGAAATCACCGCGCGTCCGTACGTACAGAATACCGTCTCCACGCCGTGGTGTAATTAGTTTTTCCACCACCACCTTACTTGGATGGGTATAATGGTGTAAATAATAACTATATATTGTTATTATAAAATTATACTGATTCTGAGACATTATATCATCCACTCTAATTATATTAAATAATTATGGTAATGATATCTTCGCTCGTGCGTACGTACAGACTACCGTCTCCACGAACATGACAAGATTCATTTTCCATGATTAACCATTCAAGTATGATTATAAATTATATATAATAAATAATCATGAAAGATATTACATAATAATTATACTGGATTTATGTACATATATGTTTCATTTACTTAATTCCATTCAATTATATAAGGAAACGAAAACAGTGTTCATGCGTACGTACGACCGACCGTCTCCATGAACGGTGTATTTCATTCCATTTATCGATCTTACATATATATATATATTTATATTATGAATATATATTATATATAAATCATGTTTTACATTCTGGAATTAAGTAAATTAGGATATAAGTGATAGTATCAAGAACAACAAGTCGAAACACGTACGATAAATGAAACGATTTTACCCAAAACACTGCTTTAACTTGAAATTTACAAAAGAACAGGTAATATAAAGTCATAATTTAACCATATATGATATCATAAAAATGAATATGATTCTGTAATAAGTCAATGACATTATTTAAATCATTATAAATAAGGTTTTGATACATACTAAGCATATCAGACATAAGGTAAGGGATAACTATTCCAATCTCATTCTTATCCGAGATTGTTTATTCGTAAGTATTTACTGGGGTTATTATTATTATCCATGTCCATGTTTTCTAAAAATGTTTTCTTGTATGTTTAATTTCATTTTTACACATTTTTGTATTTTACCACATGTTATTTAATGAATATTTCTTTTGTTTACCATGTGAGGAATTTTTTGACTTTTTCGACAAAAGTACGAGAAGAATGTTTTTTTAACTTATACGGCATGAATGGATTTTTACGGTTTCATAACACCTTATTTTTATGAAGCTTAATATAAAATATTTCGTGACTATTTTTATCAAAATCCTTTTCTTTTAAAATTGCATTTCATTTTGTGAAAAAAAAATATTTTGAAGAAGAAAGGATATTTCCCTCAAGAATTCATTTCAAGTGTTTTATCAAAACCATTTTCCATATAAGATGACATTATTTAATATGTGTATGTTTCAAGTATAATGTCTCTATGATTTAAATGGTTTCACTTTTCTTATGATGAAATGATATCCATTTGTTTTATATGGATTATTTTATGATGGGATGATGTTTATGAGACCATTTTATTCTTTGGGTTATGATGAATGATTTATGTTTATTTTGAGGCACACGTAAGAATGATTTCAATATGAGGTGGGGGGGACCTATATATCCCTCAAATGAATTTGGTAAAGATTTATATCTCATGAGATAGAAATGGATGGAACGGAATGTTAATCCGGTTCAGTGATACAGGACTGGAATGAGGAGTGAAATCGATTCAGTAAGGTACTTTGTCCACTAAGATGGTCTTGGCAACAATGTCTTGGCTATAATGGAAATAATATCATGTGCTTAATGGTTGCCACAATTAAATGTTTTATTCCCATGATATTTTATCATTCTTATTGTTCCTTTATGATCTATGCCTTATGTACCGCCAAGATTTATTTTTCAAGATTTTGATGTTTAAACTTTATGTTCATGTTTTTTAAGTTCAAATGTATATGATTTGTTTTATTTTCTCCATGATTACCCTTATTGATCATTTGAGCTCACCCTTTATATGTTTTCTTTTCCCTAGGATTTAAAGAAAGGTTTTAGGTAAGAAAACAAAAGGGGAAAATTGTTATGGGAGATGTTGAAGATCTTTCACCATGATTAGAAGATTATGTTTCGAGTTTCCAAAAAAATTAAACTATTACGGTCCTTGAGTGTTGGTTCTTATTATGTATTAATTATTCCGCAAAAGTAATGTAATGTCTATATAAGTCATGCTTGGGTCTCTACAGTTGGTATCAGAGGAAAGGTTTAGTTAACCTTTGGAAACTAGGATGCGAAAACTCTAGGGAGATCCCTAGAGACATTTCTAAGGTATGTCTAGGGATGTCCCTAAGGTTAAGTATAAGTATAGGTTATAGTCCTAGAATTATGGTAAAAAAATTAGAATTAAACCTAAGATGTTATATATTAAAGGTAATCCCCCTTTATTATGTTGTTTTACCTAGCATTATTTTTGCCTCTCACACTATTATTTTTGGGTTTTAGACGATGGCTGGAACCCGAAGGAACTGTGTTGATCAATGTGATGGACAACGCAATGATTGTCCTCCTGAACAAACCAATGTTATGGGATATGGAGTGAAAAATCTTATTGCTATACTTACACAAGCTATTAATCATTATGTACTTTCAAATGAGCAGAGAAAGGAACAATATTCTATTAAGTCCTTCATAAGGCAACATCCACCTTCTTTCTGTGGGTCTTCTAATCCAATTGTTGCTGAAAATGGATCAGTACCATTGAAAAGATATTTTCCATACTTTATTGTTCAGAACATGAAAAAGTCATTCTAGATTTTTACCGTTTAGAAGGTGAAGCAGACCAGTGGTGGACTCTAATTAAGAATACAAGGCCCCAAGATGAAATTGAATCCACAGAATGGGACGAGTTCAAGAACTTGTTTTTTGTATAAGTACTTCCCTCGTATTCTTCGAACAATGATGGAAAATGAGTTCCTTGAGCTTAAGAAAAATAATGATGAATCTGTTGGTATGTACGAAGTGAATTTTACAAGGATTTCAAGGTACGCATCTGGCTTTATCATCTAACCTGAATGTAAATTTGATCGATTCTTCAGTGGTTTAAAACCAAGTCTTCGAAGGGAATTAGATATAAGAGACTTTAGTAGATATGAATAAATTGTGCGTTGTGCTATCAAGGTAGAACTGGAAGTTGGTGTTATATATCCATCTCATGGTTTTGACAAGAAAAGAAGGATGGAGTTCAAGGAAAAACCTCAGAACAATGTTGAAAAGAAGGTGAATGTTTCTTTATGCTCAAAGTGTGGAAAGAAGCATGGTAGAGATTTTCTAAAAGGTACTAGAAAATGTTTTAAGTGTGGAAAAGAAGTACATCGAGCAGCTGAGTGCCAAATTAATGGGAAAAAGTATTTTAATGACGTGAATAGAGAAAAGACTACAGAGAATGCTCCACCAACACTTCAATGTTTCAAGTGAAAGTAAATGGGGCATTATGCTAATAAATGCCCAAATCCAAGGGTTAATTATGATCGACGTGAGCAACCTCTTAAAGGAAAGGACAAAGGAAAGTCACATGAGATCACTATTTAGAATATGAAAATGATGTGATGGAATGATTATGTGTTTATGTAACTGGATTCAAAAATTATGTTGTGGAATCTCATTTATAGTATTGTGGAATATTAGAATATCTATGTATTGGTTTATTGTGGTTTTCAATAATTATATGGTACTGATAACCATGAAAAGTGATTGAAATATTTTTTGAAAGAAGATGATATGCATATAATGAAGGGATAACGAGAAAATAATATATATGATAGTATTCATGAACTCATGACTGATATAAGGACAAAGTTATATCATGGTTTGAGTATATAAAAATTTTGGGATTTTGGTGTGTGGAAAGTGTTAACTTTTGACAGCATTCATGTTTTTATAAGGTTCAATGGGTATTCATTTTTTCAGGAGAATACATGATTAAGGTATTCACATGTTTGGAATGTGACCAACAAGATATATCGTATGATATATGGGGGATAAATTATGGTATTCAATGATCGGTATATGACATTTCTAGTAATCATTTTCATTATACTCTGAGACTGGATAGATGTATTTTGGATAATTCTAAAGATTGTAATGGATTATGTTGAACATAATATAGTATTTTTTAAGGCTAGAACTTTTTTCGATATTATTTCTGTAATGTTATAATAGTGTAGTTTTAGAAAAAGGAAAACATGCAGGATGGACGAAAACCCGTCACGTTAGACAAGGTTACGGGAATCGAACCCACAACCGAAGTGCGACAGGCCTTTATCGCCTACCACTGGCCTACAGAAAGTCCCTGATTAGTAGAAATTAGTTTTATTTTATTAAGCAGTATGATAGTTGAAGTATAATTCCATTTTTGGAATCATATATGATTAACCTCACAAAAAATGGACTTATGTATATTTGATAAATTTTGATAACCTTTTGTTTGAGACAGATGGAATGACCCATCATTATATCACATGATCTGATAATAGTTCACAAATGACAAATTCAACTTCATTTAGTTAAGATATGAAGTGGAAATTTTTCAAGGAACGACCAATGGTGAGATTGTACCAAAATCAAGGAAGTATTTCTTCTAATTCCAATTTTTTCAACTTTAGGGAAATGATCTTAAAAACCAAAAATGTTGTCCTAGTGTCCTCATATCTGATGAATCAGATAGTACCTTAGATTATCACAAATTTATGGATTTGTGATTGTTGGATTTTTCATAGCCATGTTCTCTACCACTCTCCATCAGGACTTTATGGTTATATTTCTCTTCTATATCCATATTTCCACTTATGTTGTCCTATGTGGAACCCCAGTGATTAGTTAATTTGGGTAACCATTACATTTCATACTTTAGTTTTTAAAGTTAAGTTTTGGTATTCTTTTTTACGATGTGGGTTTTTATGAAAGAAACTCTCATGTAATAAACCATTTATAACCCTGAAGAATTTTGAGGTCGAAATTCATTTTAAGGGGGGTAGAATGTAACACCCTGGGATTTTGTGAAAAATATTCTTTTAATTTCATTGATTTCTTGTGTTGTACGCTACAAAAAAATTATCTTGTGCTATAAACAACACCGTATTAGCTTATATTATACTCAAACACTATTCTTGGCTTGTGTTGCACGTAAGAGCAACCTTCCTCAATAGCGTGTGTTGTACGCAATACTAAGTTTCACTAAACAACAATATATTGTTATAATATTATTATGAACTAGCCATTATGAATAGTAGTAACTAAATTTTTAATTTTATGAAATTATAATTCCTCTTACACATTTTATAGAACATGGTATGAGAACAAAATAAAATTTTCAGGTAAAATAATTATTTTTCAAAAAATGCAGTTTTGCCGCCTTTTGATGGCGCACCCACATTAAATTTATTTTTTGACATGCTTATAAGTTAAATTTGACAAAATAAAATTCTTTCTTTTGAATCAGGATATAAAAATTTACTTTGGATAAATTTGTGATATTTTTCTGATAAGTTTCTTATTTTGATGAATAGTAAAAATACGCTAAATTTTAATTAAAAAGAACTTTTTTCATCGAGATAATTTATATGGTTAAATTATAATAGTAAATTGTTCTAATGTAAAAATAGAATATATTTTTAACATTTAATATAATTTATGTCATTATCATTGATTTGACATTGAATTCGTAGGTTAAATCAATTCAATCTTTTGCAATGTTTTTAAACAAAAACCCATTTTTTTCGACAACGGGATTAATTTTAAATTAATTACTACAACTTATGTGTTTTGAATTTTGAAAAAATGGATTCCATATTTGTATTAAGTGGGTAAAAATTATGTTAATAGGTTACTTTTATTTTTTTGACATTATGAATAGTAACTATGATAATTTTTATTTACTACAGTTAAAGGTAAATCGGGTAATTAAGGGTAAAAATAAGATTATAAAATAATCCTAAAACCTGAAAAAATTATATTGGATAACTAAAAGTCGACCCACATCACCTAAGGGTAGGAATAGATTCATTTTATGGACTTTTGACCATGAAAAGAATTTAATTATTATTAAAACTAAAGAAAGTGACAACAAGTCACTCTCTTAAATCTTATAAGTATAATAATTTTAATGTAGTGATAAACTTCATGAAACTTAAAACATGAATAGTCTATATAAAGATAATAAAATTATCTACATCATGTAAATTTATTTATAATTTTTCGGGATTATATGTTTATCATTAAAGGTGAACAATAATGATGTTGAAATTATTTTATTAATTGAAATATCAAATAAATGGTTTTAAAAATATTAAAATAAATTATATATGAAACATTTAATATTATACATGAATTTTATAGATAAATATTACATGTTATTAATATATTAAACATTTTAGTTTGAACATATCTTCTGTGAGAATTTAATTTAAATTAAAATAAATGAATAGTGTCAAAATTGACACTATTGTTATTTTATAAAAATAACATAATATAAAATTTGTTAAAAATAAGAAAAATGTTTAAAAAGTATAAATTAAAATTTATATGGTCTAAAATTTCATAAATTATCTAATTATGTGAAATTCACAACACATAAGTAATTATTTAAAACAAATTAAAATTTAGAATCTTATTACCACAAATAAAATAAAATTGATTAAATAAGAATAAATCAAGTTGATAAGGTTTAAAATAAATTTCCAACATGTCTAAATTTTATTGTTTAATGATATTAAAACCCCATACCATATATTATTCTAATATGATTCATTTTTGGAGGTTTTTAAGTGGGATTTGATTTATTATAAATTAATATTTTTGAGGTTTCCAAAGGTGCCCCTCTCCTCCCTTATAAAAGGACACCTCCTCCCTCTCCTCTTCAAAACAATTTGAGCCTTCAAGATCTGAAAACCCCTAACCATTTATATTATCCACTTCCCTAGAAACATTCTGAAGGTTCTGGTCTTCTCAAAATACCAACTCTAGTCACTTAAGAGGAAGTTTAAAGGAGTTGCATCGAAGAAGAAGTAATCTCTTCTACCGATTCTTTCAAGTATATTTCTTATTCAACTTCCTATTATTTAGTTGTTTCATTATAAAGTAATAAAATAAGTATCGCTAATATACCTATATGATATTATAAATATGAAACAACCCCATTTAACCTTCTATCAATCCTACGGAAAAAGAAATCACTGCGCGTGCGTACGTACATAATACCGTCTCCACGCCGTGGTGTAATCAGTTTTTTAACCACCACCTTACTTGGATGGGTATAATGGTGTAAATAATAACTATATACGGTTATTATAACATCATAATTATTCTTAGTCATTATATAATCCACTCCAATTCTATTCAATAATTATGGGAATGACATCATCGCTCGTGCGTACGTACGGACTACCGTCTCCACGAACGTGATGAGATTCATTTTACCTGATTAACCATTCAAGTATGATTATAAATTATATATAATAAATAATCATGAAATATATTACATAATAATTATACTATATTTATGTACAAATATGTTTCATTTACTTAATTCCATTCAATTCAATAAGGAAACGAAAACAGCGTTCATGCGTATGTACGACCGACCATCTCCATGAACGGCGTATTTCATTCCATTTATCAATCTATCATATATATTTATATGCTGAATATATATTATATATAAATCATGTTTTACATTCTGGAATTATGTAAATCAGGATATAAGTAATAGTATCAAGAACAATAATTTGAAACACGTACGATAAATGAAACGATTTTACCCAAAACGCGGCTTTAACATGGAATTTACAAAAGAAAGGGTAATATAAAGTCATAAGTGAAACATATATGATATCATAACAATGAATATGATTATGTAATAAGTAAATGACATTATTTAAATCAATATACAGGAGGTTAATATACATACTAAACATATTGGACATAAGGTAAGGGATAACTATTCCAATCTCGTTCTTATCCAAAATTGTTTATTCATAAGTATTTAATAGAGTTATTGTTATAATCCATGTCCATGTTTTATAAAAATGTTTTCATGTATGTTTAATTACCTTTTTACCCATTTTTGGATTTTACCACATTTTTATTGAAGGAATCTTTCTTTTGTTTACCACATAAGGAACTTTTTGACTTTTCTAACAAAAGTATGAGGAGATTGTTTTTTTAACTTATGCGGCATGAACAGATTTTTACAGTTTCATAACACATTATTTTCATGAATCTAAATCTACAATATTTCATAAATATTTTCAAAAAAAATATCTTTCTTTTAAAATTTCATGGAATTTTGTGGAAACAAAATGATTTTGAAGAAGAAAGGATATTTTTCTCAAGAATTCATTTCAAGTGTTTTATCAAAACCATTTTCCATCTAAGATGTAATTATTTAATATGTGTATGTTTCAAGTATAATGTCTCCATGATTTACATGGTTTAACTTTTTTTATGATGAAATGATATCCATTTGTATTATATGGATTATGTTATGATGGGATGAAGTTTATGAAACCCATTTTATTCTTTGGGTTATGATGAATGATTTATGTTTATTTTGTGGCACATGTAAGAATGATTTAAATATGAGATGGGTGGGACCTATATCTCCCTCCAATGCATTGGGTAAAGATTTATATCTCATGAGATAGACATGGCTGGAATGAAAAGTTAATCTGGTTCAGCGATACAGGATTGGAACGAGGAGTGAACTCGATTCAGTAAGGGAATTTGTCCACTAATATGGTCTTGGCAGCAATGCCTTGGCTACTATAGAAATCATATCATGTGATTAATGGTTGTCACAATTAAATGTTTTATTCCCATGCTATTTTATCAATATTATTGTTCCTTTATGATCTATGCCTTATGTACCGCCAAGATTTATTTTTCAAGATTTTGATGTTTAAACTTTATGTTCATGTTTTTTTAAGATCAAATGTATATGATTTGTTTTATTTTATCCATTCTTACCCTTACTGAGCATTTGAGCTCACCATTCGTATGTTTACTTTTCCCCAGGATTTAAAGAAAGGTTTTAGGTAAGAAAATGAAAGGGGAAGATCTTTATGGGATATGTTGAAGATCTTTCACCATGATTAGAAGATTATGTTCCGAGTTTCTAAAGACACTAAAATATTATGGTCCTTCATTGTTGGTTCTTGTTATGTATTAATTATTCCAAAAAATGTAATTTAATGTCTATGTACGTCAAGCTTGGGTCTCCACTAGTTTCCTATAGATTGGATTTACCTCTGAGTTTATTTGAGGTACATAATTCTTTTTAGGTTTCAAAGTTAAAAATTTATATACCATATCCATCTAATTTTTTGAGTCTATAATTTGTTCAGTTGGATGAAAATTTTTCTTATGAGGAATAACTAGTCCAGATTCATGATCGCCTAGAGTAGGTGTTGCAGAATAAGGTGATTCATTAGGTTAAGTTTTTTGTGAAAAAACCCTATGGTTTTAGAGGGAGCATGGGAGTCTGAAAATGCTATGAGAGAGAAATACCCCCACTTATTTGACAAGTAAATAAAATTACAAGGACAGAATTTCCAAATGGGGGAAGGATGTTACATCCAAGGTAATTATAAAATAATACTTTTTGAAATCTATTAATATTTATAAATTAGAAATTAATTTTTCTTTAAATTAGATACTAAGTTTGATAGCGTACCTGACACACAACAATGAGTTTCTCTGAATTCTTATGTTGCACGCAAAACGAGTTATACTGAAAAATAATATATTATTAATAATATTATTTTACATGGTAGATTTGACTACCCATTGTGTTAGAGAGAATGATCAAAACTAACTATATTATCTTTACACATGTTTATTAATTTTTTTTAATTTATTATAATAAATTGAATAAGCTTAAAAGGATAATAAATCCAATTTTAAGAATAAAATACTATTATATTTTTAAAGGTAGTTTTACTAACTTTTAATGGAGAAACCTTTTTAAATCAAGTTTCTTCACATTTATATGTTCTTATTTGACAAAATAAACTTCTTTTTTGTAGAGGGACATTAAAATTTACACTGGTTAAATTTTTGGTATTTTTATGAAAAAATTCATATTTTAATGAATAGTGAAAAACACGGCATTTTAATTCAAAATAGAATTTTCGTATAATTTATTTATTTTTCTAGATTATCCTTTTTCCGGGTTTTATGTTATAATTATATGATATTTTCATCAATTAATCCAATGGAGTTCATTGGATGTATTTTTAAATTAAAATTTAATAGAAAATATTTTTGAACTTTTGAACATTTTACATAAAAAATTGGTTTTCGCGATCCGTCAATGGGATTAGTGTTAAATATAATTTAATTAATCCAGTGAATTGAATTTAAAAAAATGGACATACATGGTTTTATTCAGTATACAAAATGTGGTCTAATAAGATCAAAATATTTTTTGGTGAATCGTAACATTAAAATTTTATTTACCATTGTTGGTATGATCTTGTGACCTTTGGAAGCCAATTGAGTGTGATTTTGACATTTATAACATTTCATTTAAAGTAATGGAAAATATGTCATAAATATGTCTCCCCTTACTAAAACATTTTTAATATTGGGATATATAAGTGATATCATAGTCTATTATTAGTCCATATAAATCTAAAAATATTAAATACATCATGGTAATTTATTTATAATTTTAGAAATAAATAAATAAATTAAATAGTGAAAAAATTATGATGCCCTAATTTATTTATTAAAGAAAGAATCAAATAAATCATGTTAAAAATAATAAAATAAAAATAATTTGAAATATTTGATTCCATAATCAGATTTTCTGAATGACTATGACATGTAAGGATTGAGTTACTATAATTTTTATAATGAATGATGTTGTTATGATTTTTTTAGAAAGTCATGTAATGAATAGTGTCAAAATTGAAATAATTCATTACTTAAATTATAAAATATCTAATTCAATGATTAAAATTTATAAAAATTCATTACTAGATTAAAAAGTTTCCATAACCCTAAAAAATTCTTTAATGGCTCATTCATTGGTCATTTGGCATGATTTTATAATTATTTCAACTTTCGAAATGTAAATTACATAATCAAATAATAACAGTTAAAAAGGTTAAATCAGAAAGATAACAATTAAAAATTATAATTAACATGTCTAATTCTCATGGGATGATTATATATTGACCCCTCTTCATTTTATATTTTAACTAAATATACTTGGACCCACTTGAAATCTAAATAGAATTTATATTAATTTAATGGTTTTAATAATTATAATGGTGCCCCTCCCCTATCCATTTGAATGGAACATGTTCCTATCTATTAATCACACATCAAAACTATTTGGTTCATCCAATATATTCCCAAAAACCTTCTTAGAATCACTCCCCCAATTCACGAGTCTTTATTTTATGCATAACAACCTTTTTAGAGTTTTTAAGGTGTTAGGAAGACAGATCATCCTAAAGAAGGTAATTTTTTTATTTAAGTATTTATATTTTATTTCTTATTCCACTTATTTAAAATATTATTCTTCCAATATTAAATAAAAAATATTGTATCCTCAATATTTTGAGATGTTATTAGGTCAATATCATAACATAAATCCATCTCTACTTCCATTAAATGGGAAGTAATTAATCGTTCGATCGTATGTGCGAACTATCACCTCCATCAACCGATCTAATTAATTTTACTTAACTGTATCATGTGATTGCTTATAATAATGGAATTAATTTTAATATGTGATATTTATGACGTATTAATAATTTTAAAATAATAATTTATCAATTATGTTCTTAGTTTCTATGTGCATAAAAATGATAATGTTGTTTCGTGGATATGTGTGAGCTATCACCTCCACGAAGCGATGTGACTAGTTTTTATTCATGATATCACTTATATGATATATATAGGTATATTTAAATTATTTTTATGATATTAATTAGGTTATGATCATTATTTAATGGTAAAATAATACTCACATTCTTTCAATAATGATCAATGAAAAATGGAAAATGTTACTCATGCGTACGTATGAACCACCATCCCCTTGATTATAACATTTTAAATTTTTCATAACCATACATAATGGTTTGATTTAAAATATAATTTAGGTATAAAATTTATAATAATATCATTAATATTATTTTTTAGATGATAGAATTATGACCACATGGACTGTTTACATCATACCAAGTTTATTTTTGACTCAAGTACCGAATATCGATAAAACATAAGATATGAACTTAAATAACTATATAATTATTGTTATGGAAATAAGTGATATAAAATGAATAATAAACATGAAAAAGGTTCTCAAGAAATAATAAATTAACCTATGTTTATTATTCAAGAATATAAAGGTTGTACGCGATGAGTTGGACTCAAGGTACAAGACTTCATCTCAATCTACATTCTTTAAGGCATATTTCAATGATATACACCAAATTATTTTACATGATGAATAAATAACCCCCTTTAATTTTAATTTCATTAAAAGGATTAATTTTCTATGAATCTATTTACTAAACAACAAAATGAATGTTTTTTTATGACAACAACATTTCCGCCACTGTGACCCTTATTTGATTTTTGGATTCCTATATAATACATAATGTTTTTAAAAGGAAAATAAATACTATATTCCATTTTCATGTATTTTGGTATTTAAAATGGTTTTTATGAGAGATTTATTATGTTAATATCTTGAAATTATATACTGTGATTCCAATGTGTAAATTTTATTTTTCATGTATGCTTGCTAATTTGTTTGGCTTATGTTATGGTTTTTGGGAATTTCTTATGTATATGGGTGGTTTCATAATAAAATGAGTCAGGTGAGCCTGTGATAGCTCTCCAATGCATTGGGAAGTGATATAGAGTTAAATGATAATGTTTATCCTAAAATAATTAGGCAATATACTATGATGGGTATGCCAAATATAACCAGGAAGGTTACTCCCTTTGTAGTTGTGAAAGCTACAATGTTAGTATAATATGTATTCAACAAGTTAAAATTATGATTAATGAATGCTAAGATGTTTTTCAAGAATATTAGGATTTCATGAGGTATGTTAAATAACTTTTGTTTTACATGTGAAAAAAGTGTGATTTTTTGAAAATGTTTTCATGAGTATAAATATTCATAAACTAAAGGTTTCATTCCTTATATATATATATCCCTTAATTAGATTTTGTTCTCATCCCATGTTTTTGAAATGTTTTCCATGTGGTATAAGTATTGTTAAGAGAAAAAAATAAGACAAGATTAATTTTATGAAAAATTTCATCAAGAAAACGAATTCATGTTTTATTTTAATTTTTTTATATTATGAAAGAAATTGATAGTGTGTAGACTTGTCTACTTTGTAATATTTGATATGTTATGTAATTATTATGGACTAATTCTATTAAACTATAAACCTAAAAAGATCCTCAATGTGAATGAACAGAAATTAATGATGTAACTCAAAATTATATAATGTTTAAGGATAGGTCCTTATAGTTATTCATGATGGGGAGGGATAAATCTTGACCCACTTAGGTGCTTAAGTGTGTAGGTGGTTTAATTGCTGCAATATTCTCTACATATAATAAATAAATACACACAAGCACATATATATGTGTTTATATGTATATATATATGAATTCATATTGATATTCATGTAAATTTACATATATTCATAGATGTTTTCAAATATTAATATGCATCTGTCTATATTGTTCTTTATTTATATTTATATTTTCATGTATATATTATATCTGAATATATTTCTATAAAATTATATTTTATTATATATATGTATTTATAAATATTTACATAAATTTATAAATATTTATAAATTATTATATATGTTTATGCATATTTATGTACATTTTTATATAACATGTCTATATATATATACAAATATTTATATGTAACTATAGTTTCATAGTTATTTATAAATAACTTGTAAATAGATATATGGACAAAAATAAGAACAGACACATATATATATATATATATATTTTTGTGTGTGTGTGTGTTGGTATGTATATATATTTATATATATTTGTATATTAATGTATGTTTAGTCAGCACATCAATGGCTTGGTAGAGGGGTAAATACTTTGTAGAATAATCAAGAGTTATGAGTTTAAAATATCACTATACACATGTAGATGCTTGATTTTACTAGGAAGGTCTAGTTGGGCTATGGAACAATGATAATAATATATAAAAAATATAATTTTTTCACAAAAAATTTAAAAAAATAAAGCTAATTGTTTAGATGTCGTACTAAAAACCATCACATAATCATTTCATGACTGTTTTTGAAAGATTGATTTGATTGTCTATTTTTTTCTCCATGAGCCTTTAAATAGATGATTGTGGACAGATCAATGATTCTTGGGACTATGGACCCTTGTACCTCATTTTTTCTTTATCAAAATGTTTTTTATGGATCAAAACTAATTTTTTATTTTGTATACCATAATTTTGGAACATTAATGGAATTTAATATTCATTTTAAGAGAGTATTCTTATAATTTTTTCTATGTTGAATTAATTTATTCCCCAAGATTACATTGATATGGATATTATGGTGTTTTAGATTGAAATATACTTAATATAATATAAATATTTATATAGGCACACATAGTTTCATATGTTTACATATACAAATTTAATTATGTAAAAGAATATTATGTGGTTGTATATATATATATATATTAATTTATATAAATCTCTGTATATTTATCTATATCTATATGTATTTATATTTATGTATTAATTTATATATACATATATATATTTATTTTTATATATTAGGTGGATATACAAGAATATACACACAAACATATATATTTAATCTAGTCATTTCTAAAGCCATCCAAGATGAGCCTTCCTCAGATGGACATATGATGGCATTTTGCATGGAATCTCAATAGTCTGAGACAAAACATACTTTGGTGGCTTCACTAGGTGATGGTTTTTTTGATTACATGACTCTTAGTTGTGATCTTGATGGATGTATCTTAAATGAAGGTAATTTTATTTCTAGGATGGTGTTCCAAGACCAACTGGATGACCTTCCAGAAGTAAGTAGGTTGTATACTATGTTATTCCTCTCAACTTTTGTGTTACAATTGTTCAGTATGATTTATATCGGATGATTTACAAGGTATTAATTGTCCCCGATTCATGAATTACTTTAGGGAGTTATCATTTGGATGTGGGTAAGGCTGCAGATTCTAGAAACTATGGGATCTCAAATGGGGAAATCAGTCAAATTCTAAGCTCTATAAAGTATATTGTTAGTGTTTCTATATATTCTTAATAAGAAACTATATCTAATAATATTACGGTGAATTTGAAAGATTATTTTAACAGGAACATCATTATTGAAACCCCTCATTTCAGCAGGACAGAGGATATCTCTTTGGAGGGAAATGATAGAACATCTAGCTTAATTTCATTGCAAGTCAAGGCATCCATGGTGAAGTGATAAATAATCCTTTATAAGTTCTCTTTTAAGGTCTCTGAATTTGATGTAAAATCTTATAAAAATAGATACAAAGTGTCCCAAACCTCTCTTGTTCTAAACACTATGAAAGATACTTCTTAGAGGTCCACTGAGGTGTCCACTTCCGATTAATTGTCCATGTTTGACCCTTATGGTCATGCATGTTCTCAATTAGATAAGGAAAGTGACTTAAAGCTAGTATTAGTTAGTAATGTGGGTTGAATATCAATAGATCTATTTTACCATGATTAATCATATTGGGATCATAAACTGAGACAACCCAAGACATGGAGAAGAGAATTACATCCATGTGGCATAGGTAATCTCCCTGATTGTGGTGGTCTAGGGTCCCATCAAAATACAATTCTTCATTATTGGTAATATTTCTTATAGATTCTAAGTACAACCCATTAGTTTTTCCATTCTAATTTTTTTTTTCTATTTTCATAATATGGGTGGGTTTATCATGCATGACTTCATCCTCCTCCTGTACGTGTTCTGATTTTTGACAAAGGGTCTTCTACCCCATCTTGTTTTAAATATATATATATATATGAATATTTATATGTATCTATTTATATATATATATATAACTAATTCACTCTATGAAATTAAAAGAATACCATGTTCGATAGCGTATATAACATTCCACATTGTTCTTAAAAGAACCATGAAATAATATTATTTTATTATTGTTATAAAAAGATGTTAATTTAGAGGGTATAGATATAACAAAATAAATACTGATTAATATATATATATATATATATATTTCATAGTCAATAATATTATATCAAAAAAATATTAGTAAATAAGCACTCAATTTTTAGTAATGATATTTTATTATTAAATGTACGTTTTCTTCAAAAATGGGTTATAATGATTTTTTATGTAAATATATTCTAATTAATTTATATAAATTCTAAATTATTTATTTGATGAAAATTCTATATTTTTTTAAATAAACTTATCAAAATTAACTTAGGGTGAAATTTTAGTATTTTTTTTGAAATAAATTCTTTTTAAGTGAATAGTGAAAAGATATAGATTTTTCAAATACTGGAAATTATTTTAAATTAAATATATTAATTTAAAAGTACCATTATATTTTTGATTAGTTTATAAATTGAAATATGATCCATTTTATTTATAATAATCTAATTAATTCCATTTGAATCAGTAATATTCATGATTTTGATATAATTTAATATTTATACTTAAATTTTCATTTTTCTAAAATGTTTTTTTCATTGAGTTTTATGCATTTATATTAGAATTTTATTTTACCAATTCCAAAAATTTAGTCTTGAATTTTGTTTTCATATTTTTAATCATAAGGTCCATATTTAGTAAATAGTTCCATTTTTTATTCTATATGAATAGTAATAATAGTAAATTTTTGTTAGAATGGTAAAGTTAAAATTAGTTAAATATGGTAAAAACTATTTTAATAAGTCTTAAAATTCATCCAAAAACTTTCTATTTTTTATTTTTATGAATCTATTTCTTCTATAATAATTTAAAATTCAAAAATATGGACGTTTGTATCCTTTTAACTTTGATTTTGACCCCTATAATATTTAAGTAAAATATAAAGTCAAAAACCACTTTTGTACTCTTAATATCTATAATATTTTCTAAAAGCGATAAAAACAACATACTCTCGATTTTAATTTTTTATTTGAATTATGAATTAACCTTTTATCAAGGTAATTTTTTTAATTTTTTATTGATAAAATAATTACTTTAAATGCTTACACAACTGACACACAATGATTGTACAAGCAATATAAAAATCAATTAAATTAATTTAAAAACAAAAGAAGTAATATATTATGGGTGATTTATAGTTTAAAATGAAATTTATAGGTGAATATAATATATAATGGATATGTAAAATATTATATAGTCAAATTAAATTATGTTCCTGTTGTTTTCAAAGTCATATTATATAAATAGATCTTAAAATGATATCAATAGTATGTTTTGATAAGAATATTTTATTAAATTATTTGGAAATAATAAAATTATTAAAAGATAAGATGTATGATGATAAATCATCTAAAATGTCATCCATTTTCCAATAATGAGATTATTTTTATCTTATATGTAAAATTATAACCCTTAAATTTTTAAAAAGTCTTTACTATATTTAAGAACAAAATGTTTTCACCAACGGGTTAAACCAAATGAAAAAGTTTAAAAAGATATATAAATATATTTAAATTTTATAGAATGGATATATTAATACCATTTTACCATTATATTAGAATCCATGTAATTTTGGAACCATTTGACATTAGTTAGAGACATATTATATTATAATATTCATTGTATACCAAAAAATTACATTAATAATATTTAATAATAAAAATTATTTTATTAAATTATATAAATTCCTAAAAATACAACCTTTAGCCATTTTAATGTTATATTATTGGAAATATCAACCATGGTCCATTTCAGGGTAACTTTTCTTATTGGTGTAAATTTCATTACCCCTAAAGATTAAGAAACATTAAAATCATGGTAATTCTAAAAATGGTTAGAGGAGGTTTAAAACTAAGAGACAAGGGGGAAAAATAATGAAAATATGTAATAAATTTATTATATTCTATTATTTCGACACATAAACATATTATCTTACAATTATATAAATCTGGAGCCACTTTTTCATGGATATTTAATTTATATTAATTTAATATTTTATAAAATTTTAAGAGTGCCCCTCTCCTCACTAATAAAATTACACCAAGTCTCCTTCAATATTCACAATATTAGAGACCTATAGATCTAAAAATACCTACCCTAATATCATCCTAGAGTCATATAACCCTTCTTAGATCTAATTTTCTTTCATAAATACAATCCTTTAAAGGCTTAATGTGTATTCCAAAATATGTTTCTCAACGAAGAGGTACAACTCTTATCCAAGGATTTTCAATTTTATTTACCCTTATATATCATATAAATCCATGGTATCCATTCTAAAATAATGGATTTAGTATCTTTAATATACATGATTATTATGATGATGATGAAACAACCATTATCCACATCCTTTTCATCCTATTCAAAGTGAAATCATCAATCTTACATACATTTGGCCCACCATCTCCACATAGCAGTGTAATTCATTTTTCATCACTATTTTAATTGGATGGTCATAAATATGGAACTTATGAATATATATATATATATATAACACATTTATGAAATTATTTTACTTTTGGAATTATAATATCATATCTTCTTTCTTACATTTTAATCTTAAGAAAATGATAACGTCACTTGTGTATACGTATAGATTACCACTGCCTTTAATTGATGTGATTAAGTTTTAATTTAGTATTTATATGGATGTTAATAATGATATATTTATTGAATATATATGATATATATGAGATAATCATAATTCTTTAATGGAGAATTATTATTTAAATTTCTTTCATTCCATTCACTAAAAAGTTAATACATCATTCATGCGTACATTTAGACTACCATATTCATTAATGGTGTTATTAAGTTTCCAATTTATACCATTAATTTATAAATCTAAATTTATTTTTAGTGAATATATATGATATTTATATCAGGATTCAAATTATGGATATGATTTATCAATGATCAAGTACAGGGACCAAAACTACTGAACTAAAACATCCATAAAGAAAAAAACATTTAAGACTCAAAAACGATGACTTTTGAAGGTTAATATCGTGTTCTCATACACTTTATTCCCTTGTTATGCTTAAATGATCACTGATATCTACCCTTTTTACCCATACAATGAATTTGAGTTCACCATTTATTATGTTTTATTTTCCCTAGGATATGATGAAATGTTTTATTATGTGTCTAATAAGGGTTCTAGTTGTGAATTAATAAGTAGGAGAAAATAAATATTTTTATGAACTATTTGTTTATGTATCCATGTTTCCAAAGACACAAAACATTTATGATTATTGCATGGATCGTAATTTTATGTATCTAATGTCTATATATTAATATGTAATATTTTTTATGGAATGTATGGGTTTTTATAATAACTATATATGTGTGTCTTTATATATATTTATATAATTTTATTTATATTTTTATAAATTTATATATACTTATTTATATTTATATTTATTTACATTGATTTATATTTATTCCTATTTTTTGGTATTTATATATATATATTTATAAATAAATAAATAAATAAATATTCCTATATATATAATTATAAATAATTATATGTGTGTGTGTGTATATTTATGCATATTTATATTTATATATGGTTATAGATATTTATATCTATTTATTTATATTTATATACAATTATATATATTATATCAATAAATATGTGTGTGTGTGTGCTTGTAATTATAAATATATACATGTGTGTGTGTGTGTATTTATAAATTATGAATAAATATATTTACACATTGTGTGTGTATATATATGTGTATATTAATGATTCTTTAGTCACTACATAATGCATTTGGTGGATTGGTAAAGTCTTTGTAGAATAACCTGTAGGTAAGGGGGTCAAACATCGCCATAATATATATATATATATATGTGTGTGTGTGTGCTTGATTTTTAGGGTGGGTCTAGGTCGGCCAGGGAATGGTGGGAATTATTAAAAATTATTATTATTTAATACAAAGATTTAAAATCACTATGAAATCATTTCATGATGGATTTTTTAAAAGCATGACCCAATTTTCAGTTTGGGATCCACAATCTTCCAAACCAAGTCTTATAAAAAGAACTATGACGTTTGGTACAGGAGAACCTCATACCCCATTTTTTAGAGTAAAAAAAGTTTTCAAGACCTCCAGACCTGCTATTTTTTTTGTTATTCTACACTACTTGATGAACAAATTGATAAATTTATACATTGTTTAAGTGGGTGTTAGTGACTTTTCTTAGTAGAGATTGAATTTATTCACAAAGGTTAAATTCATATATATATTTTAATGTTAAATTTTTTCTATATTTCATATTACATCATTACATATATATACATATTTCCATATATTTACATATATAAATTTAATTGTGTAAATAAATATTTAAAATCATAAGGAAATATTATTTGGGTTTCTGTATATATATATATATATTTGTGTTTATATTTATGTATCATTATAAGTAGTTTTATATGTATTCATATTCATATTTATATTTAATTATATATATGTTTATATAAATTTATGTATATTTATTTATAATTATATAAATTTATAGATTTTCATATGTATTTATGAATATTTATATATATCCATATGTATTTGTATATATATATACATACAAATTTATTCATAACTATAAGTATTTTTTAATATATATATATTTATTTATTTAATTTGGACATATATACATATATACATATATTCATTCATTCATAAAAACATACAAGCATACATACATATATATGGACACACAAACAGACATATAGACACACACACACACATAAAATGATAAGTACAGATATATATATATATATATCTGTGTGTTTGGGTGTCTGTCGAAATAGGAGAGGGTAGAGCTAGAATGCCTTATCTCATTTATTATAATAAATAATGAAGTACATTAGTGTATATTGGGGCTGAACATAATAAAAATATCCCACATTATGAAAAAAAACATTCACATATTGTGAGTGACACCCACCAGTAAGCTGCAAGTGAACTTATGAGAGATAGTGTACCCATGAAATAATGAGAAACTCTTTCATCTTGACCATGATGATGTATCCTCTTCACAATGTCTTAGACTTCTTCCATGTACCATAGTCATAATCTGAAGACACATAATTGAAGCCATCTTTCACATCACTTGATCTTTGTGAGCCTACATTGAGTGATAATTAAGATCTAATATTCAATGAATATACTCCAAGTGACCTCGGTTTCCTAAAGAATATTTCCCCAGTAAAGTATTCTTAAAAATAATTATAATAATCCACACTAGAAAAAGGTGTTTCCAGGTCATCAATATTGTTGACATTTCTCAGGGACTCCTTAACATCCTCCTTCAATTCTATTTCTAATGCACTTCCTTATTGACCCTCCTCACTATTTTTGGAATCAAGAAACATAATGGAGTTATGATTATGAACCTTAAAACTCACCTATAAGGGTGATAACATACATACATTTCCATATTTTCCTTTATTACATACTTCCCTAGGAGAATCTTCCAAATAAGCAGCATGTACACGAGTATTAGAACCCATTACCTTAGCTTGAGATCCATTGGTTGAATCCAATTAGGGAGTTACACTCCATGGGGCCAATTAAAACTTATTGGAAGGAGGATAATACCCTACTTACAACTTTTAATAATTCATACTAGAATTATTATCAATAGTATTGTTACATTAGCCAATTTATTGCTTTATGTTTTTTAAGTATGTTCATTTTGTCAAAAAAATTGACTGAATCCCTTTTCCCTTCTATAGTGTAGTGAAAAGAATCAAGTCCTAGTACTTTACTATTGGATGATAATATTTCTTAGACATTAGTCTCATTATAGATTCAATATTTAGTTTATTATTTCCTTTGAGAGCTTTTGAAGCTATTATTTTCCCCCAAAGTAGTTTTTGGCCAGTAAGCTCTTTTGTATCTATTTTAGTAGTGGATAGATCCTGAAATTGTTCAAAACTATATTCTTAAAACCGCTTTTCATATTAATAATATCATTGAATTTAATCCATTAATGAGAATCTATCACCTCATTTGATATGTCGGCCCATGTCTTATGACCCTTCCCTTGAACATTAGAAATGTATTGAGATGTCTCTACAACACTAATTGCCTCTTACTCAATAGTTTATAGAGAAAATTTCCCCTACTCATTAGTGGTAATTTGAGAAAATTCTAACTGAGCATCCCTTGTACTTATAACAAAGGTACCAAGTACCACCAATGATACAACAACAACATCAAAAAATATATAAGCAATCGTATCCCTGAAAGCACCCTTCGTATTCTTGAATCTATAATTGTTATAAACATTTAAATTTCATAGAAGAAAACATATACCCCTAAAAAGATTTCATTGAGATGTTCTATTAACTACCATTTAGTAAAATGGAACAAAATCACTGATATTTGGTATCCAAATCTAAATAAATATTTATAGTGGATAGGAGAACATTGTTTATTTTTTGTAGTTGAGATCCACCTCCATAAAAATTTGATCAAAATAAATAAAATGAGAAACTTTTGTAGCTATCATAAATTTTAATAAGAAAATCCCTTTCACTGATGTGGTTTCAAAAAGTATACATGGACATCACATGATCTAATTCATGCTAAAAACATAAATCCAAATTTGGGTTCTATTTCTATGAATTGAAAATAGATTAAAATTGAGTTCTTATTCATTAATACCTAGTGTACCTATCTTGGGGGATATCAAGAAGAGGGCACATGTTATCATGTTCTAATCGTCAGAGGTAAACAAGATGTGGAAGTACCACACCTAATAGGCATTCACTTCCAGTCTTTGAATCCCCATAATATGGAAAGATAATAATAAATATCTTTAATACTCCATGGTTTGTTACTCAGGGAAAAAACTTCTCAGAATAATAAAGAATTTTTAAATATTATACCTATCAAGATTATCTTCCTTGTTATAAATAATATGAGTAGTAATACCCCATATGATTATATTCTCAAAAACACCATCAATGGAAAATATTTTGTTTGGAAAATTCACTTCACCCAAAATAGATACAATAGAGGATAAGGAAACTACCTTCAAATATATTAGAAACCTAACATTATCCATAGGATAAAATATATCCCCTTTTTAATATGAAGAACATATGTCATGGGAGACATAATGTAATAAATAGATGTTTCAATGGGATTTCAAACGGAAATAGGTTCAAAATTCGACTGAAGTTTTGGAGTCATGAATAATCAATCCTTCACGAAACGCAAGGGTATCACAAAATTCAATGGATTGTTGTATAACTTCATATTACATGGATACGATTATCCATCAAACATTATATTTCTTGACATTTTTGGTTGTTATAAATACCCAATTGATCATTTATTTTAAGGGATGGAGACCTTTGGACTTCCATCATAATCTATGAATTCTTAAAACATCATCCTATTTAAGCCAAAGTAGAAATGGATTCCTATAGGTATATATCTTTCATGAAAGTCATACCATGAGTACCTTAGAACCTAATACCATTGTGGAGTTGATATTATCTATGTATTAGGCCCCTTTTGATTGGTGAAAATATGTTATTCCATATATGTTTCCATGAGATCACCATATTTTGTGTAACCAATCCCATAAGAACTAGGGAACCACCCTTAGTGAGGGTACCCATGTTTTTTGAAGGCCTCAACAATATGGCCCCATCCATCATGAAACGTATCCTTCTTGAAACTCACCTCTAATACCCCTACAAGATTCATCATTTTATTATGAACACTGTTATGAAAGTTAAGTTTCCATGATCCTGGTTCCTATTGAATCTAAGGCTACTCCTGCCTTGATCATCTTCATGATCTGTATTATTAACCATTGTGTCCATACCCTCTACTCAAATCATAGTTTGAAATTTGTGTCACCAATTGGTCATAACCATAGGTACCCTAACTTTTGGATTCCTAAATGCCTCTCTAGAAATCATCCCATTATAGGAAACCAATTAACTTTCCATTCATTGAGGGATATTGTCATATCCACCTCTCCTCCCTCCATAGTCGGGAATGGGAATCCCTCGGTGTAACCCACATCCACATTTTAGATGAAAGACATTAAACTATATTGAAATATTATCCAAGATACCAAACATTAAACTCCATATCACTCACATCTGAGCTACAAGACTTTAAATTACATAGCACTCACTTTTTAGTCATATGAAGTCAAACTGCATGAAAACAACTTAGTCATAAATCCTTAAGCTACATGCCAATTTCTTCAATGCATAACATTATAATATATAATTACCAAATTTAAAAAACATAATATGCCTCATGTGAAATAATGGGATGATCCCTCATTAATCTTGATAGATTCCATGCATAATCTCCCAAAAATCCCTTATTGTTTCTTCTTTCATGACACTAGAGTCCATGATACACAATGTTAAACTACTTGAATAGTCCCACTGTATTACCAGAAAACCATTAACCCAAAATATTTCGGATTTTATCCCTATATAATCATATCATATATATATATAGACCCTATACTTTTACAAATAACATTATATGATTTTAAGCATAATTATACATCAGAGTACAAGCCAAAGATCATAAAGTCTAGTGTCTTGTAAGACTAGGTGAATAATAAAACATTATAAAAACAAAATTTTATTTAAACTCCTTAATGAGATCCTATATTATATTGTGATCATACATCTACATAGGATAACCAGGGGATAACATGAAAAAGGGATGAGCTAAAATCTCAGTAAGGGAAAAACTATAAGAATAAATCATTAGCACATGGGATAGAAGGCATTACATGAGGATACAAAAGTCATATAACATATGGGATCTGTACATATAAACAAGTTATAATTTAAAAATGGAATCATAGAAATGTGGCAGAAATTCAAAACATGAATTTAGTACTAGTCAAGGATAACCACCAAGACCATTTCCTATAGTAGTTCATGCCAAGGCTAATTGCGAAGACTGTTGCACAGAGTAGCACAAGCCAAGACTAACCACCAAGACCGTCGCACATAAAGTCTCATGAGACTAAAATTTACCCAATTAATTGGATAAATATTTGATTGAACCATCTTAAATTTCATGAATATGTTTTCCACATGAACAATCATACACAATCATAAGGGATACCCATATAAAGAATTGGGAACCACAATCATGACGTAAAGAACAACCAATGGGTGTATCATGAAAGTGTCCACAAAGAATGGAATTATAAAATACATGGATGATAATAAGGTAAAATAGGAATATATAATGGTAAGTGATGTCAAACAGAAGTGATAACATGTGGGAAATATATTTGGGAAATTTTATCATTAAAATATTTTTGTGCGGTTTTAAGGAAAATACTATAGAGATTTTAAAATAGAAAAGAGAATAATATTTTATATAAAAAAATAAATTAACCAAGAAGGTTTTAATAATAAAGATTATGATTTTATAAGGAAAATTGTTGCTTAAAACGAAGGATATAATTCTCATGAAATTTGGAAAAAATTGGGAATTTCCCTTAAAATGACTGCTTATTTGGGAGTATCGAGGAGGGATTCACATAAAAGAATTTATATACCAAAAAGATAGTGAGGGTAGATCTTGAAACATTATTTTTGATAATATAAAAATCATTTATAATTTTAACATAAAAATAAAATACAACTTCATTTGGGTAAAAATAAATATAGAGCAACCTAAAGGAATAAAGGTTGTTCGGGTAGAATTCTTTACGGATTATCTGCATAGTATCAGGTGTACATAAGAGGGATTAATGAGAGATAATGGGTTTTATCATCCCTTATAAATAATGGGGGAAGTATTGGGAGGTATGAAATAGTACCCCATCATTATAGATTACATATAAAATGGAAAATCATAGAAGAAATTCTTGAATAAAAGTGAAATGGAGAGGATCCCTTACCTTAAGTCTGATGGTGATATTTTCATGAACTTAATGACCTCAAAAATCATATTAGGTTCATTAATTAATAATTATAAAACCTATTATATATTTAAAATATTAATTATATCCTTTTATGTTAATTTATAACCATTTTTATTGGTTATGAGGTTCAATTTCATTTTTCAGGTTTGCTTGCTTGCTTGGTTTTAATGATCAGTTAATGTTCGGATAAACAAGTATGATGAATGTGGTTTTACAGAATTGAAGTCATGTTTCATTATTTAACATATATAAGGTTACATGGTTTAAAACTTAATTTGGTTACTTTAAGTGATGTTTAATCATTTTAAAAAATTTTAGCGACATCCTTTTGGGTTAATTGGCGGGTTTTTACCACAAAGAATGCATTTTGTTCTATACTCCAAAACCAAGTGTGAAAAAGGACTATAGAACAATATATGATACATAAAACATATATTATGGTCTTTCTAAACCATTAAAACGGTTTCATGACCATAATTTATGATGGTAATGGAAATTGATAACCCGTCGTCCTTGATTGTGAAAAATTAACACATCTCAAATAGTGTTTTCATTTCTTTCAGATAAAAGATGGGGAAAAGATAGAAGATAATGAATTATATAATTATAATTATAAAATTCCTGTACATATACTTCACTGGAGTTATCATTCCATCTTGGTTAAGGAAGGTGATGAAAAAAACAAGAAAACAAAAGAACTTAAAAGAAATAAAAGAATTGGAATGAGGAATTTACCTGTTGAGTTTACCTCCATTGAGAGCCTTTTAAGGGAAGAGAATTTAATATTTTTAAGTGACTAGGGGATTTTGGATGTGTTGAAGGATCTTGGAAAGATATTTTGAAATAATATTGGCAAGGAACAAGGCTTGAGAGGAGTGAATAAAAGAGGTAAGGATGGGGGGTATTTATAGTGGAGGGGAGGAGGGTCTTCATAATATTATAGTCATTAATTTATTATTTCTTCACAAGACAAGAAATAGTGAGTATTAAATGACCTAGAATAGTCATAAGTGAATTTGAGTTTGATATTTGGGTCCTTAAATCACTTATCATGTCAGAATAGTGTATTTAAATTATAATGTATTTATATGGTAAATTAATGTATTTTACTATTCCCCAAAAATTCAAGTATTTCATGAAAATCCCAAAAAGTCACCCAATTATTTTTTCAATGTGTAGAATCCAAAAATGAAATCTATTTTTCAAAAATAATTTTCTAAATATGATTAATTTAATATTTAATTAAAATTATAATTTATTCTAGAAAACCATTTTAAAACATTTATTTACCTATTTTAAAATATAGATACATCATTCTTTCACTTGAATCTTATTTTTATAATATCATAGGTAATTTTACCATTCATTAGGGTATATAACTATTCATAAGGGTAACATTACTATTTATAGGGGTATGTTATTATTCACTAAAAATTTTGTTTTTCTTATCAGACTCCAAACATCTTACTGATCGCAACCGTGATAGTCAGGTTTTCAAAATTACAAACACAAAAGTGTCAAAATTATGATTAAAGGTCACATAGTACTTAGTAGTTAATTTTATTGTGATTTCATGTTATTATATGAAATATTTATAAGAAAATAGTTTCCATATAAAAAAACTGGGTCTTTACATTCTTCCCCGTTTCATAAATTTCTCCCTCAAAATTTTGTTTTTCATTCTCGGCCATAAATAGGTGTAGGTACCTTTCCTTTAGTGCCTCCTCCAGTTCCCATGTATCCTCATCATACTTATGGTTCTGTCATAGTACCCTGACTAGGTGAGTAGCCTTATTTCGTAGAACTTTATCTCTACGATCCAAGATGTTCACTGGCTACTCTTCATAAGAAAGATCATCCTCCAACTGTACCACCTCTGAAGAGAGTACGTGTAAAGGGTATAATATGTTATTTCTTAAAAGGGATACATGAAAAAAATCATGTAAATTAGATATGGTATGTGGATGTTCTATTCAATAGGCCACAACCCCGACATGATCATGAATCTCTAAGGGGTTGATGTACCTGGGGATTAGCTTCCCTTTCTTTCCAAAACTCACGAAATTCTACCATAGAGAAATGCGTAGAAATACCATGTCTCTAACTTTTAACTCAAGGTATCATCGATGATTATATGCATAAATATTATATTGATATTGGGCTTCCTTGATATACTTCTGAATGGTTTTCACCTTATCCACTATTTCTTTGACCATTTGAAGTCCTACCAACTTAAACTCACCGACTTCATCCCAAAATGTTGGTGTTCAACACCTTTTCCCATAAAAGGACTCATATGGTTCCATTTGGATTCTTGAGTGGAAACTATTATTGTAGGAGAATTCTACCAGTGGAATATGTTAGTCCATACTCCATTGAAGTCCACAGAAGATGCTCTCAACATATCATACAATGTCTGAATAGTTTGTTCAGATTGTCCATTAGTTTGAGGATGATATTCCATACTGAAGTTCAGTTCAGTGCTTAGAGCATGTTGGAGACATTTCTAGAACTTTGAGTTGAATCTCAGATCTCGATCAGATACTATAGATAGTGTTACTCCATGGAACCTTACCACTTCTTTAATATATATCCGTGAATCTTGATCTAATGATAAGTACTCTAAAATCACGATAAAGTGAGCTGTCTTTATAAGATGATCCCTAAAGACCCATATAGCATTGTTACCTCTGGATGTCCTTGGAAACCTAGTGAAAAAGTCCATACTAATTTTCTCCCACTTCCATTTGGTATGGGTAGTGTTTTCATAATCCCCTTAGACTCTTTCCTCTCATCCTTCACTTGTTAACATACCAGACACTTTAATGTATATTCATCAATCTCCCTTTTCATATTTCCCCACCAAAAGTTTTCTCGGAGACCTTGATACATCTTTGTGCTCCCTAGGTGGATATAAAATGTCGAGCTATGTGCATAATTCAAAATATCCTTATTTTTCTAGGGATCAGATGGTACACATAATCATGATCCAAACCTTACAACTCCTTCCTCATCAATCCTAAACTCTGAGGATTTCCTATTTCTGATAGCTTCCACCATTTTCATAATTTCCACATATTTTCTTTGAGCATCCATTATTTTCTCCAGAAGGGATGGTTGAGAAATCATTCAATAAATGATTGATGATGTTCCTCTTTTAATTATTCCCATTTCCATCCTCTAAAAATCTAAGAAGATCAGATCCTTTTCAATTCTCATCAGTGATAAAGATGCAGGATCCTTTCTACTTAGAGGATCCTCCACCTTGTTTTCCTTATCGGGATGGTAGTGGATTGAGAATTCATAATACTTGATGAGATCTATCTATCTTAATTAGAGCATATTAATATTATTTTGTGTGAATATATATTTTAGACTCTTGTGGATAGTATATATCTCACACTTCTCCCCATAGAGATAATGCCTATAGATTTTCAACGTAATGATCACCACCGCCAAATCTAGATCAAGCGTTGGATAGTTTTTCTCATGTATTTTCAGATTTCTTGAGGTGTAGGATATCAATTTTTCAATTTCCATCAGCACATATCCTAATCCTTTCTTTGAAGCATCATTTTACACCACAAAGAGTTATCCACTTGTTGGGAGTGTGAGTACTGGTGTAGTGATAAGCCTCTTTTTCAACTCCTTGAAACAGTATTCACATTCCTATGTCTAGAAAAAATTACTCCATTCCATGTTAGCTTGGTCATTAGGTTTTAAAATAATTAAAAGTTCATCACAAATCATCGATAATACCTAGATAGACCTAGAGAGCTACAGATTTCCATTACATATGTTGGCCTCAGCCACTCTTCAATTGACTTTGTCTTGGAAGGGTCCACATATATCCTTTTTCTAGTGATAACATGCCCCAAGAATGATACTTCATCTATCCAGAACTCACATTTACTATACTTTTCATACAACTTATCCCTTTTCAAATTATTTAACAAAGTACTCAAATGATCCTCATGTTCCTCCTTACTCTCAGAGTATATGAGAATATTGTCAATAAAGAAAACCACAAATTGCCGAGGTGATAACTAAAGACATTATTCATTAAATCCATGAAAATTTATGAATCATTAGTGAGTCTAAATGGAATCACTATGAATTGTTAGTATCCATACCTTGTTCGAAAGGCAGCCTTCAGAATACCTTCCTTCCACACCTTTAATTGGTGATATCCAAACTGAAGGTCCACCTTAGAGAAATAATTAGCCCCATGAAGTTGATCAAATAAGTCATCTATCTGTGGAAAGGGATACTTGTTATTTATTATGATTTTATTGAGCTCATTATAATCAATGCAGAGGCACATTAATCCATTATTCTTCTTGACGAAGAGGAATGCTGCACCCCACGGTGAATCACCCGGGCGTATAAAAACTTTTTCTAGATTCTCCTGTAACTGCTTCTGTAGCTCCTCCAGCTCTATAGTGTCCATTCATTAAGGTTTATTTTATATAGGTAGAGATCCAGGAATAAGTTGATTTGATAACTCAACCTCTTGATGAAGAGGAAGGCCATGAAACTCTTTAGGGAATACATCAGTGTAATCCCTCACGATGGGCATGTCTTTAAGAAAGATTCACTTCTTTGTCCCAATCATTTGAGAAAGGCCAGCTTGCTCATAAATAATTAATATCCCCAATTGAGAAAATGATTCAAAAATAGATTCACATTTCTCTTAACATGTTTAAAGAATCAGGTGATGATTCAGGATGTGAAGAGTGATCCCCCTTTACCAACAGTTGATATTGTATTTGTATAAATATATCCAATCGATGCACAAGATAATATCAAACTTGACTAAAGAAAGTATGGTGAGATTTTTAGGGGGTTTTAGTACACAAAAGTTAACCAGGAAGGAGTTATAAACCATGGATCCAATAATTTACCCATTTTTTGTTCCCACAAATTACTTTTCCTTCAAATTTTTAGGTGGTGTTTGAATAGTTCTACTAAACATACAATATATGAAATAATTCAGAGAACCAGAATCAAATAGTATGTTCTCTATTATTGAATGAATAACAAGTGTACCTGTCGCCACATCATTGTTTGGATCCACCATAGTAGTAGTGATAGCATAATTCCTTCCCTGTTTCCTGGGTGGTTTTTATTGATTTCATCCGAAAACCCTTGGCTTAGGGAAATTGTTTGCATAATTCCCATGATCCTTGCTGTTTTAACACTACACTACAGGCTTAGTGTTGATCAAAAAAATCTTTTAATCTTCCACACTAGTGGGATTATTTATATCCCTTGAGCAGTTCTTTTCTAGATATCCCATCTTTTAAAATTTTAAGAAATTCCTAGTTCCATTTAGACAGTTCCCAGGATGCTTCTTCCCACAACTTTTAAAAGTGGGATATTTGGGCTTCTATACATCATGGGATTTTTTTGTTGAACCACCCATGTTTTGATCCATTTTATCTTTTCTTATCATTGGGCCCATGAGACCACTGCGAGTCTACAATATCCATTTATACCTCGAGGGTACAACGTACAATATCTTCATAACTGTCAAATTCTCTGATCACCAACACCTTTCATTGACTCAGCTTTAGAATGATAAAGAAGCGATCCACCTTGATTTTGGTGTTCATGATAATGCCATAGGCATACCTTTCATGCCTTGTAAAGTTTGTTTCATATTCCCCAATGGACTCATCTTCCTTCTACTTGAGTCCAAGTAATTCTCTTTCCATCTTGAGATAGAGGGTTTGAGGAAAATATTTATTGAAAAACATACTATTGAATTCCTCCCAACCCATAGAATCTATTTCCTCTTGGGTCTATGTATTATTGATCATTTTCCCCCACTGATCATCTTCCCCATAAAAACAATAGACCAAAATTAACACTTTCTCTTATTCCGAGCACTGGAGGATAAAGAATATCTTTTCAACGGAGTTAATCCACTATTCCACAAGGAGGGGATCAGAAGATCCACTAAACATGGGAGGCCATTTCCGCATGAATTATTCTATGAAATCTTTCTCTTTCCTTATAGGAGGAGGGAGTTTCACATGGTTTAAGTTATTATTCATAACTTGAGCCAGCTCAGCAAGTTATGTCATGATGTTTTGAGTACCATTTCGCAACATATCAGGCATTTCATTATGAAAATCTTAACATTTCCAATCAAATTGGTTGATGGAACGTGTTCTTATATATCCCTCCATTAACTAATAAAAATAATGTACAATTAGAGGGCTTGACTACTTAGTTATTGAACATAAAAAGGAAACTATTGAACACAAAAGGATAAAATTATAGAGAAGAAGTATATCTTAACTTGTGGTTCCTTAGGTTTAAATCTAGGTTATTGTTGATCTATTTCATAACTTATTTTCTTATGGGATTTTTTATTCTCTTAATTATGGTTTGTAATATGCTGAGAAATTTACCAAATCATATCCCCTAGGAGTGTCAAACCAAGAGTGCAGCAAGGCCCATTGTCATGTACCAGGATACCCCAAGTCAATATTGAAACTCCTTGTCGTGGTTTTCACTCATAGGTACATTTGAGCCAAATCCACCTCTACCTGTTTTTATCCAGGCACGGATGTATTTTTATGATAAACCACTTACTCTATACTTACCAAAATTTAGCGATGTTTTATTATACTTCAACTCATCCTTAAGGGCATCACTATGGTTCTATATTCCAAATCTCAAAAAATAACTAAACCATCCTATGATACCAACTATAGAAACCCTATCCTTTTACATATAACATAACATGATTTTAAGAATAATTATACATTAGAGTAAAAACCAAGGATCATAAAATATTGTGTCTTTGAAGACTAGGTAAATAATCAACCATTATAAAAAACTTTTTATTTAAACTCCCTAATTATCTCATATATTTCATTGTGCTCATACATCTTCATAGGATAACATGGGGATAAAATTAACAAACAGATGATCTAAAATCCCAATAAAGGAAAACCCATAAGAATAAATCTTTAGAACATGGGATAGAAGGCATTAAATGATGATATAAAAAGGAATTTAATATATGGAATCATAACATATAAACAAGGGATCATTTAAACATGGAATCATAGAAATGTGGAAGAAACATAAAAATTATTTTATTATGAGTAATGGATAACTTCCAAGACCATTTCCCATAGTATCACAAGCCATGGAAAACCGACAAGACCATTGCACATAGTAGCACAAGACAAGGCTAACCTCAAAGACCGTCTCACATAACATCTCAGGATACTCAACATTAACCAATGCATTGGAGATCTATCTGGGTGCACCCATCTAAAATTTCATGAATATGTTTTCCACAAAATTAATCAAACATAATCATAAGGGTTACCTATGGAACGAATTGGGTACCACAATCATGACATAAAGCACAACCAATGAGTATATCATGAAAGTGTCCATGAGGAAAAGAATTAGAACATACATGTACTATCATAAGGTAAAATAGTCATATATCATGGTATCTGATTTAAAACAGAAGTTACAACATGTATGATATGTATTTGATAAATATTATCATTACAACATTTTTGCGCGGTTGTAAGGAAAATATTGTAGAGATTTTAAAATAGAAAAAGGAAAAATATTTTATATAAAACTAGAAGTTAACAACGGAATTTTTAATAATAAAAAGTCTTATTTTAGAGTGACAATTGTGCATTAAAATAGAGGATAGAGTGCTCTTGAAATTGGGTAAATGTTTTGAAAGTTCTCTTAAAACGAGTTTGCTTATGTGAGTTTCGAGGAGGGATTCACTTGAAAGCATGCATATCCCCGAAAGAGTATGAGAAATGGATATTGAAACATTATTTTGGTGCATATAAACTTCATGTATAATTTGTACATAAAAATAAAAGACAACTTCATTTGGGTAAAAGGAAATATAGAGCAACCTGAATGAATAAAGACGGTTCGAGTAGAATTCCTTATGAATTTTCGGCATTGTATCAGGTATACATAAGAGGGATTATTGAGAGAGAAAAGGGATTATCATCAATTATAAATCATTGGGGTAGTATGGGGAGGTTCTAAATAATACTCCATTATTAGGGATTATACATAAAATGGCCTAGCATATATAACATTCTTGAATAAAAGTGAAATGAATAGGATCCCTTACCTTAAGTATGAAGTTGATCTTTTCTTAAACTTAATAACCTGAAAAATAAAATTAGGTTAATTAATTAATAATTTAAAAACCTATTATATATTTAAAATATTTATTATAGCCTTTTTATGTTCATTTATTACCATTTTTATTGGTTATGAGGTTCAATTTCATTGTTCAGGTCTATTTGCTTGCTTGGTTTTAATGATCAGTTCATGTTCGAATAAACATGTATGATGAAGGTGGTTGTCTAGAATTGAAGATATTTTTTATTATTTAACATCCATAAGTTTACATGGTTAAAAAAATAATATGGTTACTTTTAGTGATGTTGAATAATTTTATAATAATTTAGTGACATCATTTGGGGTTAATTGGCGGTTTTTGACCACAAAGAACACATTTTATTTTGTAAACCAAAACCATGTGTACAAAAGGATTACAGAATCATAGTTGAGGCATAATACATATAATATGGTCTGGTTCAACCATGAAAATGGTTTCATGACCATAATTGAAGATGGTAATGGAAATTCATAACCTGTCGTCCATGATTTTGCTAAATTAACACATCTCCAATGGTGTTTTCATTTCTTTCAAATAAAAGATGGGGAAAGGAGAGAAGATAATGAATCAGAAAATTAACATAATAAAATTACATTAAATGTATTTTAATAGAGTTATTATACCATTTTTTTGAAGGGAGGTGAGGAAAGAAACAATAGAATAAAATAACATAAAAGATATAAAATAATTGGAAAGAGGAATATACCTCTTAAGTTTACCTCCTTGGAGAGCCTCTTAAGGGTAGAGGATCTGGTATTTTGAAGATACTAGGGGCTGTTTGACATGGGGAATGATATTGGGAATATATTTGGGAAAAATATTGTCAAGGTACAAGGCTTGAGATGAGTGAAGAGAAGAGGTAAGGATGGGTGTTATTTATAGTGGAGGGGAGGAGAGTTTTCATAATATTATAGTATTTAATTTAATATTTCTTCAAAAGACAATAAATAGTGAGTATTCCATGACCTATAATAGTCATAAGTGCATTTGAGTTTGATATTTGTGTTCTTACATCACTTATAATGTCATGAATAGTGGATTTAAATTATAATGTATTTATACGGTAAATTAATGTATTTTACAATTCACTAAAATTTCATGAATTTCAGAATAAATCCAAAAACATCACCCAAACCATTTTTCTAATTTTAGAATCCAAAAATGAAATCCATTTTTCAAAAATAATTTTCTAAATATGATTAGTTTATTGTTTAATTAAAATCACAATTTATTCTAAAAATAGTTTTAAAACATTTATTTTATTATTCCAAAATATAGGTACATCATACTTTCACATGAATCTTATTTATATACTATCATGGGTTTGGTTATTATTAATTAGGGTATATCACTATTCATAAGGGTTACATTACTATTCATAAGGGTATCTTACTATTCACAAAAAATTATGTTTGTCTTATCGGACACCAAACATCTTACTGATCGCAACCGTGAAAGTCATATTTTTGAAATTCGAAACATAGAAGTGTCAAAATTATTATAAAAGGTCACATATTACATAGTAGTTCATTTTTTTGTGATTTCATGTGATTATATGACATATTTATAAGAAAATAATTTCCATTGAAAAACCTTGGGTAGTTACAATATGAGACATCACTATGACATCTAATCCTGAAACCATCGCAATCATGTTAATATTTCCACTGCGACTTGACAACCTCGAAGTCTGATCATCCCCCTCCCAGGGGGACACTTAACCTCTCCCCATTAAAATGTGAGGTCCCCAATAGACCATAGAACATCCATTCGATGATAACCCATATTCCACACATTAAATAAAAAATTTTATATAGGAAACACCCCTATATGAATCTAAACATGTGACCATGTCCCCATAATACTCTAAACTTATAACCATATCCCCATTAGAGTATAATCTCATAACCATTCCCCAAGAATAAATTAAACTTGTGAACATGCCCCCCCAGACATGAAACCTATAAATACATCCCCAAGAGACTCTAAAAATATGAATGTGTCCCTTCAAGAACCTAAATCTATGACACCACCTGATACATCATAAACTCTACCTCATGTGATGAATGTGTCATACCTAATGCAACAAGAACTATATTCCTTACGCCCCTAGCACAAGTTTCCCTATGAATAACATGTGATGGATGGGGTATACACCTAATATTCCCCCAACATCATTAGTGGAATAATTTTATAGATGCCTAGAGAGAGAATCATCCATATATATACATACATGTCCAATATAAACAACAGCTCTGACCATAGGTAGCTACCCAATCATGATAGAAGAAGTGCAATTAATTATCATCCACTTCAAGGAAGAGTTGGGAACAAGATTAAAATACATGTATCAAATATATGAGGGAGACCTAGAGAAGGAAATGAACTCCATGGATGAATCCATGCAAGGAGTAACTGATATACCATTATACTATTTCAATTAGGGATCCAACATCATAGACCATGATGGTATAGGTATCATTCCTTTAGAAAAAGGGAATGTGGTGAATCCAATAAACTTTGAAGATTCCATAATTAGTTAAAGGACCTGGACCACTCCTGGAGATTCTAAATAAGCATGTTTTCACACTTGATGCATGCCCTATCTGATGATGTCTGAAATAAATGGTGAACAAGAAGTGAAACACTACTTCTTCTATAATGAGTGGATGAGTAACATTGGAGACCACCAAATTGGGATATTAAAAAAATCCCAAAATTCAGTGTCAATCCTCCCTAGAGAAAATGGAGGTCCTAACATGAACCTATTCTCATATAACTTTGGGAGAATTGAGAATAATGGTAATTACCATTCTTAGACATCATCGATGACAATCCTCCCATTACCTTGGAGAGTATGGATGACATTGGGCATGTTGGGAATGACCTTAATCAAACCTATACTGATAGTTGAAATCATATATCCTAGAGGAATTATACTATTGGAAATTTTTGATGACCCTATTTCAATAGAAATTGGTGTAGGAGAGATGATGGGGTGGAAATCCCTCATAATTATATTCCTTCCATGATGACTATCACTCCCATAGCTACAAGGAACCCTTGTCCCGTCTCTCTCTCCAAGACAATCTAATGAGGTTTATAAATGAATTAGTTATCTAGTATGAATAAGAAAGGGTTATTGTAACACCCTATGATTTCATAGTACGTTATCTATTTTAAGTAATTTAATAGCTTATATTTCACGCAACACTGACTTGGGTTGCGTTATACGCAAGATTGAGTTTCTACAAAACAACACATTAGTATTATAATTATTTAAACGATATATTTATTTACCAATTAAATATTGTAACATGAATAGTAACATATAAATGTTAAATTTTATTTATAATTTTTTCACATAAATAAAATATATTTATAGTGAAAAGTATATGTTTTGTTAAAATATTTATATTTATAAAAAATCTACTTTCTTAAAAAACTACTTTTTATGTCCATTTGTGAACAATAATAAAATAAATTTTATGCACTCCTAAAAATTAAATTTGGTAAAATGGACTTCATTTTTGGATTTAGAATATCAAAATTATCTTAGGGTTAATTTTTGGTATTTTTCTGAAAACTTTCAATTTTTGATGAATAGTGAAAAACACTACGTTATTCTTTAAAATAAACTTTTTATTTAAATAATTATTTATTTTATTTAAATTTATTTTAAGTTAAAAAAGATACATAATTTTTATATAAGTTCAATGTAATTCATTAGAGTCATTTTATAATAAGATTAGATATATAAAATTTTATTGAAATATTTAACGCCTTTTACCCACCTTCTAGGCACATTTGAAAATTTGCATAAAACGTAATTTTACCACTTATGTGAATTGAATTCCAAAAATACAAGAGACATGTTTGACATCAGTAAGTAAAATTTGGTTCAATAAGATGAAAATAATTATTGGCGAATAGTAACTTTGGAATTTTATTTACCACAGTTAAAAGTAAACAGGGTAATTAAAGGAAAAATGATATTATAATTACCCCAACACATTTCCTAATTCTATTAGATAAGTTTATTTCAACAATAATAAACCTTATGACAAAACTATGATCATTTTTGATCCACTTGGATTAGATTAGGACATTTATTATATTTTATTTATATAAGAGTTAAAAGTGTTAAATTCTGATTTTAATAACTAAACCATTTTTAATATAGTGTTATCCATAAAATAAATTTGACAATAAATATTAATTATAAATATAAAAATATTTCCTACATCATAGTATTTTATTTATAATTTTTATACATTAAATAATGAAATTTATTTATGACACAGTGATGATACTGTAATTACCTTATTAATGAAAGATTAAAATAATTGATATTATAAATATTAAAATAAATGTAAATTGAGACTTTTGATTAATTACATGAATTTTACAGGTTAATATGAAATTTTAGGGTTGATTCAATGAATTTTTTTTCAATAAATCGGATTTTTATGACTTTCACAAAAACCAAATACCAAATAGTATCAAAATTGACACAGTTGAGTTTTTAAAACTAATACTATTTTCTTAAATTATATAATAGTATAAAAAATATAAGGATTGGAAAAAGGACTTATATAATGATATATATGTAATTAATGGAACACTTTATGTTCTCTTGTCATTTTATAGTATGTTTATTTACCATATAGTGTAAGAATACAAGAAGACATGGTAAAAGTTAAACTATTTAACTAAGAGTTAAATATAAAAGATAAGGTTAATATGGTGATCTAAACATGCCTAAAACCTATTTGTTGAAAATATTTCTAAAAATACCCATTTTATACTTTAAATAAATCCATTTTAATATTTTATAATCTGAGAATGAGTATACAATAAAATAATATTTAAAGATTTTCCTAAAGTGCCCCTCACCTCTCTTATAAAAGAGTACATCCACTTCTCTTAACTTTACACCTCAAAAGACATTTGGCTCAGCCAAAACTTTCTTAAATATCCTCCCAACTACCCTCACTCCAATATAGAGGCCTTACATTGATCATAAAGCCAACCTAATGAGCCCTTTTGTTCAAATCAAAAGAAAATATCCGAAGAAGAGGTAATTACTTCATCACCTCTTTCAAAGTTCTTTTTTTGTTCCACTTCCTCTTTCTTTGTTGTTTACATACTAAAATAATAAATCCAGTACCTTAAAAATTATATGATATTATTATAAATATGGTACAACTGTAATCATTATTCTATCCATCCTATGAATGAAAAAGTCACCATACGTGCATACGTACGACTTACCATCTCCACGTCGTGGTGTAGTTTGTTATTCTACAATTTATTATTTGGATTGGAATAATAATGAGTATAATTGATGTAAATAATAAATATAAAATGTTAATGATTCTGTATATATAATATTATATCTAATTACATACAATTTCACCACAAATAGAATGATATTGTTGCCCGTGCGTACCTACCGCTTACCGTCTCCAAAACACGATGAGTTTTCGTTCCCCATCATAACCATTCAATAATAATTTTAATTTGATGATTAAAAATAATGTTTAAGAACTTAATATCATTTTTTATATGAATCCAATACATCCTATCCACACAAAAATGACATATGTAACAAAACATATAAAGTAAAATGAATCAGTAACACCAGAAACAATAATACTAATGTAATATTATTAACAAATCAATATTAAAGCATCATATATGATATCATATTTTTTATGTGGTTCTTATATAATTTAATGACAATGATTCAACCATTATACAAGAGGTTAACATACCCTTTACTATGTAAAGGTAAAAGTTTAGTGTTAATTTTACAATCTCTTCATTATCCGAGGTTGTTTATATGCAAGTATCTACTGGGAATTTTTTATCATCTACATCTGTGTTTCTTAGAAATGTATTTTAAAAAAATTTGTTACTATTTACTATAATGTGGGTTAAATTAAATTATACCCTTGTTTAAATTTTCATAAAATGGTTTGAAATGAATCTTTCCGACGCTTTCCAAATAAGGTACTTTATGACCTTTTCGAAAAATTAAGTAATGAATGTTTTTTAACTTATATAAAGGGTGAAACTATTTTCTACTTTTATAACTCCTTCGAATATTTCCTTAAAATCTTATATAAATATTTTCAAAATAAATATTTTCTAATTATGTGACTTTTAAATGATTTCAAAAATAGAAAGTGGTATTTCTCTCAAATAGTTTTGATTTCATCTATGTCATCATCCTTTGTTGGATTTTTATACTTGTTTGAAGTTGATTTATTATGATACAATCTTCCATATTGTACTAATGGTTTTATGATATGTTTGACTATGGATGTGTTATTTTATAACAATTAATGGTTTATGGTTAAATTATTGACATTTCTTATGCTAGTTTTAATACGGATGATTATATTATGCTTCAACCTTTTCATATGAGGAATGTATTGAACATAGTAAGTGATGGATGTGGCCCACTATAGCCCCTCGATGCATCGGTAGGTATCATGAGATAAACTAGTGTCTTTACGCCAAGAATTGACAAAATCTTTATTTTTAGTCTTGGCACGAGGCCTTGACTATGGGTTTATGATTTCTGGAATTATGAATTACATCATTATGAAATTAGCTATTTATAATACTTGTGATTATTTGACTAGTAGAATATCCATGTAAATAAATAAATGTAATTATTTGATTTATCTTTTCAATATTATGATGATGTTTAAGTTTAAAAGGATTGTATTTTAGTCTTATACATTTCTTTAAATGTTTATGCTTATTTATGATAGTTTCTGCTAAATTATTTACCCTTACTAAGAATCTGAGATCACCACTTTCTTATGTTTTGTTTTCCTATGATTCCAAGAAGTGTGTTATGATTGATATATAGGGTTAATCTAGGGTAATAATGGTGTTCTAAATGGATTATTTATGTTGTGTTTTATGTTTGAATGTATAATGTAACATTCATGTATATAATCTATTTTCTAAGACTGTTAAACTGATAAGTCCTTTGGGACTTGATTCAATGTAATCATGAAAATGTATTAAAATAATTAACTGGATTTGGGCTTTTGGGGTTGGGGCATTACAGTTGGTATCATAGGAAGTGTAGAAAAATCCTTGAAAATAGATTTAGATAAACATTGATTAGGAAACATTTCCCTAATATAGTATTTGAGGATTAATATATAAGAACATCCAATTTTTTGGTAATGTAGATATTATGTTGGTTTTCCATGAAATACATTCCTATCTGGATACTAAAAGTGGATTTGGTTATGGAATAGTTGTACCTATGAATGAAAACTCTGACAAGGAGTTTCGGGCTTGACCCAATGTATCCTGGTACATAATAATGGGCCTTACTACGCACCTGGTTTGACACTCCTGGGGGAGATGCTTAGGATAATTCACATTTTTTTACAAACCATTATGAAGGATTTATGAGTAAATATGTCATGAAAGAAACATTTTTATGATTATGAGACTAAATGTGTAAAAATCATCAATTAATGTTGATGATTTTTATAATTTTTTGATTATACAGTACTATATGATCTAACCTATTATATGTCGTCATTTAGAAATGGATCCCAATAGAAGGTTTGAGAACTCCAGCAATACGGATGATCCATAGAGTCAGAAAGATCATATCTTTCATGGTATTAAGCCAGTATTTAGAAGGGAAATAGTCTCCCATGTATTCTCATCATATGAAGAAATGGTATCATGTGTTAATAAGATAAGTAATGAATTTTGTAAGTCCTATGGCTTTGTAGGGAAACAAGAGAAGAAGAGGATAAAAGATAAAAAGTTGGATATATGGTAGAAGGGAAATAAGGATTTCCCACACGTGATAATTGTGGAAAGAATCACCTTGATAAATTCTTTAAGTGAATAAGAGTTTCTTATAAGTGTGAAAAAAATACTCCAAGTATGTGATTCTAAGGGTAAGAAAAAGGTTTCAAATGTACACCTCTTCATCTGCAAGGAGTTGGGAAACTACGCGAATCAATGTCCAAATCATTAGAGTATAACCCAAATGATGCTATTTGATAATAATCAAGTTATCATACTACAACATATGAAAATAAATTATTAGTGTTCATATTTTTTTATTAAAGATGTGTGTCATTTGATTATTGTGTTAATTATTTTCAATTTATAAGAATTATAGAGTATATAAGGACTGTATTACAGTACTATTTCATAAAGGATTTGAGATTGGGTGGTACCACGAAAAGTGACTCAATAGTAGGTTAAATTTTTTAGAAAATATATGGTTAATAGAAAGATAAACCTTAAAATAGTATTGAGGACGAGTTAATGATTTTGGAATAAGAGATAATTGAGTTGGATAAAGTATATTGTATATTATTGACTACCTTGGAACTAATTGATGGTTTGTTTATTTCATCATTGTGGGAGATTACAACATTTTTGGATTTAAGGAGTATATCCAGTATTCTATGTTTTAAAGAAGGAATAAGAAAGTACATACCTATTCAAATATGTTTTTATGGTAATTCAGGTTGTTACCAAGTTCTAATGCAATAAATGGTGAGGGTATTTACTTGTTATTATGTGATAAAAGAGATATTCATTATGTTATGTTGACCTTCCTTATAAATTTTTAGACAGTGATTTTGGACATAAGTATTTTGGATAATTCTAAAGGTTGGAATGGATTAAGTTGGACATTTGATACTATTGTTTAAGGGTAAAACATTTCTTAAGAATATTTTTGGATTGTTATAAAAAGGAAAACCCATAGGTCGGGATAAACCCATCGTGTCGGGCAAGGTCGCGAGACTTGAACCCACAATTGAAGGGTGACAAGTGTAAGAGTTGGTGTCCTAAGAACCAACTATTTTGAACTTTGATTACATGAATGTTCACTTATTATATATTGTTCATTGTTTTGCATGAATATAATATAATTATGTCCTAGAATATTTGTTGCATTAATAAGGTCATGGAAGATCCCTGCTATGATGAGAACCTTGAAATGCTATAACAATATTCTTAAATAAAGTTCTGCAGTTGGATGACATACTATGATAGGACACATAGTATACAGACTGTTGTGTGAGAGTACTCGTAAGAAGACGAGACTCTCTCTCATGGAGTTCGCACTTGGTAATCTCGATGATGGGAGATTATGAGAATAGACCCGCCAATAGCAATTCTACATGTCTTGGTGTCATCAGAAATTTCTCTCTATGAGCATGTGTAATGGAACTTAGACTGGAATATTATCGTTAACTCATGTCTTGACTCGCACACTTAGATTTACTGACGAAAACTGTCACGCAGATAGTTGGCGGGATGTAGGGTACGTTGGGTGTGTCACGAGTGACATGTTGTTAATGGATAAGTCGAGGAAGGATTTGTACCTTCCATTTATGGAAGTTGATATCTCAGCCCTTTTATTGAAATAGAACTGTCGCATGAAATTCCATGGCCATGGTGTAAACGACGAGTTTATTTCAGGTAGTCAAAGAACGACGGATCAAGCATATAGGTTTATGTCACTGCCATGAAACCTGCTTGATGAGATATCGAGACAAAGGGATTAAATTACACAGTAAGTGTTTGTATGAGGTGATACATCAATGTGGAATCAACTTCTTTCTCTTGGGTGCCCTGACCTGTTGCGAGAAAGTAATCTTGGACTTTAGGCAAGCTCACCTAATGCCAATGAGAAATAGGCCTAGAGGGTCACACACTAAGTTTATTCAAGTATCTCAAGTAGAATAAAGATTATTCCCGTACGTGGTTTAATAATTATTAAAAGAATCCTAAATCATTTTAATGATGGAGGAAGATGGAAATGAAAAACAAGATATACACGCCATGTATTAAAGATTACACGCCGTGTAGTTTTTCATGGAAAACAAGTACATTCCGTGTATTAATAATTACACATCGTGTAGTTTTCTTTATGGAAAGGAAATGAATAAATGAAAACAAGATATACACACCTTGTACATTAAATGTACAGGCCGTGTAGTTTTAAATGAAAAAAAAGTACACACTGTATTTATTAATACACGTCGTGTAGTTTTTCCAGTCAGGATTTTGAGGATATAATATTGTTTTAAATGATATTTATTATAATCAGCATGGGCGCATGTCAATGAATTAAATAATCGACATAGGGTTTTAAATAAGAGTCAATGAAATGAATAAAATGTGTAATGCGTTTATTTATTTTCATAACTCTACAACCTCAAACCTGATTATAAATATCCTCACAACCCCAACTCTTTTCCAACACACAAGAGAATAGTTGTGCACAACAACTCTAGAGAATTATTTCAAGGCTGAAAGAACCTCTTACTCCAAGAAATCTCTCAAGACCGAGAGAGATCCTCTTCCATCAGATCAAGACGATCTAAGGCAGACAACACAAGTAATGGTTTCTCCACACTAGCACCCGGAGACTCCTTTGGCAACGTCCTGAGTTACGAGGTACACGTGTGGATCACCGCTAGAGGAATTCTACACTTGGATTCTGTGACGCAATGACGAATCACATCGGAACGTGACCAAGAACATCAACGAAGAACGAACACCCAAAAGGTATTTATTTTCAATTGATTAAATTAATTATAATCAACCTGTAATGATCCTAATTTGTGGTTCCGGTACTTTTCTTTTCTTTGTCCATTTCTGTGATTTGATCCATGGAGACTGGTGATTATCATCGTATTGATCCTGGATTGATCATTGTTAATGACAAAAATCCAAGTGGGCACATCCACCCACATTCTTCTGCTGCACCTGGAACCTTAAAATGGTATCAGAGTGAGGTTGCAACATTGATTATAATTATTTAATTTTCGTAGATAATTTACAAATTTATATTTGATTCAATTCAATCGTTCTATAAAATCTGAATAAACGAGATCTGTTCTTCCTCCTTTGTTTCTCGATTCACATCACAGAAAGAAACTTTTAATTTTAATTTTGATTAAAATAAAAATGAGGAACTCATCCGGAGGAGCCGCTCTTTCTTCCTGTACAACACAGAAATACACGACATGTAATTAAAACTACACGCCATGTACTTAGGTTCAACGAACCAGTACTACTCTGCCAAACCATGTCGGGTGAATTGAGTATGCCTAAGTTTTATTACCCCGTGTTGACCAGAAATGAATGACGCCTGGGAACCAGAATACACGGTGTGTATGTTGGATCGACACGCCGTGTAGTCCGATCCGGCCCAAGTGAAACCGTGTACAAAGGAGAAGCCGTGTACCACATACACAGGATCTCCAGGCTGGTTACCACGTAACAAATAAGTACACGCCATGTATGATTTATCTACACACTGTGTACTCCAAAATTTCCAAAGTAGAGAAAACATGCCAAAGTCCCCGGTCTATACTTTGGATAAGGGTGAAAATAAATACATGCCGTGTAAATATAAACTACACACTGTGTACTTTCCAGAAATGGAATTTCACCAGGTTTCCTCCAAAAGTACAAAGACCTGTACAAGGGATATGGATTAGAAGAATCTTAAAGAAATTTAGAAAAGAATTTAAGATAAATAATTGATTAATTATAAGATCATAATTAATTAATTTCAAGTGAGACTTATCTTAAATGAAAGAACTATTAAAAGACATTGAATTCTAAATATGCGTAAATGTTGTTGCATGCTATGGATGATCATGAGCTAGACCAAAGACCCTTTGTATGTGTGTTTGGTTGCATTTAAATTTGTTTAATTTAAATTCGTTGGACTGCAAGCCTTCTTCCAATAAAATATAGGGCCTGCGTTCCCATGGTTTCTTTAGTGTAAACCCCATGTAATGGAGGATATCCCAAGCCAGAGGAGATGGTTCAAGACCCAAAGATGAGGCGAAACCAACCCAAGAGATACAAAGGTGGACAGGTGGGAGCTGAAAAACACGAACCATCGGTTCAAGGTGTTTTTCCCTAGGTCAGGGTTAGCTTATCAAACCACTGGATAAGATAACCAATAGAAGCTCATGATCATTCCATATTATTTTATTTTTGTCTGATTTCATGGTTTATTTATTAAGTATGTGTTGTCGCGATCACATAATTAATGAACAAGCATGCAAAGATGAATAAAATAAAAACCGGACTATGCGTAAACATTATCAGAGCATGGTTAATAACTTAAGCAAGAATCAATTAATATTAACAAGCATGTGATAATGCAAAACTATGCATAAAGAATAAAATCCCTCAAATACCATATTAAGTAAGACCAAGCCTTCTATTACTTGATTAAGGGAAAGACTCAATAAAACTATGTGTTTGACCAACCCTTGTTGGGACACTTACTTTTATAAAGGAATACCTTATGAAAGGTTTCGGTTTGACTTAACCATATTATATCAAGAGAAGTATCCCTTGCTAGACTTGATGTAATACTGGAGGCAAGAGTTGAGGAAATCCAAGTCAGGATTTCAGGATTGGGGAGTCCACTAAACAGATCAAGGAACTGTAAGCTCACAGTTGGCAAAGACCTGCCTACCTAAATACCTTCAAATAGCTTGACCAACCCTTGTTGGGGTTATGCGAAGGGGAATATGGATCCTTTCCACTATAATGTCAAGGAAACTGGACATTCTGAGTTCAATGGTGAGGGCCATTGAGACTTGATAAAATAGTGGGAGACTTAATAAAATTTATTATTTCTTATAAAATGTAATCTAGAAAGTACTAATAAATATGCTCTTTTAAATTGTAGAATCAAGATGAAAAATTCATCAAGAACATTTTATCTGCGATCAATTCTAGACAAAGACAATATCCTCACCGGCAGTAACTTTCAGGAATTGTTTAGGCACCTTTGGGTTGTCCTACGCCATGAACAAAAGTATTACGTGCTGGAGTCCTCACTTCCTGATCCTCCTACCCAAGGGGCAAGTGATGAAGACTTCCTAGTCTACGATCAACATTTGAGCGATGCACTTGACGTTCAATGTTTGATGCAATCATTAATGTCAAGTTATCTCATGAAGTCTCATGAGGACATGGATGCCTATAGAAAGCTCGAGTACCTCTGTGGTCTATACCAAGAGAGAGCAAGGCAGTAAAGGTTTGAGATCTCCAAGGCTCTATTCCAGAGCAAGCTTGGAGAGGGTGCCCCAATCAGGCCTCATGTAGTCAATCTCATTGTCTACATTGAGCGCTTGGAGGTTCTGGGGTCTAAACTCCCCAAAGAAATGGGTACCGATCTCATTCTTGCATCACTTCCCCAGAGCTTCTCAAACATTGTTGTGAACTTCAACATGAACAACATTGAGAAGTATTTGTCTGATCTTCTTATCCTCATTCGCCAAGTGGACAATGACATGAAGCATGAAAAGACTTTTGTCCTCATGGTGAATAAAAGGAAAGGGAAGGAGAAGAGCTTTAAGCCCAAAGATTCTTCAAGGACTTCCAATAAAAGGAAGATCAAAGGGGAGGCAAGGGAACATGATGCTGTTTGTTTCGCATGTGGCAAGAAGTGCCACTGCAAGAAAAACTCCAGTCAACCAAGGAAGCAAGGGGAAGCTTCAGGTGCGCTTTTTATCGAATGAAATCTATCTGTTTCTACTAATTGGGTATTAGATACTACTTGTGCTGCACACATAGGTATCCAAATACAGTAACCAATTAGATTTAGAAATATTGACTGAGGTGAGGTGGATCTACAAGCAGCCAACGGAGCAAGACTCGCTGTTGCAGCTGTCGGAGACTACCATCTCACATTGTCTACGGGGATGGTCTTGGTTTTGAAAGGATGTTATTATGTACCCTATGTAACCAAAAAAATTATTTCAGTATCCAGATTAGATACAGATAGATTCATCTTCAAGTTTGGAAGTGGATGTTTCTACTTTTATAAAGATAGCATTTGTTTTGGCAGGGCACATTTATATAACGGCCTTTATGCGTTAGACTACACAAACCAAGTAATGGAAATCGATGACAATGTTAATTCATATGACTCATACCACACCCAATTTTGGCATCACCGGATAGGTTATGTCAATTAGAAATGTTTGACAAAATTACATCAAGATGGGTATTTAGATTCTTTCGAACTAAAACCACTTGGTGTATGTCAAGCGTGACTATAAGGAAAAATGACCAAAGCCCCATTTACTGGGAAGGGTGAAAGGGATAAAATATCTTCTATAATTAGTTCACAAAGATGTGTGTGGACCATTTCTAGTTGAAGCAAGGGGTGGGTTATCATACTTCATAACTTTTACTAATGATTTTAGTAGATATGGATATATCTACTTAATGAGGTATAAGTAAGATTCTTTTGATCGATTCAAAGAATACAAGAATGAAGTTGAGAACCATCTTGGTAAGAAGACTAAGAAACTCCACTCAGACAGAGGAGGATAATATATTAATTTGGACTTCATTGTTTTCTTACGGGATTTTGGGATTTTATCTCAACTCACTCCTCCATACACGCCCCAGTGGAATGGTGTAAGTGAAAGGAGGAACCGCACTCTGTTGGACATGGTGAGATCAATGATGATTCATGCGAGTCTTCCATTATCCTTTTGGGGATATGAATTACAAATAGAAGCACACATACTAAACCAAGTACCAACTAAATCAATAAATGTTACTCCATACAAGTTATGGAGTGGACGTAAAGCCATGTTATTGAATTTACATGTGTGGGGTAGCGAAGCATTTTTTAAGGCCTATTCAGGTAACAAACTTGCACCATGAGGCACAAAGTGTATATTTATAGGATATACCAAGGAAACAAGGGGATATTACCTATACAAACCCTCAGACAAAAAGTTTACAGTGGAAAGACACACCATATTCCTTGAGAGGGAGCACATCTCCAAAAGAGATAGTGGGAGTGAGATAGACTTCGATGAAGTCGAGGCTCAAGATATACAGGAGTTGGTACAAGAACAGATTCCACAAAGCCCTATGGAAGAACAATCTGTTCTAGAGACACAAGAACTACGTAGGAGCACGAGAGAGGTGAGAGAACCAGAATGATATGGTTTTCTTATCACCGAGGATGGTGAATCATTATTGGTTGAAAATGATGATCCTCTTACCTACAAGGAAGAAGTTGAAGGCACAGACGTTTCCAAGTGGCAAGAATCCATGAATTTTGAAATGGATTCCATGTACCAAAACCAAGTATGGATTTTGGTAGATCCTCCAGTTGATGTAAAGCCTATTGGTAATAAATGGGTATTCAAGAAGAAACTGGACATGGAGGGGCAAGTCAGCACCTATAAGGCACGATTGGTTGCAAAAGGTTTTAGACAGTGTCAAGGAATTGACTATGATGAAACCTTTTCACTGGTTGCGATGCTGAAATCCATCAGAATCCTATTGGCCATTTCCGTTTACCATGACTATGAAATTTGGAAAATGCATGTCAAAATAGTATTCCTTAATGGGAACCTCTAGGAAGATATCTACATGACACAACCTGAAGGGTTTGTGACTCTAAAGGATGCCAACAAGGTATGAAAGTTGTAGAAATCCATTTATGGATTAAAGCAACCATCAAGGTCATGGAACATTTTTTTTGATGAAGCTGTAATGGAATTTGGATTTGTTAAGAACGAATGTGAGCCTTGTGTCTATAAGAGGTTTATTGGGAGTGCAGTCATTTTCTTAATAGTATATGTTGATTACATATTACTAATTGGAAATGAAGTACCTATCTTACAGTCAGTTAAGGCATGGTTGCATAAATGCTTCTCTATGAAAGACTTGGGTGAGGAAACATATATTCTTGGGATCAAGAACCATCGTGATAGATCCAAGAGAATGCTGGGCCTGAGTCAAAGTACATACATTGACAAGAAACTGAATATGTTCAGTATGGAACAGTCGAAGAGGGGATTGTTTCTAGTGTCACATAGAATTCATCTTTCCAAGAAAATGTGTCCTCAGACACATGAGGAAAGAAAGAGAATGGAAAGGATCCCTTACGCATCCGCGATTGGGTCAGTCATGTATGTTCTTCTATGTACGAGGCTAGATGTTGCTTAAGCATTAAGTGTGGTATACAGATATCAATCTGATCCAGGAGACCGCCATTGGATGGCAGTCAAGACTATCCTTAAGTATCTGAGGCATACTAAGGATATGTTCCTGGTTTATGGAGGAGATGAGGAACTAGTCATCAGAGGACATGTAGATGCTAGTTTCCAGACTGATCAAGATGACATGAAGTTGCAGACTCGATACATCTTCAGTTTGAATGGAGGTGCAGTGAGCTAGAAGAGCTCAATGAAGAGTGTGGTGGAAGATTCTATAGCGGAGTCCAAGTATATTGCAGCTTCTGAGGCAGCTAAAGAAGCAGTATGCATGCAAATCTTTGTCCAAGATTTGGATGTAGTACCAAGAAGTAAAGATCCTATCACACTCTATTGTGATAATACTACAGTGGTGGCACTTGAAAAAGAGCCAAGGTCACATTAGCAGACAAATAACATACTTCGGAAGTATCATCTCTTGAGGGATTTTTCTCAGAGAGGTGAAGTTACAGTGAGAAGTATTTCCAAAGAAGACAACGTGGAAGACCCCTTGAATAAATCCTTGACTCAAAAGAAACATGATCATCATGTGAGGTCTAGTGGACTAAAATTCATGGGCAGATGTCTCTAGTCTAAGTGGGAGTTTTTAAGAGTTGGTGTCCTAAGAACCAACTGTTTTGTACTTTGATTACATGAATGTTCACTTATTATATATTTTTCATTGTTCTGCATGACTATAATATAATAATGTCCTGGAATATTTTTTTCCTTAATAAGTTCATGGCAGATCCCTGCTATGATGAGAACCTTGAAATTCTATAACAATATTCTTAAATAAAGTTCTACGGTTGGATGACATACTATGATAGGACACATAGTATACAGACTGTCGTGTGTGAGTACTCGTAAGAAGACGAGACTCTCTCTCTTGGAGTTTGCACTTGGTAATCTCCAAGATGGGATATTATGAGAACGAACCCTCCAATAACAATTATGCATGTCTTGGGGTCATCGGACATTGCTATCTACGAGCATGTGTAATGGTCTTTAGACTGGAAGATTATCATTAACTCATGTCATGACTCGCGCACTTAGATTTACTGATGAAAACCGTCACGCATACAATTGGCAGGAAGTAAGGTATGTTGGGTGCGTCATGAGTGACATGTTGTTAATGGATAAGTCGAGGAAGGATTTTTACCTTCCATTTAGGGAAGTTAATATCTCGGCCCTTTGATAGAAATAGAACTGTCGCATGAAATTCTATGGCCATGGTGTAAACGACGAGTTTATTTTAGGTATTCAATGAACAATGGATCAAGCATATAGGTTTATGACACGACCATGAAACCTTCTTGATGAGATATCAAGAAAAAGGGATTAAATTACATAGTAAGTGTTCGTATGAGGTGATACATCAATGCGGCGTCAAATTCTTTCTCTTGGGTGCCTTGACCTGTTTCTAGATAGTAATCTTGGACTTTAGGCATGCTCGCCTAATGCCAACGAGAAAGAGGCCTAGAGGGTCACACACTAAGTGTATTCAAGTATCTCAAGTAGAATAAAGATTATTCCCATACGTGGTTTAATAATTATTCAAGGAATCCTAAATTGTTTTAATGATGGAGGAAGAAGGAAATGAAAAACAAGATATACACACTGTGTATTAAAGATTACACGCCGTGTAGTTTTTCATGGAAAACAAGTACACACCGTTTATTAATAATTACATGACATGTAGTTTTCTTTATGGAAATGAAATGAATAAATGAAAAAAAGATATACATGCCGTGTACATTGAATGTAGTTTTCAATGAAAAACAAGTACACGTTGTGTATTTATTAATACACGCCGTGTAGTTTTTCTAGTCTGGATTTTGAGGATATAATATTGTTTTAAATGATATTTATTATAATCAGCATGGGAACATGTCAAGGAATTAAATTATTCGACATGGGGTTTTAAATAAGAGTCAATGAAATAAATAAAATACGTAACACGTTTATTTATTGTCATAACTCTACAACCTCAAACCTGATTATAAATATCCTTATAACCCCAACTCTTTTCCAATACACAAGAGAATTGTTGTGCACAACAACTCTGGAGAATTATTTCAAGGCTGAAAGAACCTCTTTCTCCAAGAACGCTCTCAAGACTGAGAGAGATACTCTTCCATCGGATCAAGATGATCTAAGGCGGACAACACAAGCAAAGGTTTCTCCACGCTAGCACCCAGAGACTCCTTTCGCGACATCCCGAGTTATGAGGTACACATGTGGATCACGGCTAGAGGAATTCTACACTTGGCTTCTGTGATGCAATGACAAATCACATAAGAAAGTGATCAAGAAAATAAACCAAGAAAGAACACTCAAAAGGTATTTCTTTTCAATTTATTTAATTAATTATAATCAACTTGTAATGATCCTACTTTATGGTTCCGGGACTTTCATTCTCTTTTTCCATTTATGTGATTCGATCCGTGGAGACTGGCATTTATCATTGTATTGATCCCGGATTGATCATTGTTAATGACAAAAAGCTAAGTGGGCACATTCACCCACGCACTTCCGCTGCGCCCAAAACCTTCAAAAAGGGTGAATCACCTACCATTGGCCTACGTGATGTCATGGTTTGTATAATGTAGCCTTTTAATGTCCTGACAGATGAATTATAAATTCATTTTTGGTAAACCTATACAATTAGGTTAAATAAAATATTTTTGAGTTCTATTATCTTTTGGAGTGAAAGATGAGGTTATGGCAGAAATTAGTTAAAGGATGGAACTCTACTTTTCAAGTATTATTTTTTCCCTTAAACATTAGGGAAAGGATATTAAAACAGAAAATTTGTTATTATAATAAATTATGTTTTTTTTGAATTGATGGCATTTTAAATCATCATCATAGATTTATGGATTTCAGTCCCTCAATTTTCAATTTATTGTTCACTTGTTTGTGATTGATGAGCTCAATCACTCCTTATAAATATTTATGTTTTTTCAATTATGTGTCATTGATTACCACCAACATTCCCCTATTCAAAATCCTAATTTGGTGGTGAATTTTTCATTTCCATTTCCCATTTATTAATACTAAATTTTGTTAACTCAATTTTCAATATGGGTTTTCCACAAAGGTATTTTCTATTTTCAACCTTTTATTTTCAAAGAACAATTTCAAATTGCGAGTATGCAATTTATTGAAGGAGGGAAGAATGTAACACCCTAATATTTCATAGTACGTTATCTCTTTAAAGTAATTTAAAAGATTATATTTCATGCAACAACGACTTGTCTTGCGTTATATGCAAGATTGAGTTTCTGCGAAAAAACACATTAGTATTATAATTATTTAAATGATATATTTACTTACCAATTAAATATTGTAATATTAATATTAACATATAAATTTTAAATGTTATTTATAATGTTTTCACATTAATAAAATATATTTATAATGAAATGTATATGTTTTGTTAAAATATTTATATATTTTGAAAAGATATTTTTTAAAAAGAACTACTTTTTATATCCTTTTGTGTATAATAATAAAATTAATTTTATAAACTCCTAAAAATTAAATTTGGTAAAATGGACTTCATTTTTGGGTTCAATATATCAAAATTATCTTAGGGTGAATTTTTGATATTTTCCTGAAAACTTTCAATTTTTGATGAATAGTGAAAAACATTGTGTTAACGTTTAAAACTGACTTTTTATTTAAATTATTATTTATTTTATTTAAATTTATTTTAAGTTAAAATAGATACATAATACCAATATAAGTTAAATTTAATTTATTGGATTCATTTTATAATATGATAAGATATAAATTTTTTTATTGAACTATTTAACACCTTTTACCCACCTTCTAGGAACATTTGAAAATTTGTTTAAAATGATATTTTACTGCTTTGGTGAATTGAATTTGAAAAAATACAAGAGACATGGTTAGCATCAGTAGGTAAAATGTGGATCAAGAGGATGGAAATAATTTTTTAGTGAATAGTAACTTTTGAATTTTATTTATCACAGTTAAAAGTAAATAGGGTAATTAAAGGTAAAAATGATATTATAATTACTGAAACACATGTCCTAATTCTATTGTATAAGTATATTTCGACCAAAATAAACCTTAAGAGAAAACTATGAAACTTTTCGATCCACATGGATTAGATTATAACATTTATTATATTTTATTTAAAGAAGAGTTAAAATTTTTTAATTCTAATTTTAATAACTAAACCATTTTTAATATACTGTTGTATATAAGATAAATTCGACTATAAATATTAATTATAAATATAATTTTTTTTCTATATCATTGTATTTTATTTATAATATTTAGACATTAAATAATTAAATTTATTTATGACACATTGATGATGTAGTAATTACCTTATTAATGAAAGATTAAAATAATTGATATTATAAATATTAAAATAAATGTAATTTTAGACTTTTGATGAATTTCACAAATTTTATAGGTTAATATGTCATATTATGGTTAATTCAGTGATTTTTTTGGAAGAAATAATATTGTTATGACTTTCAAGAAAAGAAATACCAAATAGTGTCAAAATTGACAAAAATGAGTTTTAATTAAAATTTTATTAAATTATATAATAGTCTTAAAAGTATAAGGTTTGGCCAAAGGACTTATATAATGATATATATGTAATTAATGAACAACTTTAGGTTTTATTGGCATTTTATAGTAAGATTATTAACCATGTAGTGTAATACAAGAAGACATGGTAAAAGTTAAACTATTTAACTAAGAGTTAAATCTAAAAGATAAGGTTACTATGGTGATCTAAACTTGTCTAAAACCTATTGGTTGAAGGTATTTCTACCCATCCCCACCTTATCCTAGAAATAAATACATTTGGATCTATTAGAAACTGAAAATGATTTTATAATAAAATAATATTTCAATATTTTCCTAAAGTACCCCTCACCTCTCTTATAAAAGTGTACTTCTCATTATCTTGACATCACACCTCCAAATCCACTTGGATCGGCCAAAACCTACTAAAATCTCCTCCCAAATACCCTCAATTCAATCTATAGGCATTTCATTGATCAAAAATCCAACCTAAGGAGCCCTTTTGTTCAAATCAAATCGAAACACCCGAAGAAAAGATAATTACTTCATCACCTCTTTCAAAGTTCTTTTATTCTTCCATTTCCTCTTTCCTTGTTGTTTCCATAATAAAGTAATAAATCTGGTAAATTCTACATATTGTGATGTTATTATAAATATGGTACAATCATATTCATTATTCTATCCATCCTATGAATGACAAAGTCACCATACGTGCGTACGTAAGTCTTACTGTCTCCACGTAATGGTGTAGTTTGTTATTCAACACTTAATTATTTGGATGGGAATAATATTGAGTATAATTGATGTAAATAATAAATATAACATGTTAATTATTATTTATAAATAATATAACATCCACTTACATATTATTACACCACTAATAGAATAATATTGTCACTCGTGCGTACGTACGTCTTACCATCTCCACAACGCGATGGATTTTCATTCCCTATCGTAAACATTCAAGAATAATTTTCATTTGATGATTAAAAATAATTTTTAGGAACATAATATCATTCTTAATATGAATCAAATACATTCTATCCATAAAAAACATGACTTATGTAACAAAACATATAAAGGAAAATGAATCAGTAACACCCGAAAAAATAATACTAATGAACTATTATTAACAAAGAAATATTAAAGGATCATATATGATATCATATTTATTTATGTAGTTCTTGTATAATTTAATAACAATTATTTCACCATTATACTAGAGTTTAACATACCCTATACTAAGTAAAAGTACATGGTAAGGGTTAATTTTACAATCTATTCATTATTTGTGGTTGTTTATACGCAAGTATCTACTGGGACTTATTTATTATCCACATCTATGTTTCTTAAAAATGTATTTCCAAAAATTTGTTACTATTTAATAGACTATGGGTAAAATTCATGTATACCCTTGTTTGAATTTTTATAAAATGGTATGAAAGGAATCTTTCTGCCTCTTTCTAAACAAGTTACTTTATGACCTTTTCGACAAACTAAGGAAAGAATGTTTTTTTAACATATATAGCTAGTGCAACTATTTTCCACCATTATAACACCTTAGAAGTGTCCCTTATAAGATTATGAGAATATTTTCAATATAAATGTTTTCTAATTACATTACTTTTAAATTATTTCCAAATAAAAATAGATATTTCTCTCAAATAGTTTTGATTTCATATGTGTCAACATCCTTTGTTGGATTATTACCCTTATTTGAAGTTGATTTAAAGTGATACAATCGTCCATATTGTACTGAAGGTTTTGTGATATGGTTGACTATAGATATGATATTTTTATACCATTCATGGTTTATGGTTAAATTATTGACGTTTTCATATGAAAGTTTTAATATGAATGTTTGTATTATGTTTCAAACATTTTAAAATAGGAATGAATTGGACATAGTAAGTGACAGGCAGGGCCCACTATAGCCCCTCGATGCATAAGTAGGTCTTATGAGAAAAACTAGTGTATTTTCACAAGGCATTGACAAAATTATTATTTTTAGTCTTGGCACAAGGCCTTGACTATGTGGTTATGATGCCCAGAATTATGTATTCCATCAATATAAAATTATATTTTGATATTACATATGATTATTCGACTAGTATAATATTCATGTAAATAAGTAAATAGAATTATTTGATTTATATTTTCCATATTATACTGAATTTTATGTTTCAAAGGCTTGTGTTTTAGTCTTATACATTTCCTTAAATGTTTATTCTTATTTATGATTGTTTCTGCTAAATTATTTACCCTTACTGAGCATCTGATATAACCCCTTTATCAGGTTTTATTTTCCCAGAATTCCAAGAAGTTTATTATGATTAATATGCAAGGTTAAGCTAGGGGAATAATGGTGTTCTCAAAGGATTATTTATGTTTTGTTTTATGTTTGAATGCGTAATATAACATTCATGTATGTAATATATTTTCTAAGAATGCTAAACTGATCAGTCCTTCGGGACATGATTCCTTGTAATCATGCTAATGTATTAAAATAATGCACCAGCTCTAGGATTCTGGGGTTGGGGCATTACAGCTATCCCAACTAGTGATATGACCTATTGGACTTGGAACCATTGGATTCCTATCAAAGCCACCTCCTTCAAGGTCTACACATAGTGGTAAACCCCCGGTCATTATGGAAAATAATGTTTGGTGCTTCTCCCCAAAATGATCTGAAGAATCATTCCCCTACACCAAAGTGGTACGGGACATATGAGGCACACCGATTATTACCATTATATAGGATAAACAAATAAGTTCTCCAACCTTGTAATTCCAATAATATAAACTGACTTCATAGGACAAAGAGTAGGATAATCTTATCACTGATCTCCCAGATATAGTCTTGAATTCTTAGTATGGACACTGAGGTTAGTTTGTAACCCTCTCGGACAGGAGGCCTCTCCATCAACTCTAGTGTCCCATAACATTATCAGATAACCTTATCCTTCCCTTATAAAAACTATGTGGGCCTATATTTTTCTTGAATGGGATCAAGAACTTTGACACCTAATAGGTTGGTAGGGTTGAATCTCCACACTGTGAATCCTAGTAGAAACCAACATGGGCTATCTCATGATGAAAAATTTCACCAAGGAGGTCCTCCCTATAATGCCATAAAATGTCATACAGGTCGTACCCTGGTCGAGTAATTCATATTCCATGAATATTCATCTTGGAAGGTTGGGAAACAACCATCGTGGGGGACTTACCTATGGTGTCATTCAAAACACACATAGATAAAATTTTTCCAACACCCATAATCTCATTATTAGGGAACTCCCATGTTAGTAAATATAGGAATGAGGGGAATTCTTTATGACCATCGTCCTCTTGGAATAAGAGTCAATAGATGAGTCGATGGAAATGACTCTACCTTTATTAATAGATATGTGGGTAAGAGTCTAGATCTTGAAGACGAACATCCATGAGGTTGATGTTCATAAGGTCCCCAGATCCCTCCATAGATACCAACATGTAGTAGCTATTTTGGATTCTTTCTATGGACTCTCTATGAAACCACTAGTAGAAAAATGGTCTTTGAATTCAAAAAAATCACATCATTTTCTTATAAATTGATGAAAAATATACTTGTATATACTTTTTTCATCTTTTTTTCAAAACAAATTTCAAAAATACCCAATAATATAATTTTTGGCGATGGTTTTTCAAAAAACCTATGCAAAAAACTTTAAAAAAAAAATTTTGGTAGCAGTTTTTCAAAAAACAGAGGCCATAAATTTAACTTTTTTTACTATGTTTTAAATAATTTCGAAATATTCCATTTGACTGGTTGTAGATCAAAAACGGAGTTACAGATTAAATGTTATGGATTTGAGAAGTTGAACATCTCTACAATAAGTCTTATTAAATTCTAACTTTCGATTGACATAACTTTTAATCCATAACTCAGTTTTAGCTCCACAACTAGTCAAATCGAACATGAAGATATGATCTAAAACTTTATGAAAAATAATATCTATTTTTTTTGTTTATTTTTTAAAAAAATTTTCAGAAATATTTTTTTACGTTTTGGTATTGTTTTTTAAAAAACCAACACAAAAAATATTTTTTTTATTTTTTGCATTGTTTTTCTTAAAACTGAGGCCAAAAATTATTTTTATTGGAATTATTTGCATCAGTTTTATAAAAAACTGATTCAAAATACCATTGTAATATCTCTTTTGCATCAGTCTTAAAGAACTCCATCTTTTAAAGGCCATAACTTTTAATCTGTAACATTGTTTTAGCTCTACGACTAGTAAAATAAAATATAATGAAATGATATAAATAATTATATATATATATATCTAAATTTTGGTGTTTTTTTTTCTAAAAAATGTTGCTAAAAATTATCTTTTTGGTGTTAGTTTTTTTAAAAACCAAGGCCAAAATTATATTTTTTTTGCTTTTGCATCGATTTTGTTAAAAACAGATGCCAAAATTTATATCAATTGGAATTTCTTGAATCGATTTTTTTAAAATAGATGCCAAAAAAATCTAAATAATATTTTACATCAATTTTAAAAACTTATAATGATAAAAAGTAACCAAAAATATGCAGGATCAGTTTTTCAATTTTTTCACAATGCAAGTTTAATTTTTTAAAATCCGGTCTAAATTTTAACTCAATGCCATTGAATGTATTTTTTAATATATAAGTCCATTTCCTCTTTTGTTCATCATTTTTGTCCTCTTCGATTCAATAATGTTTTTGAGATGGCTTCAATCGATGATTTGATCACAGTATCTATTCTAATCATTTAATTTCATTATTATTATTTTATTTCACTACTAAATATCTTGATAATATTTTTTTGTAATATTGAGTTATTCTTATGATCGTGATACAAATATAAAAAAATAGGATGATATTTAAAATACCAAGGTGAAAAATTCATTATCAATCCCCATTTTAATTGTTGTATGAGTTATACCCTAAAACTAAGAGACATGATGAGAACCAATATATCATTTTGAAAAAAACTCCTAAAATAATTGAAATATGTTCACAACCTTTAGTTTATTTTATTTCTTTGGGGTATGTAATTTTGATTCATGTTTCTCATGTTTTCTTTGAAACAAATTTTATCTATCGAAACATTGAGATGTTCAACTTACGATGGTCATAACATTTGATCCATAACTCGATTTTAGCTCCACAACCAGTCAAATAAAAGCATAGTAAATGATCTAAAACATAGTTGAAAAAATGTTATTGGCATGGGTTTTTCATAAACGGATTCCAAAAATAAATTTTTTACTTTTTGGCACCGATTTTGTTAAAACAAATTCTAAAAATGATACTGATGGGTATTTTTAGAATCTTTTATCAAAAAACCCAATTCAAAAAAATAGATGTGAATCTTTTTTGACACCGGTTTACTGAAATTGATGTCAAGATTTATATTTTTTTATGGCTATGGCTTCAAATTCAGTTAAAAACCGATGATAAAATTTAAAAAAACTGATGCTAAAAACCATTTATCTACTGGTGGACCTTCCTTACCGCCATTAGATTCCCTCCTCTCTACCTCCACAATGGAAGTAGTGGAGATGTATGGGTCTGTATGGGCACTATCCAATGATGTTGAGCACTCTTATCATCCACATATTTATATTTTCCTTCCTAATTACCCAAAGTCCATAAATATTCCATTTTATATGGATATGGTTAGGATGTTTCACCCGCCTCTAGAAGACACTCTAAGATTCCATGGATGGTTGACCCATGTGATGCCCACTCTTCTAGAAAACCCATAATTGTTATGGAACATATCAATCCCCTAGTTTCATAAACAATATTTATTAATTCATAGGGTGACTAAAAATAAGACTACCTTCCATATAATGAGAAGGAAGAAGACTAATTGGATATTGTAGCCACTGACTAGCTATCGATCATGTTCTGGTGACCTGCAACCATGTATTTCACAATCCAATAGTTCATCACAAAGGACTATGAAACGTTCCTCTCTTAGAGTTTCTATATGTCATTAAAATACATCCTACATCACTAGATGTCCTATCCAATGTGCATTTAGAAAATCATGGGCACTCATCAACAATTCCAGATGGATGAAAATGTAGCAACTTCAATGATGGGAAGTTGTATCTGAAATGGGTGGATCATGTTCTCCCACCTCCTAAAATTGACAATTTATGATTCATCCTATTCGACAACATGGGTTATCCAATATCACATCTATCAAAATTTACCTCATGATGTAGGCTAGTTATAAGAATTAAAAATATAAATGAGGCTACCAAGATTAGGTATTTCATCTACACTTTGGAAGAACCCACTTTCACATAGTACAGTTAGCTGGCCCCAGGATGTATTTTCATTTGGGAGGATCTCCACTGATAATTCATTTACTAGTTCACCTCCACATTTCATAAAACCAATATCAATGACCAATCCATTAAAAATAAGTGGGATAATTAGTGATTTACTAATGTAATTTCCCTAATTGAAGTGGCTCATGTACTCACTTAATGTGAAACATTCTTAATATGGAATATTGGGGATGTTCATGGATAATTTTAAAGACAAGTTGGTCTCCACCCTTATCTGCCTGGTATATATGAGATGATTTTTAGAATTCAATGAAAGAGATCAGTGTTTGAAATAAGCCTCACAGAGGACCAAGAAATTTTCATTCCCATTACCAATTCCATCTACCATGTAAAATACATTGAAGGAATAAATTTACACTACTAAAAATACTTAGTCCCCATAACCATTCTGCCTTCAAGAAACTCCATATGAAAGTCCATGTTAAGCACAAGATTTATATAATATCACTACCTAAGATTCATGTTAATGATATGTACCTAGAATTTACTTCTCAAAATTTATAAATAGGAACTAATATTTCAATGATTCATATGTGACATGGTACATCATCTATTCCCTAAAAAATAACAATCTGAAACTATTAGAACGCAAGAGGGCCCATTAGGATGGACTCATATATCATGCCATCATTTTCCCATACAATAGGGTCTTTATAAACAACATTAAAATCTGATTCAACTACAAATATTGGCTTTGTTAATAGGTATATGACAACCTAGTTGAATTGGGTAACATCCCAACACATGTGTGCTATGTCTCTGCCACACTAGATTGTGGTGATGAAATTTTTTGAGAGTTGAAGTAGGCCCCTGATCAAGGTAAACAAAAGTGAAATGAGTGGATAACTCGAATGAAATTCACTCATTTCAATGTAATTATCCATTAAATTTAAAAAAAAACATTTTATTTCCATAACACATCTAATGAAATGATCAGTATCATATCCTTTTATATTTTAGAATAATAATCACAAATGGTTCAAGGGAAATCAGAGCCCCCTCTAGTGCCAAAACCAACATGCACCCTAGTTGACTTCATGACCCTTGAATTAATAGAATCCCTCAGAATTATTCCATTCAAATAATATTCCACCGATGAAAAGTTTAAGTATTCCTATATAAATTCTATCATGATGTTAGATTGTTGTTCAGTACTCGTGGATGATGAACACGACATATCTCCTTCAGGAACACCTAGTCAACACCACTGAAGGAGGGAAAACACCATGATTGAAAGAAAGATATACAATACAGTACTGTATAAGGTAATATTTACATCATTGAGAATAGATAGAAAGACTTACTCATTTTTCAATAGGATTATTCCTCTTATACTTCCCCATAAGGTACACCTCCACCGTTGATTATACTATTCCATCATACAGCTCGACCACAACAGCTTAGAGCTCATTCACCATTATACAATGCCTAGTCCCATCCAACTAGAGCTTGACCAGGACCTCCTAGTCAATAATGGAATACAAAATTTACTTTCAATGACTATAAACATTATTTAGCAGCACACATTATGTTGTTTATTAAAGAGTGACTATTTGTAGGTAGAACCATACCCCATTTTTGGAATTATGATGTGTTAAAGCACCTTGTTGGCATACGAGTGAGACTCTCAATACATGATGCACTCTACTGGTCAAAGTATTTACATGAGACCCTAATCGAGGTTATAAATTTCCCTCTCCATTTTGATATTATGGTAGATACAACTCATGCATATCGTACAGAGGTATCCAAGAAAGAAGAATAAAAATCCTTCATATCCTTATCTGAAGAGGATGAGGGTTCCACTATTAATGGGGACATTGACCCACTGTATGTCATAGAATAGTTTAATGTCATGGAAATAAATTTATACCAAGTGTATACTAGATCTAGGATCAATCATATCCCTACCAGGATAATCCATAATCAATGGATCATATAAAAAGATCTGACTCCCTTAAAACTTAAAATTTATGGATATAAAGAAGTGAGCAGATATCATGTAGTAGTATTTGGCTTTATGCCTAATTTGGTGACCAAATATAAAGCACCGTGTTCATGTTTATCTTACATAACCCTACCTACAATGAATTAATAAGAAGGCCCTATCTCCACATACACTCAGTGGTCCCCACTACGTATCACCATTGACTCAAATACTCCATCAATGATTAAGTAGGGAATCTATAGGGTGATGATTCACCCGTAAACTCCATTGAATCCCATTACCTATATGATGGGTTCTATAATTAAATGGGGAATCATATATAAATTGATAGGTTCAACTGTATTAACTCCCAAATTGATCTGATAGCCACCTAAGTGGATCCTTAGGTGCATTTGAATGTCCACTACATCCTGAAAATCTATATGTTGTAAAAAAAAACCCAAAACATAGAATATTCTTTGTAGTCCCCAAGATGAATGAATTATTTAATATTGCCTCATATTTTGATATATGACATAAATGTTATAAGTTGGAAACCCCTAATCCTCTTAATTACCAAGAGGTTCTTTGCATTGCCACTGATCTGCAACACCACCATATGTTCCATAAAAAGGACTGACTCGATGGAGGTTGACCAGCTACAACTGATTTAACATAAAATGTTAATCTTGCAGTAATAAACCATGTGGGATTGGATAATCATATTGTGTCTCCATGGTCTCCAGAGATAAGTCTTCCCTCATTGAGGATTCCACCCCTATAGAAGTAGAAGATTGTGCCTCTCTGTGACCACTTCCTCCAAGGTTGTTGACACTTTCCTAAAGTACTCATGTTTTAAATGACTAATAGTGTTTAGATGATTCAACTCCTACCTTAGAATAGAATTCATCTATTAATATCAATGATTTGAACCAACTAGATCTCAACTCCCTGGATGATTTGATGCTGACATTGATCACCACAGTCACATCTCCAGAGGAGAAGTAGTAAAATGTTTCTTTATTAAAATAGCATTGTGATGTGTTATCCAGGAGCTAAAAGGATATTCAAGGGTTCAATCCACAAGTTTTTATTCGTCACCATGACCATTCAATGGGAAACTGAGGGTTCTAATATCCTTCCATGAAGATGAACCCTTCCCATAGTGCCATGGTAGAGGCCAAAGATAACAAAATTATCAAGGCCAACGTCGTCAAAGAAATATAGTACCCCATATGGTTGTCCATCATTATCACATTCAATAATGAAAATGGTAAGATCAAGGTCTTCATTTACATTGGGGACCTCGACCACCACTACCCAAATAATGATTTCAACGATTCAATAACAATGCTTCTAATTGAATCAAAAACATGTTTCTAATCAATTTTCTTCGTGGATGGGTACTTCAAATATAACAAGATCAGGGTGGTTCCTGAGGATGAAGAATTCATCACCTTTATATCTCCTTTGGGAACCTTATGTTATAGAGTGGTTCCATTTTATTTGATGAATTTTGGGGGCTACCAACCAGTGTTTCAAGCACCATATATTCATACCACTCCACATGGTATTAGTGGAGTTATTTACAGATGATTTGATGGTAAAATCCCATCAGTTCTAGGATAATCTAAAATATTATGAGAAATAATTAAACATACTCCAATCCCATCACATGAAAATAAACCCCCAGGAGTTTATATTCTTGCAAATATCTAGCTATTTCCTCAGATTCATCATCATGTATTGTGGCATCATTATTGATCCAGATAAGATCATTGTTATTAGCCAGATGCCTCTTAAGCATGACCTATGGGAGTTATGAGGCATCCTGGTCCAACTGACCTACATTCAATTATTCATTGAATTTTTTTAGAAAAATGAAATCCCTCTCTGGATTGGGTATCCCCCTCTACATTATTTTTTTAGTCTAGTACCATTCTATGTTCTAAAACTACACGTGTCTTGAATATTAGCTCCATGGGATAAGGGTGATGACTAAGCCTCTTCTCTCTAGACTAACTATACTTACCTCCTTCAGGTGAGACCCTTTCACTAGGATTCACCCCCATCCCTATTTTTAGGATATGTTTTACAATAACTAACTAGTGAAACTATCTAACCCCCAAACAGTACATCCACCATTACCATAAACTATGTGAAAGATGGTCCAATCATTATGACCTAAAATATGTGAAACTGGACCCTTTTGGACCAAACCATCATCGAGTTTGCAATATGTCTAATGTTACAAAAGAATAACTCACCTATTTATCCTCAATCGAGATGACTTCCCATTATAGTACCAATCACACTACTATAAAACACCCCTATAACAGCGTTGTCATTTATCCGTGCTAGAAAAATTCTCTGATAAATTTCATCTTTATCAGTTCTCAAATAAGCGCTAATAAAGGAAGGCTTTTATTAGGGATAAAAAAAGCACTGCTAAAGGGAACACTTTATCAGATATTTTTTAACACTGATAAAAGGTAACCTTTAGCTGTGCTTTATTTTTGAACTGATAAAGAAACCCTTTATCAGTTCTTTATTTTTAGCAGTGTAAAAATGTTCCCTTTATCAGCGCATTTTTAACAATGATAAAATTTTCCCTCTATCAACACTTTTTTAGTGTTGATAAATGTATAGAATAAAATGAAAAATTAAACAAGTAAAAATAAAATGAGTAAATTAAAAAAACAAAAAACAAAAAAATTAATAAATTTAATATACATATATATAGATTATAAATATTAAAAAAATATTATATATTAAATATATTTATTTAAAATTAATAAGTATAATATATATAAATTTCAATTAAAAACATATTAATGTATTATTCATTTTTAATGTTGGTTGATTTTTCAATTTAACCTATATGAAACATCGTGTGTGGCATTTATTTCAAACACACACACACACACACACACACAGAGATATATATATATGTTCATGCATTTGTATATGCAAACGGAAAGAAAAGTATATTTATGAAATATATAGAAACACATACACCTAATATTTATATAGTTTATTCAAATTTTAGTATATTTTAGAATTTATTTATAATATGATAAATTTAATATATATTATTTTACTAATCAGTCAATTTTATTTATTTGTTTTTAATACTATAGTTAGGGTATTCATTTTTAATGTTTTCATATATTTTTTTGGAATTTGAGCATTTTCTATTATTTATTTATATATTTATTTGTTTACTATGTTTTAGTATTTTCAATATATATTCATCCACTTCAATATATATCTATATTTTTTTAATAACATATATTTGATTAATAAACCTTAACCATTTTTTCAATATTTTTAAAGTGTAATCATTATGAAATATTTAATTTTAATCATTTTTAAATTTTAATCATTTTTAAATTTCATTTATTCAATATTATATATCCACTAATAATGTTAAAAATATTTTTGTAAACAAATATTTATAAATAAATATATCTATAAATTAATATTTAGTATATTAATAATTATTATAAATAAATTATTATTATTTATTAAATAAGTATTTATAGAATTATATAGAAATAATTATATATATTTAAATAATTATAAAATTATAAAAAAAATTATTTAAATAATTATATAATTATAGTAATTTTATTTAAATAATTATAATTACTAAAATTTTATTAGTTCTTTTTTGGTGCTGATAAAGATCAATCTTTATCAGGGCTAAAAAATGTTGTTAAAATATATATTTATCGATTCCTTTTTAGCACTGATAAAGCTTGAGATTTATCGGCACTAAAAAAGTGATGAAAATATTCATTTTATTTATGCTTATAAATTTATCATTGATAAAATGGATCTTTCTATATTATTTTTCTGAAAGCACTGTTAAAAGTGTCCCCAATCTTTTTTAAAAAACCGAACCACGACTCAGTCACTCACGATTCTCAAGATCTCGTGGAATTCCTCTGCCATCAATGTTACTCCTCTACATTCCCTCAGATTAATCAAGGCTATAATCCAATGTTTGTTATTTTCTACTCCTCCTATATCATTTTTTGATGTTTTGAGTGCCGTGTTTAGTGTTTTTTTAATATTCTTAAACGTGAAGAACCCTAAACCTCTTCTCGTTTCTACTAAAATACCACGAGTGTGCTTCTATTCCATCATTTTTATCTTTTCATATGTATTTGAGTGCCCAATCTATTTGTCCCTGGAGACACGCATTGATGGTCTACTCTCGTCTTGACATTAATAAGGAGGCCTATCATTCCCCCATGATTTTCCCTTCATTTGAATAATACAGGGTTCCAAAATCTATATAGTTTCTCACATTTTATTCCTATTATATACTAGATTTTATTATTCTAAAGGCTTAATTATAAGGGGTTTTAAGGATTATGGGATACCAAGTTATGACCTTCATTTATGGGTGATGAACATATAGGGATGAAGGTAAGTGTGAAAATCATTAAAATATTTTTTTTTATGGATTTTGGTTATTCATGAAAATTAATAAACCATGAAATGGGATACTTATATTTATGATTTTGATAAATAAATTTTTATTTAATTCAAATAAATATTAAATTAATTATTCAAATTTAAATAAAATTAGCGATTCATGTTGTGAGGGTTTTGTTTTTAATTAATTCAAGATTATTATTAAATATTAACCATGAGATACAAAGAGTGTTCTGAAATTTCATTATTGTAAAAATTATGATCAACAAGTTTTTAAAAAAATTTCTATGTTGGATAGAGTTGATAAATTATTGGTTAAATGGACTCAGAAATACAAAACAACATATAAATAGTGTATTTCCCAAATATTAGTGAGTTATCTAGGGTTGGATAGTTGATCAAGAAAATTATGAGATGTTATGTATGATTTAATAATGAAAAAAGAGATATAATTAATTCATAGGATAAAAAAATAATTTGAAAAGTTATCTATCTTGGTGAATAACCATAGAGAGAACAAAAATTGATTAAAATATAATTTTGATGGTTTGGATATTAATGTCCTATAATTCATGTAATATTTTATCCATGTCCCAAATGCACAAAATAGAGATATCGTATTTCTGATATCCTTGAATATTAAATGGAAAAATAATCTTATATATACTTTTATCAGAGCCTATGACATATGACCACTAGAGATTTTCATGGGGCATTAAATATATGATATTGTGTGAATGAATTTGGATACTTCTCCCAAATGATTTTTCATCAATTATAAATCATAAGGATCATCATATAAGGCTTGCAACATTCATTTAAACACTCAATGAAATAATTACTCTAACTTAATGAAATTATTTGTTTCCATGAAATGGTAGTCAAAGATCTGGGCACTCTTTATTAAATATAGTGTCCCTATAAATGGATATCATCCCCCTATTGTAACTAACCCTTTATTGAATTCCATTTAAAATCTATCTTCTTCTTTTACCATTTTCTATCACTAGGTTAAGGTTCTAGAACTACTTTTTTGGTTGAGGGTCCTCAAGCATATTTCTGCGATTAAAGGCTAGTGTAATCTCCTTAAAAGAAATAATACTTTATTTTTTATGTCATTTTTATAAATCAAACATATTCCATTGATTCTTAAAGATGTATTCCACTGATAATATGTTACAAATATTTTATAGGTGTTTTTTCTTTATTTCCATTAACATTTATCCTGGTGATTAATTGGTCTTTGTTTAGATTTTTTATCTCTATAGTGATCATAAGATGATACCATAAAACTAATAAGTTTTGTTAGAGAATTTTTCTTCAAGGACCTTATGTATTAATCAATTCGTTTTTTAACAAATAAATTTCATATTGTATTATTTCAATATCATATATTATGATATGAAGGATTTCTTGGTTCACCCATTGCATATGGATTTATATATCATATGGTATGACATATAGAAAATCTATGGATTCGAACTACATTTTTTCATACAATTTATGATATAAAAAAATATGAATCTATCCAAGGTTTGTGTGAAAATATAAGATCAAATCAAAAATACAATATCACCTCAATTGTGAAATATGATAAAAGAAATATGATATCTCAAATCATATTTGGTGAGACCATTCATGGGATATGATTAAATTTTTTCATAGAATATGATTGAGTTGCAAGGATAACTCTCTCAAATATTATATTTTAAAATCTCTAATATCATTCTTCTTCTTAATGTATGGAATTCATATAGGTAATTTTAGTTCTACTTCAAGCAATGTGGTATAATATTCAACGACTCGAAGTATCTATGGTTCCACTTCAATTGAGGAGGCATTTTGATTTATTCCATTAATGTAGGTTCCTATCACACTTTAATCCTTAGAAACATGATGTTCTTCTTTATCATGATGATTTATTGGAATCCATCTTTGAAACTAGCCTCCCTCCCCTCATTGTAGTTGCAAAGTTCATTGATGACATACCTCCCAAACAATGATTGGAGGAAGGATAGTTTGAAAGCGAGAATGAGTAGCCTCGAATCCATTATCAAGAGATGGAAGGAAGTCAAGAATCTAAGGATGGATTAAATAAAGGTAGTGAAGGTTAGTGGTACTATAGTATTGTAGTATTATATCTGTGTTCCAGAACGTAACAATTTTCATGTGTGAATCATTCAATTAAGGGATTTTATGAATGAAGTGTATTTTATTGTTTTTATTCATGAAAAATTAAATGTTTGACTACTCATGAAAACAATGTCTTCTGAACATGATGATGTTTCCAATCCCATGCAAGAATAGATTTTTGATAATGAAATTATAGAATTATTAAGGGATCAATAACATAGTGATGAAAAAATGAAAAAAACAAGATTGATGTAGCATAATAGTTTTGAATAAAATTATCAAGGCAATAAGTCAGAGTATAAAATTTTAGGTTGGTTGGAATCAATGTGGCAGACCTATTGACCCCAACAAGTCAATGTTTATTACTTATCTTGGGGTCACAACGAGGATTAATGTGTCGATTGATATTGAATCATGGTGCCACTGTAGACGCTGAAAAAAGTCCGCAACTCCTAGAGGAAGTTTCAAAATGGCAAAGCGAAGTCATATTTGGAATCAGAGGCCCGGTCCGGAGGCCCGAGAAGTGGTGCGTGAAATAAAGGAGGGATTGCATGAAATACAGATGTGCGCACAAAGCATGTCCGGGATTCGCGTAATCGAGCCGCTGGTGTGCACAATTTCGCACGCCCCGGTTCCGCGCGATGAGGCTTTGCGTGCCGACGGTTCCCGTCGCGGAAACTTTCACGCGCCGCCTGGATTCTGCGCCGGCTGGTGCCTATAAATAGAAGGTGACCCCAGACGGTTTTGGGGTTGAGGAATTTGGATTGGCACTCGGGCACGCAATTCGACTTCCCCCATGCGCAATATGACTTCCAGGTAATCCCCCTTTTCGCGGAACCTTTCCACGGGGTTCGCCTTTGCACGCAACTCCACCGACTTCAGTGAATTTACCTCCTCCTCCCGATACTTCCCTTGCGCGCGATCATTGTCCCTTGCACGCAATCCCCTTATACGCTCGCAATACCTTACATGCAATCCCCTATCCGCGCAATACTCTGGCCCTATTGCGCGCCATCCCAGTGTTTTGTGCGCAAACCTTCCTTTTGCACGCAACACCCAGGACCCCTTTACCTTGACTCCCCTTGGCTGCCTTTCTGCGCCAGCACTTGATGTCTTCCCTTACGGGCATGCGCGCCATACATTGTTTTCCCGTACGGCCTTCCAGGCACGTACAAAGTAACCTCAAGGTCCCTTGGGCAGTTCTTCTCGTTGTGTTGCTTTGCCTTATGCTTCTCCGCATAGGCACACTAACGGCTATTGCTTCTTCGCATAGCCACGCTAACGTGGACCCCCCAATGGTTCGCCCTGCGGCCTCCCTTCATTACGGCCTTGCCGATGCCTTCCCTCACACAAGGGGTAGAGGGCATTGGGCATGTAAGTCGTTGGGGTGTGGAGCGAACCCACCTCATCCAAGCTGCAGGACGTTAAACTGCTAAGCATCTCGTCCTTAACACATGACGTTAAACTGTGGTCTGACCACGTGCTTCGCACGTAGGGTCCCCCCAGCTCGGACATTCTTTACACCCACTCATCTCCACAGGAATGGATCATTCCTCACATGGAATGAGATACTCCTTGTCAGAGTGGAGTTTGTACATGGGGGAAGGGCTGCCTCAGAGCATAAGCCCCTAGCCTCTCTTACAGAAGGTTTCACCCATGCATCTCCGTACTTATCCCCTGCCAAGGCCAGTGGAGTCCCCTTCCCACTGTGCTTTGTCGCACCATGGGCCTCCACCCTGGAGTAATCCCCGGGACCAAGGGCCACTAACCACTCATAAGTCCCTGTTTCTTCTTTGGGCTGCTCAACGCGTAAGCCCCATTCCACTTCTCACGGACGCACCCTTCGCGACGTGATCGTCTGGTCCCTGCTGCCTCTTGTTTCCCACACCGAGCATGACTCACGTGGGCTTAGAGCGCACATCGACCATGACATCCACCATGGGATGCCTCAGAGTATAATCCCCATGCCAGCGAACTACGTGGACTTTGATCCATGATAACACATGGTACGTAAGAAGCCTCCACGAGGTTCAAGCCCACCACCCGGTCGTTCCGACCTCTCCACATTGGTTCCTCGACCACCATGGGCCGCCTCAGAGCGTAAGACCCATATCCAACAGGGTCCGACTCAGAGCGTAATCCACATATCCACCACGGTCCGCCTCAGAGCGTAAGCCCCATATTCACCACGAGCCGCCTCAGAGCATAAGCCCCATATCCCTCGGCCCGCATGACGTTAAACCGTATGCCCTTGTCCTGCATGACGTTAAACGGTATCTCGTCCCGCATGACGTTAAACTGTATTCCCCCTCTTGGGTAATCTCAGAGCATAATCCCCATGCCTCACATCCATGTCTCATCCTGACTTCCCCCCTCAATCCCACGTGCCTTGGGAAGCTCATTCCCTAGCCCAGAGATCTTACTTCCTCCAGGCTCCCATCCATGCATCCATTCTCATGGGTCGCCTTTTCAGGTGTCCCACCGTATCATCGAACTACGCGGACTTTGATTCCCTGCCATGGGGATACGTAGGAAGCCTCCATGAGGTTCAATCTCGTCACTCCATCATCCATCCTGATCCTTACCCGGGCCTCCACATCCCGGTGAGATCATGCCACTCCACCTCACTCCATAGTATCCGAGAAGCTACCCACGTGATGGCCCCAACATCGGTGTTCCCCCTAGGGGGTCCTTCAATCTGATCTACTCTCAGTGTTTTGATCCGTCTGATCCGTCTCCGCAAGACGTTAAACTCGCGGCATACCCCATGTTAAACATGGGAAGCTGAGGAAAACCTCAGATGGTACACATTCCCCGCGTTCGATGTGGGATGCCTCGGGCTTCCGCGCCCCCGAGAAGACCTTTGATAAGGGATAGAAGATAGAAATGCTGATCCCCATCGTCAATACATGCCAACGACACCCCAACGCGACTGTTCTCCTCACCGAAGGTTGCTGCCCAGACAAGACCCCTTGGAGCCTCTCGACGGAAGCAACGTAATTAACTGGCGTCCATGCAAGTATGGCACCAGAAATAAGCTTCACGAACCCGTCTTAAATCTATGAGGGAGACCCGGATTAGGTGACGATCTCCAAGGAGGAATCCACGGAAGGAAGAACCAACATCCCATCATCCCGGTTTTGATCAAGGAGCAGACGTCCCTGAATAAGGAACAGATGTCGCCCGCCTTTGGAAAGCGGGAATGCGGGGCTGCGAGCTGCACGTCCTCCCATGCGTGACAGACACGCGCGCGCGCCTTGGCATAAAAGCGTCGGAAACAGAAAATGGTGAACCTGACGTGAATCTCTTCTCCTCAATATGGGGGCAGGTAGCGTTCGGGATGTCCGAAGATCAGCATGTCACCAGGTCCAGGTACCTATCACCGGGACGTGAAACCCACCAGGGGTTGAGGCAGTCAGGATGTTATGCACTCCGTTCTGTGACGTCGTCAGCGTGGATCCCTCCTGCAGACCACAAAAGATATAATGACGCTGGGATATTGGTTGTTGATTTCATTTTTCTGTTAGTACTAATGGGTTCATCTCCCTGCTTCTAGGAATCAGATCACTACATTCGGAGCTCGATCGCCACCTGCCCACCAGCGCAGGGGCAGGGGCAGCGCCGGCGCAACTACCCTGCGCGGTCCATCCTTTTCCACAGTCACTTTGGCTCCGATTTACACGACTTTTGGGTGCTCACGCCCCCTCTCCCCGTCAGAAATCATCCAGCGAAGGGTGATCCACGACTTGGTTCATAGGTACGATGAGGAAGGGATCATCCCCACCAGGGGCCTGGCCCGTTTGGATCTAGAGGCGGTTGCTCCCCACTATCATTGCCACCCATGAGGGCCGCGCAGGGAGCCGCCGCTCCCCACTCTGATGTTCAACCACTTCGGGAGCCTATCCCCGGAGCGCCTTGACACATCCGTCCCCTACGCCGATGAGGTGGTGGATGTCCGGGTCCGCCCGATCGGAGACCCGTCCTAGGGGTTAATGGCAAGAACCCCTACCAGGCTGCATCGACATCATCGCCCGGCTCCCTGGGCCGAGGACCAGAAAATTGTTGTGCCCGCACCACCGGCTCCAACCCATCTGACCTGACGCCAGCGTCGGGAACGAGCGGAAGAGAATGACCGTCCTGGGGCACCAACGTCAGCAACCACTGTGGCTTGAGCCGCTGTTGAATCCTGCTACTAGACCCCCGCACACGTTGAGTAGGGGCAGTCACATGCCCGACTAGGATCGAGGCCCCGACCGCCCTACAGGCAGGTTGGGTCGACTCTCCCGGTCGCGGGCACATGCAATGGCCACCGCAGACCAATCTGCGGTTATGCCACCCATCATGAAGGCTCGTTCCGTGCAACTAGTCTGGAAAGACAAAGTCTTCTTCACGATAGCTACGCTCCAGGTATGTCTCCTTCCAGCGCCCACTACACTGGGTATGAGGTCACTCCCCCTACCGCTGGCCGTGAGTATGGAGCCATTGCATATCTAGTCGCTCACTCACATGGAGGTCCACCCCATGTCCCTTTCGACATCTGTCCCGGTGCTTCCCGCACCCCGACCATCAGTCCCCTCTGCCCCAGCACTATTGCAACCAGGGGAATCCTTGACCGAAATCATTCTTACCCTGAGGATCCACCCTGGGGCAGGAAGGTGGGGCATCGTCGCCGTAGGAGGAATTTCAGGGGAGTCCGGACGGAAATTAGACCGGTTCGTTTCTCAGACTCTATGGTGGAGTACGAATCGACGGTGGAACCTTCCCCCCCCCCCCGAACTTCTGAGTCGAGGGCAGGAATGGGGACACGACGCGTCAGTCTCATACTCCCCGAATGCGATATCTGTATGATTCCCTCCTCCCTCTGAAGGTACATCCAAGAAATTGAGGACTTAGCGTACCCCCAGGTGTCAAACCCACAGTTATCGCTGGCCTCCCTGGAAGCGCCTTCCACCTCGGTCAGGGAGGGTGGGGAACTTTTCTGGGGATTGACGGAAGAGTCGCACGATGACACACCCTCGGCGAGAACCAACACTGTGATAGGAGTCCCATTCGCTGACCCATTCTATCGCGATGTGGCAGCCAGGGCACTGAAGCCCTTGGAGGACGACTCAGGGATCGGCAGCCAATCGGCATGTTCGCCGTATTCTCCACCGGACAGCTCACCGGCCCGACGACCTTCCTCGGCACCATTGACAGCTCCCTGGCCATTCTCGGTTGACGATCAGGGGCAGCAAGGTCTGGACCCCAAACCAGAGTCATGGAGCTTCTGGACTGTCCTCGCAGCGGGCCACTTCCCCCGAGAAGTTTTGTCCGGTCGCAGGGTCGAATTTTGATATGCCAGAGGTGCTCACCTCGGGAGAGTTTGAATGTTTCCACTAGACTCTTCGGTTGAATCACTCCCTTCTTCGCCATTAGCTAGCGCCTTATCCCGGGAGTCAAGAAAATCTCGAGGATATCAGTGAGCAGTGTCGTCGGGTCGACCTGGCAGCGCTCCCTGCGGTTCGACACCCCGAGTCACCTGGCCACCACAGGGCCCTCCAACAACAATGTGTTCATAGTTTTCAAGTACTCCACAATGTTATCGAGGAAGCCACCCCCACGCGCACATCCGCGGATGGGGGCAGTACACTGCCCTTCTTTTCTGTGCGATCCGCCGACAACCCGATTCACCGGGCAGCCCTGAGGGAATGTCGCCAAAGGCAGTGGCAGTCAACATGGCTGACCTTTCAAATGAGGGAAATGATGTGGAGATCCTCTATGGGGACTCACCCCCTGAGGACAAGCTTCCACTGGACCCATCTGAGAGGATCACTTTCCACCAAAGGAGCATGCTATTTCTCCCCATGCCCACTGAGGCACTGACACTGAGCCGAAACATCGGCCAGGGTAAAGAGCATGTCGGGGATGTCAAGCTCACCGACCCATCTGCTTCGGTGAAGAAGGAAGAGGAAGAATCTGAGAAGGACACACTACGCCAGCAGCTTGCTGAGAAAAAGATGTTGGTTGATGAGCTCCTGGCCGAACGCATTGCAGAGCGGCATCCTGACTACGGTAATCCTAGGTCAGGACAGTAAGGGCAGAAGAACCTACCCCTTGTCGAGATTCCCCTGGGAAACCGCAACCATGTCATGTTCACCGATAGGGGAGAGGCCGGTGCCCATGGAAAGAGGGCGCGATACGTCTCGCCAAACCCTCCCGAGCGGCATAATCACCTGGGGGACCATGCTCGGTTTCCTCCCGCTTCCCCGAGAGTCGCTCCGCCAGTCGCCCCGCAATCTGTTGAGCTTGACTACCAGATTTGAGTGCCCGGCAATGCGCTTGTTGTTAGAGATCCCCATCAGGATAGGAATACGTGTCCGAACGATCTGATGGAATTAACCATCACCCGCTTGGAGGCCCTAGAAACTCGGCGGGTGGCAATTCCACTGGACGGCAAGCCATACCCATCATTGGTGGATGATATGCCGACCCCGCCAGGATTTGGGAACCCCACTTTCGCCCCCTTTAACGGGACAGGAGGTCCGCCAAAACACCTGGCCCACTTCAACTCGAGGTGTGGGCCTATGTTGGGGACTCCGGCGCAGTAGGAGGCTGCCAAGCTTCATTGCTTCATCCAGACGCTGGTAGGACCATCCTTCGTCTGTTACAGCCAGATCCCTGTTGGATATGTGGCTAGCTGAGAGGGCCTTCTCAGGAAATTCCTCTACCAGTTCAGTTCCACAACCCAAAAGAAGAACATTTCAGACCTCTTCAGGTGCAAACAGAGGCCCGATGAGCGGGTCGCGGACTTCGTCGCTCGGTGGAAGGGGCTCACGTACTCCCTTGACATGCCACTAACTTAGGAGAAATTACTCATGATGTGTGTAGGGAATGTCAAGGCAGAGATGGTTCCTTCTCTGATCACTCAGAATTACCTTGGAGGGTTCCGGGATTTCTCGGATAAGGCTCAAAGCCTCAAAGAAGCCCTGCATCAGGCTAGTCAGGCACGCCCGCTGCCTCCTGTAATCCCTGCAAGGAGAGACGCTAGAGCCGAGCCTGCTACTGTAGCCCAGATAGAGGCTCCCAGATAGCTGGAGTTTCTATCAGTAAGGCCAGCTCAGCAGCCCCATAGGGGTCCACCCCCACGGGCACAGCCTCCGGCCCTGCAGCGACCGCCTCAAAATCGGCAGGCGCCTCCGCGTAACGCGCCGCCACCACCCAAGCAAGATAATCAGGCTCTGCCTCCTCGGCATGCTCCTCCAGCCCCTGGCCATGGTCATCCTCCAAGAGCCCCCTTTCCAGACAGAAGGAATTAGACTTACTCGTTTGACGAGGCCCAGGTCCCCGGCTATTTCCGTAGTGCCTTGGAGCAGTGGATCATGCAGCTGCCTGAGTGCTGGAAAACAGAAGAGGCACGTCTAACTGATCACCCTAACTACTGCCCTTATCACCGGATCCTGGGGCACACCATCCATCGATGCTATGTGTTCAAGGACTGGATCCAAGACCATATTGACAACAATATAGTTAGGTTGGGCCCAGCCCCGACACAGGTGGAAGGTGTCTTCGTGAGATCAGATGGCAGCAGCGGTAACGAGGATGGGTGGGAGTAAATTTCCGACCATGGGTCCCGGAAGTATAACGACTGGATGGCCCGCAGGATGGTTACCCATGCCCATTGCATCATCCATTCCCACCCAAGTCATCTATAGCCCTTAGAATCTACGAGTGCCGCTTTGGCATCATCGTCCCATCCTACCTCTTCCCAGAAGATAAAGCGGCGATGCAAGAAGAAAGAACGCGCCCTGCCAGTGCCACCATCTTCTCGCACGCTTGGCGATTTTATGCCCCCAGAGATGGGGATCCCTCCGAGACTCTGTCCGGTAGCGGATGACTCCTTGAGTGAAATCCCGGGGTATGCTTTGGTTAACACCGTAGAGTTGGTAAATCCCTTTTTGGATCTCGACGATGAGGAACGCTAGGTGGACTTCCCCAATGTCCCCAGCCGTCGCCAACGTCGGCGGAGCCGTGGCTACATGAATCGCCAGGGCACGAAATTCGTCACCTCCAGCCAGGCCATGCACGCTACTGAGACCAGGTAGCAGGACCGATACAGAGATCAACGCACGCGGTCCCCTCACCCGGTGTCGACAGGTTCGCCTCCACCACCGTTTGTGTTGCTGGATCAGGCAGGACCACCTCGTCCGTGTCGCAACAAGCCCTACCCTACCACCGGCCGACTACAGCCTTCCGGTCCTAACGTGGCAGCCACCTCCTAGGCTTCGACTAGTGGACAGCGAGACGTGCCTAGTACCAGTCAGTCACTGGTCCCGCCGGCAGGGCCCGTCATGCCTCTAATTGTAGAGCGGCCTCTCATAAGCAGAAGCTCGCGTTTGGCTCGAAAGTATGATGTTATGAAGCACCTGTCTAGAATTAATGCAAGGATTTCTATCCTTGAGGCCCTTCGCCTATCGTCGGAAATGCGCGAGGCGCTCTCCGAGGCTCTAAGGAGCCCCCTCCAGTTTGAGACGGAGGTGGCGGCCGCAGAATCCTTCCACACCGAGGTGATTAAAGACGCCGAATGTTAGGCGGTCATCTCGTTTTCCGGTGAGGATGAAGACCCTACCATACAGGGGCACATTCGCCCACTGTATGTCATCATCCAGTTCAATGGCGTGGAAGTTCGCCGCTATCTTGTTGACATGGGTTCCAGGATTAACCTCATCCCAACTCAGACGCTGCAGAAACTGGGGTTGTCTGAGGATGATTTAACTCCCTCCAACCTCAGGATCCAGGGGTATGATAGGACTGAGCAAACTCCACTTGGAAATATTTTTCTGAAGTCCCAGTTCAGTGGCCTGATTGCCAATACTGAATTCATGGTTGTCTCTTAGGACACTGCCTACAACGCATTGATGGGCAGTCCGTGGATCCACCTTCACGCAGCGGTCCCCTCCTCGTATCACTAGTGCCTAAAATACTCCCTTAAGGGTCGAGTGGGCGTTCTCCAAGGAGATGCGTCTCCTTTTGCCTCTTGTGAAGCCTGTTATCTTGGACGCTGGCTACTACAAGAGCAAGGAAAAGCAGATCCTGGCAGGTGAGGTTGACTCCGCCACTGTCGCGAGTGGTCCCTGAGCAGGTTTGGACAACGCATATGTCTTCCCAATCCATCGGTTTGAGGCCACGACCCCTGGAATGGGGTAGCACTTTGTCATTTCGGGTACCAGAGGAAGGCATATTTTTGGGTCCAAGTGACGGCGGGAAATCACCTCGTACTCTTACCCCAGCCAGGCTCAGGTGATCCCCGAGCCTCCTACCCCTATATGATATCAGGATGTTGGGCTCATAGCAACAACAGTATGTCACACGTGTCTGTTTCTCTGTGCTGAAATCGATCGGCTCAAGCCAACGTTCCACCACTGGTTTGATGTCATAGAGCATGGCCCCTTGGGCCGAAGGCCAGATGGGATTGGATCAACCGACTTTGTTGCCATGGTCTACGCAATGCATGGGTCCCCTGGCATGGAAACCTCTTCCACCCAAGCCGGCACTAGCTTCCTGTCAGTGTCTGGTAGCCTTTAAATGGCTCCCCCCATGGATGACCCTTCCACAAGTGGAGAAGAGGACATGGAAGATGCTCCTCCTTCTTTTGAGGAGGGCGTCCCCGCCACGGCCAGTGAGTTAGTGCAGGTGATCCTTGGTAGCAAGGCGGACCCAAGACCCACATTGGTCAGCACCGTTATTCCCACCGAGGAACGACAATGGTTCAGAGACTTCCTCAGATAGCACCGTGATGTGTTCGCCTGGAGTTATGACGAGATGCCAGGGCTAGATCCCCAGGTAGCCGTCCACCGCCTTGGCCTTCCAGCAAACCATCGTGGGTTCAAGCAGCATCCCAGAAAGATGAACCCCTCTCACGGTTCCATGGTTGAGGCCAAAGTTGATAAGCTCGTCAAGGCCAAATTCGTCAAAGAAGTCCAGTACCTCAGGTGGCTAGCCAACATTATGCCGGTCAGGAAGAAGAACGAGCAGATCAGGGTCTGTATCGACTTCCGTGATCTCAATCGCCATTGTTCGAAGGATGTTTTTCCCCTTCCCATGACATAGTTGTTGATCTATGCCACGACCGGGTTCCAAGCCCTTTCCTTCGTGGATGGGTACTCTGGGTACAACAAGATTCGGATGGACCCCAAGGATGAAGAGTTCACAGCCTTCAGGGCCCCCAGGGTACTTTCTGCTACCGGGTTATGCCCTTCGGCCTGAAGAATGTAGGTGCCACTTATCAACAGGCCATGCACCGCATATTCAAGCCAATTCTTGGGACACTGGTGGAGTGTTACATGGATGAACTGGTGGTTAAGTCTCGTCAATGCCAGGACCATCTCAAAGACCTTGGGAAAGTGTTCAGATTCCTCCCTTCTCGCCACTTGAAGATGAAACTGTTGAAGTGTGCCTTCGGGGTCACCTCCGGAAAGTTTCTTGGCTTCATTGTTAGGTATTGAGGCATCGAGATCGACCCAGACAAGATCAAGTCCATTAGTCAGATGCCTCTCCCGAGTAATATTCGAGAGATGAGAGGCCTTCAAAGCCACTTAGCCTATATACACCGATTCATCGCGAATCTGGCCAGCAAGTGAAAGCCCTTTTCCCGGATCATGAAGAAGGGTGCCGCCTACGAATGGGACGAAGAGTGTTAGATCGATTTTGAGGAAATCAAGCAGTATCTGCTTCAACCTCCGGTCTTGATGCCACCTATTTCCAAAAAGCTTCTAGTCCTTTACGTGACCGCCCTGGAGTGATCGCTCGGCACACTTCTCGCCCAGAAGAACAACGAGGTAACAAAGAATAGCCTCTACTACCTCAGCCACATGCTCCTCGATGCGGAAATTAAATATTCCCCCATTGAGAAGAGCTACCTGGTGCTCGTATTTTCCATGCAGAAATAGCGGCACTTATTGCAGCACCACGAGGTATAGCTGGTCTCTCGGGTAGAACTGTTGAAATACATCCTAAACCGACCTATGTTGACCGGCTGATTGGTGCGCTGGGCGGTGATCCTCCAGTAGTTCGACATCAGGTTCGTACCTCAGAAGGCCGTCAAAGGACAGGCTTTGGCAGACTTCTTAGCTGCCCACCTAACCTCCGCCGACCAGCCACTGGATCTAGGCTTTCCTGATGAGGCAATCCTCTCATTTGATCACGCCATCCCATGCTGGCAGATGCACTTTGACGGTGCCTCCTGGAGCCCCACCGGTAGAAGGCTCAACGATCCTAGGCTTAACAGAGTGGGACTGGGTATCATCTTCATCACCCCTGTGCAAGCCGTTCTCCCGTATTCGTTTCTGTTGTCAGAAGGTTGCACCAACAATGAGGCAGAGTATCATGCCCTCATTACTGGCCTCGAGTTGGCTCTCGAGATTGACGTACCCCTTCTGTATGTAAAGGGGGAATCTGAGCTAGTCATCAAGCTGGTCAATGGTGGCTATACTATCAGAAATCCAGAACTCGTGCCATTGCTGGAGTGCACCCTCCGTCTAATGGATATGTTCCCCTCCTGGCTAGAGGTCGTTCACATCCCCGGTCGCAGAACAGTCGAGCATATGCTTTTTCCAACATGGCCGCATCACTTGCGGAGCCCGAATAGGATGACCTAATCGTCCACGTGGCGTACTGAAGAGTCATTGCTCCTGTTATTCTGGAGGGCGATCGTGGCCCGCGAGTGAACCATCTCACCGCTGGTTCCCCTACGTCAGGGTCCCCGGGGGCTTTAGGCGCGGTAATTGGGACAGTTTCTTACTGGAGGACACCCTTGGTTGAGTATCTCCAACACGACAATCTTCCGTCGGACCGATCCGAGCAAGAACGAATTCGATGCCATGCGCCGAAGTCCACCCTTCAGAGTGGTCTCAGCCTTGAGAAGATCCTTTACATGTGCGGATTTGATGGTGTTCTCCTCTGTTGTCTTCAAGGAGTCGAGATCCCACAGGTCATGCAAGAAGTGCACGCTGGTTCCTATGGCGCCCACCAGGTCGGGTCGAAGTTGTCCCACCAGATTCGGAGGCTGGGATACTTCTGGCCCTCCATGATCCACGACTGCATTGAGTATGCCAAGAGGTGTCATGCGTGCCAAGTTCATGCTATCTTTTTGCATCGGCCACTGGAGCCTCTCCATACTACCAATTATTCTTGGCCCTTTGTAGTCTGGGGGTTGGATGTTGTGGGGCCTTACCCGCCGGCGACAGCCCGCCAGTGCCAGTTCATCTTAACCGCTACGGATTTCTTCTCTAAGTGGGCGGAGGCAATCCCACTCAGGGAATTCAAGTCTTGTTCTATCGCTGACTTCATGAGCTCCAATATCATCTATCGGTTTGGAGTACCTCACGCTATCCTCACGGATAACGGAACCAACTTCCGAGCAGTCGAGCTGAAGAAATTGTACGCCAAGTACAACATTCGCTCTAACCACACCTCCTGCTATCATGCGCAGGCGAATGGATAGATCGAGGCATTTAACAAAACCCTCTCTAAAATTCTGAAAAATATGGTTGGTCATAACAAGAAAAGTTGTCCGGACAAGCTCCCCAACGCCCTCTGGGCTTATCGGACGACGAATCATAATTCCACCCAGGTGACTCCGTATTCCCTAGTATATGGAGCTGAGGCCATCCTACCCATCGATATCCAGTTTCCCTCATTACGCACGACGGTCTATGACCAGCAAGAACCTGATAGAGTTGCCGAAATCCATCTAGCCGAATTGGAAGTGCTGGATGAAAGTAGGCTTCGTGTATTACATAACTTGGAAAGGCATCAGAGCAGGATGGCTCGAGCTTTCAATAAGAAGGTTCACCTCTGATCCTTCCTACACGGTGACCTGGTGCTGGCTCTCAGAGCGCCAATGATTCCCGGCAGGAAACCACCCAAGTTGGAGCCTAAATGGGAGGGGCCTTTTACTGTCCATAAGGTCTACCCCAATGGTGCATATTACCTAGTGACTTTGGATGGTGACCGCATAACTCCTCCCACCAACGCTAGGTTCCTCAAGAAGTACTTTTCATAAGCCTGCCACGGGTCCAGCATGACCTTAAACTGTATGGTACAACATGACCTTAAACTGTATGGTCCAGCATGACCCTAAACTACACCCTGGTCCAAGTTCTAAGACCTAAAACTGAGATCCGTATTTCGTCCAACATGACGTTAAAATGCCTCTCTAGAACTACGTATGGCTTGACTCTCATCCTAATGGGATACGTAGGAATTCCCGGACATTTTGTCTCGGGTCCAGCCCTAGGAGCACCCAGGAGCACCCATACCTTCCGTCTTTGGGTTCGACTCAAGGTCCGCTAATGCATCATGCCTAGCTCGCCTTTGGGACCTTGACCACAGGATAGCGTGGCGTGGTATGTGATTATGTCCTCATTCACGTTGGGTTTGCAATAGCTGCACCACGCGCGCCCTATTCCCAGGATTAGCCCTCTTATTTCGTGTTCCCCTTGACATTAAAAGGCGATGTTTAGAACTGCGTATGGCTTGATTCCCATCTTTATGGGATATGTAGGACTGCCAGAACACTTAGATTTCAGGTCCAGCCCCGTCTATTCGGAGATCCCACGATCTCCCGGTTGCCTCGATCTTTTGGCCTTCCCTTCCCTTAGGAATCCACCATCTTTTGTCTGCTCTCAAACTGAGCCCTTCGACCCTTTCCAGTGGTCTGCTAATGTGTTCAGAGTACTCTGGTCTAGGACCTGGAGTGTCAGATCCGACATAGACTAGTTTTCTTCCACTTGTCAAGCTTCGTGTTCCCCTTCATTTGGGCCCCACAATCCTTCACACCCAGAGGGACCCCCAAGAATGACCTGGATACAATGCCTAAGGGCTCTCCTACCGTCACAGGCCAACACCCCTGAGGGTTTTGGGCAACAAATTGATACAAATCCCGTGTTGCGAATATGGTCAGTGGTTGATACTCATTTTTTTGCCCCTACTTCTAGGCTAACGCAACAGGATGCTGTGTTGAGAACATGGTCATCACTAATCCTCAGTCGTCACGCCGACTTCCTTGGGACTTGAATGTTGGTTGCATGATTCACATTGTGTTCCGCCCCCACCGTGTCAAGGTGGAATCTCGACACTCCTTGTTCTAATCCTCAGTACACCCCCGCACATCAGACAGACCGAGCTACGTAACGGTGTCTGTCAGGGCTCCCACGATCTGATTACTAGAGTATGTGCTTGGGTCTCTTCTCTACAGGTTGCGTGCAGCTTGACCCTCATCCCCATGGGGAACGAGGAGTCGCCCAGACATTGCGTTTCGGGCCCAGAATAGCTAGGAGCTAGCATCTCCTGCCCCTCTCCCCTGATTGTTGAACCCTCGTAGGCCCCATTGGACCGAGGCTCCTCTCTCGGAACCGCGCGCGGTGATGGTATGGGATTACGCCCTCACCCACATCAGGTATGCTGTATCGCATCGTGCGTGTTCTTGACAGTCCAAACCTTAAGACTTTAAACTGTGTTGTTGGTCCAAACCTTACGACCTTAAACTATGTTGTTGGTCCAAACCATACGACCTTAAACTGTGTTGCTGTTCCAAACCATACGACCATAAACTGTGATGATATCGTCCTGGCCGCACAATTAAAAATGGCACCGCATTGTGGTGACCTCCCATGGGGGACATCACGCCAGGTATTGGTCGATTACCATGCCACTTGTCAACGCCTGCTATGGCTTGATTATTGTGGAGACTCCAAGAATTTCTATCCTAGGCTAATCTCCCCACAAAAGAAAAACCATTTACCTTCAAGAACAAACAAGATATATCAAATACCGCTTCTTTTGGTGCGAGGGCTAGACCTGCATGACTCCTTCGTCCTTTGCGCATGCTCCATATCGTGCCATTCTGCCATTCAATAACTACGTATGGATTGATTCTCATCCTTATGAGATACGTAGAAGCGCCTGAGAACTTCCCCACAGGCCCAGCCTAACCTTTCGTGTTCGGTCTCTCGGCCTAAATGCGTCCCCAGGAGCACATAGTAAGCAGGGATTTTCCCCACACTCACGTTGGGTTTTGCAGCCGCTTTGCCGTGCGTATCCCATTCCCCTTCTCCTTTGGTCCGAGTTCTAAGACCTAAAACTAATATCCTTTGATTTGATTTCCGCGACTCGGTCTCTCTTGTGGGATTCTACGGTGTGGTGCAGGATTATTTCCTCATTCACGTCGGGTTACTCACCGTGTTGTGCATGTCCCCAGATGAGATGTGTCCCCCGTCCCACACGATGTTAAACTGTATTTCTTCCAGCATGACGTTAAACTGCCTTTCAAGAACTATGTGTGGATTGATTCTCATCCTAATGAGATACGTAGGAATGCCCGAACATTTCATCTTGGGTATAGCCCTAGGGATTACCAAAACCCATCCCTCCTTATTGTCGGCCCCTCGGCCTGACTTCCTGGGAAGTGGTGTAATCGTGACATCCACCCCGAATAAGTTCGGGATTCCCCATAGTAGTAATGGGAAGCGGTAGTTCTCTCGCCAGAGAGGTCCTGTCTGAAAATTGGGATGACCCATGACTAGGTTGGTACGTCCGCCTGATGCGCCTCTGCCACGGTGGCGTAATTTCAGGATTGTTGGACTCTGTTCGAACAAACCACCACTCCACCTTTCACGCTTTTCTTGCCCCTTTATTCGGATCCTCATTCTCTTTCATGTATGAGGGGACCCCCTAACAGTTTGGATGACAGACCTACGGTCCGCCTACTATCTTGGGCCAACGTTCCGGAGGACTGGTCATGTTTGACGGGACCCCCTAACATTATGGGTGACAGACTTTAGTCCGCCTGCTGCCACAATATGGATGAAATACCTTTGGTCTGCCTATTGTAGCAACATGGATGATAGAACTATAGTCTTCCTGCTGTCCTGGGCCAACGTTCTGGGAAACTGACCGGTGATATTTGAGTTAGGCCCTGTGTTGCAAACATGTTCAGCGGTCATCCCTCATTTATTGTCCCCACTCCAGGCCAACAGGATATGGATGATGTGTTTTCTTCATGGTTAACAGTTATCCTCCATCATCGCGCCCCACAGTGTTCCGAATTCGGGTAGTGTGATTCACCTTTTCTTTCCATCTCCCTATGTTCGGATGGATTTCAATGCCCCCGGCATTGCCCCGCTCGTGTGTCAGAGCACATTGAGAAGGTGATATATCAATCGGTCTGAGGTCTCCTCCTTAGAAATCTTGGCCCAATTTCGGATTCCTGAGTCTTGGTCAATTCCCCATAGTTGGACGAGATGATGACCCGAGTAACCTTTGCTTCTCGCATTGTGTGCGACCCACAAGAGCTTAGTGATGGGTTGTTAGTCATTTCGGAATTATGGTAGAGCATATTAAACCAAGGGTACAGGTGAATGGATTTGGACATGTATTGGATTGAGATGGTGAGCGGTACAAGCAAGAGGTTCAAGATATGGCCAAAACAAATCCCTTAAGGATCGGCACGCTGAATCGACCTTTCCAGCACTGCTACCCTTTGGCTGGTAGCCTCCAGGACCACTTCTTGCTCCTTGAAGAATCTCTCCTCGTCAGCCGCCGCAGAGCGTAGCTCGCCAATCCTAGATTGTTCATGCGCCCGCTCGGTTCAAAGTACGGTCATCTGGTGACTCTCCTCCATCAGTTGTTCCTGCGCGTCAGCCATCTGGGCCGTCAGTTTCTCCATAAGCTCAGAGCATGTTGCGATGAAAGACTCCTTATTTGGCGCCTGCCCTTCAAGGTGATGGACCTGCTGGTCCGCCCTCAGCAACGCTCGTGCACTCGCCGATCTTTCCCAACACTGGGAAACGTCGGCGCACTGACTGCTCTCACCTATCTTCTCAGCCATGTAATCACGGACCGTCAGATGAAGGCACTGAGCATCAGCCCCTCCGGCGCACAAGAAGCATAGCCAGGTCTGGAGTGATCCCATCCGCCTTAGCCAATCTGACTGGGGATATTTGAGGAAGCGTCAGATACACTTCCACCCTTTGCGCCATGCCATCTGGCTCTCCTCAGCTACATCTGAGTCCGAGTCATCTACCTCATCAGGGTCAGTGGGTCGGTATGTAGGGAAGGAAGCCAGCAGATCGGTAGCAGGATCTGCCTCAGGGATGTCTTCATGAGTAATAAGATCCTCGATATCCGAGCGACCTTCCTCTCTCTCCCCAGCAGCGACGGTGCCCCTGACAGCTTCCGGCCTCACCTCAAGAACAGCGCCACCGACGTCCACTGCCCCCTGCTCACCAGTTTCCAGAGTTGACTCAGTGCGGGGAGCATGTTCTGAATGAGGTGGTATGTCTGCCACTGGTCCGATCACGGACAGCCCGGGCTCCACAGCATGATGAGCCTCCAATGTTGAGATCATGGAACAAGGTGTACACTGATTAGTTGGGATCTTTTGATAACAAGTGCCAGTAGTGAAGCATGAGACTTACAAGAGTCCATAGCATTGGTCTCCAGTGTTCCGGCCGCTGCAGGAGCCACCATGATGGGAGACCCCTCTGCGCTTGTTAATTCAATGATGGGTGTCAGATCCCCATCATGTCCCACCGGTTCCTCTCCTCCCTCCTCTAGTGGGGACGCCCGTCCAACACTCATCCGCTCCTGAGTAAGGCAGAGAGACGGTTTAGAAATTGTAAAGGAGAATGGATGAATAAGGAAAGTGAATGAAGATAGAGACAAACCTTGAGTATCTCGGTTATGTCAATATCAGATCCGACAATATCGCCGCTCTCTTGGAGAATCCCTTGGTAGGTCACACCTTGCGACCCCTCATCCTCGGGTTCTCCTTCTTCTTCGTCTTCTCCTTCGCCTTCGTCTTCTCCGGTCTCCTCCTCCCCCTCCGACTCCTCGTCGCTGTCGCCTTCTCCTGGTGGCATCACTTCCGGATCATGCTCCTGGCCGAGCATCACTTTCACTAGGAAAGGTGGCTCTGCACGCCGACCCCTTTGGCGCGCGTATGTGTCCATGGCTGTCAGGTAAGCATGCCGCCGATGTAAATTTACGCGTTCGGTAACTCGAACGAGCCCGACCTCTGGCAGTTGGATCCCGTTTTGCATGATCTTCTGCCAGACGACTTCAACGCTCAGCGATTGCCGCAGGTTCATCCAGGCCGACCACAGTGCCGGGAAAATTGCATCTTGGGAAGGTTCGAGCAGGTATCTTATCTGCTTCCCGGGCAGTTCCCTGGCCACCTCATGTGACCCCCCCCCCCCACGGGCAACGAGGTCACAACGGTGCTTCTTGATGTTCCCGCTGCTGAAGTCCCGGCTTGAGCAGGCCTCGCTGCTAGATGCACCCCTGGTTCCCCTCTTCCGGCAGCCCCTTGCCTTCTCCCCCGTCGCCCGGTTTCCACGCGAGTAACCTCGAGTTGCCGGACTCTCTTGCGTAAGAGCCCCTCAGGGTACGTGATGGTCCAGTGTTTGGAATACTCGGTTTCCAGGTCGGCATCAACCCCGGTGGGTGGAAGAGTAATGACATCTCCAGAGCCGAAAGTGGTAAACATCAACCACATCTGGCGTAGAACGCATGGATTCTTCTCCTACCAGAAAGCCGTGAATACCTTCTTCAGCATTCGTTGGAGGCACCCAAACTTCCTAGCAAATCGGGATGTCATGTAAGGCTCACAGATCACCTTCCCGTCGATCTGTGCCACGAGCACCCCGCCTCGAATGCTCTGGAAATATTACTGTTGTTCCATAGAGCCTCACCCATTGTCCACTATCTGGCCGATCGGGGTGGGGAACGGGCTGAAGTGGAAGTTTTTGTGGTTGCCGATGCGGATTCTTACGCCCTCCTCATTGAGCATCATCAGCGCCACCCCTGCGATGTTCAGCAAGGACGATCGCAGGCCATTGCCCGGAGGACGGATGGAATTTGGGAAAGTGTACCCGTCGAGGTGAGCCGCCACCTAGCCGTGGAAGATTTGGAAGTGGCCACATACTCTCCGTGGTGACCCCCCTCGTGAGATGCACCCCAGGATGGCATATAACTTAGCCAGTATGGGGACACCCAAGTTGAACCATTTGTTGGTGGCCATGGTACCCGCCATCACCAGTGTTGCTGGACGGACACCCATCCTCGCGTCCCGCACCGGTAGGAGCCACCCGCTCAGGAATGCGGCAAGGAACCCGACATACCGGACATTTAGGTCCCGGGCCTTGATGACGTGATAGCCCCATGATTGGTATTTCCCCGCCTCCAGGGTCATCCAGTATGACCCATCCCTGCTCCTCTGAGCCACGTTTGGGCACTGTTTACCCCGTCCCGGCATCTTGATGGTCGGATCCTTCTCAAGGAACAGGCTGAACCATCCCTTGTAGGCGATGTACTTCAGGAAGTCCGTGACCCCCAGCCTTTCTTTGCCCAGCTCTAGCAGGTGCCACATCAGCATGGGCGTCCGTGACCTGTCTTCCCAGGTGTTCTTTGGTGGAACGAACTCTTCGTATTGGTAGCCCTCCAGTGGGATACCCCCGATGCAGTGAACGTCCCAGAGGTTGATTCCGACTTCCCCATGATGAAGGTGGAATGTATTGGTGTCAGGAGACCACCGAGTGAAGAGCTCCGGCCTGAGCTCAGGTTGACGGTGGAAGTGGAACTGTGACGTCCATACCGCCTCAAATAGGCCAATATACCGCAGTTCATCCCCAAATTGGTTGCAGGTATGGCGAACCTAGAACACCCAGGCCCACTCGCTGGTGAAGTTTCCCCTGGACCGTAGGTCCCAATCCTTCAGCCATCCCTTCGCGTCATTTGTGACGCTCTGACGGAACATGCTTGCGTAGAGGGCCGGAGAATTCTCTGCGACAGGCTCATCCCCAGTAATGGTCCTGGTCCTTGGGTTCAGAACGTAGACGTCCATATGTCTCATTTTCTTGGAAGGATGGCCATTGTTGGGGATGTTTTAGCAAGAAAGCTCATCCTCCCGGGTCACCCATGACTGCGGTGTGTCCACCTCGAAGTCCGTCAGGGGAACCTCCTCCAGAATGCCAAAATTCCAGAGCGGGAGGTTGTCAGACAGTAGATACGTCTTCTGGGATGGGGTTAGCATATTGAACAAGGTCAGATTGTTGGAAACGATCACCTTGGCGCCATAAAACTCCTTGTTCGCCGCTATTTCGGTCCTACGAGTGGTGGATTTACCCTCATCAATTCGGTTTGCGGCCATCTTGAATATTTCGGGAGTTGCATGAAACCAGGATGTAGTGCGCCGAATCGGAGAGTGCTGCGCAAAATATGAAGTGGAGGTGTGAAATCCTAGAGTTGAGCGCACAATCGGCGGGCTAAGCATGGAATATCCTGAGTAGGCGCGCAAGGACGGCCAAAATTCGGAAGGAATTCCATGCTGCCAGAGCGTTTTTATGCGCAGCCGCGAGAGCAATTTCACGCACGAGAGCTATAAGCCTATCACGCAGAAAAGCTGTGGTACGGATCTGGGACCCAGCTCCCCTTTTTATAGGTGAGTCCAGGGTCCCACGCTGTGCGGAAAGTAAATTCCGCGCCTATCCGTCGTTTTGCGCGCCGCGTGGGTTGTTTGCGCACTAAGTACCTCGGACTGGCACTGCTTCGGCGTTTCGGCGTTTCCCTTGAAATCCGATCATTGCGACCTCTCTCCAATCCAATTCCGAGGGGGGGCATTTGTAGACATCGAAAAAAGTTCACAACTCCTAGAGGAAATTTCGAAATGGAAAAGCGAATTCATATTCGGAATCAGAGGCCCGGTCTAGAGGCCCGGGAAGTGGTGCGTGAAATAAAGGAGGGCTTGCGTGAAATAAAGATGTGCACACGAAGCATTTCCGGGATTCGCGTACTCGAGCTGCTAGTGCATGCAATTTTGCGTGCCTCGGTTCCACGTGGTGAGGCTTTGCGCACCGATGGTTCCCGTCGTAGAAACTTTCGCACGCCGCCTAGATTATGTGTCGGCTGGTACTTATAAATAGAAGGCGAACCCAGACGGTTTGGGGGTTGAGGAATTCAGATCGGCTCTCGGGAGCGCAATTTGACTCCTCCCGCGCACAATATGACTTCCAGGTAATCCCTCTTTTCACGCAACCTCGCCCCGGGGTTCGCCTTTGCGCGCAACTCCACCAGCTTCAGTGAATTTTCCTCCTCCTCTCGGTACTTCCCTTGCGTGCGATCGTTTTCCCTTGCACGCAATACCCTTCTACGCGTGAAATACCTTGCACACAATCCCCTATCCGTGCAATACTCTGGCCCTATTGCGTGCCATCCCGGTGTTTTGCGCGCAAACCTTCCTTTTGCATGCAACACCCAGGACCCCTTTACCTTGACGCCCCTTGGCTGCCTTTCCGCGTCGGCACGTGATGTCTTCCCTGCCGGGCATGCACGCCATGCGTTGTTTTCCCATACGGCCTTCCAGGCACATACGATGTAACCTCAAGGTCACTTGGGCGGTGCTTCCCGTTGTGTTTATTTTCCTTATTCTTCTCCGCATTGGCACGCTAACAGCTATTGCTTCTTCGCATAGCCATGCTAACGTGGACCCCCCAATGGTTCGCCCTGCGACCCCCCTTCATTACGGCCTTGCCGATACCTTCCCTCCCAAAAGGGGTAGAGGTAATTGGGCATGTAATCCCTAGGGGTGTGGAGCGAACCCACCTCGTCCAAGCTGCAGGACGTTAAACTGCTAAGCACCTCTTCCTTAACACATGACGTTAAACTATGGTCTGACCCCGTGCTTCGCACGCAGGGTCCCCCCAGCCCGGACATTTTTACGCCCACTCATCTCCATGGGAATGGATCCTTCCTCACATGGAATGATATCCTCCTTGTCAGAGTGGTGTTTTTCCATGGGGGAAGGGTTGCCTCAGAGCGTAAGCCCCTAGCCTCTCTTACGGAAGGTTTCACCCATGCATCTCCGTACTTCCCCCCTTCCAAGGCCAGTGGAGTCCCCTTCCCACTGTGCTTTGTTTCACCATGGGCCTCCACCCTAAATTAAGCCCCGACACCAAGGGCCGCTAACCACGCGTAAGCCCCTGTTTCCTCTTTGGTCCGCTCAACACGTAAGCCCCATTCCGCTTCTCACGGACGCACCCTTCGCGATGTGATCGTTTGGTCCCTGCTGCCTCTTGTTTCCCACACCAAGCATGACTCAAGTGGGATTAGAGAGCGCATCGACCATGATATCCACCATGGGCCACCTCAGAGCGTAACCCCCATTCCAGCGAACTACGTGGACTTTGATCCGTGCTAACGTATGGTACGTAGGAAGCCTCCATGAGGTTCAAGCCCACCACCCGGTCATTCCGACCTCTCCACATCGGTTCCCCAACCACCATGGGCTACCTTAGAGCGTAAGACCCATATCCAACAGGGGCCACCTCAGAGTGTAAGCCCCATATCCACCATGGACCACCTCAGAGCGTAAGCCCCATATTCACCACGGGCATCCTCAGAGCATAAGCCCTATATCCCTTGTCCCGCATGACGTTAAACTATATGCCCTTGTCCCGCATGACGTTAAACTATATCTCGTCCAGCATGACGTTAAACTGTATTCCCCCTCTTGGGCCATTTCAGAGCATAAGCCCCATGCCTCACATCCACAACTCATCCTGATTTCCCCCCTCAAGCCCACGTGCCTTGGGAAGCTCATGCCCTATCCCGGAGATCATACTTCCTCCAGGATCCCATCCATGTGTCCATTCTCACGGGTCACCTTTTCAGGTGTCTCACCGTATCACCGAACTACGCGGACTTTGATTCCCTGCAATGGGGATACGTAGGAAGCCTCCACAAGGTTCAAGCTCGTCACTCCATCATCCATCCAGATCCTTACCCGGGACGCCACATCCCGGTTAGATCATGCCACCCCACCCCACTCCATAGTATCCGGGAATCCGCCCACGTGCTGGCCCCAACATCGGTGTTCCCCCTAGGGGGTCCCTAAATCTGATCCACTCTCAGTGTTTCGATCACTCCGATCCATCTCCACAAGACGTTAAACTCGCGACATACCCCGTGTTAAACATGGGAAGCTCAGGATAACCTCAGATGTTACACATTCCCCGCATTCGATGTGGGATGCCTTGGGCTTCCGCGCCCTCGAGAAGCCCTGTGATAAGGGACAAAAGATAGACATGTCGATCCCCAGCGTCAAGACATGCCAACGACACACCAACACGACCTTTCTCCTCACCGAAGGTTTCTGCCCTGACAAGACCCCTTGGAGCGTCTCGATGGAAGCAGCGTAATTAACTGGCATCCATGCAGATATGGTGCCGAGAATGAGCTTCACGAACCCGTCTTAAATCTATTAGGGAGACCCAGATTAGGTGACGAGCTCCGAGGAGGAATCCATGGAAGAAAGAACTAACATCCCATCATCCTGGTTTCGATCAAGGAGCAGACGTCCCTGAATAAGTAATGGATGTCACCCGCCTTTGGAAAGTGGGAATGCAGGGCTACGAGTTGCGCGTCGTCCCATACGTGACGGAAACACGCGTGCGCCCTGGCGTAAAAGTGTTGGAAACAGCCGAATCCAGCCTGTAATGAAAGAAATACTTTGGAAATATATAATAGTAATGTCACAATATACTTTCTCTATTTTACTAAAAAATTATATAATGAAACATTGATTTATTTTTAATTATTCATTTTAGACTTCATTTATTTTAGAATATTTTCATAAGAAATTTGTCTTAATGGCTATTGGAAAATCCCATAGAGGCTTCCAGACTCTTCTGATAAAGTTATATCTTAGGGATGCTTAGGGGAAACTAAATCCCAACCCACCACTAAGTTATGACCACATTATAAAATAAGGAAATATGGACTTCTTTCAGTAATCACCATAATGAAAAATCATTTCAGGTGCATTGCGGTCGATAATATATTATTTTTCATTATTTACTTTATTTAACTTGATTTAAAATTTTTAATTTATGAAACAACAAAATAGTGATGAAAATAAAGAATATGAATCAAAACCAACGTACCCCTATTGAAAATGAAGGATGGGGTACACTTCATTAGAGAATAAATTGGTATGTATTTTAAATCAACAATAAAATTTTAATTATGTGATATGAAAAAATATGTACCTTTATTTATATGGGGATTGATGAATCAAAATTTTAAGTCCCTTCCATCCCACATCATGTGCTATGGAAGGATGCTCATTTAAATAAGCATGGTATATTAGTTGATGAAAACACAAACTTAGTGTGGAAAGCATGTGTATGTATGAAATAATTGAAATTCATTATGATTTTTAAAAAGTATTACATAAAAATTGATAAGTTCTTTTTTTTATATGGTTTAGACACAGGAATCAATAAAGGACATACCATAAGAAAAGCGACTTTCAGTAGATTTGAAGCAGCCTAAACAACATGGTTGTGTTTGAGGAATTGGTTTTGGAGTATCTCCTCAAACATATTTCGAGAAGATAAAACCACATAAAGATACATATAATATATTGAAACTAATGTAGACAAAAATAGACTCACTATAAGATATTATTTTGCAGTCAGGTTTGTCATACCAATTTATAAAAAAGTATCAAAGAAAACCAGAGGTGGATCAAAGATACTCACATGAACCAAATGATCCCACTAGCTTTGAGTTTATTCATTCCCCCAACGACATACCTTACCCGAGGTAACAAATGTTTTCATTAATATTTATCTTAAATGTGAATCAAATGACTTACGATAAGATTATATTACTAAAATTATTCACAGTATAGCTATATGTGATTTTTATATATCAATACTTATGTATCAACTTTATGAAATGGGTATAGTGTATAATATCCCCATAGACTAGATACATAATCAAACCCTCACAATAAAATTAGATTTGATTGTGGATTGATGTAGCTTATGATATGACTGCTGAGTTACATGTTCCTATTAATGGCGCAAATATTACATTGGAAAAAGGTGTTGTTTGAGCTTTCATAGCATGTTTGTATAATCTTATAAAGATACATGAGGAATGTGTTGAACAATTTTTTTTCATATGAAAAACTTTTAACAGTTGGTTTTAAAAAGTCTAAAGTGAGGTATGATATTAAATATGGATAAAGAGGTGGACAAATGAAAGGTCAAATCAAGAAATTATAGTTAATAAACCAAGAAAACAAAACTACCTTCCTAGAGTACCTTCTCCCTAATAGTTCTAGAGAAATATTTATTATCATTACAACTTCATATAGAGACAAAATTTAATTATAAAACTTTGTCTTACATTGAATATGAAGAATAAATATTTGGAGATTCCTTGACAGAAAAAATTGGTCTCTAGACTCTAAATAAGATTCTCAAGCATGAATGGTTTAGCTTCTCAGTTGTGAATATGTACATAAGGTGCATTTTCATAATACATCTATCAAAATAGTGAGATAAATATGTTTATTAAAGTTAATAGAAATTCATATTTAGTACATGTGTTTATATTAATACTATATAAAGGGAAGATCATGCGAAGAATGATTTGGATTCATTAATCCCTGTATCATTTCTATGCAAAAATATACATTGAATGAGGAATAAATTATGAAGAAAAAAGAAAAGTTACTCAAAGAGTTTAATAAAAAAGCATCAAAATACATGATCTTTTTGATCCCTACAAGTCAAGGTTAAAAATATATGATCTAATCACAGAAAATATACTTTTAATTTTTTCATTACATAATTTTTTTTGGTTTTTTAGGAAGCACTGGATACTGATAGAAGTCAACATAGACACCCCAAATGTTTATTTTTGGATTAAATGCAATGATTTGCAACCAACCTACCACACATGATGTGTATTGTGAATATGTAATACACTATAATAAACATTTTATAGATAGAATTAGAATTTTAAGTTCGGTATGTGTTTTAATGATAATTTTTGTATGATAGGGAAGTTTCCAAATACAATCAATATCATGGCATGAAGTAGGTGTCTAAAAAGATAAAACCTGTGGATTACTACAAATGGAAAAAAATTAAGGTATATATAGAAATATTTAACTATGAAAACATTTCCAAAAAAAATTATTTATTTTTATCAATGTTTCTATAGTGTCTGAAACAAGATAATGCAATTAATTTGGGATATTATGTTTGAAAATTTATTAGAGAAAACATAAAAGCATGAAAAGACCAGAATCCCCTATTAGGTAATTTCCAAAGGTAATTAAAGTTTCATTAAATATATTTCATAATCATTTTTTGTCTATATTTCCTTAGTTCTATCAATATTTCTGACAAAAGAGTTACTCAAAAGATAAAATTAATTTTTTTAGAGATGTATGGGAAATGTATTTTATTTCCAGAATATATACTGACAAAAAATTCAGGTGATTACCTAGTATTTTTATGGTCTAGTATGAGTTATTACATTTGAACTATATTTAGGGTGTGATGCATAAGTGTCAGAATGATTATATATTATTTTTGATCTCTTTTTCAAGGAGAAGAGTAAAAGATGAAATCAATTTGTTTAGAAGTGATGACCTGCAGAAAATAAAATTGTTGTGAAATCACAGATATAGAGGTGGAGGTCAAGTCGAAGGAATAGGTGAAGGTATAGGTGAAGTTAGAGGCATAGTCAAAGTCAAAGACAAATTTGGAGGAGGAGGCAGAGGCAGAGACTGAGGTGGAGACCGAGGAAGAGGAGGATAATAAGTGCTTTATTGGAAACAATAAATTTTTTTTTCAATGTTTTAGAATAAAGATCATGCCAATATTTTTTTGAGAACAATTATTTAAAAGTTCACACAACACTTTTTACTTAATATAAGAGTTAGTGTGTGTCTTTCCAGTTTAAAATGACATTTTAGTAAAAAACAAATGTGGCGTACTCAAAACTGAGGAAACACATTTAGATTGTTTGTTTTCTTTAGTAAAATGATTAATAAATCAAATTTTTTCTTTGTATGGATAAACCACACCTCAATCTGTTGCATGGTGTGATCAGTTTGACTCCAAGTGCTTGTTGTCAGTTTAAAATTGACATTTTCATACAAAAAGTGCTACTCACTGAAAACTGAGAAAAAACTCTTGGATTTTATTAATAATTTGGGTAAATGACTCATAATTATTTTTTGATGTGTATGAATTAGTATCATTTCAAATGATTTCATGATTATACCTATATGGCTCAAAGTGTGTCTTTTCCAGTTTAAATTGAAATTTTAGTAAAAAACACCCACGAGGTACTCAAAACTAAATAAAATAATCTGGATTGTTTTGATACATTAGTAAAACAATACATGACTAATTTGGAATGTGTATCATTTATTCAAGCCTCAATTTGACATATCGTGTGATCGTTATGATTCCGAGTTCTTCTTTTTTATTCAAAATTAAAATTAATTTTACTGAAAAAAAATAACGTACTCAAAACAGAGAAAACACATTAATATTATTTTTATACATTAGTAAAATGATTCATGCATCATTTTTTCAGTATAGGGATTAGTCTCACCTCAATCAGATGCACGGTGTGACTGATATGACTCCAAGTGTCTACTATCAGTTTAAAATTGTCATTTTAATACAGACAATGTCACTCACTAAAAACCAATAAATCACATGTGTATTGTCTTAAAATTTTGAGAATACTGTTCATAATTCTTTTTTTATGTGTATAAATGAGTCTCATGTCATACCCACACATGATGCCACCTGTATGGATCAAAGTGTGTGTTTTTAGTTAAAGTAAAATTTTAGTAAAAAACACATGTGGCATAATCAAAATTAAAGAAATATATTTCTATTATTTTTATATTTTTCTAAAAATATCCATGATTCATTTAGGACATGTATAATTCAACCGTGACTCAATCCAAAGCACGGTGTGACTGGTATGACTCAATGTGAATCATTTTTATATTCAAAATTGACATTAATTTTTGTGAAAAAAAACTGACATACTCAAAACCGAGAAAACACATTTGGATTATTTGGATACTTTGGTACAATGATGCATACATCATTTATGACATGTATGGATGAGACGCACCTCAATCTGGTGCACGGTGTGACCGATATGACTCCAAGTGCATATTTATATTCAAAAATAACATTAATTTTAATCAAAAAAACAACTAACATACTCAAAAATGAGAAAAAGCATTCTGATTGATTTTTTACATTAGAAAAATGATCCATATGTAATTTGTGATGTGTAGGAATTAGTCAAATCTCAATTAGAATGACGGTGTGACCTGTATCACTCAAAGTGTGCCTTTTTATTCAATATTTGCATTAATTTTACAAAACAAAAAACTAACATACTCTATAATAGTGTTTTATTTTTCTTATATTTTTGTTAGAAATTATATTTCATTTAAATTCAGTATGTTTATCTTATTTTGGTAATTTTTTGGTATTTATACTTATGTAGTGTTTTGTTGTAGCACATTGCACCTGTTTCTAGTGATGCAGAGTGTTGTGGCATTACAATGTAGTTGTCTCCAATATTATCACTACTAAATGTGCTGATAAAGCTACCCTTTATTAGCGCCCTTAAAAGTGATGAAAAAGGACACCATTATCGGCATTTATATAGGTGAAGATAAAGTCTATCTTTAACAGCATATTAAAAAACCCTGATAAATCATAATTTATGAGTGAAAATAAAATCAATGATAAATCCTACTATTACCATCACTTTTTATGAACTGATAAATATACCCTTTATCAGCTAATTTTTAGTACTAATAAAATCCATGGAATTTTAATTGTGCTAAGGTAGTCATCACTTTTCTAGTACTGAGAAAGGATAATTCTAACACTCTTAAAGTAGTGTTTATAGTAGTTTAACATTCTGCACCACATTCCAAAACTATTTGTGGCTTGATTACTAGTCCTATGGGATATTTAGAGATGATATGATCTCTTGCCATAGTCCAATATTTAAATCCTCTCATCACCAACACCTTTTTTTGGAACCCCTTGCCCACATTGAATCATAGTAACATTATGCATATAAAGGTGGTTTTATACTAAAAAAATGTGGTCTACAAATTAAGACCTTAATATATGTGAAAAACATGTGTGGTAATGGGTCATCATGGCCCTCTCTATACATCATTTTTATAATACCACCCATTATATACATGATTCAAAAAATATTCCAAGCTATAAGACCTCAAACTAGGAGCCTTGGTCTAAGCATCCTAGCATTATACTATGTATAATAATCCACACATGAAAACCTAAAGGTGTGCTCATCAAGGAATACAAGCATGAGCATAAAATATCCAAAGAAAGAGGCACATATATTTCTTAGGATGAAAACCTGTAAAGGGAAATCTGAAAAAATTCTAGACTTGTTCCCATAAAGTCACCCTTATTACAAGGGAAATAGTGAGGGCATGATAGGAAAAGTTACAATGCTTATGGGAGACACAACTAGGCCCAAAAAAACCAGGTCGCACTGGTTGGACCCACTGGTTCAAGAAATAGTAAGTCCCAAACTTTATATCCCTATCCTTAAATAGGACATATTGACCCTCTCTCCAAGTCATTTAATATGTCCTCATCACAAAATGTTAAATTGTTCTACATGCATCCCTATTGGATGATGTAAAAATGTATGATGCAACATCCTTACCAGATGATGTTAAACTACACACTCTTCATCCATTGCATGAAATAAAGTGGAAAGATGTATTAGGCCTTTAATTTATATGAACTTTCACCCCTTATATACTAGTAACCTTCTTCACCACTATATCCATGAACGTCACATGGAAATCAAGACAACGTTACCCTTTGAAGGAAATTTTGGATTTTTCTCAAGCTAGTACACCCACTCAATGTGAACAGACCCACATTTCATTAATTCTTGGACAATTGAACTCCATTAAAACATTTCCTTAGTTTACCCACATGCCCTTTGTTTCCCTTTTCATTAATCCCCACCATATCCAACTTCTAAATGGGCTCCCTTTATAGTGAAAGTTCCTATCCAAATTGGCTCACCTCCCACCTTGGACACATTCCCCAAAGGACCTATGATGAAAAATTGACAGGTCTTGTGTTTAGAATGTTGTAAATGGTATACCCTCATATTAATGCCTCTACTATTGGTATTGTGATTGAAGAATTTGTGTTTTGGACATGGTTATCAGTCATCCTCATCCATCTTATCAGCCGTCCTTTAATTCCATGTCTTTGATATATTGATTCACATATTCCATCTTCCTCTATTATTGGATAGAATCCCATTATCCTAGCACTAACCCAATTGTGCACCTCTAAAAATTTGAAAATAAAGTTAAATGTGTATATTTTATATCTCCACATGATGTTTTCCTAGTTAGAATAGTCCCACTGGTCAATGGAAAATTCAAACCTCATTCTCTTGTTCATTTTTTAGAAAAATCAGTTGATTGATAAATATTCTAATTATCTATTTATTCATATATGGATAATCACTCATGTTGGATTTGAGGATTATGATTTATCTTCTTCTTCATATAATTGTGATAAAGAAAAAAAATCAAATAGGGAAATGAAAAAATAGTATTGTTATCTTTATTGAGTAGGGTCATCACAGGCTAAAGCCTCTCATTTAATATAACAAAAAATAGGGGGAACTTATAGCTTGGCCTAGGTGATGGATAAATCCAGCTTGTCCAACCTCTACCTAGTGGCCAAGAGAGGCCATTGATGCACTACCATCTCTAATACCCCCTCCTCAGACGCAAGGATGACCTCAACAGTAATGATTTACACTGATCTCTATTAATCTTCATAGACCTCTAATAAGGATGCCACCACTATCGTGCATCCTTAGCTGCTACTATCTATGCCATCATGTGGTCGATCTTCTCTCCTCTTGTAGGGATGGTGAACTCAAACTACTATTCTTGTCCCTCAATCCAAGTAATCTCGTATCTAGATTCATTTATTGAATTTTTACCATAGTTGATTTTCACTTACTAGAAGGTTTCAAATACCTTCAAATATACATAAACATTATTTTCTAGGAACCCCTGAGCCATGGTGTAGAGGATATGTGAGTCCACCTCACTGGTCCCTTAACATACTAGCCAGTATCATAGAGACCCCGTCTAACCTGTCAGGTCCACGCATGGGGTGTGAGTGATGAATCTATAAATTATCTGCCATGCCTTACACCAAATAATCTAGTTCTCCTTAGCCACATTTTAGATAGAATCATAGAGAATCTCAGGTGGTGCATGCTCATATTCAGGATATGCCACTAGTAAGTAAACAATGGGATCTGTAGCATGTATCCTCTTGGATGAAATATGATATAGGTCAATGAGAATTATAGACTCACCTGACTCTTCGCATGAAGAGGGGTCCTATTCAAACTCATTCAACACCTCCAATGTAGGCTCAACCATCACCACATCATTAACCAGCACAATCAAGGCCATGGATCCATTCATTATCCATGTGTTGTTGGATCTTCAATATTAATAAATAAAACTAATAGTTATCCCCCCAATGTGTTTTTTTACTTCCATTAACATACATGGTTATTAAATCCTGACTTGTGCTCGATAAGTTTAGAGTAAACAAGAGGTGTATACTTACATGAAGTGTAGAGACCAACCTGAAGATCGAGATGTGTGATGCACTATGTAGGCTTCCCTACCGATTGAACCTCTTATGAAATTGGGGTCTCAAACTACCGATTGTGATCCATAGTTGGAAACCTAAGTCTATTAAAAAATATATTAAAACTAATCAAGACATGAAAATTTAAACCCAGATGAAAATTAATAGGGTGGGAAGTTATTGTTTAATCCTTATGGAAGCTAATTCGCCACTTCAGTAGCGGGGAGTGGCATAGTGACTGTGGATATATGCCTAATATCATTTGGTTAGGGGGAGTTTCTATGCCTGGAACATAATGGTTCAAGGCTTTAAAATCCTCCCCTAGAGACTCAATATAAATACACCCATTTCTAATGTACTTGATCCCTATATAGATCAATGGGAACGATTTTTCAAAAACCAAAAAATGGGGTGAAAACTTTCTCAAATCAATGAAGAATTCAGATATTTTCCTCATCAGTGGAATATTCTACATCATTAATCGGATTCCATGAATGAATTAATACCCTAGTACCCATCTACAACTAATCATACTTCCACGACCACACCTTCAACTAATCAACCCTCAAGCTGATCACTGAGTGAAGGTATGTCCAACAACATCCTCACCCAATACGTCAGGGTACATGCCATGCTAAGGGAGTGGGTCACATCATATATATCCTTCATATAGTTAATGAATTATGTTTTAAAGTCTATAATCCGTCTTTATAATGGCATAGTTTTGGAATAGAGATACCATCCCTCAAGAGTTGCATCCAAATTACGTGGTACAAATGACTCCCTAGTCTAGACCATCCATAGTGCTCTCCCTCAATGGAAACATTCCCCATGAGGCATGGATATGGGAACCCTTCCATGGAACCTACCCAAACAACTGGACACCTTAGTAAATCCACTGGGTATATGATTTCCCAACTCTATGCATAATTAAGGAAGAGCTTATAGGAAGAATCAACATATGGAAACACTATCCTCCACCAACATATTCTTATAAAACTATAATCCATATTGATAGAGGGAAATGTGACATCTTCGAATGAACCACACCTCAATCTGATGAACGGTGCGACCGGTATGGCTAAAAGTGCTCGTTATCAGTTTAAAATTGACATTCTAGTTCAAAATGTGTCACTAACTGAAGAGAAATGAAATGTGGTTTGATTGTTTTGATAATTTAGGATAGTTATTCATAAATAATTTTTGAAATGTATAAAGAAGTATCACATACAATTGATTCACGATGTGATCTATATGACTCAAAATGCATGTCTCTAGTTTGAAATGATATTTTAATAAAAGACAAATATTCTATACTAAAAATTGGCACAACACTTTCATATTGTTTTTTACATTTTTTACAATGTTATATTAGTCCTTTTTGATGTGTAGGAAGTATCTAAACCATGATACGACACATAATGTGGCCAATATATCTCAAAGTGTCTCTTTTTATTTAAAATTGACATTAATTTAAGTATAAACTAAAAGTGACATACTAAAAACTGAACAAACACATTAATATTGTGTTTATATTTTAGGAAATTTATCTATTACTAATTCTTGATTTATATGAATCAATTTCACCTCAATACAATGCATGGTGTGTCCAGTATAACTCAAAGTGTGTCTAAAAAAATACATTAATTTAAGTAAAAACAACAAGTGACATACTAAAAACAAAGAAGAATCATTTGGATTGTTTTTATAATCTAAGAGAATAATCTATGAGTCATTTGTTACATCTAGGATTCAACCACACCTAAATATAACACACAGTGTGACTAGTATGACTCAAAGTATCTGTTATCAGTTTAAAATGGACATTTTAGTTCTAAATGTTCCACTCACTGAAAACCCAGAAAACATGATCCTATTGTCTTGATAATTTAGGAAACTGATTCCTAATTCATTCATTACCTATGTGAAGCATCCTCACATAAAACTGATACACTATGTGACTGATATGACTCAAAATGCATGTTACTAGTTTGAAATTTCATTTTAATAAAAAAACACAACTTTCATACTAAAATATGAGAAAACGAATTTTTATTGTTTTGATATTATAGGAAAATGGTCTATTAGTCATTGTTGAGTTGTAGGAATCAGCCTCTCCTACATATGACACATAGTGTCGCTGGTATAACTCAAAGTGTCTATTTTTATTTAAAATTGACATTAATTTAAGTAAAAACAACAAGTGACATACTGAAAACTGAAAAAATTCATTCATATTGTTTTGATATTTTTGTAAAATAATTTATTAGTAATTTTTGAATTGTAGTAATCAACTAATCCTCAATACGACACACGGTGTGGCTAGTATAAATCAATGTGCCTCTTTTTTATTTAAAAGTTTGATTAATTTAATCAAAAACAACAAATCAAATACTAAAAATAGAGAAAATGTGTTTATATTGTTTTTATACACTAGGATAATTATCCACGAGTCATATGTGATGCATAGGAGTCAAACAAACCTCACTCTGATGCATGGTGTGATAGGAATGACTAGAAGTGTCCATTATTCGATTAAAATAGAGATTTTTGTTCAAAACATTTTACTCACTAAAAACTAAGAAAATGTAGTTTGATTCTCTTGATAATTTAGGTCACCAATTAATAAGTCATTTTTTGAAATGTATGAAGTACTATCACATTAAAATGATTAATGATGAAATCTGTATGACTCATAATTCATGTTTCTAGTTTGAAATGACATTTTAGTACAAAAACACAACTGACAAACTGTAAACTGAGAGAACACATTTGGATTGTTTTTATACTTTAGGAAAATGATCCATTAGTAATTTGTGACCGATAGGAATCATCTATACCTAAATATGAATCATGGTGTGACTGATATAACTCTAAATGTGTCCTTATATAAAAATTGACATTAATTTTAGTATAATAAGAAGTGACATACTCAAAACCGAGCAATAGGTTTCATATTGTTTTTATATTTTAGGACAATGATCCATCAATAATTTTTTATGTGTAGGAATCAAACCCACATCAATATGATGTATAGTGTGACCATTATAACTCCAAATGTGTCATTTTTATTAAATATTGACATTTTATTAATGTATTCTTTCGTATTAATGTTTAATTTATTTCTCTATAGTATTACAAACATAATATTTTTTTCTTTTATAGGTGGGCTCTTTTGATCGGGTTGAGATGACTTTTTTGGCTACTGATACCATGGGAGGGCATTTTTTAGACGGGGTCATGGGCATCAAAAGATGAAATATTAATGTTTTAGTTTGTCTATTGGATAATTGTAAATGTAATAATATAAAACATTTTGTTTCAAATGTAAATAGAAAATTTTTGTTGAATATACTAGGGGTAGAAATTTTTTTATTCATGATGTCAATTAAATGTAAATATAATTTTTTGAAATTATAGGTTGGTTATATTTAGAGTTTGAAACAGGTTTTTTCATTTCAAATTGATGGTTAGTTGGTTTTTTAGTTGGTTTTTCATGTTCGTTGTATTTTTCCAACTTTATGGGTGTGATTTTAATTAACAAAACACATTATGGACATTAATTGTACTAAAAGAGTTTTGATGAAGGATACCCCCCTTTATAATCACTTACATTAACAATTATTTTTACAACTGTTAAAAGTTGATTTGCATGATATTAAAGAGAATTTGGGTATTAGTGAACTGATCAATCATTTATAACCCTTACCATTAGAAGGGGTACAGGTGAAACATGAAGTTTTATAGTAGCCCTATCCTCAAAAGAACATGTTCCATATATATAGGATAAATCTCAGCAATATTTAGTATCAATGGCTAGAAGATGGTGATAGTATGACTAAGGGGGTTTACATACTCATACTCTCCATGTGTTAAACCACTAATCCATACAAATAATGAAATGAAACTCACTCATGGAATGGGGTCTTCCTCTTACAAATATAACTAACAACATTTTATATCTTCACCAACACCAACACCACCAGATTGATACACTGCCCATTACCATCACTAATTCCATTATAAACATTCTTGGATACACCCTGATGGGTGAAATGTAATTGGGAGAATCCACCCACAAATAAGTGAAACAGTGAATCCTACAAAACTAACCCTGGGGGCGCAGGATTTTACATTGTACCCCCATTTGTAAAATTAGCTCACATCCAGGATCACATAGTTGGAGTGCTTTTTCCCAGGCTCTGACATGCTCAGGCATTAATGGGATCTCTCTAAAAGACTGTCTGTGGGCCCATTTAGGAAATAGAAAAACAATTGCCTCTCTGGAATGTCATATACCCCTTAATGATTCCACTTATTCCCTTTCATTAGGCTCATTAAATCCCAAGCTAGTGTTGGTAGTTTCTCTTAGTCTTCCCATGTGTTCTATATTGGGAGAAAGTCACCATATATATGCCCCAAGATGCTGATCCCATAAATATGGTATAGGTCCCATAGGATAACATTGACCTCCACATGGTGTAGATGAAAAGTGTTGGTCATCATGACCTCTTTCTCAACAGTTCAAGAATTATATCATGGTGGTCGTAAATGTGTGGTTGGGAAGTCGACACCACTTTGTACAACCCCAATACTTCCATTTCATCATCAAATTTTTTATTGAATACAATATTGTAACACCCTTATAATTTACAATACATTTCTCCTTAAATTAATTAAATTTATTTGATAGCTTGTGATATAAGAAACATAGAGTTTAAAAGAATCGTGAAATATATTTATAATATTTTTACCTAAACATGATTTTTATAATCTAGCTATTGAATTGAAATGTATGAATATGATTAATCAAATTATTAAATATATATATATTTAATACTCAATACAAATGTATTTACTGTTTTTTTTAAAATAAACATTGAATTTTTAGTAAATCCATTTTATTCTTCAAAAAATATAATGTGTTCCAAAAATATTATTATTTATTTTTGAGATAAAACTAATTTAATTAATTATTGTAACTCTTAGAATGTTTATTTGATAAAAATGGTATCATTTTTGAAATAAATATACCAAAATTATCATTGGGTGAAATTTTGGTATTTTTTATGAAAATATTGTTTTTAGTGAATATGGAAAGATACCAAATTTTTGTGAAAATTTCATTAATTGATTTAAAAGTATCATTATTATATGATTTTTTTTCAGAGTAACATAAGAATTAATTATTTAGATATACTTTAATTAATTATATTCTAACCATCTTTATATTTATTTTTTTTATAATATCTTTTTTTGGGATTAAAAATACATTTATTTGAAAAAACTTTTTCAGTCACATTTGGGAGTTTAGATATCTATTAAATTCTACCACATATGTAAATTTAAAATTAAAAATTGGATTCCAATTTTTGAATCAAGAATTTCAAATTTCTAAAATAATTCCCATTTTTTTGTCATTATAAATAGTAAACATAGTAAATAATTTTCACCACAATAAGGGTACATTAGATAATTAATGATAAAAATAATATGATAAGTGGAAAAAAGACCCTAACACTTTCTTTAATCATATTTAATGAGTGTATTTATGAAATTACCATGAATGGTTTGAAAATATAGTATCTCAATATCTTATATCTTTGATTTTGACATTTATAATATTTAAGTAAAAGATATAGTAAAAAAATTTCACTTTATTGTTTTAAATATCATTACTATTTTTTGATAAGGATAAAAAAACTTATGTTTAGTTCTTCCTAATTATTATAATGATAAAACATTTTTATCATATTTATCTATTTATAAATTTGGGGGATGAAATATTTACCTTAAATGGTTATGAAATATCGAAAAAAAATTATTCTGTTAATTGAAAATTAAAATAAATTATTTCAAAATTATTAAAAGTAATTTAATTTTAACTATTTATTATGTCCTAAAAAATTTGTAGATAAAAATATCATATTATATATGTTTAAATGGATTATATTTTAATTCAACGGTTTTCATATTGATTTAATGTTCATATTAAATTAATACATAAAAAATAACATTAATGTTATTTTATAATAAATGTTATTTTATAATTTTTTTAAAAAATTTCTAAAAATCTTATATTTGGATAAGAGATTTAAATATGTTTGAAATATCAAATATGGTCCATTTAAGGTCTAATTTTCTTTCTAAAGTAAATATATTGTCCCCTAAATAGTAAATACATTGTTATTGCTTTAATTTTCAAAAAGGGTTCATGTGGGTTAAAACATAGTGATTAGGGTAGAAACCACTATTACACATATTCCCTTTAACAATGCGCAAAATGTATTTTAATAGTGCTACAAAATCACTGTTATCACAATGATAATATATGGGGTCCCCTTTATCAGCGCTGCAAATGCATCAAATAAAGGGGGTCCATTATCAGTGATAAAAAATAGATGATAAGGTATATCTAGCTGCAATGTGATATTAATATAACTACACACCCCGAAAAAACCTACAAAAACCTGTAATGTCACACAATGATATATAAATTTAATGTGACCCCATGAATATAAAATTTCAACCCATGGTATATACAAAAATACTCATATATATGTTTCAAATAATGTTTTTTTTATAATTTCTATATACAATTTTCCAAAAAATTTTTGAAAACAATAATGTTTCATCTTTTGATGCTCATGATGCCCTATAAAAAATGTCTCCCCATGGTATCAATTTTAAAACAAATCATCTCAACCTAAGAAAAGTAGTCCACCTATATAAGAAATCGAATATTATGTTTGTATTACTATAATGAAATAAATTAAACATTAATATTAAAGAATACATTAATAAAATTTAAATATTTAATAAAAAAACACATGTGGAGTTATACTGGTCACACTGTGCATCCTATTTAGGTGGGTTTGATTCATAAAAATCTAAAATGAGTTCTGGATTATTGTCCTAAAATATCAAAACAATCTAAATCTATTTTCTCAGTTTTGAGTATGTCACCTATTATTCAATACTGAAAATTTCATCTTTCCCAATGGTTTTAAACCATTGAGATATCCACTAAAACCATTGGGATAATATTTCCCAACAGTTTCACAACTTGTTGGTATGTGAGGCGTGGCAGTAGCTCTATACCAACGATTTCTAGAGAACCATTGGCATATATGGTATGAAAATAATCCACACCAACGGTTCTACTTAAACTGTTGGTATATATATGTACCAACGGTTGATGAACCATTTATACTGGTGGGTATACCAATGGTTTTCAGACCGTTGGTATACATTTTATTTGAAACCATAGTATGCCAAAGGTTTCAGAACCATTGGAATACTTGTATACCAACGGTTTCAGAACCTTTGGCATTCTCTGTATACTCTTTCCTATATACCAAAGGTTTCAGAACTGTTGGCATACTCTGTCCAACATACTCTGTATACCAATAGTTTTCAGAACCGTTGTTATACATCTTATATCCCCAATACTGGACAACCAACATGTAAACAGCCTGCATCCTATGTAAACAGCCTGCATCTTGTGTAAACAGCCTGCATGTAAACCACTGATTCCAAAGATGTAAACCCCAACTTGTAAAACTATAAACCCGCACATCTCCAATATATTTCTCAACATGTAAACCCCAACCAGTAAAACTGAAAACATGCACCTCTCCAAGATACAAAATTGTTGTTAAACTGATCTTTAAGTTAAATACAAAGTTTTAATAGTTTAAAAATAACTGTTTACAAAAGGTTTAATAAATGTTGAGAAGCCAATAGTTGGAGAGATTGAAAATCCAAAGTAAATTTTGGAGATATATTAAAGAAACTAGTTGGTTAATAGAGATTGAAAATCCAAAGAAAATTTTGGAGATATATTAAATAAACTGGTTGGTTAATAGTAACTAGGTGATCATCAAATTCAATGGACAATTTATTTCTTTTATTCATTCCATTCTAGTAGAAAAATTTTGGTTTCTCATCGTCTTACTCTAATAAATTTTGATAATTCTTATAAGATTCAATTGCTCCTTCTTGAATCACTGAATATTTCTCCTTTTTAAAATTCCCAGCCTTCTTGGGATTTTTTTTACCAACCCTTTTCCACTCAATGAATCATCATCATCTGAAGGACCTTCACCTAAATCAAAGAATATGTTCTGAAGGAAAACTCCCTTGGAAATGGCTCTGCCGACATCACCCTCTTTCTAGGCCTCTGTTTCTTCCATGTTCTGTGAAGCTACATGGTATGGATCTTTTTTCTCAAGATCCAATCCAAAAATACCATATCTGTAGGTTAGAGAGAAAGGACCAGATCACTAACCCACTATTCGACCTCAAGCCACACAAAACTTGAAGGAGGTTTCAAAACATCCAAAGTGAAGCAGTCAGAGGATCTCGATTCCAGTGAAAGTCATAGGACCCCCGAAATAAATGGATTGAATCTGTTTGGTGAGTTCGAAACCACCGAGAGAAATGAATTCCATGGAATGGGGGAGAAATAGATTTCTCCCCAATGATTTCATCCGTCTTCAAATCGTCCCAAAACCAGGATGATTTTGGTTAATAGACTAACTTGAAGTCACACATTTTACTTTTTTAGGTTTTATAAATACTGAGAAACTATGGTCATCAAAATATAAATAAAATATGATGATCTAAAGAATAGAACACCTTAACGAATTTAAAATGTCCTTAAGATTGATTTATTAAGATTGATTCTTGAGGAATGTAAGGTTAACTTCACCTTATGAAGAGAGTTTCTATAAAAAATATGGAAATAACATGGTGTAGTAATCACCGGAAGAAATTATGAAATATTAAATTGAAAATAATTTGCAATAATTAAAAAGAAAATATGGTGTTTAAGGCTCTGGAAGCAGATGAGAAAATGAAAGGAATAAATGTGTGATTACTTCAAAAGTAAAATTATTCTTAGATAAATGCATTAGAAGATGTGATAATCTATGTGTTATTTTGGTTGTGTGACATCAAGATGGATTTTTTGGACCTTTGAAAGTAGTACATGAATGGTGAAACTTGATATGGATTTTGGAATGTACGGTGGCTTTGGTTTTGAGGAAGAGAACTTGAGTGCTTGTGATTTACCCTTGTGGTTGGCTTCTTGAGGAATGGACATGTTTGGGTTCCTAGCCCGTGAAATGTATATTAAAATGGGTGGTCTTTATACTTATAAATTTGATCATGATAATAATAGGTGCTCAAGGAAATGTGGGTTGGTGTGGTTTTACGTGAAAACTTTATCTTTCGGTGGAGACTGTGCATGGGATATTTGGTTTTGGTAGGAAGCACATGGAGGTGCCTAGTTTTCATTAAATTATAATCGCTTGGAGTGTTGGTGTTTTGCAAGTGCATGTGGTTACTAGGGGTAGGACCAGTTAGATGGTGTAGGCTGAGTTTCTTGAGTAGGGAAGAAACCTATGAGTAGGCGGATGAATGATTTCGATTTGATGATATTATCATGGGTAGGGATGCACAAGACTTTTAAATGACTATGAAATGTCCATGTAGTGATTGGAGACATCTGAAATAAATTACTGTTGTTGGTATTCATCGACCAAATCATAGAATACAATTATTTAGTGACGATTATTCCAAAAACAATAATATCTTCATCAGAATAATGGGGGAAATGGCTATATGTCTATACACCCTACTATCTTTTGGACAGATATGAAACATCTTAGGGGTTATGATCATAGATAGTTTTTGTGAAGCCACATGGGGGAAACTACACTGTTGACTATTTTTGGGTGAGGTCCTCATAGTGGATCAAATATTGAATAATACCTTGGGTTTTATTCAAGGATTTATGGAATGAGTGAAAGTTGATGTTTCATTTGGTTTCTCAGGTGTAGAAAATATAGACACATCTAATTCTATCTTTAGTAGTGGTTGGAGAGTTTGACAAAGTGGTTGAGGTTTTTTGGGTGAGTTGATGATGATGAAACTTTTATGGTGGGGAGTGACGTATTTGTTGCAAAGATATAATCCTTATTCTAGAAGGCTCATAGGTTTGTGGAACTGGCTTTGGATTGGTTGGGGTGGAATTGTGATTGGATTAGTTGGGGTGGAATTATTATTTTTGTGAGGAATCCTTGATGTGTTCAATTAGTTTTCATAGGATGTTTAAATAGAAAATCATTTAGGCTATATGATTGAGCCGATAGTGTGGGTTCTTAAGGTTTCACGATACATCTGTTGTGTGGTTTTGGAAATGGTAGGTCCGTTTAGAGTTTGATATGTCTCTAACATTTTGGGGGAGTGATCTCTAAAAGGGAAGCATGTATTTAGAAAGAGTTTCTAAAAGGGATAAGCTATGAATTCAACAATGTGTTGGGTTGTCAAAATCTAGAATTTGTTTATAAAAAACTGAAAATCTGAAATATGTTTACAAAATCCGGAATTTGTGAACTGTTTTTGTAACCTGTGAACTGCTCTAAAAGTTTTTAGAACATGGTTGTAGAAAATATGAAATCGTTTTAAAAAATCAAGAACTTGTGAACTGTTTTTATAACCTGTGAACTGCTCTAAAACTTTTTTGATCATGGTTGCTGAACATCTAAAATATATTTACAAAATCCAAAAACTAGTTAACTATTTTTGTAACCTGTGAACTACTCCAAAAGTATTCTAAGCATGGTTTCATGAATATTTGATTTATAGGTTCAATGAATTATTTTGATATTGAATTAGTATTGATTCCATACTCATCTCTCATGATATTTCAAAGTGGTATCAAGAGATTCAAAGTTTGTGAAGGTATGAATGTAAATCACAATATTTGAGTGGTTTCATCCACACCAAGGTTCAGATTGAGGTGAGGTTGACTCGTACACATCACATATGACCCATGGATCGTTTTCCTAAATTTCAACAGAATCCGAATGCCTTTGGTTGTTTTTCCGTATGTAAGTTGTTGTTTTCACTTAAAATGATGTCCATTTTAAACAAAAGAGAGACACTTTGAGTGGTGTCGGCCACACCGGACCTCAGATTGAGGCAGGGTTGACTCGTACATGTCACAAATGAACCATGGATCGTTTTCCTAAAGTATCAACATAATACTATTTCATTTGTTCGGTTTTCCGTATGCCAGTTGTTGTTTTCAGTTAAAATCTTGTCCATTTCAAATAAAAGTGATACATTTTGTGTGGTTCTGGCCACACCGGCCATCGTATTGAGGCAAATTTGACTCATAAAAGTCAAATATTACCCATGTATCATTTTATTAAAGTTTCAACAGATTATGAATGCCTTTGGTTAGTTTTCCGTATGTCAGTTATTGTATTCACTTAAAATGATGTCCTTTTGAAACAAAAGAGAGACACTTTGAGTTTTGCCGGCCACTCAACACCTCATATTGAGGAGGGGTTGACTCATACACATTAAATATGAACCATAGATCATTTTCCTAAATTCTCAATAGAATCTGAATGCGTTTGGTCAGTTTTCCGTAAGTCAATTGTTGTTTTCACTTAAAATGATGTTCATTTTAAACAAAAGAGAGACACTTTGAGTGGTTCCAGCCACACTGTGCATCATATTGAGGCGTGGTTGACTCTTACACGTCACATATGATCCATGGATTGTTTTCATTAATTTTCAACAGAATCCAAATCTGTTTGGTCAGTTTTCCGTATGTCAGTTGTTGTTTTCACTTAAAATGATGTCCATTTTAAACAAAAGAGAGACACTTTGAGTGGTTTTAGCCACACTGCGCCTCTAATTGAGGCGGGTTTGACTCGTACACATCAAAAATGACTCATGGATCATTTTACTAAAGTATCAACACAATCCGAATGTGTTTGGTCAGTTTTCCGTATGTGAGTTTTTATTTTCACTTAAAATCCTATCCATTTCAAATAAAAGTGAGATGGTTTGAGAGGTCCCGACCACACTGGCCCTTGGATTGAGAGAGGTTTGACTCTCACAAGTCACATATGACCCATGGTTCATTTTCTTAAATTTTAAAAAGAATCTGAATGCCTTTTGTCAGTTTTCCGTATGTCAGTTGTTGTATTCACTTAAAATGATGTCCTTTTGAAACAAAAGAGAGACACTTTGAGTGGTACCGGCCACACCGTGCCTCAGATTGAGGTGGGGTTGAATCGTACACATCAAAAATGACCCATGTATCATTTTATTAAAGTATCAATGCAATCTGAATGCATTTGGTCAGTTTTCCATATGCCAACTGTTTTTACTTAAAAGAGTATCCATTTAAAACAAAAGAAAGACACTTTGAGTGGTACCGGCCACACCATGCCTCATATTGAGGCAGGGTTAACTCGTACACGTCCCAAATGACCCACGAATCATTTTGTTTAATTATCAACACAATTCGAATGTGTTTGGTCAGTTTTCCATATGCCAGTTGTTGTTTTCACTTTAAATGTTGTCCATTTCAAATAAAAGTTAAACACTTTGAGAGGTATCGGCCACACTGTGCCTTAGATTGAGGTGAGGTTTACTCGTACACGTCACAAATGACTCATGGATCGTTTTTCTAAAGTATCAACACAATACGAATCCATTTGGTCAGTTTTTCGTATGTTAGTTGTAGTTTTCATTTAAAATGTTTTTCGTTTCAAATAAAAGTGTGACACTTTGAGTGGTACCGGCTACACCGTGCCTCAGTTGGAGGCAAGGTTGAATCGTACACATCACTTGGGAGTTTTGAGTGTCTTCAAGGGAAGATTGAAGATTCAGGTGAGTCTAATACTCTTCTTTCTTCATCTTTTCTATTAGGGTATGCAATCTTCTCTCATCTTCTTCTGAAGCTCTAAAACCCTCTTTTCTGTTGGGATTTAGGGTGAATCTTGAAGAGATCTTAGATTGGGATCTAGGTTCTAGGGAGGAGGGTTGGGGGGCTATCCAATGGGTTATATGAGGTCCAGTGAGGGGTGGGGGGTTTTTTGGGGTCCATGGAGGAGGGTGGGGGTGCTATCTAGGGTCCAGGAAGGAGGGTGGGTAATGTATCTAAAACTCTATCTAGGTATCATTCATTGAATTTCGACAGGACTGCGAACTGCCGCGGGGTGTCGTCCTGAAGTAGGGCCAAACCACGGAATTATTGCAACATGACCACGGCATGACCGTGGCATGACCACGGCGTATTGGCCCGGTCCAGTGACATCCGCAGGGCAGCATCATCCGACCAGGAGCGAATGGAGTGGGAGGAGGTGGGGAAAAATTCTGTCCGTCACCTCCTTCACCATTAACTATGGGTGGGTAATGTATCTAAAACTCTATCTAGGTATCATACATCGAATTACAATAGGACTACGAACTACCGCGGGGTGTCGTCCTGGAGTAGGGCCAAATCATGGCATTACTACGGCGTGACCGCGGTGTGACCACGGCGTGACTGTGACGTGACTGCGGTGTGTTTGCTCGGTCCGGCGACATCCGTGGGGCAGCATCTTCCGGCCAGGAGCGAAGGGAGCGGGAGGAATCAGGGAAAAATTCCAGCCGTCACCTCCCTCCACATTAACTATGGGTGAGTAATGTATCTAAAAGTATATATAGGTATCATACATCGAAATCTGACAGGACTGAGAACCACCTCGGGGTGTCGTCCTGGAGTAGGGCCAAATCACGGCGTGACTGCAGCGTGACCCTGGAGTTACCGCGACATGACCCCAGTGTGACCACAGAGTGACCACAACATGACCGCAACGTGACCGCGGCGTGACTGCGGCGTGACCGCGGCATGGCCGCGACGTGTTGGCCCGGTCCAGCGACATCTATGGGACAACATCTTCCAGCCAGGAGAAAAGGGAGAGGGAGGAAGTGGGACAACATTCCGGCAATTTCCTCCCTCCCCATTAACTATGGGTGGGTAATGTATCTAAAACTTTATCTAGGTATCATACATCGAATTCTGACAGGACTACAAACTGCCACGGGGTGTCGTCCTAGAGCAGGGCCAAATCACGGCGTGACCGCGGCGTGACCATGGCGTGTTGGCCCGGTCCAGTGACATCTGCGGGGCAACATCTTCCAGCCAGGAGCGAAGGGAGTGGGAAGAATCAGGGCCACATTCTGGCCATCACCTCCCTACCCATTAACTACGGGTGGGTAATGTATCTAAAACTCTATCTATGTATCATACATCTAATTCTGACAGGACTGCGAACCATCTTGGGATGTCGTCCTAGATTAGGGCCAAATCATGGCGTGACCACAGCATGACCATGACGTGTTGGCCCGGTCTAGCAACATCCGCGGGGAAAAATCTTCTGGACAGGATTCCAAAAAAATCCTTTGTAGTTTTCCTTCACATTATAGAAACCGATCTTATGTTATAAAAAACAGACTCTTGATTCAGGATTGTGGTATGATAAAGATATATATTTTATATTTGTTGTTTTTAAAAGTTGTTATATTATAAAAACATGACTTTATTTATCAAATGAAACAATTATATTAAAGAAAACTTATTCAAGATATGCAATTCAATATAATTAAGTAGAATTAAAAAAGAATCAAAATTCAATTTAAAGCATTCTTAAATTAAAGAGGCTACGAGAGGGACTCTACCTCAAGGTGGAACCAAGCCATCCACTTCGGCTCTTAGAGATTTCTAACTAAAAGTAGATGCTCCCCCACTAGGTGTACGCACCTTCAAACACATGCAAGGAAACCTAGCCCCAATGCACACACCTGCATGGCCATGAGCATGTTCAAGGGGATCCTCACACATATGCTTATATGCATATACCAGTCTCCACTCATCTGCGTATGCATTTTTATATATATACATGGGAACACCTAGCCCCATACGTGTATAATCATTGCCATGGTTGACTATACACGTAACGGGGGAACCCAAATACATATACTTACTTACCTATGCACACGCAGGCGAGTCACCCTTGACTTTGTGACTCGAAACCAATGAGCAGGGATCAATGCACTACACAAAGGATATTATGAACCATAAATCACATAAAGGACCCTACATAACTAGTGAAAAACCAAACAACAACATTAAAGCCTTACCTCGATTGGCGAGAACCAAATCCACCCAAACCAATAAAAAACGATCCAACACCCTACCAAAAACATAATATGGAGTCAAAAACATTGAAATACCCAAAATATATGAGGTGAAAGACAAGTAGTAATCATAGAATCTTACCTCAGATCAAAGCTGGCAGACTGAAACAATCTGAACCCCTTATGGCCTCCTTCATAGAATATAACTACTCCCTATCCATAGAATCTAGTAAAAGACCTAAGTGGAAAATGTGATAAAGAAAATAAAATAAAAACTAAACTAAAACATACCTGTCTCCTGTGACTATACATGTCACCACCCAACATATAAGAACCACAATGCCACATGGGTCAAATCAAGTTCCTGCAAGCAAGAGGGAAACAAATCCGTGTTTCAAAATGATACTATCGAAAAGTAAATTACTATTAATTAATAATTAATATTCTTATAAATGATATATAATTAGTTTGGCTCTAGTTTTAGCTTAGTTTGGTTTTTTTCAATGCAAGTTTGTTTGGGAAATTATAGGGCTAAACTATTACTAAAGGGTCAATATAGGTTGTGGTGTAAAGTTATTGTGGAACGGAAGGATGAAAACATTATTATAAGTGATTCCAACTAATCATCAATGATCGAAACTTCCTAGATGAGCATAAACAAGCTAGATATTGAGATCCCTTAGATATTGAATAGGAAAAATTGTTAGTGATTGAATATGAATCAACATTCACGAATCTGGTAAGTATATGTGAAATCATATGATTAATATAAGGCTTAAGGCATGAATATTTGTGATGAAGCTATGACTAATGATGTGATCATGGTCCAGTCTTCTGATTTTTCTCACCTATATATTTGTGGTTAGTATGATGTCTTTGGAAAATATAGGTTTTATATGAACATGGAAGGGGATTTATTTAATTCCTCATTTAGGTGGAGGGAATACATCATTTAGCAGTTAGAAGATGAAGTATAAGCACCTCCATGGGTGATCAACCATTACTTAAATGAGTTGTTTCGTCAAATAATAATTCTTATGTATATAAAGACAGTATTAAGAGCCTCTATAGACCCTTAAACACTAACTTGATTATTCGATCATAGATTGAAAAGTGATTGATTATAACTATGTTCCATGGGAGTCATGGAGTCTAAGGACGGTAAATGAAAGTAAATAGATTAACATAGTAGACCTATAGATATGGTGTTCACAAGATTCCTAGGTTTAGATAAAATTATTTAGTGATTTTATGGAAATGAAATCAACCTATCCCTAGGTCTCCAATTGGATAAGATATCGATTGGGATATGAGTGGTCTAACATGTGTCTTATAATTTAGATGATATGTGTATGGACTGGATGAGGCTTTAGATCAATTAAAATATTTCTAAGAGGATTGGGCCTTATGGTGATAGATGTGGAAATTGTACGTCTAGTGTTTGATGAGATTAAACAAGCTAGATATTGAGATCTCTCATGTGAGATGCCTCTTAAAAAAGGGAAAATCCATTTAAAAGCATCACATCGAAGAAGAGAAATGATTTCATAAAACAATATAAAGTCAAAAAATAAAGGAAACAGGAAAAGAATCTAAATAAGGAAGATCACCCTTCAAAAAAATTGGGATACTGATTATAATACACATTTCCTACAGTTATTGGGTTTCACGTATGAAAATGTGTAATAAAAAAACATTGATTCAATGTACAGGTGAACTCAATGATGTATTGTTGAATCGCCCTCCTTTGGATAATTTTGTAAAGGCATGAATCATCAACAGAGCTAAAATAAATCATATAAAACAATGGAAATGACTGGTATATATCCTGAATGAATAATATAAATACTAATAATAACTCATAATTAACCTGAATTCAAGCTTACGGAGAGTTAGAATTGATTCTTACATAGCAGAAGGGGGATTCGCGAGCGACCATGAGCGGGGAGATGCAAGTGGTGAGTGGGAGTCACGATGGGAGGAGGGGAACTCAAGGGGGATGAGAGCGGCGACAATGACAGGAGGAGCGGAGCATCCCTGTAGGGTTTGGATAACTATGTCTTGAAGGGGGATGCATGAGTGCCAATGAGCGGGGAGCGGTGAGTGGTGAGTGGCGAGTGGTGATCGGCGAGCAGCGAGGGGTGGTCAGGATGGGAGAGGCGGTGAGGGGTGGTCGGTATGGGAGCGACGGTGAGGACAGAAGGAGTATGTGAGTGGCACCGAGGGTGTCTCCCATGGGTGTCTTGTGGTGTGTAGTGTCTATCTATGATTTCTGTGGTGCTTCCGTATTATGGGAAATGTGTATTACATGGTTAGTTTAATAAATACATTGGTAAATTGGAAAATACACCCATAGTCAATAGAGATATACCCACTTTTGATATAGAATACCATCCAAATAACCAACTTGGAAATCTGAGACCAACATTTTACTTTACCAATTCCAATTACATAATATATGCAACACCAACTTATGTTTTATGAACCAATCAACTAAAGGGAAAGAAACTCCTCACCAATTGAAGATATTTTTGCAGGTATAAGATCTATGAAACAAGTCTAAGATAATCCCTAATATATGTATCATTATTTTAATCATCTAGAATGTGTTCTATATAAATTTTATAATTTGGGAATTATTGAAATATTGATTGACAACTCACAGATGAAGATAAAATGGTCGATGAAAATGGATGAGTTAAGTCATAATGTTATATCAAAAAGAATATATTTATCAACATGCATGGTTTTTAAATAAATGTATCAAAAAAACCTATATTTCATCATTAAAAAATTGACCTTGAGAGTAAGGGCATAATAAAACCTACCTTGAATCAACAAAACATGACAAACAATGCATCTCCTCTGACGGTGGATGTCCAAACAACCAATAAGAATCTACCATGAACCCTAAACATGAAAGAAACCACAAAAATAGGGTCGGCCCCTTAAACCTGGGTTTGACCAAACCAAAAATTACAACAGGGAAGAAGAAACCGAAAAGGAAACCAAGAAAAATAATTGGAGACCTGTGAGTTTACTGGAAATTTATCCACACACATATATATACATAATGCAACAGAATTGCTAAAAGACATGCTGGCCCGCCCAAAATCAATCCCCCCATCGGTCTAATTTTCCTAGATCGATCGATCCACCTACCTTAACTGGTACTAATTATATGTAGAATATGATGAAAAATATAATGGAGTAATTAATTTGATATGAAAAGGAAAGATCATATTGTGAGAAGGGATTCGATGGAAGGGCCTACAAGAGAAACACCACAGGAGAAGGGATTCGATGGAGGGGAAACGATTCAAAAGACAAAACCTTTTCCATGTCAATGAAGAAATTATAAAACAAGAACACTAAAATAGACATATATGTTCACCAAATGCATTGATTTTATATATTACCAGTAGGAAAATCAAGTGATAGACTAAATGAGTGATGCATTGAATGAAATTAGTATATACCTGCTTTTGATGTTGGTGGTGGCACATGCTGAGCAAAGGATATAGAGACCCGGAGGAGTTCTACATTAGTGTGCCACTGGCAGAGCTCATTCGGGATATGGAAGAGGGAAAACCGATGAAGAGAAAAGAGATGGGAGTAGAGGGGAAGAAATTGAACCCTTGGTATGCGAGGTGCGTCGGGTTGAAACCGATTAAAAACCAATAAATTTGAAATTAAAAAAGAAACGTGATCTCTCCTGTTGGAAGCACCGAGTCTACCCGAGTGATCGATTTCACTATGAGTCTGTGCGTTTGAAGTTGCATCAAATCAATTCTTTAGTCATTGGAGGGGATAAGTCCATCCACAAACATATACGATTGTACAAGTTGCCTTGTGAATTCGACTACAATGGGGGAGAGAGTTCACGGGATGAGTGTGATGGATAATCTAAGGAAGAAGAGGGTTGCAGGGGAGAGGCACTCACCATATAAGTGCCTAGGGAGAGGCACTCACTGTATAAGCGCAATGATTAATCAGGGGAGAAGAGGGTTACAGGGAATAAGAGGGTTGCGGGGGAGAGGAGAGTTTACGGGGGGAGTGGCACATAGGGATGAGCCCGACAAGATTGATTTTTGAGGATGGTATACCTATGGTTTCTTTAAAACCGTAGGGATAGAGATGCCTACCACATATATACCAATAGTTTCCTTTAACCATTGGTATAAATGCGTTGGTAAAAACATATTTCCCAGTAGTGATTTTTTTAAAAAAATGTCAATTATAAATAATGAAACATTTGCAGTTATACTGGTCACACCATGCATCAGATTAAGGTGTAGCTAATTCTTACCTATTCTAAATTACTGGTTGATTATTTTACTAAAGTATCAAAAAAATATGAATATGTTTGCCAGGTTTTTATTATTTCAGTTGTATTTTTTTACTAAAATTTCATTTCAAACTGGAATCATGCATTATGAGTCATACTGGTCACATCGTGCATCATTATGATGTGAGAATTCTTTAAAAATTCCACAAATGACTTATGAATCATTTTCCTAAATTATCCAAGCAATCAGATCATTTTTTCTTGGTTTTTAATGTGTGATGTGTTTTGAACAAAAAAGTCAATTTTGAACTGATAACTGACACTTTTATTTATACCGGTCACAATGTGCATTGGATTGAGGTGAATTTGACTCATCAACATCGAAAATGACTCATGTATCATTTTAAAAAAAATATCAAAATAATCAAAAGGAATTCTCTCAATTTTCAGTTTGTCACCTATTATTTTTACTTAAATTAATGTCAATTTTAAATAAAAGGAGACACTTTTAGTTATACCTAACACACCATGCATTTTATTGAGGGGAGGTTTATTCCCACACATAAAAAATGTCTTATATATCATTTTTCTAAAAAATTAAAACAGTCTAATTGCATTTTATCAGTTTTCAGTATGTCACTCATTATTTTTACTTAAATTAATGTCAATTTTAAATAAAAAGGGACACATTGAGTTATAATGGCCACGCCATTCATTGTATTGAGGTATGGATGATTATTAGACATCAAAAATGACTTATATACCATTTTACTATAGTATCATAATAATCCTAATGCATTTTCTTAGTTTTTAGTGTGTCATGTGTGTTTTTTTACGAAAAAGCCATTTCAAACTAAAAACACGCATTATGGGTCATACCGGTCACATCGTGTGTTAGTGTTATGTGATCCTACTTTATACATGTCACTAATGACTTAAGAATACGTTTCTTAAATTATCAATAAAATTAGAGAATATTTTCTTGGTTTTCAGTGAGTTACATGTTTTGAACTAAAATATAAATTTTAAATAAATAACAGACACTTTTAGTCTTACCAGTCACACCACATGTCATATTGAGGTGTAGTTGATTCCTAGATGTCACAAATAACTCATGGATAATTTTAATACATTATCAATACTATCCAAAACTTTTTTATTAGTATTCAGAATGTCATACGTTATTTTTACTAAAATTAACGTCAATTTTAAATCAAAATATGCACATTGAGTCATACCTATCATATTGTGAATTGTATTGTGGTTTAGTTGACTCATACAAGTCAAAAATGACTCATGGAACATTTTTCTTAATTTTTTAAAAAAATAATGTTTTATTTCAAATTGGAAACACACTTTATGAGTCACACTGATTTCATCCTGCATCGGATTGATGCGAGACTACTTTATAAATATAAAAAATGACCTTTGAATCACAGTTTAAATTATCAAGATAATCAGGTTTCTTTTTTTTTCAATGAGTGATAAATTTTGAACTAAAATGTCAATTTGAGACTTTTAACAGAAACTTTTATTCACACCAGTTACACTGTTCATTGGATTATGTTTTGGTTGATTCCTACAAGTCCCAAATGACTCGTGGATAATTTATTGAAAATATAAAAACAATACGAACTCATTTTCTGGATTTTTAGTATGTCACTTTTTCTTTATGTTGGATTTAATGTCAATTTAATATAAAAATACACACACAATGTCAGATCGGTCACACTATGCATCATATTTTACTGAGTTTGATTCATACACATCACAAATTACTTATAGATCATTTTCTTAAAGTATTATAACAATATGAATGTCTTTGATTAGTTTTCAGTATTTCACTTGTTCTTATTACAAAAAGTAATGTCAATTTTAAATAGAAAGAGAAAAATTAAGTGATACCGGTCACCTGTACTTTTTTCTTTTTTATAAATAGGTAAAATGAATAAAAAATTAATTGATTAAATAATAAGTAGGAATTCACCTTTATACATTAATGACCCATTTCTTTATTTTCATTATCTAAGTTGTAGCCTCGATCTTCTATCTATTATGAGCTTGAGCATATGTGAACAAACCTCCCTAAATGGAAAAAATAAATCCACCTATATAAGAAACCAATTCATTAATGAGTAATACTAAATATAAGTAAATTAAACATAAATATGAATCCATCCACTACTTCTATGAAACTCAAATAATCATTCTATTTGTGTACATTCTTCTTTTAGGTATAATGACCATTCATTTCTGATCACATCTATATCATCTTCAAAATATGAGTCTTTTTGACAGTCATAGTAGTATATGAAAAATATAAATACACAACAAATTAGTTATTATTTTAAATTAAATAGTAATAATCTTCAAAAATACCCCTTTAGGGAAGTTAGTTTCTTAATTGAATGTGATCTCTCTCATAAATTTACAAACATAATAACCATAATATTTTCCCTTGGATTTTTTTGGACACTAAAAAAATATTGAAGAGAATAATTACTCTTTTTTATATGTTCTTGGATAGTGAAAGGTTCTTATATATACACTGATACTTTTCTAGTCGTATAACTTTCCTTATTTCTTGTGCTTAGCCCCTGAAATCATTCCTTTTTTTCACAATATCGATGCACGACCCTATCATAATATAATCTTCATTGAAAGATAATATAAATAATATAACATGATTTTTAGGTCTACAACATTTCATGTAGTGTATTACTTATTAAAAAACAGCATCATGTGTTGATGGTTTGTTGGATATCCATGTACTGAATCTAGGAAATATATTATTGTAGTATTTAAATTTATCGTAATGAGAATCCAATGCAATTTAAAAACACAAAAGGAATATGTAATAAAATAAATGAAAATATATTTTATATGATTAAATTGTAAGGTTTACCCCTACATCGTTGGAATTTAATTGAGTACGTCATCTGGAATTTCACTTTCAAACAATCAACCAGACCTGTCACTATTTCATCCTTTTTGTTATGATCTATTTTTGGTTATTATGTAGAGGCGATGTGAGGATTAATGAGCCCATTTTTTAATTAGAAAACCCATTCAAATTTTCTCCATATATATGTTTTCTAAAAATATGAAATGTATTTAGTCATAATTAACAAATTCTATCAGCCTTTTGGAAATTAAATTATAAAAACATACCTCATGTATACATTTACAACTGATCTGCCTAGATAATAATAGTTGAGGTTTTCACTTACACTATCAAAACCAATGGTTTCTTGATCTTTCTGTCCATACATATTTTATTCAAAATCAACTATGTGATTACGACCATCATTTAACTTTTTATCCACATATACCTTCAATGATAGTAAATGCAGATAAAGAATGGGTGGGGTAATGGTTAATTTGGAAGATCTTTTCAATTGGTCGGTCAATCCTGTAGATGTTTGTGAGTCAGTATTTCATTTAGTATACTTCAATTTTTCCGTATATAATAACATTTATTAGTTCAAGCCTTTTTTCATTAACTAATAATGTATTATCTTTAAAGATAAAAGGAAATGAATACCTTCTTGTCAATGTGTTTTACTATAAGATGTGACAACCATGCGATGAATTCTCCAAAAGATTTTTTGACCATATTAATATATTCCTCATTAATTGGAATAGGTAACTCTATGTTCAGCTAATGGGATGAACTAATCGATACTCACACATGACCTGTCGGATGTGGTCTATTGTGTAGCATGTCATTTTGGATATTGAACACTATATCCCTCGCTACAAAGTGATGGGTGGGTGTTGATAGAAATAAATCATAGTAATTATCATCTTTTATAATATAATTACATGAAAGGTATCAGTGTATGTTTAATTCAAATTTCATAGAAAATTTTAATAGAATATTGATTACCTCAGCTATAACATCTCTTTGATGGGAATGGATTTCATTAATGCTGGTGGGGGTGGGGCGAGATCTTCACATAGTGGTTGTTCTTGAGTTGTTTGTTATCTTTTCTCCAACCCATAAAAGTTTACATCATCTATCTCTTCCATAGGAATTGTTTATTAAGGTTAGATATTATTTCTCTCGTCAATTTCTTTAATTAACTTTGATCATCCTCTTGTTTTTCCCCCTAAAAATATGTTTGTGGTGCACCCTAGAACTCGCACCTCTAACATGGACTTACTGGTATGGCCACTTCAAGGCCACCGATAGCATGTGTTCATCCAGTATAGGTGTTACTGATTTATGTGGCAATGTCAGATTGAAAATATAGAAAAATTAGTGATCATTGTTATATAATAGAGATTAAAAAAAAACAATGTTTTATTATGTATTACCTACACATGATTCCCACAATTTTTTTTGTGTTTTTATCTATTAGTATCTTGTATTAATTTACACGTGCCTCCTTTCATAGAACATGGTGTGGGATGGATGTGGATTTGGATTTGGAGTCATTAATATGCATATAAATATAGGAACATAATTATGGTGTTGTTTCATTTCACATAAATGTATTACGGTATATTTAAAATAAATACCAATTTTTTCAGGTGAAACATACCCCATACTCTCTTTATGGTGGGGTACATTGGGTTTTCTACTCATTATTTATTTCTTGTGCTCAGTTTGTATTTCATAAATAAAAAATTGTCAATCAAACTGATTAAAACACATAACTTCAAACAATGTATTACTATCCACAATTTATATGAAAAGACACCTCCACACAATGGATAGTAAACGCATCCCACACATCTTGGGTTATTAGGTGTGCATAGATAAGAGATGGATTCAGGTTTATTTTCTCTTCAACATCTTAAAGATGATTTCTAGTTAGAATTGTGAAAAATCCTCTATGAATTCTTCCAAAAAGAGTTAATACATATTTCCTATGGAAGTCAACTACTATAAACAGACTCTACAATAGATGATGAAGAGTAGGTAAATGTTTAGTTATTTTATTTTTTAGTCAAATAATTAAATTATATAATAATGTTATTGTAATCTATTCCTACATCAGTTCCCTAATTATGAGAAAAACATGATGAAACAAATGTATATCAATCAGAATTCATTTTTGAGTGAATATTCCAATATAACTACTGAACATGACCTTTTGGGGTTAATATACTGGCCCCACACATTCCATATGACCTCACATTTGACGACTTTGACAATCACCTTAATGATTTTTTATAACACCATCAAACTACAACACTCATATTTTTTGTACATCGACAGTCCTCAGTCTCCTACAATTTCCTCGTATTATAAATCGTCAATATGTTCCTATGGAGAATTAGAATTGGCATGTGCAGATGGTCATTGTACCTCTGGACTGGGTGCAACAACTAGTTAAGGAATCTGTTGTTCCTCAAGAATGGTATCACAATCACATTCAAAAGGTCGTTGTTTCTCTACACAATGTGTATTGGAATGTTGAGAGACCTATTGTGTCTCAGGATTGGGAGAACCAACACATGCAGAAAGATGTTTTTCATATACATTGTGAGCAGCAGTAGGTTGAGAGACCTTTTATTCATCTAGATTAGGAGCACCAACATGTATAGAGGTCATTATCTACAGAAGTGGTTTAACATTTAATTCAGAGTACATAAATGTAGCATAAAATGTATAATAACATTATGTAACATGATATATATTACAAAAGAAAATATTACATGATTATATAAAATCTTTTTTTAAAGGCTGAAGGGATTTTACACCTCTATCAACTATCTAGATGCCTCATTGTCATCTCCTATCACATACAAAACACGATCTATATTAAGACCACTATAAAATTATTGTGATGTCCCAATGAAAGGGTTATCCTTGTTTGAATTTTTATCTGAAACTTCTATGGTTTTGGTTTATAATAGAACAATTGACCACTTTCGGTTTGCAGGATCTGGATCATAAAATACTTGTATTTCCTATGATGTCATTATAAACAGTTCTTCTTTGTACCCATCCTTATTAAAACCAACTTTCACAAATCTCAATTCATATATTTTAACAATACTCTTTTTATAAACCCACTTTCATTGAAAACACAACAATTAGAATGTTGTATAATCCAACTCAAATATTTTTTTTATGATTCCAATGTATGAAGGATGTATTTTCTTATGAGTATCCATAGAATGAATTCATCCTATATCCGTTCTTATGTCCTAAGGGTGGAAATATGTGATGTCTTAGAAACATGGTTTTTGATGAATGTTTCAACCTAATCGACTGTATACCTTGTTTTTATGCTTGAGTTCCTTTAATTCTATATCTTGAAAATTTTCAATAAATAGGAAACTCATTTATCATCCTGTACTACATAGTTGTCAGCCTGAAATCTAAATTTCTATAAAAATCATACAACATAACACCTTATCCCCATAATAATTTCAAATCCTCGATCAATGGAGACAAATAATCATCAATATCATTACCCAATTTTTTGGTCCTAATATATGTGTTGATAACATGATGTATTTTTGTTTCATTCATAACCATGGTAGATAGTTATAATTTACCAACATAACTGACCATGTTCTGTGAGTGCATCTTTTCAAACAAAAAGGATTCCCTCCATTTTTAGATAACGCAAGACATAGTTTTTTTGGATCATTTACAAATTCAAGATTCTCATGAACAATTATCTTTCACTAAGGAGAGTCTTCTAGGTGATGTAGTTTATCATATTTAATTTTTATATCTATGTGACACATCAATTTCCCTGTAGTCTCCTCACTTCCATATAGGTTCCTAAACATTGGAATGATTAAAAGTACCATACAGCTTGTGTAGGAACAAATTCATCCTTATTCTATTGAGAATCATCACACTTTGGGAATTCTATAAGTTATTTTAGGTCCTTGTGAAAAGGTATACAATCATTCGGGAAGGTGTGTATTCTTTCAGAGATCATATCAATCGAGCGTAGCCTTCATTTGGAATCATATATTCATCTTGGGAGCTCATTATCTTCTAGGAGCATGTCCTTTAAGAGAGGAAGTATTTCCTTAAAACTAGAGTCACTCCATCTATTACCTACATTCAAATTATAAAGCTTTAGTAAGACTAAAAAATAAATATATTTAGTGAATCCAACATAAAATGGTGTCATCTCACAACTCATTAACTTCTCAAACAATTTAAGGAAATAGCGAAGTTTATCTTAAACTATCATTGTCATTTCCTCAATACAATATTCATCATCATTCACATCTATAATCATATCCTTTATACAATCTTCTTCATATTATACACCTGTAATCATATTAGATGATCCATTAAATTATATGTTATCCCAACCACTATCTACATTCTCCTTTTCCCCATTTTTATTCAAATATTGATAACTTCAATCTATTCTGTGATAGATCAAGTGTTCTTCGAACTCCTCTGTACTAATTTTTCTTGAATAACAATACCATAAACACATACATATGATTTGATAAGGTTCATATGCATGATATTTTTCATACATGATGAACTCTTTTACTCCATCTTCATATTATTTTGTCAAGAGATTAGAATCCATCCATTCTTTATTCATATCCATATTATTTGATTTGGTAATATTAATATTTAACAAAATATATTCACAAAAAAATTATATAAAAATTAACCAAGGCTAATGTTTTTATATATTTTATGTATCTTTCAATATTTATCCCCAATATACACTTTCTAGAACCAAGGGCCTTCATTTAAGATCATCTAGATAAATCAATCATCAGTTGTTCCAGAATTTTCTTCATTGGGCCATGTAAGTTAAATTCATTCACATAAAAAAGTAAAATGACAAAACACCCATCATAATACACTTTTATATAGTAGAAATTATTTACATTACACTATATAAGCATTAACTCGAACGTGAATGAATTGAAATTCCAGTTACACTAACATGGTGCCTACTTAAGACCATAAGAACTCTAATTGAGACTGGAACCGAACCTTCTATTCCATTTAGCATGAAACATTCCAGTTGATCTATGTTGATATCTTCCTATGAATCTCAATGAAGGAATATAATCATGACACCCATTTTTTATAGAAATAAACATTAAATGGAAACCATGATGACAACCATCTAAATTATCATATTATTTATATCAGAAGAGAAAATCTAACTAAAATATGATCATTCTAATTATTAAAATACATTTACAACTTAAGACACATTTAATTATTTCCTATCATCCACTTTCTCCTTTATATGATAAATCTAATTATTCTATAGATCCTTCTTTCCTGGTTCCAATCCCATTATCCACAATGTATGAAATTAATTGTGTAAATTCAATTATTCCATCATTTTTCACACACACCGCAATGAGGCCTATAGTAAACCTATGTTGAATCCTAAAGAATTGAAAATTCACTTTTTTTACCCACACATTCATCATTAGGTACACTCTTATAGACTAATAAAACCATACAACTAGGTGAAACTATCTAGTGCATGAGCTAAATAGTGACATAAACATATAGACCAATTTCTTAATTCATAGGGTTTCCAAAGATCCAAATAAGTATTAGTGAGAAACAAAGAGTAAATGATCATTACATGAAAAATTATAATATAATTAGAAAATCACATGTCCATTTTCACATCCCTGAATAAGCATCAAACATTTCATATTAATAACCAATCTTCATATCCATCTGAGAGAAAATTCCTAAATAGACATATTAAACAAGGGCCCCCCTAATTTAAACCATGAATATGATGTTGGATGAAATTTAGATTTAGGAGATACAATGGGGTTAAACATTAATTCCCATTTTGTGGGAATTGGTCATGATAGATATCCTATGGGTTGGATAGAGGTAGTGACATTACCTTTCCATGGTGTTGTTATCAATATACTAATCTTCCCTATATAATGTATTGATTTTACTAATTCTGTAAAAAAACTATAGTTAAATGATTATGGAAAAACTAAATTTCTGATGTAATTTGGAAACTATTTATAAAATCACATTTCAAATCCCTTAAAAAAACTAACCATTTACATAAATTCCTCTTTAAAATACCACATCCTTTTTAAAAATAATCCAATTACTTCAAAGAAATATTTTCAAAAACCCCAATTTCTTTTTTTAAATCATTCAACAAAACTTCATGAACTAATATTCATAATCATTAAAAATGAACAACAACCCTTTTTATTTTAATAATTTTAATTTAAAACATCACAAAACCCTTGTCAAAATGAATCCAACATTAAATATTCTTTAAAAACATTCACAACCCTTTATGAAAGCCAATCAGGTGAGTTGAAAAATATTTGGCATGCAACCTAACTCCATACAAAGTGTTTAAATCATTTTAAAGTTATTAAAAACCAAAAAATTGTATATTGAACATGTATAATTTATATGCAACATTTTGAAAAACTTTAATCATTTTAAAATATGGTCTTTGGATTTTTTACAATGAAATAAATCCCAAGAGAGGCACTTTATAAGAGATACATGAATAAAAAATAACCATGATTTTATAAAATATAATGCTTTAAGGAAAACCAAAAAAACCTTTTTAGGGAAAATAAACATTTTTTCAAATAGTATTATGAATTGACACATAAAATACGTGGAATTATTATTTTTGGGTCTTTACTTGGGAACATTATTCATAAAGATCATAATATATGAACTTCATAAGAAAATGTATCAATTTCAGATGAGAATCCATCACCTGATAGTAAACCATCATCTATGTCATGGAAGATAGATGTATCTAGAATATATGAAATATTGATTTAAGAATATCTTTATCAAATATCTATGATCTCATTATAGTGGGAAACTATTGTAACATATTAATGTGAATTATATTCCATGGAAATTAAAAAATTATTTTCAAATAGAATAATAATCACTATTTGATATAAATATTTATACATATTTTAGAAATATTGTTTAAACCAGCAAAAAACACATGAAATTCACCCACGAAGTGTTGAAAGAGAATAAATTCACACTCTTAAATCTCATTGATTTATACATTGAACCTAATAGAGGTTCTTTTATAAGGTTTTTGTCTGGTGTTTTTATAGGGAGAGTGTACCCCATGATTCAATTTACTCCATCTAACTAAGATGAATGGGGCGATCTCTTCTTGTGAAAAGACATATCGAAAAAATAAACTTCATGGTGCGGTGTATTTGTAATGTGGAGTCACCCACCGATAACCAAGTACAATGCATTGACATTCATCTTCCTTTCAAAATTTCTTGGTGCGACAACCCTCGATATGAGACTCCAAGGTACTTGTTTTTCGAGAGTGATTGGGCTTGGGAGGTGCTGTATAAGTTTGGTCAGTTTAAAAGGTATAATCCACATGCCTCTTTTCATTAAAAGATGGTTCCAAGGTTCTATGAACAGAAAATGGAGTAAAAGGATATAGCCTTTATCCTAACGGTAGGATGATAGAGCATATGGGAGTCCAAGAACAAAGATTGATATGAGGCTACACCTTGATCCATACTAGATAATGTTTTTTGAGTGTGATTCTTGTTACTAGACAGTATTCATCTCCTTCCCAACTGGATGGACTCCCCCTCACTGAAGGCTCTGCCCTATATTAAGTCCTCTCAAAATGACACCAACTATCCCTTGGGATGGTAGATCTTCTTGCATGCCCCATAGTTTTTGTCTCAAACTCAACATGGAAGGTTCTTGTAGTATGATAATGACCTGGGGTGGGGGAGTTGTCCATGAAAACAAATGATCAGTTGTTCTGGCCATTAATGCATACTTTGGTAGTGGCGATTCACTTCAGCCCGAAGCTAGTGCATTGATGCTGGATCTAGACCTGTGCTTTAGAAAAAATATTAATCCAAAAAAAGTGTAAATTGATTCCAAAATCCCACATAACTCTTTTCATGGGATAAGTTGTGTACCTTGAAATATCTCTTATAATATACACATAAGTAAGAGACTTATTAACAATAGAGGGGACATCCCTCTCACTTGGAACGAGGGAAATAAATTTTCTGATTTCCTTAAATCAAAGGAATCTCCTCATTTCATGTACTTCTCCATATTGGGGTTATTTCTATTTGAATGATTTGTCTTAATCTTAAGGGATTCCCTTGGTCTTCACAATTATAAACCCCCTATCTCCATTTGATTATTTTTTTTCTCTGTATTGTCTTTACCTTTTTATTTCCTTCTTTTTTCTAATAAAAAAAATTGTTCTAAAAAAAGTACAATGTTTGTTAGATATATAGATAAGCTTGTAATCTATTAGCTATATGATTCTTCAGAGAATAACCCAAAATAATCGATATTAAATGATTGGATATAGAAATTTATGTTATGAAATGACATTACTCCCAATTATATTGAATCAGTATTTTATCTTTAATGTGGATCAAATCCCTTTATAATTCCATATCAATGTTGAGTTAATCAAGACGACATAGTTGATTCATGGGTTCTTGAAACACAATTATATTGGGTATCAACATTTATTTTGTAATTATTCATTGATCTTGTGATCATACATCATGAATTATGGGAAAAATATTTAGTTTTATTCTTATTATTTCATTTCTTGAGAAGTTAAGGGTGATTGTATACAATATATTAATTAAGAATAATGTTTTTAGTGATTCTACAGACTAAACAATATGATCATGAGGAGAATCCAAGTCCAATGGAAGATACACGCAAGAGGGTGATACCTAATGAACAAGGTTAGTATAATTATATATGTAAATATAGGAATTAGATTAATACCCTAAAAATATATGTATCAAATTAAATTTGACTAAATAAATGGAAACTTATCCTAATAATATGGGAATTACAATTTAATAAGAGAATCTAGATACAAGATGGAAGAATTACATTCCTCAATGATGTTGCGTATTAAAGGTGAGTCTAGATCATGATCCACATAGATTATTTCCAATATATTGTGCTACATCTGGAGAGTTTATTTTTTGAATATAGAAAAGTAAAAATACATTCCAAATTGATTAGAGAATATAAGGATTCTATTATGGTTGAGGGATCTTAGGAAGATGAAGTCTTGATTCGTTTAGATATGAATATTTACATTGTTAAGAATATAATATCCCACAAAGAAGGATAAAACTATTACAAAATTAACTATGACCATTATAATAAAGGTCCATATGAAATCTATCACTATGAAAAAATGATTGAAAATGATTCATTATTCATGATTGAAGTTATATCCATGTCATAGAGGCCAGACGAGTTGATTACAATAGATAATATCTTTAGTGAATTATGATCATTCGCAAAAATCAAAATCAGAGATGAACATTGTAAGTGAGAATAATATAAATTTAAACCCTCCATAATAGATAGAGATGGGTATCACTAACCAAATAGTAAAAGAATATAGTAAAATAATAATTGGAGAACATCTATTAAGATTCCATGTATCACCTTCCCCCATGAAGTTTCCACTCTCACTCCCTAATTTCAAACATCTAATACTCCCATTAATTTCATGACGTCTCATCACTACATATCAATCCATATCTAATGTGGTTTGGGACATATCCCTATCAACACTATCCACCCTTAGGTATTATATTCCCATTATTTCATAAATTTCATTATGCACACCTCTCACGACACTTCTTCATCTACCTCTAATGTGGTCCAAGATGCATCCCTACCTACCCCATCCTACCAGAGGGCCCAACATCTCAGGTTGGAATTAGTCATCATCCACATCACAACCACATCACACCCCACAACAGTATGGTGTCATGAATATGAAATAAATAAACCTCATACCCTCCTCCTACCACACATTATACACACTACATAACATACCCTTCATCATTCAAGGGAATATCCAAAATTAGCCAACACCATCACTGATAGGGAAGGAATATTGAGGAATATAGGGTAATCAACCATATATTCCTCACCATATGGAATCTAGAGAAAACACCTCTATAATATCTTGGTGTCACTATATGGTACTCAATGTTGATGGGGGCGAACATAGAAGTAACATGAAATTACAAGAACATATATATTTAGGCACACATCACACAAGCCATGCCTAAAGGGTTTAAATCAATATCTTACCACCTCCTCCATAACATAAACAACACACCAACTTTTCTATATTCTACCATCAACAAGATGAACCATATCAAAAGAACATCCACACATACCCCACATTTTCATTTCCTTTTATAACATGTTTACACACATTTATAGATTATTTAATTAATAGCCATTTTTCATAATTACTCAATTAATTGATTCATTGACCACACATGAATTTACAGAACACATTTATTTGGAATTTATAATAATGTGTAAAAATGGAATACCCATGGTGGCAATAGTGTCCGGAAGTGGCAGAGTTGGGGTAAGTGGTGGAAAAAGCGGCAGTGGAGGCCGTAGGGGGGTTTGTAGTGGGGGTGGGTTCATGGAGGAGGAGGGTTTATGGCGGAGGTGTGGTTTGACGTGGGACAGAGGTGGGTGTGAGGTGGAGGAGGGGTCATGGGAGAGGTGGGTTCACAGAGGAGAGTTCGCGGTGGGGGAGGGGTCGTGATGGAGGTGGATTCGTGGTGGAGGGGCGTTCGCTGTGGAGGAGCGTTCGTAGTGGAGGAGGGTTCACAACGGAGAAGGGGTTGGCGATGGAGGTGGGGTCGGTGACGGAGGAGGTGAGGTCGGGGTAGGGGAGGGGTTGACACCACATAGTTGGGCTTCTGCAAGAGCATTAGGTGTGAGAGAGAAGGATGAGACAGTTTGGGTTCATTTATAAAATTTGGTTAAGCTTTTATCAGAGCTAGTTAAAAAACGTGGATAAAGGTGTAAGAACCCAGTTTTTGCTATGAAAGAGTTTGGCATATTCTTGATGATATTCCAGAGCAGCGCCTTCATACGGCGTGCGATTCCGCACCCCGTAGTGGTTAGAATTAAATTTTCAGCGCGTTCTCACTAGAAACGCCAAATAAATGCGACAAATTCTAAACAGTGCTCCAGATCAGAGATCCGAGTGTACTGATGGGTCCGGAATGGGGTGTTTACCCTAGTAACGACATAAAACTTGTCGGCATGAGATGTTTGGACCCCTCGCTCGCTTTTGGAACGTTAAACGGATAAATTAGTTAATTTATTTATTCGTTTAAGGGTGAATCTCAAGTATCTCTTAAACGGTGGCTCGGATTGGAAAACCAAGGGCACCGTTGAGTTCGGAACGTTCCGTTTACCCTGGGAGGGGTGTAACTTTCGCGGGCACGGCCCATCTGTGAAAAATTCCGCCAGGGGTGTTTTCGTAATTTAGCGGCTTCAGACGTTAAATTTTATAACTTCCAAAAGGAAGCTTGAAATAAAATTCTGAGACCTCGGTTGTGCTCAGGAGGTGGTATTTACCCTAGGGGAGGCTTAACCTCGTCCCCGTCGGGTGTTTCGGGTGCGGGTCAAAATTGGGGATTAAATTAACTAAAATTTAATTAATTTAATTTTCCTTTTAAAACCTAAACCACCCCTCCCTCTCCTTCGTTTCCCTAGAAGCAGCTCCCAAGGAGGATAAGCTCCTCCTCTCCTCCTCCCCTCCGACGAGGCAGCTCCGGCAAGGCGGCAGTTCGGCGGCGAAGCACCGGGCAAAGCCCAATAAGGTAGGATCACGCGTTTATTTTTAAACTCACGCACCTCCTTTGGATTCATAATTTTGCATTGAATTGCTGCTTGATTTTTGATATAGCCCCATGGTTTTGTATTATATTTTATTCCCTTTCCATCTCACTACTCGGAATCAAAATCTGATTTCGAAGTCGATCGCAAAAGACCGTCGAAGTTTGCAGGTTTTTGCTGGTTATCCGGCGGTTTTGGGGTGGTCTGGCGGTTCTCCTGGGCGGCGGAGGGCGGTTCAGCCGGGTGAGCGCCGCGGAGGAGCGGCGGAGGCCGATTCGGCCGGGTGAGCGCTGCGAAGGCGCGGCGGTGACTGGTTCAGCCGGGGGAGCACCATGGAGGCGCGATGGAGGTGTGGGCTTTGGCTCAAGCAGGCAGAGCAGGGGTGACCTGGGGCGGCACTCGTTTTGTGTCGTGCTGCGGAGGAGGCTCGACCGGGCGCGGCCGGCCGAAGGGAGGTTGCCGGTGGCGACCTGTGTGGAAATTGAGACCTGCAAGTAGCGGGTCTCTCTTGACCTGGAAAAGGGGCGGCGACCCCTGTGTAGGGGAGAAGATGAGCCAAAAGAAAAAAAAGAAAAAAACAAAAGAAAGAAAAAAACGGGGTGGCGACAGGGATATAAAAAAAGATAATAATAAATAATAATAATATAAATTGTTATTATTTTTATTTGTTGTTAAATATTGTTTTCGGTCGTAAATCCCCTGTGCGACGTCTGATTGAAGCGCTCCCAGCGGCGACATGATCCTGTTTTTGAGATGGTCATTTTGAGATCAATCTTGGATACTTAATTGGGAGTTGAGGCGTGGCCCGTGCGGGCCGCCGTTTGAGCTGCGTGCAGCGTTTCACAACTTTTTCATCAGACATCCGTTCGGGGAATGCGGGCAATCGTTGTTGGGTGTTTTTCCGAGGGCATCGCGTTGGCGCAGTCTGCCCAATGTAATTCAACATGATGGTGCGGGCCCCGTAAGGGCCATTTGGGCGTCGACGGTGATTTTCCATCTTTATCACCGGGCAACTGTTTTGGACAAGTGAATAGTCCATCTTGTGTTCTTTTTCGAGAGGATCACAACGGTACGATCCGTTCGTTGTGTTTCGGGACCGGGTTGCGGGTCCCACGAAGCATCGCTCGTGTGCGGTGCGCCAGAACACACATTTTTCTCCGGATATCCGTTTCACTCATGTGAGTAGTGCTTTTGACGTGTTTTCTTGAGGGGATCACAATGGTGTGATGCGCCCAACTGTTTTCGGGGCCGAGGCTTGGGATCACGGGACGCCGTTCAGGCGTGAGGCGGTGTTGGTGACTTTTCCGTCGGATATCCGTTGGAGGTGAGTAAGTAGTCGATCTCGCGTGTTTTTCTGCGAGGATTACAATGGTGAGATCTGTTTGGTTGTGCAGAGCCTCTTGCGTGATTTTATTAAATGTGTAAATGTGAAAGGCACCCTGATGGAGGTTCTTCCCACCGTGTTTGCAGAGAACCCTTGGCGTGTGATCGCGTGCACTCCCGTGTGAGTGAAGAGATGTGGTTGGTTGTACCCCAGCTGTTGTGGTGGTAGGGTGGAGTTGTTACGTCACGCCTTCACGTTGACGTTGGGTGTCGTGTGCATGTTAGCCTTTGGGTTGGAGACGTGGTATACCCTGGGAGTATACGAGAGCGCTTGGAGGTACGTGTGGTTTGTACCTGAGAACGTTTGTGCACTTGGTTGGGGTTGACTTGGGGCCACACATTGTGTGGGCCTGATGTGCGTGCCATGTTATGCTTTATGTAATTTGACCTCTTGAGATGTAGAGGGTCCCTCTGCGCTCATTTATTTTGACAAGCAGGGTGGAGTCTCCCTTGGCCTGGTGCTCTTTTGTCTGACCCGCAGGGTTGAGTGGTCTCCCCCTGGTCTTGTTCTCGATGGTTTGGCAGACAAAGATTGTTTGTTCCTCTGTTTCTTCAGCTGTGAGGGGTTTCAGTACTGTTCCCTTTCAATGGACTATGAAAATGTTTGCGACTATGGGTGTTCATATAGTGTGGGTGTTTTCCCCACTTTCTAGGATGAGTTGTCTCAGTCTGCTTCGACAGTGACTCATCAGATTGGAGCGGGATCACCTTCTGAGGTCTGGGGAGTTTCTCCCATTTCTCCGTGTTCCCTGGTAGAGTTCTTGTGGATTCGGTGTGACCAACACTTTACACGGGCACCGATCCTCTACCCAGGAGGTTGTTACCAGCAGGGCTGAGCTTGTTTCTAGCAGGGCTGAGGTGGTTTCTAGCAGGGCTGAGGTTGTTTCGAGCAGGGCTTTCCAGTGGGTTACCATCCAGCAGGGATGGCCAGTACAATGGTGTTCACCGAGCAGTACCATCTAGCAGGGATGGCCAGAGCAGTTCCGGGCTTACCTCCAGCTGGGCTACGCAGTGGTTCCCAATGTCGGGCTTACCTCGAGCGGGGCTGGGCAGTGGTCCCCGATGCCAGGCTAACCTCCAGCTGGGCTGGGCAGTGGTCCCCGATGTCGGTCTTACCTCCAGCTGGGCTGGGCAGTGGTCCCCGATGCCGGGTAACCTCCAGCTGGGCTGGGCAGTGGTCCCATCACCGACTTTAGCCGGGTCGCTCTCCAGTGGATTACCCTGTTACAGGACTGGGCAGTGTGGCACCCGACGACTTTCTGGGTCTCCCTGTAGTGGGAACCCATCGACTTCTCGGGACCCTCCAGCGGGGCTGGGCAGGGGGTCGCCTACTGACTTTGACCAGACCTCTCGACTACGGGACATTGATGAGTTTTGGTTGACGTTCCCCCAGAACTCTCAAGTACGATGAGCGCTTTTCCCCACCGAGACGCGTCCTTGCGACACGACCTAAAACCGTGCTGGAGAGTCAGTGCCGACCAAATTGGATAGTGTCGAGGTGCGGTGGTTTGAGCCCCTTGACTTGTAGTTCGGGGCAGACGTGCGGGATGCTGGGCATCAATGGTGTTTTCTTCTGGGACTGTTGGTGACTCATTTTTCTTAGGCTGAGCTACAGGATGGAGATCCCCTTACGATCTTGTTTGGGCTTCTTGATTGAGCATATGGACTTGTATATACCTTGTTCTGGTACCCAATTCTTGGGTTTGGTTACTCTTCTTCTAGGTGAGGCGAAGACGCGCGGGGTATGCCATGTGCTTTTCGTGTCTAGCTTCTCGTGGTTGGAAGAGTCTACTCTCCTTCTATAGGTAGCAAAGACTCGACTAGAAGTTCATCTTCTCACTGTTTCCAGCTCCTTGTGTCTGGACGAGTCTATCTCCTTTCTCTTGTTGGGTTGAGCTGGATTCTTTACTGTACCCCTTACTGCACTTTCAGTTGTACTCCTCTACGTTTTTCTGTTCGATCTACTGCTCACCCTTCGGTACCTCTTTTGTTGCTCCCTCGAGCCTTCGGGGTATCCTACTGAGTATTTTTATACTCACCCCTGCTTGGGATTTGCCCGCACTTAGTGTGCCCTTGCAGACGATTAACAGGTTGGCCGTGACTTCAGTGGAGCATAGGAGTTCGTGAGCTTAAACCACGTGCGGTGGTCGTAGTCAGGTTCCAAGTGGGGAACCCTTCCAGTTGTTTCTTTTATTTTACCTGTTGCCGGGTTGTGGCACTTTTAGTTGGGCGCGTGTTTTGCCCCTTTTCTTTTCAGTTTACCTTTAGCTTGTACTTTGTATTGTTTAGAGGATGATGCATATCTGTGGTTTATATATATATGGTAGTTACTCTTTTACTCTGTTTGTTCTTTCTTTTACTCTGCACTTTTGCGTTGAGTGTGCTGCGTGTGTGTGTACAAGTACTTAGGCAAAGGCCTCCCCGAGTTATTGTCCCTTCGGCACTGGTCGCCAGCCCCTGGCCTATGGAGGCGGGCTTGGGGTAGTTGCGGCTCGAGCCCGGGTAGGGTCGGGTCGTGACAAAAGGTATGTTTTATCAGCACTAATATTTTAGTGCTGATAAAGTTTCATTTTATCATCACTTTGTTAGTACTACTAAAGTCCTATATTTATCAGCGCTAAGAATGTTCTAATAAAGATATGACGCTAATAATTTATTTATATTATCATATATATTTATGACATTATATATATGATGTATATGATATATATAATTATAAACAAATTCCAATATATTTAAATAATTATAAAATTATAATAAATATATTAATTATATACATTAATAAAATTATAAATATGATAATATTTTTTTGTAATTTTATAATTATATATATATATATATATATATATATATATATTAATTTATAGTTATAATTATAAATAAATATATATATTCATGTAAATAATTATAAGATTAGAATAAATTTATTTATATATATCTATAATCTTAAATATATATATAATTAATATATTTAGTATATATATTTCTAAGATTTTAAATATAATAATTATATTTCTTATTATTTTATAATAATTTAAATAAATAATTAGAAAATCATAAGAAATATACTTATTATTTTTATAATATTAGAAATATATATTATAAATATATTTATTATATATATTTATAAGATTATAGATATATATAAATATATTTATTTTAACTTTATTATTATTTAAATTAATATTTAGTTATTTATAATTATAACTATAAATAACTATTTATTTATTTTTTAAAATAAATATAATGTTTTAAAAATATATATATTATACTTTTATAATTATTTAAATATTTATATATTTATTTACCATAATAATTATAAATAGATGTATTTATTTATCAATATTTCAATATATTTCTAAATATATTTGTTTAATTATATATAACATTATATAATAATAGTAATAAAAATTTATAAATTTATAAATATTTAAATAAATAAATATTTATTTATATTTATAACTACAAATAAATATATATTTATATATAATTAAAAATTATAATAAATATATATTTATTTATAGTTGTAATTATATATATGTATATTGAAATAATTATAAAATTATGAAAAAAATATTTATAAATTTATAAATATATATAATTATTATATTTATTATATTTATTATAATTATATATATATATATATATAGAATTATAATTATAACTATTTTTATTTATTTATTAATATTTGTATATAAATATATATAATTAAATAGTTTTTATAATTTTATAATTATTTAAATATATCTATATTTATTTATAATTATAATTATAGCTATTTGTATATATTTATAAATATATTTATTTAATTAAGTATATTTATAACTTTAAAAGTATAATAAATATATTTATTATAATTTTATAATTATTTTCATATACATATATTTGTTTGTGGTTATAATTATAACTATAAATAAATATATTTATAGATATTTTTATATAATTATTTATATATTTATATGTATTTATAATATTTTAATGGATGTATTTATTGTAATTTTATAATTATTTATGTATATTTATAATTATAGATATATATATCTATATAAAGAATTTATAAATATTAAATATATAATATATATAATATATATAATATATATAATATATATAATATATATAATATATATAATATATATAATAAATTAAGTCAATCTAAAAAATCTAAAAAATCGAATAAATATAATAAATATATTTATTATTTAATGAAATTTATTATAATCACATATTTATTTAAATATATATTTATTTAATTATAATCTTAGAAATAATTTTTTAAAACATTATATATATTCGGATTATTAAAAAATGTATATTATTTAAAAACATGTGTTTTTTTAATGTTTATAAATAAATATTATTTTTAAATATAAATATAAAAATTTATAAAATTTAATAATTTTTTTTATTTGGTAACTTTTATCACCGCTAATAATAGTGTTGATAAAGGCCCCCCTTTTATGTGCGCTTTCTGTTTAGCACTGATAAAAGTCGGTGCATCCTGCCCGGATCTGTGGTAGTGAACATAATGTAAACTTATCAAAATTTTATTGCATGATATTATTTTAGTCCATTGTAATCATATTCCCAATTTATATAAGTTTGGAGCCTTATTTCTATGCAAATTAATTTGTATTAATTTAATATTTTATGTAATTTCTAGAGTGCCCCTTCCCTCATTTGTAAAAGGGAACCACACTTCCTTTCTTACTTAGCACTTCGGCATTATTTTAGTTCATAAAATGCCAGCCCAAATACCTTCATAATTTCCCTCATCACATCACAAGAGTCTTATTTTGTGCATAATATCATCCTCGTAGCGTTTATGGTGTATAGAGAAAATTGTTTTATAAAGAAGAGGTATAGTCTTTAACTGAATATTTTTGTTTTATTTATTCTTCTATCTCATTTAAATATAATACAAACATGATAACATAATTAAAACTGTAACACCCCAAGATTTCATAGAAGGTTTTTTTCTTTAAAGTAATTCTATAGATTGCGCTACACGCAACACCGATTTCGAGCACACCATGATTTACCAAACTAGTCGTTCAAAAAATGGTTATGAATAGTTTTAACTGCATTTTGAATTTTATATACTCCATATAATTTTAACATCTAAATTATGTGTTTCTTAGACATAATATAAGAAACAAATCAATTTTTTAGATAAAAGAAGTATTCTTCAAAAATTGCAATTTTACCACCTTTTAATGGCGAACCCTTTTTAAATCCAATAATTGACACTTTTATATATTAAATTTGACAAAATAAACTTCTTCTTTAGAAGCAAGACATAAAAATTTATTATGGATAAATTTTCAGTGCTTTTTCAATAACTTTCAATTTTGACGAATAGTGAAAAACACTGCGTTATTGTTTAAATATGAATTATTATTTAAATAATTATTTTTAATTTAAATTTATTTTAAATTCAAAATATATACATAATACCTATATTAGTCCAATGTAATTCATTAAAGTCATGTTATAATAATATCAGACATATAAAATTTTATTGAACTTTTTACGGTCTTTTACTCACCTTCTAGGAACATTTTCAAATTTGTATAAAACACAATTTTACCACATCTGTGAATTGAATTTCAAAAATCGGAGAGACACGGTTCTCATCAGTAAGTAAAATTTGGTTTAATAAGATGAAAATAATTTTTTGTGAATAATAACTTTTGAATTTCATTTACCACGGTTAAAAGTAAATAGGGAAATTAAATCTAAAAGATAAGGTTAATATAGTAAACTAAACTTGTCTAAAAACTATTTTATGATAGGATTACGAACCATCCCCACATTATCCTTGAAATAAATACATTTGGAGATATTATAAACTAAAAATTATTTTATAATAAATTAATATTTCAATCTTTTCCTAAAGTGACCCTCACCTCTCTTATAAAAGGGTACATCCCCTTTTTTAACAATCACACCTCCAAATCCATTTGGATCATCCAAACCATACTCAAATATCTTCCCAAAAATCCCCACTTGAACATAGAGGCCTTACTTTGATCAAAAAGCCAACCTAAGGTTCCCTTTTGATCAAATCAAAAGGAAACACCCGAATAAGAGATAATAATTTCATCACCTCTATCAAAGTTCTTTTCTTCTTCCACTTCCTCTTTGATTGTTGTTTCCATAAAAAAAAAATCCAATACCTTCTACATACTATGTTATTATAAATATGGTACATCCATATTTATTTTTCTATCCATCCTATGAATGACAAAGTCACCATACGTCCATACGTACAGCTTACCGTCTCTACGTCGTGGTGTAGTTTGTTATTAAAAACATCATTATTTGGATGGGTATAATAATGAGTATAACTGAGGTAAATAATAAATATAACATGATAATTATTATGTATATATAATATACCATCCAATTACATATGATTTCACCACTAATATAATGATATTGTCACTCGTGCGTATGTACGGCTTACCGTCTCCACGACGTGATAAGACTTCATTCTCCATCATTATCATTCAATAATATTTTTCATTTTATGATTAAAAATAATGTTTAAGAACCTAATATCATTTTGGATATTAATAAAAACAACCTATCCATAACTAACATGACTTACGTAACAAAACATATAAAGGAAAACAAATCAATTAACACCTAAAACAATGATAATACTGAAATATCATTAACAAAGAAATATTAGAAGATCATATATGATATCATATTTATGTATGTGGTTCTTGTATAATTTCATAACAATTATTTCACCATTATACAATAGGTTATCCTACCCTCAACTAAGGAAAATTACATGGTAAGAGATTTTCATCTCACTTTTTATTCCTGTGAGATTCATGCTATATTTGCCACTATTTCTTTTTGTGTGGTGTATTTACTACCCATGACTGTATTATTTTTGTAATACACTTTAATTTATGGGTATTTACATATTAATTTTTTGATCATTCTTTCATGGGGTGTATGTTTCGTAAGTTATCAAATCGGTAAGGAAATTTCTAATTTCAATTTCCACTCATTGGGTTTTACATATACTTCATTGATTATTTTAATCCAAGATTATGTTTTGAATCCATATTTATTTATTTATGTAGTAATTTCCACTTCCCTTTGTGTGAATATACTTATGATACACATAATCACTCCATTGATAAATTTTCAAGTGAATATGTGTGAATGAACTATGATTGATTTACACTGAATATCAAATAATATATAGTGTATTTGTATTTGTCACACATAATTAAGTCATTGATTTATTCTTCATCTAATGATACGGTCTTTATAAGGGATTTCATCTCAATTTAAATTCAATTGAAACTTCTTTGTTGTTATGCACCAATTCACTTTTACATGGTGTATATATTGTCCTTTGACATATTATATCATGAAAACCTTTATTATCATGATATTATAAAGGTTTGATTAATGTTATTCCTCAATTATTTGTATTCAAGTGTCTTTCATTTGGTTAGTAACTCTAACTAATATATCATTTTAAATGTTTTAAAGATTTATTAATCTCAATATTTCTCATTTATGTCCATGTTTTAAAAATGGTTTTAAGGAATTATTTATATGGAAATGAATTTTAAAAAATTAAATTCCTTTTAAATGTTTCAAAGTGGTATAAGAAACTTTGATTCAAAAATATATTTTAAACAAATTATTGATAAATAGTGATACTTTTAAATTTTTCAAAGAAAAAGGGGATATTTCTCTCAAAAAGTTTTACTATTTATTTTCATCTATAAAATTATCCTTAATTATTCTGGATTGAGGTTGATTTATACAATCTTACACATTGTATTGAATGAATTATGTTTGACTGTGGATGTGCTATTTTTATGCCATTCATGTTTTGTGGTTAAAATATTGACATTTTGTATGCTATTTTTAATACAAAGGGTTATATTATCATTCAAACTTTTCATATAAGGAATGCATTGGACATAGTAAGTTATGGGTGGAGCCTGATATATATCGTCGATGCATTAGTAGGTCTCATGAGACAAACTAGTATCTTTCCATAAGGCCTTGACAAAATCTTATTTGTAGTCTTGGCACGAGGCCCTGACTATGTGGTTATGATGTCTGACATTATGCATTCCATCATTATGAAATTACCTATTGATATTACATGTGATTATTATACTATTAGAATATCCATGTGACTATGTAAATGGAATTAGTTGATTTATCTTTTCCATATTATGCTGAAGTTTATGTTTAAAAATCTTGTGTTTTAGTATTATACATTGCCTTAAATGTTTATGCTTATTTATGATAGTTTCTACTATATTTTTATCCCTGTTGAGCATCTGATCTCACCACTTTCTTATGTTTTATTTTCCCTAGGATGTGAATATGTATATTATGATAAACCTGTAGGGATAGGCCAAAGGATATGAGTGTGTTCAAAGGGGACATAATGTTATTTTTTTTATATTTCCTGATGTATTGTAAAAATTATGTATGTATCTCATACTTCCTAGGATAATAAACTAATCGGTCTTTTGAGACTTGATCTATTGTGATCATGACAATGTTATGTAATAATGCACCGACTCTATGTTACTAGGGTCAAGGCGTTACAATTGGTATCAGAGGAAGTTTATTACAAACCTTGGATGCTATATTTAGAAAAACTCGGATTATAAAACACTACCTTAAGATAGACTTTGAGGATTAGTATAGAAGAACATCAAAAAATATTGGTAATGTAAATATTATGTGGGTTTTCCATGAAATACATCCATTTCTAGATACGAGCAGGTAGAGGCGGCTCTGGAACATGGGGTAAAACCTGAAAACACCACTTTAAACTATACTCGAACAGGAACTGGTGCATGACAACAAGCCTTGTTGCACTCTTGGTTACGACACTCCTAGGTGACATGCTTAGGATAATTCACATTTTCATTATAAACTGATTTGAAGGATTTTAATATAAGATGAAAAAAATAAACTTTGTTAATCCTAAGGCATTTTAGATTGAAAATAAGGTGTCATGATATTCTCTAAATGATTTTATGACTATTGTTACTCCCACTATGATTTCTTGTTTTAGTCAATGGTTGGATTCCAAGGATGTCACATTAACATTGAACATGATGTACAATGTGGGTATGATGGTAGAAATTAGCAACTAAATAGAATGTTGATAGGTGTAGAAGATATCATGTTCAAATTGAATCAGGTTTCTAAAAATATGATCAACAATATATACATTAACCAACTAACAAAATCAACAAGGAAGGGAAAGTAAGAGAATGATAAGATCTCCAGAAGTGGAGACCATAGAGAAAAGAAAGCTCAGTTTCCATCATGCTCTAAATGCGGAAGGATACACCCATGAAAGTGTTTAAATGGAAAAAATGAATGATTTATGAGTGGGAAAGAAGGACATAAAGTAAATAATTGCCGAGAAAAAATGAAGAGTACTATGGAAGAAAAAGAAATAATCCTAAGAATCCATTTGCAGTCATTTTTCATAAATGTAGGGGACCTTGGAATTACCCAAGTAAATTCCCTATTCTATAGGATAACCACTAGCTCAAGGAAGAACCAATGTGGTAATAGATGGATAGAAAAATGTTTAAAATTATTATTACTCTTTATTGATGGGATTGCTTTGGAATACTTTTCTCTTGTATGTGTGACCCTTTAGTTTGTTATGTGAAAATAATATTTGAGGAATAATTATCTTTTCTTTTTTGGATATATTTATAAAGAACCATTTGGGTTTATATAATCCTTGAATTTAAGGCAATTACAGGTTATTAATTTTTGGGATGAAAATGCGAGGTATGAGATAACATTTGTGGTTAAATTATTTTAGGGTTATTTTGAAGAATTAATCTCATTTTGGGAATGTTATAAAATATAGTTTTTAAAAAAGGACAACACATAGACTGTGTGAAAAACCGTTTCATCAGACAAAGCTATGGGAATCAAACTCACAACCAAAGTGAGACTGTGATTTATTGCCTACCACTGGACTACATGATGGCCCTGGTTAGTGTGACAAATTATTTTTAATCAAATGATTTTATTGATCAATAATAATTTGATTTGGGATATTATGTTTTATCATATGGATATCCTTTGTATAGGATAATTATTTGGTGATTAAGTGATAAATGCTATTTTGGAATATGTTCTCTCTATTGGGAACACTATGTGCCTACAGAAAATAGAATACTATGGGATTTAATTTGAAGATTAATGGTGGATTTTTTTATTTTGGAATAATATATATATAATTTTTTTTATAGAGATATAGGTTATTAATAGAAATTATTGACCTATCATAGAGAATATTTTATTTGGTTAATTACACATCTGTATGAGACTTTAAGTGTAGTTGATGTTATTTAGAGATTAATTTTAAGATTTACTATGAAAGAATATGTGATTAAATTCTTCTAAGTTTTGGTTTTCATTATTAGTTTGGATTATATTTAAGAATTTTAAGGACAATTTTTTATTGAATGGTATTTATTGAACTTCTTGTATTGTTTGTTTAAATTTGAAAATTAAGATTAATATTTTTTTCTATAAAAGAATTTCCATTTTGGGTATCATCTGATCTTGTACTAACAATTTGGTTTTGGTTAATCTCTAAATACAAGGGAAATATATAGTACATCCTTTGTAGATTATGTGATTCTCTAGAAGTTTATTCTATCACTTCAGGTGTGACCGAGTCATCTTGAATACTCATCGCGTGGAGAAAAGAAGATTTAGTGGTAGAAATTTATTAAAGGGTGAAAATCTAATTAAAAAGTAGGAATATCTCTTGATTTCCTTAGTCAATATCATAAATAAATTCCTTAAATTTATGAAATGGAACTTAAAACAAAAAAATGTTGTATTTTTACCTTTCCAATTGGGAAACAAATGGCCATTTAACCCATCACAAGTTTGTGGTTTCATTGTTATTAACTTTCTTCTGGTCATGTTTTATATCACTCTCCATCAGAAATTGACACTTATTTTATCTTCCATGTCTATATTTTCCTACATGGAAATCTAGTATGGGTTATCTCATCTGACCTTGGTACTTCTCCTTCTTTATTTTAAAGTGATAGTTTTATTGACTCTTTTTCCGATGTGGTACATTCAATGAAGTTCCCCAAACCACTTTTAAAAATTGATAGAACAAAATTTCTAAAAGGGGGGAAGAATTTAACACCCCATGATATCATAGAAGGTTATTTTCTATAAAGTAATTCAATAGCTTGTGTTACATGCAACACCGAGTTCGAGCACATCACGACTTACCAAACTAGTCATTCAAAAAATAGTTATGAATTTTATTAACTTAATTTTGAATTTTATATACTCCATATAATTTTAACATCAATATTATGTGTTTCTTAGACATAATATAAGAACAAATTCAATTTTTCAGATAAAAGAATTATTTTTCAAAAATTGCAATTTTACCACATTTTAAGGGAGAACCCTTTTTAAATTCAATATTTGACACTTTTATATATTCAATTTGACAAAATAAACTTCTTATTTAGAAGCGGGGAATAAAAATTTAGTTTGGATAAATTTTCGGTGCTTTTCTGATAACTTTCATTTTTTGATGAATACTAAAAAACACTGGGTTATTGTTTAAAGCAAACTTTTTATTTAAATAATTTTTTTTAATTTAAATTTATTTTAAATCTAAAATATATACATAATACCATTATTATTCCAATTTAATTCATTGAATTCATTTTTTAATAAGATTATATATATAAAATTTTGTTGAACTTTTTACCATCTTTTACTCACCTTCTAGGCACATTTGAAAACTTACAAAAAAAAATAATTTTACCACTTCTTTGAATTGACTTTCAAAAATCTAAGAGACACAATTGAAATCAATAAGTAAATTTTGGTTCAATATAATGATAATAATTTTTTGTGAATCTTAACTTTGGAATTTCATTTACCACGGTTAAAAGTAAATTGTGTAATTAAAGGTAAAAATGATATTCTAATTACCCTAAACCATGTCCTAATTATATTGGATAAGTTTATTTAGACAAAAATAAATCTTAGGAATAAAGTATGATCCTTTTTATCCATTTGGATTAGATTATGACATTAATTATTTTTTTATTTATAGAAGAGATAAAAGTGTTAAATTCAATGTTTAATAAGTAAACAATTTTTAATATAAGGTTATAAATAAGATAAATTAGACTATACATATTCATTATAAAGATAAACATATTTACTACCCCATGGTATTTTATTTATAATTTGTAGACTTTAAATAATTAAATTTATTTATGACACAATGATGATGCATTAATCACCTTATTAATGAAAGATTAAAATAATTGATATTATAAATATCAAAATAAATGTAAATTGAAACTTTTTATGAATTAAACGAATTTTATAGACTAATATTACATGTTGGGGTTTATTTAATGTATTTTTTTATTAATAAAGTTTTTTTGAATTTCACAAAATCCAAATACTAAATAGTGTCAAAGTTGACATAAATGAGTATTTAAAAGAAATACTATATTATTAAATGATATAATATTCATAAAAATATAAGGATCAGAAAAATTAATTATATAATTATATATATTACATTAATTAACAGCTTGAGGTTCTCTTGTAATTTTATAGTAAGTTTATTAAACATGTAATATAAAAATACAAGAATACATGGTAAAAGTTAAAATATTTAACTAAGAATTAAATCAAAAAGATAAGGTCAAAATGTTGATCTAAACTTATCTAAAACTACTTTTTGAGATTATTTAAACCCATACCCATCTTAACCTGGAAATAAATCCATTTGGAGCCATTATAAACCAAATATTTGTTTATAATAAAATAATATTTCAAGATTTTCCTAAAGTGACCCTCACCTCTCTTATAAAAGGGTACTTCCCCTTCTCTCAAAATCACAACTCCAAAGCCATTTGTATCAGCCAAAACCTGCTCAAATATCCTACTAAATACCCACACCTAAACCTAGAGTCTTTACATTGAAGAGAAATAAATCCGAAGGAGCCCTTCTGATCAAATAAAAAAGGAAGCACCCGAAGAAGAGGTAATATTTTTCATCACCTATTTCAAAGTTCTTTTCTTCTTCCACTTTCACTTTAATTATTATTTCCATACCAAAATAATTACTCCAGTACCTTATATATACTATTATGTTATTATAAATATGGTACAACAATATTCATTAATCTATCCATCCTATGAATGACAATGACACCATACGTGCGTACGTACGGCTTACCGTGTCCACGTTGTGGTGTAGTTTTTTATTCAACAATTCATTATTTGGATGGGTATAATAATGAGTATAACTGATTTAAATAATAAATATAACATTATAATTATTATTTATATAAAATATACCATCCAATTACATATGATTTCACCAATAATATAATGATATTATTGCTCGTGTGTACGTACGGATTACCGTCTCCACGATGCGATGAGATTTCCTTCCCCATCGTAACCATTCAAAAATATTTTTCATTGGATGATTAAAAATAATTTTTAAGAACTTAATATCATTTTGGATAAGAATAAAATACATCCTATCCATAAAAAACATGACTTACGTATCAAAACATATAAAGTAAAACGAATCAGTTAACACCCAAAATAATGATACTTCTGAAATATCATTAACAAAGAAATATTAGAAGATCATATATGATATTATATTTATGTATGTGGTTATTTTATAATTTAATAAAAATTATTTCACCATTATACAGGAGTTTAACTAACCCGCTACTAAGGAGAATTACAAGGTAAACTGTTTTCATCTCAATTTTTATTCTCATGAGATTCACGATATATTTTCAACTATTTCCTTATGTGTGGTGTATTTACTGCCCATGATTGTATTCTTTGTGTAATATAATTTAATTTTTTGGTATTTAATTCTTCATTTTATGATCCTTATTTCATGGGGTTTATGTTTTTTTTATCAAATTCATAAGGGAATTTCTATTTTCAATTTCCAATCATTGGGTTTTACATATACTTCATTTATTATTTTACACGAATATTATGTGTGGAATCAAATTTTTTTGTAGTAATTTCCACCCCTATTTGTTTGGATATATTTTTGATACACATAATCACTCCATTGATGAATTATCAAGTCACTGATATGAACTTGATATGGGTAATCTTAACTCAATTTCCATTCATTGAGTTAAACATCCAAGTCATTGGTTTTTTAACAAGAATTTGTATGAATGTCCTCTGATTGATTTAAACTGAATATAAAATTATATTGAGTGTATTTATATTTTTCCCACATAATTATTTCATTGATTTATCCTTCATCTAATGATATGATCTTTATAAGGTATTTCATCTCAATTTACATTTCATTGATACTTCTTTGTTGTTATGCGCCAATTCACTTTTGTATGGTGTATATACTATCCTTTGACATATTATATCATGAATAACATTATTATAATGATATTATAAAGGTTTTATTAATGTTATTACTCAATTATTTTTATTCAAGAATCTCTCATTTGGTTAGTAACTCTAACTAAAATATCATTTTAAATGTTTTAAAAATTTATTCATAAAAATTTTCTTAATAATGTTCGTGTTTTAAAAATAGTTGTAAGGATTTATTTATGTGGAAATGAATGTTTTAAAATTAAAATTCATTTTAAAAGTTTCAATGTGTTATGGGACACTTTGATTCTAGAATCTATTTTAAATGTCTTCCGGATAAATAGTGTGACTTTTAAATGTTTCCAAGAAAAAGGGTATATTTATCTCAAATAGTTTTTCTGTTTATTTTCATCTATGTCAATATAATTCATTATTCTTGATTGAGGTTGATTTATAAAATCTTACACATTGTTATTAATGAATTATTTTTGAATGTGGATTTACTATTTTTATACCATTCATGGTTTATGGTTAAAATATTGACATTTTTTATGCTAGTTTTAATACGAATGTTTAGATTATCATCCGACCCTTTTATATGAGTAATGAATTGGACATAGTAAGTGATAGGTGGAGCCTGCTATAGCTCCTCGATGCATGGGTATGTATCATGAGACAAAATATTTTCTTGACACAATACCTTGACAAAATCTTTTTTGTATTCTTGGCATGAGGTCTTGACTATGTGGTTATGATATCTAGCATTATGCATTCCATTATTATGAAGTTACCTATTAATATTACATGTGATTCTTATACTAGTATAATATCCATGTGAATATGTGAATGGAATTATTTGATTTATGTTTTCTATATTATGCTGAAGTTTATGTTTTAAAGGCTTGTGTTTTAGTATTATACATTTCCATAAATGTTTATGCTTATTTATGATAGTTTCTGCTATATGGTTGTCCATACTGAGCATCTAATCTCACCCCTTTCTTATTTTTTCTTTTTCCCAGGATGTGAAGAAGTATATTATGATTAACCTATAGGGATAGGTCAAAGGATATGAGTGTGTTCAAAGGGGACACAATATTTTTTTTCTTTATTTAATGATGTAATGTAAAATGTATGTATCTATCTAGTACTTATAAGGATACTAAACTAATTGGTATTTCCAGACTTGATCTCCTGTGATCATGCCAATGTTATGTAATAATGCACTGAATCTGTGTAACTAGGGTCTGGGAATTAAAAAAACTATATCTTCTATATACATATATGTTATTATTTTAATGTAATCTCTTATATCCATGTCCACTTTGATCAAATGGGAAACATAATCATTATTCATGTGTATGACAAAGTACCACCACATGAACCGATGCAATTCATTTTGAATAACCATATCTCATGACTAGTAATAATTAAGGATTTAATAAATACATTTTTTATTTTTGATATTATTATAATTTTATAATGGTAAATAATTATTTACCTTTATTTTGTTTTATCCATCGAAAATGGAAACAACTTTCATGTGTATATATGTCCTACCGATTATATAAATAGTGTAGTTCATTTTTTATCTATATCTATTATAAATGACTCTAAAAAAATGAATATTTTTTATATTAATATCATGTTAATCATTATGTAGATGATTTAACCATGAAAAATGTATAAATATTGATACTTCCAAACCCAAACCTACAAGAAAAGTCAACTGTTATCACCTAAAAATTTTATTTAAAAAAATCACTATTGACAAACAAGTGGTAAGATATTATAAAAAAATAAAAATATTTTATGATATATATGATTATGGTTCCCTAATAAATTTATAATAAATAAATATTTTTTGTATAGTTGTTTTTAATACGTATAATGAATGATGATACTTAAAGTAATGTATCTCTCTAAACGACCCCCTTCTTGGGGTTATGACCTTTCTACAACTTACCCACTTTCTCTCCCTAATTGATGTTATAAAATGTTTCCAAACATGGCATATATTTTTCTTAAATATATAATTATTATTCTTTATATCATTTATGGGGTAATACATTCCAGATGTTCATTTCTTAAATGCATTATCATTAGGACATTTAATTGATTCCATTTTTTGGCAAATGTAATCTTGTACATGTTATTATGGGTGTGACTAGATTCCCCTAAAATACATTGTTTAATGTTTTTTCTCATGAAACATTAGGCATTGTATCAGGGAGTAATCCTAATCCATGATGCGACTCTATCGATGATGTAATGTTGTTTTTATATTTATCCTTTACTTATGCTAATGTAATGTTTTGTATTTCCCCCACATTTCCTATGTTTACATGATCATATGATACCAAATTATTTATAATATTATCCCATGTGTTTTTTCATGATCATTATATTTTTTGATATCATGTTATACCTTTTACTAACATGTAATGCTACCTTATTAGGTTTATTCAATTACTAGGATTTTTATCTCACCCCTTTTGTTTATTTATTTCTCATGTTATCCTAGGTAGTTTTTGGATCTAAAAGTGATATAGGATCTCATTACATAGATTAAAATAAATATAATTTATTTTTCATATTGATGTTTTATATACCCATTCTTCCCAATAAACTAGGAAATTTAATACTTGATTTGTATTTAATGGATATTAATATTAAAAATCATTTAATAATATGTATAAAAAGGATTGGTTCACTATAGATGGTATGAGAAGAATCTCTAGTAAATTTGGTGGATTAGGAATAGAATATTTCAGTGTGAACCCTAGGGTTAAGTCTATGTATATAAAAATATAATGTAATTTTGGTAAAGTATATAGAATGTGGTTTCCAAGTAATTACATCCCTATCTGGATACTATAAGTTGATGTGGTTCTTGTATAGTTATAAATAGGGGTAATAACCAAAAGAGGATAAATTTGGTATTAAATCAATCATCACTTGTTGCAAAAAAAAAGAGAACATATTTTATACCTTGTTATACACTCATAAGGGATATGATTTGAAAAATTCACAGACTCTTTAGGAACAGATATTAAGGAATTTAATATATTTTTATATTAGAAAAAATAATAGGAAAATTAACTTGCATATCCTATATTTAAAACTCTAGACTCATAATTTTGGACATACTTATCATTTATAAGTTATTAATTATATGTTAATAACTTTACCTTTTGTGTGTTTATTAGATAATGTATTATCCTATTAATTTTATTTTTTTTACTTTATGGTGGTAAATAAGATAAAATATTATAAAAACCAATATGACATGAAATGTTATGATTTTAAAAATGATATTCATTAGATTATAAGAGAGGGAGATGATAAAATCATAGATATAGTATCTCAGAAAACTCATGCTATGTATATTAATTAGACTCATGCAGAATTACATACTTTTCTTATGAAATAGAAAGTTAGGGTTGAGTGTTTTATGAAACAAATGACTTATACCTTTATTGGATATTCTTATCCTAACATCATTGATCAATGTATTAACTCAATTTAGAATAAATTATTTATCCTCCAATGCTCAAAGAAATAGAAAATTATGTCGATCATTAATCACATGGAGGGGGAAGCCGATCAGTGGTGGATGTAGATCAAGAACATGAAGTCCAAAGTGGATATTGATTCAATGTAATGAGGAAAATTACATTAAAATATTTTTAATAAAATATTTTCCACAAACACTTCATATTAAAATTGAGAGGGAGTTCCTCATACTGAATAATAAGAAATATTATTCAATTAGGATTCAGGATACAAAAAAACACAAGTAATCCTTGGTATGCATCTAGATTCATTATCAATACGTAGAGTAAGGTGTACCTCTTCCTTAATGCATTAAAAAAAATCTAAAATATTATTTGGTGACTCAAAACATTTAAATTATAAAGATATTGTTAATTGTGTAGTCAAGGTCAAGATGAATATTGGATACTCCTAGTGGGATCATGGTCCTAGAGATAAAAATCATAAAATGTAGTTTTTATCAGGAGTATCAATAGATAAATTTTATAGAGGAAATAAAGCCCAATATACCTTGTGTCCAATGTTTTAGAATAATCATCCCAAAAACTATTTAGTTGGAGTTTTGTGATACTTCATGTGTGGAAAAGAAATGCATTTGACAAAAAAATTCTTAACAGAGATGAAGTAACCCACTATTACATTGGAGAAAAATAAGTATCAGATCAGTACTCTACATGCGGTATAGTGTTTCAATTGGAAGTAATATGGGTATTATAAAATACAATTCCCAAATAAAAGGATTTTTTGAGACAATTAATGATAAAAACCTCTATGATAAAGAGAGTAAGGAATGCCATGTTCTATCACTACTACTAAGGTAGATATTTACAATAATTTGGTGACATGTATTCTAGTTATCCAATCAATAATACATGAAATACTTTTTTATTTTAGTTCTATTAATTCCGCCATTCATTTTAGGTTTAGAAGAACTATTCTAACACCACATCAAAACATGGTTGTTGAGCTATGTATGAAAATAGAAAATTTTGCAATTGTTGTATCCAATGTATATAACTCCACCCCAGTCAGTTCTTGTAGACTAAATCTTCCATAAAATATCATCTTACTCCATTCAATGTATATTGATGATATATTGGTAATGGATTGGATATCATTATATAAAGATAACATCAACTGTTAGGAGAGGGAGACCATTCATTGTATACCAAGGCATCCTCCAATTAATTATAAGTGTAAAGAAGAGGATGAATCATTATTCGAATATACTACTCAATAATGGACATTATTTCTTTACGAGAAATCACCTATTTCTAAAATTATTGAGACAATGGAGAGAACCATGCTTGAAGAGATGCCTATTGTGAGGGATTATACAGATGTATTCCTCGAATAATTGTCTGTTATTATACTTGATTAAGAGGTAGAGTTCTTAATCAAACTTATTCTTGGATATCTTCCCATATTTAATACTCCTTACAGAATGTCCACTGTTGAGTTGAAATATCTTAAAAAACATTTATAAGGGACTTTTTATGGTCTTTATCCTCCAAAGAGGTTGAATATGGGGTGTGTTGGTCCACTTTTTCATGAATAAGTATAGGTCAATTTGACATTATTATGAATATTATGAAATCAAAAACACTATGATAAAGAACAAGTATCACCTTCCATGGATCAAATTTTTTTAATCAACCACATGGGCCCCAATAATTCACTATGTTTGAACATCAGTCGAGATATCATCAATTAAATGTGATGAAGGATGATATTCCCAAAACTACCTTTCGAACAAGGTATAGACACTATGTGTTCATAGTGATTCCTAGCTCACTAATGCACAAAAAATATTTATGGAGATAATTAATAGAGTATTAATAGATTACCCCAAAAAAAATGTGGTAGTCATTATAGATGATATATTGATATACTGAAAAATGAGAAAAGGTGAATAAGAAGTATTGGAATATAATGCTAAAGATGTTGAAAAAGGGTCAGCTATATGAAAATTATTGTAAATGTGAGTTATGGATAAAGTATGAATAATTCTTGATGAGTGCTATTTTTAGTAAAGTGATGTCAATAAACCCTTCTAAGAAAATATAAATTGATTACTAGACTGTACTAGCTTATATAATAGAGATTCAAACTCTCCTTGGACTAACATGTTATTTCTAATGATTTTATAGAACATTATCAGGATTTTGAAACCCACTAATAAAGGAAACTAAGAAGGGAGTAAATTTTTTCTTTACTTGTTATTTCTCAGGGAGAATTAAGGAATTTAAAAAGAGTCTTATTATTGTGCAAGTCCTCACAGAATCCAAAATGGGTTTGTTTTTGTGGTATATATAGATACTTGAATGAATATTTTAGGATGAGTAATAATGAAAAATGAAAATTTGAGATCTTATACATCACAGAATTTGAAATTTCCTAATAAAACTATCCAACATTTGATATTTAGTTCACCGAAGTAATATTTACATTGAAAATCTCACGGAATTATCCCTATTAAGAGAAGGTTGAAATATATATGATCATAAAATCCTCAAATGTATATTAACATATAATGTTATTAATATGTTCCATCAAATATGGTTGGATCTAATTAAGGACTATAAATTCTAAATCCATTTCCATTACGAGAGAGAAAAAATAGTGTGATATTCTTTAAGTAGAAAGGATATTTCAAATTTAATAGAATTAAGATTGATATAATTTTCTTAGACATGAATAGTATAGACATGGGAATAATAAATGATGGAATATCATAATTATTTTCTCAAAATATGCCTCAACCATCCCTTATGGAGAAGAAAAATATACTCAAAAATATGATGTTGAAATTTAAAAGAAGGTGGAATATATAAGAAAAAATAAATCCTAAGAGTTGAAAATTTATAAAGTAGGAGTTGTAATATTTGGTTCAAGGCTATGTGTAGCATCAATTTCTGAGATAAATAAGCTTTTTTTGGATTGATGTACATAACTTGACCTTCTCTATCCACCATAGGAGCATGAAGATGTATCGAGTTCTCTGAGATCACTATTAGTGGGACAATATGGAGAGGGAGATTATTTAATATACATAAAAGTATATAGTATGTTATCAAGTAAGGATAAAAAATATAAATTTTATAGGGTTGATTCAACCATTTACCATACATATATGTAAATAGGAAAACATACTTATGCAATTTGTCCTAGTCTTTAAAAGACATAAATAAAATATAATTTTATATGGGTTGTTGTGTATCTCCTTACAAAGGATATTCAATTCATTAAAATTTGAGAGATCAAAATGAAAGTAAATAAATTAAATGGGTGGTGAGTCTTCATGGAACACCCGTATTGATTATAACTGACTAAGACATGATATTTACCTCAATGTTCTAGAAGAGTCTCCAACATTATCAAAATACTATATTGAAATTAAGTAAAAATTATCACTCAAAAAAAATTTACAATCTAAGAAGAATTTCAAAAAACTAAAATACATGTGGAGATAATTCTTTATGGAAATAATTGGAGGATTAGATCAAAATATTCCTTTGGTTGAGTTCTTGTACCATAATACCTTTCACTCAAAAATCCAAATGGCTCTATATAAATCCCTTTATGGTAATAGATGTAGAAGAATTATGTGTTGGGGTGAATTTGGAGAACACAATATTTTGGGAGTAGAAATGGTTGAGGGAAGAGATTACAAGGTCAACACCATTGAACAACACATCAGGGATGCTCGGAGTCAACATAGGATCTTTGATGTGAGTCGTTGACAAGACTTGAAGTTTTAGGTTTGAGAAAAAATGTTTCTACCTATATATTCATTGAAGAGAGTCCAGAGATTTAGGAATAAGGGTAAGAAATTCCAAGGTACATTGAAACCTTTTAGATTCTAATCCACATTGAAACTATGGCCTATCGATTAGCACTCACACGAATACTACCCCAAGTATACAACATATTCCACATGTTCCTCTTGTGGATGTACATATTAGATCCTGAAAATATATTTACTCTAGATGTGGTATAATGGGAAAATGATATCTATTAAGAGGAGTAGCTAGTGAAAATAATTAAATACAGTAATAATGTTCTACACAGCAATACATCTCACCTAGTCAAAGTATTATCATGAAACAATAAATACGAGAAGGAAAATGTTAACTAGAGGAATTCATAAAGAAGAAGTACCACAACCTTCGTTCAACTTAGTGTGTAATATGATATTTTGGAGAGAAATTTCTTAAGGAGGAATAATGTAACACCATGATAATTTTGAATATATTTATCCCAAAGTAAATTCAATTTATTTTATACCATGTGTTACATGAAAAATTGAGTTTAAATGAAATACAATATATTATTATGTAAATGTTATCGTTATAACATTGATATTGAATTAGCCTGTATGAATTGTATAAAAATAATTACTAATTTTATATAAATATAATACTAAATAAAAATTTAATGATTATTGTTTCAGAAGTCATCACATAATATGTAGTAATGTCATTTTATTCTTCAAAAGAATATATTTTTTTTAAAAATGTTATTTATTTACTTTTTATAAAAAATAATATAAATAATTACTAGAAATTAGAGAAATTTTATTTGATAAAAATTATATCATTTTTGGAATCAGTAAACAAAATATTTCTTTGGTGAAATATTTTTATTTTTAAAAAATATTATTTTTTTTAATATAGAAAAATTACTATTTTTTGGAAAGCAGCCAATATGTAATTTAAAAGACCCATTATTATTTTAAATTTAATTTAAAAGAAATATTATTATTAATAAGTTATATATATTTTAATTAAGTTAACTTGAATCAACTTTATACCTAATTGTTTTGCAAGGTAATTTTTGGGCCCAAAAACACATTTGTTAAAAAAAAAATGGTTTTTCCATGTTTTGCGTGATTTTTTTTGAATTAAATTTGTGAAAATTTATAAATTAAATATTTAAAAATGGATTATTCTATTGGAATTAGGAGGAAATTTTTTTTGTAAATATTTTCCTGTTATTTTTTGACATTATGAATAGAAACCATAGTAAATAATTATCACCACTCTAAGGGTAAATTGGAAAATGAAGGATAACAATAAAATGATAGGGAATAAAAATGGCCCTAAACATGAATATATACAATTGGATAAGTGTAGTTCTGAAATTTAAATCTAATTGGGATAATATTTAATCTTGGTGCCATATTTATTTCATTTAGGACATTATAGTATTTAAGTAAAAGATAATGTCAAAAATGTTAGTTTCTTTCTTTTAATATATGAAATATTTTACGAGAAGGATAAAAGCTACTCATGTTCAGTTATAAGTGGTTAATTTAAATGAACAATATTTTTTTTATAGACATTTATTTATAATTTTTAGTGATCAAATAATTACCATATATGATTATGCAACATCAATGCACTATTTATTCAATTAATAGAAAAATAAAATAAATCATTTTAAAATTGCTAAAGTTAACATAGTGTGAATGAATTATTGTTTCTAATGAATTTTAAATATAGAAATAACATAATATAGAGTTTTTAGTGGATTATATTCTAATTTTATTATTATTTTGTTATTTTCAATGTTCAATTAAATGAATAGTTTAAAAAATTACATTAATTTTATTTTATTGTAAATAATATTTTATTAAATGATTTCAAATTACTAAAAATCATATATTCAGAAATTTAATGGTATATGTTTAAAAAAATTAACTATTATCTATTTATAGACCATTTATCATTTTATAGTAACTATATTTACTCTTAAAGAGTAAATACATCGTTATCGCGGTAGTTTTCAAAAAGAATTAACATGGGTTAAAACATATAGATAAGGGTAAAAACCAAATATAAACATGTAAAAATTTTAGTTTATGATATTATCTAGAGACATAATCATACTATATTGTAAATATATCTCTTTTGAGACTTTCTTTATGTTAAATTAATCTATATTAATTTAATATTTTAAGTAATTCCAAGAGTATGCTTTCCTTCACATATAAAAGGGAACCTCCCCTCTTATTTTATTCACACTTCAACAGAATTTATTTTAACCAATACTTACCCAAATAACATCCTAATATCCGAAATCATGTTACATAGGTCAATTTTTTTGAATCATACCAACTTTATAGGGTTTAAGGTGTAAGATAAAATAAGTTTTTTAAAGAAGAGGCATAGTCTTTGGCTGAATGTTTTAGTTTTATTTATTCTTCTACCTCATAAAAATATTATTTGAAAATTATGAAATAATTACACCAATATATTACATATATTTAGGTATTATTATTTTACTCGAGTCAACTACATCAATATCTCCTTGCATCAAATATGAAACAAAATCATCATTTGTGTGTATGGTGAACAACAACCTCACAACCCTATGTAATTCATGTTCCATGGATTCCTCTCGTGACCAGTAATAATGGAGGATTTAAAAAATATATATTTTAATTAGGATATTATTATGATTTTATTAAGGTGAATTATTATTTACCTTTTGATTATTTCATCAATCGAAAATGGAAACTGTGTTCATGTGTATATACAACCTACCATCTCCATGAACACTTTAATTAATTTTTTATCTCTAACTTTTAGGGATGAATATATATATATAAAGTATATATATTATATTAATATTATGTTTAACATTTTTGAGGTTATTGAACCTTGATTAATATTTTATTTTTCATGTTCTTGAACTAAAACATGCATGAAAAATGAAGTAGTTAATACCCAGAACAACAATTTAATAATGAATTGCTAAAAAATGGATGGTATTATATTATAAGAAAATAATATATGGTATGATATATATGATTATAGTTTTTGAATAAAAAAATTATAAAAATATATTTATTATATAGGAGTTTCTAACATGTATGATGAAATAGGATACTTAATGTAGGGGATCTCTCTAAAACACCTTTTCTTTGGGTTATGACCTTTCTCTCTCTAACCCAGATTTTCTCTATCATTGATGTTATCAAATGATTATAAATTATGTATATATTTCTCCTAAATATATACATATATTTTTATCTCTACCTGTAATGGGGTAATAAATTCTTTTTGTTGATGTTTCTATTGCATTATGATTGTTTCTTATGATTGATTCCCAATTGGGGAACACATAATCATGTACAGGTTTTGATGGGTGTACCCAAATAGTTCTCCAGTTAATTCGGTTTTTCTTGTCTAATGAGATTTAATTAGGGCATTATTGATTAAATATAATAAATTATCACACTTTTTCTACTATGTGATGTTTTCTTGGTAATTATCCTTGACATTTTCTTATGTCATGTTTTATATTGTTATCACATTTATTAGTTTTCATGATCTTATGATTCCATGATATTTTTGTTATGATTCCATGTGATTTATCATGATCCATATATTTTATGATAACATGTTATACCTTTGAATCAAATGTTATCCAACTTTACAATGTTTGTTCTCTTACTCAGATTTTTCTCTCTCCCCTTTTTGTCTATGTATTCCATATGTTATCCCATGAAATTTTAAGGGATAAATGGGATTTAGGATCTCATAATAGAGATTAAAATAATTAATTTTAATTTTCATGTTGATGTTTTATCTACCAAGTTTTCAAAATACACTTGTCCATTTGATTATTATGTTTTATTTAGTCGGTATTTATAGTAAAATCATCTATTAATATGTCTAAAAAGGATTATGTCACTATATATACCAAGTATTCCGAGGATCATTCATTTGTGAAGAAATTGCCCATAAATATATCACACTCATAAATATATAAATTGAGGTATTACACTATTCTATCCATGATTATAATCATATATAATGGGGGGATGTCTCCATGGTTGGTGCCTATCCATTGATGGTTTTTAAAGGATTACAAAAAGTGTGGGATTTTATTGTGACATAGTCCTTGACCCCATGAAAAGAATTATCCTAATCCACAAATAAAAACCTAAAGTTCTCATAATCTAATAAGTGGGATTATTTTATTTTTCATTAGGGATAAAGACATCATCTTTAAGTCTATATCTATACAAAAGAGGGATCTAGAAGAGAGGATAACCCAGGTGATCCACTTTTAGAAACATAGATTGTGTCTCATTCATTGACACGATCCATAAGATATCTCTAATCATTATGTTCCCAACAATCTCCCTCATTCTAGTAGAGTTAGCTTCAGCACCCTCATTTTCCATTTCAGAAACAATGAAAAATTCGTAAGTTTCATTCATGATTATTGGGATGAAAAACATGGTCCTTTACTAAATATTTTTTCTCAAAGGGTGGGAATTAAAAATGATATTGGGAAACACTTGGTCATGGAGGTGAACTATTTTGTTAGAACTAATGATTTTTATATCATAACTTCTTCAAAGGTTTCCTGTTTCACAAAAATAGAGGATCATCAAATATTATGTGAGATCTAGTTTCCCCCAAGACCCCAACCCCTATTTATAAGATAGGGTTTGGGCCCAAATTCAAAACCAAGATTCCAATATAACATATTTTCACTGATTTCAACTTAAAATACAACCCTCCTCTCTCTTTTCGGCTCCCATTATGAGGGAGGAATTTAGTGACACTAAAAAATGAATGTCACGAGACATGTCATGGAATACAATGATGTTTCGAGATAGATTAAATCCAAAATTGTTTTTAAATTTATCTAAGGTTATTTATTTGAGAAATATGAATCATTAGTGAAAATAAAGGGACATGTCAAAGTCATTGGATCACCACAAAACATCATCTTATGCAAAGATGGTGGTACTTCAGGAAATGTAATTCCTTACTTCTACAAAGCCTATAAATACTCCCTTTAGCCTTCATTTAAGGGGACGATAACCTTTTGAATTCTTTATGAACCTCTAAATTAATGGAACTTTCTCCTTCACGATCCAGAGGTGAAATAGATTCCTACAAGAATCTATATTTTGAGAAATGCCTCCCATTAATACCTTATCCCCTAATACCATGGTGGATATGATCTTCAAGAAGGACCAAAACATTCACTATAATGGAACATATTTTTTTCTCTATAGGGCTCCATTAGAACCCATATTTCATGAAACCCACCCCATAAGAACCAAGTCACCACCCATTGGTAGGTTACCCATTTTTCAAAAATTCAAAATCCCCACATCACAATCATTCTTAAAAAACCTATCCTTCATGAAACTCACCTCCATGAACCCTATATGATGCCTCCTTTCAGTAGACATACCTCCTAGAATGTTGAGTTCCCATGTTCCTTTTTTCCTACCCATTAATGGTCTACTCATCCCTCAATCATCTGTACGACCATTATTATCAAACCATATGACCCAAAAATGAACTCCAAGCATGGCGTAGAGATTTGTTTTCCCCCTTTCTATAAATAATAGGCACCCTAACATTAGGATTCCAATGCCATACACCAGTATTATTTCATAAAGGGAAACTAATTTTGTTTCCCTTGAATGAGTTTTAGATTTATTTTACCCTATATTTATGCCCTAATCAATAATGGGAACCCCATGTGTAATCTATTACCATGTTGGAGATATATGAATTAAAACTAAATAACACTCATGTTTTAGTAGAAAGGATTTAAACTTAAAATAACACATGTTTGAGATACATGACTACAAACATTATAACACCCACATCTGATTCAGGCAATATTAAAATTTATAACAACATACTAGTCCTATAAATTTTTACTACATTACAACATCCCCATTACATGTTATTAAACTATATCCTTTTGCTATGTATCAAAAATTTCATGCCTCATATAAAATCATGAGATGATAGAACATCATTATGGTAAACTTCTATGTGTAAGCCCCACAATATCATTTTTCTTATCTCCTTCCATGACCAAAGAATACTTACAAATAATTTTAAAATACATGTATTGGTCATGTTACATTACCAAAAACTATAAACTCAAAATGTGTGGGTTTTTATCCCTTTATCCTAGTATGTTATGTAAGAAACATCCTAGGGTTTCAATCCCAACACCATCACAAACTTCTTTGTCTTCCCCCAGGGAGGTGAAAACCTTGAAGTGTGATCACCCCCTATGGGGGAACACATATCCACTCACTATAAAAACATGAGGATCTCCTTATACCTTGACACCACAATGTCATTCCAACCCATATTAATCTTATTAGATGATAAGAGTATATGGGAAATTTTCCCAAAATACTATAAAATTATGACTATGCCTTCAAAATACTCTAAAATGGTGACTATATAACCAAAATAATCTAAACCTATGACTATGTCCCCATAAGACATTAAACTAGTGACCATGTCCCCACATGACTTTAAAAATGGGACCAAATCCCATAAGACTCTAAACCAGTGACTGTAACGACCCAAAATTTTGAATAAATCTTATTTCCTAATTTTATGTGTTATTTTATTTTATTTTTTATACTCATCAAAAATGTTTCATTTGATAACATGATTATAATTAAAATGAGACCATTGGGTTTTGACTGTTATATGACCATTGGTCATTATGACCACTGGAAACTAAACGTTTCGATTATTGTATCTAAATACAAGTAATCTTGGTTAATTGTTATATAAAGAAGATTCGATGGCCTCACCCAGTAGTCTTGGACCGATTGAAGCCCATCTAACAGAACTTGGGAAAGAGGTAGCACCACTGGGATTTTCTCTGGACCAAACCCAAGCCAAACTTCATCATGTGAAACTAGAACGAAATCGCCTTTGCGAGAAGTTCAAACTAATAGAAATTACTACTCGTGCGATGTTGGCTGAGCCTCCCTCAAATTCTCTCAACTTAGCACACATTACACTTAGGTCCTATGCTGGTGTGATAAGGGGCTATGTAAAGAGACTATAACTGCCTTGTGTAATCCTTTGTTTTAAATAAAAATTGGGATTTCTTCTTATGAAGTTTATGAATTTTCAAATGTCCGGAAAAATATAGTATGCATATTTTTGGTGAATTTTAGAGAAATGATATTTTAAAAAATGTTTATGTAAACCTAAATAATTAAAAATGTGTAATGATTTTAAAAAAATGGTCCTCTACAATTATGTTCAGTACGAAATTTAGAGTCTAATAAGATCAACTTGATTTTTGATGAATAGTAAATTATGAATAGTGATTTTACACTTAAGATTAGTAATGTGACCAAACGTATTAGTAATCTCACTTAAAGAAAATTTTAAAATAATCTAGTAACCTTGATTAAGTAATGTGATTCAATAAAATGGTTAAATACTGGTTTCATAAATTATTATTCAAGTATTAGTTTTTTTGGGTGAATAGTGTTTTTTAATTAAAAATTAAATTAAAAATATTTAGAAAATTATTTTTATAAAATGGATTTCAATTTTGAACTCAGAGCATCGATATTATGTTAAGGTAATTTTTGGGGTTTTTTTCTGAAAAAAATGAATTTTCGGTGAATAGTGTATTTATTTAAAAATAAAATTAAAAATATTTAGAAAATTATTTTTATAAAATGGAGTTCATTTTTGAAATCAGAGCATTGATATTTGGTTAATGTGAAATTTTGGGATTTTTCTGAGAAAGTTGAATTTTCAGTGAATAGTAAAAATACAGTTTTAGGGTTTCGGTATGTTTAGTGACATCATAACTGTGTCATGATGATGTCATGAGATATTTTAAGGGTTGTCCGACCTAAGGTGATGGATATTTGTATTGGGGGACCCATGTGGCCAAACTTAATGGTAAATATCATTGGAGAGCACATGGTTTTGAGAAAAGCACATGTGAGGTGTCCCTTGGCCATTAATGCCTTGTCCCCTCACTTTCCCTATAAATACCAAGCCCTCCTCTCATCATTTAGACTCCAAAACCATACTCAACGAAGTTATGGTCAACTTACCTCCCAAGGAGTCCTCCCAAGGTGCCCCCAAGCCCTCAAGGTCCAAACCTTTGAGTTTTAAGAGTTACGTTTTAAGGTAAGGGATCCGATCTTTCTCTTTCTTTCAAGAAATCTCAATTATATAATTTCTTTTATGATCCATGTTCTTATGTTAAAGGGTATTATTTTATACTCCTCTTACTTCCATTTTCATGTTCAAATAATTAGAGATCCCCTCTTACTCTCATTATTTCGTTTTATGAAGTTTGAAGTGGCACCGTTAGGCTGTCGAAAATTTTGTAAACGGATTCTTTCTCCCTTCTCATTTTTCAAGATCTATTTTCATGTAAAGTATTTCAATTTTCTTTTTATTATTTTGGGGTATGATCTCTAAATTTATCATACTGATATTTTATTATCATATAATGAGATTCCCCATTTGATCTCTTCAATTCAGTATTTTGAAGTTTTAAGTGGCGCCGTTAGGCTGCCGAATTTTTAAGTGGTTCTTCACCCTTCTCGTTTTGAAGTTCTACTTTCATGTCACTTCTTTCAAGTTTATTTTTGTTATGTTGGGGTATTATATCTATATCTATAATAATGATATTCTATGACCATATGATGAGAGACCCCATTTGATCTCTTCAATTCAGTATTTTGATGTTTTAAGTGGCGCCGTTAGGCTGCCGAATTTTTAAGTGGTTCTTCACCCTTCTCGTTTTGAAGTTCTACTTTCATGTCAAATCTTTCAAGTTCCTTTTTGTTATGTTGGGGTATGATATCTATATCTATAATACTGATCTTTTATGACAATATTATGAGATACCCCATTTTATCTCTTCAATTCAGTATTTTGAAGGTTAAGTGGCGTCGTTAGGCTGCTGAATTTTTAAGTGGTCCTTGCACCTTTCTCCCTTTTCAAAGTTCTAATTCCATGTCAAGTCTTGCAAGTTCCTTTTTATTATATTGGGGTATGATCTCTATATCTATCATAATAATATTTTATGTTCATATGATGAGATACCCTATTTGATCTCATCAATTCATTTTTGGTTGAAGTTTATGTAACACTGTTAGGCTGGCGAATTTTCATAAGAGAAATCTTATTTTTGTCTTCATTTCAAGTTCTTCGTTTCAAATGGTATATCATTAAAATTTCATTACCATGTTCTTAAATACATTATATTTTTCCCCTACTGTTTTATGTCTCATTTTTGAGTAGGTGACCCATGTCCCCTCTCTTTCCAACTTTTTCTAAAACTATGTATCATAGACGTTATGCTGCATAGTTTTCGTCTCAAAATGCCTCCCTCTTTATCTCAAAATTATTTTATTTTATTAAGTGAATACAAAAAGATCTACCTTCTATATGGGTATTCACATATATACAAATATGTTTTATTTTAAATTCTGGGATTTACATACATGAAACCCGCTTTCCCTTTTCGTGGGTTTAAAGTGACGTAAAGATCATGTCTTTAAAGCAGTTTTTAAAACGTTATGATTATGAAATGAAACCAATTTCGTTTATGCTATATGGTTTGTTTATAAAATGATTGATGATGATATATGTGGCTCACATGATAATAAAGACATGTCAAGGGTGTGCCCAGATAGTGCTCCAATGCATTGGGTAAAGACTTAATCTCTAGAGATGACTTTTCAGACTGATACCTTGGTGAATAACCTTGGTAATTTTTAATGACACCTTGGGGATGGACCTTGGTGAAACAAAATGATTGTCAATATTAAATTTTGCAACCACATCTTCATGTTATAAAAAATTCTATTTTTATTATGATATGCCTCATGATTTCTTTCTCATTCCTTAATGTTCTTTTCATGACCTTATTGAAGTATCTCAAGTTCACATGTAAAATGTTTCTCTTGTTTCCCTTACTGGGCCTTCTGCTCACCCTTTATTTTGATGTATGTCCCCAGGTTATGAGATGCAGTAATGAACCTAGAATGAACATGAGTAGAAGACTTTCAAGTGTTTAAGAAGAATATTTTATGTTTTCATGTTTTAAGTTCCCGGTTTCCAAGGCACCAAACCTTAAAGATCCTCGGTTTTGTAAAATGTAATGAAATTTTATGTGATAAAAAGGCGGGATGCTATAGTGACTATATCCCTAAAAGGTCTTAAATCTATGACCAGAACATAAAAATAAGAATATCAACCTCATGTGATGATCATGAGATGCCTGACACAACAATCCTCTAATGCCTTTCATCCCTAGAACTAGTTTCCCTGTGAGGAACCTAGGATGCCTTGGGTTCCACACAAAAGATGAATCATATATGAGATGATATCAACATGGAAAGAAGAATAAATTTATATATTCCAAACATTACCCCCGAACAATGTTGTCTAGAAATGTTCAACATCACCAACATATCCAAACACAAGTATCTTCCCTTTCGTTAAAAAATATGTGTAATTAACTAACGCCCACTATAATATATTGTCGGTAAAGAGAATCACAAACTTTAATCAAATCTATAAGGAGACTCAAACTAGGAAGCTTACTCCAAGGAAGAATCCATGAAAATAGGAATTGGAATTTCATCATCCAATTTTGATCAACCAGCCATCATCAATAATAATGATGGTTGTGGCTTCCCACATTCAGAAAGCATGAATATAGGTAAACCAACAATCCTGGATGGGGATGCAAGTAGTACAGGGACATAGAACACTCTAAGAGATTACATGGAATAACTTTTTCACACCCAATGTATTCTGCAATAAATAGTGTTATAAAAATCCACAAACAAAGAAATCATGTATGATTTCTTTGGGAAAATCCATCAAGATCCAAGAACCCAATGTACCAAATTTCCACTATGATTAATTTGGAGAAGCTCTCTCAAACCCCATCCTCGTTAACACCCACACAAAAAAAAACACACACACACGCATATATATGCAGATTTATATTTATTTTTGAATTTATATAGTTGTTTATAAATATATATATATATATATGTATATATATGGTAGTACATTCCATATTTTTATTTTTTTGATAATCCCACTTTTTTATTAGGTTGAATGGGAACCGTTACATGACTTGATGTCTAGAGGTATAAAAGGATTTATAATTTAATGGACCATAGGCCCAAATATTGAAATATATTCCAAGTTTATTTAGGCTGACTACAATATAACTACCCCTATTTAGAACATCTATATGTCTTCATTTAGCCCACAACATGATGTTGTTATCAGCATACAATGACTTATACAGAGTTTCATGGGGAGATAATGTGTATCCCATATCCTTCCTTCAATACGGAGTCCAGTTAGCTCTACCTAGTGATATATATTTATTTTATCCATCATCATAGTGATTATCTAGTATAGTTGGACTAGATATTCTCCATGGCTTAGAGAACTTATGGTTAGAAGGCATGTGATGGCTTGAATTCCCTGTAGTGTATTGGAAAATTCTTATGTCGCAAAATCCAATTTGAGTTGAGTAATACTACTACTAAAGTACCATGTTACATTATCTTCTATAGTACCTGCTGTAGTACTCTTATAGTACATGCATAAATTTTATCCGAACTAGTTCTAAATCTGGGTTAAATGTAGGATGATGGGGTGGAGTTACCAGTCAAGTATGCCCCCAACTACATTATGTGTGTGTGTCTATATATATACATATATTAAAATTTATATACAGTAATATTTATTTATATTGACTATATATATATTTGTATATATTATATCCATATATATATATATAATTATATTGTATTATTTATATTTAGATGTATTTAGATATTTATGTATATATATATATAAATAGATATATATATATATGTATATGTATATATATTATGTATGTATATATATATAAAAATATTTATATGTAAGTATATTATTATACGTATGTATTTATAAATTATGAATAAATATATATAGTCATAAATATGTGTGTTTACATGTATTTATTTGTATACATGTAAGTGTATTATAGTTTAATTAGTCACCACATGAAGGGCTTGGTCGAGGGGTAAAGACTTTGCAGAATAACCAACATGTAAGAGGTTCAAATATCACCATACACATATATATATTATTGATTCTATAAGGTGGGCCTATGTGAGCTAGGGGATGGTGGGAATAAGAAGTAATAATCAATGATTAAAAAATTATAGTAATAATTAAAAATGGCTACAAATTGTTTGGAGGTTGTTTATAAAATAGGCATGAAATAAAATCATGGTGGTTTTTAAAAATCTTGATTCTGGCATCCATTTTAGATCCAAAAGTTTCCAAATCATATCTTTTGAAGATATTAATGAAATTTTATATTGAGAGACCTTGTATCCTATTTTTTCTTAGTAAAAAAGTTCTAGAATGCCTATAATACTGTGTTTTTAGTTGGGATACCCAAATTTTTGAACAATTGATGGAATTTTATACCTTATTTAAGTGGATTTACATTTATTTTTTCAATGGTGACTGAATTAATTCCCAAATATTACATTCAGATGGATAATATGGTTTTCAAAATTTCCATTTTTCATATTTTAGTTTTATTTATAAATAAATATAATTATATATATATATTCATATGTTTATATATATATATATATATATTTTAAATAAAATATTTAATGGTATATATAAATATTATGTGGGTGTGTATATATATTTATGTGTCTGCGTGTTTATGTTTCTTTTTTATGTTTAAATATATATATATTAATATATTTAATTCTATGTCTATATATATATATTTATATGAATTTATGCATATTTGTTTATAATTATATAAGTTTATACATATTTATTTTTATTTATGTGAATTAATGTATATATATACGTGTATATAAATATAGATTTATAGATATTAATATATATTTATATGTATTTATATTTATATATATTATGTGGACATACATACATATATACACATTTTTTTATGAATATTTATCTTTCCTAACAATTATATATATATAACTAAATGTAATTATATATATATATAAATTTTTATATATATCTATGAATATATATATATATATATATATATGTCTATATATATATATACATTTATTTATTTTTAATTATATATAGTTTTAATCGTAAACATTTTTATATATTTTGGTGCTCTCCCATGGAAACGCCAAAGGAAATTATGAATACTCTACTTTCATGAAACGTCTAAATTATATGGGATTCAATTTATTATTGATAGGGCCTTCCCAGGTGGTTCCTTGTAATAAGAAAGCATTGAAAGAGAACCAAGGACCTTTGGTAGTCTATAGTGGTGAACTCGAGAGGGTCATGGAAAGAGGTAGAGGTCCAGAGAAATCATGGAAGCGAATCTTTTTTGTTTAATGATGTTGAAACACATATGATTTTAAAGAATGGAAATAGTTTTCATGTTGTTTCTAATGAGGTGGATATTTCTAAATGAATCAAATTAGTTAAGTATTCTATTATTGCATGATTAATCATTCCCAAGGGTTCCAAATTGTGGTGGATTGAGAAATTTGTCATTCTCCTCTCATCTATTTGGGTATTTCAATCTTATAAATGTGTCTCACTTGGTTGTGGATACTTAAATATGATATTTTCCTTTAATGAATTGAATATAAGGTATTGGGATTAAGTTATATATCATTGAATCCTCGGTTCATTCATATAAAAAAATGGGACCCAATTTTAAATTCTATATAGGATAGAAACTCATCTAAATATGGTTAGATCAGAGTGTATGGTCTTAATTTGATACTTTGACACCGAATACATGTATATTATATTTATTTAGCTATTTTAGTTCTAATAAAAATGTTCATTGAAACCATGATAATCATATTTCACCACTATTTTCATTTGATGGTGGAAGTTGGTCTTTTACCCATGTTAGTTGATAAAGTGTTCCTCTCGGCAACTAAGGGTAAATTACCATTGAGAATTATGTATTAAACCGTTACATATTTCCATTTAAAATTCATGATGATTTGTTGAAAGACATCAACCTATAGAAGGGGTCTTATTTCTTGTTTTTGTGCACTATGTGTACTTGAATTGAAGAATTTCAATTTAAAGTGATAGGGGGATAGTTAGCATAATAGTACATGAGATATCATTAGGATCAGACTAATCATTAGACTCATCCTCATTTTAATTATCTATGAACAAATTTTTTACTTGGTATCTAGTTCCCAAGGAGGCTCTCTACTCTATAGAAATGATCTTCGAACATCAGAACCTACATATGGACATCAGGATATTGGGGTTCATGGTGCTCTAGATCTAAATTCCATGTTTCAATCAGGCCTTCCACCACCTCGATTGGATAGGTTTAAAAGATCATGGTATTATGTTTCTAAATAAGTTTATGTTCAGGGGTAGTTTTCTAGGGTAGAAATATCTTTTAGTGATTCAATATATTAGGTTACTGAGGAGGATAAGGTAGTGGAAGACATGATTGATGATCAATATGAATATGAATTTTCAGTTCAAGAGGAAGTGGACCTGGAGATGTGGAAAGATAATAAATTTATTACTGATGAAGAAAAAGGGAAATAGAATTGGTTTATTCTTACTCAAGAAAATATATGATGGCTATGACACTTTTTTCACCCATTTGGTTGTGTCTTCAATAAGGTCTCAACACCAACACGTCCCACTTGTGCTAGGATGATGCAGGTGGATGATGATTCTATGCCTATATAGGTATATCCCAATGGTATGTCTCAAATCCATTGGGTGTAACATAATAGTAATAACATAGGAATTTTGATTACCATGTCACAAGAATTAGAGAATCATGCTTCGACATAGTGACCTATGGATGAACTTCAATGTAATTTGGTAGAAGCCTCTACTATTGATATTTATACTGTTAAAACTATGGGTGATTCTTATCCAATTAACCATGTTGAGGTTTCTACTAATATGAATGAATCTACATGAAAAAAATGGTATATAAGGGATATTTCTCCTAATACTCCGAGGAAGGAAGTTATTATTTTTAAAGAGAATAATGATGTAATATCTATTTCTCACGAAAGGAACACATATATTTGTTATATAATTAGTGGTTCCATCAAATGAAATTCTTCATTGGGAGCGGTATATATAATTATTCACATCATTGTGGTCAACATATATGTTGGGTAGGATGTACCTGGAATACCTAGGATCCTCTAAAAATATACTTCAACTAGTAGAGCATCTTTGGAAATTTTATCAAAATAAATGGTCGACAATAAAACACCTCTTGTGGGTAATTATTTATAATTCATTGTGAAATAATAGATATAAAAATATATAGATTGTGAATCCCTTGTCATAAAGGATACAAATACAATGCAGGCTGTAGTTTTCATCCCTTAATCCACTCAAATTTGGATTCCTTTGGATGGATATGATGCATCATCTGATGGAGAGCATTGGATAAAACCCAAGGTGTGGAGGAGTGTCTGATATCTATGATGTAGAAGGAACCCTCATTGTTGGATCCGATGGGTGTATCATCATAACATGAACCTTAAATCACTATATGAGTTTTCATATTCTCTTAGTATCCCTCATTAGATAGGTCTATGTGATGTTTTTATGTTTCCATAATGAGGGATGTCTTCCTTGTTTGTCCTTGTCATTCCTTATTGTCATTATTTTATTCAATAAAGGGTCCTCTGAGCCTTTTACTATTAAAAATATATAATTATATTTAATTATATAGATGCTTGTATTTATCTATGTTTATATATACTTATTTTAATTTTTGTATTCTTAAGTAAATAAAGAAATAAATTTATTTATTGTGATATTTAATTTTATAAGAGATCGATTTTGGATGGGGGAGCATCAAATTGGGCGATCATGAATTCTTAGTTGATTTCTTGTGTTTTTAGCTACTATTGTGTTTCTTATTGATCTAGAAGTGGTTGAGGGTTTTCTCTATGGGAGTTGGTTGATTGGCCATGGTCTAGTGGATTTGGATAAAAAGTAGGAGTTGATGGTTTCTTTAGAGGCTATTTTTTGACTCTTTATCTCTACATTTTGGAAATTTGTGTTCCAAATTTCATTTTAATAATGTATCTTATATGTTCATTCATCATGATGGTAATATTGACCATAATATGAATAATTTGAATAGAATATTGAATAGTATTGATTTATAGAAGTTTTTACATATTTTTAATATAATTTCACTAAGGGGATCAAAGCCTTAGAGATTAAGGGACCAGTTCAATGGACTATCTATTTCTATGGTATTGAACTATGCCTATGGGTCATGGTTCTTTCCCATTTATTTTAACATTTTAGGGAATAAATAAGTGAACCTAGGTTTTTGTTTTGGAGTTTTCAGACCAGAATGTTCCACATCTATGAGTGGTATTACAAGTTTAATCCCATGGAGTTTAGTCTTTCATTAACCCAATTATGGGTAAGGTTTATGGTTTGAAAAATACTCTTTAGCATCTAAGTATTCTGTATGAAATGTATTTAAAAATTAATATTCCAATAAAGATATAAAATGTTATGGAGAATGAAAATTTTGTCCATTACACATGATTACTGGTTAATGTATATTTACGCTCCACTCTTCATTACAAAATCTTTCCATCACCTGAATAATTTGATTTTTGAATACATATAATTTTGAAATATTTACTCATTTCAACATGGATTATAATGTTATTGGTCATAAAAAATTATATTTTAAGAGGTCTTTTATTTATTAATTTTTCTCTTCCCATGGGAATGATGAAAATATTTAAACAAATACGAGAAAGGGGTTGAAAGAAGATCATTGAGATATTGGTAAGGGTTATAATTACTATGGTGTCTCTCTTCCCAGTAATAAATTCGGGTTCTAGAAATTCTTATAGAATATATATCATCTTTGATATAGGGAATTCAAAATGACCACATATTTATTGGGATATGAAACAACTTTCAAATAGGGGAAGCATTCTAAGAAATGCCACTTTTGTAGGGTTATTTATTTTTGGAATTATGTTATGTGTGGGAAATTGGAGGAGGATTAACGATGGATTTCTATTAGTAATGGTTATAATATTTATAAGGCCTCCAATTACTCCTTTAATTATTATTAGGTTCATAGTTTGGATGATGGTATACAATAAGGTGATCTAGTTGGGGATCTTCTAGGTATGGTGGTCCTTACTTGAATGTAAATAGGATTATTTTTTCCGGGTCTTTTAATCATATAGTTTTTTTAGATGACAAGGGATATGTAAATTGATATATATCTTTAATTGTGTCTAATTTTATGATTATGTGTCCTAAATGATGTGTGTAATGACCCTTATATTTTTCATGTGCGTTATGTTATGGTATTTGGGTCTATAAATGGTAACTATGATCATTTCTGGTTGATTGAGGTGTTGGGGTAGTTCAAGAGAAATCTCTAGAAAATTATGAATATACCTTTCTCCATTTGATGTCTATTTAAAAATTTAAAGGTTTTATATAATGTGTCATGTCAAGAATAACCATGTAAATTTATAGAGCAACGCTTCCCCAAACATTAAAATTGTGAATTCTTGTTTCATATAGCGAATTATACATGGGTAGTGTTTTTATGTTTTTAGAAATAAGGGAATCACCCAAAACCCCAAATTCTATCATATCCCCCCTCTTTTTTTTGGTTATTTTTGGGATTCCATTGGTTGTTCTCCTTTTTTATATATCAAAAATTGTTTTTTCTTTTTAATTTATATAAGCAAGAATATGCTTCTTAAAATAGTAGATGCCTTGTATGTCCACCATTTATTTTACTCTTTATCTTTAAACCTAATATAGTTCAATAGAATATGGTTTATGGATTTTGGTTCAACATGATTTATTTGGAATGTGGTTCTCGACAATTTGGATTTGTTGTGCTTGAGTTATGTGTTCTATAAATAATCTCATAAGTCCAAATTCATATATTAGTTCTTATGTTGTGTGGTAAAGATAGATTAGCTTGAGTTAGACCTAAAAATTCAATTATATAATTTGAATCATGTAGATTATACCAATTTATGATCCCTTGATCATTCTAGGATTCATAATTGGAAGGTACCCTATGAGAATACCTTGAAATGGATTTTTAGGCACAATATTGTATAGAAAAATTGATGAAATCAGAATACTTTGGCCTGAATTATAAATGGAAAATATTGATTTATAACATGGTCATGGGTGATTATTTTAAATGTTTAAGGGTGATTTCAAAATGATGATAATTATGTTTTGGCTTAAATATGAAAAAGGGTACTCGAGTTTAACACTAATGACTTGATGGAAAAATGAGTGGTTTAATGTGTTTGATCATAGGCCATGGTTTCATGACTAATTATACCTTGTGTATTTTCCTTTCATGGTTCTGAAGATATCTTTTTTCTCATGGGTTACTATATTATTATGGGATCATAACATTTCCCATGGCATGACTATTGTTATGGGATTCTTATATTTCCCCCACAATGACTCTCTTATTCTAGGATGGGTATATTTACCTAAGAGATATTCTAATTACTGGTAAGGTTTGTTTCTCCTAGAACTATGACTATTATTTTGATACATCCAACACTAGATGATTTAGGGAATGGGTGGTCTCTGGAGACATCATGGAACCCAAAGATAAATAATGTTTATTTATTAAGATTCATCTCTAGTTATATATATATATAGCATAAATTCTACACTAACATACTTATAGTGGATATATTTAAAGAAACTATTGACTGTGGACTACTGACTGGTACTCAAAACCATCTTAGGGCACCAATTGTTACCCAAGTAGACTTCAGTACTATAGAAGAAGAGAAGGGAAAGATCCTTATAAAAAATGTGTGATTTGGACTACTCGGTTAGAGCACCGAAGATTGGGATCTCTTTGAGGTGTCTTCAAGTAATGTTTTTATGACATTTGAGTATATAGACTATAACTACGTGATTTTATACATGAATATTGATAAGTTGAGGTTGTATGGGTTGTGGTTATTTAGTATCACTTTCCTAGATTAATGTTGACTACTTATTAGGGATTATTATATGATTTTATTTATTTATCATGTTATTTCACACTGATATGAGGACATAGTCTACCCATAATATCAAATTTGACCAATGTTTATAGCTATTTTAGGAACCATTTTGAATTACCCAATTATCTACAACCTAACTCAGACAACAACAAGGTCTAAAGAGTGTTCTTGATCCCCATAAGCTGACGACAAGTACCACATCATCAAGACTACCTTTGTAAAATATTTTCCACAAAAGAGAATAAATATGGGTAAAATGAAAAATAATATTATTAGTATGAAAACCTATGACCACAATAGGATAGAGTCAAAATAAATAATAATGGGTGTCCAAAAACCAGAAAACTGAACCCATTTAAAAGTTCAATAAAAACCGTATCCACATGATATAAAATCACTACAAGACTACCATACCTCTCTAAATAATAAACCATCCTCCACTTCCTGACTCATTTACTTTACAAATGTCAGAAAAAACAAGATCCACATACAACTAAATATGTATACATGGTTTGATCAAACCAATAATAGGATCCTAGAAAATTATTCATAAAGAGACATTATAACATAAAAAATTATCCTCAAATAAATAAAGACAAATATTGAGTTATATTGTATGTAGTTTAATATAGAACCAAGAAAATCACCCTTTTTCATGGTTCATAAAAATTACTAATAACCATGTTCTCAAATAATTTTCATAATAACCTAATTATACATTCCAATTATAGTCAATTGGAAAAAACTATCCCTTGAATAAAATTAGTTCCTATTAGTGGGGATCCTTGAACCATAATCACGATTAGTAGGTTGCATAGTCTAAACATTACCAGAGTTGAATAAGACTAATGGTATGATTTCACTCCCTAGAGTGGATCCTTTCCAAAAATTTGGCTACATGGTGAACATATTCTAGTAGTAGAACATGGTTTGTGGTAAGAGTTTATCCATGAGGATGGAACCCTACATCATTTTAGATAACCAATTTTCTTACCGTATTAGAATCATAGAAGGTAATTACCTCTTTTAATCCATCCAAAACATGATTCAAGTACATTTCATTTAAAAATAGTTATAGATAAGTCTATTTTCATAAATTTTACCAAAAACTCCATATTTCACAAATAATTCCTTTAAAACAATTTATAAATCCATTTTCAAGATAAACCCATAATCCAAGTTTTCTAAAAATATTATAAACCCAAATTTGAGGATCAAGAAATCAGTGTTCCTAGAGTAAAGCTAATTAAGGAAACCACCTACCTTAAGACACATGAAAAAAAAATCCTCACATAGAAACCTCAAGCCAAGATGAATCAAGGATCCTTGTATTCTATGTAGGACCAAAATTGATGAATTACCAATCAATAATATTAAAATTTTGAATTTCTATAATAATTCAATTAAAAGATATCACTTACCATCACAATTCCAAAAACAATACACCATGTGGATTAGAGATATAGACAAGAACCATCAAATTTTCAATGGATATATAAAGAACATGGTTAGAATCCTAGATTAAACAAAGTACCATGGATTTAGTTTCTCTTTGGAAATAATAATATAAATAATAAGAGGAACCATGATCAAAATATAGTTAAACGCATTGAAAGAGGATCACAAATCTAATTGACACTTCTATTCATCTATAATTTAGTTTAGGAGAGAAAAATATGTATAAATAGAGTTCCAATGATTGATGGAAGATGGTTAAGAAATAAAACTGGTGTTTCAAAATCATAATAATATGATACTACACTTACCCATCTTAGTCATGTCAGTGCCACAGAAGATCATATTGAGGGCCACTCGATTGACGGTGGAGAAAATAGAATGTGTTTTCCACTTCTAAGCCCACCAGTTGGCTGGTGGACCACCTTCAGCTTCATTATTTTGAAGTTTAATGTTTCACCCCATATAATCTCCTAGACACACCCCAGACCTCTCTTGGAAAACTAAAACATCTAGAAATAATTAATATTAAACAAGAATAATTAAATGACTACAGGAAAGGGATTTACCTAAAAACAATATCAGGATGTTAAAATTCACCCGACAATATTTCATTCTACTCCAAGAAATCTTTGTCGAAGAAGGTTAATCCAAACAGAGAAGAGGAAACTAATCCCTCGTCATTGACAATTATTTCCATGCATCATGTGCAATTGAACCATGATTCTATAAAAATCAAACCACCAATATTAATATTTCACACATAACATTTACTTCAAAATTAACATCTCAAAGTGGTTTCTCAGTTTCAGTAATATCATGTTCTATGACGTGGTCTTCCCAATTCAGAACATGTGATGGGTCAAGATGATAATTTTTGAGCTAGGAAACATTGAAGATGTTGTGGATTGAAGACAACTAAGGTGGTAATGGAATGAATCTTTCCACCTTAATGATATTATCAATGATATAAAATGGAAAAACATATCTAGGGGTAAGATTCCCATATTTCTTATGTTGTCGGTGACCCAAAGGGTGTGATACTTTTAGTAATTTCTTTCATTGACTAAGAACCCCAATGGATGATGATAAAAATATTTATAATATTTTTACAAAATATGAGACATCATCAAATGCTATCAAGTCATCTAGATCTTCACATATATTTCATGATCCAAGATTGATCGTACCAGGGATATTGCACCAATTTTATTCCAATAGAGAAGAGAGTTGTAGGGTTTAGTTTATATATACTAAAAAGTTTATATATTGATGGTTTATTGGTAACTATTATTATAATAAAATTCAACAATACCCAATTAATTATCCTAAGATCCTAACAAATACAATACAAATATATAAAGAATATATTTTTGGACATGATTAACCCTTTATATCATCCCATCCATTTGGGGATGATATGATGCACTAAACATAAAATTATTTCACATCAACTCATGAATTCCCTTAAAAACATGAGAGGTAAAAAAACTATATCTATTTGAGATAATGAAAATTGGATTCCCATTAATCTTTAATATATCTGTCACATACAAATTTCATCGGTATTACGTTATATTGTAATCATGAATTAGTAAAAAATGTGTTGGCTTGGTCAAATGGTGGATCACATCCCAAAAAGAGTTCATACCATGGGGAGTTATAGAAAACCCTAAAATTAAATCCATTAAAATTTAATTTCAAATCCATGATGGAATAGAAGAGATTAAGGAAAACTATAAGGACATTAGTTATTAGACATAAGTTTTTCACATCTACTACATCAAGATAGAAATTTTGCTATGTCATATTTCATATTCGGACTCTATAATCTAATATTCATGTAATAAAATTTATTTTTAGAGCTAGAGTGGAAAAACAAATATATTTCTGAAAATATACCAAAATGGACTTCTATGAAATTGTTGGAACATCATAATATTTATTGAGGAAAATAATACCATCCTATGATAGAGACCAATCATTGATGGTCCCCCCACCATTTAAAGAAACTATTATATTTAGAAACAAAATATCTTTCTACTTCTCCTAAAGAGTCATCTCTAGGATATAGTATATTGAAATAAAACTAGATAGAACATCATAGAAACCATAAGCCCTAACTCCCATCTGTATATGAACAAATATTCTCATTAAGTTAATTTTTTTGCTTCAACTCATTTACTAACTGAGAAGAAAACATCCTTCAAAGAGAATCAATATCAAATTTCCATTTAACAAATTATAGGTAATTTCAATGTCAAAAACTATAGCTATTTCACCCATCACCGTTATAGGAGGTTTAAATATTTTTTATAAAAAATATAAAAAAACATTTATATTTAGATAAAATGATAAAAAATCCCTTGAAAATATTGTGTCAAAATATTTTAATGGAATGAATAATGGAAGCATGTTATAATTCAAGAATTTTATAATTACCCATGTTGTAAAACCCCAAACTTCCATGGCATTCTTCTCTTTGAATAATGCAGTGGCGTGTGTTGTACGCAATTTCGAGTTCTAACACACACCACAACCAATCAAACTAGCCGTCATGAATAGTAATACCCACTTTTTGAAATTTTATAAATTTTATCTTTCAAAATGGACTTCATTTTTGGATTCATAATATCTAAATTATCTTAGGGGGAATTTTCAGTACTTTTCAGATAACTTTCATATTTTGATGAATAGTGAAAATTACTATATTTTAATTAAGAACATCTTTTTTTAATCGAAACAATTAATAGTGATAAATTATGAATTTGAGTGATTTTAGAGTATAATTAGATTATATTTTTACAATTTAATTCAATTTTGGCCATTGGACATAATTTCACATTTAAACTGGACATAAGCAAGTGCCAATCTTTTGGTAGTTATTATCTCTTAACAACACATTTTTTGTTTTAACAACGGGAATTAATTTTAATTTAATTTCTACCACTTAGGTGTTTTGAATTTATAAAAATGGATTGCATATTTAGAATCAGGAGTTCCAAATTGTGTAAACAGATAACTTTTATTTTTAGACATTTTGAATAATTACTTCGGTAAATATTTTATTTACCATGGTTAAAGGGTAAATCCGGTAAATAAGGGTAAAATAATAAAATTATAATAATACTAAATTTCCCTAAAACGTGTTCTAACCCTATTGGTTGATACATGTCTGACCATGGGCATCTTTGGGTCGATTTTGGGACCCCATGGATCCACTTGTAAGTGATAATGACACTTTATATTAATTAAGTTAAAGTAAATACAAAAATGGCATAAACATATATCTTTTAGAAAATAAAATTTTACATAAGGTTATACATGTTGTATTTTAGACTATAAATATTTATTTGAAATATAAAAATATATCCTATATAATGTTTTTTTATTTATAATTTTTAGACATTAAATAATTAAATTTATTTATGACACAATAATGATGTAGTATTTTCCTTATTAATGAATGAATCAAATAATTAGTATTATAAATGTTAAAATAAATATAATTTGAAAGTTTTGATGACATAAAATAAATTTATTGGTTAATATTACATGTTAGGATTTATTAAATAATTTTGGTTCTAATTAATAAAGTAGTTAAGGCTTTAACAAAAATCAATTATTAAATAGTGTCAAAATTGACATAAAGTAGTTTTTTTTAAAATATTATATTATTAATTTATATTCAATTCCTAAAAATCTAAGGTTCGGACAAAGGACTTATATAATGATAGGTGTATTATTAATGGACCACTTGGGGGTCTCCTAGAAGTTTATAGTAAGTTTATTTACTATATAATATAAAAATACAAAGAGACATGATAAATGTCAAACTATTTAACTAATATTTTAATAAAAATGATAAAGTTAATATAGTGACCCAAACCTATCTAAAACATATTGGTTGAGTTGTTTTAGACCTATCCCCACCTTAACCTTTAAATAATCCACTTTTCATCCATTAAAAATTCAATATGAATTTATTATAAAATAATATTTCTAACTTTTCCTAAGGTGCCCCTCACCCCTCTTATAAAAGGGCACTCCACCTTATCACTAATTCACACCTTCAAAGACTTTTGGCTCAGCCAAAACCTATCCAAATATTCTCTCAACTTTCCTAAATTTAACCTAGAGGACTTATTTTGATCATAAAGCCTACCTAAGAAGCCATTGATCAAAGCAAAATGAATAACCCGAAGAAGAGGTATTGTTTTCACCACCCTATTTCAAGTTCCTTTCTTCTTCAACTTCATCTTTCTTTGTTATTTAAATTATAAAATAATAACTCCAGTATCTTCTATATAATGTGATTTTATTATAAATATGGTAGAACCATATTCATTATTCTATCCATCCTTTGAATGACATGTCACCATACGTGCGTACGTATGGTTTATCGTCTCAACGTCGTGGTGTAATTGTTATTCAAAACATTATTATTTGGATGGGTATGATAATGATGTTTAATTGATGTAAATAATAAATATAACATGATAATGATTCTGTATATATTATATACCATCCAATTATATATTATTTTAATATCAAAAGAATGATATTGTCGCTCGTGCGTATGTACAGACTACCGTCTCCACGAACGTGATGAGATTCCTTCCCCATCGTATCCATTCAAGTATAATTTTCATTTTATGATTAAAAATAATGTTTAAGTACTTGATATAATTATGTATATGAATAAGATACAACGTATCCATAAAAATCATGGCTTACATAACAAAACATATAAAAGAAAATGAGTAAGTTAACACCCAAAACGACGATTATACTAAGATATTATTAACAAAGAAATGTTAAAAGATCATACATGATATCATATTATTATATATGATTCTTGTATAATTTAATAAAAACTATTTCACCATTATACAGGAGGTTAAACTACCCTCAACCAAGGGAAAGTACAAGGTAAGGGGTTTTCATCTCACTCCTTATTCCCATGAGATTCATGCCATATTGCCACTATTACCTTTTGTGTGGTGTATCTACTTCCCATAATTGTATTATTTCTGTAATAAACTTTAATTTATGTGTATTGACATATTAATTGTATGATACCTCTTTCATGGGATGTATGTTTCGTAAGTTACAAAGCTGGTAAGGGTTTATTTCACAATCTCTTCCTTATCCGAGGTTGTTTATACGTAATTATATACTGGGACCTATTTATCATCCATATCTATATTTCTTAAAAATGTATTTCAAAACATTATTACTATTTTACAGAATATGGGTAAAAGTCATTTATACCATTTTTTGAGTTTTTATAAGAAATTTATAAAGTAATCTTTCCATCATTTTCCAAACAAGGTCCTCTTTAACCTTTTCAATAGAATTAAGGTAAGAATGTCTTTTTTTAACTTATAAGGAGGGTGCGGCTATTTTACGCCATTATAAAATAGTCTAAGCTTCCCTTAGAAGCTTATAAGAATATTTTGAAAGTAAATGTTTTATTTTATAATTATGTGAATTTTAAATGATTTCAAAATGAATATTTTAAGAATTTGTGAAAGGTACTCTTTATCAAGATCAGAATGTTAAATCTTTTAAAGATTTATCTTTCTAAATATTTTTAATTAATGTCCATTTTTTTCAAAATGATTTTAAGGATTTATTTATGTGGACATGAATGTTTTGAAATAATATTTCTTTTCAAACGTTTCAAAGTGGTATGAGACATTTTGATTCAAAAATATATTTTAAATTAATTACTTTATAAATGTGTGACTTTTCAATGATTTCAAAAAAAGAGATATTTCTCTCAAATAGTTTTGATTTCATCTATGTAAACATCCTTTGTTAGATTTTAAGCTTATTTGAAGTTGATTTATTATGATACAAAACTTCTATATTGTATTGAAGGTTTTGTGATATGTTTGACTATGGATGTGTTATTTTTATACCATTCATGGTTTATAGAGAAAGTATTGACATTTCGTATGATAGTTTTAATACGAATGTTTATGTTATGTTTTAACCTGTTCATATAAGGAATTCATTGGACTTAATAAGTGATGGGTGGAGCCCGTTACAGCTCCCTGATGCATCAGTAGGTCTCATGAGACAAACTAGTGCCTTAGCACAAGGCCTTGACAAAATCTTATTTGTAGTCTTGGGAAAAGGCATTGAATATGTGGTTATGATAGTCTGGAATTATGCATTCCATAATTATAAAAGTGGTTATGGATATTGCATGTGATTATTCGACTAGTAAAATATCCATGTGAATAAGTAAATGGAATTATTTCATTTTATTTATGCCATATTATGCTGAAGTTCAATTTTAAAAGGCTTTTGTTTTAGTTATACATTGCCTTAAATGTTTATGCTTATTTATGAAAGTTTCCGTTATATTGTTATGCTTACGTTGCATCTGAGCTCACCCCTTTCTATGTTTTATTTTTCCATGGATGTGAAGAAGTATTTTCTAAATGACCTGCAGGGATAGTATAAGGGCATATGAGTGTGTAGAAAAGATGTTGATGTAGTTTTCACTTTATGATGTAATGTAAACATTATGAATGTATCTAGGGATTCCCTGGCTACTAAACTAATTGGTTTTTTGAGACTTGATATTTTGTGATCATGCCAATGTATTAAAATATTGCACCGACTCTAGGTAACTGGGGTCGGGGCATTATAGTTGGTATTGGAGGAAGTTTAGTACAAACCTTAGAAACTAGATTTAGATAAACTCTGATTAGAGCACATATGCCTAAGATAGACTTTTTTTGATTAGTATAGAAGAACTTACTATAATTTTGGTATTGTAGAGATTTTTTGAGTTTTCTGAGCAATACATCCATGTTTGGATACGAGAAGGTAGAGGTGGCTCAGGAACAGATGTACCTAAGGGTAAAACCTGAAAACACCGCTTTGAGCTAGACTCGAATGGGAACTAGTGCACGACAATGGTCCTTGCTGCACTCTTGGTTATGACACTCCCGAGGGATATGTTTAGGATAATTCACATTTTCTTTACAAATAATTAAGAAGGGTTTATGAGTATATACTTTATCAATGGAAACATCTTTAGGATTATGGATTATATCCATAAACTGTCCAATTTACGTTAGGTATTTTACAAGTTTGGAGCTATTCATTGCAATTCATAAACTGAACTAGTTTATGCCATTGTATATAAATGGTGCCCAGTAGAAGGAATGTGAACTCCAACAATACGTATGATCCAAAGAGTAAGAAGGATCATATCTTTCACAGTATTGAGCCAAAATTAATAAGGTAAATAGTCTCTCATTTATTCTCAACATATGAATAAATATTATCATGTGTTAATAAGATAAGTAAAAAATTCTCTGAGTCCTATGGATTTGAAGAGAAGCAAGAGAAGAAAAGGATGGAAGAGAGAATGATGGATAAAGGGAAGAGGGAAAAGAAAAATTTTCCCACATCTGATAACCGTGGGAAGAAACACCCAGTAACTTTCCTGAAGGGAATGGGAGTTTGTTATAAGTGTGGAGAAAAAGGACACCATGTACGTGACTACAAGGGTAAGAAAAAGGTTTCAAATGTACAATGTTTCATCTGAAAGGATTTGGGACACTATGCGAACCAATGTCCAAATCATAAGAGTATACCGAAAATTATGTTATTGGATTATAATCAAGTTATGATACTACCTCAGATGAAGAGGAATGACTAGTTTTCTTATGTTGTTTTTTCATTTGAGTGTTGTATCAACATAATACTGGTTACATGAATTATGGAGATAAATAAGGATTGTACTTCCGTACTATTTAATTGAGGATTTGAGATTATATGGTTCTAAGAAAAGTGACTTAATTGTAAGATACATTTTTTTTGAAAATACATGGTTGAAGGAAATGTAATCCTTAATATGGTCCTGATAATGAGGTAGTGTTTTGGAATAAGAGATGATTTATTTTGGTAATTCAGGATGTTGCAGTGTTGTAAAAGAATACATGATGAAGGCATTCACAAGTAATTACCATGAAAAAGGGATACTCATTGTGGTTAACTTCCTTATAAATTTTGGACTGTGAGTTTGGACAGAAGTATTTTGGATAATTCTTGTTTCAGATTATTTTTGGATTGCCATAAAAGGAAAACCCGGAGGTTGGGTGGCAACCCGTCGCATCCGGCAAGGCCGTGAGACTTGAACCCGCAACCAAAGGGCGACAAGGTTGTATCACCTACCACTGGCCCACGTGATGTCCTGGATTGAATAATTTAGTTTTTTTAAGGATCTGGTAGATGAATTATAAATTCATTTTTTTGGAACCCTATACGAACAGGATAAATATAATATATTTTTTTAAGATCTATTATCTTTTAGAGTGAAGGATGAGTTTGTGGTAGAAATTAGTTAAAGGATAGAACTCTACTTGTCAAGTATATATTTCTCTTCTTCTCTTATTATATGAAGAAATTAATTCTTATACTTTATTGAAGGGATATTAAAACCAAAAATTTGTTATCCTAATACCTTATGTTTTGTTGAACCGATGGTATTTTAAATCATCGTATATTGATGAATTTAAGGCCCTCAATTTTACACTTGTTTGTGATTGATTACCTCAATCACTACCTATAAATATTTACGCTTTTACTCCAATTATATGTCTCTAATTTACACAAATGTTCTCCTAATAAAGATCATAATTTGGTGGTGACCCTTTCTTTTCCCTTTTCCTCTTATTAAGACTAAATTTTATTAACCTAATTTCTGATGTGGGTTTTCCAAAGGTATTTTCTATTTTCAACCATTTATTTTTGAAAAATAATTTCACATTTCAAGGACACGGTCTATTGAAGGAGGGGAGAATGTAACACCCCAAGATTCTACGTTACGCTTCTCTTTGAATAATGTAGTAGCATGTGTTGTACGCAACTTCGAGTTCTAACACACACTACAACCAATCAAACTAGCCGTTATGAATAGTAATACACAATTTTTGAAATTTTATAAATTTTATCTTTCAAAATGGACATAATTTTTGGATTCATAATATCTAAATAACTTAGGGTGAATTTTTTGTACTTTTCAGATAACTTTCATATTTTGATGAATAGTGAAAATTACTAAATTTTAATTAAAAACAACTTTTTTTAATCGAAATAATTAATAGTGATAAATTATGAATTTGAGTTATTTTAGAGTATAATTAGATTATATTTTTACCATTTAATCCAATGTTTTCCATTGGGCATAATTTCACATTTAAACTGGACATAAGCAAGTGCCAATCTTTTGAGAGTTATTATCTCTTAAAAACACGCTTTTTGTTTTAACAACGAGAATCAATTTTAAGTTAATTTCATCCACTTCTGTGTTTTGAATTTATAAAAATGAATTCCATATTTAGAATAATAAGGTCCAAATTTTGTAAATAGGTAAATTTTATTTTTAGACATTTTGAATAATTACTTCGGTAAATATTTTATTTACCATGGTTAAAAGTTAAATCCGGTAAATAAGGGTAAAACAATAATATTATAATAATACTAAATTACCATAAAAAGTGTCCTAACCCTATTGGTTGATACAGTTCTGACCATGGGTATATTTGGGTCGATTTTGGGACCCCATGGATCCACTTGTAAGTGATAATGATACTTTATATTAATTAAGTTAAAGTAAATACAAAAATGACAAAAGCATATATCTTTTAGAAAAACAATTTTTACATAGGGTTATATATGTTATATTTTAGACTATAAATATTAATTATAAATATAAAAAGATTTCCTACATAATGTTATTTTATTTATAATTTTTAGACATTTAATAATTAAATTTATTTATGACACAATAATGATGCAGTATTTTCCTTATTAATGAAAGAATCAAATAATTAGTATTATAAATGTTAAAATAAATATAATTTGAATGTTTTTATGACATAAAAAAAATTATTGGTTAATATGACATGTTAGGATTTATTAAATAATTTTTTTTGAAATAATAAAGTTTTTATGACTTTAACAAAAATCAATTATTAAATAGTGTCAAAATTGACATAAAGTAGTTTTTAAAACAAATATTATATTATTAATTGATATTCTATTCCTAAAAATCTAAGGTTCTACCAAAGGACCTATATAATTATAGTTGTATTATTAATGGACCACCTTTTGGGTCTCTTTGAAGTTTATAGTATGTTTATTGACTATATGATATAAAAATAAAGAGAGACATGATAAATGTCAAGCTATTTAACTAATAGTTAAATAAAAAAGATAGCATTAATATAGTGACCCAAACCTATCTAAAATCTATTGGTTGAGTGGTTTTCGACTTATAAACACCTTAAAATTTAAATAATCCACTTTTGAGCCATTAATAACTTAATATAAATTTATTATAAAATAATATTTCTAGCTTTTCCTAAGGTTCCCCTCACCCCTCTTATAAAAGGGCACCCCCCTTCTCAATAATTCACACCTTCAAAGCATTTTGGCTCAGCCAAACCCAGCCCAAATATTCTATCAACTTCCATAAATTCAACCTAGAGGCCTTAGTTTGATCATAAAGCCAACCTATGGAGCCATTTTTATCAAATCAAACGGAAGAACCCAAAGAAGAGGTAATGTTTTCACCACCCTCTTTCAAGTTCCATTCTTCTTCAACTTATTATTTCTTTGTTATTTACATTATAAAATAATAACTCTAGTATCTTATATATATTGTGATGTTATTATAAATATGGTACAACCATATTCAGTATTCTATCCATCCTTTTAATGACATGTCACCATACGTGCGTATGTACGGCTTACCATCTCCACGTCTTGGTGTAATTGTTATTCAAAATATTATTATTTGGATGGGTATGAGAATTATGTTTAATTGATGTAAATAATAAATATAACATGATAATGATTCTTTATATATGATATAAGATCCAATTATATATTATTTTAATATCAAAAGAATGATATTGTTGCTCATGCATACATACGGACTACCGTCTCCACGAACGCAATGAGATTCATTCCTCATCCTATCCATTCAAGTATAATTGTCATTTAATGATTAAAAATAACTTTTCAGGACTTTATATCATTATGTATATGAATAATACATAACCTATCCATAAAAAACAAGGCTTATGTAACAAAACATATAAAAGAAAATGAGTAAGTTAACACCTGAACCGACAATAATACTAAGATATTATTAACAAAGCAATGTTAAAAGATCATATATGATATCATATTAATTTTTATGATTATTTTATAATATAATAACAACTATTTCACCATTATTCATGAGGTTAAACTACCCTCAACCAAGGAAAAGTACAAGGTAAGGGGTTTTCATCTCACTCCTTATTCCCGTGAGATTCGTGCCATGTTGCCACTATTACCTTTTGTGTGGTGTATGTACTGCCCATAATTGTATTCTTTGTGTAATAAAATTTATTTTATGTGTATTGACATATTCATTGTATGATACCTCTTTCATGGGGTGTATTTTTTGTAAGTTACCAAGTTGGTAAGGGTTTATGTCACAATCTCTTCATTATCTGAGGTTGTTTATACGTAATTATCTACTGGGACCTTTTTATCATCCACATCCATGTTTCTTAAAAATGTATTTCAAAACATTCTTACTATTTTACAGAATATGGGTTAAAGTCATTTATACCCTTGCTTGACTTTTTATAAGATGTTTATAAAGGAATATTTCTATCGTTTTCCAAACAAAGTCCTTTTTAACCTTTTCAATAGAATTAAGGTAAGAATGCCTTTTTTTTAATCTTATAAGGCTGGTGCGGCTATTTTCCGCCATTATAAAATCATCGAAGCTTCCCTTACAATCTTATAAGAATATTTTTAAAGTAAATGTTTTATTTTATATTTATGTGACTTTTAAATGATTTAAAAATAAATATTTTAAGAATTTGTTAAAGGTACTCTTTATCAAGATCAGAATTTTAAATGTTTTAAAGATTTATCTTTTTAAATATTTTTAATTAATGTCCATGTTTTCAAAATGATTTTAAGGATTTATTTATTTGGAAATGAATGTTTTGAAATGATATTTCTTTTCAAAATATTCAAAGTGGTATGGGACACTTTGATTCAAAAATCTCTTTTAAATTAATTCCTTTATAAATGTGTGACTTTTCAAGGATTTCAAAAAAAGAGATATTTCTCTCAAATAGTTTTGATTTCATCTATATAAAGATCCTTTGATGGATTTTAAGCTTATTTGAAGTTGATTTATTATGATAAAAAACTTCCATATTGTATTGAAGGTTTTGAGATATGTTTGACTATGGATGTGTTATTTTTATACCATTCATGGTTTATGGAGAAAGTATTGAAATTTCGTATGCTAGTTTTAATATGAATGTTTATGTTATGTTTAAACATGTTCATATGAGGAATGTATTGGACTTAATAAGTGACGGGTGGAGCCCTCTATAGCTCCTTGATGCGTCAGTAGGTCTCATGAGACAGATTAGTGTCTTGTCACAAGGCCTTGACAAAATATTATTTGTAGTCATGGCACAAGGCCTTGAATATGTGGTTATGATAGCCTGGAATTATGCATTCCATCATTATAAAAGTGGTTATTGATATTTCATGTGATTATTCGACTAGTAGAATATCTATGTGAATAATTAAATGGAATTATTTCATTTTATTTCTGACATATTATACTGATGTTCAAGTTTCAAAGGCATTTGTTTTAGTTATACATTGCCTTAAATGTTTATGCTTATTTATGAAAGTTTCGGCTATATTGTTATCCTTACTGAGCATCTGATCTCACCCCTTTATATATTTTATTTTTCCCAGGATTTGAATAAGTATTTTATGAATGAACTATTGGGATAGTATAAGGGGATATGACTGTGGAGACACGATGTTGGTGTAGTTTTCACTTTATGATGTAATGCAAACTTTATGAATGTAACTAGTGACTCCAAGGATACTAAAGTGAGTTTGTTTAAGAAATATAGAAATAAAATAAATGATTTTAATAATACCAAAAGTAATATAGTTAGGATGATTTTTTGTTTCCTAATAATTTTATAAAAAAATATATCACATTATAATGTGTTGAAATTCTATATTCACATGCCTTTTTTATCATATTGTCTATAAATCAAAGTGATGTGAGTAGTCTTAGAAATAAATTTAATTGAATCTTATGTTAAATTAAATTTTATTAAATGATAAAAAATTCATAAAAATGTTATATTTTTCAAATTTAATGTAATATGGATTATAATATAATCAATTTTAAACTTATAGTTCACATTACCTATTATAGTAACTTTGTTGATCCCTAAAGATTAAAAACTATTGATAGCATAGAAGTCATCAAAAGGGATAATAGAGGGGCTAAATGCAATGACCAAATTTTTTTCTATAGAAATTATTTTCTTATAAACATGTCATATAATCACATTAAATCACAATACAGTAAACTTATAAGTACTATAATCATAATTTTGACACTTCTGTGTTTGGAATTTCGAAAATATGACTTTCATGGTTGCAATCAGTAAGATGTTTGGAGTCCGATAAGACAAACTTAATTTTTAGTGAATAGTAACATACCATTATTAATAGTAATTTTACCCTTATGAATAGTGATATACCCTAATTAATAGTAACCTTACCTATGATAGTACATAAATAAGATTCTAGTGAAAGTATGATGTACCTATAGTTTAGAATAAGTAAATAAATGTTTTAAAACTGTTTTTAGAATAAATTATGATTTTAATTAAATATTAATTTAATCATATTTAGATAATTATTTTTGACAAATAAATTTCATTTTTGGATTCTAAATGTCAAAAAATGGTTTGGGTGAAATTTTGGGATTTTTCTGAAATACTTGAATTTTTGGTGAATAGTAAAATACATCAAATTACCATATAAAAATATTATAATTTAAATCAACTATTACTGATATAATAAGTGATTTAGGCACCCAAATCATGAACTCATATACACTTATGATTATTGCAGGTCAAGGAATACTCACTAATTATTGTCTTGTGAATAAATAATAAATTAATGAATAAAATATTATGAAAACCCTCCTGCCCTCCACTATAAATAAAACCCATCTTTACCTCTTCTCTTTACACATATCAAGACTTTTTCCTTGCCAATATTCTACCAAAATCTCCTCCCATGCTCCTTACCCATTTCCAACATCCCCTAGTCTCTTCATAATACCAAATCCTCTCCACTTAAGAGGCTCTCAAAGAGGTAAACTCAAGAGGTAAATTCCTCTTTCCAATTGTTTTATTTCTTTTAAGTTATTTTATTTTCTTATTTCTTTCCTCAACTACCCTAACCTAAATGGTATGAAAACCCCTGTAACATACATGTAATATAATTATATTATTATAATTTTATAATTAATTATGTTCTCTTTTTTCCCCATCTTTTATTTGAATCAAATGAAAACACCATTTGAGATGTGTTAATTTAGAACAATCAAGGACTACCAGTTATCGTTTTCCATTACCATCTTCAACTTGGGTAATGAAACCATTTTCGGGGTTGAAAAAGAAATAAAAATATTTATTATGACTCATATATGGTTCTATAATCCTTTTTTACGTATGGTTTTGGTTTATAAAACAAAATGTATTCTTTGTGGTCAAAACCCGCCAATTAATCCAAAAGGATGTCACTAAAGTTTTATAAAATGATTCAACATCACATAAAGTAACCAAATTAAATTTTCAACCATGTAAACTTGTTGATTTTCAATAATAAAATATAACTTCAATTTTGGACAACCACCTTAATCATACATGTTTATCTGACATGAATATAAGTGAACCGATCATTAAAACCAATTATGCAAACAGACCCAAACAATGAAATTTAACCTCATAACCAATAAAAATGGTTTTAAATGAACATAAAAATATTATACTAAATATTATACATATATAAATGGTTTCTAGAATTAATAATTAATAAACCAAAATTTTTAATTGTGGTCATTAATGACGAGTGGAGAATACCAACGGACTTAAGGTAAGGGATCCTCTCCATTTCACTTTTATTCAAGAATTTCCTCTATGATATGCCATTTTATGTGTAATACATAATAATGGTATATGATTTATCACCTCACCCATACATCCCACATGATTTATAAATGATTAGAAACCTCATTCTGTCTCATGAAGCCCTCTTAAGTACACCTGATACCATGCTGATGATCCGTAAGGAATTCGACCCAAACTGCCTTTATTCCTTCGAGTTTATCTATCTTTCTTTTTACCAAAATGATATTATATTTTATTTTTTCTGTAAAACATCTACATTATGTTTATAATCTCCAAACTCATGTTTAATTATCCATCCCTCATTATATTTTAGGTATATACAAGCTTTTAAGTGAATCTCTCTTCGATACTTCCCAATAAGAAAACTCATTTTAAGGGAACTTCCCAAATTTTTACCCAATATCTTGTGCACGCTATCCTCTGTTTGAAACTCCCATTGTATTTATAAAATCATATTTTTTATTATTTAATCCTTCTTTATTAACTTATAATTTTATATAAAATATTTTTTTTTCTATTTAAAAAGCTATATAGTATTTTCCTTAAAACCGCACAAAATCTTTTTAATGCTAACATTCCAAAAATTCATTTCTTACACATTGTCAATTTTGTTTGAAATAACTTACCATGATATATTCCTATTTTATTAATAAATGGTTAGAGGCTTGCCTCTGACTGAGCGTTTTGGATATATTCCTATTCTACCATGTGATCGTCCATGCATGTTCTAATTCCTTTATTCATGGACAATTTCATGATACACCCATTGGTTGTGCTTTATTTCATGATTGTGGTATCCAATTATTTCCATGGTTAACCCTTACGATTATGCATGATTCATTATATGGAAAACAAATTCATGAAATATAATATGGGTGCGACCATATAGTGCTCCAATGCATTGGGTAAAGTTGAGTCTCATGAGACGTTATGTGCGACAGTCTTGGCGGTTAGCCTTGGCTTGTGCTACTATGTGCAACGGTCTTGGAAGATAGCCTTATCTTGTTATACTATGGGAAACAGTCTTTGTAGTTAGCCTTGACTCGTACTGAATTCATGTTTTATTATTCTTCTAGATTTTTATGATTCCATGTTTAAATTATCCCTTGTTTATTTTTGATGATTTCATATGTTACATTACTTTTTATATCATCATGTCCTTCCTTTTATCCCATGTGCTAATGCTCTGTTCTTATGGTTTTTACCTTACTGGGATTTTCGCTGATCCCTTTTTTCATGTTATCCCTAGGTTATCCTATGTAGATGTATGAGGACAATGGATTATATGAGATCGTTATGGAGTTTAAATAAAAATTTGTTTTTATAATGTTTGATTATGTACCTAGTCTTACAAGACACTAGACTTTACGATCCTTGGCTTGTAATCTGATCCATATTTATACTTAAAATCCTGTAATGTTATATATAAAAGGATAGGGTCTCTACAGTTGTTATCATAAAATAGTCTAGTTATTTCTGGAAATTTCGAATAAAGCACCTTAGTGATAACCTTATGGATAATATGAAGTATAAGAAAATGTCTCTAAATTTTGGTAAGCATATAGTAAGTGGTTTATAAAGAAAACACATCCTTGTTTGGATAAAAATAGGTAGTGGTGGATCTGGCACAGAAGTACTGTAACACCCGAGTCTTTTATGAGAAATATTTTGTTTTATGTTATATAAATCATCAAAGGAATCTTTCAATACACACAAAACTAGATTGGATTGCTTTACACGCAACCGTGGCCTTCCTCGATAGCTTGTGTCGTACGTAATATCAAGTTTCACTAAACAACGATATGCTATTAAAATATTATTAGAACTAGCCGTTATGAATAGTAATAACCACTTTTTGAAATTTTGTAAATTTTATGAACTTCATTTTTGGATTTGGAATATCGAAATTAGCTTAGGTTGAAATTTTGGTACTTTTCGGATAACTTTCATATTCTGATGAATAGTGAAAATTACTAAATTTTAAATAAAAACAACTTTTTTAATCGAAATATTTAATAGTTATAAATTATTAATTTGAGTGGTTTTAAAGTATATTTAGAATATATTTTTACAATTTAATACAATGTTGTTCATTGGATGTAATTTCACATTTAAACCATACATAAACAAGTGTCAATCTTTTGATAGTTATTATCTCTTAAAAACACGCTATTTATCTTGACGATGGGAATTAATTTTTAAATTAGTTGATGTAACTGATATGTTTTGAATTTGTTAAAATAAACATCATTTTTGAATTCATAATATCAAATATATCTTAGGCCTAATTTTTTGTATTTTTCTGGAAACTTTCATTTTTTGATGAATAGTGAAACCACTAAGTGGTAGTTAAAAAAACTGAATTTTTCATAAAACATAATTTTACCACTTCTGTGAGTGGAATTTCGAAAATCCGAGAGACACGGTTAATATCAAGGGATAAAATGTGGTTCAATGAGATGGAAATAAATTTTTGTGAATAGTAACTTTTTACTTTTTTTACCACGGTTAAAAGTAAATAGGGTAGTTAAGGGTAAAAATGATATTATTATTACCCTAACACATTTTGTAATTCTATTGGATAAGTGTAATTCGACCAAAAACAACCTTAGGAATAAAATATGACCATTTAGGCCCACTTGGATTAGATTAGGACATTTATTATCAATTTATTTAAAGAAGGGTTAAAATAGTTAAAATCAAAATTTAATAACTAAATCATTTTTAATATAGGGTTATACATAAGCTAAATTCGACTATAAATATTCATTAGAAATATAAAATAATTTAAAACATAATCTTATTTTCTTTGTAATTTTTAGACTTAAAATAATTTAATTTATATATGATACAATGATGATGCAGTAATTATCTTATTAATGAAATATTGACATAATTGATGTTATAAATACCCAAATAAATGTAATTTGAGTCTTTTTATGAATTCCAATAATTTTATATGTTAATATGACATGTTATTATTTATTTAATTAAATGTTTTCGAACTAATCATTCTGTTATGATTTTCAAAAAAATCATATACCAATTAGTGTCAAAATTGACATAAAATAGTTTTTAAAAAAAATACTATATTATTAATTGTTATTTTATTCCTAAAAATATAAGGTTCGGCCAAATGACTTAGATAAGGTTATATATATTAATAATAAACAACTTGGGGTTCGTTTGTCTTGATATAGTAAGTTTATTAACCTTATAGTGTAAGAAAACAAGAAGACACGGTAAAAGTTAAATTATTTAACTTAAAGTTAAATCTAAATGATATGGTTAAAATTGATACCTAAACTTGTATAAATTATATTTTATGAGAGTATTTCGACCCATACTCACCTTATCTTCGAAATATATAAATTTTGAGCTATTAAAAACCGAATTTTACTTTATAATAAAATAATATTTTTAGTTATTCCAAAGGTGCTCCTCTCCTCACTTATAAAAGGGCACCTCCTCCCTCTCTTACTCACACCACTTTGAGACTTCAAGCTTGGAAAACCCCTAAAAATATCTCCTCTACACTTCCCTAGAAACATCCTAGAGGTCCTGGTCTTCTTCAAAGACCAATTTTAGTGCCCTAAGAGGAGGTCTCAAAGAGGCGCTTCAAAGAAGAGGTAATGCCCATTACCGATTCTTTCATAATTATTTATTCTTCCACTTATTCTTATTTAGTTGTTTCATTATGAAGTAATAACATCAGTATCAATCATATACTGTTATGTTATTATAAGTATGAAACAACCCTATTTCACCATCTATCCATCCTACGGAAAATGAAATCACCACGCGTGCGTACGTACGAAATACCGTCTCCACGTCGTGGTGTAATCTATTTTCCACCACCACCTTACTTGGATGGGTATAAGGGTGTAAATAATGACTATATATGATTATTGTAAAGTTATATTGATTCTGAAATTGTATATATACACTCCAATACAATTCCACGATCTTGGGAACGATATCATCGCTCGTGCGTACGTACGGAATACCGTCTCCACGATGTGATGCGACTTGTTCTCCATGATCTTCATTGCATAATGATTATATAAATGGATTGAATGAATGAATATTATATATATTACACTAATACCATTCTGGAAATTAGGTATCTATAACCTAAAAAGAAAAATAACAATTTATTCGACAAAACACGGATAAGAACAAAAAGTAATAAACACCTGAATAACAAGTAGTAATGAAATATTACTAATAAGAAGCTAATAATATGACCATATATGATATCATAAAAATAATCATGAGCTTGGAATAAGTCAATAACATTATTTAAATCATTATACAGGAGGTTTGGACACTTACAAAGCAAATTGGACCTAAGGTAAGGGAAAATATCACAATCTCATTTTATCCGAGATTGTTTATTCTTTGGTATTTACTGGGGTGTATTTTATCATCCAAATCCATGTTTCCTAAATATGTCATATTTATATCCTTATACAATAGTTTATATCCAATTTTACCCTTCGGTGAGTTTTAAGTAAAAGATATGAAAGGAATCTTTTGTCGTTTTTTGTATGAGGTACTTTTTGACTTTTCCGACAGAAGTACGAGAAGAATGTTTTTTAACTCATACGTCATGAATGGATTTTTAAAACATTATTTCAAAGAATCTTACCTTACAAGTTTTCATGTTTATTTTTAATCAACTTCTTTTAGTTTAGAATTGTATGACATGTTAAGAAAGGAAAAGTGTTTTGAAAGTAGAAAGGATATTTTCCTCAAGAATGGAGTTCAAGTGTTTTATCAAAAATATTTTCAATCTAAGATAATAAAGGGTTATGTTTATATCCCTATTATTAAATTGATTTGATTATGTTGTGATGGAATTATATTTATGAATTACTTTATCTTATATGAATTGTTTTATGATGTCACGATGTTTAAGATTCCCATTTTTATTACATGGGTTATGCTATGATGTATGGTTTATGATTGTGGTGGAACACATAATAATGGTATCATTATGAGATGGGTGGGGACTATATCTCCCTCCAATGCATTGGGTAAAGATTTTATATCTCATGAGATAGACATGGCTGGAACGGCAGGTTAAACCGATTCAGTGAAACAGGACTGAAATGAGGAGTGAACTCGGTTCAGAAATGGACTTTGTCCACTAAGAAAGTCTTGGCAATGAGTCTTGACTAATAAGAAATGATTGTATATTATTATTTGTGTATTCCACAAAGTTTAATGTTTTATGTTATGATTATTGGGATATCATTTCACTACTATGATTTATCCCATGTTATGAAATTATGCTCTCTTTTGCAGGTTAAGATTTCCAAAATGTTATGTTCTTATGAATATGATGTGATTGATATTTCTTTTGTTTACCCTTACTGAGAATTTGAGCTCACCCTTTTGTATGTTTTCTTTCCACAGGTCAGGAATAAGGTTATTAAGTAAGATATGCCAAAAGGGACTATAGATATGATGAAATAAATGGGAGACAGTGTAGACGCTTTATGAACTAGTTGTTTATGTTTCCCAGTTTCTAAAGACACTATACCTATACAGTCCTTTCATGTTTTTGTTATATGTTGTAATAAGTATGCTTCAATTTTCAAGTAATAACAATGTATGTAAAGTGTGGGTCGTTATAAGTACCTAGGAGTGAAATCTCTGACAAGGAGTTTCGGGCATGACCAGGGGTATCCAGGTCCATGATGACGGGCCTTTCTGCACTCTTGGTTTGACACTATGAGGGGATATTCTTTGGTAAATTCATGATCTTAGTACAAACCATTATTAAGGAAATAAAAAAATTCCATAAGAATATAAGTTATTAATTAGATCGAGGATAACCTAGATTTAAACCTAAATAATCACAAGTTATGATATACTTATCCTTTACAAGTTTATCCTTTATATTCAAAATATTCCTTTTTATATTCAATAAATAAGTATCCATGACCTCTAATTGTACGTTATTTTTCTTAGTTAATGGAAGGAAATAGAAGAACACATTCCAAAATCCAATGTGATAGGAAATATGAAGATTTCCCAAATAAAATTACTATTATGATGGTAATAGGTGCTCAAAAAAACATGACAGTACATGTCCTACTAGCTCAAGTTATGAATAATAACTTGAATTGTGAGGAACTCCCTACTCCTCCAAGGAAAGGGAAAGTTTCTGTAGAATCCTTCTTCCAGAAAAGGCCTCTAATTTTTACCAGATCATAAGATAACCTCCTTGTAGAATAGTGGATTAAATATATTGAAATGATATTATCCATCCTCCAGTTCTTGGAAGAAGAGAAATTTTTACTGGAGGTCTATCGTTTTTATGGGAATTTGATCAATGGTGGACAATGATAAAGAATAAAAAGTCCCAAGAAGAAATTAATTCCATTGGTTATGAAGAATTCAAGAGGATGTTTTTTTAAAAAATATTTTCCTTGACCCCTCTATCTCAAGATGGAATGAGAGTTCCTCAGACTCAAGAAGAAGGAAGATGGGTCCATTGGGGTTTATGAAAAAAACTATACAAGGATTTCAAGGTATGTATCTTGATTTTTCATGAACATTGAATATAATGAAGATCACTTATTTAGAATGGTAAAGCCATGTCTAAAGAAGGTTTTGGAGATATAAGACTTTGACAGTTATGAGGAGATTGTCTATTGGGACCTCAAGGATGAAATGGATATTGGAGACTCCTAGTGGTCTCGTGGGATCGGTGACAAGAAGAAAAAAATTCAGAACAACATGGTTGGTTTAAAAATCAAATCCCATGATGGGAAGAAACCTGAATATCCCACCTGTAAAAGTTGTGGTAAGAAGCATCCTAGGAACCCAGAATTGATTCAAATGTGGAAATCGGGGACATCTATCCAAGAACTGTCAAAGGGATACAAAGAATGTATCTAGTGTGGAAGAAGAAATGAAGGTTTAGATCAATACCCATCCTGTAGTTCAGTGTTACAACTGCAAGAAGAATGGGCATTATGCAAACAATTTCCCTAATCCAAGGGTTATTAGAGGCAATCCACAACAACCTCTAAGGAGAGAAGGAAGGGATTATGCTATCACTACAGCTATGGTGGAGCTAGAAAATAATGTGTTGAAATGTATGTTTGTTTTTCATTTAATAATATAAAATGTATAATTTTGTTCTAAAACTATTCATTCTTTCATATCATGCATGTTTAGTAGAACTATTCAGACACCACCTCAAAATTTGAAGGATAAGTTATCTGTGAGAACAACAAATGAGGAAATCATTGCATCCATGGTTTATAACTCCTCCCCAATTAACGTTTCTGGACTGAATCTCCCATTTAATCTTGTACTACTTCCTTTATTGGACTTCAATGTTTTCTTTGTCATGTATTGAAAATAATTATGCAAAGACTATATCAACTGTTGGGAAAGGGAGATCACCCTTCACATCCCGAATCATCCTATAATTTGTTACAAGTTTAAGGTGGAATATGAATATCCTTTAGAATTATCATCTCAAGTGTGGATATTGATTCCATATGACAAAGAATATCTAGCTAAAATGATTCAAACAATGGAGAGAATCATGCTTGAAGACATTCCCATCATGCGAGACTACACTAATTTACTCCCTAAAGATTTTTTTTGGTCTTCCTCTTGATTGAGAGGTTTAGTTCTCAATTGAACTTATTCCTGGATCTCTACCTATATCAAAGGCACCTTATAGAATGGCCATTATAGAGCTAGAAGAGATGAATAAGAAGCTACAGGAGAATCTAGAGAAGGGTTTTATACGCCCGAGTTCTTCCCCGTGGGGTGCGCCAGTCCTCTTCATTAAGAAGAAGGAAGGATCAATGAGCCTCAACACTGATTATCGTGAGCTCAATAAAATCATGAAAAAGAACATGTATCCCTACCACAAATAGATGACTTCTTTGATACACTTCACGGGGCTAGTTATTTCTCTAATGTGGACCTTCGGTCAGAATATCACCAATTAAAGGTGTGGAAGGAAGATATTCACAAAACTTCCTTTTGAACGAGGTATGGACACTATGAATTCATAGTGATTCCTCTCAGACTTACTAATTACCCAGAAATTTTCATGGATTTAATGAATAGAGTTTTTAGAGATTACCTCGACAAATATGTGGTAGTATTTATTAATGATATGTTGATATACTCCAAGAGAAAGGAATAACATGAAGAGGATTTGAATACTATGTTAAAAACATTGTGAATGGAGAAGATGTATGAAATTTATAGTAAATGTGTGTTCTTGATGGAGGAAGTATAATTCTTGGGGAATGATATCACCATAAAAGGGATATCTATGGACCCTTCTAAGACAAGGAAAATTTAAGAGTGGCCTAGGCCAACATCTTAAATGGAAATCCATAGCTTAATATGTCTATCTGGGTATTATCGATGATTTGAGAAGAAATTTTCATGATTCTAAAACCCAATGACCAAGCTAACACGAAAGGGAGTAAAGTTTTTCTGGACTCAAGAATGTGAAGACTGTTTCAAGGAGTTGAAAGAATAGTCTATCACTACACCAGTACTCACACTCCCAACAAGTGGATACCTCTTTGTGGTGTATAGTAATTATTCAAAGAAGGTATTAGTCTATGTGATGCTGAAAAATGATAAAGTGATAGCCTACGCTTCAAGGAAGCTGAATATCCACAAGAAAAACTAAACTACGCAAGATCTGGAGTTGGCGGCGGTGATCTTTTCATTGAAAATATGGTGGTATTATCTCTATGAGGAGAAGTATGAGATATATTCTAATCACAGGAGTCTCAAATATATATTCACACAAAAATATCTTAATATGTTTCAAAGAATATGGATAGATATCATCAAGGATTATGACTGCTCAATCCACTACCATCTTGGTAAGCCAAACATGGTGGCAAATGCTCTAAGTAGAAATGATCATGCATCTTTGTCAATGATGAGATTTTAAAAGGATCTGATCTTATTAGATTTATAGAGGATGGACACAGGAATCATTAAGGGAGGAGAAAACATCAATCCTTTCTCAAATTATTTATCAATCATCCCTCATGAACTAAATAAAAGATTATAAAAGAAAAGATGTGGAAATTCTAAAAAGGGTGGAAGCTATGAGAAATAGAAAATCCTCAGAGTTCAAGATTGATAAGGAAGGAGTTTTAAGGTTTGGATCACGATTATGTGTACCATCCGTTCTAGAGATAAAGAAGTATATTTTGAATGAAGCACATACCTAAACATTCTCTATCCACCCAAGGAGCACAAAGATGTGTCAAGATCTTCGATAAAACCTTTGGTGGGACAATATGAAAAGGGAGATTGCGGAATATAAATTTAAGTGCCCGTTTTTTAAGCAATTGAAGGTTGATAGTAAAAATTCTAAGGGGATGATGCAACCACTTCTGATACCAATATGGAAGTGAGATAACATCACCATGTACTTTGTCACTAGACTTAAAAGGACATCCAGAGAAAACAATGCTATATGGGTCATCATGGGTCATATTACAAAGACCACTAACATTATCACAATTTGAGAGGACTTATAATTTGATCAAATTGCATGGATATATACCCATGAATTGGTAAGGCTACATGGATTACTACTATCTATAGTTTCCGATCGAGATCTAAGATTCACCTAGATGTTCTTGAAAAGTCTTCTATACGCTCTAAGCACTGAACTGAACATTAGTACGGCCTATCATCTTCAAACTAATGGCCAATCTGAGAGAACAATTCAGACACTGGAAGATATTTTGAGAGCATATTCTATGGGCATAAAAGGATGATGTGACCAACATCTTCTACTTGTTGAGTTCTCCAACAACAATAGTTTCCACTCGAGCATCTGAATGGCACCATATGAAACCCTTTATAGGAAAAGGTGCAGAACACCAGCGTGTTGGGATTAAGCTGGTGAGCTTAAGCTACTAAGACATTAAATGGTCAAAGAAATGGTGGAGAAGGAAAAAACCATTCAGAATCATATCAAAGTATCATAATATCAATATAAGAGTTATGAATAAAATCATTGACAAGACCTTCAGTTCAATGTTGGAGACATGGTATTTCTACGCATATCCTTGTGGAATAAGGTCATGAGGTTTGGAATGAAAGAGAATTTTTATCCCTGGTACGTCGGCCCCTTTGATATTCTTGATCATTTCGGGGTTGTGGACTATTGACTAGCACTTACACCTACCATGGAAAAATTACATGATGTCTTTCATATATCCCTCTTAAGGAAGTACATACCAGACCCTTCACAGGTATTCTTTTCAGAGGTGGTACAGTAGGAGGATGATCTTTCTTATGAGGAGTACCCCTTGAAGATCTTGGATCATAGATATAAAGTTCTACATAACAAGACTACTCACCTAGTCAGGGTACTATGGAGGAACCATAAGTACAAAGAGGTAACATGGGAACTGGAGGAGGCAATGAAGGAAAAGTACCCGCACCAATTTATGGCCTAGAACGCAAAACAAAATTTTAAGGGTGAAATTTATTAAGGGGGAAGACTGTAAGGAACCAATGTTTTTTTATGGAAATTATTTTCTTATAAATATGTCATATAATCACATGAAATTACAACACAATGAACTACTAAGTACTATAATCATAATTTTGACACTTTTATGATTGGAATTTAAAACATCAAACTCTCACTGTTGCGATCAGTAAGATGTTTGGAGTCTGATAAGGAAAACATAATTTTTTGTGAATAGTAATATAGCCTTATGAATAGTAATTTTACCTTTATGAATAGTGATATACCCTATTGAATAGTAACATTACCTATTATTGTATATAAATAAGATTCAAGTGAAAGTATAATGTACTGATATTTTGGAACATGTAAATAAATTCTTTAAAACTGTTTTTTAGAATAAATTTTGATTTTAATTAAATATTAAATTGATCATATTTAGAAAATTATTTTCAAAAAATAGATTACATATTTATATTCTACACGTTGAAAAATGGTTGGGATTAAATTTTTGGATTTTTCTGAAATACTTGATTTTTGGGTGAATGGTAAAATACATTAAATTACTGTATAAATACATTTTAATTTAAATACACTATTCCTAACATAATAAGTGATATAATCACCCAAATATCAAACTCACATGCACTTATGACTATTATAGGTCATGGAATACTAACTATTTCTTGTATTGTGAAGAAATAATAAATTAATAAATATAATATTATGAAAACCCTCCTCCATGCCACTATAAATACCACCCATCCTTAACTTTTCTCTTTACTCCTCTCAAGGCTTCTGACTTGACAACATATCACCCAAATCTCTTCCAAATATCCTTCCCGACGTCCAAAATATCTTAGTCTCTTCAAAATACCAAATCCACTCCCCGTAAGATGCTCTCAAACGTGGTAAACTCAAGAGGTAAATTCCTATTTCAAATTATTTTATTTATTTTAAGTTCTTTTATTTTATTGTGTCTTTTCTCACCTCCATTCAACAAAATGGTATGATAACTCTAGTAACATACATTTATTTTAATTATATTATGCTAATGGGATAATTCATTACCTTCTCTCCTTTCCCCATATTTTATTTGAAAGAAATGAAAACACCATTTGAGAAGAGTTAATTTAGCACTATCAAGGACGACGGGTTATAATTTTCCATTACCGTCTTCAACTATAGTCAAGAAACCATTTTCATGATTGAACTATACAATAATATATGTATTTTACCTCATCTATGGTTCTATATTTCTTTTGTACACATAGTTTTGGTTTATAAAACAAAATGAATTCTTTGTGGTCAAAAACTGCCAATTAACCCCAAAGGATGTCACTAAAGTATTATAAAATGATTCAAATTCACCTCAAGTAACCAAATCATGTTTTCAAACATGTAACCTTCTGAATGTTTAATAATAAAATATAACCTCAATTCTGTACAACTACCATTATCATACATGTTTATTTGAACATGAATATAAGTGAATCGATCATTAAAACTATAACGCCCCAAACATTTATTAATTAAAATTACGATTAATATAATTAAATTTCTTATTATGTAAAAAAAATTTATATAACACATGAACATCCTTGGTTTTTTGTTTTTTGATTTTTAAAATACCTTTAAGAATTGTTACCATCTCAAATATATCCATTGATCAGTGACACATGATGGGCATAAATATAGGGCTTTAACAAATTTAATTTACTCAGAAAAAGGAAGTGATGGTCTCATCCGGTAAAATTGATCCATACAAATCCCATTGTTCAGATCTTGGAAAGGAGGCAGCATCACTGGGATTCTCTCTTGACCAATCCCAAGCTGAGCTTCAACACGTTAATCTTGAACGAAACCTCTTATGGGAGAAGTGGAATTTAATAGAGATTACCACTCGAATGATATTATCTAAGATTCCCCAAGAGTATTTCACTATTTCACACCTTACCCATAGGTCTTATTCTGGTGTAATAAGGGGTTATGTAACAATACCCTAAAACTATGATTATCTACATTATTTTTTTATAATGAATATACATTCATTTCATTATTGTTACTTTGTAAATGGATTTTAAAGAACAAATAGTATTTTTACATTATATTCAATTAAAATATATATTTAGATGAATTAATAGATTTTTTAATTAAATAATATTTTAAAATATTATTACTAAATTAATTTTTCTTAAAAATAAATTATCATATAATTTTTATTAAGGTTTGAAAGCTGTTATTTTCAAAACCCATGAATTTTTTATAAATGTCAGTTTTTATTTCAAAATTAAAAATTCACACATTTAGAAAATTATTTTGATAAAATTAATATCATTTTTGGATTCAGGACATTTAAATTACATAATGATGAAATTTTCATAATTTTCTGAGATAGTCAAATTTTTGGGTAAAAATTAAATACCGTTTAAATATATAATGTGTTTTATGACATCATAATGAAATAATGGTGGTGTAATAAAATTTTATAAAAGTTATTTTCGTCCAAAATATTTTAAACCTTTAAATTAATGTGATTTTAGATTTGTTTGATTAATTTTATGGTGCCTTAGTGGACCCTCCAAGACTTATAAAACATTTTATCATTCTAAGAAGATTTCCATAAGAGTGTGACTCACCTCCACAAAAGCATTCATAATATTTAAATAAGTTCAGCCATTGGACTTATAAAATAATGTTTTCCACTCCTCTTTGGAAAAAACCATGGTATGGTTAGTGTTATTTATTAGTTTAATGTGTAGTGTCCAAAACCTAAATAATAAAGAATTCCCTCACTTTTCCTATATAAAATCACCCAAGCTCCTACTTCTCATCACTTAAAACCTTTGGATCTCTACCAAAATCTGACCTCCTATCTCTATAATGCTCCAAATGTGCCCCAAGCCCCCAAGAAGCCTCTCTCAAGCACCTCCCAAGCCATTGGGATGACACTTCCATGTAATGGATTTCATCCTTTCTCATTTTTGTCCAAATTTATTTATGTTGTTATACCCTTTTATTTTCAATTAAAAATGTTGGGGTATGATTTTTTCACCTCCCCCATACTTTATTACTTATTTTTTAAGGATGTGATACCTCTTTCTCTCTCATTAATTCCTCCCATGTACACCCATTACCATGCTGAAATTCCGTAAGGAATTTCTCTCTTGTCATTTACATTCTAGAAATTCTTTTATATTCTGAATCTAAATGACATTACATATGTTGGGATATTATGTTCAATGACTCCCTAACTATCCATGACATGTATAAATGATGAAAGACAAATTTATCTCTCATCAACCCATTTTTATGATTTCTATTTTACGTCATTATGCTGGCGAATTTACACCAAAATTACCAAACCAAAATCACTGTGTATGTGAATATCATACCCATTTCTCTATCAAGGATATTCACAATTATTCACATGTAATTTTTCATTAAGGAAATATATTTATGTATTCCACATATCTTATTTGTGGAAAAAATTATGATGTTTAATGAATCCATTTTGTATGATCTATGAGCCACACATATGCATGAAATGAAATGTTTATAAAGGGTGAGCACTGATAGCGCTTAAATGCATTGGGTAAAGATCAGTATCATGATATGTAAAGTGAAATGTGGGATTACTAATGATAATTTAAGTTCAATGAGGGTTTACTCAGTGTAATTCAAGTACGATGAGGTTTTACTCATGCTTCTTGTGCAATGAGCCTTGGCTCATGCTAATATCATGTTAGGGTTGTTGCCACATTTCCATGTTATGATAGTCATGCTATATCATACACTTATGTTCATGTTTCTCTTATGATCCATTGATATGCCTATTTCCTAACATGTATTGTATTCTTCATTTTAATCCTTATTTAATCACTTACTGGGCTTTATAGCTCACCCCTTTCTTATGTATGTCCTCAGGTTATCCCATGCAATGCTAAGTACAAGGAAATGTTTTGGTCATGTAAAAGAATATTACAATAAAGATGTTGTGTTTTATGTCCTAATTTGTTGTGTAATTTCCCTAATTTACTAAGAAACTAGAACTCACAATCCTTAGAGTTGTCTTAAGTGAACCTTTATGTAATAAATCATGTTATTATGTGTAATAAAGAGAAGGGTTGATATAGTTGGTATCAGAGGATAAGTTTAGTTATTTTTGGGATTAATATTAGAAAACCCTAGTGAAATACTTAGGGATAAGACTAAGTATAATAAAAATATCCCTAAATTTTGATGAGTATAAATTAAGTGGTTAATCAAGAAAATACATCCCTGTTTGAATACGAACAAGTAGAGGCGGATCTAGCACAGATGTATCTAGGGGTAAAATCCATCAAAACCTCTTTGAGCTAGACTCAAATGGGAACTGGTTCACAATAATGGGCCTTGATGCACACTTAGTTATGAAAATCCTAGGGGATATTCTTTGCTAAATTCATATTCTTAGTACGAACCATTATTAAGGGAATGAAAAAATCCCCTAAGAATATATGTTCCAAAGTAGATCATGGATAACATAGATTAAAGACTTTAAATTCATAAGATAAGGAAATAAATGTAATTTATAAGTTATCCATTTTTTATTTGGATTACCCTTTATGAATTACCCCTAAAATTCCTTTTATTCCATCCAATGGCTGATAATAAGAGGACTCGGGATAATGACTGATGTGATGATGATCAATGTGATGAAGGTTCTAATGAGATTTCCATTTTGGTGGGAGCTGGAATCGCAATCTTTGTCAGGATAATCTCAGTTAACTCATGTTTTGAATAAGAACATGGGTCAAGAGGAATATTCAACCCCCCCCCCCCAAGAATGAACAATCTGTAATCAAGAGATTAATTAGAAAAATGCCTCATACTTTTAATGGATTATCTGATCCCTCAATCATCTAATAATTGATCAAATCCATTGAAAAGATCTTATCAATTATTCAATGTTCCAAACAAGAGAAGGTTCTTCTGACTTCTTATTATATGGAGGGTGAAGCTGATCAATGATGGACATTGATAAAAGAATACGAAGCCATATGAAGAGATCGAGGTGTTGTAATAGAAGGATTTCCGAAAAAAAATTCATTATATATTTTCCGCGCACCCTCCGACTTAATATTGAAAGGGACATCCTTGACCTCATGAAAAAATATGAAAATTTTATTAGAGAGTACAAGGAAAAATTCAAAAGGCTTGCATGATATGCCTGCAAATTTTTAATTAAACCTGAATTCAAGGTTGACTGCTTCTGTGGAGGGCAGAAACTTAGCCTATGGAAATACCTAGCGATCTGGGACTTTGATAGCTATGAGGAAATTGTCCGATGTTCCCTCAAATTCGAAATGGAGATTAGTGAATCTCAGGGGTATCATGGGGATAATAAGCATAAGGTAGACATTAATTCTGGAATTATGATTGATAAATCCAATGGTGCAATGAAATTACTGCACCCCACTTTCCAAAGGTGCAGAAAGAAGCACCCTGATAGTTGCCCAAAGGGAATGAGGAAATTCTTTAGGTGTGGAAGAGAAGGGCACCTTGCCATTAATTACCGGTAAGAAAACCCCACTGCTACGACCGAGGAGTGGAATGATTATTTCAACCCTCAATGCATTTTTCATTGCTTGAACTACAAAGAAACATGGAACTTTGTAAACTAGTTCCTTAAGACATGGGTTTTCATAGGAAACCAACAACCTCAAAGGTATCAAGGGATAGGTTTTTCCATCACTACTACGGAAGAAAAACCTGAAAACTAAGTGGTGGGAGGTGCGCTAGTTATTTATTCAAGAATAGTGAACGTACTTTTTTATTTTGGTTCTATGCATTCTTTTATATACTGAAAATTTAGTAGTAAAATCCCAACACCACCACAAATCATGGAAGTAAAGATTTTGGTGAGAATAAAAAAGGGGGAAATTATTGGATCCCATTAATATAACTCCTCCCATGCCCCAATATGTGGATTGAACTTCCCAAAAAACCTCATCATACTCCCTCTTGTGGAATTTGATTCAATTATTGGCATGGATTGGATTTAACTATATAGAACCAACATAAATTTCCATGAGAGGGAAATCACTCTCCATATGAAGAATCGAGCCCTAATTCTGTACAAATTCAAGAAGGAGGATGAATCTTCTTTGTCACCATCATCTCAAGCATGGATATTACTACCCTATGAGCACACGTATCTTGATCAGATGATTGAGTCTAAGGAAATAACCATCCTTGAAGACATTCCTATACTAAAGGAATTTCTTGAAGTTTTTCCTCATGAATTGAATAGTCTTCCTCCTAGAAGAGATTTTTAATTCTCGATTGATCTTATACCCGGGGCATTGACAATATCCAAGACTCTGTATAGAATGGATGTTGTGGGCTTGAGGAGCTAAAGAAACAATTACAGGATAATCTAGATAAAGGGTTTATATGCCCAAGTGCTTCATTGATGAGAGTGGTTTTTCGCGACCCACAATTCAATTAAATTCTTATTTACCTAATAATGTACCATAGTGGCACACCCTAGAGTCAATCTCAAGGAGGTCGGTCACATGCACTATTTTTCGATTGTCACTATTAGAAAATAAAAAATATACAAATATAATACTAATATCAATGGAGGGGATAATTTAAAATGCATAAAATATAAATATAATATATAATAATTCAATGAAATAAATAATTAATTTAGAAGAAATAATGTATACAGTTGTTCTTAATAGGTCATGGTGGTTGATATCATTGTTTAAAAAATAATCTCAATATTCAACTCAACGAGGTGATCAAGACTTATCACACCTCACCTTCTCATTTGAAATGTCATCACCCCATACCAAGACCTCTGCATATGGGGTAATTCTCTTCCTAAAGTCAGCTAAGATACCTCATTGTTGACCATCACTATTCATGCCATGCTACCCTGAAAATGGCTATCCTTGTAATAGGGATACGAGACACATATTTATAGGGAAAATAAGTGAAGAAATCTATCTCAAATTATTACCTTCAGATGTCATAGAATTTTAGGCCCATTAAATGGAAGAATTGGTAACTGGACCCTTCTTTAAAGTTATTCCATATCGTCTTCAGCGTGCCTCCACAATATTTCAGGTTGATTGGTCCACGTATGAAAGAGTTATGACTATTTTAGTGCGGAAAAGTTAATCTGTCCAGGTGACTCTTCATCTTCCACAATTCCAACTTCTAATGCCATTAAGACCTTTCATCCAGCGGATTCAGATGTTTCCTCTGTAATGAAAGATTTGTATTAATATCTCTTCCATATCCTTGTTTAATTTAATCTCCAAATATACTGTATAATTATATATACAAGCTCATCTTTAAAACATTCCAAATATGCACATAGTTTTCGAGGTCCGGATTGTGAGTAGTTTTTGGGCCTCCAAATGATTGATTGAGCTGGTCCTCTAGAAAGATGAAATTCGTCCCATGAAAAAAGGAATTTCCCAATTTTGTTCATTTTAGAAAATGTTATGGCCAAAATACAGAAGACAAATGAAACAGTTAAACACCAAAATTAAGACATTTTTGCATTTGAGCTCAAAATACCACTAAAACATAAATAAGTGACAATTTCCCACAAAATAACACTATATTGTGATTTAGAACATTTAAATACAGTATATAATATGTGAAAATTCTATCTTTATCAATCCCCCACACTTAATAATTTCACTCCTGGGCAATCACCTTATACCAAGGTCAAAACAAACTTCTCAAAGCATAAATGACCACACAACTCAATTATCATATTAAAGAAAATATCATACCTCATACATGGATAAAAATTTCAGAACTTCTCAAAAATAATATGAATCCATTCAATATCATGTTAATCCTCACATGCATGTCATGCCTACCTCCCCGGAAAAATATTTCTCTCTTCACTCAAGGATATTTAATGTGGAGTTTTTCTCATTCTCAAAACATGTGTGATCTCCATAGGATTGCTATCCTCCTAATATCTCCACTTCACAGAGTCAAAAATGTTTCAATCATGAGGTCTTTTTCATGGGTTGTTCTAAGGATGAGGGTTGGCAGGTTTAAAATGTAAAAACATCTGAGGTAGAATGAGGAGGATTATGCTCTAAAGTTAAGTAAATGCATGAAAATAGTTTAGCTGAGGAATGGTGTGCTTCTCAATCAGCTCAAAAATTAATCACCACCAAACACCTCTTCTTTTGAAATTCCACACTTATAATTTCAGCATCAATGATTTTCATACCTCTTTTCCTCATTTGTAGCATTGTTTCAGCTTGAATTCAGATATGGATTTCTCTTCAGAATCATGTTTTGAAGGAAAAGAGAGGCAACTTTTGATCTTCAAGTATTGGTTAACAGTCGGCCCATATATGTAATGATATTTTGGTCCACCCATCCATATTCCCATCATGACATTTCTTCCACCCAAGTAGCAATAAATATGGCAACATTTTTAATTCAGCTCAAAAATATTCTTCAAGAAAGAAAAACAAAGCTCATCTTCTCCCTCCCCCACACCTGAGTTCAACAATAATCATGCATTTAACTTCAAGAGTAGGTTGGAAAGGGATAAATGGATTGTAATGTGGCTTCCTAGCAAGGTATTTCATGGCTACTAGGGGCTCAAAGAAGGTCTGATAAAAAGGTAGGCCAAAATAAGAGTTTGATGCAAAAAGGGATTTCAAAATGGTGCCTCAATCATACTTAACACATTCAATGAACTATAACAGCTTTGAAAAAGAAAAATATAGCAAGTTTTGGATCACACAAAATGTCTCAAGAAAAATAAAAATGTAAAGAAGACGTCAAAAAGGTTTATAAACCTCTAAGGTTGGGCAAGATTTTCAATTTGGACAGCACTAGTACACATGAGTTTCACAATCAATCAAACTTCATCAAATGGAAATATTAGAAATAAGGAAACAAAATACATTCATAAAATCATTTAAAACCTCAAATATTTAAATCAAGAAATGTGCCAAAAATACCAAGATGGTTTGAATTTTCCCAAGTATTTGATTCAGCTTAAGATTCCTAAAAACAAACCAAAAAACAATAAGAAAAATAAAATCACAAAAAAAGTTCCTAAAAACAAGTTGAAATCCATCCCCCCCACTTATTCCATTTACTACCCTATTTTAGCTCAAATCAGATCAAGAAATATGTTCACACATAATTTAAATTGTGTAGCAAACAAAATAAAGAAAAGGAAAGACACAACCTGATTTGTTTTCAGTAGCAGCCTTGAGTTAAGCTCCTAGCTACATCCACTTGACCAAAAAGACATAAAATAAATAAAATAACAGAAAAATAAATAAAATGGAATAAAAATGGAAAAGAAAGATGATAATGATTGTTTTTACCCCAACGTGGGTGCTAGGTTTTTACTTCCCCTAGGCAGGCAATTTCAGCGGTTTAACCCCAATCTGAAGATGGATGAGGTTTTTTGCTCAGAAACCACCAAAACATATTTCATCCAATGATCTTCCGCCTAAAACATCCATATAGGAACTCATGAATTGAGTAAAATAGCTCCTTCCCCATTTCAATGTGGTACAAATAGAATGATGGGGGAAGGAGGAAGAATGAGTCATCTTTGTTTACTGCCACAACTTGTATGGCCTCTTCAACTTTAACATACAGGGCCTGCACATATGATGCGAGATCAAAAACTTTAGAAGGGATGTTAGAAAATAGTTCCACTTGGATATGATTAAAACATGAACAATCAATGTAAAAATATTCTCTTTCATGTAGGTCATCTTGAAACACGATATCTTCAGGCCAGGCCACCGGGAATTATTTTTGAGCAGGGACTTAATCATCTTCTTCCAAAGAAAGAGAGGGGTATATAGGTACTGATTCTGTCACAACCCATCCATGGGGCCCGTGCCGTGACTACCCCAAGCCCGCCTCCCATAGGCCAGGGGCTGGAGACTAGCACCAAAGGCGTAAATCCCGATAAAAGGGAAGGAATTGCCTTTATATATGAAAACAAACACCACAGAGTACACAAGTTGAAGTAAACACTAATTAAAATGAGTAAAAAAGTTAGTGATGGAAGTAAATGGGATAGTATACAAACCAAAATAAAAGTATAGTACAACAGTAAAGATAAAACAGGTGCAGTACAGTAATCCAGCAACCACTAAGTCGTCCTCCGGATATCCCACCTGAAGGGTGGGTACAGATGATCTCCTCAGCTCCTCGGGTCCGACCATCCACACCGTGTACGTACCACCTGATAGTCCACCTCCGGGTACCATCCCGCTCTATAAGCCTCAACCACGATTAGTGTTTTCCGTCGTCTGCAACCAACAAAACGTAGTGCAGGCATGGCCCATGCAGGGGTGAGTATACGATACTCAGTAGGGACCCCAAGACTCCTGAAGGTCTCCCAGAATCCACGAAGGATAAACCAAAAAGGAAAGATACAATCACGAAATATCAACCAACTCTACTTAGGTATATTCCCATACATACACCTAAGTCATCAATTCCAGATCTTCTCCAACTCATGAGCCCAAGTTCAACCCAGTCCACACAGGAAAGTACAACCCAATCCACACAGGAAATCACAACCCAATCCTCACAGGATAACAATTCAATCATATTGGATATAATTTTTGAAAGTCAAGACTCATCTCACATAGGTATACTACTCAAGAAGAGGGTTGTAGATAATAGATGTAGCCTCTGAATCATCTCCTATGTCGAACCCACATAGGATCCAAGTACAGATGTCGTCCCTTCCAAACCCACATAGGATCCAAGTAGAGTAACCATTGCTACCGAACCCACGTAAGATCCAAGTACAGTCGTCATCTCTGCCGAACCCACAGAGGATCCAAGTACAGTCTTCCTCGCTACTGAACCCATGTGGGATCCAAGTACAGTCATCATCGTCGTCATAGTCGCAGCCAGCTCTAGGGTTCCCGCACACAGCACGCTCGAATTCCGGAGGGTCCACTACTTGAGTCAAAGATCGATACATCAACTGTCATGAAGACTAGATTTGATGTATCCCATAATTCTGCCCCACGTCATAGGGGGAAAACAAGAAAAACGTTCCCATGTCATTGAGAACAAGACGACCAAGCCATTTTCCAAAAGTACACGGCATGTAGGTAAGCGATACACACCGTGTCATCAGACATCGGGTACTGCCCGTGTGATACTGCCCGTGTCGCAGGGCTGGTCGTGTAGTTAAGTAATTACCCGACATGTAGTATGGTTACATGCCGTGTCCAAACCTCTAGGGTCGGTTCCATGTGAGCTGGCCATGCCTGTCCGTGTGGTGGAGTACATGCCCTTGTACTCCACCCTATGTCTGTGTATTTCTAGAACACACGTCGTGCCTCTTGGCCGTGTGGTTTTACCCGTGTCCGTGTATCACCCAGATTACACGCCGAGCCTCATGAATCCACTTCTTCCATGGTGGTGGTAGTACACACTGTGCCTCGTGGCCGTGTGGTTCTGCCCATGTCCGTGTGTCTCCCAGATTACACACCGAGCCTCACGAAGCTGCTTCTGCCTTTCTATGAAGATAATACATGTCGTGCCTCGTGGCCGTGTATTTCTATTCGTGGTCGTGTATTTCCCTTGAATACACGCCATGTCCATCGAAGTCTCCTCTGTCTAACTGTGTGGACAGTACACGCCGTGTGACCGATGTCACACGTCGTGTGTCACTTCTTCTGATGTCCGTTACTTCTGCCGCTGAACGCTTATACTACACGGTGTGTGTTTTGGAAGTACACGCCATGTATTTTGTAATTTCCCAGAAATGACTCCTCTGGCCAGCACGCCTCCCGAGGCGTCCATCCTTCATTCTGATGAGCCACATGCTACAAAACTCCCGCTCCAAGGTTGTCCCGATGTTCCGAGGCCGTTTCCGATGTTTTCTGGCCTCCGATCGGCTCCGAAAACATGCCTTGATTCACCGCTCAATAACGGTAGGAGAACACCAAACAACAAGAATGGCAGAGGAATCAGACCGTGTAAGTTTGGTCCGGTTCCTTCCACATTAATTCGATAGAAAACAGTTTAGAGAGAACCAATTACATGGAATAAAAAACAACGTTGATCATTCATAAACACACCCCTACCTCGAAGGAAGTTCACAGTTGTCAAGCGCCGCAGATGATGGCGTCGATTCCCTCGTCGTCGGTGTCTCCTCCCTAGATGCGGAGGAAAAAAGGGTAAAGAAACCAGGGCCACCAAATCAACGTTCTTCGTCAGAGAGTTGGCGTTCTTCATTTAATATGAAGTTCTTCTAGATGAAACTAGAGCTCTTCTCCCCAAATTCTCAACACAACAAGACAACCCCAAATAAAATAAGACTCCTCTTATTTTATTATGGAATGCATTTCAGAAACTCAAAATTCAAACTCTTCATTAAATTAATTGAAGAGTTTCGATTACTTGAATTAATGTGTGTTGATATTAAATGAGTGGAAGAGGAGAACTCACTTAATTAATTACAAAGGGTTGCCAACATTAAAGACAAGAAGATTAATGGGGGAGTTAGAGGAGTTTAAAGGAATGTGAAGGGGTGGGGCTCGTGTGGGACCCACCTCACAAATATCCTAACAAGAGTAGTTAGGAACTAGTGGGTCCCACCCCAACTCCCACACTTAGGATATAACCACTTAGATAAATAAAATAAAATTGTACCACAATTTTATTTACTTCACATTTAATCCTCGATTTTTAACAACTCCTCCTGAGCAAACTCTCCTTCGGAAAAGGTCCTCTTTAGAAATAATCGGGGCTGTGGTTCCATCGGTGCCCTCAGATTTAAATTCCAAGCACTGGTTCAAATGATAGAAAAACCTGCTGTTCGTTCACTGAACGTACCTCAGCTAAACTTCAGAAATTGATTCCGGGAACACCGGGCCACGAAATCAGGTGCCGCCAGAAACTGCGTACTCGTAAAATCACAAAGAATTTAAGAAAATATTTTCCTTGAAATTTATGGGTCTTTAAAATACTCCAATCTCAGGGCTTTACATCCCCGTAAAGATACATCAAAAACTAGAGAAACAAATGAGGGTACTGTGCACGCATCTGAGCCTCCCGCTCCCATGTGCTCTCCTGGAGGTTACCGTGCTGCCACCTGATGCGCACTAGAGGAATCAACCGTCCACGTAGGACCCGCTCCTGTCGATCCTTGATCTCCACTGGGACCTCCGCAAAATTCACCCTGTCATCGATGTCCGGCTCCCCACGATCGATGATATGCATCGGGTCATGCACATATCTCCTCAGCTGAGATACGTGGAAGACATCGTGCACCCGGTGCAACTGAGGTGGAAGATCTAGGCGATAAGCCACCTCACCTATCCAGATGAGAACCTGGAATGGTCTGATGAAGTGCAGAGATAACTTGACGCCCTGTCCAAATCTCCGTAAATCACGTTGAGGTGAGACCCATAAGAAAACGTGGTCGCCATCCTCGAACTCTAGTGGCCTCCACCTCCTATCAATATAGGACTTATGTCGGCTCTAGGCAGTCCTCATCCACTCCTGGATGATCTGTACCTTCTCTACTGGGGCTTGGAACATCTCTGGTCCTACAAGTACTGACTCCCCAGGGTTTGTCCAGCACAGAGGTGATCTGCAAGGTCGGTCGTACAATGCCTCGTATGGTGCCATCCCGATGGTGGAGTGGTAGCTGTTGTTGTACGTAAACTACACCAAAGTAAGATGATCCTTCCGACTGCGACCAAAGTCGAGGAAACATGTACGGAGCATTTCCTCGTGATTCTGAATGGTCCTCTCCGTCTGGCCATCCGTCAGAGGGTGAAAGGCGGTGATCAGACGTAGTTGCGTCCCAAATGCCTCTTGCAACCCCTTCCAAAGCCGGGAAGTAAAGCAAGCATCTCGATCGGAGATGATAGACGATGGACACCATGAAGCCGTACGATCTCCTTAACGTAGAGGCATCCCAATATCTCTATTGAGCACTGCTCTCTGATGGGTAAGAAATGGGCCGACTTGGTTAATCGGTCAACAATCACCCAAATGGAGTCATGAACTCTAGAAGTACGTGGAATCCCCATCACGAAATCCATAGATATCCCATCCCACTTTCACTTCGGGACCTCTAAGGGCTGTACCAAGCCTACTAGTACCTGGTGATCTGCCTTCACCTGCTGGTAGGTGACGCATCGTGAAACGAACTTTGCCACACCCTTCTTCATACCTGGCCACTAGTACTGTCGTCTGAGATCCTGGTACATCTTCACTACTCCTGGATGTACCGCCAGTGGGGAAGTGTGAAAATATCTCAGAACCTCCTCCTGTAATGAAACCGGTACTATGGTAAGTCCTCTGTAAAGGATGATGTGCTCTCCTCCTACAGAGAATCCATCAGGTGCCTGTCTTGAGGATATCTGTGCACGTCGCATCTCACAATCAACATCCCCATGTTGTGCCACTCTGACCCACTGAAGTAGTGGAGGAGTGAATGTGAGTGACTGAAGAAAAGGTGCCCCATCTCTATCCACGAAGGGTGTCTTCAATGCGGCTAGCTGCTCCGTCGCCTCTCCAAGTAGCTGAATGCCCGACCTCCTGCTGAGAGCATCAGCTACTATGTTCCCCTTACTAGGAGTATAAACTATCTCAAAGTAATAGTCCTGGAGGAACTCTAGCCATCACCACTATCTCAGGTTCAGTTCCATCTGCGAGAAGATTTACCTGAGTCTCTGGTGGTCAGAGTAGACTATAAAGCGCTCGCCCATCAGATAGTGCCACCACATCTTCAAGGCGAAGACAACTGCTGCTAACTCCAGGTAATGGGTAGTGTAGTTCTACTCATGCTACCTCAACTGTAGTGATCTGTAAGCGATCACTTCCCACTCCTACATCAGGACACACCTGAGTCTGTTCCGTGATGCATCGCAGTAAACCACGTACCCTACTCCCTCCTCCGGTAGCCTCAAGATGGGTGCACTAGTCAATCTCTGCCTCATCTCCTGGAAGCTCTACTGACATCTATCTGACCACACGAAGGGTTTCCCCTTCTTCTTCAAAGCCGAAAGTGGTGTTGCATCTCTGGAGAAATCTAGCATAAATCTCCGATAGTACCCAACTAGACCTAGGAAACTCCATACCTTCGTCACGCTCCTAGGTGGATCCCAAGCTAGCACTGCCTTGATCTTCGCAGGGTTCACCGCAACTCCCGCCTCAGAGATGAAGTTCCACAATAACTGGACCTCTCGAATCCAGAACTGACACTTCGAAATATTACCATAAAGCTGGTGCTCTCGGAGTGTGTCCAGTACAACCCGTAAGTGGTAGGCGTGCTCCTCCTCAGAAGTCGAGTAAATCAGTATGTCGTCGATGAAGACTAAGAAAAATTGATCAAGGTAAGGCTGGAAGATCCTGTTCATGAGACTCATGAACACTTCTAGAGCATTGGTTACACCAAAAGGCATAACCAAGAACTCATAGTGGCCATACCGACACATGAATGTCGTCTTCTACACATCCTCATCTCGAACTCTGAGCTGATGATAGCCTGATCTGAGGTCTATCTTCAAGAACCAGCGTGCTATCTTGAGCTGATTGACGAGGTCTTCAATCCTCATAAGTGGATACTTGTTCTTTATAGTCACCTGATTTATGCGACGATAATCGACACACATTCGCAAGCTCCCGTCCGCCTTCTTGGCAAACAAAATCGGGGAAGCCTTGGGTGAAACACTGGGTCGAATGAATCCCTTGCCCTACAAGTCCTCCAACTATACCTGTAGCTCTCGAAGCTCAGTGGGAGCCATCCGATATGATGGAATAGATATATGGGATATCCCAGGGTACATGTCAATATATAAGTCTACCTCTCGGCGAGGAGGTAGTCCTGGAATGTCATCAGGAAAAACTTCTGCATACTGATCCACCACAACAGGAAAACCTGGACTCCACACATCAAATGATCCTAGGATGAGACAAGCCAACTGATTGGTGATCGACTATTCTCTCCTCAGTGTGAGTTCATCATGCACTGCAAAGGCTCCCTTCTCACCGATGAAGGTGAACCTGCTCCCATCGGTGCGGACACATCGCACCTTGCGCCTAATACATTCGATCTAAGCATGGACCGTAGATAACCAATCTATGCCCAAGATGACGTCGTAAGGCTTCGACACCGCTACAAGAAGATCCCAGTCGAAGCTCTCACCTCCTAGAGTAAGCTCACATTTCCATAACTAGTGTGTAATCATCGAGTCTACTCCCGTATGAGTCTCTATCCGTAAGGATCAAGACAACGACTCCATCGGAATATCCGAGCTCCGAACAAGGGAATCGACAATGAAAGAATGACTCGATCTTGTGTTAATAAGAACTGAAGAAAAGGGTGGAGTAGACATAGATAGTACCTAGAATCATCTCAGGTGCACCGTGGTTGTAGGTCTCCACTCTCTGAAGCTGAGCCTGCCTTTGCCCGCCAGCTCCCTATGGTCGGGGTGGACCTCCTGGTGGTGGTGGTGGTAGAGCCTCAAAGCGTCGTCCACCTCCCGCTGCTAGGCCATCTCCTCTGCCTCATCCGCCTGCTCCCTACAGACCGCCACGGTGGAACCTCTGCCTCTGCCTGGGTGGTCCCTCAACCGTCTGCTGCTCCTTTGCATGGCGGGTCGGGCAGTCACGAGCCATGTGGCTCTGCCCGCCGCATGCATAGCACTGTCTGCCTCTCGTATGAATGGCTCTCCTGTGTGTGACTTGCACATCTGAACCAGTGTCCTAAGGTCGTCCACCTAATGTCCTGGTCCTCATGGACCTCTGCGATGTATGTCTACTGCCATCTGCAGAAGACTCCGCTACATGTCACCCTACGGTAGGCCTCGTCGCTGGCGTAGGCTCAGCAAGGAAGCTCTCCACAAGAAGGTCTCGCTCCAGTACTCCTGCCTGCGTTGGAATGCTGAGGGAGATAATCAATGCCCTGATCTCATGCCTCAGTCCCTGCTCGAAGGTCTGAGCCCAGAAGAATGGGTCTTGTACCATGTCCGTGGAGTAGCGCGAGAGATTGGTAAATCTCGCCGAGTATTGGGCTACTGTCATGCTGCCCTTCCGTAGCTGTAGTAACTTCTGGATGTGCACCGCACAGAGGGTGGTTAGAACTAACTCCGAGCGGAAAAGGCTCTCAAATTCTGACCAAAGAAGAGATGCCTCGTCGTGCACCTGGAGCATCAGGCTCCACCATCTACCTGTTGTCGCGTGTAGGAGACTCGCCACAAGGATCACCTTAAGATATGATGGTGTCCCTACCAATCTGAAGACTCGAACAACAGCCTCCAGCTAATCCTCAGCTGCCTGACGGTCTGTCTCCCCGCGGAACTTGGGCGGTCTCTGATGCTGAAACTTGTGCAGTGCACTCTGGTGACGTGCACTCTTAGCTGCTGGGGCTGGTGGCATCAGTGGCTCGGTGGGTAGAGGTACCACTCGTGCCTCTGATGTAATGGGGCACTGCACTGAGGCTTCATCGCTCGGTGGGATGCCATCTCGCACAAAGCTCGGAACCCTAGTTAGATTCTATCGTGGTGCCATCCTGAAAAGAAACAGGTGCGCCACAGTTAATACAGTATACATGGTGAGCTGACACAAAGTAACCACAAGGAAAACTTTTGAAACACACATGCAATCAATGTTTTCGTGCATTGAGTCGGAAATCAGTAGTCAGGGTCCTGGTGTATGGATACGTCGGCCACCACACCAACACTGGACTCCCTGGACTGATAACCACACACAATACCCTTAACACTATTGTTTCACATAGAAGAAATTGTCAGAGTCCTGAGTTATGCGGTAGAACTGACTCCTCTGATACCAAATTTGTCACAACCCGTCCTCGGGGCCCGTTCCGTGACTACCCCAAGCCCACCTCCCATAGGCCAGGGGCTGGCGACTAGCACCAAAGGCATAAATACCGATAAAAGGGAAGGCATTGCATTTGTATATGAAAACAAACACCACAAAGTACACAAGCTGAAGTAAACAGTAAGTAAACTGAGTACAAAAGTAAGTGCTGGAAGTAAATGGGCCAGTATAGAAACCCAAATGAAAGTACAGTACAATAGTAAAGATAGAACAACTGCAGTACAGTAATCCAGCAACCACTAAGTCATCCTTCTAATATCCCACCTGAAGTGTGGGTATAGATGATCTCCTTAGCTCCTCGGGTCCGGTCGTCCACACCGTGTATGTCCCGCCTGATAGTCCACCTCCGAGTACCGTCCCGCTCTACAAGACTCAACCACGATCAGCGCTGTCTGTCGTCTGCAACCAACACAACGTAGTGCAGGCATGGCCCGTGTAGGGCTGAGTATATGATACTCAGTAGGTACCCTGAGACTCCCGAAGGTCTCCCAAAATCCACGAAGGATAAACCACAAAGGAAAGATACAATCACGAAGTATCAACCAACTCTACTTAGGTATATTCCCATACATATACCTAAGTCATAAATTCCAGATCTGCTCCAACTCACGACCCCAAGTTCAACCCATTCCACACAGTAAAGTACAACCCAATCCACACATGAATGCACAACCCAATCCACACAGGATAGCAAGTCAATCATATCGGAGATAATGATTGAAAGTCAAAACTCAGCTCACACAGGTATACTACTCACGAAGAGGGGTGGAGATGATAGATGTAGTTTCTGAATCATCTCCTCTACCGAACCCAGGTAGGATCCAAGTACAGATGTCATCGCTGCCGAACCCACGTAGGATCCAAGTACAGTAACCATCGTTTCTGAACCCACGTAGGATCCAAGTACAGTCGTCATCGCTACCGAACCCACGGAGGATCCAAGTACAATCATCCTCGATGCCGAACCCACATAGGATCCAAGTACTGTCATCATCGTCGTCGCAATCGCAGCTAGCTCTAGGGTTCCCACACACAGTATGCTCGAATTCCAGAGGGTCCGCTCCTTGAGTCAAATAACGATACATCAACTATCACGAAGACTAGAGTTGATGTATCCCATACTTCCACCCCATGTCATAGGGGAAAAACAATCAAAACTTGCCCAAGTTACGGAGAACAAGATGACCAAGCCATTTTCCAAAAGTACACGACGTGTAGGTAAGCGATACTCGCCATGTCATCAGACACTGGGTACTTCCCGTGTGATACGACCCCTGTCGCAGGGCTGGTCGTGTAGTTAAGTAAGTACACAATGTGTAGTATGGTTACACACTGTGTCCAAACCTCTAGGTTCGGTTCCATGTGTGCTGGCCATGCCTGGCTGTGTGGTGGAGTACATGCCCGTGTACTCCACCCTATGTCCGTGTATTTCCGGAACACACGCCGTGCCTCTTGGTCGTGTGGTTCTTCCCGTGTCCGTGTATCACCCAGATTACATGCCGAGCCTCGCGAATCCACTTCTTCCATGGTGGTGGTAGTACACACCGTGCCTCATGTCCGTGTGGTTCTTACCATGTCCGTGTATCTCCCAGATTACACACCGAGCCTCGGGAAGCCGCTTCTGCCTTTCTATGGAGATAATACACACCGTGCCTTGTGCACTTGTATTTCTGTCCGTGTCCATGTATTTCCCTTGAATACACACCATGTCCATCGAAGTCTCCTCTGTCAAACTATGTGGACAGTACACACCGTGTGACTGGTGTCACATGCCATGTGTCACTTCTTCTGATGTCTTTTAATTCTGCCGCTGAACGCTTATACTACACGGCGTGTGTTTTGGAAGTACACGCCGTGTATTCTAGAATTTCCCAGAAACGACGCCTCTGGCTAGCACGCCTCCTGAGGCACACATCCTTCATTCCGATGATCCATTTGCTACAAAACTCCCACTCCTAGGTCAAACCGATGTTTTGAGTCCATTTCCGATTTTTTCGGGCCTCCGATCGGCTCCGAAAACATACCTTGATTCACCGCTCATGAACGGTGGGAGAACAACAAACAACAAGAATGACGGAGAAATTGGACCGTGTTAGTTTGGTCTGGTTCCTTCCACATTAATTTTATAGAAAATGGTTTAGAGAGAACCAATTACATGGAAGGGAAAACAATGTTGATCATTCATAAACACACCCCTACCTTGAAGGAAGTTTGTGGTTGTCAAGCACTGTGGATGATGGCGCCGATTCCATCGTCGTCTGTGTCTCCTCCCTTGTCGCGGAGGAAAAAGAGGGTAAAGAAACCGTGGCCGCTGAATCAACGTTCTTCGTCGGAGAGTTGGCATCCTTCGTTGAAGATGAAGTTCTTCAAGAAGAAACTAGAGCTCTTATCCCCAAAGTCTCAACACAACAAGGCAACCCCAAATAAAATAAGACTCCTCTTATTTTATTATGGTATGCATTTCAAAAACTCAAAATTCAAAATCTTCATTAAATTAATTGAAGAGTTTAAATTAATTGAATTAATGTGTGTTGATATTAAATGAGTGGAAGAGGAGAAGTCATTTAATTAATTACTAAGGGTTTCAAACATTAAACACAAGAAGATCAATGGGGGAGTTAGAGGAGTTTAAAGGAATGTGAAGGGGTGGGGATCGTGTGGGCCCCACCTCACAAATATCCTAACAAGAGTAGTTAAGAACTAGTGGGTCCCACACCAACTCCCACACTTAGGATATAACCCCTCAGATAAAGAAAATAAAATTGTACCACAATTTTATTTACTTCACATTTAATCCTCGATTTTTAACAACTCCTCCCGAGAAAATGCACCTTCGGGAAAGGTCCGCTTAAGAAATAACTGGTGATGCAGTTTCATAGGTGACCTCAAATTTTAATTCCTTGAACTTGTTCAAAATATAGAAAAACCCGCTCGTTCATTCACTGAATGTACCCGAGCTAAACTTCAGAAATTGATTACGGGCACACCGGGCCTCAGAATCAGGTGCCGTTAGAAACTACGTACTCGTAAAATCCCAAAGAATTTAAGAAAAAATTTTCCTTGAAATTTACAGGTCTTTACAGATTCTTCATTGAAAAATATGGGAGGATCAATTACCTTTTTTTTCTTCAAAAAAATCATACCAATGTTCATCAAAATCATATGGACCTCCCACAGTTGTATCAACTGGCATGGTATCTTCAGGAACCTCGTCAAGAAATGGCCATGGAGAGATGATTGCATCTTCAAATTGAATCTTCAACTCTTCCTTGGGTTAATCAACTTCAAATGTAGGTGGAAAAACATTTAGCATCTCTTCTTCAGCTTGGTTATGTTTTTGTTGTCGTTCCGTCCATAGAGCTTTAACTTTTTCAACTTCAGCTGCCATCGATGCTACCATCTTGCTTGCTTGTTCAAGGATTTGGAAATTATTTTGAATCATTGCAGCATCTTGTTCCATTTGGATAAAAAAAGTATCATCCCTGCTAGAAAATTTATGAAATAGGACAAGAATATGAAAAATCACTAAAATAATCCATATCAACCAAAAAATATATTCAATGAAACACTTTTTTTAGTTTTTGAAATTTTTAATTTTTTGGGGGTTTTATGAAAAATAGAGTGTGAAAGCACTTGACCACCCCAGAAACAGCGCTAAATTGACGAGAGTGGTTTGTCGTGAACCACAATTCAATTAAATTCTTATTTACCTAATAATGTACCATAGTGGCACACCCTAGGGTCGATCTCAAGGAGGCCTCTCACACGCACTATTTTCCGATTGTCACTATTACAAAATAACAAATAAACAATTATAATACTAATATTAATGGGGGGGATAATTTAAAATGCATAAAATATAAATATAATATATAATAATTCAATGAAATACCGAATGAAGTTTGAAGAAATAAAGTAGATAGTTGTTCTTAGGAGTTCGTGGTGGTTGATATCATTATTTAAAAAAGAATCTCAATATTTTAACTCAATGAGGTGATCAAGACCTATCACACCTCACCTTCTCATTTGAAATGTCATCACCCCATACCGAGACCTCTGCATACGGGGCAATGCTCTTCTTAAATTCAGCTAGGATACCACTTTTCTTACCATCACTACTCATGCCATGCTCCCCCGAAAATGGCTATCCTTGTCAAAGGGAGAAGAGAAACATATTTATAGGGAAAATAATTGAAGAAATATCGCTCAAATTATGATATCCAGATGTAATCGACTTTTATGAAACATAAATGGAATAATTGGTTACTAGAACCTTCTTGAAAGTTGTTCCATATCTTCTTCCTCGTTCCTCCACAAAATTTCAGGTTTATTTTTCCAAATATTAAGGAGTTATGACTGTTTTATTGTGGAAACGTAAATCTGTCCAGGTGACTCTTCATCTTCAACAATTCAAACTTACAATGACATTAGAACCTTTCATCTATCGGATTCAGACGTTTCCTAATTAAAGAAATATTTTTATTAATTTCTCTCCCAACTCCTTGTTTAATTTCAGCTCCAAATAACCATTATCATTCTAGATACAAGCTCATCTTTAAAACTTTCCAAATCTGCACACCGTTTTTGAGGTCTGGATTGTGAGTAGTTTTTGGGCCTCCAAATGATTGATTGTGCTGGTCCTCCATAAGGATTAATTTCGTCCCACGATGTATGGGAACCTACAAAAAAATAATTTCCCAATTTTGTTCATTTTAGAAAATGTTATGGGCAAAATACAAAAGATAAATGAAACAGTTAAACACTAAAATTAATCCTTTTTTGAATTTGAGCTCAAAATACCACTAAAACATAAATATGTGAAAATTGACCATAAAATGACTCTATGGTGGGATTTAGAACTTTTAAATATAGTATATAATATATGAAAATTTTGTCTTTTTCGCTCCCCCACACTTAATTTCACTCCTGGGCAATCACCTTATACCAAGGTTAATACAAACTTCTCAATGCATAAATGACCACACAACTCAATTATCATATTAGAGAAAATATCATACCTCATACATGGATAAAAATTTCTGAATTCCTCAAAAATCATATGAATCCATTCAATATCATGTTATTCCTCACATGCATGTCGTGCCTACCTCCCCAGAAAAATATTTCTCTCTTAACTCAAGGATATTTAATGTGGAGTTTTTCTCATTCTCAAAACACATGTTATCTCCATAGGCTTTCTATACTCCTAATATCTCTAATTCAAAGAGTAAAAAATGTGTCAATAATAAGGTCCTTTTCATGGGTTGTTCTGAGGCTGAGGGTTGATAGGTTTAAAATGTAAAAACATCTAAGGCAGAATGAGGAGGGTTACGCTCTAATGTGAAGTAAATGCATGAAAATAGTTTCGCTCAAGAATGGTGTGCTCCTCAATTATCTCAAAAATTAATAACCTCCAAACACCTATTCTTTTGGAATTCCACACTTAGAATTTCATCATCAATGATTTTCATCCCTTTTTCCCCATTTGTATCATTGTTTCAGCTTGATTTCAGATCTGGATTTCTCTTCAGAATCATGTTTTGAAGGAAAAGAGAGGCAACTTTTGATCTCCAAGTATTGGTGAACATACTTCCCATATATGTAATGATATTTTGGTCCACCCATCCATCTTCCCATCATGACATTTCTTCCACCCAAGAAGCAATAAATATGGAAACATTTTTAATTCAGCTCAAAAATATTCTTCAAGAATGAAAAACAAAGCCCATCTTCTCCCTCCCCCACACTTGATTTCAACAATAATCACGCATTTAACTTCTAGAGTAGGTTGGAAAGGGATAAATGGATTGTAATGTGGCTACCTAAAAAATTATTTCATGAATACTAGGGGCTTAAAGATGGTCTGATGAAACGGTAGGCCAAAATAAGAGTTTGATGCAAAAGGGCTTTCAAAATGGTGCCTCAATCATACTTAACACATTCAATGAACAATAAAATCTTTGAAAAAGAGAAAAATAGCAAGTTCTGGATCACACAACATTTCTCAAGACTCTCAATAAAAATAAAAATATAAAGAAGACGTCAAAAAGGTTTAGAAACATCTCAGGTTGGGCAAGATTTTCAATTTAGACAGCACTAGTGCACATGAGTTTCACAATCAATCCAACTTCATCAAATGAAAATATCAGAAATCTGGAAACAAAATACATTCAGAAATCATTCAAAACATCAAATATTCAAATCATGCTATGTGCCAAAAATACCAAGATGGTTTTAATTTTCCGAAGTATTTGATTCAACTCAAGATTCCTAAAAACAAACCAAAAAAACAACACGAAAAATAAAATCACACACAAAATTCCTAAAAACAAGTTGAAATACACCCCCCACACTTATTACATTTACTACCCTATTTTAGCTCAAATCAGATCCAGAATGATGTTCACACAGAATTTAAATTGGGTAGCAAAAAAAATAATGAAAAGGAAAGACACAACCTGATTTTTTTTCAGTGGCAGCCTTGAGTTAAGCTCCTAGCTACAGACTGTAGAGACCCGAAGCTTCAAGTACATGGACATTACATTACTTTTTCGGAATACTTAGTACATAAGAAAAACACACACACAAGGACCGTAAGAGTTTAGTGTCTTTCGAAACTCGGAATATAATATTCTAATCATGGTGAAAGATCTTCAACATCTCTCATAAAGATCGTCCTTTTTTTACCAAAAACCTTTCTTTATATCCTGGGGAAAAGAAAACATAAAAGGGTGACCTCAAATGATCAGTAAGGGTAAACAAAAGAAATATGAATCACATCATATACATAAGAGCATAAATTTTTGAAATCTTAACCTGCAAAAGAAATCATAATTTCATAACATGGGATAAATCATAGTAGTGAAATGTAATCCCAATAATCATAACTTAAAACATGAAACTTTGTGGCATACACACATAATCATAAAGAATCATTTCTTATTATTCAAGACTCAATTCCAAGACTATCTTAGTGGACAAATTCCATTACTGAACCGAGTTCACTCCTCATTTCAGTCCTGTTTCACTGAACCGGTTTAACCTACCGTTCCAGCCATGTCTATCTCATGAGATATAAAATCTTTACCCAATGCATTTGAGGGAGATATAGGTCCCACCCATCTCATAATGATACCATTATTATGTGTGCCACAAAATCATAAACCATACATCATAGCATAACCCATGTAATAAACATGGGAATCTTAAACATCATGACATCATAAAACAATTCATATAGGATAAAGAAATTTATAAAAATATTTCCATCACAAAATAATCAAATCCATGTAATAATAGCGATAGAAATAGAACCCTATATTATCTTAGATGGAAAATAATTTTGATAAAACTCTTGAACTCCATCCTTGAGGAAAATATCCTTTCTACATCAAAAACATTTTTTCCTTTCTTAACATGTCATACAATTTTAAACTAAAAGAAGTTGATTAAAAATAAACATGAAAACTTGTAAATTAATCTTCTTGGAAATAATTTTTTTAAAAATCCATTCATGTCGTATAAGTTAAAAAAACATTATTCTCATCCTTTTATCGAAAAAGTCCAAAAGTACCTGGTACGAAAAATGAAATAAGATTCCTTTCATATCTTTTAGTAAAAACTCACCGAAGGATAAAATTGGATTTAAAAAATTGTAGGTGGAAGGAAATAATATTACATATTGAGGAAACATGGATGTGGATGATAAAATACACCCCAGTAAATTTCAAAGTATAAACAATCTCGGATAAAAATGTGATTGTGATATTTATCCCTTACCTTAGGTCTGATTTGCTTAGTAAGTGTCTGAACCTCCTGTATAATGATTTAAATAATGTCATTTAATTATTCCAGAATCATACTCATTGTTATGATATCATATATGGTTCACTTATGACTTTATTTTACCCGTTCTTTTGTAAATTCCATGTTAAAGAGCGTTTTGGGTAAAATCGTTTCATTTGTCGTCCGTGTTTTGACTTCTAATTATTCATATGATTACTTAGATAATGATTAATTAATTACAGAATATAAAACATGATTTATATATAATTTATTTCTGAATATACATATATATAATAGATCAGTAAATGGAAAGAAATACACCGTTCATGGAGACGGTAGGCCGTACGTACGCATGAACGCTGTTTTCGTTTCCTTATTGAGTTGAATGGAATTAATTATATGCCATAAATATATATAAAAATAAATCCAGTATCATTATTATGTCATATATTTCATGATTACTTATTATATGTACTTTATAATCATTCATGAACGGTTAACGTGGAGAATGAATCTCATCACGTCGTGGAGACGGTAGTCCGTACGTACGCACGAACGATGATATCGTTCTCATGATCGTGGAATTGTATTGAAGTGTATGAATACTATTTCAGAATTAATACCACTTTACAATAATCATATATAGTTGTTTATTTTCACCATTATACCCATCCATGTAAGGTGGTGGTGGAAAATAGATTACACCACGGCGTGGAGACGGTATTCCGTACGTACGTACGCGCGGTGATTTCGTTTTCCGTAGGATGGATAGATGGTGAAATAGGGTTGTTTCATACTTATAATAACATATCAGTATATGAGTGATAATGATGTTATTACTTCAAAATGAAACAACCTAAGAAGAAGAAGTGGAAGAAGAAATAAAGTTGAAAGAATCGGTAACAGACATTACCTCTTCTTTGAAGCGCCTCTTTGAGATCTCCTTTTAGGGCACTAAAATTGGTCTTTGAGGAAGACCAGAACCTCTAGGATGTTGCTATGGAATTGGAGAAGAGAATTTGTCAGGGTTTGGCCGATCTTGAAGGCTCAATGTGGTGTGACGAAGAGAGGGGGGAGGTACCCTTTTATAAGGGAGGAGAGGGGAACCTTTGGAATAATTAAAACTATTATTTTATTATAAAGAAAAATTCGGTTTTTAATAGTTCAAAATTGATATATTTATAAGCTAAGGTGGGGATGGGTCGAAATAATCTCGTCCAATATATTTTAGATAAGTTTAGGTTCCTATTTTAACCTTATCATTTAGATTTAACATTAAGTTAAATAATTTTACTTTTACCGTGTCTTCTTTTGTTCTTATACTATAAGGTTAATAAACTTACTATAATCAGCCAAAAGAACCCCAAGTTGTTTATTATTAATATATATAACCTTATCTAAGTCATTTGGCCGAACATTAGATTTTTAGAAATAAAATAACAATTAATAATATAATATTTGTTTTAAAAACTATTTTATGTCAATTTTGACACTATTTAGTAATTGATTTTTGTGAAAATCATAACAGAAGGATTTGTTCGAAAAAAGTTAATTAAATCAATAATAACATGTTATATTAACCTAGAAAAGTATTTTAATTCATAAAAAGTCTCAAATTATATTTATTTGGGTATTTATAACATCGATTATGTCAATATTTTATTAATTACATAATTACTACATCATATTTGTGTCATAAATAAATTAACTTATTTAAAGTCTACAAATTAAAAATAAAATATCATTATGTATTAAATATTGTTAGATTTCTAATGAATATTTATATTCGAATTTATATTATGTATAACCCTATATTAAAATTGATATACTTATTAAACTTTGATTTTAACTATTTTGACCCTTCTTTAAATAAATTAATAATAAATGTCCTAATCTAATCCAAGTGGGAATAAATGGTCATATTTTATTCCTAAGGTTGTTTATGGTAGAATTAAACTTATCCAATAGAATTAGGACATATGTTAGGGTAATAACAATATCATTTTTACCCGTAAGTACTCTATTTACTTTTAACCGTGGTAAAAAAAAGCAAAAAGTTACTATTCACCAAAAATTATTTTCATCCTATTGAATCACATTTTACTTACTGTCATCAACCGTGTCTCTCAGATTTTTGAAATTCCACTCACAGAAGTGGTAAAATAAAGTTTTATGAAAAATTCATTTTTCTTAACTAGCATTTAGTGGTTTCACTATTCATCAAAAAGTGAAAGTTTCCAGAAAAATACCAAAAATTGGGCCTAAGCTATATTTGATATTATGAACTCAGAAATGATGTCTATTTTACCTAATTCAAAACATATTTGTTTCATTAATTAATTTAAAAATTAATTTCCGTCGTCAAAACAAATAGTGTGTTCTTAAGAGATAGTAACTATCAAAAGATTGACACTTGTCTATGTCTGGTTTAAATGTGAAATTACATCCAATGAACAACATTGTATTAAATTGTAAAAATATATTCTAAATATAATTTGAAACCACTCAAATTAATAATTTATCACTACTAATTATTTCGATTAAAAAGGTTGTTTTTAATTAAAATTTAGTAATTTTCACTATTCATCAGAAAATGAAAGTTATTCGAAAAGTACCAAAATTTCACCCTAAGCTAATTTAGATATTCTAAATCCAAAAATGAAGTCCATTTTAAAAGATAAAATTTATAAAATTTCAAAAAGTGGTTATTACTATTCATAACAGCTAGTTTTAATAATATTTTAATAGCATATCGTTGTTTAGTGAAACTCGGTATTGCGTACTACACGCGCTATCGAGGAAGGTTGTGATTGCGTGTAATGCAAGGAAAGTCAAGGATGCATGTTGTGCAAGATCCTTTTGGTGTATCATATAACACAAGACATTAATGAAATTAAAAATAATATTTCTCATAAAATCTCGGGGTGTTACATTCTACCCCCCTTAAAATAAATTTCGCCCTCGAAATTCGTCGGGGTTATAAATGGTTTACTACTCGAAAGTTTCTTTAATAGAAACCCACATCGTAAAAAGTAATACCAAAACCAATCTTTAAAAACAAAAGTATGAAATGTAACGGTTACCCAAATAAACTAATCACTGGGTTTCCACATAGGTGAAAATATGGATATGGAAGAGAAATCTAACCATCATGTTCTGATGGAGAGTGGTAGAGAACATGGCTATGGAAAATCCAGCAATAACAAAGCCATAAATTTGTGACGATCTAAGGTACCATCTGATTCATCAGATATAAGAGCACTAGGACAACATTTTTGGTTTTCAAGATCATTTCCCTAAAGTTGATGAAATTGGAATTAGAAAAATACTTTCGTGATTTTGGTACAGTCTCATCATTGGTCATTCTTTGGACAATTTCCACTTCATATCTTAAAGAAATAAAGTTGAATTTGTCATTCGTGATGTGTTAGCAGATCATGTGATAGAATGATGGGCCATTCTATCTGTCTCAAACAAAAGGTTAGAAAAGTGATCAAAAAAATACATAAGTCCATCTATAGTGAGAATAATCATATATGGTTCCTAAAATGGACTTATACTTCATATATCATACTACTTAATATAATAAAACTAGTTTCTACTAAACAGGGACTTCTTGTAGGCCAGTGGTAGGTGATAAAGTCCAGTCGCACTTCGGTTGTGGGTTCGATTCCCACAACCTTGTCCGACGCGATGGGATGTCGCCCATCCTACAGGTTGTCCTTTTCCTAAAGCTATATTACTATAACATCCCATAAATAATATCGAAAAAACTTCTATCCTTAATCAATAATAACTTATGTCCAACATAATCCATTCCAATCTTTAGGCTTATCCAAAATACTGATGTCCAATCTCATATTATAGTGAAAACGATTACCAAAGGGTTCATACAACTAGCATGTTAATACCATCGTTGATCCCCATATATCATGAGATATGTCTTGTTGGTCACATTCCAAACATTCGAAGGCCTTAATCATGTATTCTCTTGAAAAAAATGAATACCCATTGAACCTTATTGAAAACATGAATGCTGTTAAATGTTAACTCTTTCCACAAACCAAAATCCTCAAAATTCTTTATACTCAAACCATGATATCACTTAGTCCTTATATCAATCATGAGATCATGAATTATCTTATTATCCCTTCATTATGCGCATATCATCTGCTTACCAAAAATATCTCAATCACTTTCCATGGTTACCGGTACCATAAAATTATTGAAAACCACAATAGACCAATACATAATTATTCCAATATTCCACGATACTATATACAACATTATTTTAGAATCCCATTACATAAACACTTAATCATTCCACCACATTGTTTTCATATTCAACATCGCCAATAGTGATCGCATGTGACTTCCCTTTTTCCTTTTCCTTAAGTGGCTTCTCATTTCGGTCATCACTAACCCTTGGATTAGGATATTTATTAGCATAATGCCCCATTTCCTTGCAATTGAAGCATTAAAGTGTTGGTGATGCGTTCTCTGTAGTCTTTTCTTTATTCACATCATTAGAAACCCTTTTCCATTACTTCAACACTCATCTGCTTGATGACCTTCTTTTCCACACTTAAAACATTTTATAGTCCCTTTAAGACAATCTCCACCATGCTTCTTTCCACACTTTGAGCATAAGGAAACATTCATCTTCTTTTCAACATTATTCTGAGATTTCTCCTAGAACTCCATCTTTCGTTTCTTATCAAAACTATGAGATGGATAAGTAACACCAACTTCCATTTCTACCTTGATAGCACAATTCACAATTTCTTCATAGCTACTGAAGTCTCTTATAGCTAATGCCCTTCGAAGATTTGGTTTTAAGCCACTGAAGAATTGATCAACTTTACTTTCAGGTTGGATGATAAATCCAGATTCATATCTTGCAAGCCTTGTAATATTTGCTTCATAGGTACCAACAGATTTATCATCCTTTTGCTTTAGTTCAAGAAACTCCTTCTCCATCTTTGTTCGGAGAATACGATGGAAGTACTTATTCAAAAATAAGTTCTTGAACTCGTCCCATTCCATGGACTCAATTTCATCTCTTTTCCTTATATTCTTGATAAGATTCCACCATTGATCAGCTTCACCTTCCAAACGATATACTGCTAAGATGAATTTATCATGTTCAGAACATTGAAGAACTGAAAATATCTTTTCAATGGTACTGATCCATTATTCAGCAACAAGTGGATCAGAAGACCCACTGAAAGAAGGTGGACGTCGCCTCATGAAGGACTCAATAGAATATTGTTCCCTTCTCTGCTCATTTGGAAGTCCAGAATGATTCATAGCTTGTGTAAGTATAGAAATAAGATTTTTCACTCTATCTCTCATAACATTTGTTTGTTCAGGAGGACAATCATTGCATTGTCCATTGCATTGATCAACACGGTTCCTTCTGGTTCCAGCCATCGTCTAAAACCCAAAAAGAATAGTGTGAGAGGAGAAAAATAACGCTAGGGAAAACAATATAATAAAGGGGGAGTAACTTCAATATCTAACATCTTGGGTTACCGTAATTCTAGTACTATAACCTATACTTATACTTAACCTTAGGGACATCCCTAGACATACCTTAGAAATATCTCTAGGGATCTCACTAAAGTTCTCGCATCCTAGTTTCTAAAGTTTGACTAAACCTTTCCTCTAATACCAACTATAGAGACCTGAAGCTTGACGTACATGGACATTACATTACTTTTGTGGAATACTTAGTACATAACAAAAACACACACACAAGGACCGTAATAGTTTAGTGTCTTTGGAAACTCAGAATATAATCTTCTAATCATGGTGAAATATCTTCAACATCTCTCATAAAGATCTTCCTTTCTTTACATAAAACCTTTCTTTATATCCTGGGGAAAAGAAAACATAAAAGGGTGAGCTCAAATGCTCAGTAAGGGTAAAAAAAAGAAATATCAAACACATCATATACATAAGAGCATAACTTTTGGAAATCTTAACCTGCAAAAGAAATCATAATTTCATAACATGGGATAAATCATAGTAGTGAAATGTAATCCCAATAATAATAACTTAAAACATGAAACTTTGTGGAATACACACATAATCATAGAGAATCATTTCTTATTAGTCAAGACTCAATTCCAAGACTATCTTAGTGGAAAAAGTCCATTTCTGAACCGAGTTCACTCCTCGTTTCAGTCCTGTTTCACTGAACCGGTTTAACCTGTCGTTCCAGCCATGTCTATCTCATGAGATATAAAATCTTTACCCAATGCATTGGAGGGAGATATAGGTCCCACCCATCTCATAATGATATCATTCTTATGTGTGCCACAAAATCATAAACCATACATCATAGCATAACCCATGTAATAAAAATGGGAATCTTAAACATCATAAAATCATAAAACAATTCATATAGGATAAAGTAATTCATAAAAATATTTCCATCACAACATAATCAAATCCATGTAATAATAGGGATAGAAACAGAACCCTATATTATCTTAGATGGAAAATAATTTTGATAAAACTCTTAAACTCCATTCTTGAGGAAAATATCCATTCTACTTCAAAAACAATTTTCCCTTCTTAACATGTCATAAAATTTTAAACTAAAAGAAATTTATTAAAAATAAACTTGAAAATTGTAAAGGAAGCTTCTTGGAAATAATTTTTTTAAAAATCCATTCATGCCGTATAATTTAAAAAACATTCTTCCCGTCCTTTTGTCGGAAAAGTGAAAAAGTACCTCGTACGAAAAATGACAAAAGATTCCTTTCATATATTTTACTAAAAACTCACCGAAGGGTAAAATTGGATTTAAACAATTTTAGGTGGAAGTAAATAATATTACATATTGAGGAAACATGGATGTGGATGATAAAATACACCCCAGTAAATTTCAAAGTATAAACAATCTCGGATAAAAATGAGATTGTGATATTTATCCCTTACCTTAGGTCTGATTTTCTTCGTAAGTGTCCAAAACTCCTGTATAATGATTTAAATAATGTCATTGACTTATTCCAGAATCATACTCATTGTTATGATATCATATATGGTTCACTTATGACTTTATTTTACCCGTTATTTTGTAAATTCCAAGTTAAAGAGCGTTTTGGGTAAAATCGTTTCATTTGTTGTCCGTGTTTTGACTTGTAATTATTCATATGATTACTTAGATCATAATTACTTAATTCCAGAATATAAAACACGATTTATATATAATATATATTCAGAATATACATATATATAATAGATCAGTAAATGGAAAGAAATACACCGTTCATGGAGACGGTAGGCCGTACGTACGCATGAACGCTGTTTTCGTTTCCTTATTGAGTTGAATGGAATTAAGTAGATGACATACATATATATACACATAAATACAGTATAATTATTGTGTCAAATATTTCATGATTACTTATTATATATACTTTATAATCATTCATGAATGGTTAACGTGGAGAATGAATCTCATCACGTCGTAGAGACGGTAGTCCGTACGTACGCACGAGCGATGATATCATTATCATGATCGTGGAATTGTATTGGAGTGTATGAATACTATTTCAGAACTAATACCACTTTACAATAATCATATATAGTTGTTTATTTTCACCATTATACCCATCCATGTAAGGTGGTGGTGGAAAATAGATTACACCACGGCGTGGAGATGGTATTCCGTACGTACGCACGCGCGGTGATTTCGTTTTCCATAGGATGGATAGATGGTGAAATAGGATTATTTAATAATTATAATAACATATCAGTATATGAGTGATACTGATGTTATTACTTCAAAATGAAACAACCTAAGAAGAAGAAGTAGAAGAAGAAATAAAGTTGAAAGAATCGGTAACGGACATTACCTCTTCTTTGAAGTGCCTCTTCGAGATCTCCTTTTAGGGAACTAAAATTGGTCTTTGAGGAAGAACAGAACCTCTAGGATGTTTCTATTGAAGTGGAGAAGAGAATTTGGCAGGGGTTGGCCGAGCTTGAAGGCTCAAAGTGGTGTGACGAAGAGAGGGAGGAGAGGGGAACCTTTGGAATAACTCAAAATATTATTTTACTATAAAGTCAAATTAAGTTTTTAATAGTTAAAAATTAATATATTTTGAAGCTAAGGTGGGGATGGGTTGAAATAATCTCATCCAATAGAATTTGGACAAGTTTAGGTTCCTATTTTAACCTTATCATTTAGATTTAACATTAAGTTAAATAATTTTTCTTTTACCGTGTCTTCTTGTGTTCTTATACTATAATGTTAATAAACTTACTATAATAAGACAAACGAACCCCAAGTTGTTTATTATTAATATATATAACGTTATCTAAGTCATTTGGCTGAACCTTAGATTTTTAGGAATAAAATAACAATTAATAATATAATATTTTTTTTAAAAACTATTTTATGTCAATTTTGACACTATTTAGTAATTGATTTTTTTGAAAATCATAACAGAATTATTAGTTCTAAAAAAGTTAATTAAATCAATACTAACATGTCATATTAACCTAGAAAATTATTGGAATTCATAAAAAGTCTCAAATTATATTTATCTGGGTATTTATAACATCAATTTTGTCAATATTTTATTAATAAGATAATTACTACATCATATTTGTGACATAAATACATTAACTTATTTAAAGTATAAAAATTACAAATAAAATATAATTATGTAGGAAATATTTTTAGATTTCTAATGAATATTTATAGTATAATTTATCTTATGTATAACCCTATATTAAAATTGATATACTTATTAAACGTTGATTTTAACTATTTTAACCCTTCTTTAAATAAATTAATAATAAATGTCCTAATCTAATCCAAGTGGGCCTAAATGGTCATATTTTATTTCTAAGGTTTTTTTTGGTCGAATTAAACTTATCCAATAGAATTAGGATATGTGTTATGGTAATAATAATATCATTTTTACCCGTAATTACCCTATTTACTTTTAACCGTGGTAAAAAAAAGTAAAAAGTTACTATTCAACAAAAATTATTTTCATCTCATTGAATCACATTTTACTTACTGAAATCAACCGTGACTCTCGGATTTTTGAAATTCCACTCACAGAAGCGGTAAAATTAAGTTTTATGAAAAATTCATTTTTCTTAACTACCACTTAGTGGTTTCACTATTCATCAAAAAATGAAAGTTTCCAGAAAAATACCAAAAATTAGGCTTAAGATATATTTGATATTATGAACACAAAAATGATGTCTATTTTACCAAATTAAAAACATATCAGTTGCATTAATTAATATAAAAATTAATTCCCGTCGTCAAAACAAATAGTGTGTTCTTAAGAGATAATAACTATCAAAAGATTGACACTTGTTTATGTCTCGTTTAAATGTGAAATTACATCCAATGAACAACATTGTATTAAATTGTAAAAATATATTCTAAATATACTTTAAAACCACTCAAATTAATAATTTATCACTATTAATTATTTCGATTAAAAAGGTTGTTTTTAATTAAAATTTAGTAATTTTCACTATTCATCAGAAAATGAAAGTTATCCGAAAAGTACCAAAATTTCACCCTAAGCTAATTTCGATATTTCGAATCCAAAAATGAAGTCCATTTTAAAAGATAAAATTTATAAAATTTCAAAAAGTGGTTATTACTATTCATAACTGCTAGTTTTAATAATATTTTAATAGCATATCGTTGTTAGTGAAACTCGATATTGCGTACTACACGCGCTATTGAGGAAGGTCGCGATTACGTGTACTGCATGACAAGTCAAGGATGCATGTTGTGCAAGCTCCTTTTGGTGTAGCGTACAACACAAGAAATTAATGAAATTAAAAATAATATTTCTCATAAAATCTCAGGGTGTTACACAGACACTTGACCTAAAAGACATAAAATAAATAAAATTAGATAAAAATAAATAAAAAGGAAGAAAAATGAAAAAGAAATATGATCATTCTTGGTTTGACCCCTATGCGGGTGCTAGGTTTTTACTGCCCCTAGGCAGGCAGTTTCAGCGGTTTAACCCCAATCCGAAGGTGGATGAGGTTTCTTGCTCAGAAACCACCAAAACATCTTTATTACAATGCTCATAAGCCTACAAAATCCATAGAGGAACTCATGAATTTAGTAAAATAGATCATTCACCATTTTAATGTGGTACAAATAGAATGATGGGGGAAGGAGGAATAATGAGTCCTCTTTGTTCACTGCCACACATTGTATGGCCTCTTCAACATTAACATCCAGGGCCTGCACATGTGATGCTGGGTCAAAAACTTCAAAAGGGAAGTTAGAAAATAGTTCCACTTATATATTATTAAAACATGAACATTAAATTTAAAAATATTCCCTTTCATATAGGTCAGCTTGAATCACGATCTCTTCAGGCAAGGCCTCTGGGAATTATTTTTCAGCAGGGACTTCATCATCTTCTTCCAAAGAAAGAGAGGGGTATATAGGTACTGATTATTCTTTGAAAAATATGGGAGGATCACTTAAATTTCTTTCTTCAAAAAAATCATACCAATGTTCATCCAAATCATGTGGACCTCCCACATTTGTGTCAGATGGCATGGCATCTTCAGGAACCTCTTCAAGCTGTGGCCAATGAGAGAAGATTTCATCTTCAAACTGAATCTTCAAGTCTTCCTTGGGTTCATCAACTTCAAATGTAGGTGGAAAAACATTTAGCTTCTCTTCTTCAGCTTGGTTCTGTTGTTGTTGTCATTCTAGCCATAGAGCTTTAACTTCCTCAACTTCAGCTGCCAGCGATGCTACCATCTTGCTTTCTTGTTCAAGGATTTTGAAATTATTTTGAATCATTGCGGCGTATTGTTCCATTTGGATAAAAAAAGTCTCATCCCTGCTAGAAAATTCAGAACTAGGCCAAGCATATGAAAAATCACTAAAATAGTCCATCTCTACCAAAAAAAATATTCAATGAAACACTTTTTTTCGTTTTTGAAATTTTTAATTTTTTTTGGGTTTTTATGAAAAATAGCGTGTGAAAGCACTTGACCTTCCCAGCAATGGCGCCAAATTGATGATAGTGGTTTGTCGCGAACCACAATTCAATTAAATTATTATTTACCTAACAATGTACCATAGCGGCACACCCTAGGTTCGATCTTAAGGAGGCCACTCACACGCACTATTTTCTGATTGCCATTATTACAAAATAACAAATATAAAAATATAATACTAATATTAATGGGGGGGATAATTTAAAATTCATAAAATATAAATATAATATATAATAATTCAATGAAATACAGAATGAAGTTAGAATAAAGAAAGTAGACAGTTGTTTTTGGGAGGTCGTCGTGGTTGATATCATTGTTTAAAAAAGAATCTCAATATTCAACTCAATGAGGTGATCAAGACCTATCACACCTCACCTTCTCATTTGAAATGTCATCACCCCATACCGAGACCTCTGCATACGGGGTAATTCTCTTCCTAAAGTCATCTAGGATGCCACTTTTCTGATCATCACTACTCATTCCATGCTCCCCCAAAAATGGCTATCCTTGTAAAAGAGAGAAGAGAAACATATTTATAGGGAAAATAAGTGAAGAAATCTCGCTCTAATTATGACCTCCGGATGTCATCGACTTTTAGGCCCATTAAATGGAAGAATTGGTAACATTGAACGTTGTTAAATATCCTTTTCCGTGTGCCTCCAAAACATTTCAGGTAGATTGGTCCACGTATGAAGGAGTTATGATTGTTTTAGTGCGGAAAATTAAATCTGTCCAGGTGACTCTTCGTCTTCCACAATTCCAACTTCCAATTCCATTAAGACCTTTAATAATGTGGATTCAGACGTTTCCTCCTTAATGAAAGATGTGGATTAATTTATCTTCCAACTCCTTGTTGAATTTCAGCTCCAAATAACCTGTATAATTCGAGATAAAAGCTCATCATTAAAACATTCCAAAAATGCACACAGTTTTCGAGGTCCAGATTGTGAGCAGTTTTTGGGCCTCCAAATGATTGATTAAGCTAGTCCTCCAGAAGGATGAACTTCGCACCACGATGTAAGGGAACCTAAAAAAAAGGAATTTCCCAATTTTTTTCATTTAGAAAATGTTATGGCCAAAATAAAGAAGACAAATGAAATAGTTAAACACCAAAATTAATCCATTTTTGTATTTGAGCTCAAAATACCACTAAAACATAAATTTGTGACAATTTCCCATAAAACAACACTATTGTGGGATTTAGAACATTTACATACAGTATATAATATCTGAAAATTCTATTTTTATCATTCACTATGGGGTTCACCAGTCCTCTATGTCAAGAAGAAGGATGGGTCAATGCGCCTTTGCATTGATTATCATGAGCTCAAAGAAATTAACAATAAAGAACAAGTATCTTTTGCACCGAATTGATGACTTGTTCGATTAGCTATGTGGAGAACAATACTTATCCAAAGTGGATTTGTGTTCGAGATATTACCAAGTAAGGCTGAAGAAGGAGGATATCCCCAAGACTGATTTTTGTAAAAAGAACATGCACTATTAATTCATAGTAATGAATTTAAGACTCTCTAATGCTCCAGAAATCTTCATAGACTTGATGATTATAGTATTTAAATATTTCCTCAACAAATTTTTGGAAGTATTTATAGACGATATTCTAATATAATCCAAAAATATGGAGGATCATGAGGACCATCTAAGCACTATAATAGAAACCTTGTAAAATGATAATCTCTATGCAAAGTATAGAAAGTGTGAGTTCTAGTTGAAGGGTGTCTCATTATTGGGTCATATCATCACAAGTAATGGGATATATATGGATCCCTCCAAGATAACTGAAATTTAGGGATGGACAAGGCCAACATAGGTGACTGATATCGGTAGCTTCTTGAGTTGAGCAGGATATTATCACCGATTTGTGAGAAATTTATCATGATTATCAAACCCTCTTACCAAGATAACTCCGAATAGAGTCAAGTTTGCTTGGAGTGATGAATGCAAAGAGTGCATCAAGAATTTGAAAAGGAGGCTAATCACTGTGCCCATTCTCACATTACCCACAAGTGGAGAACTTTTTGTGGTATTCAGTAATGAATCAAAGAAGGGATTGGGTTTTTTGTTGATGTAAAATGAAAAATTCATTTCTTATGCTTAAAAATAATTGAATATTCATGAGAAAAACTATGCAACCCATGATCTAGAGTTGGATACAGTAATCTTTGTTTTGAAAATTTTGCAACATTACCTCTTGGAGGAGAAGTGTGAAATATATACGGTTCACAAAATCCTCAAGTATATATTCACCCATAAAGAGTTGAATATGCCCCAATGATGATGGTTAGGGCTAATCAAAGACTATGACTACTTAATTCACTACCCATCGGGGAAAGAGGAAAAGGTGGAATATGCTCTAAGTAGAAAATAACTAGTAATTCTATCAATGATGATAATTGAAAAGGATCCAATATTCATAGATTTGACGAAGATGAACATGGAAACCATAAACAATGGAACATCATCAATCCATTAATAAATGATTCCTCAACCATCACTTTAAGAAAGGTTAAAGGATGATCAAAAGGATGATATAGGAATTCAAGAGAAAGTGGAAATTATTAGAAAAGGGAAATCCTCAAAGTTAAATGTTAATAAAGAAGGAATAATGATATTTGGGTCAAGACTAGGTGTTCCATCGAATCCGGAGTTAAAGAAAGAACTTTTGGATGATGAAGATAGTTCAAATTTCTCCATTCACCTAGGAAACACAGAGAAATATTGATATCAATGAGGGCATTATTGGTGATATAATATGAAGAAGGATATCACTGAGTATACATAAAAGTTCCTGTTATGTCAGCAAGTGAAGGCTGAGAGTCATAAGCCTAAGGGGATGATGCAACCATTGCCACACCAACATGAAAATGGGAAAAATCATCATAGACTTTGTCACTGGACTTCTGAAGACATGCAAAGGAAACAATGATATCTAGGTTGTTGTGGACCATATTACAAATACTGCACACTTAATTTCAATTTGGGAGGATTTATCATTGGATCAACTGGCACAGATATACATTAGAGAAGCGGTAAGGCTGCATGGACTACCACTATATATTGTATCTGTTCAAGAACCACGAGTCACCGCTATGTTCTGGAAGAGTCTCCAACATGACCTGAATATTGAGCTGAAATTCAATACGACTTATCATCCTCAAATTGATGGTCAATTTGAGAAGACTATCTGAACACTTGAGAAAATTTTGAGACTATTCTTAATGGACTTTAAAGGAGGATGGGATCAACATCTTCCTCTAGTTTAGTTCTCTTGCAATAACAATTTCCACTCCTATATCCAAATGGATCCTTAGGAATCCCTTTATGGGAAGAGGTGAAGAACACCAGCATATTGGGATGATGTTGGGGAGAGGAAACTCTTATGTCTAGAAATGGTCAAATAAATGGTGGATAAGGTTAAGACCACCCAACAATACATTAAAGCTACTCAGAGTCGAAAAAAGAGCTGTGCTGATAGTCATTAATGAGAACTAGAGATTGATGTTGGATACATGGTTTTCCTCTACATATCACCATGGAAGAGTGTTATGAGATTTGGAAATAATGGAAATCTTTTTCCAAGGTACATTGGCCCATTTGAGATCCTAGATCGCATTAGATCAGTGGCCTATCGACTAGCACTCCCACTGAACATATCTCAGGTACATTATTTATTCTATGTATCACTCTTGAGGAAGTAAATATCTGACCCATCACATGTACCAAATCCAGAGGTTCTAGCATTGGTGAATGTACTCTCCTATGAAGATAATCCGGTGAAGATATTAGATCGCAAGAAAAAAGTTATACAAAATAAAAAAATGACCCTCTTAAACGTGTTGTGAAGAAACCAAAAGTTTGATTAAGTAACTTGGGAATCAGAGGAAGTGATGAAGCAGAGTTACCCTCGTCTATTTTAGTGTTGGAAAATGAAATTTTTAGGGTGAGATTTCTTAAGGGGGGAATATTGTAACAACCCAAAAATTTATTAATTAAAATTCTTATTGATCTAATTAAATTTATTATTTTATAAAATGGTAATATAAAACATGTTCACTTCCTTGGTTTTGTGTTTTCATATTTTTAAAATAACATATATAATTTTTATCATTGCTAATATAGTATTTGAATAATGACCACATGATTAGTATAAATATAGGGCTTAAAAAAATCTTATACACTCAAACAGAGGAAGTGATGTCCTCATCCAGTAGAATGGCTCCATACGAAGCCCATTTTGTCAGAGCTCGGAAAGCAGGTAGCATCACTGGGATTTTCTCTTGACCAATCCCAATCCAAGCTTCAACACATTAATCTTGAACGGAACTATCTACAGGAGAAGTGGATGTTAATAGAGATTAGCACTCGAGCGATGTTATCTGAGCCACCCCAAGAGTTTATCACCATCACAAACCATACCCTTAGGTCTTATGTGGGTGTTATAAGGGTTTATGTAACAAGACCCTAAAACATTGATTATGTGCATTATTTTTTGTATAAATAATATACATTTATTTCATTATTGTTACTTTGTAAATGGTTACTAAAGAAAAAATACTATTTTTAGTTAATATTCAATGAAGAAATATATTTTGATGATTTAATGGATATTTGTATTAAATAATATTTTAAAATATTTTAACTAAATTAATTTTTATTGAATATAAATGATCACATAATTTTTTAAATACAATTTAAATTTTTATTAAGGTTTGAAAGCAGTTTTGGTCAAATCCAATGAATTTTTGATAAATATACGTTTTTATTTGAATAAAAATTCACACATTTAGAAAACTATTTAGATAAAATGAATTTCATTTTTTGATTCAGGAAGTCGAAGTTATCTAACTGTGAATTTTTCATAATTTTCTAATATAATTGAGTTTTTGGGTAAAAATTAAATACTGTTTAAAGATATAATGTGTTTTATGACATCACAATGACCCAATAGTTATGTAATAAAATAAAATAAAAAATATTATCAGAAAAAATATGTTTTACCATTAAATTAATGTTATTTTAGATTTGTTCTATTAATATTTTGGTGCCTTAGTAGACCCTCTAAGACATATAAAACATTTTATCATTCTAACTTGATTTCCTTGAGAGCATGACTCACCTTTACATAATCAAGCCTAATATTTTAATAAGTCCATCCATTTTACTTATAAAATAATGTTTCCACTCCCATTTTTCAAAAACCATGGGAAAAAAATCTTGGTATGGTTTTTGTTTTGGATTATTTTATTGTGTAGTGTCCAAAACCTAAATAATAAAAAATTCCCTCTTTTTTCCTATATAAACCCATCCAAGCTCCAACTTATATTAAATAAAAACGTTTGGATATAGACAAACCACTTACCTCATATCTATATAATCCTAAAAATGTTCCCTAATATCTGAATAATCCTCTCTCAGGACCCTCCCAAGCCTTTGGGATCACACTTCCAAGTAAGGGATTTCTTCCTTTCTCATTTTTTTCCAAATTTCATTATGTCATTATACCCTTTTATTTTCAATTAAAAATGTTGGTGTATGATTTTAATACCCTACTGTACATCACTCCATATGTTTTAATGATGAGATACCTCTTTATATCTCATTAATTCCTCCCATGTACACCCGTTACCATGTCTAAATACCGTAAGGAATTTCTCTCTTCTCATTTAAATTCAAGAAATTATTTTATATTATGCATCTAAATTACATTAAATATGTTGGGATATTATATTAAATGAACCCATAAATATATATTTAATTTATATATAATTAGTTACCCCTTTATCACTCATCGACCAATTTTTACGATTTCTATTTGACTTCGTTATGCAGCTGAAGTTACACCAAATTTTCCATGCGAAAATCATCATCTAAGTGAATAAAATACCCATTTCCCTATCAAGGGTATTCACCTTTATTCCCATGTACATGTTCATTGAGGAATTAAATTTATGTTTTAAACATATATTATTAATGAAATAAATTGTGATATTTAAGTAATCCATGTTGAATGATCTATGTGGCACACTTATGCATGAAATGAAATGTTTATAAAGGATTCACCCAGACAGCGCTTTAATACTGTGGTAAATATTAGTATCATGATAAGTCAAATAAAATGACGGTTTAATCATGATAATTCAACTGAAATGAGGTTTTAATTATGATAATTCATGTGCAATTAGGGTCTACTCATGCTCTATGTGCAATGAGCCTTGGATCATGCTAATATCATGCTTAGTGTTGTTTCCACATTTCCATGTTACGATAATCATGATATATCCTGCCCTTATATTCATGTTTCTCTTATGATCCATTGATATGCCTATTACATAACACATATTTTATTATTCATGTTATTCCTTGTTTACTCACTAACTGGGATTTATATCTCACCCCTTTTTTGTGTATGTCCTCATGTTATCCCATGCAATGCTAAGTATGAGGGAATGTTGTGGTCATGTTAATGATGTTTTCAATAAATATGTTGTGTTTTATGTTATAAGTTATAATATAATGTCCCTAATTTCCAAAGAAAATATAACTATAGATCCTTAGAGTTATATTAAGTTAATTTTTATGTAATAAATCATGTTAAAGTATGTAATACAGAGCATGGTTATTATAAAAACCAAGTAAGAAAACGAATCTGAACAATGAAATTAAACCTCATAACCAATCAAAAATGGTTATAAATGAACATAAAAAGAGTATACTAAATATTATAAATATATAAAGGGTTTCTGGATTTATTAATTAATAATATTAATTTCTTTATTCAGGTCATTGCTAACAAGTGGAGAACACCAACAAACTTAAGGTAAGTAAACCTCTCTATTTCACTTTTATTCAAGAATTTACTCTATACTATGATATTTTATGTGTAATAACAAATGATGGGGTATGATTTATAACCTCCCCCATACAAAACCATGTTTTATAAGTGTTTAGAAACCCCATTCTATCTCATGAAACCCTCTTATGTACACCTGATACTATAACGATAATCTGTAAGGAATTCTACCGGAACCACCTTTATTCCTTCGGGTTGCTCTATCTTTCTATTTACCCGAATAAAATTGTATTTTATTTTTATGTAAAAAATATAAATGATGTTTATATGATCCAAAATCATGTTTCTAGATCTACCCTTCATTATCTTTCGAGGATATACATGATTTTAAGCGATTCCCTCCTCAATACTCCCCAACAAGCAAACTCGTTTTAAGGAAACTTCCCAAATTATTACCTAATTTAAAAATAAATATATTGTATTTTTTAAGCCAAAATTTTCTTTATAAAATCATCATTTTATTAATAAAACCTTCTTGGTTCACTTCTGGTTTTATATAATCAATGTTCCCTTATCTATTTTAAAATATCTATTGTATTTTTCTTTAAACCACACAAAAATCTTTTAATGCTAAAATTTACCAAATACATTTCTTGCATCTTGTAAATTATATTTGACTTTACATACCATAATATATGCCTATTTTACCTTATGATCATCCAATTATTTTCTAACTACTTTCTTCATGGACACTTTTATGATACTCCCATTCTTTTTTTATGTCATGATTGTGGTAACAAATCCATTCCATGAGTAACTATTATGATTATGTCTAATTTTTTATATGGAAAAAATATTAATGAAATTTAACATGGATGCGCCAAAATAATTCTCCAATGCATTGGGTAAATTTGAGTCTCATGAGATTTTATGTGTGACGATCTTTGCGGTTATCCTTGACATGTGATGCTACGTGCAACTATCTTGGCAGTTAGCCTAGGATTATTCTATGATGGGAAATAGTCTTTGATGATAGCCTTAACTTGTACTAAATTAATGTTTTATGTTTCTTCCACATTTATATTATTAAATTTTTAAATGATCCCTTGTTTATATGTCAGGATTCCATATGTTACATGCCTTTTTATGTTATCATGCCATGCCTTTTATCCCATGTGCTAATGCTTTGTTCTTATTGTTTTTCCCTTACTGATCTTTTAGCTCATCCCTTTTTTCATGTTATTCCCAGGTTATCCTATGCAGATGCATGAGAGAAATAGAATATAAGAGCTCATTATAAAGTTTAAATAATTTTTTATAATGTTTTATTATGTAACTAGTCTTCCAAGACACTAAAATTTACGATCCTTGTCTTGTACTATGATTTATAATTATGCTTAAAATCATGTAATGTTATGTGTAAAAGGTTGGGGTTGCTATAATAAAACAAATATAAAGTGTAAAAATCAACTAAATGTCTCCAAATTTTAGTTTATGATATTATTTATAATCATATTAATCATAAATATTAAATATAACATCTTTGTGTGACTTTCACATGGAAAACAATTTATCACATTTAAATATTTTATTTAAATATAACCATGTCCTTTACTTCAATATGAAAGGATACCACCTCTGCTCTATTACTGTCATGAACATTATCCATTTTTATCAAAAAAACCATAAAAAACCCTCCCAAAATCCTTATCAAACATTAATCGGTTTCATTGTCTTCAAAATCCAATCCTAAGGTTCATTAAGAATAAATCCAAAGGAGGTATCTCAAAGAGGAGGTGAATATGTTAACCATTCTCTTTAATTTTAATTATTATTTTACCTTATTGAATTATATCCCAACTACTACCATATAATAACATCATTATATACTAGATAATAAAATTTTATTATGTTGATGTAATAATCTTAATCTGTCTCATTATCCATAAAATGGTGAACTAAATCATCGTACATGAGTACATGCAAACTACAACCTCCACATAGGGAAACAATTAATTTTCCATCTCCATCATTAATGATTTTTTTATGATAAATTTAATGTTTATTTTTTTGTGACATAATTACACTTCTAGTATTTTTATTTATTTTATTTCTTCTTACACTCCCTCTATTAGAAAACGATAACATCTTTTGTGTGTATGGGTGGACAACCATGTCCACAAAGTGATGTGATTAATTTTTTATTTCCATTTATAATGGATGGAAATGAGGATCAATTTAATGAATATATATGATATTTAATATTTATTTATTATCCTACAATTTTTATTTATTATATAAATTTTTTCATTCCATCTATTTAAAAGTGAAAACAACACTCATGTGTATCTATAGATTGTCATCTTTACAAGGTGATGTAATTAATTTTTCATCACCACCTTATATGAATAGTTATAATGGGGTATTAAATGGTTAAAAATGATAGTTATGCAATAATTAATATTTTTTCGATAATTAAACCATGAAAAAGTTGAAATTAAGGGAACCATCAAACCGAAACATAATGGAAAACATACCAGTTTTCACAGGAATGTTCAATTTAATAAAGAATTGATAATAATGTGTTAATTAAAAATTATAAGGGAATATTACATATTATTTTATGTATGAATATGTTTTTGGAAAAATTTTGAAATAAATATATATCTATTATTTTGTGGTATTTAACACAGGCGAAGAAAAACATGAATTAAGGTAAGGGTTTCTCATCTCACTTTTATTTCTGTTAGACATATGTCATATTCAACACCTATTTATTTTATGTGGTGTATATAATTACCAATAATTTCTTTTATTATTACAATAATGAATATTATTTTATATAAAAATCCATATAATTTTTTATCTTTCATGAGGATTTCATTCAGATATTTCCAAATTGGAAAGGGTTTATGTTACAATGTAATGTCTTTTCAGGATTGTCTATGCTAAATTTATATTGTAGAAAATTATATGGTTAATATCATTTTAAAATTATATATTTTTTAAAAATATTTTCATTTATTAAATTTTTTTAATAATTTTATACTTCATTTTATTTTATGATTTTTTTTTAAAATTAATATTTTTAAATAGAATTGTTTCTGAACATGTTTTTTTGACGTTTTACAAACTTTTAAAAATAATTCCCTATTTTAACATATATGTAATGTATAGATTTTCCCACCATCATGAATGTTATTTTCATTGAATAATTATATAATTTTATACCGTTATTTCAAAATAAAATAATTTTCAAAATTTTTAGGTGAATTTTCAATTAAAATTTTATCAGAAGAATCAGATATTGATCTCATGTTTTGAGTGAATGGTTTGAATGTTCTATTAAATATATGTTTCTATTATTTTAATATCCTTTAATGATTTTTATGATTCTTTGGGTATATGATCTTATCATTCCTTTAAATTTCTTTCTATAGACGATTTATGATGATATGTTTTAAGGATGACACAATAAAACTCATTTCCTTCCCATGGGTTAATTAGGTTAGGATGAAGATAAATGTGAATCCTATTTCTTCTCCATGGATTATAAAACAATTAAGTGATTAAATATATATAAAAATTATTTTATTCATATGAGTTATAAAATAATAATATTTAGAATTTCAAATTATCTTTTCTCACAGATATGTATGGTTTTCATTATGTGGTTAGTGGTATTAAAATTAAATAACCCTCTAATGTATAGGTAAAAATTTTTATCTTAGAAGATAATTATAGGAAATAAGTTTATTTTTTTGACCAATTATGGGAAACATATAGGGTTACCTGATCCACTATGATAAGGGAAATAATTAGGGATTATTGATCCACTATGATATATGAAATATGTGTTGATTAATGATTCATAATGATAGGATGGTATTTGTAGTTAATATTGACATATGATATGGTTTCTATGCATATGGTGGTGCCATACTCTTCTGAAATGTTTTTATGATTATGAATTTAACTCATTGAAAATGATTTATTTTTATTAATTCACTAATATTGTTATATGGTAATGTTTTATTCCATGAGTGATGATTATAATTTATTAATTTATGGGTATTATTTTCTCTTAGTAATATTATTTTCTTATACATTCATGCTCATGAAATGCTTTTATATGATCATTGACGAATATTTCCCATTTTTACTGCTATTGATAATACTATTCCACACATTTTTATATTTTAATTTTTCCTAGGTTATAAATAAGTTTACAGATTTTCATGAATATAGAAATTTATGTTATGTAAAAGTGATGTTAAATATTATGAATATTGTAATTAAATAAATGTTTTATGTATTTGTTATCAAATTACACTAAACCATTATGTTTTAGGGAATTCCATGTTATTAGATGTATTTAATATTCATATAAAGGGATATAATATTTAAATATGAAATAATTTGGTTACCACAACTATTATAAATAGTAGGGTTAAGTTATTTTTAGATATTATATTATAAGGAATAAGGGGATAAACCCTAAGACAACCTATGTTGAACATAAAGTGGTACGAGATAAATCATAAGTGTTATAGATTGATAAGAAGGAGTCATTATTTGTGAAATATTAATAATGATTTTTATGTATATATGATTTCTCAGTGGGATTATTATTTCTAAAACAATGATTCTTTGTATTAGTATATGGATAGAACCAGGATGATTCATGTTAACTCTTAATGTGACAGTCAGGGGAAAGATTTTCCACATGAGGTACCAAATTAAATCAGATCTGGAATAAAAAACATGGTGATTATTCATAATCATCTATCTCATTATATGATTAAGAACCTCAACATGGGTAAGTTTTCTACCATTATAACTAAGAAAAAATGGATTTTCATCATATTTTAGTAGTTGAAGACAATGGAGGGATGATGATTCAACTATTTATATGTCAATTATGTGGGAAGAAGAACTAGGGAAATGTCTTAACAGAACATGAATAAGTTTTGTGTGTGGAAAATGATGTCATAGAGCACATAATTTATAATGAAAAATAATGTGAATGATAGAGGGAAATTAATTTCATTTTTAGGTACCATTTATAGATAAATGTATTATGTGTGGAAAATGATGGAAAATCAAAGTTAATGACCTAACCCAAGGTCTAACTCCTGTAAAAAGTATGGTTATGCATTATTATAATCATTTAAGTGGAATTATTGATGTGATTATTTATTAGGATTCAATAATTATATTTTATAATTGTTTTGTTAAGGGTATTTTGGTTAAAAGAATCATGAAACATATTATGAATATTATATACTAGTTTTTCTTTAAGGATTTGAGAGAACATGTTGAATAGTACTGATAACCTAGAAAATTTATTTGGTGGTACAATGATATTTTTGGAAAACATATTATCGAGGGATATAAAACCCTCAATATGTTCATGATATTGAAATAATAATGTTTTTTGCGAGAAAGTGATGATGGAAATTGGTAATGTAAATTGGATAGTTTGGGTAGAGTTATTTTTTGAAACATATATAGTTTTGTTATTGATTTATGGTGATTTTAGTTATTTATGTAAAAAATTAGAATATTTTTTTGGATTACAAGATTTGGGTATAAATTTTTTTAATATATAACCTTATGAGTGATTGATATTATTTGTAAATAATTGTTATATTAATCGTAGAAGAATATATAATCAAATAATCCTAATATTTGGTTTCGAATTTTTTTTCTAACATAATTTTAATAGTCTTAAGGTTAGTTGAATTGTTTTCTTATTGTATACATTTTGGAGATTGCTGTTTAAATATTTATTCCTATTGGATAACTTATGCTAACCATTTTGATTTTGGTGAACATATATAGAGAGAAGAAATGATTTGTCATTTCATTATGGATCTTAAGATATCTTAAATGTAAATTTTAATGCATTAATAATGAAAATGATTCATTATGGTTATTTATCATATGGAATATGAGATGATTTAAGGTTTTAAAACAATTTAAATAAAAATAAATGGTTGAAATTATGCACATAGTATGGAAATAAATCAAGTATGTAATATTGTTATGTATCCTCTACCATAATGGTAATTGATTTCCTCAATTACAGAAAGAGGAAGATAAATACATATAGTCTTTTTTGTAATGTATTGCATAGTTATCAAGATATATTTTTCGAAATTAATGAGTCTTATAATGATACATATTTATTTTACAAAAACTTAATTAGGAAATAAAAATATCATAGTAGTGACATTGAAATGTGTTATCATGATAAAATATGTAAAATAAAATCTTGTTTCATGATACACTAATTATACTATGTTATAATTTAAATCATGTGAGATAAATTTATTTGTGGTAGTTACAATAGAAGACCCTAATATTTTTAGAATATATTCCATTCTTAATAAATTGTAAATGTTCAATAAAACGCAACACCGAGTTTAAATCGAATCACGATATATTATAGCCTAGCCGTTAAATTGGAAATATGAAAAAATAAAACTAAATTATGAAAAATATATACAATGGTTTTATATTATGCATTCATATGAAATAAGTACTCAATATCTAGTAATATTATTTGTTTTTTCAAAAATTCATTTCCATTAAAAATGGTTTTTATTTCATTTTGTTTGTGAAAATTATAATTAATTATTTACATTTATTGAAATTGAATTTACAAAAATTCATATAGTTTTTTAAATTAGTATTTCAGTATTATATTTTGGTGAATTTTTTTATTTTTCTAAAGAGATTTATTTTTTAGTGAATAGTGAAAATAACTATTTTTGTAAAACTATTATTTATATTCATTAAATAAAGTAATTTAAAAGTATAATTATGTTTTTCATTACATTTTAAAGTAACAAAAACATCCTTTAATTATATATAATATAAATAACTACATTAGAATAATCAATATACTTGATTCTAGATTATGTTTATTTTTAGGCTTAAAGACACATTTTTCAAATAATTGCTTTTCATTGTGTTTTACACATTTATCTTAAAAATGATATCATCAAATTCTATTAAATGAATGTGAAAAAAATTATTTCATAATATTAACCAATAGGTTAATTTTTTTTAAACATTTACTTATTAGTTTTAGTCATTATAAATAGTAACTATAGTAAATATTGGTCACTTTTGTAAGGGTAGAATTGATAAAAAACAGTTAAAAATGGGATAAGGCTTGTAAATATTCAAAAAAAAAATTACATTAGTTATTTTTATAATTTCAATTACACCATAATAATATTTTCTTCAATGTTTTTTAATTTTCATTCCACTTGAATTTTATAACGGCCTAAATATTATTTTACGTAAAGAATTAATTCAAAATGTTACTCTATTTTGTTATTTATAATATTTTTCATAGGGATAACAAGTGATTATGTTAAGATTGAAATGGTTTTTTAAAATTATAATTAATTATTTTTATTATGGAAATTATTTTTTATTTTTTTTGTGATGTAATAATTATCCTAAATTCTTACGCAATACCAACATAGTTTTTATTCATGTAATTGAAAAGAAAAATAAATAACTTTATAAAAATTAAATGTAAAACAATTATGATGAACTAAATTTTTTCATGAGTTTTATTTTTAAATATAAAATATTAATGAATTTTTAAAATTCATAATCTAATTATATTTCTATATTATTGTCTTAAAAGTGAAACTGTGTGAATTGTCCTAAAAATTACTTTCATGGTTTCTTATATTAAATAATATTTCATTAAGTGATTCAAAATTCATAAAAAAATATATTTCTCTAAGTAAATGGAATATATTCTATCATATCATCAATTTTTCACTGATGATTCACTCGACCTTTTATAGTAACTTTCGGACCCCTAAAGAGTAAGAAACATTGATATCACAGTATTCATAAAAATGGTTAAAGAGGGGTTAATATATATAGATAATTGTTATAACATCCCATAAATTTTCCTAAATTTTATTAGATGATATTATTTTAATTCAAAAAACAATATACCCATAATATATCATCGTTTTTTTCATATTCAAATTACAAAAAATATATTTTATTTAAATAATTTATGTAATTCCATGTGTGTCCTTTCCTTCACTATAAATTGACTCCTCCCCTCCCCTATTCCCTGAACCACCTTAAGAAAAATAGCTACAAAAAACTTAATAAATCACTTCCTAATATCCTTATCCATATTATATAGTTTAACATCCCCTAAGTGCCAAGCACCAGTGCCCCAAGCCGGTCGGTCACATGACCTTAAGCACGCCTCACTATATGCCAGAGGCTGCCAACTAGCAGTGAGGGTTTAATATTGGTCATTGGGATACTATACCATCCTTTTCCGAATTGAACACCAATAGAAATAAATAAATCAATAACCAAATATATAAACATAACCTAAATTAACTAGTATCACAAGATGGATAAAGCTAGAAATATGATATCAAAATTTAAGTAGAAAACATTCCATGGAAATATACAAGTCATGTGTCTAAAATGTAACCCAAAGTAAAGAAAATAAAGACTCCCCCAAGAGGGTCTCGAATCATGTATGGTTCCCTCATCCCTTCTCCATCCCATATCATCCATCAAGCACCAATATTTTTCCCTTAACCTTTCCAGAAATATCAATGATTATTTAAGTATTAATTAGGCATCCTAAGTAGGGTGTGAGTAGAACTCAGAAGGACACCACCAATGATATCTAAAATAATATCTAGTCAATATCAGTGTATGTAGCTATATAATGAAATAATTTAAATGCATATATAAATAGTTATCACATTATCTATTAATCTTTACTTAACCATGTAAATCCTCAAGATCCCATAGACACCTGTACCTCAATACATGATTTGGAAAATTTCCGGGGCCATAGTATGTCTGAGGGACTTCACAGTTCAGAACTCTATTGTTACCATTATTTAAATCATAATTAAATCTCTATGTTACAATTCAAGCATTTCAGAATATAATGACCATTTTTCCATTCTTTAATTCAAAACTAAATAACCATGTTACCATTCATACCATACACATTATAATGACCATATTCCTATTCTCTGTTACACAATTAAAAGACAATTTCACCATTCATACCTTATAAATTAAAATGACCATGTTCCAATTATTTATTTCACAACTAAATAACTATGTTATCATTCATATATTATAAATTAGAATGGTTGTTTTCCCATTCTTTATTTCAAAACTAAAGGAAAATGTTAACATTCTTATCTTACACATTAAAATTACTATGTTCTTATTATTTATTTCACAACTAAATGGCCATGTTACAATTCACATATTACTCTTTAAAAATACCATGTTCCAATTATTTATTTCACAATTAAATGGCCATGTTACCATTCATAACACCTAATTAATTAAACAATTCATTATCCACATCACATCCATTACTAATTACATAATTAGTTAAACATAAAAATTCCATTAGTTAACTCAACAATTAACTAATTATACTAATAATAGTAATTAGTTCAACAACCAAATAATCTCATCAATTATGATATTTAATTCATCAATTAAATAAATCACACTGATTTCATTACTAATTCAACAATTAATTTATCCCATAAATCCACTTAATAAATTACCCTACTAATTAAGTACATCAATTACATTAATTATTTCACTAATTAATTGGTCTATATCCAAAAACTCATATCCCTTATTTAATTCTGAAATTTATTATCTCATTAGAAAATCACAATATCTCATAATGAATTTATCAATTAATTATCTATAATAAAAAATCTTACTATCTCATAATTAATTCTAGTATTAATTATCTCAATCTATAATTCCCAAAATCATGAATTCCACACCTCCCCAATTAATTAACTCACCAACATAATTAATTCAATCAAGAACATAATTGATAAATATCTAATTTCAATTTAAAAACTACATACACTGGATTAAAATAAACACTTTTGTATTCAAATTTTATACCACCAACCTCGATTCGTTAACGAGCGATCGCCTAATGGAAATCTGCAAAACTTGAGCGGTACAATGAAGTTGAACAAGATATGAATCTAAACCCATAAATCATGGTTGAAAAAATAAATATCATTCAAATATATATATATATATAACCATAATCTTAGATATATATAATTAAAATAGGATGTATAAACCATTTTAGAATGAGAGACTAAAGGAGGAGGAATAGGTAATTGAGTGGGATAGGAATCACATACAAAGAGGAGTGCAGATCTTTGATCTGGGATTCGAATAAAAAATAAAAGATATTGGATGACCTTGAAATCCCTACATGAGGCTCTATAATTGAGAGAAAATATTTATGGATCTAGATAGGGTGTTTGGGGTTATTATATTGGGTTTCATTATTTTTTAAATAATTTTCGACAGATTAAAATATCGTACGTACGGTTTGCTTCTCTGAGGGGGGTATGGTTTATCCAAACCATGTGCTCTAGCCATGAGCCTATTCTTGGAGGGTGCACATTTTTAAAAATCATGATCCAAAAATGAAAATCCCCTATGTCCCGGGTTGAACAATTTTCTAGGCTAGGGTGCAAAATTTGGATTAATGGTGCACCAACCGCGCACTTTCCCATTTCCTTCCAAAAATTCCAATTTTTACCCAAAATCACACTAATGTAAAACCCAAATGAAAAATAATAAAAACTAAGTAAATGATTACATATAAAATATATATAGAAATATCCATTAAATGTTAGGATCTTACAATATCCCCCCATTATGATAGGCCATCCTTGGGCAGTACTCCCAAGATTCTTTAAGATTCTATGTAAAAAAGATTAGGCCACCAAGCACTCAAATATACTTCCCCTTCCCATGTTTCCTACTTCACACAACCATGTTTTTACAATGTAATAACTATAAATATGGTCTTTACCCACAATTCATTCTCATTATGATCCAATACACATATCATATTCTCCCCAAAGGATGCATCCATATCAAGATCAACATAATCCACAACGACTACATGAGAAGGGTTGGGGTGATACCTCCATCGTTCTGATACATGGAAAACATCATGAATTTCACCATATATCATTGGAAGAGTCAATTTGTATTCCATCAGCCCAATTATCTAAAAAACCTCTAACGGTCTAACAAACCTGAGTTCCAACATGCAATGTCTCTATATATTATGGTAAACCAACCTAGGAGACACTTGAAGGAATACATGATCAACCTCTGTAGACTCTAGAGTTCATATAAATCAATTATAATTCGAGTTATGTATACTATGAATCATAGACATAAATTTATGAATCAGCTGTAACTACTCCAACATCTCCTGTAAGAGACTCAGTCCCAATAATTCTGACTCACCATCCTCCATTCAGTTAGAGGTGGTTTTCAAGGCATACCATAAAGTCCTCTATATTGTGACATTTGAATAGTTTCTTGATAAATTTTATTATATGAAAACTATACTAGTTCAAGGTGATTCTCCCAAGACCCAACAAACTCAATAACTTAAGATCGCGACATACCCTAAAGAACCTATATAGAACACTCTGAATGCGCATATCTCTTTGGGTGGAAATCTATACTCGACATAACCTATGTACAAGGAACCTCCTATAATACCTACTAGAAGCCAAAATTAAAGAATGAATCATGGTCTGAAACAATATTCTATGGAACCCCATAAAGATGAACAATCTCCCAAACATAAAATTATCCCTACTGATTCACTTATAAAGTCTCCAACATATGAAATAAATGTGATTACTTTTTTAGTCTTTCTACAACAACCCAATGAGTTTCATTATTCTGAGGAATCATCGAGAGACCCACCAAAAATTCTATAGTAACACCATCCCACTTCCAATTCAGAATGGGAAACAATTGCAACAAACCAATAGGTCATTGATACTCATCCTTTACCTAATAACTAGTATAGGATCCTATCACTAAACCTTCTATTTTATTTTTCATGCCCATCCACCAAAACTATCATTATAGTTAATGATGAATTTTATTGAAACATGGATATATCACCAACTTCGATGCATGAAACTCACACATCATCTCCTCACACATAAATGAAGTGACAACAACCTCATTCATAATATATACGATCCTATCCTCATATATGGTTCAATTATAAGGTGACTCCCCACCATCAAGGATTTACCTCTAGGTCAAAAATTATAGATCTTCATACTGCCTATCTGCAATGCATCTCAGAAGTCTAGGATCCACTAAAACTGATATGAGATCCATATACTCCCGGATTTCCATAACTAAAATGTGAATCTCATCCATAAAACTCATCATTTTCTACTCAACACTAGACTCCTGAACCACCTGAGTTTGCAGTTTCCTTCTCAAATCATTATAAAAACAATTCCCCTTTTTGGATGTATATGCTATATCAAAATTAAATGATTGCATATACTCAAATCATCTCCCCTTATAGGGACACAAGTCTCATTGAAAAAAGATTCACTTTAAGCTCTTATGATCAGTATATATAGAAATATTTTCTCCTAATAGACAATGTCACCAATAATTTAAATCATAAACCACTACCGCCAACTCAAGGTCATGCATAGGGTAGTTTCGTTCTTGAGGACACCACTTCAAAGACCTATAAGACAAAAATAAATCTCCTTTCATTAACACAACTACATTTACAATTCCAAAAGTGTCACAAAACACCGTATACTCTTTACCTTGATCAGGTAGGATCAATATTGGTGCTGTTGTATAACACTTCCTCGGATCCTATAAATCATTCTCACAAGATTCTAATGATTAAAATTTTATCACCTTTTTGGTCAAGCCCGAAAGAGGAAATTAAAAATAGGAAATGTCCCGGATTAATCTCTTATAAAATCTACTTTGCAACATCCCAACTCAGGTTCCACACACGGTTGACGTGATCCAGTCATTCACATGACCTCAAGCGCACCTCTCCATATTTCAATGGATTACAACTAGTAGTTAGGGTCTAATATCATTCATAGGGAGACTATAACCACTTCTCCAGTGTAAAACACAAGAGGAAAATAAATAATACAATTAAAAAATATAACAATAATTTGAAATAACTAGTGTCAAAATATGTCTAAAACTATAAATAGTATATCAAAACTAAAGCAGAAAATATTCCATTATAATGTACATGTCACGAGTCTAAATTGAAACCCAAAATAAATACATTTATGACTCCCTCAAGAGGGTCTTGAATTCTTTCTGGTTCCCTCTTCCATGATCCATCCCATACAATCCATCTGACACAAGGTATTTTCCCTTAACCTGTCCAGAAAACACAAAGTATATTTTGGTACGGATAAGGTATCTTGAGTAGGGTGAGAGTATAACATAGTAGGCCACCACCAATGATGTATAAAATTATATCTAGTCAATATAAATTTATGCAGTTGTATAAAGAAATAATTACAATGCATAATTAAATAGTTATCACATTAACAACTAATCTGTGTTTAACAACATAAACCCCCCGGGTTCCCATAGACACCCATACCTCAATACCATCTTTGGCTGATGTTGAAGACCAAATTATGTCTAAGAGACATCATATCTTATAATTCCATTGTTACCATTATTTAAATCATAATTAAATTCCCATGTTAGTATTCACACATTACATAATAGAACGACCATGTTCCCATTCATTAATTCAAAACTAAATGACCATGTTACCATTCTTACCTTACACATTAGAATGACCATGTTCCCATTAATTATTTCACAAATAAATGAACATGTTACAATTCATACCTTACACACTATAATGACTATATCCCCATTATTTATTTAACAAATAAATGACCATGTTACAATTCATATCTTAAAATTTGAATTATTGTGTTCACATTAATTATTCTAAAACTAAATGACCATGTCACCACTCATATATTAGACATTGGAATGAATATGTTACCATAATTGGTTTCAAAACTAAATTTCCATGTCATTATTCATATCTTCAACATTCGAATGAGCATGTCCACATTATTTATTTAAAAAAAACATGACCATGTTACCATTCTAAACATATAATTATTTCAAAAACTAATTATCCAAATCAATTCCATTAGTAATTTAATAATTAGTTAAACACAAAATCTCTATTAGTTAAATAAAAAATTAACTAATCTTATCAAAAAAATAATTAATTCAATTAATTACAGAAATTCCCCGAGTCAATTCATCGATTTACTATTAAAAATTATTTCTTTACAAATTAAAAAATTATTTTATCACATAAATACACTTAAATAATTTCATAATTAGTTAAGTATGTCAATTCCATTAATTAATTCACTAATTAATTGATCAATTTACAAAAACTCAAAATCCCATAATTAATTACATAATTAATTATCTCATCCTAAAACCTCAATATATCATAATTAATTAATCAATTAATTATCTCCAATCAACAAAATCACTATCTCATAATTAATTTCACTATTAATTATATCAATATATAGTTCCAAAAATCCACAATTTCACATCTCATTAATTAATTGATTCCCCAATTTTATAAATTAACGAAGAAGAAATTCTAAATATATAATATAAATTATAAAATTATATACACATAAATTAAATATGGACTTTGAGATTTGAATTATATACCACTTACCTCGATTATTTGATGAGAGATCACCCAATGGAAATCCCCAAAACTTGAGCATCAAAATGATGTAGAAGGAGATTTTATTCTAAACCCCTAAATCATGATCGAACAAATCTAAATCCTTAAAATGTAGATATAGATATATAATACTAGATCTAGATCTAATTGAAACCGAAAGAATGACCTTTTATACAGTTATAGAATAAATGATTATGAATAGTGAACTGAGTGGGATAGGATCCACTACCTGGGAGGGGTGAAGATCTTCGATTATAGATTTAAATCGCAAAGAAAAATGGTCATATGACCTTTGAATCCATCTGGGTGGCTCTAGAATTGAGAGAAATTAGTTATTGGTTGAGATAGAGAATTGGGGGGGGGGGGGTATTACATATAGGTTCAATATTTTTTTAATAGTTATCAAGATATTAAAATATCATATGAGCTGTTTGCTACTCTGGGTGCAAAGATTCTCCTCCCCATAAGCCCTAACCGTGTTCCTCTTCTTGGGGGAGGGGTGTACAATTTCTCATATGTGGGTACATGGTTTGACAAACAGTGTAACCTCCATGAAAATCTCCACTATAAAGGTATTCATGGTTTTCTAGGATGGGGCATGTGGTTTGGACAATCCATGTGCCATCTGTGAACTTTCCCATTTCCTTCCAAAAATTCAAAATTTTACCCAAAACACCCCAAGGTAAAACAAAAATGAAAAGGCCTCAACACTAAGAAAATGATTACATGTAAAAGATCCCATGATATCTCTAGAAAATTTTGGGATCATTCATATAGGCTCTTCCCTCTTAAAAAATCATACCCTTGGGTCCTTAAAGAGAAATCCAAAGAAGGCATATCAAAGAGAAGAATTTTTTTAACAGATCTCTTTCTTTTTAAATATTATTTTAACACAATTAATTATATTATAAAAAATGAAATATAATAAAATCATTATCTAAAATATAATAAAATTTTATTATGTTTATTTCATAACCTTTAATCATATCATTTTTCATAAAATGGTGAATGAAACCATCATTCATGCATATGTTTAGTCTACTACATCCATCTAGAGATATGATTTATTTTATATTAACCTATTTCATAGTTAGTTTATATGATGAATTTAATGTGTATATATGTTTTTGTGGAATTATTTTTCTTCTTTAATTATAATATATTTTCTACCTTCTTAGCTTAAAATCCATTGGTGGATGATAATTCATTCATATATACGGGTGGATTACCACCACCACAAAGCGACATGAATCGATTTCCATTTCCATATTTCATGGTTGGTTATAAGGATAGATTTAATTAATATATAAGATATGAAAAAAATAATAATGATTCTATAAAGGTGAATCATAATATAAATTTACTTAATTACATCTATATAAAAGTGAAAACATCACTCATGTGTTCACGAAGATTATCATCTTAATGAAGTGATGTAATTAATTTGTCGTCACCAATTAATATGAATAGTTATATAATTTTATATAATTATTATATAGGATAATTATATAATTATTAATATTTGGTTTATGATGAATGAATGATCAAGGATTAAGGGCCATTACTATCAAACCAATGTAAGAATGTAAAATAGACCAATTTTCATAAGAATATTCATTTTACTGTAGAATTGTTAATAAAAGGATAGTTGAAAATTATAAGGGAATGGTACATAGTAAGTTAATGTAAATAATTTTTTAATATATTTATAATAAATCATTATTTATTATATATGATGTTTTAATGTACATGAGGAAAAAAATTACACGAGGTTAGGATTTCTCATCTTACTTTTATTTCCTAGAGACATATGCCATATTTCACACTTGATTAATTTATGTGTAGTATATAACACCCATGAATGCAGTTTAAGAAAATTCAAATTAATATTATGGGTATTTTAAAATCCATATTAATTTATCTCTTTAATGATATTTTTATATATAGATTATGAAATTGTTAAGGGTTTATGTTAAAATATTATTTCTTTTTAGTATTATCTATGATAAATTTTCATTGATTGAAATTATATGGTTCTGATCCCTTAAAAATAAAATATTTTCAACTCCTATATATACTTATGTAATTTTTATTTATTGGTTCCATTTCTCCCACATATTTATAAAAAATTATAAATAATTCTTGTAATGAAAAGCTGACATTATTTCCTCTTTTTTTGGAAAACATTTTCTTCCATGTTTATGATCTTAAAAATTGTTTCATATAATTTTTTACCTATACATGAAATATTTTAAAATGTTAATTTAATTAGATTTTACATTATTTAAAAATTAAAAAAGTAGATCATTTTAATGAAATTATTTCTCAAAAATATATTGTATACTTTTTAAAAAAGTGTGAAAAGAATTTTTTATTTTAAAATATATGATATAAATAGATTTTCCTACAATAGTGATCATTTTTATTAGAATATTACTTGACATGTATCAATTTTTATTTTCATGGAAAATAATTTTCTCAATTTTCTGAGAATTTTCAGTTAAAATTTTATCAAAATAAATAGATATTTTTCACATGTATTCAACGAAGAGGTTGAATGTTATTTTGAAGGAATTTTTCATTTATATAATGACCTTTAAGTAATTTTTTTCTTCATTAGGGATATGATCTTAGAATATGATACAATTTATTTATCTATGTGGATTTTGATGATGATGAATTATGGATGATTCTATGAAACATTTTTGTTTTCTCACAAGTGAATTAAGATATGATGATAACCTTTATGAAACCAATTTATCTTCCATGGGTTTTTCTATAATGAAATGATGAAATTTGTAAGAAATATTTTTCATTTTCATGTGTTATGATTTGTTATTATTATGAATGTATTATTATCTTGTGGAACATATATGTATGGTTTTAATTATGTGATGGGTGGGTTCAGAATTATATATCCATCCGATGTATTGGGTAAAGTCTTATATCTTAGGGGGTAATTATAAAAAATGATTTTATGTGTAGAATCCACTTTGGTAAAATGATAGGTATGCATGATCTACTATGATATGGAAAACATGTTGTGATTACTGATATTATATTATATAAGAAACAAGTTTTGATTTCTGCTTCAAAATAATATGATGGTCCTCATAGCTAAACATGTGATATGAAATGGTTTTTATGCATAAGATGGTTCCACAGTCTTATAAAATGTTGTTATTCCTATGAATTGAACTCATTTACAATGAAATTTTTTTTATGATTCCCTAATGATGTAATATGCTATTATTTTGTGCCAAAACTAAATATTATGACCAAAGAAATTCTTGGCATGATTTTCTATAAAAAAATCTCATGATTTCATTCCCTTATGTTCATGAAATGTTAATATATTATCATTGATTGATCTCTTACATGTTTAACCTTTCTAAGAATATAATCCCACCACTTTTTATGTTTTAATTTTCCCCATATTATGAACAAGGTTACTATATATGATGAGTCTATATGGGAACCTTATGTATTTAATTATTTTAGATATGATTAAGATTATACTTAAATAGGATGTTTATATATATTTTTACTAAGTATGATAATCCTTTATAGTAATGGGGTGTGTAATTTTATTAGACATATTTAATATTCATTTAAAATGATGTAATATATGTGTATGAAATGATTTGTTTTCCTCACACTCCAAGCCCTCATGCATTATATCCAAAATAGATGAGTGCCATTATCTTCTACTAGGGATCTCTAATTAGAATAAAACATGCCTCACCTTGATGGAGTCAGGTGTCTTTAGGAATTGAAAGAGTCATTCAATATTTTAAAACCCATTATTATACACATGAGGAAAGTTAATCCCCTGGAAAGGTATTGGTTTTTAATAAATTAAAACATAGGATTTATTTATATCCCAATATATAATTACACAAGTGTTTAACAGGGAAAACTATGTTTGGTAGGGTTTGTGATATGCAACTCTGAACCCAAATAAATAGTGATTATTTAAATATTACCATTTTAAACTAGAAATTAAATTTCATATATGATTAATATTAAATACATTATGGTTTATATATATATATATATATATATATATATCTGCATGTGTCCTACTCAACATAAATGTATTGATAAATCCTTATTAAATAATCATTGATTTTTTAGCAATTCCATTTTATTCATCTAAATATGTTTTCATCAAAAATGTTTTTTAATTCTTTTTGTAAGAAAATGTTATAATAAATTCATAGAACATTTATAAAATTTATTTTACTATATTAGATTAATTATTGACATTATCATATAAAATTTAACTTATGGTTAATTTTTTTTAGAAATTGTATATTTTTCATAGAATATTAAAAATATTATTTTTAAGTAAAATGGTCCTTTATTTTGAGAAATTAGGTAATAGAAAAGTTATAATGTTATTTTAATTTTATTTCAAGGTAACATAAGTGTTATATAGTAATATTTAATTTAATTAATTACATTTAAATCATCTTCATACCATATCTTGGTAGATGTTTTTTTGGATTAAAAACATATTTTTCTAAAAACTATTTTAGAATGCCAATGTTTCTGCATTATAAATAATTAAAATAACCACTAATATGAATATATTTAAATTAAATTTTATGATTAAATTTTAATATTTTTTAATTTAAATTAATATAATGAAGATCACAAGTTATATTTTTAAGGTAGAATAATGTTTTCAATGAAAAATTCATTATTTAGAAAACTGATTCCCAGAGTTCTTTCATGTTTTAATTTAAATAAAATTCTTCCACCTTTTTTATTTAATTTTTATAAAAAATGTAACGTTTTTTTGGAATTATTAGAATTTACATTACGTAATATGGTCATCTTAATTTTTGAACCGTATGAAAAGTAACTGTAGCAAATAATTATTATCATAGTAAAAGGAAAATTGATTAATTAAGGGTAAAAAATTTAATGAGGACTAGAAAAAAAACAAAACCCTAATAGTATTAATATATATATATATATGTTAATTTCAATACTATAATATCTATATTAGTTCTGTTACTTTATAAATTATTAAATAATAACTTTGATAAAAATATATTTTCGATATGTTAAAACATAAATTGTATTTTTGGTCAAATATAGTGTTAATGAATTTACACAATTTTTATAGTAATTCATAAATTTTTTAGATAAATTTTATTTAAAGAAAATTTTATTATTAAATAATATATATTAAATGTAAATAATTTTACGAAGTCAAAATATAATTTTTATTAGGGTTATAAAACATTTATTGTTAAAAAAACCAATATTTTTCAATAAATAATTATTTTAATTTAAAATTTATTTTTTCATATTTATAAAATTATTTTAATAAAAGTAATGTCATTTTTGGAATCGTAATGTCTAAATTAGCCAATTTTTATTTTTTCATGATTTTCAGAGATAGTTGAATTTTCAGATAAAAATTAAATATGGTATAAGTATATGGTGCATATTATAACATCATAATGACCCAAATGTATTTTAATAAAGACTATAAAAAGTATTCTTGACAAAATATATGTTTAAATTTAAAATAATAGGTTTTTGAGGTTATTTTATTAATTTTATAATATCTTTATGAATCCTATGAAACCTATATTATATTGTAAGATTAAAAACCATTTCTTTATAAAGTTGAATCTCTTCGACATCATCAAGGGTATTATTTTAATAATTTTTTCCATTTGAAATATAAAATAATGAAATTCACACTTATTTGGAGGAAACATGGGAAAACCATGGGAATATTTGTCTTTTATATTATTTTATTACATTTAGTCCAAAACATATGTTTGAGAAAACATAATGAACTCCCCTAAGTTTTCCTTTATAAAACCAAATAATATCCCATTCCCATTTACTAAAAAATAATTTAGTACATCCTTAATCATTAATTCCCTATATATAGACCTCCAAAGGTTCCCCCAAGCCCTCAGGAAGTTCCTCCCAATATTTTGGAATCACCCTCCGAAAGTAAGGGATCCCCCACTCTCCTTATAATTCATGAACCTCTTTTTTGTTATACATCCTAATTTCTAGTTTTTCTTATATTGGGTATATTTTTATACATCCCTATTACACCCTATTTATTTAAATGTTATTATAGAACACTTTCAACCACATTAAACTTTCCTATGAACCTTTATGTACACCTTTTATGATGCTATAATTGTCCGGCAATTTTCATTACAAAAAGTGAGGGACCTCTCCCAATTATTTTCTATTCAATCACCTTCTTTCTATCTTGACTTTTGAATCTAAATTTTTTATGTTATCATAAATTTATAAAAAAATATTTATGTTCCATATTATTTTTATTGAATGAGGGATCATTTACCCCTTTTAATTTTGATATTTACCCAATCCATCCTGAGGATGAAATTTTGCAAGGGACCATTTCATTCTCCTATTTATTCTAGAATCTTCCTCATTTAATTCCTTTTATTTTAAATTAATAATGTTTGGGCATGTTTCTAAAAATCCAACATACTTTTAATTTTATTTATAAATTATTAGAGGCCACATTCTCTCTCAGTAAAATATTTCATGAATCTTCAAGTACTATCATTATGCTACTAAAATTTCATAACCATTTCTCTATAAAAACCATTGTATTGTAAAAAACATTAGTATTTCCACTCAAGGGTATTAAACTTGAAAAAGAGATTCTTATTTATTGGAAAAATCCATTTATTTATTCCATACTCCATTATCATGGAATTAAATATGATGTAAAATGATTCTATGTTTAATGATCTATGTGGCACACCAATATATGTACATGATTTGAAAGTGACGAGTACACCCAGAATAATATAGAACTCCAATGGATTGGTATTTTTTTATCCTCATGAGACCCTATTTAATGTAATAGGGAGTAAACTTAATCCATCATGAGACCATTTCCACCATTTTATGATATCGTGGTGGTCAACATAGACCTATGTTAGGATATCATGTTTAAAGTTGTTTCCACATTTCCAAGATGCATTTTTTGTCATGATTTATCATGACTAACTGTTCATGTTCATGTTTCACACCAATTTTATGTTCCATTTTAATCCCTATATTCTAAAATTTAATAAATTCTTCATGGTATGCCATTTTTATTCCATTATTAGGTATTTTATCTAACCCCATTCTTATGTATGTCCCTAGGTTATCCCATAATGTTTTAAGGATGTTTCAATATTATGAACATGTTATGGAATTTTTCTATAATATATTTGCACCCCATTTTCATGATTTTATTCTATGTAACTAATTCCATATAAAACTAGACTTATCAATCTTATGGGGGGTATTATGTGTATTCCTATTTAGTAAATCAGGAATTCATGTGTAATAAAAAGAAGGGTTCTCATATCATTCTTCAAGGTTCTACTTCTCTTTCTTGAACATGGAAGGTTCTACACCTTGTTCCATAACTTAGACTATGTGCACAATTGAAATGATGAGATTTTTATCATCTTGAGGGTTCTACTATCATGGTTCATTGAAAACACCCTCTTGAGGATCCACATGATGTCTTTTAGGGGGGCATGGAACAATAAATAATCAGACAATGATACATAAGAACATGATACCGAAGAATAAATTATTACAATAAATAGATGAGTCAAACTAGAATTATAAATAGTTTTCTTAAAATAAATACTTTGATTAAATCACTTTAAATACAAAAAATCACTTTTCAAAACTACTATTCACTACTACAAAATTTAAAATATTCGTTATTTCCCATTATTAGTGATAATAAAAAATGATGATAAATGGGTGGTTTATCAGAACTAGATAGAAGAACTAAGAAATGTTATATTTATCAATAAAAAAAGATCTGGAAATATTTCCACATTTATGAGAGCTTTTTTGTAGCAATGGTAATATTTATATTTATCATCTCCTTTTCTACCACTGATGAGTGTGACCTTTGGTAACACCCCAAGTTTCTGCACATAAATTTAATATTTAATTCATGAAATTCTAAGTCTCTTCAAAACACTAATTTTATATAACCTTACAAGTAAACATTATTTTTCCAACTCTGTGATTTGATTTTCGAAAAACTGACATATATGGTTGCGTTTAGTAAGATATTTAGAGTCTAAAAAGACAAACATAATTTTTGGGGAATAGTAAAATAACCTTATGAATAGTAATATGGCCCTTATTATTAGTAAATCATATTATTATTTTATTGTCTTATGGTTTTAATAAAATGAGATCTTGAATAAATTTTCAAGGTGATATATAAAATGAATTAGAGTTTTAAAATTGTTATTTTTTGAATCAATTGTGATTTAATTTAAAAATTAAATTAATTATATTTATAAAATTATTTTCAAAAAACTGATTTCATTTATGAATTCTAAAAATCAAAAAATAGTTCTGGTGACTTCTTTATATTTTTCTGAAATATTAGAATTTTCAATTAATATTAAAATACAGTAATTTACCGTATATAACATTATTAGTTAATTTCATTATTACATGCATAATGGATGATGTAATTATGCATGTTTCTAACTCACATGAACATATTACTATTCTTGGTCACATGAATCAATACTATTGGTTGTCTTTTTCAAAATAATTAAATAATGACTAAAATAATGGGAAAACCCTCCTCTCCTCCACTATAACCCCCCTCACTCCAAATTCTCTTCACTCCTCTCATGCCTTGTTCCGTGCCTAAATTAAGACCAAATATCCTCCAATGCTCCCCCCCAAGTCCATCAAACTTTGGTTTCATAAAATACGAAAACCTCTACCCTAAGGAGGCTATCAATGAAAAAAACATCAAGTGGTAAACTCCTATTTTCATTTCATTTATTTAGAGTTCCTTTATTTCCTTTTTCTTTACTCAAACCAATTCATCAAAATGTTATAATAACTATGGTACCATAATTTAACAAGAATTTTGTTATGATAATGGAATAATTCATCATCATATCTCCATTCACCTTAATTTATTCTAGAAATGAAAACACCATCTGAGATGTGTTAATTTATCACATTCAAGGATGATAGGTTTTCAATTTCTATTACCATCTTCAATTTTGATCATGAAACCATTTTTATAGTTAATCTAGAAAATAATATATGTATTATAACTTATTTATGATTATGTAATCCTTTCACACACATGATATTAAGTTGTAAATCAAAATGAGTTTGTTGTGATCAAAAAAACTGCCAACTAAGCCAATCAATTGCCATTAAGGTTTTATATAAAGATTCATCTTCACTCCCAATAACCAATTAATTTTTATGACCATGTAATGTTCTGGTTTTTCAATAATAATGTACAACTTGTATTCTTTACAACCATTATCATTTTACATGTTTATCTATACATGAATATAAGTAAAATGATCATGAAAACAATGGAAGAAAATGCTCCCAAACAATGAAATTAAATCTGTTAACCCATCAAAAGGCAATGGATGTACCTAATGTGGTTATAACAAATCAATAACATGTATAGGAGGTTATGGAATAATTAATATATGAACCTAAATTTTATTATTCAGGTCTTTAAGATCATATGAGGAACACCTTCAGACTTAAGGTAAGGGTTTTCCACCCGGACCACCATTTTCATTCGAGTTACATTTATTATCTACATACATGAATCAAACTCTTATGTATTATTATGTACTCCGCATAAAATCTTTGTTAGTGTTATATATATTTTTACCAACCAGAATCCTTTTTTATATTATGGAGACCTACACATTTTTAAAGGAACTTTCAAAATTCATTCTGAAATATAATCCTTATTCAAGGGAATTTCTCAACTTCTTACCTATTTCTAAGGGAACACTATAATATATTTTTAGCAACCATTATATTTCTAAAATAATTAATTTTATTATGAAAATACTATCTTAATTAAGTTTTGGTTTTATGAAAATACTTTTCCAAATGAACTCCTCTTTTCAATGTAAAAGAGTATTTATCAAATAACTCGATAATTTTATAAGAGTATCATCATATTTTTCAACACTCTTGTTGATTCTTATGTATTATTGGGTCTAATATTTTATGATATCATATTCCATATTATATTGATTTTTTTGATCAATTTTATTGTGGATGGGCTATTTTGATATCGTTCATCTTAGAACTCATAATGGTTAGTGATTATTTCATAGATTGGGGAAAGATATTTACATCACATGTGTATATATTGTTTATGTTTATCCCCATTAATAAAAGGAATTAATTGGACTTATTTTTTGATGTGTGGGGCATGTTATATCCCCTTAATTAATTGGTAGGTCTCTTGAGAAAAATAGATATGGACTTTGCTGAGGCCTTTCTCATTTTTAGATATGGTTTTTGTTGAGGCCTTAATAATTTTTAGATGTCTTGGATGAGGCCTAAACGGTTTGATCCAGAATGTCTGGCATATGAAATTACCTCATTATGAAGATATAAATTGATAGATCATGATTTTATTTGACTAGTATAATACCCATGATTATGTTTTATTATGGAAATGTTTACTCAAATCATATTCCTACCATATTATGTTCATGTTTATATTTAAAGGCACATGTTTTCAGTTATTCAACATGATGAATTTTTATGTTATCTTCTGCTGTAATGTTTACCCTTACTAAGCAACTGATATTAACCTTTATTATGTTTCATTTTTACAATACATAAATAGGTGTATTAGATTGAATTTAAGAGATAATATTAAAGTAGTGGATGTTCCCAATGGAACATTTCTGTTGTTTTTTCATTTCAAGTTATAATGTTGAACTTATGTATGTATCTTGTTTCCAAATATACTAAACTATTTTTTCCTTCAAGATATGACGTTTTTTTAATCATTCCAATGTAATGTAATAAGGCACCAACTCTGGGAAATGGGGGTCGAGTCTTTATAGTTGGTTTAGAGGATTTATTAGAAAACATGGAAACTAGATCTAGAAAACGTAGATTAGAGAACAAAACCCTAATATAGTCTTTGAGAATAAACATACAAGAAAATCCTGGAATTTTGGTAAGAGATAGATTATGTGGATATTTCTAGAAACTAAATCATTGTCTGGATACTACAAGTGGAATTCGTTCAGGCACATATGTAATTTGGAGTGAAAACTCCAAAAAGGAGTTTTGAGCTTGACCTAGGGTATCATGGTACACAAAAATGGGTCTTACTATGCACTTGGTTTGACACTCCTGTGAGATATGGTTAAGATAGTTCAAATTTTATTTAAAATCCATTATAATGTTTTTAAATTTAAAATTTTCCTCAAATAAACCATGTTAATGATTATGATAAAAGTTATGCTAAGTATTTTTCTACATTGAGATTATAAATTTTGATTCATAACCTAATATAGTGTATGTAATTATTTAGAAATGGAACCTAGTGTAATGAATGGAAACCAGATGAATATGTGTATCCCGTGTGGGGATTTTCCTCCGATGCAAGATAATAATGTTGGATCTGGTGTTGAAAATTTATATCTATACTAGTATAGCTGACTCGGGTTATGAACAATAACCTTACCCATAGGGAGTATTCAGATACAAAAAATAGAGGAGCTATGCTGAACCTATTTATGTGACAAGATCCTCCATCATTTAATGGGACTACAAACCCATTTGGAGTAGAGTAGTGGATAAGTTCATTAGAGAAGATATTTCTTGCATTTGGATGTAATGAAAGAGAGAAAGTTGTAAGGGATTTTTATCATCTATCAGAAGATGAAAAATAATGGCGGTCTTTAATTCAAAACTATAAATGAGGAGGAAAAAATTGTATAAATATAATGGATGGATTTTAAGGAATTCTTCTTAGAAAAATACTTTACTCTTGAGAAGCGAGCCGATATGGAATGAAAATTTGTGAATCTGAGGTAAAAGGAGTGTGAGAATGTTGCAAAGTATAAAGTTAACTTCACAAGAATAGTAATAGACACTTTAGACTACATACACAATCCAAGGAGAAATACTGATTGAATATTTTATGGTTTAAATCCATTCCTCTAAAGGGCCTTAGTCTCCCAAAGTTTCTCAGTATATGAAGATATAGTCTCCTTTGAAATCAATATAGAAATGGAATTCCTTAAGTATTATGATTTGAAGGGAAATAAAGAGAATAATAGGGCTAATAAAAACACTAGAAAATGAATTAAGAAAATGAGGATTAAGGTAAGAGTTGAATTTCCATCGTATGATAATTGTGGAAGGAAACACCTCGGTGCCAACTTAAAAAGAAAAAGGGGTTTTCTAAAAGTGTGGATAGAAAGGGCATAAAGATAGTGATTTAAAGTGGGAAAAATAATCTAATAATATTTATTGGAATAATTGTGTGGATATGATACACCATGATAATTATTGTACAAAGCGTTAAGGAAACGTTCCACATAAAAGGTCAAGGGAGCAGGGACAAGCTTATACGATCAAAACTGCTGATATTGAAGTTCCTCATGATGTGGTGGCATGTACTCTAATCATTTCCTCAAACCTAGACAATGATTTATTTAATTCTGTATCATCATATTTTTTATATCTTCCCAGCTTTACAAGAAAATTAGAAATGTTCAATTTTATTTGATAAAGGAGTTTTCTTTCAAAATTCATAGGGGGTGTATCATTGAAAAAAATTTATCGATCATTCCCCCTCAGAACACATAAACCTGCTTTAGTTTATAACCTTATCATCATACCCATGATTTAATTTGATATAATCCTTGGTATGAGTTGTCATTCACATAATGATGCAAAGATATATTACAAGAAGTGGGAAGTTACGATTTTTAAGAATGGTGTAGAATTCCTTATCTTTAGAGAAGAAACATCATCATCTAGCTATTATCTAGATCCACCCTAGTAGCACAACATAATGAAATTCTTGGTGATGATGAGAATGAAATATATATGGGTGAGGAATGAAAAATTCAAATTGAGGATGTAACTATTTTACAATAATATATTTATATTTGTTTTAGAGGATTTACCTAGACGTCCTCCAAATCAAGAAGTTGAATTTTAAATTGATTTAATTCCTGATTCAAGACCTATATCAAAGACTCCTTATAGAATGGAAACTATGGAATTAGTATAACTGAGGAAACAACTAGAATAATTGAGTGATAAAGGATTTATTCACCCTAGTGTTTCTCCATAGGAATCCCTTGTTCTTTTATTTAAGAAGAAAGATAGATCTATGAGGTTGTGTATTGACTACATAGAGATCAATGATATAACAATAAAGAAAAAATATATCCTACCTCACATTGATGACCTATTTGATTAACTTCATGGAGCCCAATATTTTTCGATGATAGAACTCTAATATGGATATCATCAGTTTTGAGTAATGAAGGAAGATATTCTAAAGACAGTGTTTCGAAACAGGTATGGGAATTACGAGCTTACAATATTTACTTTTAAACTGACTAATGCATCATCTATCTTTATAGATCTATGGAATAGAGTTTTAAAGGAATATCTTGATTAATTTTTTGTGGTGTTTATTGATGATATCTTGGTGTACTCCAAAATCTGTGAAGATCATGAAAATCACTTGCACACTATTATGAAGAATATTAAAATAAATAAATTATATGGGAAGTTTAGCAAGTGTGAATTTCGGCTTCAATCAGTTTACCTTTTTAGACACATTGTCTCTAAATATTAAATATATGTTGATCCTTTGAAGACAAAGGCTGATCAAGAATGGAAAACTCTAACGAACATAACTGAGGTATAAAGTTTTATTAGTTTAGCAGGTTATTATCTATCTTTCATTCATAACTTCACCCTTTTGCCAACCTAATGACCAAGATTACACAAAAAGGGGTTAAGTTCATATAGAAAAAATAACATGATGACTATTTCAAGGAATTGAAGAGGAGATTGGTGAATGATCTGATCCTAACTATACCATTGGGGAATGATGGGTTTGTGATATATAGTGGTGCATCAATGAAAGAACATGGTTGTGTCCTTATGAAGAATGATAAAGTTATTGCCTACTCATTAAGGTAGTTAAAAATTCATGAAAAAAACTATCATACTCATGATATTTAGTTAGCTACTATGATCTTTGATCTAAAAATATGGAGACACTATCACTATGGTGAAAGTTGTTAGATATATACGGATCATAGGAGCTTGAAATATATCTTCTCACAGAAATAACTCGACACGAGGCAAAGTCAATGGCTTGAACAACTCAAGGATTATGATTGTTCAATACACTAATTCATAGGAAAGTAAAATAAGGTAGCTAATGCATTGATCAGAAAGGATCATGGAGTTCTAAACAAAATGAGGATTGACAATGATCCTTCGTACATGGAGCTAGTTAGGATGGATATGGTAATTTTAAAAGGAGGTCAAAATAACTACTTTTTCAAATGGTTTTCCAACCATCATTATTAAAAAGAATTAGAACTTCATATTATAATGACAATAATATTGAAAATAAAGTTAATGTTGTAAATGATGGGATGTTGGTTTACTTCGTGAGTGAAGATGGGATTCTGAAATTTAGGAAGATGTTATGTGTTCCCTCTATACCTAAGCTGAAAAGGGAGTTATTAGATGATGCCCATAGCTCGAATATCTCTATACACCTTGGTAGAAATAAAATGTATTCAGATTTGAAGGAACATTTATGGTGGGAAAACATGAAGTGGGAAGTTGCTGATTATATATCATGATGTTTAGTCTGTAAATAATTGAAGGCCGAACGACAACATCATAGAGGAGTCATGCAACCTATACCTATTTCTACATTGAAATAGGATGACATCACCATGGATTTGTTTCACTGGATTACCCAAAATTCCAATGAAGAATGATGTGATATGGTTAACTATTGATCGACATAATAAATCTTCACATTTCCTCACTATAAGGGAGGATATCAATTTGCGCTCCGATCACAAATCAGTATCAATGAAGTTGTGAGACTTTATAGAGCACCTTCTCCAATAGTGTCTGATCACTGTCCTTCATTTACATTGAAATTATGAAAATGTATTTTGAATGCTTTGGACCTTGAGTTTTGTTTGAGTACTACCTTCCATCCTCAAACAGATGGTAAATCTAAAAAAACAATCCATACTTTAGAAGACTTGTTGAGATCATGCTCACATTATTTTAATGGTATGTAGGATCAGTATATACCTTCGGTGGAGTTTTCCAACAATAATAGTTTCCATTCAAGTATTCAAATGGAACCATATATAGCATTGTATGGAAAGATATGTCATACACTAAATTGTTGGGATGATGTTAGAGAAAGGAAGCTTGTGGTCCTAGAGCTTGTATTGGAAACAATAGTGATGGTAAAGACTATTCAAGGCCATGTCAAAGTAGCTCAATGTTAACAAAAAACTTTATGCTGATAATCGAAGGAAATATTTGGCATTTAAAGTTGGAGACCATGTTTTCTTAAAAGTATCTACATGGAAGGGTGTTATAATATTTGGGAATAAAGGGAAATTGTGCCCTAGGTAAATAGGAACTTTTGAAATTCCAGAGAGAATTGGAGCTATTTCATATTGTTTGGCTATGCCAACAAGCCTGTCTAAAGTACAAAATATGTTCCATGTCTCATTACTAAGAACGTATATGCCAGACCCAACACATGTCCCCACTTATGAAGGGATAGAATTGGAACCTGAAATATCTTACTACGAAGAGCCTATCTAGATTATGGATACTAATGGAAAAGTATTGAGGAATCAGATGACTCGACAGGTAAGGATACGTTGGAAAAATCATAAAATCAAAGAGGTAACATGGGAGCCTAAGGATATTATGATGACGAACTGCCCAAATCTTTTTGTGAGGTAACATTTTGGTAATTTTGAGGAAGAAAGTTTTGTAAGGAGGGGATAATGTAACACACCAATATTCTGCACATAAATTTAATATTCAATGCATGAAACACTATGTCTCTATAAAACACTAGTTTGTTATAACCTAGCCAGTAAACATAATTTCCCACCCATGTGATTTGAATTTTTGAAAAATGACATGCACAGGTGCGTTCTCTAAGATATTTAGATTCTGATAAGACAAACATAATTTTGGGTGAATAGAAACATACCCTTATGAATAGTAATATGAATAGTTATATGACCCTTATGAATAATAAATCATATTATTATTTTATTTTCATATGGTTGTAATAAAATGAGATCTTGAATAATTTTTCAAGAAGATATAAAATGAATTATAGTGTTAAAATTGTTATTTTTTGAATAAATTATGATTTTAATTAAAAAATAGATTAATAATATTAGATTTTTTTTTCAAAAAATGTATTTAATTTTTTAATTCTACATGTCGATAAATGGTTAGGGTTAATTTTTGAGATTTCTCTAAAATAATCTAATTTTTTATTAATATTAAAATACGGTAATTTATTGTACATAAATATTATTAGGTAAATTCACTATTTGTAGAATCATGGATGAAGTAAGCACACTTGGTTAAAAATCACATGCACATATTACTATTATTGGTCAGAATAATCAATACTATTGATTGTATTTGGAAAAGTAATTAAATAATGTGTAAAATAACGGGAAAACCATCCTTTCCTCCACTAACCCCCCCTCAATCCCTCTCCTCTTCACTCCTCTAAATCCTTGTGCCTTGTCTAAATTTTGAAAAAAATATATTCCCATGGTCTTCCCGCATGTCTAGCATCATTTCATTTCATAATAATACCAAAACCTATTCCCTAAAGTGGCTCTCAAGGAAGATAACTTCAAGAGGCAAATTCCATTTTTCATTTCCTTTATTTCAAGTTCCTTTTTTTCTTTCTAAAATCATTTCCTCCAAGTGTTATGATAACTACATTAAATTTAATTTAATTTAATATTTTTAGGATAATGTAATAATTCATCATCATCTCTCCTTTCCCCTTATTTTATGCAAGAAATGTATAGACTATTCGAGATGTGTTAATTAATCGCATTCAAGGATGACATGTTTTCAATTTCTATTACAATCTTTAATTCTGGACACAAAACCATTTTCATGGTTGAACCAGACTATAATATATATATTATAACTTATTTAATGTTATGGAATCATTTTTTACACATGATATTAATTTATAAATCAAAATGAGTTCGTTGTGATAAAAAAACCTCCAAGTAACCCAAACAATTGCCATTAATGTTTTATATAGTGATTAATCTTCACTCCCAATAACCAAATGAATTTTATAACCATGAAATATTATTTTTGTTCACTAATAAAATACAAATTATATCCTGTAAAACCTTTCTCATTCTACATTTTTATCCATACATGAATATATGTAAACTGATCATGAAAATCAAGGAAGAAAACGCTCCCAAACAATGAAAATGAATCTCTTAACCCTTCAAAAGTTCATGAATGAACCTAATATGGTTATAATATATCAATTAAATTTAGAGGAGGTTCTAGAATCATTTATTTATGAACCAAAATTTTGTTATTCTGGTCATTAAGATCAAGTTAGTAACACCTTCAGACTTATGGTAAGGTATTTCCACCATAACATCTATTTTTAATTCGGTTAGTTTTATTATCTACTGACCTCAATAAAATTATTCTCTATTATTATGCACTCCTCATATATTCCGTGTGAGTGTTATATATATTTTTACCAAAAATAATCCTAATTTATTTTATGGGGAGTTGCACATTTTAAAAGGAATGTTAAAAATTCTTTCCGAAATACAAGCCCGATTAAAGTGAATTTCTCAAAATCATACCTATTTTCAATGGAACACCATAATCTATTTTTTTCCATAATTATGTTTCTAAAATTACTCTATTTATTATAAAAATATTTTCTTACTTCGGTTATATTTTTATACATAGAACTTTCGAAAAAAACTCTTCTTTTCAAAGTAAAAGAGTATTTATCTGAAGAATTACTTGATGATTTTATAAGAGTATCTTCATTTGTTTCAACACTCATGTTGATTCTTATATATTTTTGTGTCCAATATTTTATTATATCATATTAAATATTATATTGAATGGTTTAGGGTCAATTTTACTATAGGTGTGATATTTTGATACCATTCATCTTACTACTCAGAATGGTTAGTGATTACGGTATAGATTGGGGAAAATTATTTTTATCTCATGTGTATATGTTATTTATGTTTATACCCATTAATATGAGTAATGAATTAGGCTTATTATGTGATGGGAGGTTACCTCTATATCCACTATATGCATCAGTAGGTCTCATGAGATCAATATATATGGACTTGGTCGAGTCCTTTCCCATTTTTAGATATGGATTTGGCTGATGCCTTAATCATTTTTAGATGTCTTGGACGAGGCCATGACAACATGTTTCAGAGTGTCTGGAATATTAATTTCCCTAATTATGAAGATAGTAATACATATTTCATAAGGTTTTTCGACTAGTATAATACCCATTATTATGTTTTATTATGGAAATATTTACTCAAAACATATTCCTACCATATTATGTTCAAGTTTATTTTTAAAGGGATGCGTTTTCAATTATTCACCATACCTAATGTTTATGTTTTATTCCGCTGTAATGTTCACCCTTACTGAGCATCTGAGCCCACCCCTTCTTATTTTTTTATTTTTCCCAAGACATGAAATAGTATATTATGATTGACTTATGGGGATAATCTTAGAGTGGTGGATGTTCCTTTGGGATATGAATTTCTAATAATCATGCCAATGTAATGTAATAAGACACCGTATTTGGACAACTAGTGTTAAGTCTGTACAACATTTTTAGTGCATATTCCAGTACTGAAAAAAGGGGTTATATTATCAAAAATAAAATTTCATATTGAAATATATTAATATTAATATATATAATTTTATTTAATTTATTTAAATAATCATAAAAATTTATTTATATATAATATTTCAAATATATTTTGTTAAAAATGGTTAATATTTTAATTAAAAATTAATATCAATTAAAAATATTAACTAATTTATATTAATATAAATTTAATAACATCTTTTTATATCAATGGCATTTGTTTTTTAAATTTAACATATTTATAAAATAATAAATCTTTATTTACTAATTAAAAGTATTGACTAATGTATTTACACTAAATATGTCATATAATAATTTGAAAAGTAAATAATTAATTAAATTTTAACGAAATAGACAAAAAAATTAGTAAATTATAAATGTTATCATTTTAGATTTTAATTTATCAATATTTAATATTTAATATATATTATGTTTTTAATAATTAAATTTTATTCAAATTTTATATGTTTAATTAGTATATACAATTTATTAACTTTTAATATATATATATAAATTAATTAATATTATTATTTATTTCAATAATTAATTTTTAATATTAGGTAATTTATTTATATTTTATTTTCTTGTATTATATTTTTTGAAAATTTTCTATTTTTTATAATTATTTATACAATTTTTTGTTTAACACTTATTATTTTTAATATATTTATAATTTACAACATTAATAAATTTATTCATTTTAATTTTTAAATATATTCATTTGTATATGTTTTTTAATTTAGATTATTAATAAAAATTATTAGTTTTAAATATTTTATAAATCTATTAATTTTTTAATTAAATTTCACTCATTTTAACAAGTCATTAATTTAATATTATTTATTAATTGAAACTATTTTGTTTTTTCTCATTTTTTTATATTTTATTTATTTTTAATATTTATTTGTTTCATATTTTTTTAATTTATCCAAATTGAATATTATTTTATACATGATAATTTGTTAGAATATTTAATATATTTATTATTGAAATGTATTCCTCTTGATATATATATATATATATATATTTATATATTTATAAATATATAATCTTTCATTAATTATAATTTATATAACATTTTATATTTTTTTACATTCATTAAGTAATATATTTAACGAAAAATGGTTTATAATTAAAAATTTATATTAATTGAAAATATTTAATAATTAGTATCCACTAATAGACATTTACAATGCATATTATATAAATGTCATTTTTCTTTTTAAATTTAACATATATCAAACTTGTGTTATATATATATATATATATTAATTTTTGTTGCGGGATCTAATTCTACAAGTTACAGTTCTAGTTCCGTTTTGACTTCCTAGCCTTCACCTGTCCACATTTAGTCTGCCGTCTGTTGATTCTTGCCAAAGCAAACCAAATTTGTGCCTAAGGCCATCATGATCCAGATCTGCCCTAGATTTTTTATTTGTCGTGATCATTGTTTCTCACTGTGGGGTCTCACTGCTGTGGGATCTGAGTCCGCGGGTTATAGTTCCAGATCTGTCGTGACATGCATGCTTCTCACTAGAGGCCACCAGTTCTACGTTGTAGGACCATAGTTGTCAAGAGTGGTCCGTGTCTGTGGGTTAATATTGTTTGTCCACCTATTGTGGGTTTGATCATTATTGACCCACTACCCAATCCTTTTTTTGAAGGAAGATTATACTAAATCCTTTCTAGGTCTGTCGTAGTTTTATTCATATAGGCATTATGAATCTTCTTGAAGATCATCCCATACTGATGTTAGTCCAGGGTGTTTGTGACCAGATGTTTGCGGTGTTACGACTATTTCTTTTGGTGGAAAAATTTTCGGTACTGATGGGGAGTTAAAGCACTAATTCTTGGTCTAAAATGGTTCAGATGTTCCTCCCATCCATCATAAAGATATTGTTTCTCATGTCAAGGAAGATTTGTTTACTATTGGAGAGAGTTTTAAATAGGTGTACACTTCATAATTGCTCATCTTATTCTAACAAGGGGTTTCATCCCATTGGAAATTGAGGGCTTAACTGAGAGGATCTCAGTAACCTTAGGGTTATCATAATAGATGTTTGTTTCATTTGGGGCACATATTCTTTCATATTCTCTTACCCTCTGATGAGTTGAAGATGTGGGAATGGGAATTTTGATCGAATTCCCTCAAACTAGGTAGTATTCATATCTGTGAATGGGATAGGAACATTAATCATTTTGAAGTGGTTCAGTCTTCTAAATTAACTATGGGTATGGGTATATGTTTTTGAAATCATTTTATGGAATCCTAAGATATATATTATATCAAAATGTTAATTTTGTTTCCAAAAAATTCGAAAAATAAATGGACATAGAGAGATTTGGACTGTTTTCTCACTTTTTGGAAGAATTTTATCTGAATTACACATTGGTGGGTCATGTTATTCTATCCACTGATGACGATGAGCTTGATTTTCGAAATTTGTATGAAAAAATGACAAAGTTGTTTCTGGAGTGCAAGGTACTTGGACATAAATTTATATTTTTAGGAAATCTGTAGTCTGTGATTTTTTCTCTCTACATGTTCATGGAACTAAGTTGTGTATAAAGAAAAATAAAAATGAAGCTGGCCATGTTGGTGGGCGTGAAAATTCCTAGGTTAAACAACCTCAAATGATAATATTGGTAATGGATAGATTATGCTCGCACCTAATTTGCAAGAGGACACGTTGTTGGTGGATGTTGCTACTAAAAAGGACTGTACAAGGGATCTTGATCCAGTGTTGGAGACTCCTGAAAATAGAAGGTCATAGGCTGAACGACTAGCTTATGGGGTGAACTAGACGACTTGACACAAGGCAAGTGGTGGAAGGGGTATATCTCTTATAGAAAGTCAGTGCACTGGTAAGAAGAAATTATAGTCAGGTATTTTTTCTGGAGATTAGAATGTATGAGAGGGAAGTTTGGATCAGGTTGCTAAAAAATACATTGTGATTATTAGTAGAAATTTTCTGATAAGAATCCATCACATGTCATGGATAGAATGAAGTTGATTAAGAATGATATTAGTGTCCAATCTGAGGGATCTGATGCTCTAAGAGTCATTAATGACTCTTTGGAACAATCTCTCACTAAACATAAATGGGATTGGCAGCAAACGAGATCATTAAAGAGAGGTTGGGATACAAGAAACTATGGATGAGGACGTAGTAGAGATGAATGGGTTGGGAGTATCAAGTCTACCAGGACTACTTCAAAGGATTTCGTGCTGGAGAAGATCAATCTCAGGAAAAAGTACTCTGTGCTTTTTAGTCAGAAGAATTATTAGTCATAATGGGTCTTTGTTGATGATATTTCTGTTTATGATTATGGGGATGACCCTCATTCAACCCATTTTTATTTTTCTTTTCTGGATGCGAATATTTCCTTTACTGTTCTCATCCTCTCTCTGTCTCATTTTTGTCTTTTATTTTTAAATAAATTTAATTAGTAGGATCAAGTGCGCTTGGCTCCTAAACCTTTCTGATATATATATATATATATATATATATATTAATTTCACACACACATATATGTAATTAATGGACCTTTATATGGAAACACACAAACACCCATAATATTTTTGTAATTTATTCAATTTTTAATATTATGTTATAATTTTATTTATTATCATAATATATTTAATATATTATGTTTTAATCATTAAATTTTTTTTCATATATTTATTTAATATATTCTATTAATAACTTCTTAATATTTTTTTATAACTAATTAATTTTTAATATTATTTCTTCATTAATAGTATTTGTTTTTTAATTTTTTTTTAAATTTTGAATATTTATTCATTTAACATTTTGTTAATTTTGTCCCTTTTTAATATTTATTTATACATTTTAATTCATTCAAATTTTTTGTTTTTAAAATGATAGAAATATATATAAAAAATATGTATTCATTTTAATTTTAACATATATTCATTTTTAATTTTTTAAATAGTTTTTTAATTGTTTTTTTACATGAGGGGGGAGCCTCCTTAATTGAAAATAAATCATGAAATACTATTTTGAAAAATTGGGTAAGAAGTAACCCATTTCAAAAAAGATGGAATATGTGAATAAAACAAGCTTGGAGGATAGACAAGGTTATTAATATTCATTATAATTAATAAAACTTGTTCATTTTTTAATAATTTATTAATCTATTGATTTTTTAAATATTAAATTTCTATAATTTTTAACATTCATTCCTTTAATATTATTTAAAATTAGTCTTTCAATAATAATGTCGATTAAATTATATAATTTTTATAATATATTAATCTTTAAGATTTATTTGTTTATTTTTGTAATTTATTCATTTTTAATATTAATTTAAATTTATTCATTCATTAACATTTACTATTTTCAATATGGTTGTAATATACCTATTTAATATGTATTCATATTCATATTAATATATATTCATTTTATATTTTTAATAATTCAAAGAATTATTAAATATTATACATTTTTTAAATTATTTTAATTCTATTCATTTATAGTTATTAAATTTTAATAATTTAATACATTCATGAATATAATATTAGTTATTGGTTAATAATGTTAATGATTTTTTTTATTTTTATAGTTTATTTGATTTTAATATATATTTTTATGATATTATAATGTATTTTAATTAGTTTTTATTTATTCTTTAAAAAAGTGCTAACAAAATGTGGGTTTATTACCATTATGATAAAGATGACTCATAAATACAATTTTTGTCATCACATTTTGTAAATCACTAATAAATCCCTTTCTGGTGTTTTAAATTCAACTATAATAGTACCCAAATCCCTCATATAGTTCAATCTCTCACAGAACTGGACCTCTGATGCCACTCATCGAACTACTCAGATGAATCAACTATATAAAAATGAAGGTGTGTAATTCTTTGTAATCCATTTTAGTCAGTCTCGAATTGTAAAAAAAATTATGTCTTATTTTCTTGTGTACCATACCATCCTACTCCCTTTAACCTAATGATACCATTTTGTTGTGACCTAATATAAAAAATAAATACTATCAGGTTATCGATTACCCTTGTTTAATGCATGCAATTCATTCATGGATTTTTTGTTCCAATAATATTTAAAAAGGTTTCTAAAACTCATGATTAGATGTTTTAATTTTTCAATTATAGAAATCTATGTTCCATGTTTTTATTAAAAAATTTCAACTTTAGAATAAATTTAAAATCTTAGACTCTCCCCGTAATTTGTGAATCTTTTATAAAAATTACTTTTAATTTTATGGTCAAAATACTCTAAATTAATGAGTGTGTGGGTTTTTAATATGATTCTAAATATAAATCAAAATTTTTTTCAATTGGAAAATAAAATAAATAATATATATTATAAAAAATATTTGAATCAAAATAAAAAAAACAGTGATCTTCTTCATAACCCCGGACAAAAAATAAAAAATTGAGAGTGAGAATTTTATCATTAAGTCCCAATCAAAATATTTTTTCTTATGAGTGAAAATAGTTGATCTATTTTGTCTCTCAAGGAGTTTTCTGATTTATTTCCTTGTCACATAAAATATTATTTGATTCACTGTAAATAGAAATGTTTTTATTAAATTTTTTTTGATGTAAATCAAAATGGTGAGTTTAATTGGAAAATGAGTTTGAAAATAGTGGGTTTTTTAGAATGAAAAATTAGTGAATGAGTGAAAGAGGGTCAAAATGGGAAGAATTCAACATTTGAGAAATATAAGGACCACATTTAGATTAGTAACCTCAACAAAGTTCAAGCTATGAGGCTCCTCTTTTGAATAGTCAAGAAGATTTCCTTTTATAATTTATTTTCAATATTTAATACATTTTTATGAACTAAGCACTAATATGGTTAAAATACAAGAGGTTATTTACCATAATAACAATTATAATTATACTTCACTTATTAATATTATTTAGGTAACCAATGATCATTGTTAAGAAGATTTCAATGGAATACTAAATATGTTCACAACTTATACTGAGTTTTGAGAAAATAAAATTATTTATAAATATTTAAAACCATTCTAATTCATTTCCTGAATTCTCAAAATAGAATTCAATATTTAATAAAATTTCAGTCATACATATTCAAACAAAATAAGGTAAGGGAAAAAATAATTACATTATTTAGGAACATAATAATAGACAAAAATGGTTCAACAAAATGTAAACAATCTTAAAACTAAGTATATAAAAGTATATAAAAGATAGTTGAATATTTCAATTTAGCTCAATCATTTATATATTAGTAGAGGTTTATCCATTACTAAACAAAAAAACTTTTATTCTTTCTATTATTAATTTTTTTTTTCATTGATTCTTTGAGTTTCCAAAGTGAGTATATATTTTTTCTATGAAAAATAATCAATTTTTTAGAAGTATCAATAAATTTATCCATTCAACTTGAATATTCTAAAATTATTTAATACAGAGGTTTTATATATTTAAACAAAAATATGTTCAGTGATAAACATATATATATAATTATATATTTATAGTAAAATTATGAAACTTTATTTTCATATCATTGAATATATATTATATTATATACACATCTTATGAGTATTTAGTTATTTTTTAAACAAATTGAATATTGTAGAACATAATAATATGTATACGAATCGAACAAGGATGGATGTTCATCATATGTAAAAAGAGTATGAGATGGAGTTAATGACTTCATCATGTTTTCAATAGAGAATGCATATAACCCTTATCAAATCATTTTTTTGTGATTATATTGTTGTTTTTCAAGTGGAATTGTAACACCCCGGGTAAATAAAGAGTATGATATTTTCAAATTTATCCATATTTGTGAATATAATATTAATATGACTTTAAATGGGATGCTATTCTCGATGGCGTACCCAACACGCAACAACGAGTTTCTTAGGAATCTTACGTTGCACTCTAATAATAAAATAATATTATTTTAAATGGTAGTTAACGCCTAGTCGTTGTAATGGCGGGAATGAACAGAACTAACTAAAAAATGATTATATATTTTTTTCAAATATTTTTACTTTTATCAATAAATGTTAGATGATTAAAAATTCAAATGAATCCATTTTTTTTATCGTAAACATTCTAATATTCTTTAAAAGGTCAATTAACCGCCTTTTGATGGAGAACCCCTTTTAAATACACTTTTTGAAAATTTTATAATCTCTATTTTCAAGATAAACATATTATTTATGATTGGGACATTGAAATTTACCTTGGGTTAATTTTTTGTATTTTTCTGACAATGTTCATTTTTTAATGAATAGTAAAAAATACTGCATTTTACATCAAAACTGCTTTTTCATATAATATAATTATATGGTTATATTATCTTTTTAATTTCTTTTAAAGTATAATTAGAATATATTTTTACCATTTAATTCAATGATTTTCATTGGTATTAATTTTACTTTGGAATTAGGCATAAACAAGTGCCAAACTTTTCATAAATATTATTTCTAAAAAACTCGTTATTTTTTTTGACAATGGGAATTATTTTTTAAATTAATTATTTCAATTTATGTGTTTGGAATTTGGTAAAATGGATTACATATTTTGAATCAGAAGGTCCAAATTATGTAACTAAGACTCTTTTGTTTTTGGACTTTATGAATAGTAACGACGGTAATTATCTTTAATTATCTTGATTACGGAGTAATCTGGTAGATAAAGATAATAAAATAATATCATAATAATAAAAAATTACCACAAAATGTGTCCTAAGGCTACTGGTTGTCTCTTGGCCGACCATGGTATTCCTTGTGCCAAACTTGGGGGCCCCATGGAATCACTTTTGTGAGAAAGTGACTTTTTATCTTTTTATTTTTAAAGAATGTTAAATGTAACAAAGAATGTATCACCTAAGTAAAATATTTTTAATTTTGTCTACATAAATGATCTTTTGGACTATAAATATTCATTGGAAATATAACAAGCTTTCCTACATCATAGTATTTTTTTATAATTTTTAAACATTAAATAAATTAAATTATTTATGACATAATGATGATGCAGTGATGACCTCATTATTTAACGATTTAAATAAAATGGAAATATAATGTAACATCTAAGACCTACACATGTCCAAAACCTATTTTATGGGTGTATTTCTAACCATTATCACCTTATCCACTAATTATATCAATGTGGGACGTTTTAAATCCGAAACTCATTTTCAAATAAAGTAACATTTGCTTACTTTCCAAGAGTGCCCCTCCTCTCCTCTTATAAAAGGCCCCCACCTCTACCTCTTTACCCACACTTCCAAAGCCTTTGGCTCGGCCAACCCCTGACCATTTTGTCTCTCCACATCCCTCTATAACTCCTTGAAGCCTAAATTTGGACATAATCCTTTCCAAGGAAGCCTTTGAGCTCAAATCAAAGGAAGTTACCCGATTTAAAGGTAATGTCTTCACTTGAGTCCTTTTGTTTTATTTTGCTTCTCCAACCCCATAAACTCCTTTAATTCATTTCTTTTGTAACAAATCCAGTATAATAAATATACTAGGATGTCTTTATAAAAATTATTCGATCTAAACTTACAGACACCTACATATAATGGTTAATGAACATACTATTTCCGTGGATGGCGAATTTCTGCCTCCCGAAATGATGATTGTTCAAAATTATTTTAACACCTTAAAAGGTGGAAATTAAGATGTCACTATATTTATATATGATATATAATATGTTTATGTTTTACTTAAGCTTCTGTATTTTTAATTTATGGCATACTTTTATGGTATCTATTATGGGTAAACACGATATCTTCATTTAAGGAAGTGCGGACTACATCCCCCTCAAAGTGATTTGATTCGTTAATACCATATGTGGTATGTATAAAGGATATATTTAATGATATTATATATTATACCATACTGGAATTAAAATACTATTATTTATCATTATGTTTTAATTCCATTAAATATGAAATAGAAATGGATGTAGCGTTCATGCGTACGTACGGCTTACCGTCTTCATGAACGGTACATTTCATTTCTTATCTCAAAATTTTATGTACTGTTATAAGTACGTATATATAATGGATATATATGTAATATATTACATCTAAATTATTGATATCATTCTGGAATTATAACACACACATATATATATATATATATCTCATTTTGTTTTAATTCCATTAATATGACAAAAAAATGAAAGTAGCGTCCATGCATACGTACGGCCTACCGTCTCCATTAATGGTGCTTTTAATTTATCTCCAAATGCTATGGAATGGTATAAAATGAACATATACTGGATATATATGATATTTAAAACATCAATACTGTTCTGGATATTATGTACCTATAACTACATGGAAAATTATTTTCCAACAAGTTCAATTTTTGACTCATGTACCAAACATCGACAAAAACGTCTGATATGAACTAATATTATTAACCAATTATTATAACATTAAAATATGTGATATTAACTGAATAATAATATTTATAGGAGGTCCTTAAGAAATTATAAATTGACCAAAGTTTATTATTTAGGAATATAAAGAAACTAACAAGACAAGTTGGACTTGAGGTAAGGGATCCTACTCCTCTCTTTCTTTTTAAGTACACTCTTTTATGTCATTCCTTTTAAGATAATATTTCTTATGATTGGGATGTTATTTTATATTAATCATACTTTACTTATTATTTTCATATGATGAGATACCCTATTTTCTCTCATCAATCCATTTTTGGAAGTTTTGAGTGGCGCCGTTAGGCTGCCGAATTTTCGTAAGAGATCTATTCTCTCTCTTTCTTTTCAAGTACTCTCCTTTATGTCACTTCTTTTAAGATCCTCTTTGTTATGTTGGGGGATGTTATTTTATATTAATCATTAGTTACATTTTATTGTAATATGATGAGAGACCCTATTTGATCTCATCAATCCATTTTCGGAAGTTTTATGTGGCGCCGATAGGCTGCCGAGTTTTCGTAAGGGATTTTTAATCTCACTTTTATTCCCGTGAGATTTGTGCTACATTTTCCACCATTTCCATTGAGTGGTATATGTACTTCCCATTATTCTAATATTTGTGTAATATACTTTAGTTTATGAGTATTTACATCAATGTTGTATTGTCCTTCTTTCATGGGGTGTATGTTTCGAAAGATACCCAAGTCGGTAAGGGAACCTTTCACCCTCCTCTTTTTAAAAGACTTATTTTGTTGGATCTTTTAATTTACATATTGTAATGTTGGGATATGTTTTTATATATCCTTATTGATGTAAATTTTATGTCCAAGTTATGAGATAACCTTTATCTCTCTCATCAACTCTTTTTCTAAAATTTTATGTGACGCCGTTAGGCTGTCGAATTTTACCAAGGGAACTTCTTACCCCAATTTCGATTTTTTTGGGTTCAACATGTAGTTATTGGATATGTCATCCTTTGAATATGTGTGAATGACCTTTGATTGTTTTACACTAAATATCCACTTATATTGGGTGTATTTTTATTTGTCACACACAATTATGAGATTGATTTGCCCTTGATTTAAGGATACCTTCTTTATTATGGATTTCATCTCATTTTACATTTCTATTGAGACTTCATTGTTTTTATGCACTAGTTCACTCTTATATGGTGTATATACTGTCCTTTGGAATATTATATCATGAATCCCTCTATTCTCATGATATTATAATGTGCTAATTAAATTTTATTCCTCAATTATTGTATTCAAGTGTTTCCCATTTTGTTAAAAAAACTTTAAATAAAATATCGTTTTAAATGTTTTAATGATTTATTCTTATAAATATTTCTCATTAATATCCATGTTTTAAAAATGGTTTTAAGGATTTATTTATATGGATATTAATGGTTTAAAATGTTAAAAGCTTCAAAGTGTTATGGGACACTTTGTTTCCAAAATCTCTTTATTAAATGTTTTATATGGTTTTGAAAATGGTTTTTAGAATGGATTCATTATTTCAATATCTTAAAATGTTATATTGTTATTACAATGTGGGAATGTTATCTTTTTTTGGGCTTAGGTTATGTTCTATGATTATGTTATGGTTCTTGGGCATTGTTTATGAATACTGGTGGTTCCGTGATAAACTATGGGCGGGTGAGCACGATATAGCTCTCCAATGCATTGGATAACGCGAAGGAGTGAAACGTTAAGGTTTCTCCGAAGAGATTTAGGGAATATAATATGGTGGGTATTCCAAACGTAACCAAGAGGGTTACTCCCTACGTAAGAATGTTATGAATTCCTCAAGTTACCTTTTATGTCTTATGATTTCTATGATTTGATGAGGTATGTTAAAGTGCCTATGTTTTATGGGTAAAGTATGATTTCATTATTATGTACATATGAACTCATGTTTCCTTTCCATATTTTTTATATCCCTTACTGAGCTTTTTATGCTCATCCCAAGTTTTTGAAATGTTTTTCACAGGTCAAGGGAAGGGTACAGGATATGATGATAGTGTCAAGGAAGTGTCAAGAAAGAATCCATGTTTTATTTTAAATATGTTTCCGTTGAGGGGAAAATGAATACTATCTTTTATGTAACCACTTTGTGTAAATGTGGAATATAATGCAAGTTTTATGATCAAATACTCTAAAACTCTAAACCTGAAAAGATCCTCAATGTGTAATCTTGTAATAACTCAAGATTAAGTAAGGTTTAAGGATGGGGCCTTATATTTGGTATCAAAGGTCGGTTTAGATAACTTTAGAGGTTAGGGTATCCTCTAATCATAAGTGAAATTAACATAATGGTTAGGATTTCAGAAAGAGTCCTAGTTTTAGATAAAGTGAATGAGTAAGTATATAATAGTGTTTATCTTCCTAATTAGTACATGATGGTTCTGTTGATATACTCACACTGACCTTTCTGTTTTTAGTGAATGGATGGATCTAGCAGGCACCAAAGAGACAACAGGTATGAAGGAAACTGTGGCGGTTCTCTATTTAAGATACTAGAAAAAATGGGGGATTCAATGAGTAAACTCATGGTTGTTCTAAACCAACTATCAAGGAGTCATGATCAACCACTTGAACCTTTGTATGTTCTGTAATGCATCATGTATGAGATGACCAATCGATGTGGAAGTTCAGGTAACAATTATAAAGGTAACCATTAGAGTTTATATGATCCTTACTTTTGAGGTAATTATGGGTTATTATATGATATGCTGGAAAATGAAAGGAATGAGATAAACTTGTGGTTAAAATATGTTATGATTATTTTTGAAGATTTTATCTCTTTTTGGGGAATGTTTTAAAATTATATAGTTTTGGAAAAAGGACAACACGCAGACCGCGTGACAACCCATCGCGTCGGACAAAGCTGCGGGAATCGAACCCACAATCAAAGTGCAACTGGTATTTATCGCCTACCACTGGACTACGTGAAGTCCCTGGTTAGTTTTACTGATTATTTTTAGTTATATGATTTTATGAATTAAGAGTAAGTTGATTTTGGGTTATCTATGGAAATTTATTAACCTATCATGGAGGATATGTGATTAGGTTAATTACTTTTCAATACGAGACATTAAGAGCAAATGATGTTGTTTGGAGATAAATGTTACAATTTAACTTGGAATACTATGTGACCAAATCCTTCAAATATTTGGGTTTCAATCTTATTTTTGTTTACTTTGAATAATTTTATGGACAAATTGTTTATTGGACGGTCCTCTTTGAACTTTGGATTTTGTTGGACAAATTTTGGAGATTAAGAATAGATTTTCTTTTTATAAAGGGTTATCCTTTTCTGGATTATCTGATCTTGTACTAATATTTTTGGTTTTGGTTTTGGTTAAAGTATAAAGACATGGGAAGTATATAGTTATCTTTGTTGGATTAGGTGATTCTCTAGATGTTGATTATAGTACTCTTAATGTGAACAAGTCTTCCTAAATACTCTTCTTTTGGAGAAAATATGAGTTTGTGTTGAAAGTCAACATGATAAGTGATTATGTTTACTTATTAATAAATTCCTCAATAAAAAGTAAATTAAAACAAAAATATTGTCTATTAACTTTTCTTACTGGGGAACCGAATACCGTTTAACCCATCACAAGTTTGTGATTTTCCTATGGTTAACTTTCTCCTAAACATGTTTTCTATCACTCTCCATCAGAACATGACCCTTTGTTTTTTCCTCCATGTACATATTTTCATAATTGGAATTCTAGTATGGGTTAACTCGGGTGACCTTTGTACTTATCTTTCTTTATTTTAAAGTGATTGTATTACTGACTGTTGTTCCAATGTGGGATTTTCAATGAAGTTTCCAAGCCCAATTTTAAAATTGTGAGGACGCAATTCCCAAAAGGGGGGAAGGATGTAACACCCCAGGTAAATAAAGAGTATGACATTTTCACATTTATCCATATTTGTGAATATAATATTAATATGACTTTAAAGGGTATGCTATGCTCTATGGTTTACCCAACACGCAACACCGAGTTTCTTGGGAATCTTACGTTGCACTCTAATAATAAAATAATATTATTTTAAATGGTAGTTAACGCCTAGACGTTGTAATGGAGGGAATGAATAGAACTAACTACAAAATGATTATATATGTTTGTCAAATATTTTTACTTTTTTCAATAAATGTTAGAGGATTAAAAATTCAAATGAATCCAGTTTTTAAGCGTAAACATTCTAATATTCTTTAAAAGGTCAATTAACCACCTTTTGATGGAGAACCCCTTTTAAATACAATTTTTGACAATTTTATAAGATCTATTTTTCAAGATAAACATATTATTTATGATTGGGACATTGAAATTTACCTTGGGTTAATTTTTTGAATTTTTCTGACAATGTTCATTTTTCAATGAATAGTGAAAAATACTGCATTTTACATCAAAACTGCTTTTTCATATAATTTAATTATATGGTTATATTATCTTTTTAATTTGTTTTAAAGTGTAATTAGAATATATTTTTACCATTTAATTCAATGATGTTCATTGGTATTAATTTCACTTTAGAATTAGGCATAAACAAGTGCCAAACTTTTCATAAATATTGTTTCTAAAAAACCCACTATTTGTTTTGACAACGGGAATTATTTTTTAAATTAATTAATTCAATTTATGTGTTTGTAATTTGGTAAAATGGATTACATATTTGGAATCATAAGGTACAGATTATGTAATTAAGACTCTTTTGTTTTTGGACTTTATGAATAGTAACAACGGTAATTATCTTTAATTATCTTGATTAAGGAGTAATCGGGTAGATAGAGATAATAAAATAATATCCTAATAATAAAAAATGACCACAACATGTGTCCTAAGGCTACTGGTTGTCTCATGGACGACCATGGTATGCCTTGTGCCAAACTTGGGGGCCCCATGGAATCACTTTTGTGAGAAAGTGACTTTTTATCTTTTTATTTTTAAAGAATGTTAAATGTAATAAAGAATGTATCACCTAAGTAAAATATTTTTAATTTTGCCTACATAAATGATCTTTTGGACTAGAAATATTCATTGGAAAGATAAAAATATTTCCTACATCATCGTTTTTGTTTTATAATTTTTAGACATTAAATGAATTAAATTATTTATGACATCATGATGATGCAGCGATGACCTCATTATTTAACGATTTAAATAAAAAGGAAAGATAATGTAAAATATAAGACCTAAAAATGTCCAAAACCTATTGGATGGGTGTATTTTGAACCCTTATAACCTTATACACTAATTATATTAATGTGGGACCTTTTAAATCTGAAACTCATTTTCAAATAAAGTAACATTTGCTTACTTTCCAAGAGTGCCCCTCCTCTTCTCTTATAAAAGGCCCCCACCTCTACCTCTTTACCCACACTTCCAAAGCCTTTGGCTTGGCCAAACCCTGCCCATTTTGTCTCTACACATCACTCTCTAACTCCTTGAAACCTTACTTTGGGCATAATCCATTCCAAGGAAGCCTTTGAGCTCAAATCAAAGGAAGTTACCCGATTTAAAGGTAATGTATTCACTTGAGTCCTTTTGTTTTATTTTGCTTCTCCAACCCCCTAAAATCTTTTTATTCATTTCTTTTGTAACAAATCTAGTATCATACATATACTAGGATGTTGTTATAGGAAGGATTCGAGCTACACTAATAGACACCTACATCTAATGGTTAAACAATATACTGTTTCCGTGGATGGTGAATTTCTGCCTCCCGAAATGATGATTGTTCAACATTATTTTAACACCTTCAAAGGTGGCCATTAAGATGTCACTATATTTATATATGATATATAATATTTTTATGTTTTACCTAAGCTTCTGTATTTTTAATTTATGGCATACCTTTATGGTTTCCATTATGGGTAAACACGATATCTTCATTTAAGGTAGTGCGGACTACTGCCCCCTCAAAGTGATTTGATTCGTTAATACCATATGTGGTACGTATAAAGGATATATTTAATGATATTATATATGATACCATACTGGAATTAAAATACTATTATTTATCATTATGTTTTAATTCTATTAAATATGAAATAGAAATGGAAGTAGCGTTCATGCGTACGTACGGCTTACCGTCTCCATGAACGGTACGTTTCATTTCTTATCTCAAAATGATATGTACTATTATAAGTACATAAATATAATAGATATATATGTAATATATTACATCTAAATTATTTATATCATTCTGGAATTATAACATATATATATATATATATCTCATTTTGTTTTAATTCCATTAATATGACAAAAAAATGAAAGTAGCATTCATGCGTACGTACGGCCTACCGTCTCCATGAACGGTGCTTTTAATTTATCTCCAAATGCTATGGAATGGTATAAAATGAACATATAGTGGATATATATATATGATGTTTAAAACATCTATACTATTCTTGATATTATGTACCTATAACTACATGGAAAATTATTTTCCAACAAGTTCAATTTTTGACTCATGTACCAAACATCGACAAAAACGTCTGATATGAAATAATATTATTAACCAATTATTATAACATTAAAATATGTGATATGAACTGAATAATAATATTTATAGGAGTTCCTCAAGAAATTATAAATTTACCAAAGTTTATTATTTAGGAATATAATGAAACGAACAAGACAAGTTGGACTTGAGGTAAGGGATCCTACTCCTCTCTTTCTTTTTAAGTACACTCTTTTATTTCATTCCTTTTAAGCTCATCTTTCTTATGATTGGTATGTTATTTTATATTAATCCTAATTTAATTCTTATGTTCATATGATGAGAGACACTATTTTCTCTCATCAATCCATTTTTGGATGTTTTGAGTGGCGCCGTTAGGCTGCCATATTTTCGTAAGAGATCTAACCTCTCTCTTTCTTTTCAAGTACTCTCCTTTATGTCACTTCTTTTAAGCTCCTCTTTGTTATGTTGGGGGATGTTCTTTTATATTAATCTTTCTGTACATTTTATTTTAATATGATGAGAGACCCTATTTGATCTCATCAATCCATTTTCAGAAGTTTTATGTGGCGCCGATAGGCTGCTGAGTTTTCGTAAGGGATTTTTCATCTCACTTTTATTCCCATGAGATTTGTGCTCCATTTGCCACAATTTACTTTTAGTGGTATATGTACTGCCCATTATTCTACTATTTGTTTAATATAATTTCGTTTATGAGTATTTACATCAATGTTGTATTGTCCTTCTTTCATGGGGTGTATGTTTCAAAAGATACCCAAGTCGGTAAGGGAACCTTTCACCCTCCTCTTTTTAAAATACTTCTTTTGTTGGGTTTTTTAATTTACATATTGTAATGTTGGGATGTGATCTTCTATATAATTATTGATTTAAATTTTATGTCCAAGTGATGAGATACCCTTTATCTCTCTCATCAACTCTTTTTATAAAATTTTATGTGACGTCGTTAGGCTGTCAAATTTTACCAAGGGAACTTCTTAACCCAATTTCGATTTCTTTGGGTTCAACATGTAGTTATTGGATATGTCATCCTTTTAATATGTGTGAATGACCTTTTATTGTTTTACACTCAATATCCACTTATATTGGGTTTATTTATATTTGTCACACATAATTATGAGATTGATTTACCCTTGATTTAAGGATACCTTCTTTATTATGGATTTCATCTCATTTTACATTTCTATTGAGACATCATTGTTTTTATGCACCAGTTCACTCTTATATGGTGTATATACTGTCCTTTGGAATATTATATCATGAATTCGTTTATTCTCATGATATTATAATATCCTAATTAAATGTTATTCCTCAATTATTGTATTCAAGTGTTTCTCATTTTGTTAAAAACACTTTAACTAAAATATCGTTGTAAATGTTATAATGATTTATTCTTATAAATATTTCTCATTAATATACATGTTTTCAAAATGGTTTTAAGGATTTATTTATATGGATATCAATGGTTTAAAATGTTAAAAGATTCAAAGTGTTATGGGACACTTTGATTCAAAAATATCTTTATTAAATGTTTTATATGGTTTTGAAAATGGTTTTTAGAATGGATTCATTATTTCAATATTTTAAAATGTTATATTATTATTATAATGTGGGAATGTTATCTTTTATTGTGCTTAGGTTATGTTTTATGATTATGTTATGGTTCTTGGGAATTTTTTATAAACACGGGTGGTTCCGTGATAAACTAAGGGCAGGTGAGCCCGATATAGCTCTCCAATGCATTAGGTAACGCGAAGGAGTGAAACGTTAAGGTTTCTCCGAAGAGATTTAGGGAATATACTATGGTGGGTATTCCAAACGTAACCAAGAGGGTTACTCCCTACATAATAATGTTATGAATGCCTCAAGTTACCTTTTATGTATTATGATTTCTATGATTTGATGAGGTATGTTAAAGTCCCTATGTTTTATGGGTAAAGTATGATTTCATTCTTATGTACATATGAACTCATGTTTCCTTTCCATATTTTTTATATCCCTTACTGAGCTTTTTATGCTCATCCCAAGTTTTTGAAATGTTTTTCACAGGTCAAGGGAAGGGTACATGATATCATGATAGTGTCAAAGAAGTGTCAAGAAAGAATCCATGTTTTATTTTAAATATGTTTCCGTTGAGGGAAAAAATGAATACTATATTTTATGTAACCACTTTGTGTAAATGTGGAATGTAATGAAAGTTTTATGATATAATTCTCTAAAACTCTAAACCTGAAAAGATCCTCAATGTGTAATCTTGTAACAACTCAATATTAAGTAAGTTTTACGGCTGGGGCCTTATAGGAATTCATCCAAACAAGTTGGAAGAACATTTGATTTATCATGGAATAGATTCAAGATATTAATACTAGAATAAACATAAGGGAAACACAATGGAAAAACTTGATGGAATGATACTACAATTTAAAGATCATTTGGAAAGAACTATAGACTAAATTATTATGGAGACCATGGGAAACAAATGACTGTTATCTCAAGATGACATTTGAAATTTTCCAAATTTGTTTTAGAACTTAAATAGTTGTGCAAAGAGACCATTTTATACCATATTTTTAAAATATATAATCTTTTGATCTATATTGAAGTTATATAATTTGAAATATGGTAGCAGATATAGTGATACAAAATTTAAATAACTACATTGTTTCTTGAATGATATGTGACCATAGTAAAATGAGCTTACTTATCATACTTTTGTTTATAAATAAATGATATGTCAAGTTGGTATGATTTCTAAAAAATACAAGCATATCTAATTGATTTTATATTTTTGAAAATGACCAATAATATAGATACTCATGCTTCTCATATGAGGATAGTATATCATTTTAGATGAATTTTCAATATATTACAAAAAAACCTAGAGGGCTATAATAGTTTATTTCCTTTGCAAAACATGGAACACAATCTTCTTAATTTGGTGAAATATCTTCAATTTCTCCAACAAATATCATCCCCTTTGGTACTCTTCACAAACATACTCTACATAATCCATTCTTTATAACCTAGTGAATGTGACTAGTCATGAGAATTGTATCTTGAAGAGGGGGATGGGGTGAATAAGTGGTAAGTTTTCTTTTATATTCCCTAGCACATGAAACAACCATTTCCTCATATTGAATATTTCATTTCCACCTGAAAAATATTCCATCACACATCCATAAGAATATAAGAATTTATAATGATAATAATTAAATAAGAATAAGTATGTACTTGGTATAGTTTGGAAATTATCTAGATCCACAGAATCTACTTGCAAACAATCCCTGGATGTGGAATACAATGAGTAGGACATACCCTTTCACTCGTGTAGCACTTTGAAAACAATCCAATATTTCATGTGCTTCTCCTAGAAAAAATGATGTAATACAGTTTTATTAACAACACATGTTACCTATGCTTCTTTATAAACATCCCCAAATTTATTATTTTGAAATAAATTCATCAATTTCTTACCCAGAATCTTGTAAGAACTTCAAGGACATTGATATAAAAATCCAATTTGATTTCTAGTCTGCTTTACCCAATCTGATTATCCTTGTCCAATTCTTCTAATCTAATTTCCCAATACGAAAAATATATCCTGGTTAGAATACAATTGAGTAAATTTAGAACACTTCTTCTCAATCGGAAAATCCCAATATGAAAATACCAATATGATTATCTAACCCGATATGATGACAAACAGAATACGATGAAAAGTATAATATGGTAGTCAGCTGAATACAATGATCAACTGAATACGATGATCAGATGAAAATCTTTCTTTTTTCTCTCTCTTATCATTTCACTCCTATCTAATGAAACTTCTTCAATAAATAAAAATACATAAACTTCTTATCCTATCTCTAAAATTCCTTTGCACTCTGTCTTTTCTCCTCTTCAATATGAACAATACATCATTCATAAAGTATAATGTACTTTTTCCTTTTAAAGGTGACCGAGAAGTGGTTTTTACGGGAATGTGAAATGGTTTCCTACTTAACTGAATTTTCCAAAATCTTGATTTCCTTTGAATTTCTCGTGCATTTATGATTCTTCAACACTTCTCAATTCTTCTCATTTCTTCTTGATCTTTCTTGAATCTTCTATCAATATTAATCTCTCTATCAGACTTTCTTTTCAAACACCAGTCCAAATATAATTTCCCATTCCATTTTTCTCAATCATATTTCTTCATTATGATGCTTTTAACCAATTATATATATATGAAGAAATAGGCAGGTTTCATTTTTTTTTCAAAATCCATTCTAATTCCTCATTATGATGCTCTATACCAATTATGGAAAACATGCATCTTCTTGTAATTTCAATCTAACCCTCGACAACAAATCAAGTTATTTCCTTCATATCTTCTCTTAATACCCTTGAATGAAGTGATTCAGTCACATATACTTCTTCTTCTCTTTATAAAGATTAATTTTCATCAATTATGATACGATGGATATTAACCCAATTCAAAATCAAGATATTTTAAAACAAATCAGAGTTTATATTTTCCTTTTGAATATGATACCATTGACTTCTCATAAACAAACAATTTCTACATCTGGTGAATACGATGAAATACTATATATGATGGACTAGTTTCAGTAGATTAGGTTTTAGAAACTTCATCAAATCACAAAATTGTGCATGTATCATGACCTCCTACCTGACATGGAATAAATTGAGGATGAATTTCCGCATCGTCTAACATTCAACAAAAATTATTGTAACTTCCCATCTTTTCAGCATCTTCTTACTCTTCCAGTAACATATTTCTTTACTTCTAAGCCTGAATGCGATTGTATAAAAAACAAATGACCTGAACACAATAGACGTGATTATGGTCGTCATGATTATGATCATCATGACTACGATCAGGTTAATTATGAATTCCAGCTTCTTTTATCTTTCCATCGAGATACGATCAATCTAAATATGATTGAAAACATATATTTCACCCTCATTTCTTTCATAAATATTTCATTTCATATTTTCCAAATACATTTGATTTATGAGAACTCAGTGACCAGAAAAACATCATCACATTTAAAATCAAAGTCATGTAGATTCCAAATATTCTCCATTATGATCACTTATTCCCCACTATATACATAGTGAATCCAATGAACCATTACTTCTAGCAATATCCATCCTCAATATGATTAAACTACTCAAGCATTGTGAGTCTGATTTCACAAATATGAAGGTCATTATGATTTTCACTGAATAAAAAGTTCAATGATTTTTCTTTCTTCTAATTTCTTCTAAAACATCCTCGAAAGGAAAATGAAATACATAAAAAATGTCCACCTTCATCATAATCTTGTTCTTAAAAATATCCCACTTTTTATATTATTTTTGTAAACCATGTTTCATAAATTCTGTAACCTTCTATTCTCAAGTAGTGTATTACTTATCAATAATTCTACACATATGTTAGCTAACTCATTGTAGGAAACAAGAATCATTGATAGAAAAATGATGTTGTCCAAGAGAATTGATTATAAAAACTTCATCATATTTTCACCTTTCTGGGATACTAATGTTTTTCCTACAACAACACCAATAAAGGGATAGAATAGTTCACAAACTTAAAATGTTGTATTCAGAGCCTACCGACAACCCCCCCCCCCCTTTGAAATGTATTAAAGAAGATATATTTTGGAAAATATTTAATTCCCCCTCTTAAAAACACTATCAAAATGTAAGATGAGATAGGGGAAAAACACATTCCTCATCCTTGAGGAGAAAGAGATTGGACGCCCATGTTCAACCCCAATTTAGAAAAGGATTCATTCGGTAAAGGATTTAGGAAAATGTTTGGAACTTGTTCTGATGTAGGAACATACTCCAACTTCAGTTCACTATTCTCCACATGCTCATGGATAAAATGATAATTTATATCAATATGTTTTGAAAGATAATGTTGAACTGGATTCCTGGATAGATTTATTGTAACTTTATTATCACAATAGAAGAGTAAGGGTAACATCACTTCAACAAGTAAATATTTAATTGAGTTTTTGTCCACATAATTTTGGTAGTGGAATGAGTGGAAGTTACATACTCATATTCATCTATAATAAAAATTACTAAATTCAATTTATTGAAATTCTAACTAGCACAATTATTTCTTAGAAAGAATACTCCACCAGATGTATATCTTCTATCCTCAACATTTCATTCATAATTAGTATCTGAATACCAAAATAAATCATTACTTTCTGAACTGTCATACCTGATTCTGTAATCTTTTGGGCCTTTGATATATCTAATAATTATTCTCCCAGCAAGTAAATGTGATTCTTCAGGAGCACTTTGAAATGTAGCACATAAAGTAATAGCATAAACAATGTTGTGTCATATTGTAGTCAAATACAAAAATCTTCCAATAATCATCCAAGATTATTTCTGATCAACTTTTTTTCCTTCACCATATTTTTTTAAAAATATTTCCTATTGAAATTGATGTTGAAACAAGTTTTGAGTTTTCCATATTGAACGATTTAAGGAGTTACGTAGAATAATTTTCCTGAGAAAGAAAAATGTGTTTCTACTTTTGTAAAATATATAACCCAATAAATTATTTCATTTATCCCAACAAGGAAATATCAAAAAAATTCATATCTTCAGTAAATAATTCCCAACTTCTTTCATTATTCCATGAAATGATAGTGTCTTAAACATGAATAATTACGATGAGAAAATACTTATGACTTCTTTTGATATAAAAATTGTTATCAACTCATCCTTTCTTAAAACTCAACTTTCTTAAGAAAGTATCCAATTTGGAATACCATAACCTTATATCTCTTTTTATCCCATACAATGACTTCTTTAATCAATATACATAAATTTAATTTTTCCCAAATAATATCCACCGGGTTTTTCAATGTAAATTTCCTCATCAGGATCACCATTCAAGACTTGAGATTTAACATCAATTTGATGTTATTGTGAACTCATTGTGAAAATATAATAATAAATATTATGATTGTTTCTAATATTGAAAATGGATAAAAGGTTTCATTAAAACCAATACATTCAATTTGAGAATAACCTTTACACACTAATCTGTCTTTTTTTCTTATCACTTCACCTTATTTATTCAGATTGTTTTGGGAAAACCATTTTGTACCAATAATGTTATTGTTTTCTTATTTGGGTATAAATTTACATGTATAATTATTTTCAATCTGATCCAGATCTTCATTCTTGGCATGAACACTTTCCAGATACTAAAAATAATCTTTTACATCATTCAACTCCAGTTTTTCATACAAAGAAGTGTGTGTGATAGAATTTTTTGTTCTTATTTATTTGAACCTTTTGATGTTGATCCCCATTTATATTCTAATATTATACTTTCTTCCTTGTACTAGGATGGGATTTTTAGTGTCTTCCTCATCATTGGAAATAGCTGAGTTCTATTATTCTCTTTGAGTAGGATTATAATTGTCTGTATCTTTATAAGAATTGTTATAAAAACATTCCTTCTCAACATCCTTATCTACAAGGATATTATTATCTTATTATACCTTTTTAATTAATTTCACATCTACAGAATCAAAAATTCTTCCTATTTCTTTGTTAAAACATATGTATCATCTTCCTTCTAGAGCATAGCAAAGAAATATTCCATCACCACCTTTATGCTCAATCATTCCTTAGTTTCCACCTTTATTCTCTATAATACATGGACTCTAAAAAACTATTAAGTGTTTCATAATTAAATTTTTCCCATAAAACACTTAATATTGAGTCTTCTATTAATTTGGCATGTAGAAACAAATTTTTGTAATTTGAATAGTACTGCTCATGGCATGCCTCTGAGAGTAATGAGAAAGACCATGTTCAATTAACGTAGTTCTACCCATTTATGTTAGGCTTTTATTATTTCATTCAAGATCCCAATTTTTTTGAGGAGTGCATAGGGAACTATACTCAGGATGAATTCAATGATACTACTGATAACATTCAAACTCGTCACTTTTGTATCCACCATTATTTTCAGTTCTCAACTTCTTCACTAAAGACTCACATTCCTTTTCAAGTTTCATTATGGGAATTTTTCACATTTTCGAAGCATCTGACTTATTTTTCATATACAAAATACAAGTAATGATTTTAAAATCATAAATGAATTTGATTAAGTACTTATCTACATTTTTTGATTTTTTTCTCATCGGCTCAAAAATATCAGAATGAATAAGCTCCATGGGTTGTTTAAAACAAATCTCATTTTTATTATGTATTGAGTTTGTAATCATTCCGTTATAGAAAATAATGTAACAAAAATATCTTATTCTTTGAAAATAAGGAATGTCTCATACACTATTCCACTTTGATAACATTCTCATATTTCTTTAATAGATGTTCCCCATCTTTTCATTCTACAATTGATTCTCTTACACCATACTCAAGTAACAATAATTTTGTGCTTCACCAACCTAAAATTATTTTCCTTTTATATGTTAGCCTCATATAAAAATCTTGCCATCTTAATCAATCCTTAAAAAACATATATTTTTCTGAAGATAAATTTTTTCCCTCATCAAAAAATTATAAATCAACTATAAAAGTTTGTTTCAACTCATCCACATATAAGGCTTTCTTGGATATAAATGTTTCATTTTCAATGACGACTGATCTAACACCTTTGATTCTCAGAGATTCATCATTGAAAAATTTCATTGTTCCTTATTTAAAATATTTCACATTCTTAAAAAAATTCAAGTCCCCTACCATATGGGAATAACACAAAATATCAATAATCCATGGTCATTCTCCTTTTGTAGCTTTTAGAGTGGTTTCAACCACAAGAGAATTTTATTCATCTTTTTTTTCTTCACATTCATCTTCTAAGAATTGTTAAGAATATTTTTCTATATAGATAAAAAAACAAGACATAAATTTTCAAGGTGATCAGGTTGTTCCCATCTTTCAAAAATATATTACAATGGTTTGAACCAATTTCCAATTCTTACACTATCATATCAGATTTCTTTAAAACAAAAATTTTTAACTTCATTCTTTATAGATATTGACTCCCCCTCAACCATTTCCTTCCAGAACCTATGGAATAATAGTTATGTTTTTGGTTGAACAAACAAATATTAGCCATACCTCTGAATCCACCACAATACTAGCAATATCTAAATAATGAGTATTTTTCTATGAAACTTCCATACTGACCGGAATTTTAAACATGTTTCTCAGTAACCTTCATGTCCATATTTTTTGATCCACCATCCTTTATTTAATCATTCATAATATTTTTTTTAATTTATTGGAACCTGTAGTATTGGAAACTTTTACATATTAAGAATGTTTGAAAAAAAATCAAGACTAATGGTATTTTATAACTTCAGAATTCTCAACTTTTTTTGTAATGACCACGTGCATAACTTTCCCAGTATTCTACTTGTTAGAAATAATTTCATATTTCTTCTCAACCTTTGAAGGTAATTTTTTTATCCTTCTCAAGTTTCTCATTTTTAGAACTCTCACCAACATCAAAAATAGAGTTTTTGATACTTTTATTTCTCTATTAATATTTAAAAAAATTTGGTGAATAAGTTCCAACTCTTTTTCTTTTTCCTTAAACTTTACCTCTATATGATCATTACGATTATTTTATTCCTTAATATATCCCTTCATATCATCAATTTGATTCACCAGGTTCACCTTCTCATTAATGAAACATTTTTTATTTCTCATTGAGGACCATTTATCTTCCAACATTTTATTTTTCTTCTCAATACTTTTGATCTTTCTCAGAAATTATTTTAATTCTTCTTCCAAATGAAATTAATGTTGTTTTTTTTCTTCTTCAAATCTACTGCTTCAGAACTCTTCATCATTCACTATTGTAATAAATTTATTCTCAATTCTATAGTCAACAGATTTTACAGATTCAACATCACTACCTTCTTCTTCACCATCTCTATAAAAGAAACATCTTCTTTTGGATTTGAATAATTTTCTATATTTCCATGTGAAAATACGATTTTACTTTATCTCATTATTTATTCCACAATATTACTGGCCTTATTTCTTCTTCATTACTATTTTATTCTTTAATTCATTGAGTAAAATTAGCTGCAATGTGTTAAATAACTCCCCATTGAAAACTTTTCAAGGGATGTTCCCCTTTGTTTTTTCATGTATCGCTTTTCACATATTTATAAGACAAGGATAAAATACAATCAAAATTTTTACCTACCTCATTTTTAAAATCCGATTCACCAGCTTCATCTTCAATAAAAATCTTCTTTGAATTATCTTTCTTAGTAGCCTTGAAATATATTTCCCTATCAGATTTTTTTTCTTCTCATATCTTTATCCCTTCTAATTTCATAATAAATGAGAGTGTTATGCAAATCATCTAGAGATAATGTTTCGGGAACTCTATATTCAACTGAAGAAACTTTTGCATCAATTTTTTCAGAAAGATTATAAAGATATTTTCAACAATTATAGAGTCATATATCATTTTACCAATACATATGATAGCACTAACAATGTAATTCACCCTAGTAATAAAGTCCCAAAATGTTTTTTAATCGCCCATATTAAAATCTTCGTACATCAATCTAAATTTTTAAAAATTTTCCTTCATCACATTTTTATTTCCTTCGTATATGTTTTTCAATTTTTCCCATATACCTTTATCAATGGAAAAAAATTTCATCCTTTGAAATTTAATTTTTGAATTTGAGGATAGTAAACCCTTTCTAGAACTTCCATCATTCTATAGATTTTTTTATCAACATATGTAAGAGAAAATTTATCATTATTAGGAGGAAACTCATTTGTTGCACCATTAAGAACATCATATCCAATTGACATAAGACAGAGTAACATTTTATCATTCTAGATATTATAATTTTTAACATTGAAAACTATAATACCATTACTGACACAAATTTCAAATTCACCATCAGCAAAGAATAAGTGAAGGAAACCTTTTTCCTCTGACACCATTTGAAAGTACCCAGTTAGGATAATTGTATCACTAGGAGGGGGAGGGGTGAATTAGTTACAATTTTTCATTAATATTTCCTTGAAAATGAAAAATCCTTTTCCACCTATTAAATGTTTCATTCTCTACTAAAACAAAAATCATAAGCACATCCATAGTCACACAAGTATTTAAAGGGTTCACTATTCAATAAGAATAGCTACATCATTAGTAGATTCCAGAAATAATATAATACCACACAATCCACTATAAAACAGTCATTTGATTTGGAATATAATGATTAGGATATAAGCTTTCACTAATGTATAACTTTGAAAACAATTCAATAGTATGTGTGCTTCATTTACCACAAATGATGTAATACAATGTTTTTGTAACAACACATGTTACCTAAGAATCTTTATCAACCTCAAAAAATATATTCTTAAGAAAATTATCCTTCAATTTCTTACCCAATAGTTGGTAAGAACATCAAGGACATTGATATAAAACCGTAATCTTATTTATAGTCTAATTCCCCCAATATGAATCTCTTAGTCTAATTATTATAATTAGATTTTCCCATATGAAATATATATCATTGTTGAAAATGATTGAGTCAATTCAAAAAACATCCTTCTCAGTCCGAAAATCCCAATACATAAATCCCTATATTATTATCTATCCCTTTTAAAATGACCATCGAAATACGATAACAAGAAGAATATAAGAGTCAACTGAATACTTTAATCCATTGAATATGATGATCCGTAAAAACAATTCAATATCATCTCTTCTCCTTTCACATTTGTTCGATGAAACTTCATTGACAATTAAAAATACATAAACTCTCTCTAAAATTCTCTAGAACTCCACCTTATCTCCTCTTCATCATGAATAGTAATTCAGTCAGAAAGTACGATATACTTTTCTTCTTTTATATGTGACACAGATGTGGTATTTGGAGGGAATGTGAAATTGTTTCTTGCTCAACCAAATTACCCAAAATATCAATTTCCATTGAATTTTGGGTGCATTTATGACTTCTTTATTATTTCTCGATGGTTCTCATTTCTTCTCAATCCTTTTCGAATATTCTATCATTCACCATATATCTAATAAAATTTATTTTTGAACACAAGTTCGAATCTGATTTCCTATTCTATTTTTTTAATCCAATTTATCCATTACGATTCTCTATAAAATTATATATATGAAGAAATATGAATCTTTCATATTCTTTACAAACTTCATTATGATTATTAATTATGATTATCTATACCAATTATTGAAAACATACATCTTCTTATGATTTAGATATCCCCCCTCAGTAACACATCTAACTATTTACTTTATCTCAGCTCTAGATCAACATGAATGGAGTGATACAATCACATCTACTTACTCTTATATTTAGAAATATGAATTGACATCAATTATAATTTCGTGTATATTGAAACAATTGAAAAATAAAACATTTTAAAAAAACATGAGTTCATATTTATCTTCTAAATATGATACCATTGACTTTTCCAAAATAAAAAATTTATACCTCTAGTGATTGTGATAAAATACTGAATAACATGGACTTGTTTTAGAAAATTCAACATCTGAAAAATCCTTCAATCACAAACTTGTTCTTGTATCATGACTTCTGTTATGACATGGAATACATCAAGTACTCACTTCAAATTAATCTATATTACAATGTAATGTATTGTAACATCTCCTATATCCATCATTTTCTTACACTTCCAACAACATCTTTCATTAATTCTCATCAGGAATATGACTGTCCAGAAAACAAATGACCTGACTATGATAGACATGATTACAATCATCATGATTACAATTAGGTAGAATATGATCTTCAGTTTCATTTATTCTTCCATCCAGATACGATCAATCTGAATACGATTAATAAAATATCTTTCAGTCCCCATTTCATTCATTAATATTGAATCACAAGTTTTCTTAAATAATGTTCTTTATTATAAATCTATGATTAGAAAATCATGATCACATTTAAAATCATACTCATATAGACATCGATTCATCTCAATTATAATCACTTCTTCTATACTAGATCTAGAGTAAATCTAATGACAGATAACTTCCAGCAAGATCCATCCTCAATATCACTGAACTTTTCAAGCAATGTGAGTCTAATTTCTCAAATATGATGCTCAATCTGATTGTCACCAAATACAAAGTGAGGTTATTTACATTTCATATCTTTTTTATTAAAACATCTTTGAAAATAGAAGAACATATAAGAAAATGATCACCTTTCTCATCATCTTGGTACTAACACCTAGGGGGAAAATAATAATGGGTGATCTTAGATAATAAATAAGGGTAAACATGGGAGATACATATGATTAACATGGGAATAAGGGTATGATAGCATGATAATAGTATATGAAAACCATACCATTCATACCAAATATCATAATATTGACTCGTGGAATAAATATTTGTAGTTCACAAGACATAAACCATAAGAGAATAAAATAACACAATACATGATATCATAACATTGGTATACCACATGTAATTTGTAGAATAAATATAATCCTAGAAACTATTATGTACAGGTTACCCACCCAGACGTTCATAACATGTTAGGCATTGGATAACCACATGTGTACCTACTTTGGGAATGGGATGTCCACTAGTGTACAATCCTTTTTGGTCCCTATCTGACCATATATGAAATGTCATCCATGGCCTTTGTATGACCACCCATGTACCCTTCCTTTAAATATTAGGATGATCACCATTGTAGCCTCTATTTTGGGATTGGGTTAAGCAACAGTGTATCCTTAGAGATCATATAGCCTTTATCGTTACCAAATCCATTGGAGCACTATCTGGGCCCCCTCATCCTATAAGTTATAAAGGTATTACTCATCTATATTTGGGATTCCCCATCGTGTAAGTAATGTCAAATAACCAAAACCTGAATAAAGTACATAGAGCTTTCATATCAACATAAGAAACTCATAAAAAATCATAAAAATCATTATTCTGTCATAACCTGCTTAACTAAAGGAAAATAAATGGGTTTAATGTTAATATCATTGAAACAAGATTTACCTGTGGTAAGGAAAAATGTTTTATAATAATCTCTTTGAAACTTTATTGACCCATGGAAAATAAATGGGTTCTAAAATCATCATGGCATCAAAACATAAACCATTAATAGAAATAATATGAATTGTATCCTCAGGTAATATCTCTCATTAGTCATAATTAACACTGAAAAATGTCACATTAGATGGAAAATCATTTTAAAATGATCATTAAAAATATTTCACAAGGAAAATATTCTTTCACTTTGAGAATCTCTTTTTTTAAAAAGAAAACATTTTGAATAAATTTTTATTTGAAAATGAACATTAGAAATTATAAAGCAATATTTGAAAATAAAATAATTTTTTAAAATAATTTTTTTAACACCTTTTCCTTCGAAATGAGATTAATATATTACTGTAAAAACATTTTTTTATAACATGATTTTTGAAGAAAAAATATTTCTGACCGAAGAGAGAAATATTGTCTAATTTTCCTAAAAAATTACTCTCTATTATATTATATAAAAAATTTTATTATCAATTTTAGATAACATTAATATCTATTCGAGAAGAAATTTCATTAGTAATAATGAGCAGTAGATAATGATATTTTAACATTAGAAGATTAATCATAAACGATCATGATAAATAATCTTAATTGTAACATTAAATCATTTCCACATTGATAAAATTGAATCATAATACCCATGAAATAATAAAATATAATGGAAATTAAAATATCATTATTATAATTATATTTATTAACTACATGTCAAATGGCCTATATATACATCTCATGAAATAATACAGGTGTATAAAATAATGTACATCTCAAAGAAGGAAAATTGAGGCAAATGGTAACTTTTTAAATATAAACCACATGAAAATGAGATCCTAAAATGGATATTTAAATACCAATAATATTATGTATAATAATAATAATTTACATTCATGGGTATTATATACCCTAAATAAAACAAACATGTGGTGAACATTATATGTGTCTCACATAAAAATAATGGTGAGACAGAAATACCATACCTTATGTCTTGACATCCATTATAATCATTAAAATATATTGTATAAATAATATGTGTTTATTATAAATAGATTACATAAAATAATTATATATAATATAATATTTTATATTCATATGACCTTCTATTAACCATTTATTAATAATCCCACGTCAATTTTATGTTTCAAGTAATAATCGATTTGTTTTTAATATCAGTTTTGACTTGTTATTTTTTCCCTCTTACGTAGATCATGGTTTCATAATATACATAATTTAGAAAATGATATAAATATCATATATATCCAATTAATTTTTATTTATTTTTATTCATAACAATTTATTGAGAAACTAATATACACTATTCGTGGAGATGGTAGGTCGTATGTACGCATGAACACTATTTATATCTCTTGTCATATTGAAATAATGAAAAGTAAATTATATAAATATATATAAATATATATTATCATTACAATATCTTTTTTATTTCACATATATAACATAAATTTTCTAATCAAATCCTTAATACATCACATGAAATGTGTGAACAAATATCATCACTTCATGAGGCAGTAGTCCTCCGTAAACACGAATAGTGCTGTTGTATTCTAAAAAATAAAAATCATGAAGGTATGTATAATGTAATAATTACATAATCATAATAACATAAAAAGTATATTAAATATTAATTATAAAATATAAATTCATCATTATTTCCAATTGTTATATGTGGTAATGGAATAAACAAACGTCATCGGTTCGTGACGTGGTAGTCCACCGTACTCATGAGTGATGAGTTTGTAATTTATTTGATCGAAGCGTGTGTATTTTTAGGTATTAAACATAAAATTAAGACATATGATTATATATAATATATTTATGTTATTATATAATCAGTTAATACTTAAAATTGAATAAATATGAGAAAGAAATTAAATAAATAAGCATGTTAAAGAACATTACCTCTTTTTTAGGTGTTATCCTTAGGTTTGCACTAATTTATTTCTTGGATGAATTTATTCCCAAACTAAGGATTCTTTGGTAAGTTTATGGGAGGTGGAAAGTGTTTTCTTTAGGTATTTGTCGAGAACAATGCTTGAGAGGTGTTAATAAGAGGGAGATTGAGTGCCCTTTTATAATTGAGGAGAAGTGGAATTCTTGTAAATACCAAAAATTATTCACTATTAGGATGTCTCCCTCACCTCATGTGCCTCCAAAATTGAATAATAATTGTTTTCATGGTTTATTTGGTTGATAAAAACATCCAAAATAGAATAATAAACACATATTTATTATGTTTTACATTAGTATTTATGTTTACTCAATTGTATCCTTAAAGTGTTTACTAATGTAACTTGTATATTTTTTAAATACCTATGTATTTTTACATTTATGATTATGATTTTAATTAATTTTATTAGATAATTTATACCAAATTATTTTAAATATGAATTAAAATTTATAAAAAAATCATATGGGTGTGTAAAAAAATATATAATACAAACACATGTTATGCACAAAACCCAATTTTTCCTTTAATCATGTTAGATAATTTTAACGATTTTCATTAATCATTTGGATAAAAAATTAACATGACCACATTAGATAATATTTATTATTCTGATTCAAAATATTTCATTCATTTTTAAAAATTAAATTCAAGGAATTTGATGAATTTAATTTAAAATTAATCCCACAGATGAAACGATAAAGTGGGGTTTTAAAGAGAAAATGATATAAATATTACAAATTTTTTATATAAAATTTCAATATTAAAATGGTTATAATTAATAAAATTGGATAAATATATGTATAATTTAGATAATTATTATTTAAAACAAATATAAAATATAATTTAACTTTGTAAATAATTTAGGTGAAAAGAGAGTTTTCAATTAAAATTTTGTATTTTTCACTATTTATAAAAAATTAAACTTTTTAAAAAAATAGAAAAATAAAACCTAAGATATTTTTTATATTATGATTCCAGAAATGGTTTTATTTTATAAAATTCATTTTATAAAAGTGAAAAAAATTCTTTTAAAATAAGTGTGCCATAAAAAGGTGCCAAAATGGCTTTTATAAAAAAATACAGGTTTTAAGCAAAAAATTTGAATTATTCTTATTTATTTTATAGAAAAAACATAAGGTGGATATAAAAAGTTTTACTAAATATAAATACTATATAAATTTCGTTAAATTCCTTCACCAAATGTAATTTAGTCAATTTGTTGATATAAAACACACTTCTGTGCATAAAAATAATTTTTCAGAGAAATATTTTCTTTTACTTATAAAAAAATTTTATTATTATTTAAAATTAATTAAAAACCAAATAATTAATTATATATACATATATAAACCATATTTTCATAATTTAATTAATATTATTCATAACCACCATTCCATTATCACGGTGAAAACTATTATATTATATAATAATATTTTAATAATATCTGACGTTTCATTTAAAATCAGTGTTGTGTGTAATGAAGGCTAAGCTTGTTGTTTCATATAACACATGAGAAAAAAAATCAATGTTTCATGTAACTAAAGATAGACATTGTGTTTTGTGTATATAGAAATATCAAAAAAATAAATTTATTTGGAATAAATATATTTTAATAAAATTTGTGGTGTTACATTCTACCCCCCTTATATTGAATTTCTCCCTCAAAATTCAACTATGTCATCAAAAGTTTAACACTTGAAAATTACTTCATATAAAACCACATCATAAAAATGGTATATAAAATATCCTATAGAAAAATAGAAAGGTATTTGAAATAGTCACCAGGAATAACTCAAATTAGGTTTCTAAAAATGAGAACATATGTGGGTAGTGAAAACATTAATATAGAAGAGAAAAATAACAACCAAATATAGTTAGAGAGTGATAGAAAACATGGTACATAGAAATATTCACCCATAATTGAAACTGATATCAAAATAAACCAAATATCTTGATAGACTTTTTTTTATGAGTTATTATCACTCAAACCTTTGAGGAAGCCAACTATATTGCTGATGGTCATGAAAATGGAGGGATTACTATAGAGGGGTGTACCCACTTGGGTCCTCTTCCTGGTGACATGCTCTACTTTTTTCTCTGGGAAAATATAAAATACCTTCTTTTAGACTCTTATAACCTTTATTTGTTTTAAGCCAAGAGCCTCTGATATAATTTTAACAAAATTTGATTTCATTACATCTCATAAGAAAAAACTCACCATGTGATTGTCACATGGTAAATTTCAACTTCATCTCTTACTCCATAAAATGAAGGTGAAATTTCTATCCCTGACGCACTAACAGATCATAATATCCATATATTTAATGATAATTAAGTATGCTTATCTTTATTTATCATCAAAACAAAATGACTAGCATAGATTATCCAATATTCATAAATCATCAAAAATTTAAATAATACATTAATCTCTAAAACATTAGTCAAAAATCAATTTGAACTATTTCATAAATGGTTAGCCTTATAACCCTTAAAAAATAAAATATTTATAAGGAGGGTCACTAAATTTCTAAAAATCAACTTAATATTAAACCCACATATATCAAAAAGTGTATGTTGATTTTCATGTACCAAACATGTGAATACCATCATCATTTATTCTCTTGAAACACGATAATATCCTAAATTTCCATGAGAAATCATTAAGAATGTTCATAATTCCTCATTGCTTACAGAAAACATATATTATTGGATATATTCCTTTAATCTGAAAATTCTCTAAACTCCATCCATGATATCATGAACCAATTTTTTAACAAATCATTAATTAGCTCAAAGTTAATCTGTACAATATAATTTACTTGATTCATACCAAACATCCCTTTATCTAAACATCATTATCTTAACATCAGAAATAAATTTTGTGTAATATCCCCTTAACCAAAATACAACCCTGCAATTAAATAAATCTTCTAGTCAATTAACACCATTCATCCTATATTTTAAAATACTTAAAAAAGAATATATTGAACAGTCCTTATATATTTCATAATTATTGAATTCTAATAAATACATCAATTGTCCAAGTCCCTTCTAAAACTATAAACTAGGATTCATTGTCTTATTACTTAATACCTATTTCCTTTTATAGTTAATCATAATATTTTCATCATCAGAAATGTGACCATTACTCACACAACCTTTCTGATTTTAATTATTGTATTTTATATTATGAAATATATTTTCATAATTCCTATACATTCCACACATAAAAAATTCATCTATTGATAATACCTTAGGGATACAAATATTCTAATACATTTTATTTAATAAACTCTTCATTTTTTCAACATAATTACTTACTTTGTGGCCTCTCCACCACACATAAGACACATTATCATTCCTTTGAGACACTCCCTTGAGTACTTCCTCCCATGTTTTTACCATATAGAAAATTGAATCTTTATTCCCCTATGGGCTCCACCACACGAGTTCTCAATGTACACTATTATTCTCTTATTTGTTGAGTTTGAGAGTTGGATAATATAAAAGTTGTTAATAATGTTTTGTGATGAATTATTAGGCATATTAAAATTATACTTTACTCCAATCATCATCCCATTTTGACTCTTATCAATAAATTTCCCATCACATCCAATTTTAACCCAGTTCCTTCTACTTCTTTCCAATGCCTAAAATCATAAACTGTAAAGTGATTAACACTAATCATTATGGTAATTCAAATAAAAATGAAAATCACTTATATGATATCTAAATCATGAATTGTTTTTTAATATATTACACCTTAGTTTTATCCTAGGTCATTCATCGTCATAATCTATTTAAATACATCAATATGGTTCGTATTTATTTTTATGAATTTACAAAGAATATCACCTGGGAGTTCCAAACTAGGTGTGCAGCAAGGCCTATTTCTGTGCACTGATTCATGATCGAGTCTAGTTTAATACAATATTTTCAAGGTTTTTAACCCTATGTATATATATTCTTGATCCATATACACCTGTAGCATCTAAGCGATGATGAAATTTCATTTAAACCATTCACTCTATACATTACCAAAATTCAATCAAATTTTCTTATACTTTAAATCATCCATAGTCTTATTTTTATTTATTTCCTCTGGGACCTTACTAATATTTTCTCATCCTAGTTTCCAAAGGATAACTAAACATTTCTCTTGATTCCAACTATAGCTTCATAGGTTTCTTATACAAGGATATTATAAATTTTTATAATAATATTCAATACGTTACAAAACAACATGCATGAGGACCATAATAGTATAGTGCCTTTGGAAACATGGAACCCAATATTCATAATTTGTTGAAATATATTTAATGTCTTCCACAAAGGTCTTCCCCTTTGGTACTCTTCCTGAATATACCCTACATATTCCTTTCTTCATAACCTAGTGAAAGAAAAAAATTGAAAGGGTGATGTAAGATGCTCAGTACAGGTAAAAACGGAAATATTTAAGAATAATATAATCATAAGGGTATGAGGACATGAGAATAAATTTTTTAAAACCATACCCAACATTCCAAATATCATAATCATGAGTCATGGAATAAATATTGACATTTAAGAAGATATGAATCATATGGGAATCATAAAGCCTAATCCATGAGAACATATCATTAGCATAAATCCAGTAATATGTTTCATACACATAAGAATAGAAAATTTAATTTCAAGGATACCCACCAATAATTTCATAACATGTTAGGATTGTCCTAACAACCATTGTTCTAGCTCTGGTCTTGGTTTGACCACCCATGTACCTCATTTTCAGGATTGTAATTTCTACCTATTTAACCTCATATTTGGGATCGAGATGAAAACTGATGTACCCTCCTTTTTGAGCATGGGTTGATCACACATGGAACCTACTTTTTTTTCATAGTCTAAGAACATGTTTACCCTCCAAGTTCATATATCATTTTTCATTACCCAATGAATTGGAGTGTTATCTACCCAGCCCTATCATATATGCTATAACAGGCTTACTTGATGATATCTAGGCCTGCCCAAAGAATATGTTATAATGGGATTACCTGATGCTATCTAGGACAACTTATCTTATACTTAATATCAAAGAACCACAACATTAATAAATGTACAAAGAACATTCATATCATCATATATACTCATAAAAAATAATAATTATTTTCTAAAATGATCAACAAAGGGGAAAATGGGTTTCATTTTAATATATTTGAAACATTATTAACCTGTGGAAATGAAATGGGTTGCATAAAAATCTCTTTGAAACATGATTTAATAATGGAAAATGAATAAGCTCTATAAACATCATTCCATCAATACATAAACCAATCCGAGAAGTAATATGAAAGAAATAATTAGATCATATCCCTCTAAGGAATCTATAACATCAATGAATGTAATATTAGATGGAAAATTATTTTTTAAGAATAAATTAAAATATTTATTGAGGAAAATACCCTTTCTTATTTGATATTCTTTTTTAAAAGTAAAAATATTTTAAAAAACCTTTTCATTGAAACTAACCATGGAAACCAACTAATGATGATTTGAAAATCATTTAATTTTTTTTACAACATAAATTTTTTTCAAAATACTTTTAAATTATTTTTTTAAATTATAATTTAAAAATAATTTTTTGAATATAATTTTCTAGAAACATGGTTTTGAGAGGAAAAAAATTCCATATAAAGGGAGAAATAAAGGCACATTTCTTTAAAAAAATCATAATTATATTCAGAAATAAAGAGTGTTAAAATGAAAATATTAATTTAATATATAATTAAAATTACAGGATGAAAAAATTCATAAGAGTTATTGAGTGGTAGATCATGAAGCATCAATATTAGATATCTAATCATAAACAATCCCGATAAATGATGATATTGTAACATAGAATCATTACCACATTGGTAACATTGAATCAAAATCCCCATGAAGGAATAAAATAAAATGGAACATAAAATATTTTTTGAATAATTAAATTCATGATATTACATGTTAAAGGTTCTATATATACAACTCATGAAATAATATAGGTACATAACATAACATATGTCTCAAAGAAGGAACATTGAGATAAGAATCCCTTACCATTTTAGTAACTTTTGAACTGTAATCCCCATAAAATATAGATCATAAAATGGATACCGAAATAAAAATAATTTTATGTAGAATCATTTTAAAACACATTTTTGGTCTATATATACACCACATATATGAAACATGTTTTGAAGCTGAAATGTGTGTCATAGAAAAACAAAGGTAAGATGTAAATCCATTACCTTAAGTCACCTATTCCATTGTATTAATTCAACCATAGTTTATAATAAATATAATTTTATTAAACATATATTAAAAAATAACAATTAAAAATATCTTATCATATATTATTTTCATATGACCTTTTATTACTAGTTTATTAAAAATTCCAAGTTAAAGTTATGTTTCGAGTAATAACTACTTTATTTTTTTTATATGTTTTGAATTTTAATTTTTGGTCCCCTTAATTTGATTTGGGTTTAATAATATTCATAATTTATATCACTATATTAATATCATATATATTTATTATATATTTATTTAGATTAATCCATAAAATATATTGATATAAAATGAAACACACCATTCATAGAGATGGTAGGTCGTGCGTACGCATGAATGCGGTTTTCCTTTTATATAAATATTGAAAAAAATTAAAATAAATTGTATATATATATATATTATCATTGAAGTGTCATTTTTATTTCATATATATCACATACTAAAATTAAACATATCCTTAATACATTCTATGTAAAGCATCAATGAATCACATCACTTCAGGATGAGGTAGTTTTCCATTCACACAAACAAGGTTATCATATTCTAAAAAATTGGAAGAATAAAGGCATGCATGTTGTAATAATTTTATAATAGTAATAAAATCATAAATATACTATTGGCATTGAAAATAATGCAACTGAAGACACAGACAAAGTCACGGCTGGTTAGAATCTAATTCAAACTCAAATGGATCCAAAATACATCAAAGGAGTCTGTCTCATGAATCTCATTCATGGAGAACCCTTGCATGTGTGAGAATGAATGAAGATAAAGGTATATACAAGAGTATGAAGAACACTATGAATTCTCTAACATCTTTTATGGATAGCTTCACAAGTCTGACATAGCATCACCCCTTCACAGTTCCCATTTTTCATCATTGCGACCTCTAGCCAGCGCGTGCGTAAAGGAAGATGACAGTTCCATGGAAAATAAAATGATAACCTTGTCCTCATGATCATATTTGATGGTACCTCCGCGAGTTCAATAGAGACCTAATGCTTCATGGAATACTTTTTCTTTACGGTGAACCCCCCAGGAATCATGTTGTGTTGCCTATAAATACTCGGCTTCCCCACAACAAATTCATAGTTACCCTAACCATTTAAATTATGGAATCCATTTTCATAAAGCTCTTGACAACCATGAAGTAGACCAAAAAATATATTACCTAAGGTAAATTATCACTGATAATCAAACCTTACATTTTTTATAATATCCCAAACTTATGGTAGGGATTACCTCCACGAAGGACACTGTCGTTCACAAAGGAGGGAGCCCCTTTGAGTTTCTTGAGGCTCTGTGAAGCATTAAGCCTTCACAGAGAACCCTTCCAACAATCTATATTCTATTTAAAATTGACCCAGGGTCCATGAGGGAATCTCCTTCAAGAAGGACCTTCCCTTCATGAAATTCCCTTCCTTCACAAAGATCGTTCCCTTCATCAAGAACCCAAGCTTCCTAAATCTCCCCCTAGAAAGCCAATGGCTTTAAGAACCTCTCTCCTATGCGGCCCTCTAATCTTGTGAAAAGTCATTTCATTGTTCCTCATGTGGTATCCATTATTTCAATGTCATACCTCTTTATTTTTCTAATATGTACACTAATGGATTTTTATTTTTGGAGTATCCACGCTAATGTGGACCCCACAACTAACCACTCCTCCACCCTGCTCTTATTATGAATTTCTGATACCCTACCTTCCCTAAGTGTGTGTGGGTATTGGTTATGTATGTCCAAGGGGTAAGGTGAAAGTCCTTTCTATATGAGATTCTAGATGTTAAACTACCATTTACCACAGTCCTCAGCACATGATGTTAAAATATAGTATCACCCCATGTAATGCACATAGGGTTTCACACCTTGGGAATTATCCACACCCACTCCTCTCCCCATGAGTGAGATATTACTCACCCTCCTAGAAGGTAATTAAAACCTCCTCACATATAATGAGATCCTCTTCGGGAATCCCCCATAGAGTAAGCCCCAATCTATATCTACCTAGGCCGCCTCAGTGCATAAGCCCCATATCACCTCCGGTGGATGCACCTTTTTCAACACGATCATCAGGTATAATACTACCTCTTGTTTTCTACACTGAGTATAAATCACAAGGGCTTAGAAAATAAAAGTGATCAGGACTCCATCTGAGCCGACTAAGGGCATAAGTCCCATGCCCCTTCCGAACTACATGGGATTTGATCTCTATCTTCCAAACATGGAACGTAGGATTCCTCCACTAGATCAATCATAATCAATGGTAAATTATGGTACTCCCTCATTAGGATGTACCCTTATGATGTGAAATCTTTACTTTATGGGAACAAATCCTTTGGATCCATGTTCTTGAGGTGTTTTGATCCATCCAAAATCACTTCACCCATCACCTCACCCATATCTTGGTGAGATCACTTCATCCACCTCTATCCATTTGGGCTGATAACCAAGTGAAATCCCCAAAATTTCAAAGATATTCTAACCATTCATAAGCTCCATACATCCAAACTATGAGGGATTTGATCCCTTTATTCTATAGAGGGTACCTAGTAAGCCTTCCTGAGGTTAAATCTCAACACCATCATATTCAAATTTGTTCACTTTTTCCCTTATAGTATAAAATTAAACTATATGGGATACTAGAATTTCATGGACATTGTTCCGTATCTTCTAAATAATGTATGTAAAAAGTTTCCCGAGGTCCAAAACCATCATCCATTACCGTATTGGTATTTTCCTAAGGTTATTATGTCTTAGGAGGATCATTATTCAACCTATAGGTCACACATTTTTCAGTTCCCTATCCATGCCCTCCATTCTCACGAGTCACCTCCATAGATGTCTCATCACCCAATCCCAAACTACATGGACTTTTATTTCATGCCAATGGGATACATAGGAAGACTCTATATGGTTAAAACCCATCACCCTCCACAATAATTCCATTCCATTAACAGTTCATCCATTTATATCCTAATTCTAACCTAATACACCACATCTCGGTGAGATCATGTCATCTATGTCATCATTACTCCTAGTATCACCTGGGTAGCTAACCATGCATAATAACCCCACAATCCATCTTCATCCAACAAAGAGTGATCCTCCTATGAAGGTCCACTATCCATGTGTAATCCCCAAACCTCCCATAAAGTATGTGGGTTTTGATCACTTCCTTCTAAATAGTGTATATAGGAACACTCTCCAAGGTTCAATCCCAGCCAACAGTAATCCTTGGTGTCTCCCTCCACAGGGTCCACCTCCCTAATCCACCCTTAGCAGTGTCCAAAATAGCCTTCACAGTGTTAAATATTCCCCTTATGAAACATATCACCCAGGTCCTTCATTAGAGGAATTCCCACCCATCCAATGGTAATCCTCTGTGCCTCCATCGTAGGGACATATCCCTTCATGGTGTGAAATCTTCCCATTTATGGGACACACAACTATCGAGACTATCCTCATAGGGTTTTTTGATCCATACATCAGATAAATCCTCCATGTTCTCCATCCTAGGGATCTATATTTGAGATTTTTCTCTATAGTATGTTATAATTGACCACAACCTATAACCAAAATACATTAAACTCGCGACCTTTTTTCTCTAAAAGATGTTAAATTCAAGACCTGTCTAATTTTAAACAATAGATTCTTAAGGAAAACATTATGAGACATGCCTCTAGCATAATATTCCCAACAAAAGATGTGGTATGCCTCAGGATTCCCCGCCCTTTAGAATCACTCTTATGAGGAAGAATACATGTGATCAAATGTTACCACATCAAGACATGCTCAGTGACGCCCAATGTAAAAACTTCCCAAACCAAAGGTTTCTTTCCTGACTTGAACCTTTAGAATTTTTTAACCGAAGTAGTGTAACTAACCTAAATCCACAAAAGGATGGCACTGGGAATGAGGTTCACATATATCATATTAATCTATAAGTTAGACCCGGAAAAGGTGAAAAATTCCGAGAAGGTATCCAAGGAAGGAGGAACCAACAACCCATTATCCCATTTCGATCAAGGAGAATCCATCGTCAAAGAAGTGATGAATTCCACCCACCTTTGGAAAGTAGGAATGTGGGGTACAATGCATCCCTTACATTCACAAGAATGGTAATGAGGGTCTTCCTTGACAAAAAGCATTGGAAACTGAAATAGTGAACCCAACATGAAATCTTCTTCTCAATATAAGATTAGTAGTGTTCGATAAATTATTAGATGAGTTTGTTATTAGATCTAGATATCTAGTTCCAAGTCCCCTAAAGAAAATAGTGGTAATGGTGTAAAACTCACTAGAACCCAGGGAAGTTAACCGTTAGGCTTTCTAGACTTTGACATCATCATTGTGGATCTATCTCTTTAGTCATGGTAGATTAGATGGCTCTAGTGAATTGGGAATTTCGTTCTTTATATCCATATTGACATATGAATCTTCTTACTTTGCAGGATCACATATATCTAAAAACAATCACCCCACCCACAAATGTAGGTTTATAAGGAATCTTAATGTCGCAATCCCGCATGACCCCACCTCTTTCATGACTTCATCCAAAACCATTGATACCAGGAACCCATGCCATGTATCACCCTATGAATCCTTCCAAATAAGGGTGATATAGACCCTTGTTCATTGATACGAGTGTGAGGGGGTAAATCACAAGTGGTACATGGAATTCTAGGTCTTGGATGATTTTGAGCCTCACTATAATCTCTACCTCCAAGGCCATGCAGGGAGTCACTACTCCCCACTCTAACATTTAACTACTTCAAGAGCCTCTATTTGGAGAAATCAGATGACTCGCTCCCTCTTCCAATGAGTTAAGGGATATTCGAGTAATCCCGGCTAAGAGTACCTCCTAGTATCTCCCATGGAAGGCCCCCACCAGCACACATCAATACCACTAGTTACTGGTCCCTCAAGACAAAGAACTAGCAGTCAAATCCCCTACTCTATCGTCCCTGGTCTAGATAACCCAACACTAATTTTAGGCCCAATGTTAGGAAGATTCTTATTGTGGTCCATCATCTTCAATAGCTTTAGTGTTCCATGTCACCACCATTGCATTATACAAGATCCCTTACACTGTAGAGAAAGGATCCACCCATGTCCAATTGGAATGAAGGCCTCGGTCGCCCCATGGATAGGTTGGGTTGACTCATTCGGTCATCAACATCACCAACAACCATTGGGGGATGACCCAAAATGATGAGATCTAATATGGAGTCCCTCCTCGTACCATCCCCAACCAGTCATGAGGCCATCATCATACTACAACAAACTAGAGTGGAGGTCCTCCATACTCTAGAAACCACCATATCAGAGGCCATATCCACTACATCCATGATCAGTTTGAAGTTCCTCCTCAATAAATCACTCTCAATTAGCATGGGGTTCATCCCCATGGTTCCGGTTTCTAGCATGGAATTCCTCACCATATTCTTACCAGCACTAGTAGAGGTCTTCCTAGCCCCAGTACCTTCCACTGTGGAATCCATCCCTATGCATCAGGAAACCAATATATAGTTCCTCCTCATATCCCATTCAACATATTTTTGGATTCTCCTCTCACTTTATCTCATCTAGTAGGAGGTTCTTCCCACTCTCACAGTAGTACAAGTGACTTTCCTCCCCACTTTGATGACAACAAGTACGAAGGCCCTTCCCATATCCCAAAAATTCAAAGCGGAGGTCCTCCTTGCACAATGAACTAGTACCACGAAGGTCCTCCTCATGTCAAAAAAGTTCCTTGTCCTGATGAACTATCCCAAGGTAGAATGTATGACCATCACCACTGAAGTAATAACTCTTGGAGGCCACAAGTTCTTGTGAATCTCAGCCACTTCTCGGATTCTGAAGCTGAATGGGACCCATTGATAGAGCCTTTACCTTGATCATCCGCATCAGAGTCCGGGGTAGGAGCCCAACATGTGAGTCTTTTCACCCTGAATGGTGAGATGCATCATATCCCTAAATCCATCCATTGATACATGTAAGTGGAGGAAGATTTGGATCCCTTATAAAGTCTCATAGTTCAACACTCCCTATGATCCACAGTTACATTCTCTACCTCAACACGAGATCACAAAGAGTTATTCTAGGGAATGATAGGTGGAGAGAACCTTCCAGGTTCACCACTGATAGATTCTAGCCTCATAATTGAGCTATAATTAATTACACATTCCTATAGCAATAAGATGATGTGTTATGTACCATCTTTGAGAGATGATCGAGTGAGTGGAGGCCAGTCATCTCACGTGGTGTTTTCTCCACTGGACATTTCACTAACACAATAGTCCAAATCCACACATCTACTATTTCCTCATCCATCCTTGATTGATGAATGGGGAAACAAAGAGTCAGACTCCAGTTTTGAACATAGAGGCTTGCGGGACACTCTAGTCGACGATCAATTGTTTGAGCTGTTTTGGCCAATTGCAACTCCTCAATTCAACATTATAGGATCGTTTAATTTAGATGAGGTTTTTTTCTTTCATCATACCCTCTGAGTGACTCATTTCTATCTTCGCAGCTTTCATTTAGTTTATCAAAATATCCCAGAGCATTATGACATCATTTTATAGCAGTGTCGCATTGTTGAGTTATCAGTGATCCCCTTGGACCAATACCTTGCATCACCTAGATATCACTGGACCCTTAAACAATGATGCATTAAAATCTTTAATGTTCTCGACAAAAGTATTATAGAGGCAACCCCACACATTAAAATACATGGATAGAGTAATTACACATCCCTTCACATCATTACTATCCCACGGTACCCAGACCATCCTAGGGACATCAAGGATATTCCTATAGGAACTATTGTTGTGAACATGGTTGTCCATGACATATACTCAGAAAGGTGATTGAAGCGTGATATGATGGAGAGAACCTTACCCCATGGGTAGAACCTTATATGTTGGACACCCAAGTTTTTTCACCCAAAATTTAAGGAAGATACTAGGCCTTCAAGATCCCTAAGAGTCATTTTCCTTAGGTTGAGACCCCAATAAGGGTAAAGGACTAACCAGGACCTCTAAGTCCACTGACATATCCGGTTTAGTGTAATAGATTGAGGTTGATCCTGTTATGGCCGTATTTCTCAAGAAACTTTATGAATAGAAAAGGCTCATCGATGAGATCCTTACTGAGATACGGCTAGACTATGGTGATCCTGGGTAAAATATTTTCATTTCACCATAGGGGTAGTATGGAAAACCATAGGTTCTCATTGGACAGATGCCTCCCATCAATATCAACAATCTCGTGCATCCCAATAGGGTATATATTAGAGCCTAAGGAAAGAGACCATGATATATGTTTCTGATCCGCTTCGGTTGTGAGAGAATACTACTCAAGAACCACCTCATGTCCTTCCTCTAGGAGCTACTCAGGGTGTTCCTCCATTGACTCATAGGTCATTCCTCTGACAGTTCCACCCGTCGCTCCATGAACCGCTGAGCCTGCCAACTATGTTTATGACCCCTTGAATGCATTAGTGGTAAGGGTTCCTCACCTAGATAGGAATCCCAATCATTAGGATTCAATGTCAACTCTCATTTCCCACCTTGAGTCCCTTGAGACATGGTAGGTCATGATATCACCTAATTGAAATCCATACACGGCATGGGTAGACAACATGAAGGAACCCCTAGATTTTGGGAAACCCACCTTCTCCCCAATAAATGGGATTAGATACCCTTTGAAACATCTGGACCACTTCATATTAATGTGTGGAACCATGTTGGGTACTATAGTGCAACAGGAGGTCTCCAGTGTTTTATACAGACGTTAGAAGGGCCTATTTTTGTCTAGTAAAACCTATTACCCTTTGGGTCAATTTCTAGTTGGTAACATCTTCACAGATAATTTTTTTATTAGTTCAGATCCAACACATGCATAATAATTATCATTGGCCTCTATATTTACAAACTACATAAGGTTGAGCGAGTCACAGACTTTGTCGCTAGGTGCAATGACCTCACATATTCACTCGATATTCCATTGACCCCAGAGAATTTGATGACGATGTGTGTTAGAGATGTCCGGATTGAATTTGTTCCCTCCTTCATCACTTCGAATTTATTTGGTATATTTAGTTACTTTTTTGACAAATCTAATCACCTAGAGAAATCCTTGAATAATTCTAGGCAGGCATGCCCATGGCCTCCTCCAACTCATGAAAGAAGAGACACCAATGCTTAAACTGCTATCATCACAAAAATAGAGGCCCCAAAGCCATAAATTTTTTTACCAGTATAGGATCAATGATAACCTGGATGAGGGAAATAGCCTCAAGTTCATCTTCAAGAATAGAATTCCTTATTTCTGAATCAGAAGGAATTACCATGTAATGTGAAACCGCCACCATTTAGGTAGGGTAACAAAGATCCATCCCACCATCAAGATCTTTCCCCTCGATAGGGATAGGCTCCCAAAGTCTCCTTTATGGATATGAGAAACCATACCTAATCATTTTATTAGGATCATTTTCCCATTTATTCCTGTAGTTCCTTTGATGAGGGGATTCTAAAGCTTCCATAATTTAGGAGGCCCAATGGGGATGATCTCATTGATCACCCCAACTGCTTCACTTATCACTGGTTCCTTGTACATACCATTAAGAAGTACTATATATTCAAGAACATTCTATTTGACTAGTTTTATAACAATATTCTCAGTTTGGGCCTTTCTCAAGCATAAGTGGAATGTATTTCATTAGTTCTTGATAGAGACAATGAAGGTAAATTTCATCATATATACAGCCAAGGGTCTCATATGTATGATGATTGGCTAGCCCGTAGAGCATCCACTCAAAACTATGGGGTCATCTGTACTTATTTGAATAAACACGAGTTTATGAACTCTATGATACCTCTTCCAACTATTGCTTGTGAATCCAAATCTCATCCTTCTATCTCTTATAAAATCATACACTAACAACATAAGGGAAAAAAATTACACACCGGTACCAAAACCATTTCACACCCTTGAAAATTTTGTCCCATGAATCTATGATTTATTGTAGGATTCCTTGGATGATGAGAAGGAGTACATCTCTATGAATACCGTCAAGCTGGTGGACCCATACACGGTTCCCGATGAAAAGGGTCAAGCAGGTCCTCTTAATTTATCTAGTCGACACCATCATAAATGGTTTCATGGCTATTTGAATCACCAGAATGCACAATCTAGTGCTTCATGCCAAGACATGCATTCTACTTATACTAGATAGAAGGATCAATGAAAAACCTAACACATTCATGCCTCTTATCCAATATTTTTAAATTCACATCTTCCACAATTCATTCTACTTGATCAGGTAGATCCGTAGTAATCACATCATGATCAGACGAACCCCACTATATCTAGACTTTAGTCCTATGATAGTCATCTAGTAGTAATTTTTCATGGTTCAACTAGTGAGCGATAGGATATTTCCAACACCAGCCAGAATTCACTAGTTTGACCAATAACGCCAGTCATACCTCCACCCAAAGAGTAACATATACCAAGTATAAATGTGCGGCTAGCACATAATTACTATTTTCATAAGAATATTTCTAGAATTCAAGAAATTATATCAAATCTTGAGTCCCTCTATCTATTATAAGAGATGAATGAAACCCTGATAGAGGAATTGAAAAACCCTGTCCAGTTTGGGATACAGGTAGATTTTTCGTAGGCCTTCCATGATGAAGAATTCAAACAAGAATAATGACAAGACATGATTTAATTATCATGGTAAGATGAAGGTTATATCATGCAAGGGAACATTCACCCGATGTACATCACAAACTAGATCAATGGTGTGGAAGTATTCTATTATCTCATTAACACATGTTCCGAGATCAATATCATCCAAACCCAGACACTCCACAATCTAGGACTGACTAAAGTATATACGAGTCCATCTAACATAAAAAATCTGGGTGATGACATGACTGAGTAGAAGCTGTGTGGAAGAATCTGCATGAGTACACAGTTTGGTATCCTGATTGAATGCATGGAAATTATGGTTGTCTCACATGATACCACATAAAATAAACTGATGGGTAGACACTGGATCCATCTGCATTTATCATTTTTGTCCCCATATCATCAATGCCTTAAGTACTCCCTGAATGGTAGAGAGGGTGCACTCCAAGGTTACACATCTAATTTATTCCCGTGTGAATCCCACTATTTGGATTCAAATTCTTATAATATTAAGGATAAATGGGTTCAGACCAATGAATTTGAGCAGACTACTATTGTGTCCAAGCCTTGGATGGACTTGGATGAATCTTTCATCCATCATATTCATTGGTTGGAGGCTATAATTCCCAACATGGGACATTGCTTCATCATCTCTGAAATTATAGAAGGAACATTCCCAGGTAAAAGGAAAGTGAAATATTACCTCATACTCCTATACAAGATAGTCTAAAGTGATACTAGAGCCTCCTACCCCTCTAAGGAATCGAGATGTTCACCCCATGGAAAACATATCACACCACACTTGCTTATTCTGTAGAGTTGGGATAAAGAGAAAAAGACTAACCCATCAACAATACATTGATATCATAAAGCATGTCCCCCTCTATTGATGACATAATGGAATTGGGTCAACAATATTTGTTTTCATACTTTCAACAATGCAGTAGTATCTAGATGAAGATTCCACTGCCGCTCAAGCTAGAAGCGTCATTCTTCTAAGGCCAGTTAACTCATTAAAATATCTTCCACCCAATAATCCTATAACCTCGGACAATGAAGAGGATTTGGAATATTATCCTCCCACATTCGTAGAGGGAATCTCTACCACCGTCAATGAGTTGGTACAAGTGAATCTTGGAATTGAGGTAAACCCGAGGCTAATGCAGATCAGTGATGCCCTGCTTGTAGAGGAACAACAATAATATGTGGACTTATTGATTAAATATCATGATGAGTTTTCCAAGAGTTGTGATGAGATGTTAGGGATAGAACCACAGGTCACCATCCATTGTATAGGCCTCCTGGTGAGTCATTGTGGGTCCAAGAAGCCTCATAGGATGATGCACACGTCTCACAGTGCTATGGTCAAGGATGAAGTTGATAATATTATCAAATACAGACTCATCAATGATTTTTATTACCCATATGGTTTCCCATAATCATTCCCATCAATAAGAATAATATAAAGAAAAAAGTCTCTATCATCTAATGGGATATCAACCACCATTGCCCGAAGAATGAATTTCCTCTTTCGGTGACAGAGATGTTGATGGATGCTAAGGATGGATTTCAGGCCCTCTCCATCATGGATGGGTATTCCAGGAATAATAAGCTACAAAAGGCCCACAATGTAGAGGAATCTACCACCCTTAGAGATCCACATGATACCTTCTGTTAGAAGGTAATTCCTTTTGTTCTAAATAATTCTAGAGAAAACTATCAGCGTGTCATGAACCACATCATTAAAACGATCCTTGGGATGCTAGTGGAATGCTGCGTGGATGACTTGGTGGTCAAATACCACCATCTATAGGCCCATCTCATATATATCAAGTATGTGTTCAGCTTCCTCTATTCCCACAATCTGATGATTAACAACTTGAAATGTGCTTTTGGGTTGACCTCTGGAATATTCCTTGGATCAATTATTAGATATAGAGGAATCAAGATCGACCCATAGAAGACAAAGGCTATCATCTAGATGCCCCCTCTGAGAATCCTCCAGGAGATCTGAGGATTTCAAGGCCACTTAGCCTATATAAACTAATTAATTTCAAATCTAGACACAAATATAAGACCTTTTCCAGAATCATGAAGAAAGGTTCCATCTACTAGTGGGATGAAGAGTTCTATAACCATTTGGATGAGATCAATTAGTATCCACTATAACCTATGGTTCTGATTCCACTCTTCTCACAGAAGTCTCTAGTACTCTCTATGACCGCCCTGGAATGATCCCTCGACGACCTTCTCACCCAAAAGAATAATTAAAGGTCCAATGTAAGTTTGTATTATCTTTTTCTCATGCTCTTGGACATAGATTCTTGATATTCTTCTATCAATAAGAGCTACCTTGAACTAGTTTTCATAGTGAAGAAGTTGTAACACTACTAGAAACATCACGAGATATAGCTAGTTTCCCACATGGATTCACTAAAATATATTATGAACCACACTATGTTGTCATTCCATCTTGCCTGGTGGATGGTGATTCATCAGTTACATTCATTCCAAAAAAGGATGTCAAGCATTTAGAAATTTCATATTTTTTTGGCAGCTCATATGGGCCTCACAGAGTAATCTATGGATCTTGATTTTCTCAATGAGACCATTCTATCAGTGGATAAGGATATTCCATGTTATCATATGCAATTTGGTGGTACCTCTAGGAGTTCCATTGGAAAAAATTTCAAGGATCTCTGACTCAACAGAGTAGATAAGGGTATTATCTTCATCATGCCAACCCAAGCTAATTTTCTCTATTGGTTCTAATTATCTGAAGGCTTCACCAACTATGAGGGGAGTATGATTCTCTCATCACTAGTTTGGATTTGCCTCTAAATATTTATTTTCACCACCATCATATGAAGGGAGACTCCTAATTAGTCATCAAGAAGATCAACGGTGACTATATCCTTAGGAAGCTCGAGATCATTCCTTTTCTCAAGCACGATCGACATCTGGTGTCACAATTACCTTCTCAACCATAGGTGCCTCATATTCCACAGTCTCAGAATGGTTGAGCTAATGAATTGGCTAATCTAGATTCTTCTCATGAAAATCCTAACTAGGAAAATTTGTTCATTCATGTGGTGAATCAAAGATTCATCACCCTTTCCAGTTCGTATGATGATTTTAACCAATAGGTAAATCATCCTACCACCAATGATTCAAAATCAGGTATTTTGGATCAATATGTAGCTAAAGAAATCTCCAATAGGATGACCCCTTTGATCAAGTATCTCCATCCCACCAATATCCTCTCGGACATAGTTGAACACGAGCAAATACAGTGCAGTGCAGTTCTATTCACCATCTTGAGTGGTCCCATCCCATAGAAGACTCTTTATAAATGTGGTTTTAATGGAATTATACTACACTTCATTCAATTAGATGAGATTCCCCACATTATAAAGGAATTCCAGACCAGGTATTATGGCGATCATCATCCAAGGATGAATCTTTCACAACATATTCGAAGAGTGGGAAACTTCTGGCCCACCATGGTGCATGATTGTATCGAGTTTTCTATGAAGTTTCATGTGTTTCAAATCCATTACAACTTTTTACAATGATTTAAAGAGCCCATACACACTAAAAATTACTCTTAACCCTTTAATGTCTTGGTAATCGATGTCGTGGGACCGTACCCACCACCAACAACTCCCCAGTGCTTATTCATTTTGACTGAAATAGATTTCTTTTCCAAGTGAAAATAATCTATTCATATCAGGGAAGTCAAGGACTAGTCTATTATTTAATTTGTGATCTCGAAGTTCATACATCGATTAGGGGTTCCCCGAACTGTTCTCACCAATAACAGAACAAACTTATGGGAATATGATTTTAATAATTTTTATTCCATGTTTAGTATCTAGTCCAACCACACTCCTCGCTACTATTCATAGGAAAACTGTAAGTTCGAGGAGTTTACCAACACCCTATCAAACATTTTACAGAAGATGGTGGGCCAAAATAAGAGAATTTTTCCAGAAAACCTCCCCAATGCTCTCTGGGATTATTGGATGATGGATTGTAATTTCACCTTGTTAACTCCATATTCCATGTTATATAAAATAGAGTTATAACTCTCTATTTAGATTTAGTTTCTATCACTTCGTACAACTGTCTATGAGTAGCAGACATCAGATAGAGTAGCAGAAGTCTGTTTGGCCGAACTAGAAGCTCTCGACAAAAATATCCTTTGGGCCTTGCATAATCTAGAGAGACAACAAAACAAGTTATCTATATATTTCAATAAGATATTTCATCTCTATTCCTTCCTTGAAGGTGACATGGTTTTGGCTCTCAATGCTTCGATGATACCCAGTAGGAAACTAGTGATGTAAAATCCCAAATGGGAGGGGCCTTACATCATTCAAAAAGTCTATACTAATGGTGCATACTCATTGGTCACCATTGAAGACGAGAAAGTTACTCCTTCCACCTATTCCATGTTTCTCAAATTGTACTTTTCATGAATTTGGTCTATCACCATGCATAATGTTAAACTGCACAACATTTGATATGAGTTCTATGACCTTAATCAAAGATCTATTTCATCAAAGAAACATGAAGTTAAACTATGATTCCCCATCCCAAATGATTTCAAACTTTTATTTCATCCTTGTTTCCTGATGTTAAACTATGTAAAAAATCAGCATCCTAGTTTCAATATGATAAACTACAATATTACCCCACTGGTCTGAGTTCTATGACCTTAAACTAAGATCTCTTATATCCTAAATGAAGTTAAAATGTTTCATCCTAGATGAAATATGTTAAATTATACAAAATTGATGGTCCTTTCTCTATGAACTTAAAATAAAAGCTTCCCTTATCCTACATGATGAAAAACTGATATGTCCTACATGAAATTAAATTGTGCCCCATCTTGATCCTTACCTCATGATACTAAACCGCACATATTTTCAAGAACTACATATGTCTTGATTCCCATCCATTTGGGATATGTAGTGTTTCCTAGACACTTCGTCTTTTGGCCCATCCAATAAATTTTCTATACCTTTTCCTCACCCCCATGATGTTAACCTTTGTGTGAGTTATTCTTAGGAATGTGCAATGTGGTGTCATGCCTCTTTAGTCCTTATTCACGTTAGGTTTATTTATGGATCTATACCACGTACTTCCTCTTTATAATCCTCATCCAATGGTCTAGGTTCTACTCAATTAGAGTAAGAACTTTTACATCCTTGTTTCATGACAATAAACTATATAATATTTCGTGTCCTCACCGTATGAAGTTAAACTATATATTTTATGTCATGTATGTATGATGATAAGCTACATAGTGCTATGGTGTATTCACATGAGAAGGAATTTCCCCTTTTGAACAGTCTATCTACCAAGCCATCTTCTAGAGCTACATGTGTCTGGATTTCCATCCTTATGGGATACTTAGTGATTCCCAGAAATCTTGGTCCTGAGCCCTGTCACAGAATCACAAGCTCATCTTATTGGTGCCTTGATGTGGGTATCATCTAGGAATATGTTGTGTGGTGTGGACCTCTTTTGTATTCTTTCATGTCTAGTTTCCCCATGGCATCTCACTTCACATCTCCTCTTTAATCGGTCCAAATTCTATAACCATAAAATAATATTTTCAATGTCCTAGTCACATGTAAATAAATTGCATAACAATGATGATGCTTCCATTTGAGAGAATGTCACTCCTCTTTTGTCATTGGCCATCTGTCAGGCCATCTTATAGAACTATGTATTCATTTATTCCCATACTTATGGGATACATATCGACACACATACATCTTGTACCTAATCCCATATATATAATAGTGAACCTTATCACCCATTCATGGAATGGGTTTCTATCCTAGGGAATGTATGGTCTAGTGTGGATCTCTTCAGTCCTCATTCATGTCGGGTTAATGTGGCCACACATTGCATGTTTCTCTGTAAGAACCCCTTCCATCTTCATCCTTACCTCAAGATGTTAAACTACATGGATCTACAAAAATACATATGGATTGATTCTTATTCTTATGGGATATATAGAGATTCGTAGACATCTCGGTCTCATGCTTAGCCATAGAATCATAAATTAACCTTTTGGCCCTTTGGTATGGGTTATCCTTTGAGAATGTGTGGTGTGATGTTCATCTCATTGGTCCTCATTCACATCAGGATTATTTTACCACACCACATACTTTTATATTGGGATTTATATGTCCTATTCTCATGATGATAAACAGTGTGATATTTTCATTCTTATCATATGATGTTAAACTGCATGGATACATCCCACAAACACGATGTTGATCTGAGAACCTATAGTCCACACTCTATGACTCCAAACTAATAGATTCGGGTCTGAGAAACATGACCATAAAAAATTTCCAATACCCCACTAAGGAACTTGATCCTTGAAGCTAGATCGGATCCATCTTAAAGATCTTCCACAATGACATGCTTGAATGAGCAGTGGTATAATACCTAGAATGTTGGATTCAACATGGAAATTTCCCCAATCCATTTCCACGATTTATGTGTTCCTTTATCTGCTTCCCCATCCTCTTCTAGGTTTGTTTTAGGCCAATGCTCTAGAATACTTTGGACAACATTTTGAGTTAGTTCTCGTGTCTCAAACATGGTCAGAAGTCAACCCACAATTGTCTTTACCCATTCCCATTAATATGACATAGATGTTGTGTTTCATACAAGGTTAATATTTACCCTCCATTGTCATGATACCCTCATTATATTCCAAATAATGGGCATCATGACTCACACTTTCAAACCTCTTATACTCTTGTAGATCTCCAACACCCGTGGTGTTGTCCCTCTGTTCATCCATGTGAGTTGAGTGGGAATGTTATTATGGTTGGGACATTCTCACTTGACATTTTATTTCTATTTTTGTGTGATCCCATATGATGGGGAAATCCTAAAAACACTCCTTGTTTTGTACACTGGGCATCACTCAAGTGGGATTATGAGTTTTGGTAGGGGTTGTACCCATATAGAGTAGCCTCAAGACCCTCATGTACAAAGTATATGACATTAAACTAAGATACTTTTCATGTTACTCTCGGGAATATGTGGCATGATATGGGACTTATTAGCCTCATTATTGTTGGAGTTTTTTTCCAGACCACACACTTCCTCTCTCGGATATGTCTTTTCCCATAATGTCCTAGTCGCATGACAATAAACAATGTGACATATTCATCCTTACCACATGATGTTAAAATGTATGGATATGCCCCACACACATGACATTAAATTGGGTATTTATAGTCCAAGAAACAAGACATTCAACTATTTTCTATCCGGTTTTCATTTAGGTCCTACCAAGGACATACAGTAATGCGCTGAGGTGCGAGACCAAAGGTGTCGTATTATATAAAAATATCATCCTGACCTATCTCCACATTTTGAGTCCTTCCAGGTCTATAATTACACCATATTTCACATCTAGAATTACCCCTTAATGATAATGGTCTCATCCCACTTTGGATCACCTCCAGACCTAGGCCAATACCCTAATGTTTTTTTGTAATGAACATCGAATCGGATGTTTCGAATTTGGTCAATTTTTAATTATGCATTTATAAGCCTCATACTTGATTGGTGAAGTTATGGATCCTATGTTGGGAATATGTTCAACAATGATCCTACTCATCAGTCACCCTTTCCCTAATATAGATAGAAAAGGATTAAATATAAATCCTTCCCACTTCCTAATGATTTAGTGGAACTCTAACACCCTTTTTGTTTCTCCTCCCTGTATTTTCACATGTCAAGCGAGAAAATCCCGGGTTGTATACATCTACATGTGATTGGGAAATCCTGACATCACTCTTTATTTCCCACAATGGGCATAGATCATGAGAGCTTAGATCTTTTTCTAGGGTTTTTACTCACATAAAGAATATGTGAAACCCTGTGGTCTAAACCCTATGACCTTAAAAATGGAGCCCTATGGTCCAAACCCTATGACCTTAAAATAGGATCCTTATCATCCAAACTATACGACCTTAAACTAAGATCCTCATCATTACTTTATTGAATTATTGTGGTGAAGTGTGGACCTCTTTGGTCCCCATTCATCACATGTTTCTAATAGACATGCTATACATACCCCTTTTGAAATAATTCATCTAATAACCTGGCCGCATGATGTTAAATTTCATGGGACAGTCCTATCATATGACCTTAAATCTATGACATCATCATCCTGGATGTATCACAAAAAATGGCTCATCATTGTGTTATTATCACCTGAGAGAGAATCACCTTTGGCACTTGTCATACACCATGAAACATGTTAATACCTACACATGGATTGGTTCTTGTGAAGACACATAGACCTTCCATCCTGGTTTAGCCACTCAAAAAGGAAAAAAAATGAACAAACAAGAAATATCTAATGTATCCTCTCTAGATGTATAGGAAATACCTAAACAAAGAAATTTCACTTATAGAAATATATATGGCTAGATTCCCATCCTTATGGGATACATAATGATTCTCCGATCATCGATCTTCGGTCTAGCTGCAACATTATTTCCCCATTTCACATTGATTCATTATCGTCCTTACTAAAAAAATTAAATTGCTTGTGATTTCATAACTATGTGTGTCTTGATTCCCATCCTCACGGGATATGTAGAAAAACTCAAACACATTTTCTTGGTCCTAGCCATGGGTTCATTATATCTTCCTTGCCCCTCATCCATGTTTTCGGTCCAAACATTATGACATTAAACTAAAAGATTTTCTGGGATTTCACCCCTTTTCGTATCACATGTGCTTCATTCCAATATGTCCCCTGATACTTGTGAAGATATATTTGGTCCTCATTCACATTATATTTAATTCATCCATTCCATGAAAATATTCTAGGAACAAACATTTCCATAGACCTAGTGTCCAATCAGTATGACAATAAACTATGAGCAACATCCAAGTCTCATGACATTAGACTATGGGACGCATCAAGATCACATGATGTTAAATGGTGACTTTCATCATCCTTATTTTTCATGATGTAAAACTTCTTAACATGAACTCATCAGAGAGGTCCAACCTATATGATTGGTTTGATATTTGTTTAGACTAATGGGCCTTCACCAATTTACTTTCAGTTGTGGTAGCGTAATTTCAAGAGTGTGGTAAATCCTTTGAATATCATATCACCCAACTCCATGATTTTAGTAGCCCTCATTTGGATCATCATCATATTTCATGTACAAAGGGACCCCCTAATAGTTTTTTTATTCCACTTTGGATATCTTACTGCCATAGGCTAAAGCCCCAGAAGTAATCAGACAACATTTTGAGTTAGGTCTCTTGTTTCATATACAACCAGTGATCGGCCCTTATTTTTTGTCCCCATCTATAGATAATATTATGAATACATTTTATCAAATATAGCCAACAATTATCTCATACCAAAATTCCATCCTCTCCATGATTCCAAATTTTGGTCATTCTAATTCACACTTCTCATTTTCCCTTTGTTAGGATTCATTCCAATACCATTAGCATTATCTCTCTTGTGTACTAGTGCACACTAGAAAAGGTATATTTTTTCTAAGAGACCGATTTTCTATCCTAAAACATTCTTGGTCAAAATAATTTGGGTGGTTATTCAACATTAGCATACCTCAATTATTAGATGATTAATTGGCACTATCATATAAAGGGAAGGGTTATGTGGTATTCCCTTGTTCCTCACACCCAAAACAACACATGTGATCTTAGGGATTGATCCTTAGGTTTCTCACAAATATGATTAAATTAAAGATATTTAAGTAAGAAATAATGTCCCATTCACATAGTTTAGTTTGGGAAATCAAAAAAATGACCATGTTTGGCCAAAACAAATCCCTTACGGACTGGCCCCTTCAATGGAGTGCTTCAACTCTGCAACCTTCCAACGTGTGGCCTCTAAGGACTGTGGTCACCTTTAAAGACCCCTTCTTTTAGTAGTGTCTTTAGAATTCAGCTCATTCACTCTAATTTTTTTCCAGGAACTAGATCTATCAATGCCTTCTCTAGAGTTGGCATTTGTTCTTCATCCTCCAAAGTGTTCTCAGTGGGGAGGAACTCTTCATACATTCCCCTTAGAATCAAAATTCTAGAAATATGTTAGAGGTTCTAGAGGCTGATGTCGACTTCCCCATGGTGTTGATAGAACATATTGATATTTGCTGACCATTGTCTCAATAGATCCAGTATAATATCCCATAGTTGAGAGACGTGGAATTGGGAAGCCCATGCTGCTTTATACAAACCAAATCTCCTCAACACCATCGAAAACTATTCAAAAGATGTGCACTCATAATAAGACAAGTCCCACTCCTCTATGAAATTTCCACCCTAACATAGATCCCAACCATCTATCCACCCCTTATCCAGGCTCCCAAGCCCTACCTTACTGTTTGTTTTATACTACAGTGGGGACACTTCTTTCTCCAATGACTTTTCATCGGCATTGTTAAGATGGTTATAAAAATAGATCATTGTTAGAGGGGTATGGTTCATCCTAATATGGATATCAGCATCCCTATACCACTGATGTTGTCTAGATGTGTCGATAAACTAGTAGGTCAGCTCATATTTTCTTTCCTCTAGGATTAACACATCGTCCTGCAAGCCAAATCCATACAATGACATAATTTTGAATAGTAGATAATATTGGTTTACATCCAACTATATATCTAGCAGTGAATCATGATCTGAATGACTCTAAACATACTCCCCAATAAAGATATTGTTCTCTACTACTTCTCTCTAGGAAGATTTAGCAATAACCTCTTAAGAAACTTCCTGAACGTCCATTGATGAAGGACTTAGAATATTTTTTAGTCTATTTTCAGATTAAATTGCAATGCTTGATCACTGAGTAGAAGTTTTCAAAGTATCATTATAGTTAGCGTGCATTGCAAAGGAGAAGTGGATCATGATGCCGGGTTCTCTAGAAAGTGTGTAAAGAGCAATGGACTGTGGATCCCAGATCATTGAGATACATTCATGGGGAAGATCACTTCTCAAAAGGAGAGATTTGGTCCAATCATTTGTAGAGATCGAGTATATGAAATGGGTCCTCATGAACTATTTAAATGTGATGGCTGACCAAGAATCCCAACAACCTTCACCTACCAGAGCTTCACGGTGCGTCACACTACTTTTGCCTCGCTTGCTAGATTCACAACCTAATCTGCTTTTCAAAAATGGACCATCAAAATATGACCCTCATTTCTGGTTTTCTCCCACTCTAGGGGGTATTTTTGGCTCTAAAAACTTTGCTACTAATGTCAGGAAAATTCCTAGCCTTTTCAATGAAAATTTGGACTCAAACGGACCCAAAATGCATCAAAAGAGTATGTCTTGAGATGATTTTTCATAGAGACCCCTCACTAGTGTGTGCACGAAGGTTTATAAAGGTACATATGTGAGTCCAACGAACACCGTGAGTGCATCAACGTATTTGATATATTTCCCTGTGAGTTATATGGATTAGCACCACATCATGGATCTCCTTTTGTATCATAGGGACCAATAACAAATGCGCTCGTGAAGGTGGATGACGGTACCTATGTGAGTCCGATGAGAACCGCGACTGTACGCACATCTTTTATGGTACCCCTAGGAGTCCAATCGATATCTTCTTATTTGAGGTGTCCTTTTTATTCATGAAACACTCCACGAGCATCGCATGACACATTTACTATAATTAATTGACTCCCCCACATAAAATGCATTGTTACTCTAAAATTTCAAATTCTAGTATCCATTTTCGTGAAGTTCCCTAGCACTACAAACCAAACCCAAAAATGTATTTCACAAGGTACTTGAGGACTGAAAACCAAACATTACTTTGTTCCTTATAACACCTACTTTAACATAGGGATTCCCTTTGTGAAGGAAGGAGCCCCTTCTGGTTGATCGAGTCTCTTTGAAGAATTAGGCCTTCATAAATAATTATTATAATATGATTTATACTAAGGAAAAGGCACCATTATCCACGAGGGAATATCCTTCTCAAAGAACCTTTCCTTCATGAAGCACCTTTCCTTTATGAATAATCTTCCCTTCGTGAAGCACCCATGCTTTGTGATGCTCCTCATAGAGATCCCCCTTTTTTCACAAGCCTCTCTCCCTTGCATTCCCTAGGCTTGTGCGAAGTGATTTAATGGTTACTCATGTTCTTTACCTTATTGTGATTCCCTACCCCTAGATTTGATTCATTGTTATGCTAAGGGGTTTTAATTTTTGGAATAACCACACTAACATAGAACCTACAACTGACCAATCCTCCACCCACTCATGTTGGGCATTATTAATGCCTTTAATTCCCCATGTGTGGGTGGGTATCAATTATGTAAGTCTAAGGGGTAAGGAGCAAGACCTTCTCATTCAAGCTTCAACATGTTAAACTATCCAACACCATTTTCCTTATCACATGAAAATAAACTTTAGTCTCTACCCATGTAATGAACATGGGGTATCTCACCTTGGGAATTTTACCCACCTAATTATATCTATGGGAGTAAAATATTCTATGCACTCCTAGTTGGGAATTCCATCCTCATCACATGAAATGAGATCCTCTTTGGAAATACCTCCTAGAGTAACCCCAATCTCAATCATCCTGGTTCGTCTCAGTGTATAAGTCTAACATCGCCTCCCATAGATGCTCCTTTTGCAACACGGTCATCAGTTCTACTACTACCTCTTGTTTCTCATACAAAGTATGACTCATGAAGTCATAGAGAATAACAGTTATTGTTACTCCACCTATGTCACCTCTGCACATAAGTCCCATGGAAAATTTGAAATATGTGGTTTTTGATCCCTATATTTTTAACAGGGTACGTAGGAAGCCTCCATGAGGTTCAATCCCAGTCAATAATAAACTCTCTTCCTACCTCCAAGGGATGTATCCTCATGATGTAACATCTCCTCTTTATGGGAAAACACCCCTTGAATCCACATACTTAAGGTGTTTAGATCCATTAGAAATAACTTCATCCATAACTGCACCCTTATACTGATGAGATCAATTCATCCAGCACCATCCATTTGGTCTGATAACCGTACATAATACCTAGCATGTCGAAGGTTTTCTAAACATGCGTAAGACCTATTGTTTCAAACTACATGGTTTTTGATCCCTATATTATATAAATGGTGTGTAGCCTCAATATAGTTTAAGTCTGACACCATCATATTCCCATCGGTTCACTCTCATCCTTACCATATTAAATTAAACTACCTATAATCTGATCCATGTATTCTAATCAGGGTACATAGGAAGCCTCTTCAAGGTTCAAGAACATCATCCATTCCCATCATGGTCTTTCCTTGCATCCATTATGTATCGGGAGGATCATTACTCGACTCGTAGGTCAGACTTAGTTTGATTAATTATCTATTCTTTCCAATCTAACAAGTTTCCTCCTTAGGTGTCTCATCATCCCATCCCAAACTAAAAGAACATTGATTCCCAACCACTATGATATATAGAAATCCTCCCTGAGATTTAATCCCATCACCCTCGAAACTCTACCTATTCCATTAACATCTCCTCCATTTTCATTCTGATTATTTCCTGAGTTACCATATCTCGGTGAGATAATGTCATCCATGTCACCACTACACGTAGTATCACCCGAAAAACTAACCATGCATAAGACCCACACAATCCATGTTTATGCAATCAAGAGTGATCCTCTTGTGAAGTGCCTCTAGGTATGTGTATACCCCAAATCACCCCTGAACTACATGGGTTCTGATCCCTATATTTTAAACTAGGTACATAGGAAGACACACTAAGGTTTCATCCATGGCAATGGTAAACCTTGTTGTCCCCCTCCATGGGGTTGACCTCTCTTATCCTCCCTCGATAGTGTCTAGCTCAGCCTTCATGGTGTGACATCTTCCATTTATAGGACACATCACCTGAGTTCATCATCAAAGGTGTTCCGACCCATCCAATGGTAAAAAATAGTTCCTCCATCATAAGGATGTATCCCTTCAGGTTCTGAAATCTATCCATTTATGGGACACACCAATCTCGTGTTCTTCCTCAAAGGGAGTTATGATCCATCCATCCGGTAAACCTTCCAGGTTTTCCCTCCGAGGATCCACCTATTTGATCCATCTCAATGGGATGTTATAATTGACATCATCCCATTTACACAATATGTTATAATCATGACCCTTCATCTCTTCAAGACTTTAAACTCACAACCGATATTTTTTAAACATGAGTTTTCCAATTAAAATCTCAAAATATATACATTTGGCATAAGATACCCCACGATCGATGTGGGATGCCTTAGGTTACCAAATCCTTACGAATATCTCTTATGAGGAATAATACAAGTTCCCTAATGTTCTACCATTAAGACAGGTTTATTGATTCCTGACATGACTGCTTCCATAAATGATGGTTTCTTTTCTTACATGACCCTTTGGAATGTCTAAACATAAGAGTTGTAATTAACTGATGTCCAAAAATTGAGGAATCAAGAACGAGGTTCACGAAAACATCTTAATCTATATGGGAGACCCATACTAGAAAGAAAATTTTGAGGAGGAATCCATGGAAGTAGGGACCAACATCCCATCATCTTGTTTTGATAATGGAAAAGAAACCACTAAAGAAGTGATCAATGCCACCCACCTTTGGAAAGTAGTAATTCAGGGTACTATGTAGCCCATCCATTCACATGAACGATGAAGAGGGTGTACACCAATGGAAAGGGTTATAAATATTTCCTAAATATCATCTATAAAATATAAATCGATCATTTTGATCAACTGTGAGAGGATATAATGAAAAAACATTAGCATTTCATGAGGTGGTAGTTCACTATACACACAGACGATGATTTTGTAACCCATTTGATGGAAGTGTGTATGGTTGTAGATAGTACCCATAAAATAAAAATGTATAAATATATAGAATCTAATTAGGTTATTTTATAATAATGGTATAATAATATTTGAAGAAGTTGGGGATGAAAATAATATAAAGATTCTTATTGAAGAACGTAATATCTTCTTTGGGAATTCTACTTAGGTTTTCCATAATGTCTTACTATGAAATAATTATTCCCAGAATAAGGCCTCTAGGTTTAGTGAAGGGAATTTGGGAAGTGATTTTGTAATATTTTGGTCAATACCAACAGATTGGGAGGTATGAAGAATGGTGGAGAGTGTGTTTCCATTTATAATTGAGGAGGAGCAGTGTTATTCTAAATAAGAAATATTATTCACTATTGGGAGGTCTACCTTACTACATATGCGTCCAAAATTGAACAAAAATTAATGGGAGGGTTGATGTGGTCTATAAACCCCTACACAAAAAAAAATCAATAAATTTTTATCATTATCCTCTTAGTCTTTAAGTCTACTCAATTTTATCCATATAGTTTTTGCCATTATAACTAGTATCTTTTTATTTAACTGGGGAATATAAAATTTAATAATAATATAAAAAAGAGATCTATTAGATAATTCATACCCACTGATTCTAAATCTTAATTAAAATTATTTAAATAAAAATCATATGGGTGTGTAAAAAAACATTAATTCAAGCACATGTAATTCACAAAACCCTATTTTATACTTAATCACATTAATTAATTTTAATATTTTTCACTAATCATTACAGTGAAAATTCAAGTTAACCATATTGGATAATATATATAATTATAATTCCAAATATGGGATCAATGATTCCAAATTCCATTCAAAATTTTATAAGAATTTCATGTAAAATTAATCCTATATAAAAAACAATAACGTGTGTTTTAAAGAGAAAATTATCAAAGGTTTACACTATTTTTATATAAAATTTCAATGAACTAAATCATATTTTTTGATATATAATATAACTAATTATAAATTAATAACAATTTAAAATATAATTTATCTATTTAAATAATTTACATGTCAAGAAAATTTTCAATTAAAATTTAGTATTTTTCACTATTTATTAAAAACTGATACTTTTTCTAAAAAAACCAAAAAATTCAAACTATATTAATTTTTATATTACTATTTCAAAAATGATTTTTCATATTTCAAAGTTATTTTCTAAAATTTTATTTCTTTTTTAAAATATGTGTTCTATAAAATAGAGAGAAAAGCGTTGTTTAGATAAAATACATGTTTTAAAAATAATATTAGATTTATTATCATTTATTGTATTTAAAATACATAAGATGAATGTAAAATAGTTTAATGAGTACATACTATATAAATTTTCATAAAATCATTCAAAAAATTATTTAGTTAATTTATTGATAAAAAATACACTTTTGTGCATAATGTTTTTCAGAGAAGTATTTATTTTTCTTCTCAAAAATGTTTTATTTTCAATTTCAATTAATTGTTCACTAAAAAATTAATGTTATATATATGTCTAAACAATATTTCCATAATTTAATTAATATTATTCGTAACCAACATTCTAATGGCCAGAAGATAGTTGTCATATTAACTAATAATATTTTAATAATATTTCCAGTCTTATTTAAACTCCGTGTTGCATGTAATGTAAGATATGCTCGGTGTCATGTGTAACACAAGACAAAGTCAATGTTTCATGTAAATAAAGGTAAAATTAGTGTTTTATGTAATCAAAAATATCAAAAAGATTAAATTAAGTGGAATGAAATATTTCACAAAGTCTCAGAGTGTTTTAATGAACAACTTAGATAATTCCCTAAGTGTGGTGTATATTGATACATATAAGATGAATCAAATCTTTCAAAAGACTTATTGTAGTTTCATATCATTCCAATGTATGGAGTAAAATAATGATGTAAATAAACCAAAATAAAAAATGTTATCGAACACATAAATAAGAGTTGTAAATTGAAAACTATTTCACCCATTAGACATTCCTCAATGGAAGGAAATTGATAATGAGAATCTTGAATTTGGAAGCATGTTGAGAATCCTCTTTCATGCATTATATATATATATAATGAATCCTTTTGGTGTAAAAATTAGTAATCAGAATACATGGAAAGTTATGTTTTTATATTATAACTTTCCATCATGGTTATACATGAGTAGAAAATACATTATGTTGTGGATGCTTATATTTGGACCAAAATAACCTAGTAATGATATTGATATCAATTTCTATAAACTATTAAACAAACTAAAATTTATGTGAGATACAGGTGTTACATAAGATGATTCTCATAGAAGATAATATTTCACATTGAGATTCATACTGTATAGGAAAATAAATGAGTTTTCTTCTTATTTATGTTTTATGGATATAAAAATAATGGAATATTAGGGTGTCATGCTGGTGAAGAAGGAAAACACTTAGATAGGATGAAAAATTATTTGAAGGATGTGTTTTTTAACAAAATTGCTTAATTTTTCTCAATGAGTAAGACAATAGATGCTTGTAAAGTGGTGATTCATGTAGATGTTTTTGGGATTCAGTTGATAGATTTAGATTTTAGGATTAATCAATTCTCCTGGTATAAATGTGATGATTATTGAACAGATATTAATGAAAAGCAAATGTTTAAGTGACATTAAGAGAACACATATTACTTATAACAATTTTTATAGAAGATAAGCTCATATAAATCATGATTTTCATAAATGAGTGAATATCATGAAAAATAAACCGTTTTCATGGGGATGATTGGATTTCATGTAATCTTATTGGTTTTTAATTTTTTTTTGATAATTAGATTGGTATTAAATTCAATTTTTATAATATTTTTATGTATCTATACCCACAAAATTGGCCCATCACTCAAGCTACAGGCCTTCCAAACCCCACATTGTTGTAGGAGGACCTCATGCATATACGGTATCCAACTCATAGGCCCACATGGTGGCATATATTATGTGGGATGTAAAATACATGCATGAGTGCACAAAATGAGTGCTCATTGGAAAACTGGGGTGTCTTGCAGGAGAGGTAGAAGAGTGAGGAATATTGGATGGGATTGGACATCATACTCACTTATGATTTGGTAAAGGTAATGGATTCATAATAAAGAATAGGCTATAATATGTGAGAAATATATATGGGATAAGATCCTATATGAAAATATTTCACATGTTTAAATGATATGTTAAAGCCACTGTCATGGGAGATTTCAAATGATGCGTAATGTTTTACTTCTTAAGTGCAGTAGAGTGGATGAACAAGGTCGTATCTCAAAAGACAAAGTAAATTTTACAACATATTAAAGTTATTTTAAAAAATAAAACAAAATAAAATAGGCAAACTAATTAAAGTTATGGGGTTTTTTGTCATTCATAATAATATAAAATTAATTTTCAAAAAAGATTTTATTTTAATTTTACCCTTTTTAAATGAGATTGGGAAAGTAAAACAAGAAGAGGTTTTTTTTTGAAAAATATTTTCAAGTTGTAATCAATCTAACTCTACCTATTCATATAATTATTAATCATTATCATTTAGATTAATATCAACATAACCATTATCCATTGGTTTTTTAACCCTCAAACCCTATTGGATTTTAATTAACCACAATGATTAAATGAATAAAAACCTAAGCTAGCTTTGGAAAATGAAATCATATCACCCAACGTTGATTTTCATTCCTATAATATATCATGTTCATTACTAAATTAGGGAATATATACATTCTATAAATTAATATTATTTGAGTTTAGGGAATATATTTGAACTCTATAAATTGATATCATGTGGTATTTTTTATGATTATGTTCATGCCCTCACAATTCACGAATTACATAACCTCGAAAGTTTTCAATAAGTTATTCAATTGTGTTATTAGTTTATTTTAATTCAAAAAATAAATTCATAAATCACAATCTATGAATTATAATAGCTCATTTATTTGAAATAATTAATTGAATAAGGTTATAGGTATATGGATTACTAAAAAGAACTACACTTCCATGAGCAGTGTAGTCATTGTAAAAACATTTTCCATTCTCAAAGGTTCAGAAAGAGTATAACAGAATCTAATTTATAATATTTAATTTCAGACCAAATAGGATGATTAAATAAGAGTAAAATTGAATAAAACATAAGAAATATTATAAATAGAGGAGTAACTAATAAGTTTATAACAAAAACACATACATTACAACATCAAGAGGAGAGAAAGGCTTCGATAAAGGGATCTGTGCTTAAAGGGCTCTGCATATTAGTATAGGTAGTACCAGAATGTACAAGGTGAAGACAATAATTCTATTTAACTCCAAAATAGAATCACTTCCTTCCTTTTTCAAACTCCCAAATTAGGTGCCCATGGTATCCTTTTAGAGAGAAAAATGGGAAGTTGTTTTGGGAACCCAGAATTTGAGATAGCACTTGTGTCTTGATTTTGAGTTGATAAATAAAATTATCTAGACTTTTAAAAAACAAAAAAAAATTGTTTTCATCCTCCTGACTATAACCATGTCAAATATGGAGGCTTTTGGACACCTTTTATTAGATATATATTAGAAATACAGAACCTAACTTTTGAATACATGTAAATTCAGTTATAAAGAGAGATATTTTTAGTTGGGAGATAATATTACTGAATTGGGCAGGGTTTTCTTGATATCAGATACAGAGAACTAAATTTTGGATAATCACACAAAGTTTCAACCCATTTGGATGCACTTATTTTTTGAAATGTGAAAAACAGTGGATAGATTTCCTTGGGATTCCATGTAGTTTGGCCCATTTTTCTTATGGATAATATTTGTCTCTCCTAATCAACTCCTCCTACAACAAAATCAAAAAAAAATATGTATAATTGACCTTTTTAACTGTGGTAAAAATGTAATAATTGGATCAAATTAAATTTTCATTTCTAGATAATATTTTTAATTTAAAAAACAAAACATTTTTAAAATAGTAATGTAAGGGTGAAATAAAGAACTGAATCATGGTGCGATCACACCCCCACACACACCCATTGTCACTCATTTGAAAATAATCATATAATGTATTCCAAAACATTATGACATGAAATACATGTTTATATACCTCAATCTATAGTTCCAATATAGGTAATGTAAGAATCTCATCAACCATCAATATCAATAATTATGAAATTCGTTGTCTCATAAAAAATATCAAAATAAAACCCAGTGATATAAATGACACTAATAATTGAGAAAAAAGTAATGGGTATACTATTACATTAATTCACCACATGTGTGTTCCAATAATTTGAAGCTCATATCTCCGCCCTTTATTCAGTATATTCAGGTCACGTAAAACAATTATTCTTAATTTGTTTAATTCACCGAACCTATTATAAAATCCTTTATAGTAAAATTTCATGACCCACTCACTTAAGTATTCCCAAAAGTCAACCCTTAATCTATCAACCTAGATATCTCTACTTTTTTTATATTTCATCAGTCCACTATCTATTAATATAATAAATATATTTTTTTGATTTTCTATTTTGATTTTTTTTGATTTTTTAGATGGTGTATAACTGATAGATATTAGGTGCACACACATAGGTCAATTTGGTATATCAATGAATATTATTGGAATACAAATGAATCAATTGAACAACCATTGATATAAGATTATTTTTTACTTAAATTGGTTATACCATAATTTGAGTTGGAAAAATTTCATGAGCCATGGTTGCGTGAAAGGTTTGTGTGAAGAAATAAATGAAAAATTTTACCATGAAAAAATAAAACAAATAATGGTGTCAAAATATAAAAGGTTTTATAAAGATATTTCCAAAAATATCATCAGTGATATCCATTTTTATAAAAACCATCCCTTAATAACTAAATCCTTCCCATTCTTATCAGGACACCAATGAATTCTGAAAACATGTATTTTCTTTATATTCTATATCTAAATGAACATGTTACATGATATTTTGGGTGTTTATTTCCTTTTTTTTATATTTCTTTAAAAAAAATTACCAAATACATAATAGATAACACACACAAAACACATAAATGGAAATTCTAAATATCTTCCATATAATTTTCTCCCCTCCCCCACACTTAAAATATTGAATTGTCCTAAATGTGAACATATGATATGATATGTTCCCATGCAATGCATATTTTAAATATTACATATAATATAAAAGTTATGGGTTTATGAACAACATTATATTCTCAAGCGATGATGGGGTCATGCGGTGTGATGAAATCAATTGCATGGGTGGGAAGTACCTAAATGTATTTCATAAAATGGTGTCTAGTAATTATAAATATCTTTCTTATGTTCTCTTGTGTGATCTATACTACAACATAAGGAAAAATGTTGGATACAACATAATGACCTAACCATCTGGAATGCAACTTACTAGGAATCAGCTTCAGTTGTGAACTGTAGAGAAGAACTTTCCCTCTAACATTGAACTCTATTTTTTAGATCATTATACCATGATTTTATTTTTATCATTCCTTTTAGATCCTTTAGTTCTCATATAATGACAATTGAATCTCCTCAAGCTCTTTAATTTGTGACTTTTGTTGAATTCTATATTGTCCAAATCCTTGTTTCATTTCGTTACAAACCAATATACGTGATGATCGACCTCCACAGGGAGACGAAATGACTTCCACTAAATTATATGAAATGGGTACATACTTAAGGGAGACATTTACATCATCCTATAAGACCACAACACATCATCCAAGTGTTTTCTCCAATAGTTTCTATTTAGCTACATGGCTTTCTCCAAAATTCATTTCAACTCCTAATTTGAAACTTCAACCTGACCATTTTTTGGGGGAGGTATGGTTTTGATGTTTTATGGGTCACCACATACTTTATAAGGAGGGAATGAAAATTCTAATTTTATAATTGTGTCTCCAGATCACAAATTATAGCCTTTGGTACTTCAAACCTTCACAAAAAATGTGAATTATCAAAATTAGAAACAACATGAGAATCATCAGTCATGGTGTCCTTGGACTCCACCCATTTTCGAACATAATCTATGGAAACCAAAATATTCAAAAAAAAATCAAATGAACATGGAAAATGACCCATAAAAGCAATTACCTATGCATAATAAATATCACAAAATAGTATGGGTTGTTGGGGATTCTTGTGTCTCCTTGAAACATTTTCAATGTGTTTGAAACATGGTCATTACTTACAAAATACATGATCATCATGGAATAATCTATTCCAATATAACCCAGATTTTAAGACATATCTAGCAATATTTGAGTGTCCAAAGTGTCCTCCACATGAAAGTGTATGGTAGAAATTCAAAATAGTTTAAAACTCATGATCCAGAACACACCTTCTAATAACCTGATCACTACACATGTGTGAGAGGTAGGTATCATCCCAAAAATATAATATATACTCACTCTTTAATTTTTGGACATGATGTTTCTTTAAATATTTCATAATTATAAAGGTATCAAGGTAGTTAACTAAATCATCATACCAAGAATGTGTACCTAAGAGTGCATAAAGATTCTCATCATGAAAAATGTCCTAAAGTTGTACCTTTTCCAAGGTTTCAACCTCTTGTGTGTGATAAAATCTACTCATGTGGTTTGCCACCATGTTCTCTGACCACTTCGTTTCATTTAACTCAATATCAAATAACTAAAGAAGGAGAATAAATTGGATAATTCAGGGATTTGAATCTGGATTACTTTAGAGGTACCCTAGTGCAACATGATCAAAAAAAACAACCAATTAAGAGCCTAATAAATATGAATGGAACTTATCTAAAGAAAATACGATAGCAAGAATCTCATTTTCTATGGTTGTGTATTTTTATTGGGTTGAATCCAATGTCCTCACAGTATATGCAATAACATGTGAACAACCCTCCATCTTCTTTAATAAGATAACTCCAACTGTAAATTTTGAACAATCAAACTTAAGATCAAATGGAATGTCCAACTATGGGGGTTGTATGATTTGTGGAGTGGTTAGATTCTTCTTAAGATCATAAAAGGCCCCCTAAATGAATAATCAAACTCAAAACCAGAATATTTTTTAATTAATCATGAAAATGGAAGGGAAATCTAACTAAAATCATTGATGAAGCGCCCATAAATTCCTATATTCCAATGGAATGATATAAAATCACACACAAATGATGGATAGGTTAATGATGAAATAATATATACCTTATATCTATGAACCTCGATTCAATGTTTTGAAACTACATTCCCAAAGGCAATACCATGCACTACCATGAAATGGAATTTTTCAAAGATTAAAACTAATTTCATCTCAATACAAAATTTTAAAACATTCACCAAACTAAATATACATTCATAAAATGAATATCCATACACTATAAAATGATCCATAAATACATCCATGTAGGTCAAAATGAAATTTTAAAAAATTCTCACCATGCATATTTGGATGGTAGTTGTGGAATTGCAATGTCTGAATGGAATCCTTCGGTAGGAAAATATATAGAATAATCAAGTGAATGTGGTCTTCTCCTGATCCTCTAGAGCTATAGGAACATAAAAATATGCAAAAAAATCATCCAAGAAACAACAATGTGTCTTCCCATCCAATCTCTCAAGAATTTGTTCAATAAATGGGAGGGGGAAATGGTCCTTGTGAGTGGATTGATTTAGTTTCCTTTAATCAATACACACATTGCAACTATTTTGAACCCTCATTGGAACTAATTCTTATCCCTCATTTCTAACAATAGTCACACCACATTTCTTAGGCACAACCTGGATAGGACTTATCCAATGGGAATCTTAAATATGAGAAAGAATACCTACCTCAAGCAATTTTTCAACTTATTTTCTAACAACTTCTAGAAGATTTGGATTCTATCACTTTTTTGGATGCCTCACCATTTAGCCCCATACTCTAGAAGAATCATATTCATGAAAATTTTTGTGATAATACCAGACAAATCATCAAAGGTCCTACCAATTTCCATAATGTTTTCCCTCAAAAGATTGAAATTTTTTACTTCATTTTCAAAAGGGATATTGTTAGTAATAATAATACATAATCTCTCACCACTCAAAAATTATGAGTATTTGAAATTTTGTGGAAATGTATGGAGTTCCAATGAAGGAGGGTGATGTATGGATAGATACATCGAAGGAACTAGAATCTGTGCACAATGAACATCAGTTTTAGAATAAAAATCATCAAAATCAGATAATAATGCATCAAATCCATTAGAATAATCAATATCAAAGTCATAATTACAGTGAGCACGATAAAAATCCTAATATGAATCCATTTAAATATCAAATATAAGAGAGGTTTTTGCATTATAAAAATTTGTGTAATTTATATTAGACACAAAAAAATAACCAATTATCATAATATCTCTAAGAATATGAAAATAAAAATCCATGTGGTTTTTTCTTGGTTGTTCCAAATGGGAGATAATAAAATCAGAATGGTCCTCTGAAGGGTACTTCATAGAGTCCATAACATTAAATATCACAAATTCAACTTCAAACTCTACGTAATGTGTGACCTCATTAAATCTATTATAGTTTTTAGTTTTGAATAAAGGACTACCTATGATAATGGGAGAATGAGAATTTACCTAATCATCCTCCATGTTAAGAATATAGAAATATGTTGGAAAGATCATATCTCTTACCTTAATATGTAAATCCGTAAGGACCCCCAATGGGTATGTCATAGCTCTATTCACCAACTACACCACTACTCTCATCAGATTCAACTCACCAACCAATAGAGAAGAGAATACATAATGAGGAATTACATTTATGGAAGCTCCCAAATCACATAAAGAATCAGAAAAATATAACTCCCCTATGGAGCATGGGACGGTGAATGTCCCTAAATCCTTGCACATTGATGGAATTTCTTGAGATGGTGTAATGAGTTCTTACACATTCCATCTAAGATTGATCATATAATTTCTCTTGAGCCCTATTTGATTATAACAATATTATTTTAAGAATATGGAATACCTTGTGATTTTCATAACTAATTAACATACAGGGATATTGATCTCAATATTCTTGAATGTGTCTAAAACCTCTTTTTTTTGCATCACCTCTTCTGCCATATTTTTATTTTGAATGAATTTATTCGGAAAAGGAATATGTTTAGGAGGAAAATCATCAATTTTTTCCTTGTCGTTTTCTTTCTCCTTATGCTTCTCATCAGTTGGTCTTGAATGGGGATTCTGTCGAGTTGAGTTGAATCCAAGTGGAATGATAAGTGCATAAGTATATGTACTTTTCTTCCCAATTCACAATGTAATGGAACTAACATTCCCCTTGGGATTTGGAGTTTGTTTGTAAGTTAGATTCTAAGAGTTCTTACATACCAGTTCATGGAGGGCGGTGGTAATATGGATCATTTCTTTCTTTAATTACATGAAATATAAACCTTGACTGTTGAGCTCATTATGTTGTTTAAGAACAATTTGTTTCAAAATAACATCAGGGGTTGAATCTACCATTTTTTGGGGATTCCCATGTTGTTGTCTTGTTAATTCATGAGCTTTAAATATTGTTTGGTATTTTTTGGAAACGAATTTGGTAAGGAAAAGGCTTCTTGAAATATTACTGAAAAGGGGTCCATTGTTATTATATAGAGCCATACCTCATTTCTGATTAATCCTTCCACCATTGTTTTTATGTTAGTTAAAATGAATCATACTTATTTTGGGGATATATCTGTTTTCGTAATTGATATGATCTCCTAGAAAATATTTTTGTGCAATCCTCTCTCTCTTGTAGTTTGGGGAAACAATTAGTTGGGTGGTCTGTTTCAGTGAAAATTTTAAAAGGTATTGTTGGAGTGGGTTGGTATGTATTTTTATCCAAAGTAATATATCTCACCATAGTTTTCAATTATTCCTTCTTTGTATCAATCAAATTATTTTCAAGTGAATATGGACTTACCTGATGTACTCCTCTAATATATGGTGTGCCTTAATCGCCAAATTTTTTTAGAGTTTTTGTGTCATATGACCGATCAATGCACATGAAACTACTTGGGTTTTGTCAACTGATTCCACTCTAGCTTTTAACTCAACCATTATCCTCTCCATAGATGTTAATAATTCATAGGAGAATTGGATGAGAATTTTCTCACTAATTTAGTGATGTGGGATGCTTATACAAAAATTATTCAATCACTCCCTATACACTTACATTGAATCTACTTAGGCTTGATTTACCCCTCATATCTTCTGATGAAAGGAAGTTGTCCTCAATGCTGGAAAAATATCTAAATTAATATACTTTCTAAATATTTCCAATGTGTTACATCATTATGTTGTAAATAATACATCCAGTCTTTTGCAGTTCCATCAAGTGAAAATGGGAATGATCTTTGTTATATTTTATATACAAATAAATTTCTTACTTTTAGGGTTGATCAATACACATTAAATTCTTCCATAAGTTTTTTATCCTCACAAAATAATCCATGATATTTTGGAAGAAGGAGAACTAACCTAGATTTCATTTTAAAGTTCAATTCAGTGTTTGGGTATGCAATACAACTTGGTTGATAGTTAATATATGGTGTATCCAATCCTATAATGGTTATATTTAGATCATTGTTATTATTTTCATCTATTGTTTCTTGTGTTAGTTTTGATACATTAGTGTTTCCAATTTTAGTGTTCCAGGAATGGATGAATTCTACTACTTGTTGAATATTGATACTTCCAGTAGATTGAAACTCTCTGATTCATGCCCTTAGGCTACGTTCAATCTCAAGTAAAAGATATAAGAGATCCTTTTGATTATCACATATCATAAATAAAATAAAAAAATAATTAATTTTGACCATAATAAAAATAATATAGGTTTGAGTTGATGGTCCAAAAAATAATAAGACGAAAACAAAAGAAGAAGAAAAGTTCAGATTGGGTAAAAAAGAAGAAAGAAGGGAAGAAGGGAATGAAATACAAATTAAAAAATAATTCTAAATGGTTTAAATAATTACTTTCTTCCTTTTAAATGGATCCAATTTTAAAGGCACTATCATGGATGCTTTCAAATGATGTGTAATTTTTTACTTCTTAAGTGAAATAGAGTTGCTGAAAAAAGTTATCGCTCAAAGGAGGAATTAAATTTAACAACATATTAAAGGTATTTTGAAAATAAAATAAAATAACATTAAAAAAACTACTTAAAATGATTGGTGGTGTTTTATCATTTATAATATTATAAGAATAATTTTGGAAGAAGATTGTAATTTTTATTTATTTATTTATTTATTGTTTTTTAAATGAGATTGAGAAACCCCAATGAGTAGAAGTTCTTTTAAAAATATATATTAATCGTTGAATCAATATAAAATAACCTATTCATTTAATTGTGAATAATTATCATCTAAATTAATTTCAAATTAATTATGGTCCCCTAATGTTTTAACCATCTAACCCTACTAATGTTAACTTAACGACAATGATGAAATGAATAGAATCCCATGCTAGCTTTGGAATATATAATCGTAGCACCCTGCATTGATTTTCATTCCAATACTAACTTATGGTTAGTGGTAAATTAGGGAATATATCAATTTTATAAATTTTTATGAATTGAGTTTATGTATTATATTTTAACTCTACAAATTCATCTTGTATGGTTTTGTTTTACCGATTAAGTTCACGCTCTCACATTTCAAACATTACTCAACCTCACAATTTTTTTTATAAGTTATTAAATTGACTTAATAGTTTGTTTAAATTTTAAATATATATTCATAAATAATAATTTTTGAATTATATTATATAATTTATTCAAAATAATTATGTGAAAAAAGGTTATAGTTAGATCGATTACTAAGAAGAACTATTCTTCTATGGGCAGTGTAGCCATTGTTGAAACATCTTTCCTTCAAAAAGGTTTAGAAAGTGTATAAACCAATCCCATCTCTAATCTAAAATTTCATCCCAAATATTATTAATAAATAATAATAAAATTTATGATAACATAATAAGTATAACAAATAGAAGAGGAACTAAGAAGTTTATTACACAAACACAAACATTACAACATGAGAAGGAGAGGAAGGCTTCGATGAAGGGATCCCTGCATCAAGAGATATTCCTATGAGTATATGTAGTTATAGAACCTCCAAGATGATTATATTACACTTCTATAACTCCAAAATGTCATAACATCACTCCTTGGTGAAACTCCCAAATGAGGTTCCCATGGTGTCCTTGTATTCAAAAAATGGGAAGTGGTTTTGGGAACCCAAAATTTGAGATACCACCTATTTCTCAGTTTTTGGATGGGAAATTGAATTATCATGGATTGAATAACATAAAAAATGTTTTTTTACGCCTCTTGAATTTATCCATGTAAAAATTTGAGGCTATTGGACATCTGGAATGAGAGATATATCCAAAATACCTAACCTAACTTTTAACCCCATGTAGAGTCGGTTCTTTGGAAAAATATGTTTGTTGGGGATAGCAGATGGCCTAATTGGCCATGGGTTTCTTGGTATTAGTTCATGAACACTCAATTTCGTATCATACCACAAAATATGATCCCATTTGGATGCACTTATTTCTTGAAATGTGAAAAACAACTGATATATTTCCTTGGGTTTCCTTGCAGTTTGACCCAATTTCCTTTTAGATAGTCTTCGACCATCTAAATCACCTCCTCCAACAATGAAATAACCAAATAATGTATAATTGAACATTTTAATAGTGATAAAAATATAATTATTTATCCAAATGGGATGTCCAATTTGACTTATATTTGTAATTTTAAATAAAAAACAAGTTAAAAATAATGATGTAAGGGTGACATAAAGTAGAGAATCGGGGGCGGTCAATGTGCAAATAATAACACCCATCCAACCGAGTTAATATATTCCATATGACTAGAAACTCAGTTATATTCAATCATGAAATGAAGAATACTTATATTTATATAGTGTTTGGATGCCGAGAAACCACATATGATCAAACTCAAACATAATTCAATATCAACCTGAACTCAAAAGAGTTTGAAATGTGGCTAAGAAAGAATTGTTTGATTTTGTTCTGTAGAACTAATGTATGTATACTTTATGATAACATGTATTCATAGTTTTGAATATTAATATACTCCTTATCACATCATTATTGTTATTATATGTAATATGTTATGTGATAATGTTATTAGATTAGCGGTCACACCAAAAGGACATAGTAGTTCCCCTATATAATGAGAACCTAGAAGTGCTGGGACACAATTATTAAATATATGTTGTATATAGAGATTATATCATTTAGGGGATATAAAGTATACATAATATAATGGATGGAATCTCATAATACATTGGTTCACCTTCTCATGTTATACACCCTTTCTAATATCTAGTATAAGATATTATGAGGACGAGACCGACTAGTAAGAAGTTGACATTTATTTATGTCATTAGATGTTCCTACCTATATAAATGTGTATTGATCCATATAAATTAATATTATTATTAATTAATATAATGATTCATGTACTTTTATGTAATGATGAAAATTGGGATGATATGAGTTCGTGGAGAGGTAGGATATGTTGGGTGCATCATGGGTAATATTTCATTAATAAGTAATGCAAGAAAGGATTTGTCCCTTATGTTCTTCAACAGAAGTTGATATCCTAGGACCTTTTACGGAAATTATATAGCCTAAATAAATCCATGGCCATAGTTTTCTATAAAAAAGTTAAATTTCTAAAAATTAAAAGAAAGAGACATTGAGCATAAAGGTTGATGGCACCAACCTGCAACCTACTTGATTACAGATTACATGATAAATGAATTAGATTACATAGTGATTGTTCATATGAGTTATTGTCTTTTTGTTTCATTAATTTCATTATATATGGGTTCCAGATCATGTTTCTATATTCTATACTTGGAATTTAGGCTACTTCACCTAATACCACTCAGAAAGAGGCCAAGAAGTTTACACACTAAGTGTATCCAGAATCTCAGTTAAATAATATATTATTATTTTTATTTAACAATATGAATAAATTTTAATCCAGAACTTGGATTAATAATTTTTATTTCTTCCTTAATCACATATATTCAATCACTATTTATTTGAGATAATAGTATAGAACCAGAATATTTAATAAGTATTTATTTTATATTCAGTGCATATAATATTTATTTTTTTATTAGTGAATATTGTAGTGATAATTTTTAATAAACAAATTGAAATTATTGAAGGCCCGATAAATATTGTGGAGGAATGGAATACCAAGTTTAATGGTCTGATGTGAAATAATATATATTTAATATTATTTTAGTAAATAATATTTAATTTAAATTCACAAGTTGAGCGTATCTCAAGAAATAATAACAATTCCAATATAATTATTAACATGGGGTTCCACGAGGACTAAATAAATAATAAGGGTCACCGATAGAATTATTTATTTCTAACCGTAGTGGTATATTAACTGAATTATAATATTTTTCAACATATCAAATTCATTTTTATGCACAATGATTGCCACAGATAATCCTCTCAAGCTCTAGAGAGATCCCTCTACAAGAACGCTCCCAAAAAACGGAGTGTGGTCTTCTTCCAACTCGACTCTTAAGTCTAGAGAGATTACAGAAAATTCATTTGAAGTGATTCTTAGGGTGTTCAAAATCAAATGGTACAAACATTAGGACATATCACACTAGCACCCAAATATTCCTAATGTTATGTTCAAAGATTTTAGAAACACATGTGGATCACTGCAAGATGGAATATGATATTGATTCCTACAACATAACAGTGATACAAAGTAAATCTATTGTCAGATATAACAATGAAGAAATAATTCATGCAAGTAAACTCTTTAATTGATTAAATTAATTGTATGTGGTATGTCATGATCTTGTACATGGTTTTAAAATTCATTACCTTGTATTTTTTCATTTATTCAATTACATTTATTACGATGTTCATCATCATGTAAATCTTATATTGATCATCAATCATGAAAAAAAATTTGGTTATAACTTATCACATGCTATTTTTGAACCAAGATTGTTTTGGAGATATCAGAGTAGTCACATAATTATTTATAATTATTTAAAGACCACTGATTAATTTTTTAATTAGTTGTGATGTTTTTAATTCAATTTTAACCATTCTTTAAAAAAATTGAGAGATATTCCAATTACTCTTTAATTTCTCATAGATCTAATAAAATAAACTAATGTAATGAATTAAATAACATTGACGAACTCATCCAATGTTATCTAGGATTCTGGATGGTTACCACAAGAGTACACGTCATGTACCATAAGGTACACATCGTGTACTAGTATTCAATGCACGAGGAACTAATTAAAACTACATTTATCAAATGCATGTAGTGGATTTAATTTTACACCACATGTTGATTAGGAAATCCTAGAACACAGTTAGTCAAAGTACATTCCATGTAGCTTATATACATATCAATTTTTCCTTTAGTCAAAGATGTTCTATGTATCTTCTTACATGGACTACCTGATTGGTGATTGTCTAAATAATAGACCACATGTCGTATAGAAATTTTACATGTTGTTTAATATAATTTTTCCGAGGTAGGATTTACATGTTGTGTCCCTAGATGTGTGCATCAGATAAATGGTGGGAAATGTACACACTATATAGCTCGCTTGTATATTCCATGTAAATATACAAAATTCCACAAAATTAAAATTAATTTTTTAAACTATTTATACCTTATCAACATGTGATTTATTGTGGTCTTTAAGTTGGTAGGTCACACAATGAAATGAGTTTTAATATATATATATATATATATATATTTGTATGTGTGGGTGTGTGTGTTTAATTAATTTGTACATAATATTCAGATATGTATATCATGTGTTAGTCGTATTTTAGTTTTTAATCTACTTGAATTGAAGATTCAAATATGACATAAAAATCATGTAATTCAAGTAGTCATTAATTTGATTGTCCACGTCGGGAAAGTACATGGTAAGTTGTGTATGCCATATGTCACTTGAGTAAATAGTATATGAGTATAATACATGTTGGGTATATTTAGATGTGTATTCACCATGTTTCCTCCATGGTAAATTTATGTATACAGTTAATTTATAATCAATATTTTTCTAAAAATATTATGATGGATGATAATCTCATGGAAATTCAGATGATAATTTAAATAAAAGATTTAATTAATTAAAGAAGATAATTTATTTATTCAAGATTGATTTAACATAAATAAGAATATTTAGAATTGAATACTAATATTATTAATGCATAATTCATTTAATGGTAGTGGATGATCATGATCATAGAGCAGAAGTTTATATGTGATTGGTTTTATTTAATTTATTATTAAATTAAATTATTTGCCTCTTTGTCATCTCTCATATCATTATATAAGGGTATTTATTACCATGAATTTTTTATGTAAACCACTTCCCCTAACCTATGTGTGAGTAAAATAATATTTAATGGATGGATATCCAAAACTAGTGAAGGTTATTCATGTTTAGATCTGAGGAAAAACCAATCCATGAGGGATAAATAAGTGGATAAGTTGAATTTTGTAACACTAACCAAAATTTGTTCAAGGTATTTTTACCATAGTTCAATGGTTAGATTATCATACCATAGAAAAGATAACCATTAATAAATGATCATTATCATACCACATTAATATTTTATTTATATCCAGATTCATGGTTATTTCATAATGAAAATTTTATTACGAGCACATGAATTAATGAATCAACAAGTATGAAATATTGAACTAAAATAAATTTTATTACACATAAATATTATCTAAGACATGGTTAATCACTTTATAAATTCCACACAATATTAACAATAATTTAATAAAGATAATAATTTTAAATTTACACAGAAAAAATAAAATCCCTCAAAAATATATATTATGTCGCATAACCTTCCACTAGTTCAGTTAAAATCGTACCGTAGTTCAAAGTACTTGACAAGCCAAAGTTGGGGTACTTTAAATTATAGAGGAATTATAAAATGAAGTTTTGTTTTGAATTAAATGATTTCACATGAAGGGTTTACTTACAAAGAAGGACTAAGTTGAATTGAGAGGCAAGGGTTGAGGAAATCCATGTTATGAATTTCAGGATTGGGGAGTCCACTCAACAGATCAAGGAACTGGGAGTTAATGCTATTAGAATGTGTAATTCCAACCTAAAACCATTCATGTTTCATGGATGACCAATGTTGCGGTAATGGGAAATGGAATATGGATCCTTACCACTATAATTCCCAAAAAAACATGATATTCTGAGGAAAGCAGTGAGGGATATTGGGTTTCGATAAAATAGTTGGAGATTAATAAATATAATATTTATTTATTTGACTAAATTTTATTAGATAAAGCAGTAAAATTATACTCATATTATTTTTATAAAAAAAATAAAAAAAGCTTCAAACATATAACTTAAATCCATACATGAGAAGGATAACCTTCTCACCAACACAAATTTCATAGTGTGGAAAATGATTTTACCCATTATCCTATGCCATGAAAGAAAATTATATGTGATAGATGAAACTATTCTTGATGCACTTAGAAATGAGTCTAGTGATGAAGAGATAAAACTCTATGAGAATATTATGAAGTATTCCATAGATATTCAATGTTTCAAGATATCACCCATGACCAATGAGATTATAAAGAAACAAGATGACATGTATTCCTATAGCATGATGTCACACCTCCAGGATCACTATCAAGATAAGGTGAGACAAGAGAGATACAAGATCTCCAATGTGTTTTTTTCAACAATGCTTGTAGTGTATGTGACAGCTGGGACTCATGCAGTCAATCTTATTGGCTCTATTTAATGCTTAGACGTATTGGGGGTTTCATAAACATCTCATACATTCATCACTTCCCAAAAACTTCTCCAATTTTATGATAAATTTTAATATGAATAATAATGAAGAGATAATTTCATAACTTCATGCCATGATTCAAAAATTGGAGAAGGAAACCATGCATGATAAACCTGATGTCCTTATAGTGAACATGAAAAGGAAGAACATGGTAAAGGGGACCAATACTCCTAAAAAGTCCAAATCTAACAAGTACCATCCGTATAAGAAGAGGAAGATCCAGAGGAAGGGAAATGAAAAGGAGAAAGTACATTTTTCATGTGACAAGTGAGGCCACTATAAGAGGAAATCGAAACATAAAAAAATGAATATAAATGTGTGTTTTTTATTGAGTGTAATATTTAAATATCTACATATAGGTTATTAGATACAGTTTCTGGTGCTAACATATGTATCCAAATGAAAGAACCAAGTAGATTCTGAATGATTTCTAAAGGAGATGTGGATTTGTGGGATGCCAATGGAATGAGGATGGATGTTATAGCCATTAGTGACTACCACCTTTAATTTCCAATGATAATGATTTTGATATTAATGTGTTGACATTATGTTCCAATTTTGACCATGAAATTGTTTTGTATCATGCATAGATGTAGATGGGTTTATTTTCATGTTAGGAAATAAAAGTTGTTTCTTTTATAAGGAAAACATATTCTTTGGTATGTAACATTTACATAATAGTATATATGTATTAAATTACTAAAAAATGTATTGGAAATTGATAATTAATCATGTTTACATGACTAATATAACACCCATATATGGCATCACCATCTTAGTTAGGTAAACAAGAAGTGTTTGAAAATGTTATTTCAAGATTTTCACTTAGAATCGCCAGAGATAAAACCACATGAAAGGTTATATTATTCTTTAGAAATAAGAATGACCAAATTTCCATTTAGTGAACATTTTAAAATGGAAATAGAGAATCTAGGATTAGTACTCACTGATGTTTATGGACCATTTCAAGTAGAATATAGAGGTGGGTATTCTTAGATAACTAATTTTACTGATGACTTGAGTAGATATGGTTATGTATAATTGACGATTTATATGTTCAAGTCCTTTGAGAAATTATAGGAATTAAATAATTAATTTGAGAATCAATATGGAATGATGATAAATAATATTTGATTTGAATGAGGTGGTGAATATCTTAATCAACTTTTTATTGAATTTCAATTGGAGTTTGGGATTATATCTCAACTCACTCAATCATACACACCATAGTGGAAAGGTGAATTTGAATGGAGGAACCATACCTTATTAAGTAATGTAATTTCAATAATGAGTCATGCCGATCTTCCATTTTCTATTTGGGGATATGCATTACAAAAAATTGTATACACATTAAACCAAGTACCAACTAGAGAAGAAAACCGAATTCCCTTTGACTTGTGGAGTGGAAAGAAACCTGTTTTCGCATACACATGTATGGGACTTTGAATAATTAGTTGAGGTATTATCAAGAAACAAAACAATACCCTGGGGAACAAGGTTTATCATTATAGGGTATACCATGGATAAAGAGATACTACTTATAAAACCCCTCAGACAAGAAAGTCACTATGTCTAGAAAATCTATTTTTCTTGAGAGGGATCACTTCCTCAGAAAGGACAGTATGAGAATGATTAGCTTAGATGAATTTGATTCTCAAGATACAAAAATGTTGTTAGAGGAATAGATTCCATAGGACCCCATGTAAGAAGTAGTTCTTGAAACACAGTTACTACATAAGAGCGCAAGAGAGGTATGAGAACCAGAGAGATATGATTTTCTATCCCCAAAGCCGGTGACTCATTATCAGATGAAAATGATGATCATCTCTCTTATAAAGAGTATATAGAGATATAACAAGTAAAAATATGGAAAACATACCTGAATTATTAAATTATTTCCATGTATCATAACCATGTTTGGGATCTATTCAATGTGCCAGATAATGTAGATATTGTAGGGTGCAAGTGGGTATTCAAGACAAAACTATACATGAAAGGTAACATAAATACCTATAAAGTAAGGATATTGGATAAACGGTTTATAAAACATCATGAAATTGATTATTATTAATCATTTGCTCCAATTTACATGTTGATGTCCATATGAATTCTACTTGATATAGCAGATTACCAAGACTATGAAATTTGGAAGATGGATGTCAAAACATCATTCCATAATGGGACCTTCAGGAAGATGTCGATATGACACAACCTGAAGGTTTTGTGACTCAATGTAATTCCAAAAATATTTGAAAGTTGTAGAGACCCATTTATGGATTCAAATAAGAATCCAGGAAATGGAAAATTTGATTCGATGAATCTATAAAAGAATTTAGTTTCATTATTAATGAATGTGAGCCTTGTTTTTACACTATGTTTAGTAGAAATGAAGTAGTTACCCTTGTAGTATATATTGATGACACATTACTTATTAGAAATGGCATACTAGTCTTATAATCTATTAAAGACGATTTAAACAAGGGTTTCTTCATAAAGGGATTAGTTGAAGAATCATATATTCTAGGGAAAAATATCAATCATGATAGATACAATAGGTAGTTTGGACTAATTCAAATTACACACATTAACTAGATACTAAAGAATTTAGTACGGAACAATCCAAGAGAAGATTTGATATAGTATCACATACATTACATATTTCTAAGAAAATGTGTCCTCATACCAAAAAATGAGAAAGAGATAATGAGTAATGTAACGCTCCAACATTTTTTGGAATATTTTTTGTCTAAAATTATTTAATATTTTATATATTTTCCTTTTCACATAACAATGAATATTGATTTTCTTATACGAATGCACTATGTTTCAATTATGTTATACTCAACACCAAATTAATCTTCCACAATACGCAAAAATTAGAATAGTTTAATGTACACACACCACTATATTTTTATTATTTTAAATACAATATTATGTCTCTTTAAAAACATTTCTTATAGGTAAAGCTGAGTTTTACCAAAATTCAATATACTATTAATAGTATTATTAAATATTGTTATAATTATCACCTAGAAATTAAAATAGAAGATATAAATGATATTGAATAATTTATCATACTATTTTTTACCCATGTATATAAAACAATCATTGGGTTATAAATTATTTAGAAAAGAAAGTAAGAACTATTTTAGAATAAAGAAATTCTACTTCTAAGATATTAAATTTTCTATGTACAAGAACCATGTTAGCTCAATAAATTAAAAAAACCTCTTTTTATGAATGATTTAAATAAAACATATATTTTTTATATTCTATAATTATTTTTATACTCATAAAATATATTTTCTATGTATATGATAAGAATAAATAAAATTTTATAAATAAAAATATTTATTTTCCAAAAATGTTATTTTACAGATTTTTAAGGGGGAACCCATATTAAATATATTTTTCTCACTTATATAATATTTAATAAAAAAATAAACCACATTTTTGAAATAATAATATCAATATTTACTTTGGCTAATTTTTTTGTACCTTTCTGAAATATTTCATTTTTTGATGAATAGTGAAAAAAATATATTCTTTATTTCAAAACTAATTATTCTTGTAATTTATTTATACAGTTAAATTATACATTAATTTGGTTTAAAAGGTTGATTAGAAAAATCATAAAACAATTAATCCAATTTAGGTCATTGGAACAAATTTCACATTCAAATTCGATATAAAAACATTTCAACCATTTGAAATGTTTCATTTTTAAAACACATCGTCTCATCCCGTTTACAGGATTAATTTTAAATTAATTTATCCAAATTATTTGATTAGAATTTATAAAAATGGATTAAAAATTAGTGATCATGATATTTTTTAGTATATAATACAGTCAATATAGTTTTTTAACAAAAATAATAGAGTGTAAATAATGTTAATTTCAGTGATTAAGGTAAAAATTAGTTTACTTTATGGTTAAACATTAATATTAAGAGAAAAATTTCCTAGAAACAATTAAAAAATCCATTTATGTAAATAATTATACAAATAATACGTTTTTATATAAAATGGAAAATTATTTTATGACCGTGATGTATGGGAGACCTCTCAATAGTGTTTAGCTTTTTTATATTTACAAGAATGTCACTCCTCCTCCGCTATAAAAGGGCACTCACCACCCTCAATTCCACCCAACTCTTTAGAAACATTGGCTTAGAAAATACCTAAAAAATATAATCCCAAAATCCCTACCTTTATTCAATCATTGTAACACCCCAAGATTCCACAGTACATTTCCCATTGAATAACGCAATAAATTGTGTTGTATGTAACTTCGAGATTCTAACACACTGTGACCAATCAAAGTAGCCATTATGAATAGTAATACCCACTTATTGAAATTTTGTAAATTTTATTATTCAAATTGGAATTCATTTTTCGATTCGGAATATCAAAATTATTTTAGGGTGAATTTTTGGTATTTCTCTGAAAACATTTAGTTTTTGATGAATTGTGAAAAACACTAAATTTTAATAAAAAAAACTTTTTTAATAAAAATAATTTAGAGTGCTAAATTATACTATTTATTGGTTTTTAAGAATAATTAGATTATAATTTTAGTATTTAATCCAATTTTGCTCATTTTATGTAATTTTACATTTAAACTGGACATAAGCAAGTGTCAATATTTTGATAGTTATTATTTCTTAAAAACAAACTTTTTGTTTTGAAAACGAAAATTAGTTTTAAATTAATTTCTGTCACTTCAGAGTTTCGAATTTAGAAAAATGGATTCCATATTTATAATCATAAGGTCCAAATAGTGTAAATGTGTAACTTTAATTTTTAGATATTTTGAATAATTACTTCGGTAAATATTTTATTTACCATGGTTGAAAGGTAAATTCGGTAAATAAGGGTTAAAAAATAATATTATAATAATATTAAATTACCCTAAAAAATTTTATAACACTATTGGATTATAAATGTCTGACCATGGGAATCCTTGGGTTGATTTTGGGACCCCATGGAGCCACTTGTAAGTGATAATGACACTTTATATTAATTAAGTTAATGTAAATACAAAAATAACAAAAGCATATATCTTTTAGTAAAACAAGTTTTACATAAGGTTATATATGTTATATCTTACAATATAAATATTAATTATAAAGATAAAAATATTTCCTACATAATGGTATTTTTTTTATAATTTTTAGACAATGAATAATTAAATTTACTTATGACACAATAATGATGCAATATTTTCCTTATTAATGAATGAATCAAATAAATGGTATTATAGATGTTAAACTAAATATAATTTGAATGTTTTTATGCCATACACGAATTTTATAGGTTATTTTTGCATGTTAGTATTGATTAAATGAATTGCTTTCGAATTAATAATGCTGTTATGAATTTAAAAAAAATATAAAATAGTGTCAAAATTGACATTAAATAGTTCACAAAAAATATAATATTACTAATTGATATTCTATTCTTAAAAATCTAAATTTCTTCCAAAGGTATTAAATAATATTATATATGTCATTAAAATACCACTTGAGGTTCTCTTGGAAGTTTATAACAAGTTTAATATCCATATAATATAAAAATGCAAAGAGACATGATAAATGTCACACTAATTAACTAAGAGTTAAATCTAGAATACAAGGTTAATATAGTGACCCAAACCTTTCTAAAACCTATTTGTTTTGTGTTTTTCTACCCATACACACCTTTTACTTTAAATAATTAATTTTTCAGCCATAAAAAACCGAAAAGTATTTTATTGTAAAATAATATTTCAATCATTTGCTAAGGTGCCCCTCAACCAACTTATAAAAGGGCACTTCCCCTTATCTCAAATTCACACCTATAAATCCATTAGGCTCGGCCAACAGCTGCCCAAATATCCTTCAAACTCGTCTCCCTTCATCCTAGAGGTCTTCCTGTAGTCATAAGACAACCTATAGAGCCCTTTTGATCAAATAAAAAGGAAGAACCTGAAGAAGAGGTAAATATTTCATCACCTCTTTCAAGTTCATTTATTCATCCACTTTCTCTTTCTTTGTTGTTTCTATTATAAAATAATAACTCCACTATCTTCTATATACTGTAATTTTATTATAAATATGGTACAACCATATTCATTATTTTATCTATCCTATGAATTACATGTCACCATACATGCGTACGTACGGCTTACCGTCTCTATGTCATGGTGTAGTTTGTTATTCAAACAATTCATCATTTGGATGGATATAATAATGAGTATAAATAATAAAAATAATAAATATAACATGTTAATGATTCTTTATATATGATATTATATCCAATTATATATGATTTTAATATCAAAATAATGATATAGTCTCTCGGGAATACGTACGGTTTACCCTCTCCACGAACACGATGAGATTCATTCCCCATATCATCCATTCAAGACTAATTTTATTTTGATGATTAAAAATAATGTTTAAAGAATTGATATAATTCTGTATATAAATAATATAAATCACATCCAAAACAAATATGACTCACATAACAGAGAATAAAAAGGAAAATGAATCAGTTAACACCCGAAACAATGATAATACTAAAATATTATTAACAAAGCAATATTATAAGATCATATATGATATAATATTTATGTATATGGTTCTTGTATAATTTAATTACAGTTATTTAACTATAATAAAGGAGTTTAACCTACCCTCTACCAAGTAAAATTAAATGTTAACGGTTAATTTCACAATCTCATTATTATCCGAGGTTGTTTTTACACACGTATATATTGGGCCCTCTTTATCATCCACATCCATGTTTCTTCAAAATGTATTCCAATTTTTTTTTTACTATTTACTAGTATATGGGTTAAAGTCATTTATACCCTTTTTTTACTTTTTATAAAATGGTTTCAAATGAATATTTCCATCGTTTTCCAAACAAGGTACCATATGACCTTTTCGACAAAATTAAGGTAAGAATGTTTTTTAACTTATACGGTGGGTGCGGCTATTTTCTATCGTTATAACATCATCAAATCATCCCTTAAAATCTTGTAAGAATATTTTAAAAATAATTTTTTTATTTATAATTATGTGACTCATAAATTATTTCAAGATATAAGGAGATATTTCTCTAAAAAAAGGTTTTGATTTCATCTATGTCAACATCCGTTGATGGATTTTAAGCTTATTTGAAGTTGATTTATTATGATACAAAGATTTCATATTTTATTGAAGGTTTTGTGATATGTTTGACTATGGATGTGTTATTTTTACACCATTCATTGTTTATGGATAAATAATTGAAATTTCGTATGCTAGTTTTAATACGAATGTTTATGTTATGTTTTAAACCGTTTCATATGAGGAATGAATTGGACTTAGTAAGTGACGGGTGGAGCCCAGTATAACTCCTTGATGCATCGAAATGTCTCATGAGACAATCTAGTGTCTTAGAACAAGGCCTTGAAAAAATATTATTTTTAGTCTTGGCATAAAGGGCTTGACTATGTGGTTATGAAGTCTGGGATTATGCATTCCATCATTATGAAAGTGGCTATTGATATTCTATGTGATTATTTGAATAGTCGAATATCGATGTGAATAATTAAATGGAATTATTTGATTTTATCTTTGTCATATTATTCAGATGTTCATGTTTAAAAGTATTTTGTTCTATTATTACAATGCCTTATATGTTTAGGCTTATTTAGGAAAGCTTCCGCTATATTGTTATCCTTACTGAGCATCTGAGCTCACCCCTTTCTATGTTTTATTTTTCCCAGGATGTGAAGAAGTATATTATGACTGACCTGTAGGGATAATCTAAGGGATATGAGTGTGGCATGTGGAGACTATTTTGTTGTAGTTTTTAATTTTATTTTGTAATGTAAAACTTATGAATGTATCTAGTATTTCCAAGGCTACTAAACTGATCAATCTTTCAGAAAATGATTTCCTTGTATCATGCCAATGTTATGTAATAATGCACCGACTTTAGGTAACTGGGTTTGGGGCGTTACAGTTGGTATCAGAGGATGTTTAGTACAAACCTTGGAATCTAGATTTAGATAAACTCTGATTAGAGCACATTACCCTAAGATAGACTTTGAGGATTAATATAGATGAACTTCCTAGAATTTTGGTATTGTAGATATTTTGTAGGTTTTCCAAGAAATACATCCCTATATGGATACGAGTAGGTAGAGGTGGCTCTGGAACAGATGTACATAGGGGTAAAACCTGAAAACACCGCTTTTTGCTAGATTCGAATGGGAACTGGTGCACGACAATGGGCCTTGCTGCACTCTTAGTTACAACACTCCTAGGGGTTATGATTAGTAAAATTGAAATTTTATTTACAAATCATTATGAAGGCTTTATGAGTATATTCTTTCTCAAAGAAAACATTTTTATGATTATAGATTATATCCATAAACTGTTTAGTTTATGTTAAGTGTTTTACAAGTTTAGAATTATGTATTTCAATTAATAAACTAATCTTGTTTATGCCATTTTTTAGAAATGGAACCTAGTGGAAGGAATGGAAACCGTATCAACTCACATAATCCATCTAGGTATTTCCCTCCTACTCAAGATAATTATAATGGAGCTGGTGAAGCAACTGGTGCTGATCAGCTTATCACCATACTGAGACAACTCCCTTAGGTTATGAATAATAACCATACCTGTATGGAGCACCCTAATCCACAGTGTGGAGGATCAATGTTAGATCTCTTTATGAGGAAACAACCACCAACATTAAATGGGAGTACAAATCCATTAGTATCTGAGCAATGGATAAATTCCTTAGAGAAAATATTTCATGCTTTGGGGAGTAGCGAATGAGAAAAAGGTGTCATGGCAGTCTATCACTTCAGGGGAGATGCAGATCAATGGTGGTCATTGATTCAAAACACAAAGGAAGATGATGAAGTATCAAATATGGAATGGAGGGAGTTTAAAGATCTTTTCTTAGATAAATACTTTTTTCATGACCATTGAGCAGATATAGAAATGAAATTTTTGAGTCTGAGGAAAAAAGAGGATGAGAATGTCACAATGTATGAAGCTAAATTTATAAGGTAGGCAAGGCATGCAGCATATTATATACATAACCCAAGAAGTAAGATTGATCATCTCTTTTATGGGTTAAAACAATTTCTCCATCAAGAATTAGTCTCCTAATCCTTCTGGTCATATGAAGATATTGTCTCATGTGCTATCAAGACAGAAAAGGAATTCTCTAAGTCTTATGACTTTAAAAAAAAGCAAGAGAAAAAGAGATCTACTGAACACTTTGGAAATGGAAATAATGGGATGAAAAGAAAAGTTGAATATCCATCCTGCATTAAATTTGGGATGAAATACCCTGGTACTTTCTTGAAGGGAATGGGAGTCTGTTACAAGTGTGGTGAAACAGGCCACCAATCTCGGGATTGGAAGGGGAAGAAAGAGGCTGCCAATGTTGAATGATACAATTTTAGAGAAAGGGGTCATTATAAAAATTAATGTCCTAAGTGCCAAGGAAACTTACCTCGGAAAATGCCAAGGGATCAAGGCCAAGCTTATGTTATAACTACTGCTGAGGTTGAAGCTCCGAAAGACATGGTGGTATGTAATTTAATGGTTTCCTCAAGTATATAAACTTTTTTATTTGATTATGGATCATCACATTGTTTCATATCTTCCTAGTTTTCTAAGAAAAATAGATATTTCTTATTTTATTTAACAAGGGAGTAGTCATTCAAAACTCTTAAGGGAAGTATCATTGCAACAAAGTTTTGTGAATCAGTTCCCATTAAGGCATATAAACGTTATTTATCTGCTGATCTCATCACCATACCCATGATTGAATTTGATATAATCCTTGGTATGGATTGGCTTCCATACCATGATTCAAAAATTTATTTTAAGAAGAAGGAGGTTACGATTATTGATGATGATGATGATAAAGAACACCTTATCTTTAGTGAAGAATCATCACCACATGAATCTTATCTTGATCCACCCCTAGTAGCTCAACTAAATTCAATTATTAGGGAGGAAGAGAGTGAAAAAACTATGGGTGAGGAAAATAATGTTCAAATAGAGGATGTACCTATTGTGCAACAATATGTTGATGTGTTTCTAGAGGATTTACTTGGACATCCTCCAGAATGGGAAATTGAGTTCTCCATTGACTTAATTCCTCATTCAAGGCTCATATCGAAGACCCCTTATATAATGGCCATTGTGGAATTAGTGGAACTAAATAAAAAACTAGAGGAATTGAGTAACAATCGATTTATTTGGCCTATTTTTTCTCCCTGGGGAGCCCATGTCCTGTTTGTTAAGAGGAAAGTAGATCTATGAGGTTGTGCATTGACTACTGGGAGATCAATGTTATAACAATAAAGAAAAAGTATCCCCTACCTTTCATTGATTATTTATTCAACCATCTTCAAGGAGATCAATATTTTTCAAAAATTGACCTTCGATCTGGATATCATCAGTTGTGTGTGAAGAAAGAAGACATTCTGGAGATGATATTTCAAACCAGGTATCAGCATTACGAGTTTACAGTAATGCCTTTTGGATTGACTAATGCACCCTCTTTCTTCATGGATCCGATGAATAAGGTTCTCAAGGAATATCTTGATGATATTGAAGTGGTATTTATTGATGATCTTTTGGTATACTCCAAGATCTATGAAGATCAAGAAAATCACTTGCACATTATCTTGAAGACTCTTAGAAGAAATGAATTATATGGGAGGTTTAACAAGTGTGAATTCTAGCTTCAAGAGATTTATTTTCTTGGACATATTATATCTAAGGATGGAATATTTGTTGATCCTCAAAGACCAACTAAATCCAATAATGGCCCACACCAACAAGTATAAATGAGGTACACAGTTTTATTGGTTTAGCGGGTTATTATCGACGTTTCGTCCAGAATTTTGCCCGATTGGCAAACCCATTAACCAAGATCACACATAAAGGGGTTAAATTTGTTTGGAAAAAAGAGTATGAAGAATTTTTTGAATAATTGAAGAGATTATTAGTTAATTATCCTACATTGACTCTACCATCGAGGAATGATAGGTTTGTTATTTATAGTGATTCTTCAAAGAAAGGACTTCATTGTGTCCTTATGCAGAATGATAGGGTTATTTCCTATGGATCACGAAAGCTAAAAATTAATTAGAAAAACTATACTACTCATGATATTGTTTTAGAAACTATAATATTTTATATTAAGATATGGAGACATTATCACTATGGTGAAAACATGAGATATATACCGATCATAAGAGTTTGAAGTATATTTTCTCACAGAAAGAAATCAACATGAGGCAAAAGAGATGGCTTAAACTACTCAAGGATTATGATTGCACTATAAAATACCACCTGGGGAAGGAAAATAATATGGAAAATGCTTTGAGAAGAAAGGTTCATGGATTTTTTAACAAGATGAGAGTTGAAACGGATCTTATATACACGGATCTAATAAATATTGATGTGGGAATAACCATGGAATGTGAAACATCAATGCTTTTTCAAATGGTTGCCAAACCATCTTTACTAGAAAGGATAAAAAGTATTCAGGCTGATGATGAGGAGTTTCATTAAAAGATTAAAGTTGAAAATAATGGGAGATTGAGTGAATTTGTATTTGAAGTTGGAATATTGAAATTTAGGAAGAGACTTTGTGTTCCCGATATACCTGATCTAAAAAGAGAATTGTTGGATGATGCTCATAGCTCCAATTTCTCTATACACCCTAGAAGAACTGCCTACCACCCTCAAACAGATGGAAAATCAAAATGGACTATTCAATACTTAGAAGACATGTTGTGATATTTCTCACTTGACTTTCAAGGTATGTGAGATCAATATTTACCTCTAATAGAATTTTTCTATAACAATAGCTTCCATTCAAGTATTCAGATGGCACCATATGAAGCGTTATATGGAAAGAGATGTCGCACCCCAACCTGTAGGGATGATTTTGGTGAAAGAAATCTCGTAGGCCTAGAAATTTTTGAGGAATCTATGGAAAAGGTGAAGGTAATCCAAACCCACGTCAAAGCAGCTCAAAGTAGGCAGATGAGCTATGTTGATAACCAAAGGAAGGATTTGGAATTTTAGGTAGGAGAACATATTTTCTTGATAGTATCTCTGTGGAAGGGAATTATACGATTCGATAAGAAGGGTAAATTGAGTCCCAGGTACATCGGACCTTTTGAAATTATAGAACGAATTGGGGTTGTAGCTTACCGTTTGGAAATGCCGCCAAGTCTCTCCAAAGTTCATGATGTGTTCCAAGTATCACTGTTGAGAAAATACATGCCTGACCCAACGCATGTACTTACTTATGAAGAATTAGAACTGGAACCCGATTTTTCTTATTTTGAAGAGCCTGTAAAGGTTTTTTATACAATAGAACAAGTGTTGAGAAACCGGATGACTCGTCTTGTAAAAGTTCAATAGAGAAACCATAAGATGGAAGAGGCAACGTGAGAACCCGAGTAACTTATGATGAAAAACACCTAAATCAGGTTATGTAGTAATATTCTAGAAATTTCAAGGATGAAATTATTTGAATGAGGGGAGAATGTACACCACAGGCTTCCACGATATGTTTCCCTTTGAATAATGCAATAGCTTGTGTTGTACTCAACTTTGAGATTCTAACACACCGCGACCAATCAAAGTAGCCATTATGAATAGTAATACCCACTTTTTGAAATTTTATAAATTTTATTATAGAAATTGGACTTCATTTTAAAATTCAGAATATCAAAATTAGATTAGGGTGAATTTTTGGTATTTTTTTGAAAACATTCAGTTTTTGATGAATAGTGAAAAATACTAAATTTTTATTAAAAAAAACTTTTTTAATAAAAATAATTTATAGTGATAAATTTTACTACCGAGTGGTTTTGAAATATAATTACATTATATTTTTACTATTTAATCCAATTTTGTTCATTGGATGTAATTTCAGATTTAAACTGGACATGAGGCAAGTGTCAATCTTTTGATAGTTATTATTTCTTAAAAACATGCTTTTTGTTTTGACAACGGGAATTAATTTTAAATTAATTTCTTCCAATTATGTGTTTTGAATTTAGAAATATGGATTCCATATTTAGAATTAGGAGGTCCAAATTTTTTAAACTGGTAACTTTTATTTTTAGACATGTTGAATAATTACTTCGGTAAATATTTTATTTGCCATGGTTAAAGGGTAAATCTGGTAAATAAGGGTAAAAAAATAATATTATAATAAAATTAAATTACCCTAACACATATTATAACCCTATTATCTGATATATTCTTAACCATGGGAATCCTTGGGTCGATTTTGGGACCCCATGGAGCCACTTGTAAGTGATTATGACACTTTATATTAATTAATTTAAAGTAAATACAAAAATGACACAAGCATATAACTTTTAGTAAAACAATTTTTGCATAGGGTTATATATGTTATCTATTAGACTATAAATATTAATTATAAATCTAAAAATAATTCCAATATAATGGTATTTTATTTATAATTTTTAGACATTGAATAATTAAATTTTTTTATGACACAATGATGATGTAATATTTTACTTATTAATGAAAGAATAAAATAAATGATATTATAGATGTTAAAATAAATATAATTTTAAAGTTTTGATACCATACATAAATTTCTAAGGTTAATGTGACTTGTTAGTATTGATTAAATGAATTTATTTCAAAGTAATAATTCATTTAGGAATTTAACAAAAACAAAATCGAAAATAGTGTTAAATTGACATAAAGGAGTTTTTAAAAAATATATTATATTATTAATTGATATTATATTCCTAAAAATCTAAGGTTCGGCCAAAGGTCTTAAATAATATTATATATGTCATTAATGAACCACTTGAGGTTCCTTTTGAAAGTTTATAGTAAGTTTATTAACCATATAATATAAAAATACAAAAAGACATGGTAAATGTCAAACAAATTAACTAAGAGTTAAATATAGAATATAAGGTTAATATAGTGACCCAAACCTGTCTAAAACATATTGTTTGAGTCTTTTTTGATCCATCAACACCTTAGCCTTTAAATAATTCATTTTGGAGCCATTAGAAACTGAAAATAATTTTATTATAAAATAATATTTCAATCATTTCCTAAGGTTCCCCTCACCCCTCTTATAAAAGGGAACTTCCCCTTATCTCAAATTCACATATTCAAAGCCATTAGGATCGGCCAAACTCAGCCCAAATATCCTCCCTACTCTACACCCTTTATCATAGAGGCCTTCCTTTAGTCAGAAAGCCAACCTATGGATCCCTTTTGATCAAATCAAAAGGAATAACCCAAAGAAGAGGTAAATATTTCATCACCTCTTTCAAGTTCTTTTCTTCTTCCACGTCCCCTTTCTTTTTTGTTTCCATTATAAAATAATAAACCTAGTATATTCAATATAATGTGATTTTATTATAAATATGGTACAACCATATTCATTATTTAATCCATCCTATGAATGACATGTCACCATACGTGCGTATGTATGGCTTACCGTCTCCACGTCGTGGTGTAGTTGGTTATTCAAACACTTCATCATTTGGATGGATATAATAACGAGTATAAATGATAAAAATAATAAATATAACATGATAATTATTCTTTATATATGATATTACATCCAATCATATACGATTTTAATATCAAAATAATGATATTTTCGCTCTTGTGTACGTATAGCTTACCGTCTCCACGAACGCGATTAGATTCATTCCCCCATCGTATCCTTTCAAGACTAATTTTCATTTTATTATTAAAAATAATGTTTAAAGACTTGATATAATTCTCAATATGAATAAGCTACATCCCATATATAAAAAATATGACTCACATAACAAAGAATATAAAGGAAAACGAATCACTTAACATCCGAAACAACAATAATACTAAAATATTATTAACAAATCAATATTAGAAGATCATATATGATATCATATTTATGTATATGGTTCTTTTATAATTTAATAACAATGATTTAACTATTATAAAGGAGGTTAAACTACCCTATACCAAGGAAAAGTACAAGGTAAGGGTTAATTTCATGATCTCTTTATTATCTGAGGTTGTTTTTACATAAGTATCTACTGGGACCTCTATATCATCCACATCCATGTTTCTTAAAAATTTATTCCAAAACATTTTTACTATTTACTATACTATGGGTTAAATTCATTTATACCCTCTTTTTAATTTTTATGAAATTGTTTGAAAGGAATCTTTCTGTTGTTTTCCAAACAAGGTACCATATGACCTTTTAGACAAAATTAAGGTAAGAATGTTTTTTAACTTATATGGAAGGTGGGGTTATTTTCCACCGTTATAACATTGTTGAAGGTTCCCTTACAAGCATAAAAGAATATTTTCAAAATAAATGTTTTTTTATAATTATGTGACTCTTAAATGATTTCATGATAGAAATATATATTTCCCAAAAATGGTTTTGATTTCATCTTTGCCAACGTCCTTTGAGGAATTTTAAGGTTATTAGAAGTTGATTTATTATGACTCAAAACTTCCATATTTTATTGAAGGTTTTGTGATATGTTTGACTATAGATGTGTTATTTTTTCACCATTCATGGTTTATGGATAAAGTATTGACATTTCGTATGCCAGTTTTAATACGAATGTTTATGTTATGTTTAAACCTTTTCATATGAGGAATGCATTGGACTTAGTAAGTGACGGGTGGAGCCCGCTATAGCTCCTCGATGCATCGGTAGGTCTCATGAGACAAACTAGTGTCTTAGCACAAGCCCTTGAAAAAATCTTATTTGTAGTCTTGGAATAAGGCCTTGACTATGTGGTTAAGAGGTCTGGCATTATGCATTACATCCTTATGAAAGTGGATATTGATATTGCTTGTGATTATTCGACTAGTAGAATATCCATGTGAATAATTAAATGGAAATATTTGATATTATCTTTGCCATATTATTCTGATGTTCATTTTTAAAAGGCTTTTATTCTAGTCTTACATTGCCTTAAATGTTTATACTTATTTATAAAATTTTCCACTATATTGTTATCCTTATTGAGCATCTGAGCTCACTCCTTTCTATGTTTTATTTTTCCCAGGATGTGAAGAAGTATATTATGACTGACCTATAGGGATAGTCTAAGGGATATGAGTGTGGCCTATGGAGACTGCTTTTTTGTAGTTTTTCATTTTATAATGTAATGTAAAACTTATGAATGTATCTAGTATTTCCGAGGCTACTTAAATGATCGGTCTTTCAGGACATGATTTCCTTATATCATGCCAATGTTATATAATAATGCACTGAATCTGGGTAACTGGGGTCCGAGAATTACAGTTGGTATCGGATAAATTTTAGTACAAACCTTGGAATCTAGATTTAGATAAACTCTAATTAGAGCACATTACCCTAAGATAGACTTTGAGGATTAGTATCTAAGAACTTCCTAGAATTTTGGTATTATAGAGATTTTGTGAGTTTTACAAGAAACAAATCCCAATCTAGATACGAGCAGGTAGAGGTGGCTCTGGCACAGATGTACCCTAGGGTAAAACCCGAAAACACCGCTTTGAGCTAGACTTGAATGAGAATGGGTGCACAACAACGGGCCTTACTACAATCTTGGTTATCACACTCCTGGGGAATATGCTTAAGAAAATTATCATTTTCCTTACAAATCATTATTAAGGGTTTATGAGTATATACTTCTTCAAAGAATTCTTTTATGATTATGGATTATATCCATAAACTGTTCAGTTTATGTTAAGTGTTTTACAAGTTCGGAATAATGTATTTCGACTCATTAACTAATCTAGTTTATGGTATTGTTTAGAAATGGCACCAAGTGGAAGGAATGGAAACTTTATCAATTCATGTAATACATGTAGGGATTTCCCTCATACTCAAGATAATTATAATGGAGATGGTGAAGCAATTGGTGCTGATCATCTTATCACCATACTAGGACAACTCACTCAGGTTATGAATAATAACCTTACCCGTATAGAGCACCCTGATCCACGGCATGGAAGATCAATGTTAGATCGCTTCCTGAGGCAACAACCAACAACATTCAATGGGAGTAAAAATCCATTAGTAGCTGAGCAATGGATAAATTACTTAGAGAAAATATTTCACACTTTGGGGAGTAGAGATAGGGAAAAAGATGTCGTGGCAGTTTATCACCTCTTGGGAGATGCAGATCAATGGTGTTCATTGACTCAAAACACAAAGGAAGATAATGAAGTATAAAATATGGAATGGAGGGTTTATAAAGAGATTTTCTTCGAAAAATACATTCCTCTTGATCATCGAGAAGATATGGAAAGACAATTTCTGAGTCTGAGGAAAAAAGATGTTGAGAATGTCGCAATGTATAAAGCTAACTTTACATGGTTAGAAATCCATGCAGTAGATTATATATGTAACCCAATAAGTAAGATTGATCGTTTCTTTGATGGGTTAAAACCATTTCTCCATCGATCATTGTCTCACAATCCTTCTCGTCACATGAAGACATTGCCTCATGTGCTATCAAGACATAAAAGTAATTCACTAAGTTTTACGACTTTAAAGAAAAGAAAGAGAAGAAGAGATCTGTTGAACACTCTGGAAATGGAAATAAGGGGAATAATGGAAAAGTGAAATATCCATCCTGTAGTAAATGTTTGAAGACACACCCCGGTACTTGTCTAAAGGGAATGGGAGTCTATTACAAGTGTGGTGAAAAATTACACCAAACTCATGATTGAAAGGGGAAGAAAGTGGCTGTTAATATTGAATGCTACAATTGTAGAGAAAGGGGGCATTATGAAAATTAATTTCCTAAGCACCAAGGAAGCTTATATTAGAAAAGGACAAGGGATCATGGATAAGATTATGTTATCACTACTGATGAGTTTGAATCTCTAAAAGATCTGGTGGTAGGAAATTTAATGGTTTCTTCATGTTTAGGAAATGCTTTATTTGATTCTGGATCATCGCATTGTTTCCATGTTTTTTAAGAAAATTAGATATTTCCAATTTGATTTAACAAGGTAGTTTTCAGTCAAAACTCCTAAGGGAAGTATCATTGTAACAAAGTTTTGTGAATCAGTTTCCATTAAGGCATATAAACATTATTTATCTACTGATATCATCGCCATACACATGATTGAATTTAATATAATCCTCAGTATGGATTGTCTTTCAGACCATGATTCGAAAATTTATTGTAAGAAAAAGGGGGTAACGATTTTTGATGATGATGATAAAGTACACATTATATTTAGTGTAGAATCATCACCACCTGATTCTTATCTAGATCCACCTCTAGTAGCTCAACTAAATTCAATTATTTTGGAGGAAGAGAATGAAATAACTGTGGGTTAGGAAAAGAATGTTCAAATAGAGGATGTACCTATTGTGCAAGAATATGTTGATGTGTTTATAGAGGATTTACCTGGACATCCTCCATGATGAGAAGTTGAGTTTTCCATTGACTTAATTCCACATTCAAGGCCCATATCGAAACCCCTTATAGAATGGTCACTGTGGAATTAGTGGAAATGAAGAAAAAACTAGAGGAATTGAGTAACAAGGGATTTATAATCCCTAGTGTTTCTCCATGGGGATCCCATATCCTTTTTGTTAATAAGAAATATAGATCTTTGAGGTTTTGCATTGACTGTAGAGAGATCAATGTTATAACAAAAAAGAACAAGTTTCCCCTACCTCGCATTGATGATTTATTTGACCAACTTCATGGAGCTCAATATTTTTCAAAGACTGACCTTTGATCTAGATATCATCAGTTGTGTTTGAAGAAGGAAGAAATTCCGAAGATGGAATTTCAAACCAGATAGGGGCTTGACGAGTTTATAGTAATGTCTTTTGGATTGACTAATGCACCCACTGTCTTCATGGATCTAATGAATAGAGTTTTCAAGGAATATCATGAGGAATTTGTACTGGTATTTTTTGATGATATCTTAGTATACTCCAAGAGCTATGAAGATCATGAAAATCACTTGTGCATTATCTTAAAGACTCATAGAAGAAATGAATTTTATGGGAAGTTTAACAAGTCTGAATTCTGGATTCAAGAGATTTCTTTTCATGGACATATTTCCTCTAAGGATAGAACATATGTTGATCCTTCAAAGACTAAGGCAATCCAAGAATGGCCAGCACCGACAAGTATAACTAAGGTATGTTGTTTTATTGGTTTAGCCTTTTATTATCAACGTTTCATCATTATTTTTTCCTGATTGGGAAACCCATTAACCAATCTCAAAGTAAAGGGGTTAAATTTGTTTGGACAAAAGAGTGTGAATAATGTTTTAAATAATTGAAGAGAATATTAGTCAATGCTTCTATATTGACTCTACTATCGGGGAATGATGGGTTTGTTATTTATAGTGATGCTTCAAAGAAAGGACTTGGTTGTTTCCTTATGTAGAATGATAGGGTTATTTTTATGCATCATGACAGCGAAAAAATAATGAGAAAAACTATCCTACTCATGATATTTAGTTAGCAGCTGTAATCTTTGCTCTTAAGATATGGAGACATTATCTATATGGTGAAAATTTTGATATATATACCGATCACAAGAGTTTGAAGTATATTTTCTCACAGAAATAACTCAACATGAGGCAAAGGAGATGGCTTTAACTACTCAAGGATTATGATTTCACTATACACTACCACCTGGGGAAGACAAATAAGGTGGAAGATGCTCTGAGTGGAAATGATCATGGAGTTTTGAACAAGATGAGAGTTTAAAAGGATCCAATATACATGGATCTAGTAAGTATGGATATGGGAATAACCATTGAAGGTGAAACATCAATGCTTTTTCAAATGGTTTCCAAATCATCTTTAATAGAAAGGATAAAAAGTTCTTAGGCTAATGATGAGGAGTTTCAAAAGAAGATTAAAGCTGTGAATAACGGAATATTGAGTGACTTTGTATATGAAGATGGAATTTTGAAATTTGGGAAGTGACTTTGTGTTCCCGATATACATGATCTAAAAAGAGAATTTTTGGATGATGCTCATAGCTCCAATTTCTCTGTATACCCTGAGAGGACTTCCTACCACCCTCAAAATGATGGATAATTAGAAAGGACTATTCAAACCTTATAAGACATGTTGAGATCTTGCTCACATGACCTTTAAGGTATGCGGGATAAATATTTACCTCTAGTAGAATTTTCCTATAACAATAGCTTCTATTCAAGTATTCAGATGGCACCATATTAAGCATTATATGAAAAGAGATGCCGCACCCCCAACATGGTGGGATGATGTTGGTGAATGAAAACTCAGAGGACCAAAACTTGTTTAGGAAAAAATGGAAAAGGTTAAGGTAATCCAAACCCACATCAATGCAGCTCAATGTAGGCAGAAGAGCTATGCTGATAACTGAAGGAAGGATTTGGAATTTCAGGTAGAAGACCATGTTTTCTTGAAGGTATCTCCATGGAAGGGAACTATAAGATTCGGTAAGAAGGGTAAATTGAGTCCCAGGTAAATCAAGACTTTTGAATTTCTAGAACGAATTGGGGTTTTATCTTACCATTTGGTAATGCCACCAAGTCTCTCCAAAGTTCATGATGTGTTCCACGTATCACGCTTGAGAAAATATATGCCTGACCCGACGCATGTACATACCTATGAGGAATTCGAACTAGAACCTGATTTTTCTTATTGTGAGGAGCCTGTCAAGGTTCTTGATATAGGAGAACAATTGTTGAGAAACCAGATGACTCGTTTTGTAAAATTTCAATGGAGAAACTATAAGATGGAAGATGCAACGTGGGAACCTGAGGAACTTATGATGAAGAACCACCTGAATCTTATTATGTAGTAATATTATAGAAATTTCTAGGTTCAAATTATTTGAAGTAGGGGATAATGTAACACCTCAATCTTCCACGATATGTTTCCCTTTGAATAATTCAATAGCTTGCGTTGTACACAACTTCGAGATTCTAACACACCATGACCAATCAAAGTAACCATTATGAATAGTAATACCCTCTTTTTAAAATTTTATAACTTTTATTATTCAAATTGGAATTCGTTTTTGGATTCAGAATATCAAAATTAACTTAGGAGTAATTTTTGGTATTTTTCTGAAAACATTCAGTTTTTGATGAATTGTGAAAAATACTAAATTTTAATTAAAAACAAATTTTTTAATCAAAATAATTTATAGTGCTAAATTACACTACTGAGTGGTTTTTAAGTATAATTAGATTATATTTTTACTATTTAATCCAATTTTGGTCATTGGATTTAATTTCACATTTAAACTGGACATAAGAAAGTGTCAATCTTTTGATATTTATTATTTCTTAAAAACACGCTTTTTGTTTTGACAACGAGAATTAATTTTAAATTAATTTCTACCACTTATATGTTTTGAATTTAGAAATATGGATTCCATATTTATAATAAGGAGTTCCAAATTGTATAAATATTTAACTTTTATTTTTAATCATTTTGAATAATAACTTCAGTAAATATTTTATTTACCATGGTTAAAGGTTAAATCTGGTAAATAAGGTTAAACAAAATATTATTATAATAATACTAAATTAACCTAACACATGTTATAACTCTATTGTATGATACATGTCTATCCATGGACATCCTTGGGATTATTTTGGGGCCCCATGGAGCCACTTTTAAGTGACAATGACACTTTATATTAATTAAGTTAATGTAAATACCAAAATGACATAAGCATATATCTTTTAGTAAAACAATTTTTATATAGGGTTATATATGTTATATCTTCGACTATAAATATTAATTATAAATCTAAATAAATTCATACATAATAATATTTTTTATAATTTTATGATATTGTATAATTAAATTTATTTATGATAGAATGATGATGCTGTATTTTCCTTACTAATGAAATAATCAAATAAATTGTATTATATATGTTAAAATAAATATAATTTGGATGTTTTGATGCCATCCTAGAATTTTATAGGTTAATGTGACATGTTAGGATTGATTAAATGAATTTTTTTCGAAGTAATAATTCTTTTAGGAATTTATCAAAAACAAAATAACAAATAGTGTCAAAATTGACATAAAAGAGTTTTTAAAACAAATATTATATTATTAATTGATATTCTATTTATAAAAATATAATGTTCGAAAAAATGTCTTAAATAATATTATATATGTCATTAAAGAACAATTTTAGGTTCTCTTGAAAGTTTATAGTATGTTTATTAACCATATAATATAAAAATAAAAAAGAGACATGATAAATGTCAAACTAATTAACTAAGAGGTAAATCTAGAAGATAAGGTTAATATAGTGACCCAAACCTGTCTAAAACCTATAGGTTGAGTGAATTTCCCCCAAAACCACCTTATCCTTTAAATACTTTAATTTGGATCAATTACAAAAAGAAAATTATTTTATTATAAAATAATATTTCAATCTTTTCCTAAGGTGCCCCTCACCACTCTTATAAAAGGGCACTTCCCCTTCTCCCAAATTCACACCTTCAAATCCATTAGGCTCAGCCAAACCCTTCCCAAATATCCTCCCAAATATCCTCCCAACTCTCCTACCTTCATCCTATAGGCCTTACTTTAGTCATAAAGCCAACCTAAGGAGCCCTTTTGATCAAATCAAAAGGAAGAACCCGAAGAAGAGTTAAATATTTCATCACCTCTTTCAAGTTCTTTTCTCCTTCCACTTCCTATATCTTTGTTGTTTCCATTATAAAATAATAACTCTAGAATATTATATATATTGTGATTTTATTATAAATATGGTACAACCATATTCATTATTTTATCCATCCTATGAATGACATGTCACCATATGTGCGTACGTATGGCTTACCGTCTCCACGTAGTGGTATAGTTGGTTATTCAAACACTTCATCATTTGGATGTATATAATAATGAGTATAAATTATTAAAATAATAAATATAACATGATAATGATTCTGTATATATGATATTCCATCCAATTCTATGTGATTTTAATATCAAAAGAATGATATTGTCGCTCGTGCGTACGTTTGGATTACCGTCTCCACGAACATGATGAGATTCATTCCCCATCGTATCCATTTAAGAATAATTTTCATTTGATGATTAAAAATAAGTTTTAAATACTTGATATCATCTTGCATATGATTAAGTTACATCCCATCCATAACAAATATGACTCACATAAAAAGGAATATAAACGGAAACGAATAAGTTAACACCCAAAACAACCATAATACTAAAATATTATTAACATAAATATATTATAAGATCATATAAAAAATCATATTTATGTATATGGTTATTTTATAATTTAATAACAATGATTTAACTATTATATAGTATTTTAACCTACCCTATACCAAGCAAAAGTACATGATAAGGGTTAATTTCACAATCTCTTTATTATCCGAGGTTGTTTATATGTAAGTATCTACTGGGGCCTCTTTATCATCCACATACATGTTTCTTAAAAATGTATTTCCAACCATTTTTAATATTTACTAGACTATGGTTTAAAGTCATTTATACCCTTTTTTGACTTTTTATAAAATGGTTTGAAAGGAATTTTTCCGTCGTTTTCCAAACAAGGTACCATATGATCTTTTCGACAAAGTTAAAGTAAGAATGTTTTTTTAAACATATACGGCGGGTGCGGCTATTTTCTAGAATTATAAAATAGTCAAAGATAACATTACAAGCATATAATAATATTTTAAAAATAAATGTTTTCTTTATAATTATGTGAATCTTAAATGATTTCAAGATAGAAAGAGGTATTTCTCTAAAAAATGATTTTTATTTCATCTATATCAACACCCTTTGATGGATTTTAAGCTTATTTGAAGTTGATTTATTATGATAAAAAAACTTCCATATTTTATTGAAGGTTTTGTGATTTTTTTGACTATGTATATGTTAGATTTACACCATTAATGTTTTATGGATAACGTATTGACAATTCGTATTCTAGTTTTAATATGAATGTTTATGTTATGTTTAAACATTTTCATATGAGGAATGTATTGGACTTAGTAAGTGATGGGTGGAGCCTACTATAGCTACTAGATTCATCAGTAGGTCTCATGAGAAAAACTAGTGTCTTGTCACAAAGCCTTGACAAAATATTATTTGTAGTCTTGGTACATGGCCTTGACTATGTGGTTATGAAGTTTGGCATTATGCATTACATCATTATGAATGTGGCTATTGATATTGCTTGTGATTATTCGACTTGTATAATATCCATGTGAATAAGTAAATGGAATTATTTGATTTTATCTTCTCCATATTATTCTGATGTTCATGTTTAAAAGGCTTTTGTTCTAGTTTTACATTGCCTTAAATGTTTATGATTATTTATGAAAGTTTCCACTATATTGTTATCTTTACTGAGCATCTGAGCTCACCCATTTTTATGTTTTATTTTTCCCAAGATGCGAAGAAGTATATTATGACTGACCTATAGGGATATTCTAATTGATATGAGTGTGGCGTATGGAGACTATGTTGTTGTAGTTTTTCATTTTATAATGTAATTTAAAACTTATGAATGTATCTAGTATTTCCTAGGCTACTAAACTAATCGGTCATTCGGGACATGATATCCTTGTATCATGACAATGTTTTGTAATAATGATCCGACTCTGGGTAACTGGGGTTGGGGTGTTACAATCAACATCCATTTTTGGGCGAAATAAAACCAAGAAACCCCTTTGGTGCAAACCTAGAGGAGTTACCCAAAGAAGAGGTGACACCGTTCCACAAGATATTTTGATTATTTTTAATTATACACCACCAAAATTATTATTATTTATTGATTATATAAAAACCTAAGTGTCATAATCATACTAATATCTTTTTATTCTGAGGGTTTTACTAACACCTACATACAGTTTCATCTAATGGGTAACGAACTTACCATTTGTGGGTATGACGGACTACTGCCACGTGGAATGATGTCATTTATTTTTTCCTTTACCACATCTCATGGTTGATAATTATGATATAATTTTTTTATATTATATATAGTATACTTAATATGTTTTTATAATTATGTAATTATTATATAAAACATATCTTTATACTATTCATTTTGTGTTAAAAATATAACTTCATTTCTCGACATATGGACTACCACCTCCCCAAAAAGATGTGATTTATTCAGACATTACATACAATGTATTTATGATCAGATTAGTGAAATTATATGATAAATAAAACATTATAGTCACAATGGAATGATAATATATATATATACATATATGTCTTTTATTTTCTTTCTTTCAATGCGATAAAAAAACAAAAATCACTTTCATGTTTACATACAACCTACCGTATCCATGAATAGTGTATTCTACTTAATATTTATGTATTTTATAGATTATTGTTAATACATATGTAATGAATATATATTATATTTATATAATTTTTAAAATCCTTAAATAAGTAAATCATTATCTCCGTAAGAGGGTCAAGAATAACAAGGCAAAACTTATACGAAAAACAATTCCGTTATTACTCTAAACATAACATTAACATAGATTTTTTAATAAATGATTAATATAAATTCATAACCAGATCATATATGGTATTAGATATAATAATATTTTCTAGTGAAAGATTTATAAAAAAATTTATATTTATTATGCATTAGTTTTGAGCATGTTCAAATAAAGTCAAGACTTAAGGTTAGGGTTTTCTTGTCTCACTTTTATTTCTATTAGACTTATAATTTATTCTCCATCCATTTATTTTTTGTGGTGTATATACCGACCATGATTGTTTTATATTATTATTATACATAAATTAATGCATATTTACATATCCCTTAGATGATATTTCGGTCATCATATTTATAGTTTAAATGTTACAAAATTTTAAAAGTAATTTTTTTTCTTGATTTCCATTCTTTAAGACACCTGTCACGTTATGAATATATATATTTATATGTGGTGTATATAATTCCATTTTCCATTTTATATAATGAATATAATTATTTTCATGATTTTTTATGTTTTATTTACTATTACTCATTCCATATTATTATGATTCAATGTTAATAAAGTCAAAATTATTTATTGATAATATCTCATCATTTATTGAGATTATTTATGATTATGCTTAAATTTATGCAATTTTATGATACATATCTCATAAACTCCCATGAATTTTCTTAAACTATGTTTATCCATGATATCTCTGTGTATTAGTTCCATTTGTTTCCCTCTTTGGTAGTTATGATAATTATGAATGTGTTTTTTAGAATATCAAACATTATTTCTCTCTTCAATAAAAAGTTTGTTTTATTCGAAAAGCCATTTTTTCTAAAATTGCTTTAAAAAATTGTTTTTCTATGATGTCTAAAGTCATTTTTACTAAAGTTTCACCTTTTTAAGAATTTATTTTAAAAGGAATCAGTTTGACGTTTTATGATCGAGGCACTATTCTAAACATTTTCCTATATAAAAGGAATATTCCTCAGATACAGATTTATTGTAACACCCCATGCTTCTATGGTACACTTCTCTTTGAATAATATAATAGCTTGTGATGTACGCAACCTTGAGTTCTAGAAAACCACAGCCAATCAAACTAGTCGTTATGAATAGTAATACACACTTTTTGAAATTTTATAAATTTTATTTTTCAAAATGTACTTAATTTTTGGATTCGTAATATAAAAATTATCTTAGGATTAATTTTTTGTATTTCCTAAAAACATTCAATTTTTGATGAATAGTTAAAAACACTACATTATTGTTGAAAACAGAATTTTTATTTAAATAATTATTTATTTTATTTAAATTTATTTTAAGTCAAAATAGATACATAATACCTATATATGTTCAATGTAATTCATTGGAGTCATTTAATAATAAAATTAGAAGTATAAAAATTTATTGAACTTTTTAACGTCTTTTACCCACCTTCTAGGAACATTTACAAATTTGCATAAAATGTAATTTTAACGATTCTATGAATTGAATTTTTAAAATCATAGAGACATAGTGGACATAAGTATGTTAAATTCTATATAATAGGATTAAAATAATTTTTGGTGAATAGTAAATTTTGAATTTTATTTACCACCGTTAAAAGTAAATTGGGTAATTAAAAATAAAAATGCTCTTACAATTACCCAAAAACATGTCCTAATTGTATTAGATAAGTTTTTTTCGAACAAAATATACCTTTGTAATAAATATGATCCTTTTTTATCCACTTGTATTAGATTGAGACATTTATTATTATTTTATTTAAAGAAGAGTTAAAAGTGCTAAATTCAAATTTTAATATCTAAACCATTTTTAATATTGGGTTATACATAATATATATTCTACTATAAATATTCATTAGAAAGATAAAATTACATTCTACATCATGGTATGTTATTTATAATATTTAGACATTAAATAATTAAATTTATTTATGACACAATTATGATGTAGTAATAACCTCATTAATGACAGATTAAAATAATTGATATTATAATTATCAAAATTAATGTAAATTGATACTTTTGATGTATTCCATGAATTTTTTAGGTTAATATGACATTTTATGGTTGATATAATTTAGTTTTTCTAAGTAATCAATTTTTGTTGACTTTCACAAAAAAACAAATTCTAAATTGTGTCAAAATTGACATAAATGAGTTTTTAAAACAAATACTATATTATTAAATGGTATAATATTCCAAAAATATAAGGATTATCCAAAGGACTGAAATAATTATATATATATTAATAATGAACCACTTGAAGTTTTCTTATCTTTTTATAATAAGTTTATTATCCATTTATTAGAATAATACAAGAAGACATGGTAAATGTTAAACTATTTAACTAAGAGTTAAATCTAAAGGATAAGGTCAATATGGTGTCCTAAACTTGTCTAAAACTTATTGATTAAGAGTTTTTCGAGCCAAACCCACAATATCCTCTAAATAAATAATTTTTGAGCCATTACAAATCCAATATGACTTTATAATAAAATAATATTTCAAGTTTTTCCTAAATTGACCCTCACCTATTTTATAAAAGGGTACTTCCCCTTCTCTCAAATTCACACATCCAAAGCCATTTGGATCGGCCAAACCCAACTCAAATATACTTATAACTACTCTCAATTCAACATAGAGGCCTTAATTTTATCATAATCCAACCTAAGGATCCTTTTTTATCAAATCAAAAGGAAGCACCTGAAGAAGAGGTAATAATTTCATCACCTCATCCAAAGTTGTTTTCTTCTTCCACATTCACTTTCTTTGTTGTTATAATACCAAAATAATAAATCTAGTGCCTTATACATACTATTATATTATTATAAATATGGTACAACTATATTCATTATTCTATCCATCCTATGAATGGAAATGTCACAATATATGCCTACGTACGGCTTAACGTCTCTACGTCATGGTGTAGTTTGTTATTCAACACTTCATTATTTGGATGGGTATAATAAAGAGTATAATTTATGTGAATAATAAATATTACATGTTAATGATTTTCTATATATGATATAACATCCAATTACATACGATTTCACCATCAATAGAATGATATTGTCACTCGTGCGTACGTATGGATTACCGTCTCAACGAACGCGATGAGATTCTTTCACCATTAATATCATTATGGCTTCGAATTGTTCCTTTATCAGTCAGATCAATGGCTCGAGGCAGGGGAACTGGGTTTCGGTGGAATCCTCTACATAGTGGACTAAAACTTAACACAGATGGGTCCTTTGGCGGGGGGAGATGCGGGGAGCTGGTTTAATCAAGAACCATGAGGGGGCTGTCATTACAGCCTTTTCAGCCTTCTACAGCAGGGGTGTGTCAGGCGGATGCACATGAAATGGCTACTGGCTTGGAGATGTTTAATCGAAGACAAATACTTCACAACGTGGTGGAAACAGACTCACTCATCCTATATAAATCAGTTTCTGGCTCAGGACCGTCTCTGTGGAAAATTGAGTACATCATCAGGGAGTGAAAACAACTCCTGGGCAATCACAATGAGTTCACTCAGACATGGAGGGAGGGGAACAGGGTCGTAGACTTCTTGGCGGCCATGGATTCACTGAATCAAAGTATTTAATTTTTCACTAGTTTAGGGACCTTACCTTAGGAGGGCCTCAAAATTGTGGTTAATGATGCTCTTGGCCTGCATTTGTTCAGACCCCCATGATACTGTTGTTCTTTTCTTCTCCAAACTTAATAAAAATGGTTACGTTCAGTCAGTATAAAGTAAAAAGAATCAGTCAACACTAGAATCAATGATATTACTGAAATATTATTAACAAAGAAATATTAGAAGATCATATATGATATCATATTTATTTACATGGTTCTTGTATAATTTAATAACAATGATTTAACAATTATATGGGAGGTTATCGTACCATCGACTTAGGAAAAGTACAAGGTAAGGGTTAATTTTACATTCTATTTATTAAAGAGGTTGTTTATATGTGACTATCTACTAGGAATTATTTATCATCCACATCAGTGTTTCTTAAAAATGTATTTCAAAACATTTTTATTTTTTACTGGACTATGGGTTGAAGTCATTTATACCCTCTGTTGACTTTTTATAAAATGGTTTGAAAGTAATATTTTCATCACATTCCAAACAAAGTACTTTATTACATTTTTACAAAATTATGGAATAAATGTTTTTAACTTATACGGTGGGTGAGACTATTTTCCTTAGTTATAAACCTTCAAAGCATCCCTTAAAATATAATAATAATATTTTCAAAATGAATATTTTCTTTTATAATTACGTGACTTTTAAATGATTTCAAAATAGAATGAGATATTTCTCTCAAATAGTCTCTATTTCATCTATGTCAGCATCCTTTGATAGATTTTTCACTTGTTTGAAGTTTATTTATTATGATAAAATATTCCATATTGTATTGAAGGTTTTGTGATATGTTTTACTATGGATGTGTTATTTTTCTACTAATCAGGGTTTATGGTTAAAGTATTAACATTTTGTATGCTAGTTTTAATATAAATGATTGTGTTATGTTTCAACCTTTTTCATATGAGGAATGCATTGGACTTAGTAAGTGACGGGTGCAGCCCGCTATAGCTCCTTGATGCATCCATAGGTCTCATGAGACAAACTAGTTTCTTGGAACAAGTCCTTGACAAAATATTTTTTGTAGTTTGGGCATGCGGCCTTGAATATGTTTTTATGATGTCTGGAATTATGAATTCCATAATTATGAAATTAGCTATTGATATTACATGTGATTATTCAACTAGTAGAATATCCATGTGAACAAGTAAATGAAATTATTTGATTTAAATTTTATATATTATATTGATGTTTATGATAAAAATGATTTTGTTTTAGCCTTATACATTTCCTTAAATGTTTATGTTTATTTATGAAAGTTTCTGCTAAATTTTTATCCTCACTGAGCATCTGATCTCACCCCTTCATATGTTTTATTTTTCCTCAGGATGCGAAGAAGTATATTATGACTGACTTACAGGGATAATATAAGGGATATGTGTGTATTAAAAAGAAGATACAATGTTTTAATTTTTCATTTCATAATGTAATATAAAACTTATTTATGTATCTAGTACTCCCAAGGCTACTAAACTGATTAGTATTCTGAGATTTGGTCCCTTTTAATCATGCCAATGTTAATTAATAATGCACCAACTCTGGGTAACTAGGGTTGGAGCATTATAGTTTGTATTAGAGGATGTTTAGTACAATACTTGGAAGCTAGATTTAGAAAAACTCTGATTAGAGAACATTACCCTAAGATAAACATTGGGGATTAGTATAGAAGAACATCCTATAATTTTTTGTAATGTAGAGATTTTGAGGGTTTTCAAAAACATACATCCCTGTCTGGATACGAGTAGGTAGAGGCAGCTGTAGAAAAGATGTACCTAGGAGTGAAAACTCTGACAAGGAGTTTCGAGCTTGACCAAGTGTATCTTGGTACACGATAACGGGCCTTGCTGCACTCCTGGTTACGACACTCCTAGGGGATATGCTTAGGATAATTAACATTTTCTTTAAAAACCATTATGAAGGATTTATGAGTAAATAATTCCTCAAAGAATGTTTTTTATGATTATAGATTATATGTATAAACTATTCAATTTATGTTAGGTATTTTACTAGTTTGGAATTATGTAATGTGATTTATAAGCTAATATAGTGTATACTGTTGTTTAGAAATGGCTCCTAGTTGAAGTAATGGTAACCATATCAACGCATGTAATCCATGTAGGGATTTCCCTCCTACTGATGTAATTTTAGTAGAGCTGGTGATGAAACTGGTGTTGAATAGCTTATAACCATACTGGGATAACTCACTCAGGTTATGAATAATAACCTTTCCCATATGAAGCACCCTAATCCACAATGTGGAGGATCAATGTTAAAACGATTTACATGGAAACAACCACCAACATTCATTGGGAATACAAATCCATTTGTTGTTGAGAAATGTATAAGTTACTTAGGGAAAATATTTCTTGCTTTGGGGAGTAGCGAAAGGGAAAAATATGTCATAGAAGTTTATCGCCTCACAGGAGATGCAGATCAATGGTGGTCATTAAATAAAAACTCAAAGGAGGATGAAGAAGTATCAAATCTGTAATGGAGAGAGATTAAAGATATTTTCTTATAAAAATAATTTCCTCCTGACCATCGAGTGGATATGTATAGACAATTTCTGAGTCTAAAAAAGTAGGATGTGAATTTTTCAAAGTATGAGGTTAACTTTACAAGTTTAGAAAGGCATGCTGCAGATTATATAAATTACCCAAAGAGTAATATTGATCGTTTATTTGATGGGTTAAGACCATTTCTCCATCATGTATTAGTATCAAAATCCTTCTCATCATATGAATATATTGTCTCATGTGATATCAAGACAGAAAAAGAATTCTCTAATCATATGACATTAAAGAAAAGCAGGGGAAGAAGAGATCTTCTTAACACACTAGAAATGGAAATAAGGGGAATAAGGGAAAAGTTGAATTTCCATCTTGTAGTAAACTTGGGAAGAAACACCCTAGTACTTTCCTGAAGGGAATAAGATTTTCTTACAAGTGTGGAAAAAAAGTCCACCAAGCTCATGATTGCAAGGGAAAGAAAGAATTTGTCAATTTTTAATGCTAAAATTGTAATGAAATGGGTACTTATGCAAATTAATTTCCTAATAATCAATAAAACTTATCTCAAAAAATTCCAAGGGAGAAAGGGTAAGCTTATGTGATCACTTCTGCTGAGGTTGAAGCTCGTAATGATGTGGTGGAAGATAATTTAGTGGTTTCCTCAAATTTAGCCAATGCTTTATTTGATTTTGGATCATTGCATTGTTTCATATCTTCCTAGTTTTATAAAAAAATTAGATATTTCCAATTTGATTTAAAAAGATAGTTTTCAGTCAAAATTCCCAAGGGAAGTATCATTGCAACAATATTTAGTGAATTAGTTCCCATTAGGGAATATAAACGTTCTTTATGTAATAATCTCATCATTATAACCATGATTGATTTGATATAATATTTGGTATGGATTGGCTTTTGAACCATGATAAAAAAAATATTGTAAGAAGAAGAAGGTTACAATTTTTGATGATGATAAGGAATACCTTATCTTTAGAGCAGAAACATCACCATCTGATTCATATCTAGATCCACCCTCAGTAGCTCCAAAAAATTCAATTATTGTGGAGGAAGAGAGTGGAATAATTATGGGTGAGGAAAGGAATGATCAGATATAGGATGTAACTATTGTGTAAGAATATGTTGACGTGTTTCTAGAGGATTTACCTGGACATCCTCCAGAATGAGAACTTGAGTTTTTCATTGATTTAATTCCTGGTTCAAGGCCCATATCTAAGACCAATTATAGAATGGACACTGTGGAATTTGTGGAACTAAAGAAAAAAATAAATTAATTGATTAAAAAAGTATTTATTCCCCCTAGTGTTTCTCCATGGGGAGCCCCTTTTCTTTTTTGTTAAGAATAAAGATGGATCTATGAGGTTGTTCATTGACTACTGGGAGATCAATGCTATAACAATAAAGAACAAGTATCCCATACCTCAAATTGAGGATTTATTCGATCAATTTAATTGAGATCAATATTTTTCAAAGATTGACCTTCGATCTAGATATCATCAATTATGTATGAAGAAGGAAGACATTCTGAAGACAACATTTTGTACTAGGTATGAGAATTACAAGTTTATAGTAATGCCTTTTAGACTGACTAATGCACCTTATGTTTTCATGGATCTAATGAAGAGAGTTTTCAAGGAATATATTGACGACTTTATAGTGGTATTTATTGACGATATCTTGGTATACTCCAAAACCTAAAAAGATCATAAAAATCACTTGCGCACTATTCAAAAGACTCTTAGATGAAATGAATTATATGGGATGTTTAGAAAGTGTGAATTCTGGATTCAGGATAGTTTTTTTCTTGGCCATATTTTCACTAAGGATAGAATCTCTATTGATTCTTATAAGATAAGAGAAATCCATGAATGGCTAACACTGATGAGTATAATTGAGGTATACAGTTTTATTGGTTTAGCAGGTTATTATCGGCGCTTCGTCCAGAATTTTTCTCGACTGGCTAACCCATTAACCAAAATCACACGTAAAGAGATTAAATTGGTTTGGACAAAAGAGTGTGAATAATGTTTTAAGGAATTGAAGGGAATATTAGTCAATTCTCATATCTTGACTCTATCATCAGGGAATGATGGGTTTTTTATTTATAGTGATGCTTCAATGAAAGGACTTTATTGTGTCCTTATACAGAATGATGGAGTTATTGCTTGTGCATCATGGTAGCTAAAAATTCATGAACACTATCCTATTAATGATCTTGAGTTAGCAGCTATAATATTTGCTCGGAAGATATAGAAACACTATCTATATTGTGAAAAAAATGTGAGATATATACTGATCACAAGAGATTGAAGTATATTTTCTCACAAAAAGAACTCAACATGAGGCAAAGGCGATGACTTGAACTTTGCAAGGATTACTATTTCACAATACACTACCACCCGGGGAAGGAAAATAAGGTTGCAGATTCTTTGAGCAGAAATGATCATGGAGTTATGGACAATATGTGAGTTGAAAGGGATCATATGTTCATGGATCTAGTAAAGATAGATATGGGAATAACCATGGAAGGTGAAACATGGATAATTTTTTAAATGGTTGGAAAACCATCTTTACTAGAAATTATAAAAAGTTATTAGACTAAGGACGAGTAGTTTCAAAATAAAATTAAATATTTTAATGATGAGATATTGATTGACTTCGTATATGAAGAATGAATTTTGAAATTTGGGAAGATACTTTGTGTTCCAAACATACCCAATCTAAAAAAGAATTTTTGGATGATTCTCATAGATACAATTTCTCTATACACCATAGTATCACTAAGATGTATAGATATTTGAAGGAACATTTTTGGTGGGAAAATTTAAAACCCCAAGCTTCCACGGTGCGCTTCTCTTTCAATAATACAGTAGCGTGTGTTGTACGCAGCTTCAAGTTCTAACACACCACAACCAATCAAACTAGCCGTTATGAATAGTAATACCCACTTTTTAAAATTTTATAAATTTTATCTTTCAAAATGGACTTCATTTTTGGATTTGGAATATCGAAATTATCTTAGGGTGAAATTTTGGTACCTTTCTGATAACTTTCATATTTTGATGAATAGTGAAAATTACTAAATTTTAATTAAAAACAACTTTTTTAATCAAAATAATTAATAGTGATAAATTATTCATTTGAGTGATTTTAATTTATAATTAGATTATATTTTACCATTTAATACAATTTTGGTCATTGGACGTAATTTCAATCTAAACTGGACATAAGCAAGTGTCAATCTTTTGATATTTATTACTTCTTAAAAACACGCTCTTAGTTTTAAAAACAGGAATTAATTTTAAATTAATTTCTACCACTTCTGTGTTTTGAATTTATAAAAATGTATTTCATATTTAGAATCAGTAGGAACAAATTGTTTAAATAGGTAACTTCTATTTTTAGAAATTTTGAATATTTACTTCGGTAAATATTTTATTTTCCATGGTTAAAGGGTAAATCCAGTAAATAAAGGTAAAAAAATAATATAATAATGATATTAAATTACCATAAAACGTGTCCTAACACTATTGGTTGATAACGCTCCGACCATGGTCATCTTTGGGTTGATTTTGGGACCTCATGGAGCCACTTGGAAGTGATAATGACACTTTATATTAATTAAGTTAAAGTAAATACAAAAATGACATAAGCATATATCTTTTAGAAAATTTTTTTACATAGGGTTATATATGTTATATTTTAGACTATAAATATTCATTAGAAATATAAAAATATATCCTACATAATGGTATTTTATTTATAATTTTTAGACATTGAATAATTAATGTTATTTATGACACAATAATGATGCAGTATTTTCCTTATTAATGAAATAATCAAATAATTGGTATTATAAATGTTAAAATAAATATAATTTCAAAGTTTTTATGACATCCACGAATTTTATTGGTTAATATGACATGTTAGTATTACGTAAATAAATTTTTTTCGATTTAATAAAGTTGTTAAGAATTTAAAAAAAAAAATCAATTATTAAATAGTGTCAAAATTGACATAATGGAGTTTTTAAAACAAATATTATATTATTAAATGATATTCTATTCCTAAAAATCTAAGGTTTGGTAAAATGACTTATATAATGATATTTGTATCATTAATGGGCCACTTTGGGGTCATTGGGAAGTATATAGTATGTTTATTAACTATATAATATAAAAATACAAATAGACATGGTAAATGTCAAACTATTTAACTAAGAGTTAAATCAAAACGATAAGGTTAATATAGTGACCCAAACCAGCTTAAAACCAATTGGATGGGTTGTTTTAGACCCATCCCCACCATATCCTAGAAATAAGTCACTTTGTATCCATTATAAACCAAATATAAATTTATTATAAAATAATATTTCTAGCTTTTCCTATGGTGCCCCTCACCTCTCTTATAAAAGCGCACACCCCCTTCTCTCAATTTCACACCATCAAAGCCTTTTGGCTCGGCCAAAACCAGCCCAAATATACTCTCATATTACCTCACTTAAACCTAAAGGCCATAGTTTGATCATAATGGAATTATAAGAATCCCTTTTGATCAAATCAAAAGGAAGAACCCGAAGAAGAGGTAATGTTTTCACCACCCTCTTTCAAGTTCCTTTCTTCTTCCACTTCTTCTTTATTTGTTATTTCTATTCTAAAATAATAACTCCAGTATCTTCTATATACTGTGATGTTATTATAAATATGGTATAACCATATTCAGTATTCTATCCATTCCTTGGATGACATGTCACCATACGGGCGTACCTACGGCTTACCGTCTCCACGTCGTGGTGTAATTGTTATTCAATACATTATTATTTGGATGGGTATAATAATGATATGTAATTGAATTAAATAATAAATATAAAATTATAATGATTCTTTATATATGATATAACATCCAATTATATATTATTTTAATATTAAAAGAATGATATTTTCGCTCGTACGTTTGTACGGTCTACCGAACGCGATGATGAGATTCATTCCCCATCGTATCCATTCAAGTATAATTATCATTTGATGATTAAAAATAATGTTTAAGGACTTGATATCATTATAGATATTAATAATATACAACATATCCATAAAAACATGACTTATGTAACAAAACATATAAAATAGTATGAGTAAGTTAACACCCGAAACGACGATAATACTAAGATATTATTAACAAATCAATGTTTAAAGATCATATATGATATCATATTAATGTATATTATTCTTGTATAATTTAATAAAAATTATTTCACCATTATACAGGAGGTTAACCTTCCCTGGACCAGGGAAAATTACAAGTTAAGGCATAATTCTACAATCTCTTTATTATCCGAGGTTGTTTTTACGTAAGTATCTACTGAGACCTCTTTATCATCCGCATCAATGTTTCGTAAAAATGTATTTCAAAACATTCTTACTATTTTATAGACTATGTGTTAAATTCATTTATACCATTGTTTGAATTTTCATAAGATGTTTATAAAGGAATCTTTCCGTCATTTTCCAAACAAGGTACTTTTTATCCTTTTTGACAGAATTAAGGTAAGAATGTCTTTTTTAACTTATAAGGTGAGTGCGGCTATTTTCCTCCGTTATAAAATCGTATAAGCTTCAATTACAAGATCATAATAATATTTTCAAAGTAAATGTTTTATTTTACAATTATGAGACTTTTAAATTATTTCAAAAAAAGAGATATTTCTATCAAATTGTTTTGATTTCATTTATGTCAACATCCTTTGATGGATTTTAAGATTATTTGAAGTTGATTCATTATGATACAAAACATCCATATTTTATTGAAGTTTTTGTGATATTTTTGAATGTGGATGTGTTATTTTTATACCTTTCATGGTTTATGGAGAAATTATTGACATTTCATATTCTAGTTAAATACGAATGTTTATGTTATGTTTAAACTTGTTCATATGAGGAATGCATTGGACTTAGTAAGTGACGGGAGGAGCTTGCTATAGCTCCTCGATGCATCGGTAGGTCTCAAGAGACAAACTAGTGTCTTGGCCCAGGGCCTTGACAAAATCTTATTTGTATTCTTGGTACAAGGCCTTGACTATGTGGTTTTGATTGTCTGGCATTATGCATTCCATCATTATGAAAGTGGTTATTGATATTACATGTGATTATTCGACTAGTAGAATATCTATTTGAATAAGTAAATGGAATTATTTCATTTTATTTCCACCATATTATGATGAAGTTCATGTTTAAAAAGATTTTGTTTGAGTTATACATTTCTTTAAATGTTTATTCTTATTTATGAATGTTTCTGCTATATTGTTATCCTTACTGGGCATCTGAGCTCACCCCTTTCTTTGTTTTATTTTTCCCAAGATGTGAAGAAGTATTTTATGAATGTCCTGTAGGGATATGAGTGTGGTCTATGGAGACAAGATGTTGTTGTAGTTTTTAACTTATATGATGTATATAAACTTTATGAATTTATCTTTTGATTCAAAGGAAACTAAACTAATCTGTCTTTCGAGACTTTATCTTTTGTGATCATGGAAATATTATTTAATAATGCCCCAACTCTGGGTAACTGGGGTCGAGGCATTATAGAAAACATGAAGAGGGATATTTTTGAATATGTGTCAAGATGTATCGTTTTTCAACAGGTGAAGGCTGGAAGACAACATCCTAGAGGATTCAAGCAACCTCTTCCCATACCTAAGTGGAAATGGGATGATATTACGATGGACTTTTTCATGGGGATACCAAAGACTCAAAGAAGGAATGATGCAATATGGGTCATTTTTTATCGTCTTAATGAGTCATCACATTTTCTTACTATAAGAGAAGATTTTCCACTTGAACTTTTAGAAAAACTATATATTAATTAAGTTGTAAGACTTCAGGGAGTACCCAACTCGACTATTTCTGATTGTGATCCCCGTTTCACATCTAGATTCTGAAAAAGTCTTCAGAAATCCCTAGACACGAAACTTCGTTTGAGCACTGCCAAACTTCCTCAAACTGATTGATAGTCATAAAAGACTATCAAAACCTTAGAATACATGTTGAGATCCTGATCACTTGACATTCAAGGTATGTGGGAATAGTATTTTCCTCTGGTATAATTTTCTTATAACAATAGATTCCATTCAATTATTCGAATGACACCATATATAGTGTTTCATGGAAATCGATTTGTCACACCAACTAGTTGGGATGATGTTGGTGAAAGAAAACTTGTAGGCCCATAACATGTTGGGGAAATAATGGGAAAGGTGAATATTATCCAAACTGACATCAAAGCATCTCAAAGTAGGGAAAATAGCTATGCTGATAACAGAAGAAAGGATTTGAAATTTTAAGTAGGAGATCATGTTTTCTTGAAGTTATCTCTATGGAACAGTGTTATATGATTTGGTAAGAATGGTAAATTAAGTCCCAGTTACATTGGACCTTTCGAAATTCTACAACGAATTAGATTTGTAGCTTGTCGTTTGGAAATTCTGCCAAGTCTATCCAAAGTTCATGATGTGTTCCATATATCACTATTGAGAAAATACATACCGGACACAACACATGTACTCACCAATGAAGAAATAGAGCTGGAACCCGATCTATCTTTTTGTGAAGAGACTATCAGGATTCTTAATACCAGGGAACAAGTGTTAAGAAACTGAAAAAATCATCTGGTAAATGTTTTTTTTGAGAAACCATAAAATAGAAGAGGCAACATGGGAACCCGAGAAACATATAATGAAGAACCACCCAAATATTTTTATGCAGTAATATTTTAGAAATTTCTAGGATGAAATTATTTGAAGGGGGGAAGAATGTAACACCCCATGTGTCCACTGTAGGCTTCTCTAGGAATAAAACAATATCCTGCATTGTATGTAACCTCGAGTTATAGCACACCAAAACAAATCAATCTAGCCGCTATAAATAGTAATAACCACATTTTAAAATTTTATAAATTTTAATTTTCAAAATGGAATTCATTTTTGGAATCAAAATATCAAAATTAGCTTAGGGTGAATTTTTGGTGTTTCTTAAAACATTAAATTTTTGATGAATAGTGAAAAACACTACATTATTGTTTAAAACGGACTTTTTATTTAAATAATTATCTATTTTAATTAAATTTATTTTAAGTCAAAAGAGATACATGATACCTATATAAGTTCAATTTAATTTATTGGAGTCATTTTATAATTAAATTAGATGTATAAAATTTTGTTGAACTTTTTAACATATTTTACACACCTTCTAGACACATTTTCAAATTTTCATAAAAGATAATTTTACCAATTCAATGAATTGAATTTAAAAAATTTGAGAGACAAAGATGACATTAGTAAGTAAATGAATTTTTTTGTGAATAGTAACTTCTGAATTTTATTTACCACCATTAAAAGTAAATTGGGTAACTAAAGGTAAAAATGATATTATAATTACCCTAACACATGTTCTAATTCTATTGGATAAGTGTTTTTCGAATAAAATCTACCTTTGGAAGAAAATAAGATCCTTTTTATCCACTTGTATTAGATTATGACATTTATTATTATTTTATTGAAAGAAGAGTTAAAAGTTTTAAATTCAAATTTTAATAACTAAACTATTTTTAATGTAGGGTTATATATAAGATATATTCAACGATAAATATTCATTAGAAATATAAAAAGATTTAATACATCATGTTAATTTATTTATAATTTTTAGACATTAAATAATTGAATTTATTTATGACAAAATGATGATGCAGTAATTATCTTATTAATGAAATATTATAATAATTGAGGTTATAAATTTCAAGATAAATGTAAATTGAGACTTTTGATGAATTACAAGAACTTTATTTGTAAATATGACATTTTAGGGGTGATTTAATTTATTTTTTTGGAAGTAATCATGTTTTGTTTTGACTTTCACAATAACCAAATACTAAATAGTATCAAAATTGGCATAAATGATTTTTTAAAACAAATACTATTTTATTAAATGATATAATATTCCTAAAAATATAACGATCAGCCAAAGGAATTATATAAGGTTAGATATGTCAATAATGAACCATTTGGTGTTTTCTTATCTTTTTATAGTAATTTTATTAAACATTTATTATAATAATACAAGAAGGCATGGTAAAAGTTAAACTATTTAACTAAGAGTTAAATCTAAAAGATAAGGTTAATATGGTGACCTAAACTTGTCTAAAACCTATTAGTTGAGATTTTTATGACCCATCCCCACCTCATTATTGAAATAAATATTTTTTAGATATTAGAAACCAAATATGATTTTATAATAAAATACTATTTCAACATTTTTTTAAAGTGTACCTCACCTCTCTTATAAAAGGGAACTTCCCCTTCTCTCAAACTCACACGTTGAAAGCAATTTGGATCAGCCAACCCCTACTCAAATATCCACCCAACTACCCTCAATTAAACCTATATGCCTTACTTTGATCATAAACCAAACTAAGGAGCCCTTTTTATCTAATCAAAAGGAATAAGCTGAAGAAGAAGTAATAATTTCATCACCTCTTTCAAAGTTCTTTTCTTCTTCCACATTATATTTCTTTTTTGTTTCTATACTAATATAATAAATCCAGTTCCTTCTACATACTATGATGTAATTGTAAATATGGTACAACCATAATCATTATTCTATCCATCCTATGAATGAAAAAATCACCATACGTGCGTATGTATGGCTTACCATCTCCACGTTGTGGTGTAATTTGTTATTCAACACTTCATTATTTGGATGGGTATAATAAAGAGTATAATTGATGTAAATAATAAATATAACATGTTAATGATTCTGTATATATGATATACCATCTAATTACATATGATTTCACCATCAATAGAATGATATTGTTGCTCGTGCGTACTTATGGATTATCATCTCCACGATCGCGATGAGATTCATTCCCCCTCATAACTATTAAAGAATAATTTTCATTTTATGGTTAAAAATATTTTTTAAGAACTTAATATCATTCTGTATATGAATCAAATACATCCTATCAATAAAAAACATGACTTATGTGACAAAACATATAAAGTAAAACGAATCAGTTAACACCTGAAAAAATGATATTACTAAAATATTATTAACAAAACAATATTAAAAGATCATACATGATATCATATTTATTTATATGGTTCTTGTATAATTTAATAACAATGATTTATATATTAAAAAAGAGTTTAGCGTACCCTCGACTAAGGGAAAGTACAAGGTAATAGTTAATTTTACAATCTCTTTATTATCTGAGGTTGTTTATACGTGAGTATCTATTGGGACCTCTTTATCATCCACATCCATGTTTCTTAAAAATGTATTTCAGAACATTTTTATTATTTACTGGAATATGGGTTAATGTTATTTATACCCTTGTTTGAATTTTTATAAAATGATTTGATTTTTTTCCCATCTTTTTCAAAACAAGGTACTTTATGACCTTTTTGACATAATTAAGGAAATAATTTTTTTTAACTTATACGGAAGGTGAGGTTATTTTCCTCCGTAATAAACCTTCAAATATTTCGTTAAAATATTATAATAATTTTTTCAAAATAATTTTTTTTCTTTTATAATTATGTGACTTTTAAATTATTTCAAAATATAATGAGATATTTCTCTCAAATAGTTTTGATTTATTCTATGTCAAAATCCTTGGATGGATTTTACACTTGTTTGAAGTTGATTTACTATGATACAATCTTACTTATTTTATTGAAGGTTTTGTGATATGTTTAACTATGGATATTTTTTTTATACCAATCATGGTTTATGATGATATTATTAAAATTTCTTGTACTAGTTTTAATACGAATGTTTATGTTATGTTTCAACCTTTTCATATGAGGAATGAATTGGAATTAGTAAGTGATGGGTGGAGCCCAGTATTGCTCCTCGATGCATCGGTAGGTCTAATGAGACAATCTAGTGTCCTGGCACAAGGCCTTGAAAAAATATTAATTGTATTCTTGGAATGAGTCCTTGACTATATAGTTATGATGTCCGACATTATGCATTTTATCATTATGAAATTAGCTATTGATATTACATGTGATTATTCAACTTGTAGAATATCCATGTGAATAAGTAAATTGGATTATTTGATTTATATTTTCCATATTATAATGATTTTTTAGTTTAAAATGATTTTGTTTTAGACTTATACACTGTCTTAAATGTTTATGCTTATTTATGAAAGTCTCCACAAAATTATTATCCTCACTGAGCATCTGAGGTCACCCCTTTCTATGTTTTATTTTTTTCCCAATATGCGAAGAAGTATATTATGACTTAATTTCATGGATAAGCTAAGGGATATGGGTGTATTCAAAGGAGACCCAATTTTGTTGTTTTTCATTTCATAATATAATGTAAAACTTATATATGTATCTAGTACTCCCAAAGCTACTAAAATAATCGGTCATTCGGGATTTTATCCCTTGTGATCAGGCTAATGTTATGTAATAATGCACCAAATCTGGGTAACTAGGGTCGGGGCGTTACATTTATACATGATAATTTCTTTGAATCATCATTTAAGAGTTTACAATTTTAGTTTTAAAATAAAACAATTTTCATTATATTATGAAAATTCATTATTTTAAATTTGGTTTTAAAGAAAAATTCTATCAAAATTGTTTTATATGGTTTTCAAAGAATCATTTATGTTTTTCCAAGGTTACTTTCAAAGGAAAATATTTTCAAAAATTAATTTTTTAAAAAATAATTTTGAAATGAGGAATTGATATTTTCCTCTAGAATTGTTTTAAACTATTTTTCCTGATTCCTATATATGTATTTAAATTTTTTCTTAGAAAAGTATTTTTAAAATGATTTATATTTTAAAAAATTATTTCAAAAAAAGTTATGTTCCTTGTGATCTTTCAAAATCATTATCCATCTAAGATGACATACCATGTTATAGATTATGATTCATTGGGGATATGATCAAATAATACCATTCATATTCTTTAGTTATTTAATTATGTTTTGATGGAATTATGTTTATGACACATGTTTCAATTCCACAGGTTATATGCTTTTGAACCCTACTTCTTTTCATGGGTTATGCTTTTTGGAAATGATTATTAGACCTATCACTTTCCATAGGAAATGATATGATGAAATTTTTATGGTACACAATTGATTTCATGGGTTATGATATGATGTTTATGAAACCCACCTATTTTTATGGGTTATGATGTGATGTATGTTTATTATCTTATAGAACTTGTTTTCATGATTTTATAATTTGATCGGTAGGACCAATATCTCCCACAAATGAATTGGGTAATTATTTATGTCTTATGAGATAATGATGGGAAACATGTCGACAAGCCTGATCTATAATGGGAAATAAGTGTTTCCTATCCAAAATGGAAAACTGGTGCTTCCTGATCTAAAATGGGAAATGGGTGTGTCTTGATCCACTACAGGAAACATGTGTGTTCTGATCCAAAAAGGAGAAATAGGTGTGCTGAAGAACCTTTTGTTTTTTTTTTGTTTCAACAATGTTTTGTATTTGTTGACAACTAACCATTTTGTTGAATATAGATTTTGATATACAGGAAGATGAGGTTGGTGGTTGTTGGAAGTTTGTCTTTATTGCTGAGAAAGAAATGAGTGGTTGAGTTCAACAAATTTGCTGAGATTAAATGAAGTTGTTCAGTTTGAAGGAAGTTATTGTGAAAAAAATAAGTTTTTGAGTTTGAATGAAGCTTCTCAGTTTGAAATATGTTGATGAAGTCCTTTTTTTGTTGAAGAAGCTTCAAAATGAATGTTTTTGATGATTCAAAAGTTAGAAAGTTTCTCAAACATTCAAAGAAAATGAGATAATGTTTTTCTTATCTCAATGTTCTCACAAATCATGAAGAGTTTCATGATAAAAGCTGTTGAAGAAATGTTGAATAAGTTTTAAGACATTTAATGAGAAACACTCTGAGAAAAATTGGATCTAGAATTCTGAGCAACATTCTGGAAAAATCAGAACCATAATTTTTAGCAACATTCTAAGAAAAATCAGAACCATAATTCTGAGTAACATTTTGAGAAAATCATATCTAGAATTCTGAGAAAATCATATCTAGATTTATGAGAAAATTGTAACCCGAATTACGAACAAATCAGAACTTGAATTATAAGGAAATATGAAACTGAATTCTAAGAAAATCAGAACATAAATTCTGAAAAAATCAGATCTAGAATTATGAGAAACATTCTAAGAAAATTGGATCCAAAATTATGGGCAAATTAGATCCATATTTTTGAGAAAACAAGAACCTAAATTCTAATAAAATCAGAACTTGAATTATGAGAAAATCAGAACCTGAATTCTTCAAAAATCAGAACATGAATTCTACAAAAATTGGAACCTGAATTTTGAGGTAATTACAACCTGAATTATGAGAAAATTAGAAATTAAATTATACAAAAAACCGGAAAATGAATTCTACACAAATCAGAACCTGAATTCTAAGGAAATCAAGGCCTGAATTCTAAGAAAATTAAAACCCAACTTCTATAAAAATTAGAACCTGAACTCTATACAACTTGGAAACAAAATTCTATAGAAATAGGAAATTGAATTCTAAAAAACTTAGAACCTAAATTCTGAGAAAATTGAAACCTGGTTTCTAAGAAAATCACAGCCTGAATTCGGAGAAAATTGGAACCTGATTTCTCAGAAAATCGGAACCTGAATTCTATGAAAATTAGAACCTATTTTCGGAAAAAATGAGATCCTGTTTTTTGAAGAAAACTAAACCACTTTTCTGATCATGTATCTGAGAAAACTAAACCATTATTCCAATTATTTTTCTATAAAAAACAGAACCAATTTTCTAAGAATGTTTCTGAGAAAAACAGAACCATGTTTCTAGGCATGTTTTTGAGAAAAAATAAACCACATTTCTGAGCATGTTTCCAAAGAAATAAAAATCAATTTTCATCATTATAAACCCAAATTTAAACATTGCATAAATCTTAGAAAAAATTAATGATATTTGAGGAAGTAAAATATTAAATATAAAATGAGAGAGATTTTTCAGAGTTCTTGAGATTTGAGGAAGCGGGAAATGTTTTCATGTTCCCACCCTTGTTTTCCGAGCGGCCTGTAAATTTGTGTTCAAATTATTTTCTCAATTTTAACTTTTACATACAAAAAAAGGGAAGAGTTATTCATAATTCAATGGGAAATGATCCCACTAGATTGAATAATTTTTCTTTGAGTGTTTACGGAAAAGATAAAATCGGAACCATCTTTATCGTACTAAGAAGATCAGACTTAGCCAGGTCAGACTAAGGATTCAGACTGAGCATTTGTGGAGAAGATTCAACAAAGTTTTTTTTCTTGTGTTTGGATAATTTATTCATTAAAAAACATTTTAAAATGACTAGATTCAGTATAATCTATCTTATTGGGATATAGAAGGAGTCTAATGGGATTCGACATAAGTTTTAATCACTTTTTCATTACAGTGGATTTCCAAAGACCCACGGGAGTGGCTATGGAAAGGACGTAAGTTCTCACATTGAGGTTGAACATTATAAATTGTGTGTGACTTAAATAATTTAATACTATTTCATGATTAATTATTTGGTAATGGATGATAAGGAAAAAAATATTAAGAGGCAGTAGTGGTTAATTTTCCTAACGTTTTGAAACTTATAAAAAGTGAACAACTGATTCAACCACCCATCTTAGTTGTTATTAATTCCTTGGAACTTCAAGTGATATCAGAGCAAGGCTCCCATGTTTAATCCTTATCATGGATAATCTCAATTCTTCTAATAGTATAGGAATTACTACATTCGATGGGAATAATTATTAAGGATAAAAAAAATATAATGATTCCATATCTCTTATATGTTGGCTTTGAAGTCGTTGATACTGCTACTATTGGTTTACCACCTGTTGATAAATATGTTCCTATGACGTTAACTGTTAATAGAAATAAAAATGTTGAAAGAAAGGCTATAAATTCTATTCTCATGTGCTTATCAAAAAAATTTATCAAAATTTCATGGGTCTCAAAACATTAAAAAGCACGTGGGACAAGATAGAGATCATTTTGAAAGGAAATAAAAAAGTCATAGAGGCCAATACAAATATGGCGTAGTAATTATGAAGACATTAGTGTGAGAGATGTTGAAAAAATTAATGAATACTTCACCAGAGTTAATGAGATTTTGTGCAACATCAGAGGATTTAGAGATGTCTTGGAAGATTATACAACTGTGAAAAACTTATGAGAAACTTTCCAGATAGGTTCAAGTCTAAAATTTATACCTTAGAATATATAGATGATTTAACTCTTGATGAATTTAATAACTATCTTGTTACTTATAAAATGAGGAAATATCCAATATTTAAGAAGAAAATGAAAGGTGAAATGGATTTTTAATCCATGAGAAATATGAAAATACATGAAGTTGATAAAGATGATACTTGTGAATATGATGTTAAGGAAGATGCTGAGCTAAATGAAAAAAATCATATCTCTTATATCTAATAACTATTAAAGAGTAAGAGGAATGTATGGAGGAAAACATCCTATCAAATATTTCAAGTGTGGTGGAATTAGGAACTTGGCTCTAAATTTCCCCAAGAAGAATGTTGGAGAATATCAAGATAATTCTAATGAAAAAACATGATGGAAGAAGTGGAACATAAATGATAAAGAAGATATGTCTTCCATAAAATTCCAGAATAATTCATTTGGATATAAGAGAAGAATTTTGAGCGAGAATGTTGAATCATACTCAACTAACAACGATTATTATAAGGATGAATGTTGACAAAAATTTAGAGCCTTCATTACAAAAGTTTAGAAAACAAAAGACTCCTTATACAATGAAGAAGGCAGTGAATAATCTTATAGAGAGTATCAGCTCAAAACCGAACTTCATGCATGTCTTCAGAAAATAAAATATCTCAAGAAATAAATTTTAGTAATGAATAATTATAACGAATAAGTTGTTGATGGAATAAACTTTTTCATCAATCATGAGGCTGAATACATTCAGAAGATTTTAAGGTATAAACATTGAACTGCTGAACATGGAAAGGTGATTGAAGATCTTATCGAGAAGATGAAATATAAGGATGAAGAAGTTAACAATTTTCAATCAAAACATATTGAGTCTGAAAATTCCCTACAGAATATTAATGAAAACTTTAAAAAATCTACATAAGTAGAAGCTGAGACCTCTAAAATTGTTGTGAATTCTCATTACAAGAATCAAGAGAAATATTCTCTTACCAAAAATATTGTTCCATTTAATTCATCAAACATTTCAGGTACTAGAGGAATTGTTGGGAAATAATGGGTTGAAAAAAGGTTGGGAGAAACCTATAGAATATAAAAAAGTTGAAACCTCACTTAAATTAAAAGATGGTCCAAATCCTAAGAATTTTAGGGATGAGAAAAGTTACCAACCTCAAAAATGTTTCTACAGAGAAAGATCATTCCTTAATTGAAAATTGTGATTTGAGGGATATTTATAGTGCTGTAGAATATGTGGGCATAGAGCTTATATTTCTTTGGCACAATTTGTTGCTACCTAGAAAACGGTTTGAGCATAGTGGAAGAAATAGTGAAAGATGAATGAGTTACTTTCCTCACTCACAGAAAGTTGAAAAGGTCAATTCTCAAGATGTAAAAGGCATTCCAACAAAGAATAAATTTGAATGTCTGGCAGATGTTTGTGGAATATTTTATCAGTATGGTCAACATTTTGAAAGATGTTAAACCCTCCTTATAGAATAATATTATTATGATAAGAAAGAAAAGAAAGTTGAAAATTAGATGTTTGATGGGATAGATCTTGTTGTAGAGATATCTTTGAAATCAAATAGGAGGAACAAACCAAGGATTCTTGATAGCGGTTTTTCTTTACAAATTAGAGGTGATATAAAAAAATTGGAACATGTTGAGAATGATGATGTAGGAGGAGTTAATTTTGGAAATGATAGTTCTGTACAAATTATATGAATTGGAATGATATAGATTGAATCATAGAAACTGAAATCTAAGTAATTCTTGTTTGTTGACGGGCTAAAAAATAACGTACTTAGGGTAAGTCAATATTGTGATGATGACAAGGAAGTAATATTTAGAAATGATTCACATATCATAAAAAGTGTGAAAAATGAAAAGTCATTAAAAATGGTGAAAGAACTACTGGAAATCACTTTCCAATTGGGGAATCCAATAAATCATGTTATTTGAGTGATGAAGATGAAAACAAGTTGTGGCCCTAAAGACTGAACCACCTTGGGAAGAAGAACATGAATATAATTTCTAAATTTTATGTTGTTCTGATTTTTCTATAATTGAAAAGAATAGATTAAGATGTTTGTATTACTTTCTAAAAAGGAAATATGACTAACAAAGTACATGAAAGAGTTGAGATTCAATCTATCAAACCACTTGAGATTATTCTTTCTGATCTGTGTTAGACGGTGAGACATCAATCAAAAAAAGGGTATTTATACTTTATCACTTTCATTGATGATTTCACTTAGATAACAAACATAATGTTCATGAAGCTCCCGTTAAAGGCCATTTAAATGTTCAAATTATTCATAAAAGTTATTGAGAATGAATTGGGAGTTTCCATAAAGAATTTGAGAAAATATAATACTACTGAATTCACAAACAATGCATTTAAATCCTATCTAATGAAGCATGATATAAAACATTAGTATAGTTCTCATTATAATCCACAACAAAATGGAGTAGAAGAAATAAATAATTGGAGCATGGTGGAAATGGGAAGAAGTATGTTAGCAGAGTACAATATTTCAAAATTCTTTTGAAGAGAAAATGTTAGTACTGATTTACATACTAAAAAAGATACTTGTTGAGATAAAAAACCAACATTAATTCTTATGAAATGTTTTATAACAAAAAAACCCTCCTTGAAATACTTCAATGTCTTTAGAAGACCATGTCTACTTAATGGAAAAAACGTATCTGAGAATATTTGATGAGAAACTCAAGGAAGGAACTTTCATGGGTTATTCACTAAATGGGAGAAGTTAAAAATGTTGGAATAAACATTAATAAAATTTTGTGGACTCAGATGATGTGAAGGTAATCGAAAATGAAACATCCTTAACAAAAGTTATTGATAAAGATGAGGATAAAACATTGGAGAAATATTACAATAGTGAATGATTTCCAAAACAACCCCATCATGATTCAGATGAGTCATGTGGTGAAAAAAGTGATGGTGGGGAAGAATCTATGAGATTTCCTACCTTAGGAAAGCATGATAAATCTGAAAAAATTATTGGGAATCAGAAGGCTCCATTTCAGACAACACGAAAGTTGAGATTAGAAAATCAGACATCACTTATCTCAAAAGTTGAACCTGAGTCAGTTTTAGAGGCTATTCAAAGTAAACAATGGGATGGTGTTATGAATGAAGAGTTACATCACCTTAAGAAGAATAAAACATGGGAACTCGTTCCAAGGACAAAAAATAAAAAATTTATCAGAACATAGTGGATTTACCAAACTAAATTGAATGAGCACAGAGAAGTTTTAAGAAACAAATAAAAACATGTTTGTAAAGTATATGAACTAGTGGAAGGTATATATTTTTAATATATAATTCCCCCATTTCAAGGATTGAAAATATTCAAATTTTTCTTGTAGTGGTTGCCCATCGGAATAACAGAGTTTATCAGATGGATAAAAATTCATTATTCTTAAAAAGTGAGATCGAGGAAGAAGTTTAAAATGAAAAACCATGTGTATTTTTACATGATGGGGATGAAACCAACCTTTTTTAATTGAATAATTATTTGTATAGGTTGAAATAATCTCCACGTTCTTGGTATTCGATGATTGAAAATTGTTTGAGAATGATGAAATTTTTTAAAGGAAAACTTGATGGCAACATGTATTTGAAAAACGATGACTCCAAAACATTATTTGTAATTGTTTATGTGGATAATATAATTTTTTGGGGGATGAATAAAATGTTTCTTAAGAGGTATCAGAAGAGATGAAGAAGAATTTTGAAATGACAATGTTAGGGGAATTAACTTTAATCATTGTCTTACTAGTTCCACAAAAAGAAACATACATTTTCTTATCTCATGAAAAGTATGCCAAAGAATTTTTAATTATGTTTGTAATGGAATAATGAAAATAATTTCCAACACTTATTTAAGTGATAAAAAAAGTTGAACAAATATGAATCTAGAATAAGTGTGAATCAGAAAGATTTTCAAATAACGATATGAATTATTCTTTACCTTATAACATCATTCCCAAATATTGTTTATGTTGTGACTATATGTTCTAGGTATAAATGTAATAAAAAAGAATCACATATATTGTCAGCAAAGAGTATTATAATATATGTTAAAGGAAAACTTCATATGGGTTGTTATACCAAAGAAACAGTGAGTTAATGTTTCATGGTTACATTGACATTGATTGGTATGGTGATGGTAATGATATAAAATCAACATTAGGAGGAACATTTTTATTAGGTTAATGTTGTGTGAGTTGGCATAGTAAGAAACAATATTTGTTAACTTTGAGCACAGTTGAATCCGAATATGTTGCAGCTACTCAATCATTTACTCAAATTATGTGGATGAAAGTTCATCTTGAAGATTTAAATATAAATGTTTCAAAAACATTGAATATTCTTTGTGATAATCAGTGTCACGACCCGTCCTCGGGGCCCGTGTCATGACTACCCCATGCCCTCTCTCCATAGGTCAGGGACTGGTGACTAGCACCAAAGGCGTAAATCCTGATAAAAGGGAAGGAATTTCCATTATATAAGTAAAGAAACACAACAGATTATGCAAGCTAAAGTAAACACTAAGCAAACTAAGTACAAAAGTAAGTGATGGAAAGTAAATGGGACAAAATACATACCCAACTGAAAGTACAGTACAACAGTAAAGAAAGAATAGATGCAATAAAGTAAACCAGCAACCATTGAGTCATCCTCTGGATATCCCACATGAAGGGTGGGTACAAATGGTCTCTTCAGCTCCTCGGGTCCGTTCGTCCACTCCGTGTATGTCCCGACATGTGGTCCACCACCAGGTACCATCCCTCTCCACAAGACTCCACCTCGATATGTTTTGTCTGTCGTCTTCATCCAACACAAGGTAGTGTGGGCATAACCCATTTAGGGGTGAGTATACGATACTCTGTAGGGATCTTGAGACACCCGAAGGTCTCCCAGAATCCAAAAAGGACAAACCACAAAGGAAAGGTGCAATAAAAAGTATCAACCAAATCTACTTAGGTATATGACCATAAATATACCTAAGTCATAAATTCCTGTTCGGCTCCAACTCACGAGTCCATGTATAACCCAGTCCAAACAGGAAAGCACAACCCAGTCCACATAGGAAAGCAAGTCAATCACATCAATGATAATGATTGAAAGTCAAGACTCAGATCACACAGGATTACTTCTCACAAAGAGGGATGGAGATTATTAGATGTAGCATCTGCATCATCTCCTCCATCGAACCCACGTAGGATCCAAGTACATAAGTCATCGCTGCCAAATCCACGTAGGATCCAAGTATAGTAACCATCACTGCCAAACCCACGTAGGATCCATGTACAGTCGTCATCACTTCTGAACCCATGAAGGATACAAGTACAGTCATCCTCACTGCTGAACCCATATAGGATCCAAGTAAAGTGATCATCGTCGTCGCAGTCGCAGCCAGCTCTAGGGTTCCCGCACACAGAATGCTCGATTCCAGGAGGGTCTGCTCCACGAGCCAAGGGGGTTGATATATCAACTATCACTAAGTCTAGATGTGATGTATCCTGAAGTTCCGTCTCGTCAATAGGAACTCAACGCAACAGATGGTGCATCAATCAGACGCCCGGTCTGAGAGATATTGGCTTTTCCGTCCCAGGGCCCCGTTAGAAATACACTCATTTCTAACTTGTATGATATTCAAATTCATCCAAAACTCACTTAGAGTATCACAAAAGGACCGTCTAATCGAAATAGTCCTAGTGCCGTAGACGGCGTGTCGATCGGACATGCGGTCCTTAAGTTATTCATGTTTAAGTGAATAACGGGCCCAGTCCATTTAGCCCAATGGGCCGACGGGTTGGGTTGAACCGTTTTGATAGGTCCGACCTAGTAGAGGTGTTAGACCGGTTCGAATAAAATACTAAACCTAGCCCGAAGTGGCATGGCCCGGCTCGGCCCGGTGCGGCTTGGCCCGACGGGGCGCGGCTCAACCGAAGCCGAGAAGGTTCCACGGGGGGGGGGGGGGTTTCCGCACCAGCGGCACCTCCCTTCACCAAACTGGCCAGCTAGACCAGTCGTCCTTCTGCGCACGCGGCCTGTATGGGCCGCCCGCCGGTCTTCCAGCGCGGCGCCCTCCTGGCACCGTGGTCCAGCTCCGCCTGGCCGGCAGACGGGCCGACCGGTCCTCTAGCGTGGCGCCCTCCTGGCGCTGCGTCTCCTCTTCGTCCAGCCGGCCGACAGGCCAGCCGGTTCTTTCACCAAAGAGGACCTTGTAATGGGACGCGGTTCTTCCCACTCAACCGGCGTGATGAAGTGGGATCCCTTTTCCACGTTCCCGGCACGACGCAACGGCGCCATGCTTCCTTCACCGCCAACTGCCAATTCTAAAACAATGAACAAGAACAATGGAGGGTTGTCAGGCCGTGTTTATTCGGCCCGCACCCTCCGCGTAAAAAGATAGCAATTAGCGATATTTAAACAATGATTTAAAATGAGTACAGGTTACGAAAACATCCACTTTAAAGAGTAAACCCCTACCTCAACAAATGATGACAAACGTCGGCATCAAGGTTGATTGCGTCGCTAGGTGAGTATTTGTAGATGTCGACGGAGAGTGTCTGATGAAGAAGCGGTGTAATGCCCCGACCCCAGTTACCCAGAGTTGATGCATTATTACATAACATCAGCATGATTACAAAGAATCAAGTCCCGAAGGACCGATCGGTTTAGCAGTCTTGGAAAATAGATTACATAAATTAACATTACATTACAATTTCAAACATAAAACACAGCGTAAATAGTTCTTTGAGAACGCCATTATTCACTTTAGCTTAACCCTGCATATCAATCATAATACACTTCTTGAAATCCTGGGAAAAATAAAACATAGAAAGGGGTGAGCTCAAACGCTCAGTAAGGGTAAGCAATACAAATGAAAATGACATAAATATTAAGCATGGTGAATAATTGAAACCACATGCCTTTACTAATAATAAACATTAATAATTTTATGGAAATAATATGAGTTGAGTAAATAATGCCATAATAAAACATAATAATGGGTATTCTACTAGTCGAATAACCACATGAACCATCAATTTAATTTCCATAATGAGGGAATGTATAATGCAGGACATTCTGAAACATTTTGTCAAGGCCTCGGCCAAGACGTCTAAAATGATTAAGGCCTCGGCCAAACCCATAAATCAAATTGGGAAAGGGCCTCGGCCAATTCCACGTCTAGTTGTCTAATGAGACCTACCGATGCATCGAGGATCTATAGAGGGATCCACCCGTCACTTACTATGTCCAATACATTCCTCATATGAAAAGGATGAAACTTAACATAAAAATTCGTATAAGAACTAGGATACGAACTGTCAATACTTTAACCATAAACCATGAATGGTATAAAAATAACACATCCACAGTCAAACATATCACAAAACCTTCAATACAATATGGAAGTTTTGTATCATAATAAATCAACTTCAAATCAAGTTTAGAACCCATTAATGGATTTTACATAGATGGGAATGATTTGTAAAACTCTTTGATAGAAATACCCCTTTTCATGAAAACATTTAAAAGTCACACAATTTGGGAAATAATTCATTTAAAGACATTTTTGAATCAAAGTGTCTCATACCACTTTGAAACTTTTGAAAGAAATTAACATTTTAAAAACATTCATGTCCATATAAATAAATCCTTAAAAACCACTTTGAAGACATGAACATTAACGAGAAAGATTTAGAAGAATAAGTACTTAAAACATTTGAAATTTTATTTTAGTAAAAATTCCCTTAAAATAGTCTCTTTGAAAACCCTTTCATAAAACATGGACATGGATAATAAATATGTTCCAGTGGATACTTACGTAAAAACAAACTAGGATAATAAAGAGATTGTGAAATTAACTCTTACGAATTTGGTAACTTACCAAACATACAACCCATGAAAGAGGTATCATACAATAAATATGTAAATACACATAAATTAAAGTGTATTACACAAATAATACAATTATGGGCAGTACATACACCACGCAAAGTTAATAGTGTCAATATGGCATGAATCTCACGGAAATAAGGAGTGAGATGAAAACCCCTTACCTTGTACTTTTCCTTGGTTGATGGTAAGTTAACCTCCTATATAAGGGTGAAATAATTTTTATTAAATTATACAAGAATCATATACATTAATATGATATCATATATGATCTTTTAACATTGCTTTGTTAATAATATATAAGTATTATCGTCGTTTTGGGTGTTAACTTACTCATTTTCTTTTACATGTTTTGTTACATAAGCCATGTTTTATATGGATAGGTTTTATCTTATTCATATACAGAATTATATAAAGCCCTTAAACATTATTTTTAATCATAAAATTAGAATTACACTTGAATGGATATAATGGGGAATGAATCTCATCACGTTCGTGGAGACGGTAGTCCGTACGTACACACGAGCGACAATATCATTATTTTGATATTAAAATAATATATGATTGGATGGTATATAATATATAAAGAATCCTTATCATGTTATATTTATTATTTACATGAATTACACAACATTATTATACCCATCCAAATAATAATGTTTTGAATAACAATTACACCACGACGTGGAGATGGTAAGCCATACGTACGCACGTATGGTGACATGTCATTCATAGGATGGATAGAATACTGAATACGGTTGTACCATATTTATAATAATATCTCAGTATATAGAAGACACTAGAGTTGTTATTTTAGAATGGGAATAACAAAGAAAGAAGAAGTTGAAGAAGAAATGAATTTGAAAAGGGGTGGTGAAAACATTACCTCTTCTTCAGGTTCTTCCTTTTGATTTGATCAAAAGGGCTTCTTAAGTTGGATTTCTGATCAAACTATGGCCTATATGTTGAAGTGATGGAATTTTAGAGAGTATTTGGGCAGTTTTTGGCCGAACCAAAAGGCTTTTAAGGTGTGTATAATTGGTTATAAGTGGTGTCCTTTTATAAGGGGGAGGAGGGGCACCTTAGGAAAATCTAGAAATATTATTTTATAATAAATTCATATTATGTTTCTAATGGCTCAAAAGTATATTATTTAAAGTTTAATGTTGGTATGGGTCTAAAAACACTCAAAAAATAGAATTTAGATAGGTTTGGGTCATTATATTATCCATATCGTTTAGTTTTGACTCTTAGTTAATTAGTTTGACACTTACCATGTCACTTTGTATTTTTATATTCTATAGTTAACAAACTTACTATATACCTCCAAGATACCCCCAAGTTATCCGTTAATGATACACCTATCATGATATAAAGTCTCTTAGACGAACCTTAGATTTTTAGGAATTGAATATCAATTAATAATATAATATTTGTTTAAAAAACTCTTTTATGTCAATTTTGACACTATTGGGTATTTTGTTTTTGATAAATTCATGACAGCATTATTAATTCGAAAAAATTTATATAAATAATACTAATATGTTATATAAACCTATAAAATTATTGGAATTTATAAAAAGTCTCAAATTACATTTATTTGGGTATTTATAATATCAATTATCTTAATCATTCATTAATACAGTAATTACTGCATCATTATTGTGTCATAAATAAATTAACTTATTTAATGTTTAATAATTATAAGTAAAATAAAATTATGTAGGAAATATTTTTATATTTCTAATTAATGTTTATAGTTGATATTTCAACATATATAACCCTATGTAAAAATTGTTTTGCTAAAAGATATATGCTTATGTCATTTTTGTATTTACTTTAACTTAATTAATATAAAGTGTCATTATCACTTACAAGTGGATCCATGGGGTCCCAAAATCGACCCAAAGATACCCATGTTTGGAAATGTATCCACAAATAGGGTTAAGACACGTTTTAGGGTAATTTAATATTATTATAATATTATTCTTTACCCTTATTTACCGGATTTACCCTTTAACCAGGGTAAATAAAATATTAACCGAAGTAATTATTCAAAATGTCAAAAAATAAAAGTTACCTATTAACACAATTTGGACATCCTGATTCCAAATATGGAATCCATTTTCCCCAATTCAAAACACATAATTGTCAGCAATTAATTTGAAATTAATTCCCGTTGTCAAAACAAAAAGTGTGTTTTTAAGAAATAATAACTATCAAATGACTGATAATTTTTTATGTCCGGTTTAAATGTGAAATTATGTCCAATGACCAAAATTGTATTGAATAGTAAAAATATATTCTAAATATACTTTAAAACCACTCAAATTCCTATTTTATCACTATTAATTATTTTGATTAAAAAAGTTGTTTTTAATTAAAATTTAGTAATTTTCATTATTCATCAAAATATGAAAGTTATCCGAAAAGTACGAAAATTTTACCCTAAGATAATTTAGATATTACGAATCCAAAAATTAATTCCATTTTAGAAGATAAAATTTATAAAATTTCAAAAAGTATGTATTACTATTCATAACGGCTACTTTGATTGGTTACGGTGTGTTAGAATCTCGAAGTTGCGTACTACACACGCTACTGTATTATTAAAAGAGAATCGTACCATTGAATATTGGGGTGTTAAATTCTCCCCTACTTCAATAAATTGCGTCCTCGCAATTTATACATGGTATTGGGAAATTGGGGTTGACATTTCAAAATATCATAGTTGAAATCCCACATCGAAAAATGGATTAATGGGGCCTCTATTTAAAATAAAGAGTGGTAAGTATGAAGGTTACTGAAAATAACAAATTATAGGGTTCTATGTAGGAAAAAATGGATATTGAAGAGAAATATAACCATCAATATCCGATGGAGAGTGGTAGAGGACATGACTATGAAAAGGACAATAATCACAAAGCCATAAATTTGTGATGATCTAAGGTACTATCTAGGACAATGTTTTTGTTCTAAGTTACTTTTCTTAATGTTGAGGAATTTATTTATGATATTGGCTAAAATCACAAGAATATATTATTGCTTTATAATTATTGTTTTATCTATTAATAAATTTCTACAACAACCTCATATTTCACTCCAAAACAGAATACAACTCAAAAATACTCTATTTATCCTAATCGTATAGGGTTCCAAATATAATTAATTTATAATTCACATATCATAACCTTTAAAGAAAACTACATTACACATTCCAGGGACTTCACGTAGTCTAGTGGTAAGTGATAAATCCCAATCGCACTATGGTTGTGGGTTCGATTCCCGCCGCTTTGTCCGACACGACGGGTTGCCACACGGTCTGCGTGTTGTCCTTTTAAAAAAAATCCAAAAATAACATTTCAAACGTAATCAATTCCAACCTTTAGACTTATCCAAAATACTTCTATCCAAACTCATAGTCCAAAATTTATAAGGAAGTTAAACACAATGAAGATCCTTTTTTTCCATGTAATAACACGTGAATACCTTCATCACGTATTATTTCGAAACATGGTAACATCCTGAATTACCATAAATCCTTATTGATTACATTCATGCTACCTTATTCTTTATAGAATACTAGATATATTCCTTCTATCCAAAAAAAGTTGTAAACTCCAACAATGACAAATCATTAATCAGTTTTAAGGTAGTCAAGAATATCCAATATAATCTATTCAAATCAACCATCTCTTAATCCAAAATCACTACCTCATTATCGGGACCATATTAAGGATTGCCTTTCCTTAAACCTTGTATTTTTGAAAAGTGTAGCCTACTATTAAGTCACTTTTCATAGAACCATATAATCTCAAATCCTCAATAAAAATAGTACTGTAGTACAATCCTTATTTATCTCCATAATTCATGTAACCAGTATACTATTGATACAACACTCAAATAAAATAATTCTCTAATAACAACATAATAACACTAGTCATTCCTCTTCATCTGAGGTAGTATCATAACTTTATTATTATCCAATAGCATCATTTTTTTCATACTCTGATGATTTGGGCATTGGTTTGCGTAGTGTCCGAACTCTTTGAAGATAAAGTATTGTACATTTAAAAACTTTTTCTTACCCTTGCAATCACGTACTTGGTGTCCTTTTTCTCCACACTTATAAGAAACTCCCATTCCATTCAAGCATTTACCAAGGTTATTCATTCCACATTTATCACATATTGGAAAATCCTTCTTTCCCTTCTTCCCTTTATCTGTCCTTCTCTCTACCATCCTTTTCTTCTCTAGTTTCCTTTCGAATCCATAGGACTCCGAGAACTCTTAACATATCTTATCAACAAATGATACTATGTCTCCATATTATGATAATGCGTGGGAGACTTTTTCCCTTCTAGATTCTGTCTTAAGACCATGAAATATATGATCCTTCATACTCTTTGGATCATGCATATTGTTGGAGTTCTGATTCCATCTACTGGGCGCCATTTCTATACAATGGAATACACTAGGTCAGTTTAGGAATCACATTTCATAATTCCAAACATGTAAAATACCTAATGTAAATTGACCAATTTATGGATATAATCCATAATCAAAAAAATGTTTTCTTGAGGAGATATATACTCATAAACCCTTCATAATGGCTTGTAAAGAAAATGAGAATTATCCTAAGTATATCCCCCGGGAGTGTCGTAACCAAGAGTGTAGTAATGCCCTTTGTCGTGCACCAGTTCTCATTCAAGTCTATCTCAAAGCGGTGTTTTCAGGTTTTACCCCTAGGTACATCTGTGCCAGAGCCACCTCTACCTGCTCATATCCAGACAAGGATGTACTGCTCGGAAAACTCACAAAATCTCTACAAAACCAAAATTCTAGGAAGTTCTTCTATAATAATCCTCAAAGTCTATCTTAGGGTAATGTTCTCTAATCAGAGTTTATCTAAATATAGTTTCCAAGGTTATTGCTAAACTTCCTCTGATACCAACTGTAACGCCCCGACCCTAGTTTCCTAGAGTCGGTGCATTATTACATAACATTGACACGATTACAAGGAATCATGTATCAAAGGACCGATCGGTTTAGTAGTCTTGGAAAATAGATTACATACATTAATATTACATTACAATTTCAAACATAAAACACAGCGCAAATAGTTCTTTGAGAATGCCATTATTCACTTTATCTTAACCCTGCATATCAATCATAATACACATCTTGAAATCATGGGAAAAATAAAACATAGAAATGGGTGAGCTCAAACGCTTAGTAAGGGTATGAAATACAACTAAAAATGACATAAATATTAACCATGGTGAATAATTGAAACCACATGCCTTTACCAATAATAAACATGAATACTTTTATGGAAAGAATATGAGTTGTGTAAATAATGCCATAATAAAACATAATCATGGGTATTTTACTAGTCGAATAACCACATGAACTATCAATATTATTTTTATAATGAGGGAGTGTATAATGCCAGACATTCTTAAACATTTTTTCAAGGCCTCAGTGAAGAAGTCTAAAATTATTAAGGCCTCAGCCAAAACCATAAATCAAATTGGGAAAGGGCCTCGACCAATTCCACGTCTAGTTGTCTCATGTAACCTACCGATGCATCGAGGAGCTATAGTGGGCTCCACCCGTCAGTTACTATGTCCAATACATTCCTCATATGAAAAGGATGAAACTTAACATAAACATTCGTATAAGAACTAAGATACGAAATGGTTATACTTTAACCATAAACCATGAATGTTATAAAAACAACACATCCAATGTCAAATATATCACAAAACCTTCAATACAATATGGATGTTTTGTATCATAATAAATCAAATTCAAAACAAGTTTAGAATCCATTAATGGATTTTACATAGATGGAAATTATTAGTAAAACTCTTTAATAGAAATACCCCTTTTCATGAAAACATTTAAAAGTCATAAAATTTAGAAAATAATTCATTTAAAGAAATTTTTGAATCAAAGTGTCCCATACCACTTTGAAACTTTTGAAAGGAATTAACATTTTAAAAACATTCATGTCCATATCAATAAATACTTAAAAACCATTTTGAATACATGAACATTAATGAGAAAAGTTTATAATAATAAATATTTAAAACGTTTGAAATTTTATTTTAGTAACAAGTCCCTTAAAATAATCCGTTTGAAAACATTTTCATAAAACATGGACATGGATAATAAATATGTCCCAGTAGATACTTATGTAAAAACAACATCGGATAATAAAGAAATTGTGAAATTAACCCATACCAATTTGGTAACATATGAAACATAAAACCCATGAAATATGTATAATAAAATAAATATGTAAATACATATAATTAAAGTGTATTACACAAAGAATAGAATTATGGGCAGTTCATACACCACACAAAAGTTAATAGTGGCAATATGGCATGAATCTCACGGAACTAAGGAGTGAGCTGAAAACCCCTTACCTTGTACATTTCCTTGGTTGATGGTAGGTTAACCACATGTATAATGGTTAAATAATTGTTATTAAATTATAAAAGAATCATATACATTAATATGATATACTATATGACCTTTTAACATTGCTTTGTTGATAATATCTTATTATTATTGTTGTTTCGGGTGTTAACTTAATCATTTTATTTTACATGTTTTGTTACATAAGCCGTGTTTGTTATGGATAGGTTGTATCTTATTAATATCCAGAATTATATCAAGTCCTTAAAAATTATTTTTAATCATCTAATAAGAGTTATACTTGAGTTGATACGATGGGGAATGAATCTTATCGCGTTCGTGGAGACGGTAGTCCGTACGCACGCACGAGCGACAATATCATTCTTTTGATATTAAAATAATATATTATTGGATGGTATATCATATATAAAGAATCATTATCAAGTTATATTTATTATTTACATTAATTACACATCATTATTATACCCATACAAATAATAATGTTTTTAATAACAATTACACCACGACGTGGAGACGGTAAGTCGTACGTACGCACGTATAGTGACATGTCATTCATAGGATGGATAGAATACTGAATATGGTTGTACCAGATTTATAATAACATCTCAGTATATAGAAGATACTAGAGTTATTATTTTAGAATGGGAATAACAAAGAAAGAAGTAGTTGAAGAAGAAATGAACATGAAAAAGGGTGGTGAAAACATTACCTCTTCTTCGGGTTCTTCCTTTTGATTTGATCAAAAGGGCTCCCTAGGTTTGATTTATGATCAAAATATGGCCTCTATGTTGAAGTTAGGGAAGTTTAGAGAGTATTCGTTCAGGTTTTGGCCAGACCAAAAGGCTTTGAAGGTGTGGAGAATTGGTTAGAAGTGGTGTCCTTTTATAAGGGGGAGGAGGGGCACCTTAGGAAAATCTAGAAATATTATTTTATAATAATTTCATATTCAGTTTCTAATGGCTCCAAAGTGGATTATTTAAAGGTTAAGGTGGTTATGGGTAGAAAAACACTCAACCAATAGAATTTAGATAGGTTTGGGTCAGTATTAACCTTATATTATAGTTTTGACTCTTAGTTAATTAATTTGACAGTTACCGTATCACTTTGTATTTTTATATTATATAGTTAATAAAAATACTATATACCTACAAGTGACCCCAAGTAGTCCATTAATTATACACCTATCATGATATAAGTCTCTTGGACGAACCTTATATTTTTAGGAAATGAATATCAATTAATAATATAATATTTGTTTTAAAAACACTTTTATGTCAATTTTGACACTATTGGGTATTTTGTTTTTGATAAATTCATAACAGCATTATTAATTCAAAAATAATTTATATAAATAATTCTAATATGTTATATATACCTAGAAAATTATTTTAATTTATAAAAAATCTCAAATTACATTTATTTGGGTATTTATAATATCAATTATCTTAATATTTCATTAATACGGTAATTACTGCATCATTATTGTGTCATAAATAAATTAAATTATCTAATGTCTAAAAAATATAAGTAAAATAAAATTATGTATGAAATCTTTTTATCTTTATAATTAATATTTATATTTGAAATTTAAACATATATATCCCTATGTAATTATTTTTTTCTAAATGATATATGCTTATGTCATTTTTGTATTTACTTTAACTTAATTAATATAAAGTGTCATTATCACTTACAAGTGGACCCATGGGGTCCCAAAATCGACCCAAAGATTTCCATGGTTGGGAATGTATCAACCAATAGGGTTAAGAAACGTTTTAGGGTAATTTATTATTATTATAATATTATTTTTTACCCTTATTTACCGGATTTACCCTTTAAACATGGTAAATAAAATTTTTACCGAAGTAATTATTCAAAATGTCAAAAAATAAAAGTTATTTATTTACACAATTTGGAAATCCTAATTCCAAATATAGAATCCATTTTTTCAAATTCAAAACACAGAAGTGGCATAAATTAATTTAAAATTAATTTCCGCTGTCAAAATAAAAAGCGTATTTTTAAGAAATAATAACTATCAAAAGATTGATAATTGTTTATGTCCGGTTTAAATGTGAAATTATGTACAATGACCAAAATTGTATTAAATGGTAAAAATATATTATAAATATACTTTAAAACCAATCAAATTCATAATTTATCTCTATTAATTATTTTGATTAAAAAATTTGTTTTTAATTAAAATTTAGTAATTTCCACTATTCATCAAAATATGAAAGTTATCCGAAAAGTACCAAAATTTCACCATAATATAATTTCAATATTCCGAATCCAAAAAAAGAAGTCCATTTTATAAGATAAAATTTATAAAATTTCAAGAAGTAGGTATTACTATTCATAACGACTACTTTGATTGGTCGTGGTGTGTTAGAATCTCGAAGTTGCGTACCACACACGCTACTGTATTATTCATAGAGAATCGTACCGTGGAAGATTAGGTTGTTACAAGAGGCGTCTCCCCTGTTTACCATGGAGAGAATAAAATAAGGCGCACGTCGTTGGCGAGTTCCCACGTCGGTGTCTCCTCCCTTGTCACGAAGGAAGAAGAGGATGGAGAATTCGGGGTCGCCAAGTCGAAGTTCTTCGTCGGAGAGTTAGCATTCTTCAATAAAGGAGATGAAGCATTCTTAAAAACTCTAGAGCTCTCTCCCCAAAATCTCAACACAACATGCCAACCAAATATAAAATAAGGCTTCTACTTATTTTATTAAATCAAGCCATGCATTCAGAATTACAAAATTCAAATTCCAATTCACTTAATTAATTAAACTATGAGTTGTATAATTAATTAGGTTATAGGTTGGAAAATTTTAATGAGGGAGATAGGGTAGAGGAAGAGTTACTCAAATAAATTCATGGGGGGTAGTCAACATTAAACATAGAAGTTTAATGGGAGGTTTAAGGGGTTTAGGGAATGTGAATGGTTGGGGATCGTGTGGGACCCACCTCACAATTATCCTCACATGGGTAGTTAAGAACTTTTGGGTCCCATACCAACTACCCCATGTAGGATATAACCACTTACAATAAAGAATAAAAATTGTTCTACAATTTTTATTCACTTCTTATTTAAACCATAAAATTAACTTCTCCTCTCGTGCAAACACAATTGTGGTAAAGGTCATCTTAAAAAATTACAGGCGTTGCTAGTTCATCGGTGCCCTAATATTTCAATTCCGAGCACCGGTTCAAAAGATAGAAAAACCTGCTCGTTCGTTTACTGAACGAACCTGAGATAAACTTCGGAAATTGATTCTGGGCACACTGGGCCTCGAAATTAGGTACCGTGAGAAACTGTGTACTTGTAAAATTAAAAAGAATTTAAGAAATACATTTCCTCGTAATTTCCGAGTCTTTACATTACTCCCACCTCAGGGCTTTACGTCCCCATAAAGCTACATCATAAACTTGGGAAACAAATGAGGGTATTGTGAACGCATCTGAGCCTCCCTCTCCCATATGCTCTCCTAGAGGTGACCATGCTGCCAACGAATTCACACTAGAGGAATCCATCGTCCACGTAGGACCCACTTCTGTCGATCCTCGATCTCCACCGGGTCCTCCGAAAATGTCTCCCTATCATCGGTGTCCATCTCCCCATGATCAATGATATGCAACGGGTCGTGCACGTATCTCCTCAGCTGAGATACGTGGAAGACGTCGTGCACCCGGTGCAACTGAGGTGGAAGGGCCAGGCGATAAGACACCTCGCCTACCCTATTGAGAACCTGGAATGGTCCGATGAAGCATGAAGATAACTTTCCACCCTAGCCAAATCTCTATAATCCACGTTGAGGTGAGACCCGTAAGAAAACGTGGTCGCCATCCTCGAACTCCAGTGCTCTCCGTCACCTATCAGCATAAGACTTATGTCTGCTCTGTACAGTCCTCATCTGCTCCTGGATGATCTGCACCTTCTCCGTTGTAGCCTAGACCATCTCTAGTCCTACATGTTCTGACTCCCTAGGGTCAGACCAGCACAGAGCTGATCTACATAGTCGGTCTTACAATGCCTCATATGGTGCCATCGTGATGGTGGAGTTGTAGCTGTTGTTGTACGAAAACCCCACCAAGGGTAGGTGATCCTCCCAGATTCGACCAAAGTCAAGGACACATGCACGGAGCATGTCCTAGAGAGTCTGAATTGTCCTCTCTATCTAGCCATCCATCTGAGGAGAAAAGGCAGTGCTCAGGCGTAGCTCCATCCCAAAAGCCTCCTACAACCCCTTCCAAAGCCGTGAAGTAAAGCGAGCGTCTCGATCGACGACGATAGATGATGGCACACCATGAAGCAGTACGATCTCCTGAATGTAGAGGCATCCCAAGATCTCCACTGAGCCATACTCTCTGATAGGTATGAAGTGGGCTGAGTTGGTGAGTCGGTCGACAATCACCCATATGGAGTCGTGTCCTCTGGACGTACGAGGGAGCCCCGTCACGAAATCTGTGGATATCATGTCCCACTTCCACTCTAGGACCTATAAGGGCTATACCAAGCCTGCTAGTACCTGGTGCTCCGCCTTCACCTGCTGGTAGGTGAGGTATTGTGAAACGAACTCTACCACAACCTTCTTCATACCCGACCACCAGCGTTGTCGTCTGAGATCCTGGTTCATCTTTGCTACTCCTGGATGTACCGCCAAAGGGGAAGTGTGAAACTCCCTCAGCACCTCCTCCTGTAATGTAACTGGAACCATGGTACGTCTTCTGAAGAGGATGACGTGCTCTCCTCCTACAGAAAATCCATCAGGTGCATGTCCTGTGGATATTTGTGCACGTCACGTCTCACAGTCAACGTCCCCATGCTGTGCCTCTCTGACCCACTGAAGTAGTAGAGGAGTGACTATGAGTGACTGTATAAAGGCTACTCAATCTCTTTCCATGAAGGATATCTGCAATGTGGCTAGTTGCTACGTCGCCTCTCCAAGTAGCAAAATGCCTGATCTTCTGCTAAGAGCATCAGATACCATGTTACCCTTCCCAGGAGTATAGACTATCTCAAAGTCATATTCCTGGAAGAACTCAAGTCATCACCACTCTCTTAGGTTTAGGTCCTTCTGCAAGAAGATGTACCTGAGACTCTGGTGGTCAGAGTAGAGTGTAAAGCACTCACCCATCAGATAGTGTCGCCACGTCTTCAAGGCGAAGACCACTACTTCTAACTCCAGGTCATGGGTAGCGTAGTTCTGCTCATGCTGCCTCAACTATCGTAAACCATAAGAGATCACTACCCACTCCTGCATCAGGACACACCCGAGTCTGATCCCTGAGGCATCACAGTAAACTACATACCCTACGCCCTCCTCCGGTAGCCTTAAGATGGGTGCACTGGTCAATCTCTATCTCATCTCCTGAAAGGTCTATTGACATATATCTGGCCACACGAAGGTTTTCCCCTTCTTCGTCAAAGCTGAAAAAGGTGCTGCAACTCTGGAGAAGTCTGGAACAAATCTCCGGTAGTACCCAGCCAGACCTAGGAAACTTCGCACCTCCGTCACACTCCTGGGTGGCTCCCAAGAAAGTATTACCTCAATATTTGTAAGATCCACCGCAACTCCCACCTCAGAGGTGACGTGTCACAAGAATTGGACCTCCCGAATCAAGAATTGACACTTCGAGATCTTGCCATAAAGTTGGTGCTCTCAAAGTGTGTCCAGTAGAACCCGCAAGTGGTAGGCATGCTACTCCCCAGTAGTCGAGTAAATCAGTATGTCGTCGATGAAGACTATGGAAAATCGATCGAGGTAAGGCTGGAAGATCCTGTTCATGAGACTCATGAACACTACTGGAGAGTTGGTTATGCCGAAAGGCATAACCAAGAACACATAGTGTCCATACCATCACCTGAAAGCCGTCTTCTGCACATCCTCGTCTCGAACTCTGAGCTGATGATATCCTGACCTGAGGTCTATCTTCGAGAACCATCGTGCTCCCTTGAGCTGATCAAAGAGGTCGTCAATCCTGAGGAGTGGATACTTGTTCTTTACGGTCACCTGATTCAGGCGACGGTAGTCAACACATGGTCGTAATCTCCCATCCTATTTCTTGGAGAATAAAATTGGAGAAGCCCAGGGTGAAACACTGGTTCAGATGAATCCCTTTCCTTGAAAGTCCTCCAGCTGTAACCACAGCTCACGAAGCTCAGTGGGAGCCATCCGATATGCTGGAGTAGATATCAGGGCTATCCCGGGGAACAGGTCAACATAGAATTCTACCTCTCTGTGAGGAGGTAGTCCTGGAACGTCGTCCAGAAAAACGTCCGCATACTGATCCACCACATCAGGAAAACATAGACTCTGCACATCAACTGCTCTTCGGATGATACTAGCCAACTGATGGGTGATCAGCTTCCCTCTCCTCTGTGTAAGTCCATCTTGCGCTGCAAAGGCTCCCTTCTCACCGGTGAAGGTGAACCTACTCCCATCTGTGTGAACACACCGCACTTTGTGCCTAATATAGTCGATCTGATCATGGACAGTAGATAACCAATCCATTCTCAAGATGACATCATAAGGCCTCAGTGCCGCTACAAGAATATCCCAGCCGAAGCTTTCGCCTCCTAGAGTATGCTCACACTACTGGCACTAGTGTGTAATTGTCGAGTCTGCTCCCATAGAAGTCTCTAGCCATAAGGATCGAGCCAACGACTCTATTGGAATCTCCGAGATCCAAACAAGGGCAGCATCAATGAAATAATGACTCGCTCATGTGTCTATATAAACTGCAGTAAGGGTGGAGTAGACAAAGATAGTACCTAGAATCATCTCGGGTGCACCGTGGTCGTAAGCCTCCACTGCCTGAAGCTGAGCCTTCCTCTGTCCGCTAGCTCCCTGTGGTCGGGGTGGACCTCATGGTGGTGGTGGTGGTGGTAGAGCCTCAAAGCGTCGCCCACCACCCACTTCTCAGCCCGCTCCTCCTTCTCGTCTGCCTACTCCCTGCGGACCGCGACGGTCGAACCTCTGCATCTTCCTGGGTGGTCCCTAAACCGTCTACTGCTCCTCTACATGGAGGTTCGGGCAGTCACGAGCCATGTGGCCTTGCCTGCTGCATGCATAGCACTGCTTGCCTCTCATATGATTGGCTCTGCTGTGTGTACCCCGCACCTCCAAACTAGTATCCTGAGGTCACCCACCTGATGGCCTGGTCCGCTTGGACCTCTGAAACATCTTTCTACTACCGGCTGCAGAAGACTCCGCTATGTGTCGCCATGCGGTAGGCCTCAATACTAGAATAGGCTCAGCAACGAATCTCTCCACAAGTAGGGCTCACTCCAGTACTCCTTCCTACGTCGGAATGCTGCGGGAGATCATCGAAGCCATGATCTCATGCCTCAGTCCCTGCTCGAAGGTCCGGGCCCGGAAGAATGGGTCCCATACCATGTCCGTGGAGTAGCGCAGGAGGTCGTTAAATCTCACCGAGTACTGGGATAATATCATGATTCCCTACCGCACCTGTAGTAACACCAGGATGCACACCGCACAGAGGATGGCTAGAACGAACTCCGAGCGGAAGAGGCTCTCGATGTCCGTCCAAAGTTGAGATTCCTCATTGTGCACTAGGAGCATCAGGCTCCACCATCTACCTACTGCTGTGTGAAGGAGACTCTCGGAAAGGATCACCATAAGATCTGCTGGTGTCCCTACCAATCTGAAGTCTCAGAAAATAGCCTCCAGCCAATCCTCGGCTGCCTGAGGGTCCATCTCTCTGGGGAACCTGGGTGGCCTCTGTTGCTGAAACTCATGCAGCGCACTTAGGAGGCGCGCACTCTCCACTACTGGGGATGGGGGTATCAGTGGCCTAGCGAGTAGAGGTACCGCTAGTGCCTCCGCTATAATGGGGCCCTGCACCGAGGCCTCGTCACTCGGTGGGCTGCCATCTCACACAAAGCTCAGAACCCTAGCTGGCTGCCATCGTGAGGCCATCCTGAAAAGAAATAGGTGCGCCATGGTTAATATAGTATACCTGGTGAGATGACACAAATTAATCACAAAGAAAACTTTTGAAACACACATGAAATTAGTGTTTTCGAGCACTGATACGGAAATCGGAAGTTAGGGTCCCGGTGTATGGATACGTCAGCCGCCGCACCAAGACTGGACTCCTTGGACCGATAACCACACTCAATACTTTAAACATTATTGCTTCACAGAAAAGAAATTATCAGAGTCCTATGTTCTACTGTAGAACTGACTCCTCTGATACCAATTTTTCGCGACCCATCCTCAGGGCCCATGCCGTGACTACCCCAAGTCCGCCTTCCATAGGCTAGAGGCTGGCAACTAGAACCAAAGGCATAAATCCAAATAAAAGGGAAGGAATTTCTTTTATATAAGTAAGGAAACACAATAGAGTATGCAATCTAAAGTAAACACTAAGTAAACTGAGTACAAAAGTAAGTGCTGGAAAGTAAATGGGCCAGAATACAAACCCAACTGAAAGTACAGTACAACAGTAAAGAAAGAACAGTTGTAGTAAAGTAAACCAGCAACCACTGAGTCATCCTCTGGATATCCCACCTGAAGGGTGGGTACAAATGGTCTCCTCAGCTCCTCAGGTCTGGTCTCCCGCTCCATGTATGTCCCGCCAAGTGGTCCACATCCAGGTACTGTCCCACTCCACAAGTCTCCACCTCGATCAGTGTTGTCTATCGCCTGCATTCAACACATCGTAGTGTGGGCATAGCCAATGCAGGGGTGAGTATACGATAATTAGTAAGGACCCCGAGACCCCCGAAGGTCTCCTAGAATCCAAAAAGGATAAACCAAAAAAAGGAAAGGTAGAACAAAAAGTATCAACCAACTCTACTTAGGTATATGCCCATACATATACCTAAGTCATCAATTCCAGTTCGTCTCCAACTCATGAGCCCAAGTATAACCCAGTCCACACAGGAAATCACAACCCAGTCCACACATGAATGAAAGTCAGTCACATCTATGATAATGATTGAAAGTCAAGACTCAGCTCACACATGTATACTTTTCACGATGAGTGGTGGAGATGATTAGATGTAGCCTCTGAATCATCTCCTCTGTCGAACCCACGTAGGATCCAATTATAGAAGTTGTCGTTGTCGAACCCATGTAGGATCCAAGTACAGTAACCATCACTGCTGAACCCACGTAGGACCCAAGTACAGTCATCATCACTGCCGAACCTACAGAGGATCCAAGTACAGTCATTCTCACTGTCGAACCCACGTAGGATCCAATTACAGTCGTCATCGTCGTCGCAGTCGCAGCCATCTCTAGGGTTCCCACACAGAGCATCCTCGATTCTGGGTGGGTCCGCTCTACGAGGCAAGGGGGTCGATACATAAACTATCATGAAGGCTAGGCTTGATGTATCTAGAAGTTCCGTCTTGTCAAAAGGAACTCAACATAACAGACGACGCGTCAATCGGACGCCCGGTCTGAGAGATATTAGCTTTTCCGTCCCAGGGGCCTAGTTAGAAATACGCTCGTTTCTAACCCTGATGATATTCAAATTCATTCGAAACTCACTTAGAGTATCGAAAAAGGACCATATCATCAAAAGAGTCCCAGTTTCGTAGACGTCGTGGCGATCGGACGCGTGGTCCTTAAGTTATTCATGTCTAAGTGAATAACGGGCTCGGTCCGTTTAGCCCAATGGGCCGATGGGTCGGGTTGACCCAGTTTGACGGGTCCGACCCAGCAGGGGTGTCAGACCGATCCGAATAAAATACTCAACCCGGCCCAAAGTGGTGCGGCCCGGCAGGGCACACCCAGCAGGCCGACCGTGCGGGTTATAGGGGGTGCGGCCCCCCCGGTTTTCCGCACCGGTGGCACCAGGTGGCACCCCCCTTCCCCAAACGAGGTGGCTAGGCCGGAAGGTCTTCAGCGTAGGCGGCCCGCATGGGCGGGCTGCCAGTCTTCCCGCGTAGATCCCTTCAGGCATTGTGGTCCAGCTCCACCCGGCCGGCCGACGAGCAGACCAGTTCTTTCACCGAAGCGGCCCGTGTAATGGGCCGCGGTTCTTCTTGCTCAACGGGCGCGACGGTGCCGGTTCCCTTCACCACGTTCCTGGCACAGCTCAATGGCACCATGCTTCCTTTACTGCCAATTTCCAATTCTAAAATAATGAACGAGAACAACAGAGGGTTGTCGGGCCATGTTCGTTCGGCCCGCACCCTCATCGAAAAAGATAGCAATCGACCATCTTCAAACAATGATTTCCAATGAGTACGAGGTACGAAAATATCCACTTTCAAGATTAAACCCTTACCTCAACAAATGATGATGAGCGTAGGCATCCCAGTTGACGGAGTCGCGAGGTGAGGATTTGTAGACGTCGACAGAGAGCGTCCGAGGAGGAAGCGACGTCTACCCTTTTTATCACGGAGAGAAGAAAACAAGGCGGACGTCGTTGGCGAGTTCCCGCGTCAGTGTCTCCTCCCTTGTCGCGGAGGAAGAAGAGGATGGAGAATTTGGGCTCGCCGAGTCAAAGTTCTTCATCAGAGAATTGGCATTCTTCAACAAAAGAGATGAAGTATTCTTCAAAACTCAAGAGCTCTCTCCCCAAAATCTCAACACAACATGCCAACCTAAAATAAAATAAAGCTTCTCCATATTTTATTAAATCATTCCATGCATTCAAAATTACAAAATTCAAATTCCAATTCACTTAATTAATTAAACCATGATTTTAATAATTAATTAGGTGATAGGTTGGAAATTTTTAATGAGGGAGAGAGGGGAGGGGAAGAGTTACCCAAATAAATTCAAGGTGGGTTGTCAACATTAAACATAGGAGTTTAATGGGAGGTTTAAGGGGTTTAGGGAATGGGAATGGTTGGGGCTCATATATGAACCACCTCAAAATTATCCTCACATGGGTAGTTAGGAGCTTGTGGGTCCCATCCCAACTCCTCGATGTAGGATATAACCACTTAAGATAAAGAATAAAAATTGTTCCACAGTTTTTATTCACTTCTTATTTAATCCAAAAAATTAAACTACTCCTCCCGTCCAAACGCAATTGTGGTAAAGGTCCTCTTAAGCAATTACCGGCATTGCGAGTTCATCAGAGCCCTTATATTTCAATTCTGAGCACCGATTCACAAGATAGAAAAACCCGCTCGTTCGTTTACTGAACGTACCCGAGCTAAACTTTAGAATTTTATTCCGGGCACACCGGGCCTCAGAATCAGGTACCGTCAGAAACTGCGTACTCGTAAAATTCCAAAGAATTTATGAAAAAAATTTCCTTGAAATTTCCTGGTCTTTACAATCAGAAAGAAATTGATATTTCTTACAATCTTGGCCAACACTGAAGTTCAAAACACATTGATTTAAAATTTCACTTCATAAAAGGGAATGTTGCTGCTGGAGATCTTTTTCTAGAATACACATCAACAAAGTATCATATTTCTGATAAATTTAAAAAGAAATGTCAAAGTAATGTTTTTTATAATTAAGGTTGAAACTCCACGTTCAGCCTCCTCCCATGTCTTCCTAAACCTCATAAAGAATTACCCCCACTGTGCTTTGGATTATTTTGTCAAAGGTGAGAGTAAGAAAAACTTTTTACTTTGTAATATGTTTTTACATAGCTTTCATTTATGAATCTAAATCTATGGTTATCATATAATGGGGGATAGAAAAATAAAAAGGAGAGAGAAAAAGGAAAGTGAGAAAGAGACATATAATAGTAAAGGGTGGGTTTGAGTAAGGAGGTTTTTATTTTTACATGGATACAAAATTTTCTTTCCACCCAGGGATATAAATCCTTCAAAAACATTACTTTTTCCAGTATTGAGTTGTCATGAAACTCTCTTTTAATAATGGATATGGTTTCATAAAAGTCAAAAACTTGAGTTGTGAACATTTTGAGAATCGGAAAAGTTATTAACGAAAGTTGTAAAAAAATCCAAAGGGGAAGATTGAAGAACCTTTGTGTTGTATTTTCTTTTAAAAATGACTTGTATTTATTGACAACTAACTTGTTTTTAGAATAATGTTTTTGATATAAAAGAAGATAAGGTTGGTGGTTATGGGATGTTTGTCTTTGTTGTGGGGAAAGAAAGAAGTCATTGAGTTTAAGGAAGTTTCTGAGCTTAATGGAAGTTCATGAGTTTGAAGTAAGTTTTTGATAATGAAAGAAGTTGTTGAGTTTGAAATAAGTTACTGAGTATAAAATATGTTTCTGAAGTCCTTTCTATTGCCAAAGAATCATAAAAATGGATGTTGTTGAAAATTCAGAAGATAGGAAGTTTCTTAGACTTTCTAAGAAAATTATTAGATACTTTTCTGATCTTAAATTTCTCAAAATTAGGAAAATTAGCAAGATAAAAAATGTTGAATAAATGGTGAATAGTTTTCAAGAATTTCAATGAGAAACATTCTATGAAAAATCAGATCCAAAATTCTAAGCAGCATTCTGGGAAATATTGGATCCAGAATTATGAGCAAGGTTCTCAGAAAAATCAGATCTATAATTCTGAGCAATATTATTAGAAAATCAGATCCAAAATTCTATGAAAATCGGATCCAAATTTCTGAGAAAATCAGAAGCTGAATTATGCAAAAATAGGAGCCTGAATTATGAAGAAATTGGAACATGAATTCTGAGAAAATTAGTACCTTAATTCCTCAAAATAATATCTAGAACTCAAAGAAACATTATCAGAAAATTGGATCCAGATTTATGAGAAAATAAGATCCATATTTTTGAGAAAATCAAAACTTTAATTCTGCACAAATCGGAACATGAATTTTAAGTGAATCAGAACTTGAATTTTGAGAAAATAGGAACTTAATTTATGCCCAAATCAGAGCCTAAATTCTATATAAATCAGAACCTGAATTCTAAATAAATCAGAACATGGATTCTAAGAAAATTGGAACCATAATTCTGTACAAATCGGAAACTAAATTATGCAAATATTATAAACTGAATTCTGAGAAAATTAGAACATTGATTCTAAGGTAATCAGAACTTGAATTATAAGATTATGAGAACATAAATTATAAGGAAATTAGAATATTAATTCTGATAAAATCAAAACCTAGATCCTGAGAAAATTAGAACTTTATATATGAGAAAATCTAAAACTAAATTTTGAGAAAATCAAAACTTGTATTCTGAAAAAAAAAATAGATCCTATTTTTTGAAGAAAACTGTACCAATTTTCTGATCATGATTATGATAAAACATAACCACTTTTCATAGAATTTTTCTGAGAAAAACTGAACCAATTTTCTGACTATGATTCTAAGAAAAACTAAAACACATTTCTGAGCATGTTTTTATGAAAAACTGATCCACATTTCTGAGCAAGTTTCTTAGAAAATCAGAACTACATTTCTGTGCAAGTTTTGAGAAAAATAAGAATCTAGATTCAACATTATCAAAAATGAATTTCAGATTTTCATAAATATTGTAGAAATTTAAGGGAGATTGAATAAGTCAATGATTTAATATTAAATGTGAGATATATTTGGAGTTTTTTATATTGGATGAAGTGGGAAATATTTTCATGTTTCCCGCCCTTGTTTTTTGAGATTTCTATAAATATATGCTCAAATAATTCTCTGAATTATAAAATTCACATACATTGAAAAGAAGGATCTCTATAGAATTAAAAGTGAATTGTTCCTACTATATTGAAGAAGTTTTCTTTGAGTGTTTAAGGAATATAGAAAACATAACCATCCTTACCATGCTGAGAAGAGGGGAGCTAATACGGACTAAGGATTTAGACAGAGCATTTGTGGAGAAGATTCAATAATTTTTTTATTCTTCTATTTAGCTCAAAGTATCATTACAAAACCATTGTAAACTGATAGGAGTCAGTATAATCTTCCTTATCAAGAGATATAAGGCTTCTAATAGAATTTGAAACATATTTTATTCACTTTTTCATTATAGTGGATTTCCATAGACTCGTGGGAGTGTCTATAGAAAGGATGTAGGTTATCACATTGAGGCCGAAACATGTAAATCAAGTGTACCTTAATTTATTTACTAATCTTTCTTTCTTATGTATTTGTTAATGGTTTATAATGAAAGGAATATTAATTGGTAGTAGGGGTTAAGTTTCTTAATGTTTTGAACCTTATAAAAAGTGGACAACTGATTCAACCCCCCTGCTTCTAAGTTGTTATTAGAACCTTGTAACTTCATGTGACATGATCCACTATACTGAGGGCCATAGTAGCTAACCAAGACACCTGAAAAACGTTTCTATATTTATAATGGTGCCACAGTTATTTTACATGAGTTTATGGTTCATGATTGATTTGTGATGATTTATCAATCTTATGATTCATGCCTTATGAATTTTCAATATTTATTCCATGAATCTGATGTGTGATCTTTGATATGCATGGTATGATCATATAATATTAAGATCATGTTCCCATACCCTTATTCTCATGCAATGCTTACATATATCCCTTGATTTCTCATACTGAGCATTTGAACCCTCCCCTTTCTTATGTTTCCTATCCCCATGTTATGATGAAAGGTTTTAAGTAGGAGTACCAAAGGGGGAATATTTTTATGGGTCATGTTGAGGATCATTCACCAAATTAGAATAATGTGTCCCCAGTTTCCAAAACCACAAAACTATTATGGTCCTCAAGCAAGTACTTTTTAATGTACTGAATATTCATAAAAAATGATTTAATATCTATGTATGTTAATCTTGGTTCTCTATATATGGTATCAAAGGAAATATTTATCTGTACTTTGGAAACAAGAATGAGAAAAAATTAGTGCCATCTCTAGATCTATTTCTAAGGATATATCTAGGAATTCCTCTAAGGATATGTATAAGGATGAGTTAATGTTTAGGAAAATGTCCTAGCATTTTGGTAATGGATCGAGTGAGTGGTTTCTTATCAATACATCCTAATCAGAATACAAAAAGTGGATGTGGCTATAGAATATATGATCATAGGGGTAACTAATAAACACAGACATGAGATAGACTCGATTGGGAACAAGTTCACGATAATGGGCCTTGTTGCATTACTAGTTTGGCACTCTCAAGGGATATGTATTGAAATTTTAGAAACACATTATGAAACATCATGAACTATTTGAATAAAAGGTGGCTATGAATAACAAAGGATAAGCATAAATACACATAGACAAAAATGTTGGCTCCATTATTTAGACATCATATAAGTAAATTTTCATTATTATGTGGTTGTGATTATGATAGGTGTTTCTCACACAACGGTTTCTAGTTTTATCTAATGGAGGGAACTAGAAGGAACTTTGTTAAAAATTTATTGTTTTAGATGTGTAAAGTATAATATTTATAGAAATCGATTTCCAATGTGGAAATACCATAAAGAGAATCTGGATGGTTCATAAATATTGGTTATACATATAAAGATAAAAAGACTACGGATGACATTTGAAAGGTATGTGATGTATTAATAATATTTTTTTAAAAAGACATAAGAATCATGATTAAATTGAATTTGAGGAACCTTACAAAATTATTCATATTCCATATTATAGGAAACAATTATTAAGGAATAAGATGATAAAGACTGAGTAATGGTTTAAGAATAATGTTGGATGATTGAAGGGTATATGATTTAGAATCCAAATATTATGTTCTATGAATCATGAAATATATAAGTATTTTTCAATATATGTTTCTCATTATGGATTTTAATGGATGCATTAAATATTACTGATGAAATAGAATAGTGATATTTAGATTATGGAAAGGTAACCCATATCATGTTCATGAGTAAGAGAACTGATATTTGAAATGGATAAAGAGATGATGATATAGATAATGTAAATTGGATATCATTCACGATCTCAAAACCTATATGAGATTTATTGATAAAGTGATATATGTTATCATGGAAAAAGTTAAAAACATATTGCATTTAAGAATACTTATTGTAGTCTTTGGAATAAAGAGAATGTTTATTTTCCAAAGGGATATATTGTAATTTAGATTATTACCTTTTTTTAAGAGAATATAGAATTAGGGTATTCACATGTTTGGAATGCGACAACCACATGATGCTTTGTGCTATATAGGGTACCAATGTTAAGAAGATTTAGTGAAATTATTATAATATTTCTAACTACTACCATTCATAATGGTTATATGGTCAACCCTTATGGATTAGTTTATATTAAACTTCAAATGAGGTTTTATAGATCAAATTATAATATATCCATATAATGATTTATGCATACTGGATAACCTATGATAACTCTTTTTCTACCATCCTAACTAAAGAAATATGGAATTAATTATCATTCCACATCATGATCTGTTAGAACTTCAGAGATGAAAAATTCACCTTCATTTTTTATAGTAATAGGTGGCCTGGAAATTGGTGAAGACCCGACCAAACGGTGAGATTTTTCTTATGAAAGGGAATGAAATCAATTAACTATACATTCTTATAAAAAGATTTCAAATTTAGGAAAAGGGTATTGAAATAAAATATTTTCCTATTATCATCATTTTTTATGATATCAATGAAAACTTTCATGCTTCTTAAGTTTATGTTTTTGTGATTGTTAACTTTCTATGGATACACCAGTTTCTTCTGATTATTGATCTTTATCAATCTATATGATTATTTATGTTATTATTTCATGTCCATATTTTTATTTCAAACATTTTTCTCCTATTTTGAAACCTAGTTATGTGTTACTTTGTGTAACTATTATGTTTCAAACATTCCCTTTTTAAATGATGTTTTTATTCATTTTTATGATGTGGGTTTATATGAATGTAACTTTTAAGTTTTAAACCTATAATAAAATTGATGAATTTTGAGGGTGAAACTAATTTTATGGGGGGTATAATTTAATGCACCGAGATTTTGGGATATATTTTTTCTAAAATATATTAATATTCATTATATTTTTCATTCCACACTAAACTGAATACAGATTTTGTTATATGAAAGCACTAAGTTTGGCTGGCATTATACAAAACACCAAGTTAATATTGCACTACATGCAACACTTAGACTAGATTATATTACATGAAACACTATGTTTGTCTTATGTTACACACAATATCAAGTCTCTTTGATAAATTTTATTACACACAAGATTTAGTTTTAACGAATTATAATATACTATTAATATTATTATTAAAATATTATTACAATTATCACCCAATCATTAGAACAGAATATGTCAATGAGATTGAATAAATTACGAAACTATGGTTTAAACATGTATATAAAATGAATCATTTGGTTATCAATTAGTTATAAATTTATAGAAGAACTATTTTAGAATAAAGAACTACCTTTTCTAAGAAAAATATTTTCCAACGTATAATAACCATTTTTTCCAATAAATTAAACAAAACAGTTTTGAAGATTTTTGTAAATAAAATTTATATTTAATAAATTTATTCAACATCTTTATACTCACACAATATATTTTTATAGAAATAAGATAATAATAAAATCAATTTTATGTATAAAATGATGTATTTTTCAAAAAGGTAGATTTAATACCTTTAATAATGAACCCATTTTCAGTATAATTTCTGAAAATTTTATTTGTCTTAATTGAAAAAATAAGGTTCATTTTTTATATAAGAATATAGAAATATAATTTGGGTGCAATTTTGGTATTTTTCTAAAATATTTAATTTTTAGATGAATAGTGAAATAATAAATTTTAATTGAGAATGGTTTTTTTGTATATATTATTTATATAGTCAAATAATATTTTAATAGTTTGTTAAAGTATAATTATATCTATTATAAAAAAATATTCCCATTTAGGTGATTTGACCCAATTTCACATTGAAACAGGATATGAAAACATTTCAATCATTTGGACTAGTTCACTTTAAAAAATCATTGTATCATTCCACCTGTGGAATTAATTTTTAATTAATATATGACATATATATGATTATAATTTGTAATAATGGATTCAATATTTAGAATCAGAATAATTTATAATATTCATTAAGGTAAACATATTTTTTGGAAAAAAACATTAGTGAAAGTAATTAAAATTAATTAAATCAATTAAGGTAAAAATTAATTCACTTAATAGTTAAAAATTAATCTTAAAAGGCCAAATAAACTAGAAAAATATAAAAAATAAATTTATGGACATATTATTACCAATTAAAATCCTATTTATAATACGTAAAATTACTATAGGACCATGATGTAAGGGAGACCTCTCAAAAGTGTTTACATTTTTATATTTAAAAGAATGCCACTCCTTCTTCACTATAAAAGGGAAATCACCCCCTAACATACACACACCACTCAAGAAATGTTGGATACTAAAAAACCAAAAAAAAGTCTCCTAGAAAATACCTTAATTTATTCTTGATTGATCTCTTTAGGTAGAAATACAACCAAGGATGGCCTTTGGTGCAAACCAAGTGGAGTTACTCGAAGAAGAGGAAACATCCTTCCACAAGCTCTTTTATTTTATTTTCATTCACCACCTATTTAATAACCTAATTACATGATTATATAATAAAATAATGATACTAAATATACTGATATGGTTTTATTATAATGGTTATACCTACACCTACACAAAAATTCATCTAATGGGTAATAAACTTGTCATTTATGTGTACTGTAGACTAACGCCTCGAAAAATGATGTCGTTCATTTTTTTGTTACCACCTATGATGGTTGATAATTATGATAGATAATATGTTTTTATATTATATATATTATATTTATGATGCATTTTTTCTTATAAAATCATTATATAAAACATACCATCATGCTTTTCTATTTTTGTAGAAATGATAAGTTTGTTTGTGGACGTGCGGAATACCATCTTCTCAAAGAGATTTCATTCCTTTACGCATTACATGGAATGTATTTAAGATGTGTTTAGAAAAATCATATTATATATATGACGTAATAATTACACATTAATTATATATATATACGTATAATTCATTTACTCTCTTTCTTTTAATACGATAATAAAACTGAAACAACATTCATGCATATGTATAACATACCATATCTTTGAATAGTTTATTCCATTTAATATTTCTATATTTTATAGATTATTATATATAAATATATACTGAATATATATGATATTTATATAATGTTTGACATTCTGGAAATAATTAAATAATTTTCTAATTTGGATTATCATGATTAACATGCCAGAAGATATATGAAAATGAAACCAGATATTACCTAAAACGTAACATTAACATGGATTTTTTAACAAAACATGTAATATAAAGTCATAAAAAATCATATATGGAATTATATTTAATAATATTATTATGATTAATATTTATAATAAACTTATATTTTTTAAATGTTAGTTTTTAATGTGTATGAAGAAATTCAAGACATAAGGTAATGGTTTTCTAATCTCACTTTTATTTCTCCGAGACATGTAATTTATTCCCTAGAATTATTTCTATGGTTTATATACCTCCAATGAATTTATTATATGATTATTGTATATAAATTTATGGGTACTTACATATCCTTTTTTTATATTGTTTTATGGGGATTTATGGTCCACATGTCACTAAATTAGTAAAATCATTTTGTCTCAATTTTCCTTCATTGAGACACATGTCATGTTATGCACATAAATTTTCCAATGAGGTGTGTATAATTTTCCTTGAATATGTATATCCTGAATATCATTATTTTCATGATATTTTATGTTTCATGTAGTGTTATTCTTACCATAGTTTTATGATTCAAAGTTATCAATGTGGTAATGATTTATTGCTACAATCTCATCGTTTATCGGGATTGATTACGATAATGAATAAATTTATGAAATATTATGATACATGTCTCTAAAAATTTCATTAATTTATTTTTCCTTTAGTTATTCATTACATCTCCATGTGTTTGTACCATTTTCCTACTTTTTAGTACCTAATATAATTAATAAAATGTTTTTAAGAATATTCAAATTTATTTATCTCTTTAGTAAGAAATTTGATTTATTCACAAAACAATGTTTTCTAAAAAAAATTAAAAAATGATTTAATATTATGTGTAAAAGTTATTTTAACCATGTTTTTTCTTTTTAATGAAAAAAAAATTAATTGGAATCTCCTTGTCCTTTTAAGATCATGGTACTTTTATACACTTTTTATGGTGAAAAAGGAATGTCCGACTTGTAAGGATTTACCCTCTATCATTTCCTTGAAGATTCATTTTAATATTTACAAGGTTATATTTAAAATAAGGTAACTTTATTACTATTATATAAATTCATTATTTTAATGTTTCTTTCAATGAAAAAGGATTTAAATATATTTTTTTTGGTTTTCGTATCTTCTTTTATATGTTTTCATTGTTATTTTCAAAGGAAAATATTTTTAAAATGATAATATTTTTAAAATAAATTTTCAAAGAGGAATAATATTTTCCTCAAAATAAATTTAAATATTTTACCATGAATCCTATATATGTTTTCAATGTGGCTTCAAAGAAAAGGATTTTGAAAATGTTATATGTTTTACAAATGGGTTTTCAATGAAAAGTTATGTCCTGAGTGATCTTTCACAATCTTTATCCATATTTTATGGAATAAATTGCTATATATTATGCTTTATATGGGATATGATCCAAGAATTAAATTAATATTATTTATTTAATTATTTATGTTTTGATGGAATGATGTTTTTGAAACCAATTTCTCTTCTACATGTTATATATTTTTGAAACCTGCCTCTTTTCATGAGTTATGTGTTGATGAAATGATTATGAGACCAATCTATTTATATATGTGATGATATTATAATATTTCTTTAATACCAATTTAATTTTAAGGGTAAAAATAGGATGTTTCTGAAACCCATCTCTTTTTATGGGTCATGATACGATGAATATTCTATTATTTTATCGAACATGTATGTATGGATTTATTATGTGACAGGTGGGACCTACATATCCCACCAATGAATTGGGTTGATACTTATATCTTATGATATAATGAAGGGAGAAAGATAGATAGTTTTGATCTATAATGGGAAACTGGTGTGTCCTATTCCAATATGAGAAATAGGCGTGTCCTGATCAAAAATGGGAAACAAGTGTGTCCTGATCCAAAATGGGAAATAAGTGTGTCTAGATCCACAATGTGAAACAAGTGTTTCCTGATCCACTATGGGAAATAAGTGTTTCATGATACACTATGGTAAACATGTGTGTTCTCATCCACTATGTAAAATAGGCGTGTCTTGATCCACAACGGGAAATTAGTGTGCTCATGATTGATTTTGATAATTTACCACCCTTATGATTCATTTCTTATGAACTTCCTATCTTTATGCCATGAATCTTTATTACCATCTTTGATATGTAGGGTATGATCTTATAATGTTAAGATCAGGTTCCCATTCCCTTATGATCATGTTATACTTACATATCTTCCTTTATTACCCTTACTGAGCACATGATCTCATCTCATTCTTATGTTTCCTTTCCATTGGTTATGAAGAAAGGTTTTATGTAGGAGTACCAAAATGGGAAGATATTCATAGGATATTTGTAAGATAATTCACCAATTTAGAAGAATGTGTTCTGAATTTCTAAAGACACTAATCTATTATGGACCTCTATAATGTACTTTTTTAATGAGTTGAATATTCAGAAAAATGGTTTAATATATATATATTTTATTCTTGGGTATTTATAAGTAATATCCCATATGCTTTACTAATAGGATCAATCAGGTATGGCATGTTTTATAGAAGACTAGATGTTGCCTATGCATTGATCTTTGTTTGAAGATATCAATCTGATCGAGGAGAGAAACATTGGTCCTTTGTTAAGGATATCCTCATATATCCGAGAAAAACTAAGGATACATTTATGGTGTATGGAGGATATTAGGAGCTAGTTCTTAGGGGTTACACTAATGCTAGTTTTTAGATAGATTAGAATTATATTAAGTCACATTCAGGATATGTTTTCTATCTCAATAGTGGAGATGTTAGATAAAAGAGTTCAAAGTATCTAGTTATTTTAGAGACCCAAGCTTCATGTACATGGAAATTACATTTATTTTGTTGAATACTTAAATATATGACACAAACATATTCCCAAAGACCGTATTAGTTTAGTGTATTTGGAAACATGGAACATAATCTTCTAATCATGGGTAAATATATTCAACATCAACCGTAAAGATCATTCCCATTTTTTCCCTACCTAAAAACTTTCTTTATAACTTGGGGAAAAGAAAACATAAAAAGAGTGAGATCAAATTATCAGTAAGGGTAAACATGAAGAACATAAGACAAACCATAAACATTTGAATGTAAAAACATGAACATAATGTTTAAACATATAAATCAGGAGTCATGAAATAAATCTTGGGAGAACGTAAGGCATGGATCATAAAATAACATTAACAATGATAGAATACCAATGGCATAAAACATGGAATTTTGGAAAAATAATAGACACATAATATGATTTCCATTGTAGCCAAGGAATTACTTCCAAGACCATCATAGTGGAAAAATTCCATTACTGAACCAGGTTTACTTATCATTCTTTTCATGTCTATATCATGAGATATAAATCTTTACCCAATGCATTGGAGGTAGATATAAGTCCCACCCATCTCAAAATGAAATCATTTTTACATGTTCCACAAAAACATACCTCATTCATCATAGAATAACCCATTAAATGAAATGGGTTCCTTAAACATTATTACATCATAAAAAAATCCATAAAATATTAATTTACCCTATAAAAATAATTCCATTATAAACATAATCAAATCAACATAATAATTTTGATAAACCATTTGAACATAGTTCTGGAGGAAAATATCCTTTCTTCTTGAAAAACATTTTATTTTCTCAAAATGCCATGCAATTTAAAAGAAAATAATTTAGTTTAAAATAAACATGAAATAGTGTAGAGGAATATTCTTATAAATAAGACTTTATGATACCGTAAAAATCTATCCATGTTGTATAAGTTAAAAAAATTATTCTCCACATACTTTTATCGAAAAGTCAAAAAGTAACTCGTATGGTAAACAAAAGAAAGATTCCTTCCATAACATCTGGTAAAAGTAAAAAAGGGAAAAAATGACTTTAAACATACATATAAGAATAGTATATATTTTATAAAGTAATTTTTAGAAAACATGGACCTGGATGATAAATATAACCCTAGTAAATACATAAGAAAAAACAATCTTAGATAAAAACGAGATTGGAAAATTTATCCCTAAATTTATCTATGATTTCTTACATATGTGTCTAAAACTCATATATATTTGGTATAAACATATTATTAACTTGTAATAGAACCATAATAATATTTATGATATCATATATGATTCACTTATGACTTTATATTACCCGTTCATTTGTTAATTCCATGTTAAAGCAACGTTTTGGATAATTTATCGTACGTGTTTGGACTTTTTATTCTTAATATGATTAAAAATATCATGATTTACTTACTTCCAGAATGTAAAACATGATTTATTTACCATATATATTCTATGTATAAATATATATAATAGTTCGATAAATGGAATGAAATACACTGTTCATGGAGACGGTAGGTCGTACGTACGAATGATTGTTGTTTTCGTTTCCTTATTAAATTGAATAGAAGTAAATAAATGAAATATATATATATATATACATAAATACAGTCACATTATTATGTCATATATTTTATTATTATTTATTATAAATTCTTTATAATCATTCTTGAATGGTTAACGTGGATAATGAATTTTATCGCGTCGTGGAGACGGTAAGTCCTACTTACGCACGAGCGATGACGTTGTTCCCATAGTTGTTGAATGGTATTTAAGTGGATGATTTATAATATATCATAATTTTTTTTCATGTTATAATAGTCATATATGGATATTATTTACACCATTATACCAATCCAATTAAGGTGGTGGTGAAAACAGATTACACCACGACGTGGAGATGATAATCCGTACGTACGGACATGCGGTGATTTCATTTTTCGTAGGATGGATAGAAGGTGAAATAGGGTTGTTGCATAATTATAATAACATATAAGTTTTTGATTGATACTAATTTTATAACTTTATAATAAAACAACTAAAAAAGAGGAAGTAGAAGAAAAAATAAATTTGAAATAATCGGTAGAAAAGATTACCTCTTCCTCGATGTGCCTCCTTTAAATTTCTTCATAGGGAACAAGACTTCTTATTTTTAGAATCAATCACCACTATAATGTAAATAGGGATTTTTATAAGAGAAATTTTATAGGGTTGGATGAACTTGAAGGCTCATAATTGAGTGAAGATGTGAGTGATGAGGTGCCCTTTTATAGGAGAGGAGAGGGGTACTTTAGGAATGTTCCAAAATATTAATTTATTATAAATAATATTTCGATTTAAAATCTTAAATAACTTATATAATATTAATATAAGATTATTTAGGATCGAATAAAAATCATTAAATAAATATTTTACAAGTTTTGAATATTTTTTATCGTTATTTTTTGGTTTTACTCTTATTTTACCCTTTTTAATCTTACTGTGATATCATGTTATTTACACTTTCTGTTTAATTTTATTACCATATAATGTCAAAGGACAAAAAAAAGTTATTTATTACATATTTTGACTTATATAAACCACTTTTATGAATCTTATATTTTAGAAATTTAATATTATTTAATAAACTATTTTATGTTTTAAGTTATGAATTATGTAAATTTTGGATACTATTCATACTTGACATTTTTAAAAATTTATAACAACATTATTACTTAAAAACAATGGAATTAACACATCCATAATATCTCAACTTCATTCATAAAATTCTTGTATGGGATTAAAATATTAAAATTAAACTAATTTTAAAATTTATAAATTCATTTATTTGAATCTTTCATTAATGAGGTAATGACTACATCGTAATTGTGTCATAAATAAATAAATTTATCTAATGTCTAAAACTTATAAATAAAATACCATAATATGACGCCCCGACCCTGGTAGCCCGGAGTCGGTGCTATGGTTATGGTGTGTAATTTATTTCGTACAAATAAAACAAATAAGTCACACATCATAACACATCAGGAGGAACTTTCTGGTTTAGATCCTGGAGAATCAGAGACAACAACTTTTCTTCTTTATTTCTGAGCTAAGAAAAAATATCCAAGACTTGGAAAGGCTCTATCAACCTGTAAAAATTTAACATAAAACATAGGGTGAGCATTGAAATACTCAGTAAGGGGTTTCTGAAAATACATAAATACAGACTTTGAAAACTACTTTGAAAATACTTTCCCATACTTAAAATGTTTTCTTAAAGGAAAAAATTTAAGACAAAACAAAAGTTTATGTAACACGGTTAAAGCACTTCATATTTACACACTAGAACAGTTAGCTGGAACCCACTTAATAGACACGATAAGCATGCTAATAAAAAGACATGGGTTATACTAATTTAAGTGTCCATAAACAAGAAAGGTGTGCATGAACAACAAGGGGTAAACATTATCAGAGTCACGCACAAGTTCATTATCTCAAAAAAACACATCATGACATGATAAATGTATAGAAAAATTTGTAATAAAATTCTACAAAAGAAAACTGGACATGCATCAACATTGTTATATCATACGTCTTGTGTTTCTTTTTTTTAATCTGATACTCCTTGGAAAGGTTCTATAACCAAGGATATTCCTCTAATTGGAGTAATGACTTGGTTGGTCATAAACAAAGAAATGTATGCTGAAGGACTCATGGTCTCTATGTCAAGGCCATGTGCCATGACCTAAGGGTAAAAACCCAATCTGACTGTCTCGAGAACTATCGATGCATCGAGGAGCTTACTTTTACCGGTCTCCAACCTGGAGGGCTTACTTTAACCAGTCCCCAACCTGGAGGGTTTTCTTCTTACCAGACCCCATTCCGGGTAGTCCCATACATTTCTCACAAGTTGATAAGGTCAGATATTCATGGTGTCCCATACCACTTTGAATACTTAATTTTCATTTCATATTACCCAAGGTGTCCCATACCACTTTGGGTAATACCATTTTCATTTCTCATTACCCAAGGTGTCCCATACCACTTTGGTTAATTTTAGTTATTAGTTCTTTATCATGTTGAGTCATATACATGAATAATATGAATAAGGTAACAATTACATAATTAGTTTACAAATACATGATATGACAGATAAACTTGAAAATATGGAATAAAAGCAGGCATGGTTAAGCAAGAATACTATGTGCATAGAATAATTATTTAAGCACATAAAATGATGAATGTGTAAGGTTTGCTCCCAAAGGGTATTAAATGATGAGTTTCTAAAATTCCAGTACATGAAAATGAACTACTTGGCATTAACTATTGTTCTTCACAGGTCACAGTACTTGCATCAAATCTCCATCCACTAATAATTACTGCGGCATGCTTGGTATAAAAATAATAAACACTTGCAATATTTAAAATTACGTCACTTGGAAATAAACCACTTTAAAAATAATACTTGTCATTAATTATTATTCTTCACTGGTCATAGAATTTTCAGTAACACTCTGCTCACTAAAAATCATTGCAGCGAGTTTGGTATAAAAATAATAGAGGATTTATACATATTAATATAACCCTTAAATCCCTATCCTTTTAATACAAGTTTAAAACAGGCATAAGCATATCCTTTAAAAAAACATAAATCATTTCAAGGTCAACATTAGACAAGTTCATTGGTGTACCCTTAGACAAAAAAATATAAAACAACATAGGAAAGCGCTAAAATCCTACATGCATAAAAATATTAATAACAATTTCTTGAAACTAGGGTTTTAGATATTAATCTTAAAAACACATACATACATAGGGATATATATACACAAAGTATATATATATAGGGTTTCTCATAAATTAAACGTGTTTCACTTGAAATCTGAAAAACCTCTAACAATATATCATTTATTCAGTTTAAAATGAACTAAACCTTATGGAATTTAAATGTTCATGAAACTATAAATATATAAATCTTTGGTCTCAACTATAACATGTTTGCACCAAAACCAAAGACCTAGTTCGCATCCAACATCATTCATAGACAAAGTAAGAATCAAAAACTAATTTGTATTGAATTACATAACTTATAAAAATATATAATTATATATATAAGGCTTACATAAAGACCGTACATGTTAGGAATTGTTTTAAAATAACCCCTTTCAAAAGTATAATTCTTAACATAAAATACTGAATTATAAGTAAATCTTAGAAACATATTTTGTATGGTTTGCATGGAATATATATATATATATAAACCTATAACTAAGCCGTATATATATTCATGTATATATAAAAAAACCGAGGAGCATGGGTGAGTTCCTAAACAAAAAGAAATCACACAAACATGGCACCCTTACCGCTTAAGGGAGGAGCTCGCCGGAGGGAGGCTTGCTGGGTGGCCAGAGGTAGTCTGGTGAGGTCGAGGACTCCTGGAAACATTGCAAGGTAGCAGCGGGGTGACCAGCGGCGTGGCGCCGACACTGGTGTGATCGTGCACGGGGGCGTGGTGCGAAACCGGAGATGGTTCGTGTGGTGGCAAGGTGACGGCGAGGAAGGTGTCGCGGCGGTGCGGCTTGGCTCCGGAGGTCCCCGTTTACGCTGGGGTTTCACGGTTCTTAAAGGAAAACGATCCAGGGGTTAGGCCGAGCCTACGGTGTCCTATGGAGGTGGGTGCGCAAGGTCAACGTAAACAGCGGAGAGGGTAGCGTCTTGTGAAATCCAGGCGCTGGTTCGCGGGACCCCGTCGTGAGGTAGAAGACAACGGAACTTGCGGGTAAAAAAAACATGACGGTTGGGATCTGGCTTGAGAGATTGGACGGCTGCGGTGCATTGAGTGTTAAAAAAAACATCAACGGTCAGGATCTGCCTAGGCGAGATCGGACGGAGGAGAACCGTGCATCCAGCAACGGCTTCACCGAGATGGAATAGTGCTTTAAAAAAACAGTTTACTTTTAAATGGAAAAAAGGTATATAACATTAAAATTAAATTTACCCAATTTAACACATATATTTAAATTAGAGATTCAAAATTAAGAATCCCATTTTAGATTATGTAAAATACCCTAGCATTTGAGATAAATATTATAAATTTTATAATTATAATACTAAACTTTTATTAAGATCTTATATCTTTAGAAATCAAAAATCCAATTTATAACTTACTTCACTTGTTGATTTATAAAATTATGTTTAAAAGACCCGTAGTTTTTCTCTAATTCAAAACACATAGTTTTAGAGATCTGAAAAGATACATTTTTCAATTATTGCTGATACCCCATTCGACACATTTTAAAATACCATGTTTTCCACCATATCATGATCAAAATAGATTCATTTGCAAGAATAATATTTTATTTTAATACTTGAAGATATAATTCTAATATTTTGTACTTATTAAAATATTGAAATACCATAATATTATAAAAGCGTAATAAAGACAAAAATTCTATAAAAAGATGCACTTTATCCATTAAAATCCAACGGTAAAAAAACGGTCATATTCCTTTAAACGCCCATTATAAAATAAAGGGGTAGGATGTTTTACATTTTCAAAACACCGGACCCTTGGAAGATGGCTCTCCTCATACCATTGGTGCTAAGTGTGTGTGCGGTGGTTTTGGCTGTTATATTTTTCACACTGATGGACCCTGAAGACGACGACTATCCGATTACCCGTGTTGTGATTCTCAGTAGTCTTGTTGTGGATGTGTTAGGACTTGTGCATGGTACTTTCAATTAGATGGATCTTGTTGTAATGTAACTTTTAAATATATAACAGTTTATCGTATTCTTCATGTTTGATTTCCATTCGAATTCTTTATCATCACACAAAGCAAAAAAAACAAGAGACAAGAGACATCATTAAAAGCATAACATCGTTCACTTAGACCAGTTTATAAAACCTGGGGCGTCACACATAATGTAAGAAATAATTTAATCATTTCAATGACTATTTATAGTCATATATATCTATTATATAACCCCATATTAAAATCAATTTCTTAAAAGATATATGTTTAGGTTATAATTATCTTTACTTTAAATTAATTCTTACAAATTGTCATTTTCACATCCAAGTGAATCCAAGGGGTCCCAAAATATTCCCAAGGATTCCCATTGTCAAACATATCTCATCCAATATTATTAGGTCATGTGTTAGGGTGGTTTAATATTATTATAATATTGTTTGTTACCCTTATTTACCTGATTTACCTTTTAACCATCATAAATAAAATAATTACTCATGTTACTATTCAAAATGTCCAAAAATAAAAAGCACCTATTTACACAATTTTAACCATTCAATTACAAATGTGGAATCCATTTTTCAAAATTCAAAACCTAGAACATTCAGTAATTAATTTAAAATTAACCTCATTACCGAAAAAATGGATTTTTGTTTAAAACATTGCAAAAGATTGAAATGTTTTTACAAATGTATTCAATGTAAATTTAATGAAAATGAAATAAATTGTCTTAAAATATAAAAATATATTCTCTTTATACTCTAAAACAATTAAATAATATATTTTACCAAATAAATTATTTCAATGAATGAAGTTGTTTTCAATTAAAATTTAGCGCATTTTCATTATTCAACAAAATATGAATGTTATCAGAAAAATATAAAAAATTTATCCAAAGTAATGTTTTATGCCTCTCTTCTAAGGAAAAATTTTATGTTGTCAAATATAACTTATAAAAGATTCAAAAACTATATTTAAAATGGGTGCACCATCAAAAGGAGGTAAAACCGTATTTTTTGAAAAATACATCTTTTATCCGAAAAATTGATTTTGTTCTCATATCATATGTAAGATAAATGATAATGTTATATAAATTTAAAAATGGGGTTAATACTATTTATAATGGAATGTTTATATAATATTTTATTAATATATCATTGTTTAGTGAAACTCGATATTACGTACTAGGAAAGCTATCAAAGAAGGTGGCTTTTGCGTGTAACACAAGCCAAGTTAGTGTTGTGTGTAGTGAAAGCTTCATTTGATATTGATAATAACATAATAAAAACATAGTTCATTTATATATTTAACAAAATCTACACTTGGTGTTGTGTGAAATGACTAAGAACTAGAAATTATGTTCAACACAAGCCAAGAATAGTGTTGCTTATACTGAAATCTAATACAATGTTGTGTATAGAACTAACAAATCTTGGTTTAGCATATAACACAAGAAATAAAATAAATTAAAATTAATATATCTCATAAAATATCGAGGTGTTACATTCTACCCCCTTAAAATGAATTTCACCCTCGAATATTTTAGGGATATAAATGGTTTTCTACATGAATGTTTATTTCATGGAAACCCCATCATAAAAAAGGGATACTAAGACATCATTTTTAAAAAGGAAAGTTAGAAATGTAATGTTTACCCAAAGTAACTCATCACTGGGTTTCCACATAGAAGGACATAGGTGGTAAGTAAAAACATGGATATGGAGGATAACTCTAACCATCATGTTATGATTTATTGTGATATAAAATATGGTTTGGAGAAAGTTAGCTACCATAAGGCCATAAATCTGTGATGATTTAAAGGACCATCTAATTCATCAGATAAGAGGGTACTAGGATGTCATTTTTGGTTTTCAAGATCATTTCCCTAGAGTTGAAGTTTTTTTTAATAATGATAAATACTTACTAGATTTTGTTACAATATCACCATTTTTCGGGCCTTGAACAATTTACACTTCATCTCTTATTTAATGAAATTAATTAAAAAATTTCATTCTTGAAGTGTTAGCAGATCATGTGATAGAATGATAGGTCATTCCATTTTTATCTATCACAACAAGGTTAACACAAGTTATTAAATATACATAAGTCTGTCTATGGTGTTATTAATCGTATTTGGTTCCAAAAATGGACTTATACTTCATCTATCAAACCACTTAATAAAATAAAAATATTTTCTACTAACTAGGGACTTCCTGTAGGCTAGTGGTAGGTGATAAAGGCATGTCGCACTTCAGTTGTGGGTTCGATTCCTGCAGCCTTGTCCGACGCGATGGGTTGTCTCACTTCTTATTGGTTTTCCTTTTTCTAAAACTATAATATTATAACACTCTTAAAATAATATAAAAAATTTCTAGCCTTAAACAATACTATCTTATGTCCAACATAATCCATTACAACCTTTAGTCTTATCCAACATACTTCTGTCCAATCTCACAATACAATGAAAACTATTACCAGAAAGGTCATATAACAATCGTCTGAATATTATCATTTATCCCCCATATATCATAAGATATATCTTGTTGGTCACATTCCAAACATGTGAATACCTTAATAATGTATTCTCTTGAAACATGAATTAACTTAGTGAAAACATGAATGAAGTCAAAAGTTAACTATGTCCACATACCTAAATCCCCAAAAATTCTATATTATCAAACCATGATATCACTTTTTCCTTATACCAGTAACGAGCTCATTAATACTGTCAGACTTCTCATTATCTCATTATCCCTTAATTATGAGTATATCATGATCTTTCCACAAATATTTGAATAACCTTTCATATTTATCGGTATCATTCAACATATACTTTCAAATACTTGAGGAAAAACAACAGTGTAACAATCCTTATATATTTCTTTATTCCATAGTACCATTAAATTACTTATACACCATTACTCTTGATAAACATGGAATCATTCCACTACCTTCCTAAACCATTGACCGAGCTTCATCATTTTATTCCTCAACACTTCTTTCATTTCATATATCATTTTTAGTTTCTTCATCATCATCAACATAAATACTAGCCATATGAAAATACTGATTCTCTTCATGAGATTTTCCCTTATGGAATCAATTTTCATATTGCACGTACATTCCACATTTAAGGAATTTAACTGTTGTTTATGTCTTAGTAATACAATTATCCTTTTCCATTGTGTTAATGAAATATTTTTCATTATATTTACTGGATCTGTACCCTTATTTTCTACACCCAAAGCCTCTTATAGTTCCTTTGAAACCTTTTCCTTGATGTCTCTTCTGACATGATTTACATGAGGAAAATTGAACTTCCTTTCCTCTATGATCACCATGAAACTCCAAATTTATCTTATTAGCTGCTTCAGGAAACTCACAAATGTTTATATTATTAATCATATAATGTGACTGATAATAAGGCATAATAATGATGTTAATCCTTCCAACTCCCATTTTATTTGGTTTCGCATGAATAATATCATTCCATTTTCCATCATATTCTCCATTAACATGAATCCTCCAGTTTCCATCCATATTCTAAAACCCAAAAATAATAATCTAGGAGGAAAAAATCATACTTGGAAAACAACATATCACAAGCGAGTACTTTCAATCTATAACATCTTAGGTTGAATACTAGGTTATTCATGATCGTTACCATAACTCTCAGACCATAACCTATAGATATACTTAACCTTTTCTACATCCCTAGACATACATTAGAAATATCTCTAGGGATCTCAGAAAATATTTCACAACATAGCTTCCAAAGGTTGACTAAACCATCACTCTAATATAAATTGTAGTGGTATGGAATTATTTCTAATGAACTAGAATTGATACCTATAAAAACACTCATTAGGCGGATACACCCCATGGGCTGGACACACCACCATCCCCAGTGGAAGTCATTTCCTCATGAATCCCTTGGGTAGAGATCCATTATTCATCTAATGTCCACATGTGAGAGATCCCAAGGATTAGATTCATTCCAACCTCCTTTTCTCTGATACCAACTGTAGAGACCCAATCTTGAAGTACATGGACAATACATTTCTTTTATGGAATACTTAAATACATGACACAAATATATTCCCAAAGATTGTATTAGTTTAGTGTCTTTGGAAACATGGAACATAATATTCTAATCATGGTGAAAGATCTTCAACATCTACCATAAAGATCTTCCCCTTTTATTTTCCTACCTAAAACCTTTCTTTATATCCTAGGTAAAAAACATAAAAAGGTTGAGCACAAATTCTCAGTAAGGGTAAACATAGAGAACATAAAAAACCATAAATATTTTAACATAAAAACATGAACATAAATTTTAAACATCAAAATAATCAGTCATGAAATAAATCCTGGCTGAACATAAGACATGGATCATAAAATAACATTAACCATAATAGAATAGCATTGTAATAAAACATGTAATTGTGGAAAACTAATAAGAAAATAATACAATTTCCATTGTAGCAAAGGCATTGCTGCCAAGACCATCATAGTAGACAAAGTCCATTATTGAACTAAGTTTACTTTCCATTAAAGTCATCTCTATCTCATGAGATATAAATCTTCACCCAATGCATCAGAGGGAGATATAGGTCCCACCCATCTCATAATGAAATCATTCTTACATGTTCCATAAAAACACAACTCATTCATCATAGTATAACCCATGAAATAATTTTTTTTTCTAAAACATAATTTCATCATTACAATATCCATAAAAGATAAATTGGCTTCATAAAAATAATTCCATCATAAATATAATCAAATCAAAATAATAAATTTGATAAACCACTTAAACTTAGTTCTTGAGAAAAATATCATTTATTCTTCAAAAACATTTTATTTTCTCAAAATGCCACCCATTTTTAAAATAAAATAATTTAGTTGAAAATAAACATGAAATAGTGTAGAGGAAGATTATTATAAGTAAGACATCATGATACCATAAAAATCCATTCATGCCGTATAAGTTAAAAAATATTATCCTCGTACTTTTACCAAAAAAGTATAAAAGTACGTCATATAGTAAAGAAAAGAAGGATTCCTTCCATACCATATGGTAAAAGTCCCCAAAGGGTAAAAATGACATTAATAATACATGGAAGAATAATAAAAATTTTATGAAAACATTTTAAAAAAACATGGACATGGATAATAAATATATCCCCAGTAAATACTTATAAATAAACAATCTCAGATAAAAACGAGATTGGAAAAGGTTTCCCTTAACTTATGTATAATTTATTTTGTATGTGTATAAAACTCTTATATAGTGGGTTTAAACATATTATTAACTTTTAATAGAACCATAATAATATTTATGAATTCATATATGATTCACTTATGACTTTATATTAACCGTTCATTTTTCAATTCCAGGTTAAAGCACTATTTTGGGTAATTTATCATACGTGTTTGGAATTTTTATTCTTCATATGATTACATAGATCATGATTTACTTACTTATAGAATGTAAAACATTATTTATATCTCATATATATTCTATATATATATATATATCGATAAATGGAATGAAATACACCGTTCATGGAGACGGTAGGACATACGTACGCCTGAATGATGTTTTAGTTTCCTTATTAAATTGAATAGAAGTAAATAAATGGAATATATATATAGAGATAGTTATATTATTATTTCATATATTTCATTATTATTTATTATATATACTTTACAATCATTTTTGAATGGTTAACATGGAGAAAGAATCTCATCGCATTGTGGAGATGGTAAGCCGTACGTAAGCAAGAGCAACGACTTTGTTCCCATAGTTATTGAATGGTATAATATCTCAGAATTAGTATGACATTATAATAATAATATATAGCTATTATTTTTACCATTATACCCATCCAAGTAAGGTGGTGGTGAAAAATAGATTACACCACGACCTGGAGATGATAATCTATAAGTACACACGCGCATTGATTTCATTTTTCGTAGGATGGATTGAAGGTGAAACAGGGTTATTTCATACATATTATAACATATTAGTATATTATTGATACTTATGTTATTAAATTATAATGAAACTACTAAATAAGTGTAAGTATAAGAAGAAATAAATTTGAAAGAATCGGTAGAAGAGATTACCTCTTCCTCAACGTGCCTTCTTTAAATTCATTATTAGGGAACTAGAGTTGTATTTTGAGAAGAAAATAACCTCTATAATTTTACAATGGAATTTTATAAGATAAATGGGTAGGGGTTTTCTGATATTGAATGCTCAAAATGGAGTGAAGATGAGAGGGATGAGGTTCCCTTTTATAAAAGAGGATAGGGCCACTTTATGAAAGTTCCAAAATATTTATATATTTTAAATTAAATTTCGATTTAAAATGGTCCAAAACTTATTTATTTATAAGATAAGATGATTTTTATTAGAATACCAATTATACAATAATTTTTTTACTAGTTTGGAATATTTATTTATCCTTATCTTTTTGGTTTTACATTTATTTTACCCTTTTTAATCTTACTGTGATATTATGTTATTTACACTTTGTCGGTTAATGTAATTACCGTATCTTATCAAATGAACCAAAAAAAGTTATTTATGTTATATTTGGACTTATATTAACAATTTTTCGGAATCTTAGATTTTAAAAATTTTAATATCATTTAATAAACTATTTTATGTTTTTAGTTATGGATTATGTCAATTTTAAATACTATTCATACATGACTTTTTTAAAATTTTATAACAACCTTATTACGTCGAGGAATAGGAATTAACTCATCCCTAATATGTCAATGTAATCCATAAAATTTGGTTATGGCATTAAAAAATTCACATTAAACTTATTTTAATATTTATAAATTCATTTATTTGAACCATTCATTAATGAGGTAATCATTACATCATAATTGTGTCATAAATTAATATATTTATCTAATGTAAAAAAATTATAAATAAAATAACATAATATAGGAAATATTTTTATATTTCCAATGACTATTTATAGTAATAGATATTTGTTATATAACTATATATTAAAATTGATTTAGTAAAATATATATGTTTAGGTTATAATTATCTTTACTTTAAATTAATTCTTATAAATTGTCATTTTCACATCCATGTGAATCCATGGGGTCCCAAAATCTACCAAATTATGACCATGGTCAGAAGTATCTAATAAAATATGATTAAGTCATGTTTTAGGGTATTTTAATATTATTATAATATTATTTTTCACCCATATTTAAAAGATTTACCATTTAACCATGGTAAATAAAACAATTACTGATGTTACTATTCATAATGTCAAATAATATAAAGTAGCTATTTACAAAATATGAAACATATGATTCCAAATATGGAATCAATTTTTTGAAATTCAAAACATAAAAGTTTCAGAAATTAATATAAAATTAATCATGTTTTCGAAAAAAACTGGTTTTTGTTGAAAACAATGGAAAAGATTGAAAGGTTTTTACATTTTAGTACAATGTAAAATAAATGAAAATTACAAAAAAATATCTTAAAATACAAAAACATATAATATATATACTTTAAAACTATTCAATAATATATTTTAACCCTATAAAAGTTTCAATGGAAAAATTGTTTTCAATTAAAATTTTGCGTATTTTCACTATTCATAAAAATATGAAAGTTGTTAGAAAAATATAAAAAAATTATCCAAAGTAAATTTTTATTTCCCACTTCCAAATAAAAATTTTTAATTCTAAAATATAAATTATAAAATTGTCAAAAAAATATATTTAAAATGGGCATGCCATTAAAAGGCTGTAAAACTGCATTTTTTTAAATACTTATTTTATCCGAAAAAAATGATTTTGTTATCATATCATGTGTAAGATGAATGATAATGTTATATAAAATTCAAAATGTGGTTAATACTATTCATAAAGGCTAGTTTATATAATATTTTAATAATATATCATTGTTTAGTGAAACCTTGTATTGCGTACCACACAAGCTATCAAGGAAGGTCGCTCTTCGTGTAACGCAAGCCAAGTCAGTGTTACATGTATTGAAAGCTTCCTTTAGTGTTGTTTATAACATAATAAAAACATAGTTAATTTATATATTAATCAATATATATACTCATTGTTGCATGAAATGAATAAGAACTGAAAATTGTGTGCAACACAAGCCAATAATAGTGTTGCGTATACTACAAGATAATACGGTGATGCATATAGAATAAGAAAATATTGGTGTAGCGTACAACACAAGAAATCAAATAAATTAAAAAGAATATATCTCATAAAATCTCAGGGTGTTACAGTTATCATTGATTCTATAGCATATTCGGAGTATATAGTAGTTATTGATCATCCACGGAATCCATTTGGATATGAAAAATTGTCTCAAACCATGATGTGGTACCTATAAATAAAGAACCTATCACAATTTATTATGATAATACTGTAGTGGTGGATCGTGAAAAAGAGCCAACGTCACACTAACCAAAAATGAATATACTACAAAAGTATCACCTCTTGTGGGATTCTTATAAAAGGGATTATATTGTAGGAAGTCGAGAACCCATGGAAGTGTACATGATGGGCCCAATGACTAAATTCCAATCTCAAAAGAAGCGTGAGTATTGTGTGAGAGAAAGCAGACTAAAGTTTGTTAGAATTTAGCTCTACTAAAGGTGGGAGTCTATTGGATTTGTTGACCTAGAACCATATTCTACGTACTTTATGATATCCCATGTTCATAATTTAAAATATTAATAATATATTTATCACATCATTACTATTATTATATGTAACATAATATGTGATAATGTCATAAGAGTAGATATATCAGTAAAAGGTCAGAACACTTCCCCTCTTTGATGAGAACCGAGAAGTGATACGTCACTTTTGTTATGTATATGTTCTATATAATAATGATATTATTTGAGGGACACAAATGATACAGGCTATTAGGGGTGGAGACTCATGGGACATTAATCCACCTTCTCATGGTATACCCCCTTAGTAATATCTAGAATAGGATATTATGAGTATGAGACCTGCTAGTTAGAAATCCATATTTATAATTGCCATTGAATGTTCCTATCTGTGGACATGTGTATTGATCCATAGAATTTAAGATTTTTTCTAATTATTATTCTGAGTTTCATAATTTTATATATTTATTAAAACCATGATAACTTATGTTTATGGTGAGGTAGGATATGTCGGGTGCGTCACAAGTAATATTTCATTAATGAACAATTTGAGAGAGGATTTTTCCTTTTTTTTATTTAACGAATTTTTATATCTCAACTACATTGGTGGAAATAACATAGTGTAAATAAATCCATGTCCATCGTGTTCAATAGGTATGTTCGATTTCTGAAAATTCAAAGAAAGTTGCATTGAGAACATAGGTTGATGGCACCAGTGTGGAACCTTCTTTATTAGAGATATAGTGATAAAGGTATTATATTAAATAGTGAGAATCTGTATGATGTATTATTTCCATAAAACATTAACGTATTTCTCTATGGGTTCCTTGGAATATTTTTAAACACTATCCTTGGACTTTAGAATTCTTCCCCTAATGCCATTGAAAAAAGTCATAGAGGGTAACACATTAAATGTATCTATAATCTCAATTAAATAATATATAATTATTTACAATTTGATAATTTTAATAAATATTATTCCCATGAATGGTTAAATAATTATTCATGTTTTATTGATCACATATATTTCATCACCAGTTATTAAAGAGAATATTATTTGAGTGGAATATTTAATATATATTTATTTTCTATTTAGTAAATATAATATTTATTTATTTATTTCCAAATACTGTAGTTATATTAATTTAATAAATAAAAAGACAAAATTAAATATTTGATAAATATTGTGGAGGAATTGTAGACTGAGTTTAATTGACCACTTAGAAATAATATATATTGAATATCATTTAAAATATAATATATAATTTTAATTAATGAGTTTAGAATATATTGTTAAATAATATTAATATTATAATTATTATTGAAATGGTGTTCCATGGGGATTAAATAAATAATAAGGGGTACTTGTAAAATTATTTATTTCTAACCCTAGTGGTATATAAACTGAATTATATTATTTTTCAAGAGAACTAACTCATTTGTGTTGAGAACAATGATAGATGGTGAAAATACTCTCATGCCCTAGAGAGATCCTTCTCTAAAAATTCTCCCAAAAATGGGGAGCAGTCTTCCTCCACCTCCAACTATTGAGTCTATAGAGATCAAGGAGAATTATTTGGAAGAGATTCTCATAGTTTCCAAAAGAGAACGTCACAAGCATTAACATCTAGCATGCTAGCACCCATAGACTCATATGGAAATGTTTAGAGATTTATAGAATATGTATGGATCACTACTAGAAAGAATATTCTCTTGGATTATAAAATGAAATGATAGTAAAACAAATATTTCGTTTCATATCCATCAGTGAAGAAAGAATTCATAAAAATGAAATTCATTAATTGATTTAATTAATTATAAATAACATGTGATGATCCTGTGCTGGGTTCCAACATTCTATCCCTTTTCTATATTATTAGATTCAATTCCATTTATTATAACATCCATCATCATGTAAATCTTGGATTGATCATTGATCAGGAAAAAAAAATGTTGGTAATGACCCATCACATTCTTCTGCTACAATCGAAACATTTAGGAATTAATGGAATGAATAATAATTACTTGAAATGATGGTTTTGTGAATAATATCCATTCATAATATATTTCCATTATGAATTAAATATTCCATGTGATCTAATTTATTTACTCTTTAAGATGTGTTGTTAGGAGGATGCTATGGGATAATACTATTTGAATTAAATTTGGAAAGCTATATTTTCTGTTATTTATAATAATACTAGTTTTTTTTTTATTTTCAATATGCAAACATGCATGTGGTTTGAAAATAAAAAATTTCCTCTTAGAGTGTTTCCTTTCAGAGAAACCAGAAATCATATAAAATTCATTGCGATAAAGGTAGGTGATTTTGTGAATTGAAATCCGAGGAGATGTTGATTTTCATTTATACTATATGAAAATAATTATAGGATTTGGAGAAGAGATAGATGGCTTAACTATTTTCAAAAAATAGATAAGATGATCTCCTGATTGGATTGATCCAAAAAATTTAGAGATTGAAGATAGATATGACCTTTTACTTAATGTATTAAATAAAATTCTTATTGCTTTTTAAATGGGAAACATCTCTTATTTCAAGAAGAATAATATCAAATATGGGATGGATTTTGAGGATATGAGAATGATAAAAATCAAAGCTGGTGAAATTCATGAATCATGTAAATCTTATGATGAATAAGAAGAAGAATAAAATAGAATAATTTCCATCCAATTAAGGAAATTTTATTAGGGAATTTTTAATGTTAATGGAAAACTACCCCCATAATGTTACAATTGTAATTAAATTTGTAAAGTTTTCATAAATTATCCTATTAAAAACTGTGTCTAACCTATATTAGATGAATAGAAAAATTATAATTGGAAATCGGGTATAATCTCATAAGATTCAACCATATTTGGAAAAATCAAGAAGATTCTATTTAAGATTAAAACAATAAGCTATGTAAGAAATTAAAAATTAGATGACTTCACGTTGTATAGAAAATTACAAGATCAAAATAATTTTATGGCTCATATGGATAAAGTGTTTGATGTCTCTAGTAGTGAAGATGATGAATGTGAAAAAACAGAGTTAGAGAACATATTGAAAAATGAGTTTGATTCATATCTTGAGAAAAAAATGATGATAAAAAAGAGAAAAATACTGATATTGAAAGAAGTGAAGAATATGAGAATAAAGAGGATGTTTATATAAAAGATATAAAGGGATACAAAATTAATGTAGTTTTAATGGGGAATATTGTAATAGGATTTAAAGAAATTATTTATCTCAAAGAATAAAAAATATAAAATAATGAATTAAAATTACTTGCATCTCATAATAATTTGAAGAAGTTCTAAGAATATTTAAAATAGGCTATTGAGGTGAGGGAATATACCTCAAAGGATATTAAAAGGATATATTTTAAGAATAAGGTTAATTCTTATCTCTATGAATTTAAAAATAAATATGTTATATCTACTGATATTTTTCCTAAAATAAATTATAGACCAGTTTGAAGCGTGAATGCTAGTAATAAATACTATTCTAATTCAATGGATGAAATAGATTTTTTTATGAAGGCCTTTTCCCCTTGAGAAGAGATAATCATAGTAATATGGGAAAATTTTATGTAGAATAGTAATCTAGGAAAATTTGATGCAAAAGTTGAGGAAGAAATTTTAATGGGTTGACAATCTAATGGTAGTCACTATAGATATTGGGAAAAAATATAAAGAATATAGGTAACTATAGTGATGCCAAAATTATTGAAAAGTAGAAATAATAAATATGATATATTATTTGATTAAGATTTATTGGATTTATTATAAAACGGTATACATATGATAAAGCTGAAGAATGATAAATTTGTTGAGAAATGTCCAATCAATGTTGACATTGATATTATGAAAACTAGTGATGAAGATTAAGCTACTATAAATAATAGAAAACTATAAAAAAATTGAAGATACATATTGAAACTAAAAATATCATTGGAAATCAACACGCTCTAGTTTGAACCTGAAGAATATTGAGAGCTGAATATCAAACTACACTTATTTCACAAATTGAACCTCATATAGTGGCAACGGCAGTTGATCATGAGGATTGGATACAATCTATGAATTAAGAACATGACCTAGTGGAGAAGAAATCCACATGGGATATTTTACTGAGACATAAAAAAAAATATTACAGGAACTAAGTGGATTTTCAGATTTATAGTGAATGAGAAAGGTGAGATATCAAGGAACAAAGCTCGGCTGGTGTGAAAAGGGTATTCTCAAATGAAAGGCATTGACCTTGAATAAAAATTTTCTCTAGTGGAAAGAATTAATACTGTTAGATTTTATTGTATGTGAAAGCACATAGACACTAAAAATTTTATCAATTGGATTTCAAATATGGCTTTTTAAATAGTGATCTTAAGGAAGAAGTCTACATTGAGTACCCTGATAGTCTTGTCCCAGAAACTGATGGCATAATGATATACAGATTGAGGAATGCTTTTTATTGTTTGAAACAAACCCCCAAATCCTAGTTGTATAAATTTTATTCTTATTCAAGGGATATAATGTTTATGAATGTTAATTTTCATAGTAACGTTTATTTGAGGGAGATGTCCAAAGGTAATCTCACGGTCATTATGCGTATAGATTTCATCATAATTTTTGTTGAAAAGGATTGTATCTGTGAATAAATTTTTCATTATATTAAAATGAATTTTTAGTTTTTTATACTTGGTTATATGATATAATTTATAGGATTTTAGATCGAGCAGAAAACAAATTACGCATTTCTATCTCAAGAAATGTATGCAAATGAATTATTGGAATTTTTGAAATAGAAAATGAAAATAATTTTCAACTCCCATTTCAGTTAGATTAAAATTGTGCAAGTTTGATGTTGTAAGTATTTTTAACTTGAAATAATTAATAGGATTCATTATATGTATACTTTATTTAATAGCATCAAGTCCAAATATAACTTATGTGATTAATCTATGTGCCAGATTTCCTAGTGACCCTAAATAGTCTCACTTTTTTATTTCTATGAAAATTTTGGGGTACATGAAAGGAACTATACACTATGGGATCATATACAAAAATAATGCATATTTGAGACTATTAGTATTTACGGATTTTGAATGGAAAGGTGATTTTATAGACATAAGATCAATCTTAGGTGGAACATTATATCTGAGAGAGGTTTGTGTCATATTTTATAGCAAGAAAAAGAATTATGTAACATTTATCCTGATTGAGGAAAAATATATAGTATCTATACATGCATATACATAAGTAATTTGGATGCATTTTTAGTTATCATATTTGAAGATTGGGATAGTGAGACCACTAAAAATTTTATTTTATAATCACACTGTTATATGGTTTTATAAAAACCCAATACATTATTTTGGTTCTAATAATATTAACAGAAAATATGATTTTATCAATTAAAATGTGTAAGGTTAATATATCAATCTATAATACATTTATAAAAAAATATTAGTTTGTAGATATTTTATCTAATTATATTCCAAGAGAGTTTCTTTTGGAATTAACACTGAAACCTTACATTCATTGGCCACCTCTCACATGAAAACTACAAAGAGGTATCTCTTTATTCCATATTATTTTACGTTTTATGAACTATGAATTAGGGAATATAATTATAAAAATTTCACATCATGGTGGTTATTCAATTCCATGATGCAGAAATTGAGTATATCTATTGAGGGGAAGCTTACAAGTGTTTTGAGTGTGTATATGTTCTTGTATTTCACGTATTTTTAACCCATCATATTAAATTTTCTAATCTATATTTCACTTTCATGGTAATTTAATGGAAATCTTAGATATCCTTGGTTATATATCACTTATTTTCTACATCGGGTAATCCCATGTAGACTTAGAGGTTATTAACTAAAGGCTCTTTTCCAAGTATCATGTGATATCATCCCTTATTTTTTAGAAAAATAAGATATGATATTTTTTAGAAGAAAAATGAGATGAGAATACCCCTATATACCCTTTTCATTTGAGGTCCAATAAGGGGGAGAAAGGTTGACACTAACATATTGAATATTATTATGTGAATGGATATTTATAACAGAATAAAAAGTGTCAATTGTTGAACATAATTATTTTATTTATTTTTAATGATTTATTCAATATATGTTTGTGAAGTGGTGATGTGAGGAGAATTATAATATATTCATTTGATGGAATTTTATTTCATGATTAATGAATTATCCATGTATAAATGTGATAATTATTGAACCAAACTTAAAGAAAAATACATGAAAAAGTAACACCATGAGTATTCACATTTTTTAAACAATTATAATGGGAGATAAGGTCATGAAAGTATTTATTTTCATAATGAAATGAAGACCATGAAAAATACAAATTTTTCATGAATAATATTTGAATTCATGGAATCATTATAGTTTGGAAAATTTTATGAAAATTTTATTGGAAATCTGTGTCCTTTTTACAATATTTCAATATACCTCAACCCAAATAAGTGGATGAATAGATGAGATGGACTCCAACTCAACCCCACATTGTTGGATGAGGACATCAACCACAAAGCGGAGCTATCTTGTAGGCCCACATGGTGGTAGAGATCGAGTGGGATTATTAAAGGAAGAATGAGCATGCATCATGTGTGTGCGAAGAAAAACTAGGCCACACTAAAGGGGAGAAAATGTAGAGATGCAAAATGGTTGGGAGTATATCCCTTACTAACTTCTAGATAGGTAAATAGAGTAATTTCATTATAAATAAGTGGCTATAATATGTAGGAAATTAATGTAGGATATGATCCTTTATGGGAAATACTCAATCTTTTAAATGATATCAAAACTAATTCCACATGATTTATTTAGTTAATATAATCTTTCTGATTATAGACGTGGTTATCTTTAAGCATTAAATGATGAAGGATTCTGTGGATAGAGGGTTTTCAGGCTGATAAACAATATATGATCAAACTCAAACTGTATGCGAGATCAAACTCAAATCAAAGGGAGTTTTAAATGTTTCTATGTTTTAATTTTTTTGATGCATAAAAATTATTTGTGAATTTGATTTTTTAAATGAACATAATGGGGAATAGATTTCCAGTACATGATAAACCATCTATAAGAAGTTGTTTCATTGTGATGGAAGATGATATTTCAAGGAGGCTAATTTAAGGTAATTCTATTAAAACCATGTCTTGAAAGTTATGTTTTTATTATGATGATAAAAAACTAATTTTTGGAATTTTACTACGTTAACATGAATACAGTTCACAGATTAAAAATTCTATACGATTGAGTTTTCCTATAGATTAACCACAAATAAAATCAAATGATTTTCAAGAATGTAATATAAGTTCACAAATGAAAACTCTATGTGAGGTAGATTTTATTTTATACTCTGTGAAAATAAATTTATATAATATAATATGGACCAATACATTTAGTGAAATAGACATAAAAATACAATAAGTGTTGGATTTACTATTTGTGGGGAGAGGAGATGTATTTTTCAGTACCACAAATAGATTAATGGTGTGTCAGATGTTTCTGAATAATACATCCTTAACCAATTTTTAACTATCATTTCGATTCATATAAATACTAGGTTATTTATTCAATTCAATTAGATTTATAAATATCATAGAAGAGATATTTTTGAGAAAAATAATTCATCACTCCAAGTGTAGGTTCATCTTTTTAGAGAGGAATTATTTGGAGAATCTTCCATCCATTGAGAAGCATTGTCCTCTATAAAGAAGAAGAATTCTATGAAATATGTTGTTAAATACATTTATATTAGTTTACGAACTAGTATATATCTAATCTAACCGTACAAAATATGATAAATTTTCTATTTCATGATTATTTAATGTACTTAATAAAAAATAGTATATTATATGGGAATCACACATTTGATAATTCAAGAGTTTCCACATTTTTGGGGAATAAAAAGTATAGTGATGTTCCTCAACGAGTAAGAATATGATATTTTTTTTATATTTAAGGTCCAAATAATTATATTCATCATATATTTTAGAAGAAACCAACAATCATAAGTTATCTTTCTTATGTTGTTTGCAGACAATTTGAAACAAGAAGTGTTAAAATGTTGTTTGATTATGAATCTTCCAAGCATAGTGTGACTCTATGGTTGTGAAAAAATGTATATAGTAAATTATTTTGATAATAGTTCTAAATATGTGATTGGTGCATCTATCCAATCACAACAAGGAATAGTTTCACATCATAAACGTACCCAGAAAAAATATTATGTTCATATGGTATTTTCATTTACCTCATTCAGGAGATATTGAGAAATCATATGAGTGGATCAGATCAGAATAGGTCAAAAATAGTTAATTTCAAAAGCGATATAATCTGTAAAAATCACCACCAAATCACTCCCCAACTTAGTGGTAAAACACCTCCTTGGTAACATTAGTGTTTTTAGGATATCACATATTTTTATCTCGATTTTATAAACACTAATCAGGGATAACATCATTTGATAGGAATATAAAACAAGGTTTAAAATCATATTCACTAGTAGGTGAATTTATTTTCAAGAAAGTAAAAATATTAAAATAGTATTCCATAAAACGTTTTTTCAAATCATTAAAAATTTTGGTGAGGAAAATAGATAAGTTTTCTTTGAATTACTACACAAGAATTATTTGTACATTTATGATTTTATTGATATCAAGAAAGAAGAAAATAATTTATGTGATGATGGTTTTGGAATTTTACTAATTATACCCTAAAAATATGGAATTAGGTCTAGGTTGGAAATGATTGACATGGGTATAAGGTAAGTGTTATATCCTTCAAAGGGTGAAAGGTGAACTTTTTTCCTTTAGTAGCTTACACTCTATCCACATTTGAAAAAAATATTTTGAAATATCTTTAATGTTGTAAAAGTTTAATATGGAAATTAATAAACAACAATTAATATAATATAAATGAATAATATAAATTATATGGTCTAAAATCTCACAAACATCATTTTTAAGTAAGATTTAATTCTTATTTGTTTACATTCCATTCTATGTAAAAATGTCTGACATACATTCACTGTAATTTTCATCCTTTTCAAATCCATGCACTATAAAGTTATATAAATCTAAAATCTTCCAATATTATGTAAGGAAATTTCTTTCATATTATGTTAAATACAAATGTTTTTTTTTCACAATCATTCTTTGATATAATGGTCCACGAGATTGTTCACTTGGTTAAAGAGACTCACCTATGTGGTCCTATAAATTAAAAATAGGTGTCCCCCACTAAATAGTATATGAAGGCTTTGAATGAGAATATCAGGAATCAAAGTTATCCATAAGGTTGTATTATAGTGTGAAATATTATTGAGAAACCAGCTTAACTTTTTATGGATTATCTCCCAGATGTTGACAACTTTGGTATCCTAAAATCTCATCATAGTGGATAAATTAAGGGAAAATGATTTATCGAATGGTGCTTATTACAATTACCATTCTATTACATGGGAATCCTTAACTTTACATTTGATATAATATTTTAGAGGATTCACCATAAAATGAATACAAAAAATAAATTCTTAAAAATTTAAAATCATTGTGGTTGGAATAATGGATATCAAATAAATAAAAATTATAATTTATAGGATGGTTCTGAGTTCATATTTATATGAGGTTATCTGAAAATTTAAATCCAATTGGGGAATTGATTTGAAGTATTAATAGTGGAAAATTTAAATATATTATCTTTCATTGCTTATGTAATTAATATATATACATTTTACATAATAGAATAAAATTAAAAAAGTTCAATGAAAAATAGTGGTGTTATTTTTATTGTAGAAGCGATGCACGCATCTTGTTCCATGGAAAAAACATGATTTTTGTGAATACATGAAACTTAATAATCATCGAAAAAATATATGATTTGTATTTTACACAGTTTCAAGTGTTTATTTTCTATTGAAAATGGGTTGACAACATGAGCTCGGTTAAAGTAAATGAATTGGGATTTTTGAAGGTGAATTTCAGAGTGGAAGGGTGTACGGGTGTCCCATTCATAATGGAATAATGGGTGAATGTATTTTATGTCCCAAATCTAGAAAACATGGATTGTTCAATTGTTGTATTTGTGATTAAAATAATATAAGTTTCAGAAAAAAATCAATTGTGGTTGACCAAGTCTTTTTGTTATCATAATAATTTTATGGTAATCCCAATACAAACAATTTGTTATAAATTAGAGGGGTACATAAGTATGTAATTTGGATACTTGATAAAAGACCCAAATCCATGAAACCATAATGGAATAAAATAGAGTTCAATGATAATTTTATTTTTAATATATTATTAATTTTACTCAAACTATAATTTATTCTATACTATAATTTAATATTATAAATTATATGTTTGAATTCTCACTAATATAATGAATTATCCATAGACTGATGTTACCAATCCAATCGATTGTCACACTATTGATTCTAAAAATGAAGAATTATTAAGGGAAAAACAACATGTTAATGAATAAACAAGAGTTGCATAGCATCACCATGTTAACTAATGTTATCAAGGAAAAAAGAAATGTATAAAATTTGTGGTTAGATGGATTCAACCCATCTAACCTTTTGAACACATAAAGTTAATGTTCATTAGTTACATTAGGGCCGCAAGATAAATTCATGTTCCAATAGAGATGGATACATGGAACAATGTCAATCCTATATTGAAGAAATATATCTGCGAAGATATTAGGGTATAATTATTATATAGTTTCTCAATTATACCAAAATATTTTATAATTAGGCATTGATTTACTTTCATTATCTCTTGTATAATTCGTTTATATTAAATTATTATCATAATAAATTCGTATTAATGTCTAATATAAAAGATATTATATCCTATTAGATACTCCTAAAAAAGAAGCATCTTAAGGTTTATTTGGTGAAAATAAACCCCAAACCACCTGAAACATATGTAGCCAATATAAACCAAGATACATGGATATTTCTCATTAATATCCATGATGAGGAACCATTTTAGATTCATTATTTTCAATAATATTTTATGTGGATTTATTTATTTTATAGACATTGATTAAAAAAAATTAAAAAATTAAGTTATTGATGTAAATAAACATTGTGTATAAAAAACAATGGAATACTACCATAAATAAAGGATATGGAATGATTCACATGAAAAGAAAATGGTATGAATTTTAAATCTATAGTTAAAGGGTTTTTTATATGAAGAAATATATGATTTTTTAGATGTAGGTTGATGAATCAAAATCCAAAGACACATCCATCCCATGTTAGGTTATATGAAAGGAGTCTCATGTGAATAATTATTGAAATGTTTAGATAAAAACACATATGAAGTGTGTAAATATTGTCTATGTATGGCATGATATTATATTTTTACGATTTATAATAGTATTATATAAAAATATCTATTTATGTTTTATTTTTTTGTATAGTTTAGGCATAATAATGGTCATTGACTATAGTAAAAGAAAAAATACTTTCTATACCTATTAAGTGGATAGAAAAATATGGATAAGTTATAGGAGTTGGTTTTGAAGTGTCACCAATTGAAATTTTTGAGAAGGAAAAGTTTCATGGGGATGTATATGAGATGATTAAAGGAATACAAGCATATATAAATACTTTAAAATAGGTAATTTTTTATTTGGTTTGGAATATCAGTATATGTGAATGGGTCAAAGAAAACCAATATAGAACAATGACCAACACACTATGAACCACATGACTTCACTAGTTTAGAGGAAATCCATTCCCCACAACCTCCTACCATTATTGAAGTATTAAATTTTCTCATAACTATTTTTAAAAAATGTGGATAAAACAACCACCAATAATTTAATATTATTAAATTCAATAGTGTGAAATGGTGTGTGATTTATATTTATCATCATCCACCAAACACCTTATTTTTTGAGGTACAATGTAAAATATCCATGCATGCATGGTATGTAATAAAAAAATCCCAAAATATCACATGGGAGTTGGGATTAAAGAAACCCAAAAGTTGAACACTGAGTTGTTTGTTCCTCTTGATGCTCTGGATTTCACCATAGTCAAAGATTCCATTAGAATGTTTTTATCATGGTTTCTTAATCTTATAATGTCAAATTGAGATATATGTGGTATGTATTTTACAATAATTTTCAAATAAAAATCCATTAATAATTTATGAAATAGAACATAAATGTTGTATGGTATTATTGATCGAAAGAACATTGGGAAATGGAATACTAGACCCTGAAAATCTTGTAGATCAACCATGAAATCAGAAGGACCATATGAGAGTACCTCCACCACACCAATTACTCTATCATTTATTTTATCATTGAATTTTCATTTTTATTAAACATTAAAATATAGAAATATTTCCATCATTGAATATGAAAAAGAAATGTTTCTAGAGTACATTACATATGTGATTTGTCTCAAGAGTGTAAATGTAATTATCATGTTTGAAGGTCAAGGAGTCTCAATTATGAATTCATACATGAGGTATAGTTTCATATTAATTATTTTTTATAAGTTATCTAATATATTCAATAAAATTAATAAATATTAATATTTTCTAAATGAATATATATTATTACTATATAAATAGAATTCCATGGGGATAAAAATTTTGACACATTAATCCCACTATCATTTCTATGCTAGAATTTAATGTGAACATGAAAATAATTGAAAAAAATGTTTTAACTAAGAACGTCATTTAAAAAATATGATATAATCTTCTTTATTTCTATAACAAATTTGTAAAAAATATACATTGTAATCATATAATATTTTTTTATTTTTTTCCTTCTTTATTTTTGTTTTTTTTTGGAGCTCTAGATGCTCATCATAATCAAATTGTATTGCCTAAATATTTATTATTTTAATCAAAAGAATTTATTTTCCAAAAATATACCACACAAGATGTCTATAGGAAATTTTTAATGTACTAAAATTAACATTATATAGATACAGTTCAAATTGTACATTTTATTTAATTTTTTAAATTAAACTTTTTTATAATAGGTTGATCTATAACCATCATCTAAATCATGATATGAGGCCAGTAATTATGCACAATAAGTAAATTAATTTATTCAAATGGATATAGAATAAGATATTTATAGTAATATATACCTATCAAAACATATTTCAAAATAATTTACTTATTTTGGTCAATGTTTCTATAGTTTTGGAAACAAAATAAGGGAAATGATATTTGATAATTACTTTGTAATCTTACAAAATATATCATATACCATCAATAAAATAATATCCCAAAATATGTATTTTTGAATGTAATTACAATTTAATTTAAAATATTACTTAATAGTTTATTTATCAATATTTTCTAAGTACTACCAGGACTTCCAATAGTGTACGTACACAAAATAATAAATATAATTGTATAGAGATGTTTGGTCTGAGTATGTGATGTCAAAATGTTTACCGATATCATGTTGAGGTGTTACTTATTATTTGTGTGATCTAGTATAGACAATGACCTTATATACACATTTGTGATGTAAATTATTAGTATCATAATGTTCAGATATTATTTTTATTAAACTAAATTAATGTAGGATTGGAGATTTTTTTGTTATATTTTTATTCTAATATTAGATTTTCATTTTAAATCAAACAACTTTTTTGAATTGATCCACCTCTCATTCCAACAGAACTTGTACCCCCAATAAATACTTTCTACCCCTCTAGAGTGAGGCTACAATGCTGATGACCATCCACTGCATATTGTTCCTTTTTTTGAGGAAAAGAGTATGAAAATTTTTATTGATGGTGTGGTACCTTTATTATCTCATTGTGGTAAACTATTTAAGGACCTCTCCCAGAAAAAACAGCAATCAAATACTATTTTTTTATTGGGGGATATGACCATGATTATTATGAAAGGAGGATCTAGGAGCATCAATAAATGTATCTCGATAACATGACACAAATTTATGGAAAAGCATTCTAGAATATTTCAAATATTTAAATACTCCTTATTCATTTATGGATACAATCCATATTCAATTGATAATTTTAGATATATTTACTAAACCTTCATCTCATGTGATTAATTTAATACTTCTATTATTACTATAAATTTTAAATACTAATAAGGGGTATATTCCCACTCACTAAATAACTATTCATTTAATTTAAAATTTTAATTAATTTACTTCTTCTGGGTGTTCGTATGAGTTTATAGAAGCTCTAACAACTTTTAGTGATGACCCTAAAAATAAGGAAAGATTTGATCCATTTCTCAAGGATACGTATCATTGTGGTTTCAACTTTGATATTAGGGAGAGGGAAATGGGTCAAGGATCCTTCTAACCACAAATATGGAGATATATTACCATATTATGGGATGAATTTCTTCCCTGTAATGGAAATGGTGTGCTCTTTATAGTTTTTTTCTTTATTTAAAGTACGTTTTGTGCCTTTTGTTTCTTGGTTTTTAGTACTATATTCAATATGGTGTTCCCCTATATCCAATCATTGTAGGTTGATAAGGATGAAGATTTATAAAAGAACTCCCCATACACAAAAAAAGAATTATTTTCAATGATTACATTCCTATAATAACCCATTCTTAACGTACATATAAATTTCCTCACTTTTCGGAATACTTAAAAGATAATAAAAATATACACCCAATGATTGCATTAGTTTAGTGTATTTGGAAACAAGTAAACATAAACACTTGTACATAATCGATCTATGTTGCCTCCCAAAAGGTTCATCATGACTATCACCCTTCCTAGACACATCACACTTAATATATATTTAAAGACCCCAAAATTCTGTATAATTTTTTAATTATATATAATTATTACAAGTTTACTAAAATTGACGGCACGCGATTCCAAGGCCAGGTGAGCCAGAAACGAAATTTTGATCATTTTTAAGGTATGTTCAGTAAATGTGTAGGCATGAATTTATAACTTTTGAACCGTTTCTTGGATTAAAAATCTAAGGACACCATTGGACTCATGATGTTGTGACCATCTTAAGGGAATTTTAACTTTGTTTGGAAAAATTTGAAAAGAAAAGTTAATTTTTTCAGACTTTCGGGAAAAAATAATAAAATATATAAAGATATTATTTTATTATTTTTGAAATAGTTTAGCAAAGAATGGTGGGACCACAGTGTAACGTTGGGAAATAAATATCAGTTATTTAATGACTTGAACCTCTCATTGTGTAACTACAACACTTCTGTTTTATTAGGTTCGTTAACTAGGATTCATTAATGAACCATAATAATGAACTAATGTGGAAGATTATTTCTTTTATTTAATGAAATCATTCGTGTGGGTTTTTGGAACCTATGGGAGAACTCTTGAAAAAGTGATGGCTATGTATTCCTCCAATTAAGAATGGAGTTTTGATGATTCCCTTTGAGGAATTGATCCATAGGTCGATGGACAATGAACGACAATGCACACAGACCTTCTTCTTCATCCGCAAGTGAACCCAATGTGTTCAAGTAATGGGGTTTAAATTTTTTATGCTTTTAAATTTTATTTATCTTTCCGTTATTGACTAATACGAATAACGCAGTTCAACCAACTTACAGGTTGATCCGTGACTCATTCATTTTTACGGGTGGTTGTCACAAGGATTCATTTTGGGGTTTTATTAAATATTATGATAATTATTGTTTCACCCACATGTTATATGATTATTGTTTCACCCACATGTTATAAAACTAATTCAGAGGGTGAGGGTTAAACCCAACAAAACCCAAACCCTCCACTGAGATTTTTCTTGATGCATTCTTCGTTGGAGAATGTTGAACTTGGCGAAAATGCAAAACTGAAGACCACTTTGAAAAGGTGGCATCCCAGGAGGGAAGTAGGCTAGATGGGAATAGAATCAGACCACAAGAGCTTCATTAGTGGCCTGTGTAAGTTCCACCAGCACAGTGGCACTAGAGACAAATTCTTGCCGATCATGAGATGATGACGGTGCCTGAAGGTGCCGCAGCGGACAAGGGCGACTGGCCTTTGCCTGCCGCGTTGACGGTGGGCAGTGCACCGCGGACGAAGTGACATGGCTCCGAGCTATAGAGGTGGGAGGACCCAATCCCATGGGTACCACCATTCAATGTTTCATTCATATCAGTCAATAAAAGCAGCGCTAGCTTGGCACTGCTTTTTGAAGGCCAGATGGACAGAAGTCCATTCGGTGGGGAGCTGGGACTGCGCCCAGCAGGCAGCCGTGCCGAGCCGGCGTATCAGACCGAGTTCAGCTGGTCTGGGGCCAGAGGGCTGGGTCAGCCTAGCTCAAACCTGGGTCGGCCCGAGTTAGACCTGGGTTGGACCAGGTTCGGTTCGACCAAGACCGGGTCGGGTCAGGTCGGCCTGACCGGTTCGGACCGGACGATGACCCAATTTTACCCAATTATGCTTAAAGGGCCATATATTCTAAACTGAATGTCCGTTTTTTAACCATATAGGGAATTGGAACCCTTAGGACTAGGATTTAATTCTGAAAAACCCCACTACGGTTTTAGATAATGTTTGAGTGCATTCGGGTTGGATTGGACTCGAATCCAACCGGGCCCTCGGCACTAAAATGCCTATAACATATATACCAGGTGTCCGATTGACGCACCATATGTCTCATTCGAAGCCTTACGACATGATGATACTTTTTGTTACATCTATGTGGGACTTATTAGTGGTTTAAATACAACTGATGGAATTTGAATCGGATCCTATGGAAATAAAGCGTGCTTAGTGCGGGAATACAGTGGTTGGCTATGACGTGAAGAAAGAACATCAATCCACTGTGGGTCAGCACCGAGCGATCATATGAGTGGGTAAAAACCTATAGATCCTATAAGTGGGTTAGAAATTAGTGATCCTCAATGGGTCAGCACCTAGAAATCTCTTGTGGGTCATCACCTAGCGATCCTCTATGGGTCAGCACCGAGTGATCCTCTGAGTGGGTCAACAAACAGTGATCTGTTGAGTGGGTAGCACCTCGAAATCCTCATTCGTTCAACACCTAGTGATCCTTAGTGGGTTAGCACCTAGATATCCTCTCTAGTTCAGCACCTAGAAAACCCTTGTGGGTCAGTACCTAGTGTTCTTTTGTGGTCTGAAAGCTAAAGAAACTCAACAGAATAATATGATCTATAATTATGACTAAACATATTTATTCATGTACCTTAAGTTTTATAATTGGTATGAGCTCTATTTTACTTATGCTTTTTGATTGAGTTCGTGCATTGTGTTTTATCCTTGGTTTAATTTTGGGAGACCTTTGGGGGTATTGGGGTCCCTACTGAGTATTGTTTTGCTCACCCCTTCACAGGCTTTGCTCACAACTTGTTGTGTCTTGTGCCAACGACGGACAACTATGACCGAGATTTGGGAGATATGATTGTGCGGTGCACGGTGGTGACCGGTTTATGTGGGGAGCCATAGTGACATGTTGTACATACCCTTCAATTAGGATCCTTCTAGAATGACCTATGGAGCTATTTTTCCTTTTTACTGTATTTTCTTTTAGTTGGGTTTGTATTCTGGCCCATTCTGCTTCTGTTCACACTTTTACTTTTTGTAGTTATACAACGTGGTGTGTTCTTATTGTGTACCCAGTCTGTGTGATTGAATGTTTAAAGGAAATGCCTTCCCATTTTAGTGATATGACTTTCTGGTGATAGTCACCAACCCCTGGCCTATGGAAGGCGAGCTTGGGGTAGTCATATCACATGCCTCGAGGGATGTGTCATGACAAAGTTGTATCAAAGGGCAGTCGATTCTACCAGAAAAAGTAAGAGTCTATGTTTTCAACGAAGAAATAGTGTTATGTGTCTTGAGTTTGGTTTTCAGTTTGGGGTGTCCATTGTTGGTGTGACAACCGACATATCCATACACAAGGACCCTGAATTTTAATTTCTGACTCGATACATAAAAACATTGTTTGCATGTTTTTTCAAAATGTTGTTTTACTTTTTATCTTTTTGAGTCAGTGAACCAGGTATATCTTATTGATCATGGAGCATATGTTTATTTATAGGATGTCACCACATAGAAAAATAGCCAGGATTCCACTGAGAGATCATGATGAATGACAACTGAGCGATGAGGCTTCATTGCATGTCCCTCATATGGAAATGGTACCTTACAGTGGTGTACCAGTAGCACCACTACCTATAGGGAAAAGGATAGAACCAGCGGAAATAGCAGACCATGCACTTCTTCTGAGAATTTTTTATGAGTTTTAGAGAGAGGGGCCTCTGAGGTTTTGAGGTGAGACAGTTCCCCGGGTAGTTGAGGACTGGTTGGAGGTTGTGGCTCGTGTTTTCCGCTTGGTTGAGACACCAGCAGACTAGATGGTGATCCTAGTAGCTAACCTCTTCTCGGGCACTGTAGGGAGATGGTGGATCCTAACGCTCCATACACACGAGGAGGAGAAACTCTCCTAGTTGTACATTGATAACCTTTTCAAGGTGGAGTTCATACAAGTTACTTTATGCTCAGTGAATATTCATGAACTACTACACTTACAGCAGGGCAGCCTGACAGTGGCCTAGTACTTGGCGAGATTCACAGACCTCTCTTGCTACTCAACTGACATGGTACGAGACCCATTTTTTAGGGCACGAACCTTTGACCAGGGTCTCCGACAGGAGATCAGAGCTTTGATGATATCTCTCAAAATCCTGACGCAAACTAGAGTGCTAGATTAAATGGACTTTCCCGGTGCGAAGTGTTTATTCTTTCATGACTTGTATAGTTTGAAGCCGGAGGGTGTTAACAAACGTAGAGGATAGGCCCCCAATCCTCACTATTTTAGGCCCCCATGATTCTCTTTTTTCTCTATTATTCCCTTGCGGACTTTTTTTCCTAATACTTTTTCCACGTTATTCTTAATAAAAATTTGATGACGATGACTGAACTGCTAGAGTGAGAACTGTTGGTGGAGAGCTTCCTTGCTGAGGAGGAACCAATATCAAGAGTTACCACCAGATTACAGGTATCCAAGTCATATGTAGCAAGCAGTAGGAAGAGGATGCAGAGGTCCAAGGAATCTGAACCTTCATGAGGAAAATGCCAGGACGTAGGGCCGGAGGTGTGGAGCTCACGAGTCATAGGAGGTCAACTGAGGACTAGAGTGTGTTACTCTTGCGGAATAAAGGGGAACATTTCTCACGACTGTCTGACTCCCCACATAGATGATCAATATATGCTCAAGGGACCACCAATACAATGACAGAGGTTTGATCTTGGAGGTCCATAGGGCATCAGACATGGTAGAGAAGCTGGTTGTGCTGAAGGTGGTGGGAGGTAATTTTCAGTTTTACTGCCACCACCACTAGGTAGTCCACCACTACCACATAGAGTAGGTGGATAGGGACAATCTCAGCTTCAGGAAGCAGAGGTTTATAAACATTGTTCTCTAGAGATGATTCGAGGTACAATCTGTGCCTACTCTCCCCAATCTGCAATTCTTATAGAACCATATTCCAGTCACTCTTTCATTTCCATGACTCTTTTTTGGAGCTCGGAGATTCCAATGGAGTCGTTGGATCGATCCTTACGATTAGACTCTTATAAGAAAGGATTATATGATTACTCACTAGTGCAGAAAGTTTTAGATCACTATAGAAGGCTAGATATTCGGCTTGGATCTCTTAGTAGCAGCATCGAGGCCTTACAATGTCATCTTGGGTATGGACTGGCTATCCACAGTCCGTGATCATATATTGTATTTTAGGAGAAAATTTCGACGTTCCCGCAAGGATGGGACCAAGTTTTCCTTCACCATCTAGATGGGAAACTTTAAAGCATAGGATGGAATTTCATTAAGGAGGGTGCATCTGATAACTTATCAGTTGGTTAGCCTTACCCTAAGAGATGTTGAAAAGAGATGTCTGAGATATCCTGTAGTGGTGTAAAAGTATGTTGATGTCTTTCCTGAGGATGTTTCCGGACAACCTCCTCATAGATAGGTACACTTCTAAATCCACATGTTCCTCGGGATGGTGCTGATATCTACACCAGCATATCAGATGGCTCCCACAGAGCTTCGTGAGATAAAGGTACAGCTGGAGGACTTATAGGAGAAGGGGTTCATAAGGCCTAGTGTTTCTCTATAGGGAGCCCTAATTTTGTTTGCCATGAAAGAAGATGGATGTTTGAGGCTTTTGGTGGACTATCAAAGCCTAGATCAGGTTACCATAAAGAACGTGTATCCCCTACCAAGGATTGATGATTTCATTGAATAGATGAATAGATCATGGTGGGTTTCAAAGGCATACCTCCGTTCAGGCTATCGTCAGCTCAGGGTATGAGATGAGGACATGCCGAAGACAACCTTCAGATGCCGGTATGACCACTAAAAGTTCTTGGTGATGCCTTTTGGTGTGACCAACACTCTGGAAGTGTTCATGGGAATCATGAAAACGATCTTCCAGGCTTACCTCAATCACTTCATGGTAGTTTTCATTTACAACATATTGATATACTCTGTGTCAGAGGAGGATCACATTACACATATGCAGATAGTTCTGGATACACTTCGAGAGCACCAAATTTATTTCAAGCTCTCAAAGTTCCAGTTCTTGATACAGGAGGTCCACTTTCTAGGATACAACATCTCAAAAGCTATATTTGTAGTGGATCCAGTAAGGATAGATTCAGTGCTTTCTTGGGAGCCACCCAGGAGTGTGACCGGTCTGCGGAGTTTCCAAGGGTTGGTTGGGTGTTACTAGAGATTTGTACCTAAAATTTCTAGAGTTTCAACACCCTTGTAAACTTTGAAAAATAATGGGAAATACTTTGTATAGATGGAGATATTTGATCATGGTTTCTAAGAGGTGAGGCAGAGAATAACGAGTGCCACCATCATGAGGCTACCAGAAGAAGGTGTTGGGTATGTAGTCTACTGCGACGCATCACGGACCGGACTGGGATGTTTCCTAATGAAGGAGATATCATTGAATTCCTATGGCTCTCGATAGTTGAGGAAACATGAGAAAAACTACATGACACATGACCAGGACTTAGAAGTTGTGGTCTTTTCATTGAATATGTGGTGGCACTACTTGATGGGATAACGGTTTATTGTCTACTCCGCTCACAAAAGTCACATGTATATCTTCTCACAGAAGGAACACAACCTAAGATAGTGGTGATTGTTGGATTTCCTCTAGGATTATGAAATTGAGATAGTCTATACTCCAAAGAAGGAGAACGTGGTAGAAGATACACTTAGTAGAAGGTTTGTTTTTCAATTGCTGAGTGAGGCGACATAGCAGCTAGCTGAATTGCGGTTATCCTTCATGGATAGTGGTAGAGAATCTTACCTTTTGTCTATGATATTCACTCCCCCAATCCACCAGTAATTCAGGGAGGCTCAACATGATGATGTTGACTGCGAGACCTGATGTGCTCAGATATCTAAATGACATACTCCTGAATGATTTTTCTGAAGGTGGGGAGCGCACCATCTTTTTCAAAGGATGAACCATGGTACCAGTGAAGATACAAGAGGAGGTGTTTAGGGAGTTCTACACATCCCCTTTGGAAGTACATCCTGGTGTGGAGAAGATGTACCAGGAGATTCAACGTCAGTACTGGTTTCCAGGGATGAAGAAAGCAATGTCAGAGTTTGTTTGACAATGCCTCACTTGTCAGCAAGTGAATGTCGATCATCAGGTTCCAGCAGGATTATCACAACCACTTGAGGTACCAGAATAGAAGTGGGGTGGAATCTCCATGGACTTCGTGATAAGGGATGCCACGTACATTCAAGGGTCATGATTACATTTTGGTGATTTTGACCGACTCACCAAGTCAGCCCACTTCCTACCCATCTGAGAGCAGGGATCAGTAAAGGGCATAGGACGCCTCTATGTATAGAAGATTTTACTTCTTCATGGGGTTACATTTATGATAATTTCAGATCATCACACTTGTTTTACATCTCGGTTGTGGAAGGGATTGTAGGAGGCATTTGGGACTCAACTATGCTTAAGCACTGCCTTTCACCTTCAAACAGATGGTTATATGGGACGGACCAAACAGACACTAGAGGATATGCTTCGTGCATGCATCCTTGATTTTTTCCATAGTTGGGAGGACCACAATTCCCTACTGGATTTCACATACAATAATAGTTATCACTCCACCATTGGAAAGGCACTATATGGGGCCTTGTATGGGCGACCGTTCAGATCACCTCTTTGCTGGACAGGCCCAGGGGAGTCAACACTTATGGGTCTAAAGTTGGTACGAGCTACCACTGAGAAGGTTCATTTCATCCAAGAGTAGATGAAGACTTAACAGAGTAGGAAGAAGTCTTTTTCTGATAATATATGGAGACCCCTCGAGTTTAAGGAGGGTAGACATGTTTTCCTTCGGGTCTCACCTTGATGAGGATTGCAGAGTTTTGGTCGGGGTGGTAAGTTATCTCTTAGGTTCATCAGACCTTTCCAAATTCTCAACAGGGTTGGTGAGGTGGCGTACAGCCTAGCACTTCCTCCATAGATGCACTAGGTGCATAATTTTTCCCATGTGTTGCAGCTGAGGAGGTACGCGCATGATCCATCGCATGTTATCAACTAGGTCAAGCTGTAAATTGAAAATGGGGAGAATTTTGTGATGTTCTTAGTGGAGATAGAGTATTTACAAGATTAGGTCCTTCATGGATGGTCAATACCTCTAGTGCGAGTTTAGTGGCAGCACATGAACCTCCAAAAGAGTAAATGGGAGTGGTAGGCTTAGATTCGTTCTCAGTACGTCCATTTGTTTACTTAGATTTTGTTGTAACATTCAGGGATGTAAAGACCTAAGGTGGGGATAATGTGAAGACCCTAAAATTCCATATAATTTTTTTAATTATATCGAATTATTATGAGCCAGTGAAAATTGACGGCACATGATTCTGAGTCCCGGAACAAAATTTTGAACTATTTTTAAGGTACGTTAAGAAAAAATATGGGCGTGAATTTCTAACTTTTGAACTGGTGCTCTGATTAAAAATCAGAGGACACTATTGGACTCGTGACACCGAGATTCTCTTAAGGGAACCATAACATTGTTTGGAAAAAGTTGGATGGAAAATTTAATTTTTTCGGACTTTCAGGAAAAATATTATAAAATAACTAAATATGTTATTTTATTCTTTTTGAAACAGTTGAGAAGAGAATGGTGGGACTGTAGTGTAACATTGGACAATAAACATCATTAATTTAATGACTTGAACCTATCGTTGTGTAACCAGAACACTAGGGGTTTATTAGGTTCATTAATTAAGATTCACTAATGAATCATAATAATGAACCAAAGTGGGATGTTATTTATTTTGTTTAATCAAATCATTGGCGTGGGTTTTGGGATCCTATGGGAGAACTCCTGAAAATGTTCTAGAGATGTTTTCCTCTAATGATAAATGGAGTTTTGATGACTCCCATTGAGGAATCAATCCGGTGGTCTATTGATTACGAACACCAACGCACGCAGACCTTATTCTTCTTCCGCAAGCTAACCCAATGTGGTCAAGGTAGGGGGTTTAAATTGTTTATGCGTTTAACTATTTTACTATTTCTTTTCTTCATTAATACAAATATTTTGGATAAACCAACTAATGGTTTGATCCATGACTCATTCGTTTTTGTGGGAGGTTGTCGCGGGGATTCATTTTTGAGTTTTATTAAATCTCATGATGATTATTGTTTCACCCACATGTTATAACACTAACACAGATGGGGTGGGACAAACCCAAAAAATCACAGAGCCTCTGCTAATCTTTTTTACGCGTTATTCATGGTAGAATGTTCAAATTGATAGAAACTAAAAACTGAAGTCCATGCAGAAAAGGTGGCATCTTGGGAGGGTCGTTGGCGGAGATGGTAATAGAATCAGACCCCAAGAGCTTCACTAGTGGCCCACAGAAGTGCCTGCGGCATAGCACCACCGACATGGTGGGGCCCAAAACCTGAAGTGGCAGCCGTATCCCACCAGTCGCGAGTGGATGACGATGCTCGAGTATGTCGTAGCACACATGGGTAGCCGGCCTTTTTCGTACATATTGACCGCTGGTGGTGCGCCGTAGAGGAAATGTCATGGCTCGGAGCCGCAGCGGTGGGTGAACCTGTACCTATAGGTCCCGGCTTTGACTAGTATATGCTGATATGCCATCTAGAGTGTCACTATACGAGCACCACAGTTTGAAGTCTTAATGGAGAGAAGTCTGTTTGGTGGGGAGCTAGGACCGCGCCCAACTAGCAGCTGAGCCCAGCCGGAGGACCAAACTGAGTTTAGCCAGTCCTGGCTAGGCCCAGCCATTCCGAGCCTTTCCTGGTGATCTGGGTTGTCCTAGGTGGACCCAGGCCTGGTCAACCCAGTTTGGGTTGGGTTGGGTCAGTCGGACCAGACCCGGACCCAGTTTGACCCATTTACGCTTAAAGGGCCATATCTTATAAACCGAATGTTTGTTTGATGAACCGTCTATGGCATTGAAACCCTTAGGATGAGTTAGTACCTTTTAGAAAATACACTTGGGTATTTAAGAAATTTTGAGTATGTCTAGGTTGGATCAGACTGGAATCCAACCGGTCCCATGGCACTACAATACCTTTAAGTTACAGACCGGATGTTCGATTAACACGCCGTCTGTCGCGTTCCAACCCTGACGACAATACGGTCTTTTGGGTAACTTCTAAGTGAGAATTTTTTAGTGGTTTAAATAAATCCAATGTCTTGTGTAGAATATACTCCATAAATCAAGCGTGAATTGTGTAGGAGTCTAGTGGATGACTGTGACGTGACGAAAGAATAGTGATCCTCTCTGGGTTAGCACCTAGCGATCCTCTGAGTGGGTGAGCACCCAGTGATCCTCTGAGTGGGTGAGAACCCAAAAATTCTCTTAGTGGGTTTGCACCACACGATCCTATGATTGGGTTGGCACCTAGTGGTCCTCTGTGGGTCTGCACCTAGCGATACAGTGTGGGTCATCACCGAGATATCCTATGTGGGCCAGCACCGAGAAATCCTCAATGTGGGTCAGCACCCAGCAATCATATAAGTGGGTCATCACCTAGTGATCCTCTGTGGGTCATCACCTTATGATCCTCTTTGGGACAGCACCTAGATACCTTGTGGGGTATGGAAATTAAATTCACTCTATATAATAAGATGATCGAGCCTTATGAATAATCATCTTTATTCATGTATATTAAGTTGTATACCTGGTGTGAGTTCTCTTTTAATTATTCCTTGTGATTGAGTTCATGCTTTTTGGTTTATCCTTTGTAGAATTATGGGAGACCTTTGGGGGTTTTGAGGTCCCTACTGGGTATTGTTTTACTCACCCCTACAGGGGCTTCCCCCGCACCTTGTTGTGTCTTGTTCAGATGATGGATAGCTTTGACCAAGATTTGGTAAATAGGACTGGGTGGTGCATGGTGGGGACTGGTTTACATGGAGAGCCGTAGTGACCAGTTGTACCTAACCTTCTGGTAGGATCCTTGGTGGATGACCTCTAGAGATTTTTTCCTTTTAGATGTATTTTCTTTTAGTTGGGTTTGTATTATGGCCCATTCTGCTTCAGTTAAGACTTTTACTTTCATCAGTTATACTACGTGGTTTGTTCTTCTTGTCTACCTGGTATGCATGTTTGCATGTTTAAAGGTAATGCCTTCCCATTTTAAGGATATGCCATTTCGGTGCTAGTCGCCCACCCCTTGCCTATGGAAGGCAGGCTTGGGGTAGTCACGACATGGGCCCCAGGGGATGGGTCATGACAGTATATCCTCAAAACCTGTGGAAGGAAACATAAAAACTGTTGAGATCAAATTATTAGTAAGGTTAAACAAGAGAGAAATGTTGGAATAAACATGATCATAAGGGTATGATAATGTGATCATAATATTAGAGTATCATACCCTACATATCAAAGATCATAAAATTGAATCATGTCATAAATCATGGTAGTTTATAAGACTTGAACCATAAGGAAATAAAGAACAAAATCCATGAAATCATAGCACATGTATAAAATATGAAATTGTGGAAAACATAGATGAATAGAAAATATTATGTCTATGCCACCTGCCAAGACCTTAGTAACATTTTAGGCTTGGGATAATCACTTGTGTACCTACTTCGGGCTTGGGATTCCCACCCATGTACCCTCTTGATTTATTCTTGGAATGTCCTCCTATATACCCTCTTATTTCAATCTTCTTACTTCCTCCCATGTACGCATTTGTTTTGGTCATGGGGTGCCCTCCCATGTACCATTTGAGCTTATAAAACATTTATCATTATCCAATGCATTGGATAGAGATATAGATCACACACATCTCTTAATGAAATCATATATACATGTTCCGCAAGATCATAAAAAATCACATCATAACCCATGAAATGTAATGGGTATCATTTAAATTTCATCACATCATAACTTATGAAAATATATAGTTTTCATAATAACTTCATGGAAGCATAAACTATAAAAATAAGTGGTTTTAAAAATTATAAAAAAACATGGAAAAGGAATGGGTTTCAAAATAATATTACATGTGAAAGAGGAACTAGTTTTATAGCACCATTCAATAAAAACATATTCCCTGAAGAGAAATAATGTGAATAGAACGTTTGTATCATCTCCTAGAAGGTCATGAGTAACATAAAAATATATAATCTTAGATGGAAAATAACACGAAAATATATTTTGAATACATTTTTTTAGGAAAAGATCCATTCTTCTTTGAAAATGATTTTGAAAACATAAACCCTTAAGAAAAATATTTTCCTTGAAGATGCATTGAAAACATAGAAATAAGACTTGAAATCATTTTAAAAAAAAATTTACCTTGAAAACTTATAATGGAATCATTAAAACATTTTGAAATCCATTTTCCATAATAACATATAAAATAATATCAAAAATCTTTTTGAAAAACACTTTCCATGAAAAATAATTTGAAACCTTATAAAGAAATCATGAAAATGTTTTTATAACCATTTGACTGAAAATTAATTTACAAAAACATTTTCATAAAATTTAACCATTTAAAGATGAAAGTTATGCTTATAATAAATGACGAATGTTAAATTCGTACATGTCGTACGAGTTAAAAAGAACATTCCTTTTGATTGTTAAAATGGTCACAAAAATGACTAGTTCAAGAATGTAATATAAATGTTCCTTTCAAAACCTTGGTAAAAGAAAAAAATGGTAGAATTTTTTTTATGGAGTATAGGATAGTAGTATAATATTCTTGGAAACCATTTTTAAAAAACATGGTTTTGAAGGATCACCGATTTGCGACCGAAGAGAAGGTAAAGATGGGATTTCTTAAAAACACATTATTAACACTATTATGTACCAAAGAGTGAAAAAATAGTACCAAAACATGAATATATAATTAATAACCATAATAAAATCAAATTATTGATATTTATTTAGAGATAGATCATAAGATTTTATCAAAGGAAGCATAAACATAAACAATCTTGAAAAGTGATGAGATTGTCTCAATATACTATTACCACTTGGTAACATTGAACCATAATCCCCATGTATGAAAATGAAATGAAATTAATCATAAAATATCATTAGAATAATGAGATTCATTATATGAAATTTCAAAGGATGTATATACACCTTAGGGAAAAATATAGGTGCATAACGTGGCATGTTTCTCAAAGAAGTAAAATTGATACAACATTATTTTAACAATTTGGTAACTTTTGAAACATAAAACCCATGAAATAAATAACATAAAAATGTTATATAAATTCACATAAATTTAACTCTAATAATAATATAAAACATCTTTGGGTAGTATACACGGCACACATAAGTGATGGGTGGTGAATATAGAATTAATCTCACAGAAATTAAAAGTGAGATAAAATTCGCATACTTTGTATCGTGACTCTCATCGTAATCATAAAAACGTACCATAAAATAAATATTAATTTATTATAAATATATAAGAATCCATACTATAATATTTAATACCATATATGGTTTTATTATGACTTTATATTACCATATTTTAAACAATTCTATGTTAAGGTTTCAATTCTGTCGATATCCACTTTGTTCTTCGCACATGTCTTGATTTTTTATATCATTTGTCCTTATTAATATATCATTATTTTAAAAATTATTCCATGATATAAATATAATTTATACTCATTATATTTATATTATAATAATATATATTGTATAATTATGAACTTGAATAGACGGTTCATGGAGTCAGTAGGTCGTACGAGCACATGAATGATGTTTCCGTTTTATTGTGGTATTGAAAGAAAGATAGAAAATTAAATATATGAATATATGAATATAATAACATTATATTATCATTATTATGTCATATATATCCTATTAGGTCACTAAACCAATCTTTAATACATTTCATGTAGTGTGTGAACAAATCACATCGCTTGGAGGGGGTGATAGTCCACACTTCCTAAAACAAAATTTTCACAATTACACAAAATAAAAAGTATAAATATATGTGTTTCAAAATAATTATAGAATATTAAATACATAAAAAATATAATATATAAAAAATATAAATACATTTTCCATCATAATTTCTACCATGAGAGGTGGTAAAGGAAAAATAAATAATCATCATTTCTTGAGGCGATAGTTCATTGTACACGCAAACAGTATGTTCATTACCTATTAGATAGAAATGTGTGTATGTGTAGAAATAGAACTTATTAGAAAAAACCTAGTATATTTAGGATTATTTTTTTATAATAATTTAATAAGATGATTTTATGTGGTGAATAATGGAAATAATGTAAAATAACTTGATGAATATCGTTACCTCTTATTCGGGTAACTTCTATTGGTTTGCATGAGAGGGATTCCTTTTATTAATTTCTTAAAAAGGTTGGATTCAATGTGTATAGAAGGAATTTTATGAATAGTGTTGGTAATACATTTTTTGAACCTAATTTTTTTTACAGGTGTTAGGAAGTGGGAGATTTGGTGTCCTTTTATAGGGATGGAAAATGGATCACTTGCCATTTTTGAAAACAAGTTAGGTGTACCAACATTTTTACATAGAAAATGTCTTAAAAAACAAATTGAAATAAACAATTGAAGTTTAAGGGACAAATAATGGCCATTAAAGGGGTTTTATTTAAGTTTATAGGTTATTTGGGCCCTTATTTTTTAAGGCCATTTACTTGTTAAGCTTAATTTTACCTTAATTTATGTAAATAAAATTTACTACTTTCACTAATAATTTTGTGAAAAAAATTAAGTTGACCGGAATAGAAATTATAAATTAGTCTACTTACAAATATGGAATCCATTTTTCTAAATTACAATAATATATGTGATAGAAATAAATAAAAATTTAATCATGCTGAAGAGACGACACTTTGGATTTTTGAAGTAAAAACATTCTAATGTTTTTTGTGTTTTTATTGTCAATTTCAAATTGAAATTAATTAAAATGAACTAAATTGAATTATTTTATAATACTTTTATCAAATTAAACATCTACACTAATGTAAAATTTAATTTAACTTGTTGAATAAATTAAAATAAAAATTAATTTTTAACTAAAATTCAGTTTTTTAACTATTTATTAACAAATGAAACTTTCCAAAAAAACCATAAAATACCATAACAAACTTTTTTGTTTCTATTTAAAATATGAAGTTTATTTTGACATATATAATCCAAAAATTTTCCACAAATTATATATAAAATATCTTATCAATTAAATGGTGTTAAAAAGGCCTTAATAAGAAATATAGTTTTTTATGCATAAAATTGGGTTTCTTTTTATCATAAGCCTTTCAAATCTGTTAGATGAATATAAATATATTTGATTGAATACAAAATATATATTACATTAAAATCACATGCTAATTTTAATTAATTTAATTTATTATTTTAAAATACCATTGTAAATATAAAAAAACATTTCTACAAATTCATTCCATTTATATTAAATTGGTTTTTATATTCACTTCTAATTAATTTTTGACTTAGGAAATAAAACATGTATTTTCATAAAATAGATAATACTATTAATAACTGTCAACATAACAGATAGTTTATATTTTATTATATTAAATAATAATATTTTTAATAATATATTATAGTTTGGTAACACTCAGTCTTTCATGTTAAGCAAGATATCGAGGAATATCAATCTTTCATGTAATGTTAACAAAACTTAGTGTTTTGGGAAGAGAAAGCTAAAATTTCTATTGCATGCAGTGCATGATCAACATGGTGTTACATATAACACAATACAAAGATAGTGGTTCAATATACTATAATATATTTTCAATGTCATGTGAAATGAAAAATATCAAAAAGATTAAATTAATTGGAAAAAAACACAAAATCTCGGGGTGTTACATTCTACACCCCTTATAATGAATTTCTCCCTTGAAGTTTATATGGGTTATCAATGTTTTAATAGTTGGAAGTTCCTTTTATATAAACCCAAATCATAAATTGAACACTAAAACTTCCTTAAAAAAAGAATGTTGTAAACATAATGGTTACCCAAAGTAACATATAACAATATTTTCTCATAGGATAACATAGGTTGGGAGTTAATATTGGGCTTGGGGGGAAAGAGTAAATATTTATAGGGAGTTATTAAGGTTATAAATCACAAACAAGTGAATGGTAAAATAATATTTGATGTCCTAAAAATAATAAATATGTGATGATATAAAATTCCATCTGTTCTATAGTAATTAAGGTATTATGAAACACATTTTTTGGATCCCAATATCATCGAGTAATTATTTCATTAACCAAGAATACAAGGAATTATACTTACTTGATATATTTCTACAAACAAAATTTAATTCTTTTGTTCTTCTTTTATTAATTTCTAATTCATACATTACATTAAGAAATTGATGTCTAGAAATCATATTTGATACATGATGTACTAAAATACACTTTTTAGTTGATCTTAGGGTCCATAAAACAAGTAAATGTATAACTATTTTCCTCTAACTATTATTTAAAATCTATATGGTTACTTCACTAAACTCTAAATATAAAAATTAACACTATTGGTTCATCATTAATATTTATCCATCAAAAATAATTATGCATTAACCAGGAAAATGTATAGGAAATTGGTAGGCTTGAAACCATTATTGTCATTTACCAGACATTATTAGTTTTCACATGACATACCTAATGTCCTATTTTTAAAACAACACTAATATAATTTCCAAAATATGATAGAAATTCTTAAAATAAGGATAATCAATATATATACTTTTTAGCAAGGTTTCGAATAAAATATCACTATACAAATATTTACTCTGATGTTTAACTTAGACTTTTCATGAATGTTAAAACTTATAACCCTTCATAAAGATAAAAATATAATCCAGTGGAAAAAGGTCATAAAATCATCTAATATTGACCTACCATATATCAAAAAAATTCTCTTGGTTTTTACATTCCAAACCTGTGAATATCCTCATCGTAATTTCTCTTGAAACTTGGTAATGTCCGAAATTACCAAAAATAATTATTGAAAACAAGCATGTTTCATTATTCCAATGTATATTGGATCTATTCCCTAAACCAAACAATATTGAAAACATCATCAATGATATCATAAACAACTTGTAAACATGTACTTACTAAGTTCCAAGGTAATTAATACCAACGTATTTACTTATTCATTTTCAATATCTATTTATTTAAATAATATTATCTTAACTTAAATAATATATTAAGGGTTATCTTCCCTTAGTAAAAATTTCAAAATGTCATTAAATATATTCACCAGTCCATCAGGAACCTTAAACCTATACTTCTAACCCCTTAGGAAAAAATATAAAATGAACAATCCTTGTATATTTCATCATTAATATAATATAATTTTTTATTCCAAATACATTAAGACATCAATTATTCCAGTTTATCCATAATCTATAAGAAGGCTACCTCATCCTTTTATTTAATACCTCTTTACTTTCATATTTCATGTGATGTCTCATCATCATCATCATCATCAATATACCCATTAATCATACCACCTTACCAATTATCATCTAGATCATTCCCTTAGGACACCGATTTTCATAATGACCATTCATTCCACACTTATAGAATTTTACATTTCGTGATGAATTAGAGAGGCCAATATTCCCATCCATTTCATTAACTAAACCGTTTAGTTTTTCTTTGTAGTTACTTTATTTTTGTCTGAAATTTCCACAATAAAAACACATTTTTGTTCCTCTAAGAAATTAAATTAGGTTACTATTTCCATATTCATGAAATAAAGGAAACCAAATCTTATTTCCTTCATCATATCCATTACTAGAACTCTCAGTGAACTATTTAATTTTCTTACTTGGTGTGTCTGTGATTTGGTTAAGGTACATATTATTGATCATTCTCCTTGAAAACTTATTATGTGTGATCACAACATCCTTCACTCTAATGATCATTCTATTTGACTTGTCATCATCTGATTTTCCATCACATTCAATTTTAACACTGTTTTTTCTGGATCCCTCCATTGGCTTAAGCCAAGAAGCATAGTGTGAGGAACACTTATCATACTGGAAAACCACATAATCATGAAAAAGAAATATATATTGGATTTCTAATCCATGGAACCTTTATTAATCTATGACACTATAGTTTTATCATAGTTTATTCATAGGAAACATATTTTTAAATCCTTCATGATTTTTTGTGAAGTGTTTGTGAATTACCAAAGAATATCCCCCAAGAGTGTCAAACCAGCTGTGTAGAAAGGATCATTGTTGTGTACCGGATTACCGTGATTCAGCCCCATAAACTATTTTTATATATGATACCTCTAGTTACATCTAGTCCAGATTCACATCCACTTATAGTATCCATATAGGGATATATTTCTAGGAAACCACTCACTCTATCCTTTACCAAAATTCTAGGACTTTTTTCTAAATGTTAAATCATCCTCTTACTTATCTCTAGATGCATCCCTAGAAATAGACTTATAAATATACCTAGGGTCTTACTATATTTTTCTCATCCTAGATTCAATAGGTTAACAAAACCTTTTCTCTGATACTAACTGTAATGACCCAGTCATAACGGTCACAGGCATTACATAACTTTTGTAGAATACTTAAAACATAATACAAATAGACACCCAATGATCATATTATTATAGTGACTTTTGAAAAATGGTTACAAAAGAACTTGTATATAGATGAGATACATTAACACCCACTAGGTTTGTCTTTACTAGAACCCTTATTAGACACATCACACATAATACATATCATCATAACCTGTGGATGGAAACATAAAAGTCAGTGAGCTCAAATGCTCAGTAAGGGTAAACAATGAATACACGTAGGAATAAATATGAGAATAGGGGTATAAGAACATTAATGTAACATTATAATATCATACCATAAATTTCAATTATCATAAAGATTAATCATGGCATAAAGCTTCGCAGTTCAAAAGACATGAATCATAACGAAATAAAGAACATAATCCATTAAATCATAGTAGTGTAATAAAACATATAATTGTGTAAAACACATAAAGATATAAAATATTATGTCTAGTATACCTTCCAAGACCTTAGTAAAATTTAAGGCATGGTATAATCACTCATGTACCATCTTCTATCTTGGGATCCCCCCCGGTGTACCCTCTAATTTAGGGCATGAGATGTCCTCCCTTGTACCCTTTTTTGGACATGGGATGTCCTCCTCTATAACATCTTTTTTTGTCTTGGTATACCCTCCCATGTACCCTTTGAGATAAAAAAACATTTATCATAACCCAATTCATTTGATCGATATATAGGTCTCACCTATCTCATAATGAAATCATACATACATGTTCCCTAAGATAAAAAAACAATCACATCCTAACCCATGAAATGAAATAAGCATAATTAACATTCCATCGCATCATAAACTATGAAAATATATAGTTTTCATAATATTTCTATAAAATCATAACCCATTAAAATAAGTGGGTTTCAAAATCATAAAATTTGTGGGAGAGGAACACGTTTCAAAAACATACAACTGGTAAAAGAGGATCGAGTTTCATAGACATAATTCAATCAGAAAATATTGTTTTTAGAGAAATAATTTTAATGGAACCTTTGTATCATCTTCTAAAAGGGAATTAGTAATATCAATGGATGTCATATTATAAGGAAAATATCTCTTAATGATATTTTGAATACATTTCCTAAGTAAAATATCAATTCTTCCTTGAAAATATATTTTAAAACATAAACCCTTTAGAAAACCAATTTCATTTAAAATTTATTGAAATCCTAGAAATAACACTTGAAATCATTTGGAAAAACATTTCCCATGAAAAATTTAAAAATAATATTTAAATTATTTTGAAAAAAAAATTCAATAAAAACATATAAATGAATCTTAAAATAATTTTTGAAAAACACTTTCCTTGGAAAATAATTTGAACATTTAAGATGATGTATTAAAAAAGTTTTGAAGACCATTTCATAGAAAAATAATTTTAAAGAAACATTTTATAAAAAATTAACCTTTTAAACATGCGATGGAAGCTTCAAAGAAATGATGGTATGAAAATATGTACATGTTGTATGTGGTAAAAAGAACATTTCTTTTTCACGGTAAAAAAGATCAAAATTCCTTTTTTGTAAAGAGTCAATAAAAATTATTTGAAAAATATATTAAAAAGAAATTGGTAAAAGTTTATTTTAACTATTATATAAGAATATTATAATATTCTTAGAATCCTTATTTAGGAAACATGATTTTGAAGAAATACATATTTCTGATCGAAGAGAGGGTAATATCGGGCTTTCTTAAAAACATATTATTACCTTTATTATGTACCAAAGAGTGGAAAATGGTTCAAATACATCAATATATCATTAATAAATAGAGTATAATAAAATACATGATATTTTTGAAGAGATGTTTCATTTGAATTCATTAAATGAATCATAAACATAAATAATCTCGGAAAGTGATGAGATTGTTTTAATAAACTCTTATCACTTTGTAAATTTCTTCAATAATACCCATGTAATAAAATTAAATTACATGAACATTAAAATATCATAAAAATAATGATATCCGAGATATAACATTTCAAATGCAATTTATACCCCCCATCGAAAAATATAGGTGCATAACATGGCATGCGTCTCAAAGAAAGAAAATTGAGACAAAATTACTTTACTGATTTGGTAACTTTTGATACATAACCCCCAAGAAATAAAGATCATCAAGTGGTTATGTAAATTCTCAGAAATATAATTATATTAATTATTTAATAAATTAATGAGAATTATATACACCACAAAAAAGTGATGTTTGGTGAACAAATCATGTATCTCACAGAAATTAAAAGTGTGATGAAATTCCCTTACCTTGTGTCTTGACTCTCATCAAACTCATGAAAACATATTATATAATAAATATAATTTTATTATAAATCTCTCATAGAACCATATTATTATATCTAATTCTATATATGGTTTTATTATCAGTTTATATTACCCACTTGTTAACAATTCTATGTTACAGTTTCACTTTAGGTAATATCTGCTTTTTTTGCATGTGTCTTAATTTATTATATATTAGATCCTTATACTTAGATCATGATTTCAAGACTATAAAACATGATATAAATATAATTTATATTCATTATATTTATGTTATAATAATCTATATATTATATAAGTATGATATATAATAAACCATTCATGGAGATGGTAGGTCGTAATTACAAATGAATGTTGTTTCCATTTTATTGTCATATTAAAAGAAAAAAAATATAGATATGTATATATTAATATAATGTCATTACCGTGGAATTATTAGGTCATATATTTCATATAAGTTCACAAACCCCATCTTTAATTCATTCCATGTAGTGTTTGAACGAATCACATCGCTTTGAGGGGCAGTAATCCACACATCCTCAAACAACATTATTGTATTTACAAAAAATGAAAAGTATAAAGATATGTGATTTAATATAATTACTCATTATTAAAGACAGAAATAATATAATATATATATATAAATTTATTTCCCATCATAATTTCCACCATGAGAGGCAGTAAAGGAAAAATGAACAATGATCATTTCATGAGGCAGTAGTTCATCGTTCACATAAATAGTATGTTCGTTACACATTAGATAGAAGTGTGGGTAAGTGTTGATATAACCCTTATAATAAAAACATCGTATTAAATTCAGGATACTATTTTTTCTATAAAATCATGGAATAAAGAATATTTTAGGGGGTGGATATTTTAAATAACATAAAATAACTTGAGGAATGTTACTACCTCTTATTCAGGTAACTCTTTTTGGTTTGCACCAAAGGACTTCCTTGGATTTATTTCCTCCCAAAGGGTGGATTTAAGGAAAAATGGATATACTTTGGAAATTTTATTGGTTAGATATTATCTAAAAATAAGTTGTTTGGGACATGTGAGGAAGTAGGATAGGTGTTTGATTTTTAAAGTGATGAAAAATGACTCACATGGTATTTTTGAAAACAAGTTATGTGTACCCATGTTTTTACCAAAAAAATACTTCCAAAACCAACAAAAATAATGATTGTAATTTTATTGGAAAAATAATTTATATAAAATGGGTTTCACAGTAGTTTCTAGGTTATTTGGGCCCTCATGTTCAAGGTTTATTCACTTGTTATGATTAATTTTACCCTAATTGTTGTAATTAATTTAAATTAATTTAAATAATATTTTTGGTAGAAAAACAATTTTTACATTATTATGAATTAGAAATTATTTTTATTACTAATAAGAAATCTATTTTTACAAATTCCAATCATATAAGTGGTTGAAATTAATTTAAACTTTATCATGTTTATGAGAGGACACTATGAGTTTTTAAAGTAAAAGCATCCAAAGGTTTGCTATGTTTTTATAGTCAATTTCAAAGTTATATTTATTAAAATGAGTAAAATTATATTAATTAATATTAATTTGATGTAATTAAAATGTAAAACCAATTTAAAATGTAGTTTATCCATATAAATAAATTATATGAAAAGGCAGGTTTGAACTATAATTCTATATTTTGTAACTATTCATTAAAAAATGAAACCATGTAGAAAAATAAAAAAAATTACCCTAACCTAATTTTTTATGTTTCTATTTCAAAGTTGAATTTTATTGTGACATATATAATCCATAAATGTTCCAAAAAGTATATTGAAAATAGTTTCTCTATTAAAAGGCGATAAAATTGCTTTAATAAGAAATATAGTATTTTATTAATAAAATTGGGGTTTTTATCTTAAACCTTTAAAATATATTGTATGAATATAAAAAATATTTGATTTAATACATAATATATTTATTAAATTAAAATCAGACAAATAAATTAATTAATTTAATTTATTAGGAAAAAAATTCTTTGTGATCATAAAAGTAGTTTCCAATAAAAACACTTCCTATATATTAAATTTATTCTTATATTCATTTGCAACTAATTTATAAATAATGAATTAAACTATTATTTTCATAATTTAGATAATAAATTTCATAACCATCAACATAATGGTTAGGTTATATCTTATGATATTAAATAGTATTTTTTGTAATATATTATAGTTTGGTAACACATAGTCTTGCATGTTATGCAAGACATCAAGGAAAGTCAAGCATGAATGTAATTTATACTAAACATGGGTTTCAATGTGGAGAAATCTAGAATTTATGTTGTGTGTAGTGAAAGATTATCTTGGTGTTTCATATAACTAAATCCAATCATAGTTCCTTAATATAAAATAAACTATTTTTAGCATTGCGTGATATGAAAAATATCAAAAATATTAAATTAACTTGAAAAAATAATTCACAAATGCTCGAGTTGTTGCACTTCTCATATTTTACACATGAATTTTTATATTATTAACCTTTATCTAGGGAAGGTACTTATATTATCTTAGCCACATCATTTTTATTTTGTGTGTTGTTTGACATTGATGAGTTATTTAAAATTATCATGAAAATTTAATAAATTGATCTATTATTCATTTTTTATGTTTATAAATTTATTTTACATCAATATGACACATGATGTGGTTGGTATGATTCAATGTGTGTGTTTTCATTATCCAAGTGACGTTTTAATCTAAAAAATTATTCATATATCCAAACATGAGGAAAAAATCTCATATTATCATGATATGTTAGTATATTGATCAACAATTCATTTGTAAAGTGTATTAATCAACATCGTATAAATTTGAAAAAATATGTGGTTAGTGTGACTCAAATTGTGTGATTTAAAATTAAAAGTGTCATTTTACTCTAAAACACATGACACGTATCCAAAACAATGTAAATAGTCCCATATTATTATGAATAGTTAGTAAAATGATATATAATTCATTTTTTTCATTTATAAATTTACCATACATCAATCTTACACATGATGTGGCCATTATGTCTCAATGATTTTGTTTTCAATGTGAAAATTTCATTTTAGTTTAAAAAACATGTCAAATTTTAAAAGCCTCAAAAAATTCAAATTATTTTCAAACATTATAAAATGATCCATAATTCTTGGTGACATGTAAGAACATACCACATGTCAATATCACACATAGTGTGGATGGTATGACCCAATATACATTTTATAACATTAAAAAGTATCATTTTACTCTAAAACACATGTCACATATAAAAATAACATGAATCCAGGTTCATATTGTCTTTACACATTTGGAAGGTGGTTAAAAATTATTTTTTTATGTGTAGAAATTTACCACACAAAAATCCAACTCATGATATTTCCATTACGACTCCAAGTGTGTGTTTAAAAAATAAATGTTATTTTAGTATAAAACTTGATTTAGATATCCAAAAATAGGTAAAGGCAGTGATATTGTCTTCATACTTTTGGAAGAAAAATCATAATCTATGTTATCTATTTAGGAATCAACCAACAGTCAATATGGAACATGATTTGGCTGGTATGACACAAAGTGTGTGCTTTCACATTAAAAGTGTCATTTTACTCTAAAATACACATCACATAGCCAAAATCTATATAACAGGGCTGTATTTCCTTGAGAGTTTATAAAAGTGACCAATAATTAAATTTTCATGTATAGGAATCAACCTCACATAAATCTAACATGTGATGTGGTATGTATAACTCAAAGTGCATGTTTTCACATTAATGGTTTCATTTTACCCTAAACCACATGACATATATCCAAATATGGGTAAATGAGTAAATGTTTATTGATAACTTTTGAAAATATCCATAATTCATTTGTGACATGTAAGAAAAAACTAAATATTAATATGAAACATGATGTGGATGGTATGACTCAAATTGTATGTCTTCAATAAGAAGTGTCACTTTATTCTCAAACATGCATCACATAACCATAAACAAAAACAAGATTTTAAATTCTTGAGTTACTAATAAAGTAAATGATAATTCATCTTTAGTGTGTTGGAATTGATTGTACATCAATTTGACACATGATGTGGCTGATATGACTCAAAGTCTATGTTTTCAATATAAAAGGGGAGTTTTAGTTAAAAATGTGTGTCATATTGTAAAAACAAATAAGATGAGTTCATATAGTTTTCTAAAGTTATAAAAAGGATCGATAAAAAAATTTGACATGTAGGAATCGATATCACATCATTCTGATAAGCATTATGACTGATGTGACTCAAAGTGCAAGGTTTCACAATAAAAGGAGTCATTTTACTCTACATCACATGTCACAATGTTAAAACAATAACAATGTTATCATATATTCTTTATAAATTGTGAAAATGATCTATAATTAATTTCTTATATATAGATATTGACCACATGTCAATATAACACACACTGTTCATGATAGGACTCAAATTGTGTGTTGATAATAAAAATTTTCATTTTAGTCTAAAAGGGGGTTCACATTTCCAAAAAACAAGAAAATGTGATTATATCATCTAGATACTTTAGAAAAATGGTCTATTATTTATTTTTGACATGTTGGAATTTACCCCACATTAATACAACACAATATATGGCCCATATGGCCTCGAGTGCATGTTTTTACATTAAAGGTGTCATTGCCTCTAAAATAACTCACTATATATAAAAAATAAGAAAATAAGATTGGATTATGTTGATAATTTAGTCAAATGGACCATAATTTATTTCTGATGTATTGGATGTGAACACAAGTCAATCTAACACATGATGTAGTCAGTATGGCTCAAACTGCCTGTTTTCTCATTAAAAGTATCATTTTACTTGAAAACATGTTTCATATTTCCAAAATGGGGTAAACAAGGTCAAATTATCATGATAATTTAGGAAAATGACCCCTAATTCATTTTTGATATTTATGAGTCAATCACACATCAATCTGACACATGATATGACTTGTATGATTCAAAGTGTCTCTTTTCAATATAAATTTTTATTTCATTCTAAACCACACGTCTCATAGAAAAAACCAAAAATGTGGGAACTTATTATCCTAAATCATTTGAAAGATGATACATAATTCATTTTTGGGGTGTAGTAATTGACCTCTAGTAAATATGACCATTGATGAGATCGTCATGACTCAAACTTTGTGTTTTCAATATAAGTGTGAATAGAGTCCTCTGATAGAAGGTGTAAACCATGTTTACATCTACTATGAATGTTCAAATAACTAATAATATAATTAATGTCATTAATTATATAAATAAATAGTATAAAATATTTATTGATTAATATTATTATAAATTAATACTACTATTTATAGTTAATAAAGTAATTAAAATAGTCGTAATTAATTATATATTTATTAACTTTTTATGTAATAAGGATAATAAATATTATATAATAATATTATTATATTAAGTTATTAAAAAAACTTTTTTTATCAAATGTGGATTATAAAACATGAAAATTATATATTTTTTATTTTATATGTACTGTTACTAATATAAAATTGGTTTTATTGAGGGGAATTTTTTTAAAGAGGTCAATTGTTGGAAATATCATACTATAAATGTATTTAATGTTATGTTTTAATATATTCAATTAATTATAAATACACATAAATGTAAATATTTTTTATAAAGTTTTCTTATGTAATTTTGGAATTGGATTGATGATCCTATGTAATATTTTTATTCCTTCTCGGTTTTCTGTAATATTTGAATTCTAATCCACTTCTGATTTCTTGTCTAGTTTCATATTATAGCTACTATAGTTTTGTAACTTTGCAGCAGCTACTATGGCCTTTATGATCACTAAGAGAACTCTAATAAAGGACACCTTTATCAGCACTAATCAATGCACTTATACAGGATAACTTTATCTGTGATAAAAAAACTCTTAAAGGAATTCATTATGAATGATAAACTAATGATTTGAAAAAATTACTTTATTAGTGCTTTTATTAGATCTAATAAATGTCATTCACTTTAAAGGATGATGAAAATGTCAGATTTTTTAGCACTGACAATTTTCTTTTCTAGAGATGGTAACGGTTGTTTCAATAATAATAGGTGGTAACTTAAGGCTCACCATGATACGAGCTATCTAGAAACTCACACACAACCTACCTATAAATTTCCAACATTTGTATCTTCAATCTATACAGACATCCCAAAATGTATACAAAAAATGTAAATAAAAAAACCTCTATTTGATTCTAATTATTACCAATCTAACCTTTATTAACCAACTATATGGAACCTCAGCTAGTCCACAACATGAATCATAGGGATTCCCAATCCCCAATGGATAGAGACATGTTTTATGGATTCAAGACAACCTTTGGGAATAATTTTCCTCAAAAAAACCTAAAAATGTGTTACATGAATAAAAGGACATTTAGTATTCCAATACAATAACACATATAGATTGAGTCAAAATAAAGAAAAATAGATGTCCATAAATCAAAAAACAAAATTGATGTAGAATTAAATCAAATTCCCATGTGATATATAATCATAAAAAGATCCACCACCAAAAAAATGAACTAATCTACCACCACCCTACACAGCCTTACCATTACCTATGTAAGATAAAGCAATATCAGGATATACACAAATATAGATTTGGGCTATGAGAAAAAAAACACAACATGATACTAGAATGTTTTTCATAAGTATAATTTACAATATTAAGTAATTATTATCAAATAAGAAATACCAGGAATGAGATAAAATTTAAAAACTGTAAAATTAAACATGGAAAATAACCTTTTTTCATAATTTATAAAAAATACCACTAAACCTATTTCAAATAATTTTTATATCATCCCAACCATACTTTTAAATGATAATCACATGAAGAAACTATCATTGGATTCATACTAGTTCCATGTTACTGAGGGACCTATTACCATTATCATGATCATTTGGTCACTAGGTGTACATGTTACCCTATTAAAACATGAATAGGGGAAAATTTTCACCAATGAGAGGGTATACTTACCATAAATATTTAAACATGGTACAAAAATTAACATAGTATAATTGCAGAAGGGGGTAAGAGTTTATCCCTAATTATAAATACCATCCTCAACATCGATCACCAATGGTCTTACAATATTAGAATCATGCCAACTTAATTTAATCTTTAAAACTATCGAAAACATTCTTTAAAAATATGTTTGCTAAGAACACCAAATGAGAAATCGATTTTCATAAACCTTAACAAAACAATAATATTTTAAAACTCATTCCTTTAAAACCACTAAAAATCCATTTTCAATATATATCTATAAACCATGTTTTCCAACTACATTATAAGACCAAATTTTAGGGGTAAACTATCAATGTTTCTACAGTAAAGCTATTCCCCAAAACTACCTTGAGTGAAACCCTTGGAAAATAAACCCTCACATGGAAAACATAAGAAAATATTAACCAAGGATCCCAGGAATCAAGGAAGGATAATAAATCTTGAATTTTCAATAAAGAATCTCAAAATTATCCATTTATTTAACAAAGGAATGTAACAGAATCAATTACAACCACAATTCTCAAACAATTTATAGAGATGATTAGACATTATGATAAGTAACCTCAATTTCATGATTGATCTATATGGATTAAAATTAAAAGCTCAAATCCCAAAAATTCCCATTGTTATCATAACTATTGGGAAATAGGAATATGATAAATAAGAGGATCCAAGGTCAAAACAAAGTTAATCATTCTAAAATAGGATCTTGGATTCGACTGACACCTCAATCCATCAACAATTCGTTTTTGGAGAGACAAATATGTCCCAAGAGGGTTCCCACGATAAAATGAATCAAATTTATGTCAATAGAGGAGGATTAATAAATAAAATCACGGTCCTAGAGTCATAAATGCATGATACCACCCTTACGAACATGGGCCGGATAGACCCTACTTGTGACCTAGTGGAGGACCACTGATGGCTGATGGCCACTGAATAAATGTATTGGCTACGTTACTTTCAACTAAAAGATCGTTGTCCCTCATTGAAGATATAGGGGAAAACCTATAGATTAATTTTATAATTTTCAAAGTCTATACTCCATCGACTCCCTAAGAAACATCCCTACCCTTTATAAAAAACTACAACCACTAGAAATAAGCATGAAAATAAAGAAATAACAAGTAAATGGAATGAAAGAAAGGTTGTACCTAACAAACATAATCGGATTTCATAAGTAAGAACACTTTGGAATATATAGACAGGTTCATGATGTAATGTATTGATCTAAAGTCTGACATCAATTACTAGCCATCAATCAGGGGATGTTATAATATGTTATTTCTTACTCACTTTATTGGGACTGTCTACTCTAAGAGAGATATTGCAAAGAGATGTGTCTCTACAATAAAGATTATTGGGAGTCCTAGAAAATATCATTCTTTTATATATGTATTGTGAATTGGAAATATGATTACGGTGGTTGAAGAGTTATTCCAAGAGGATATACCTAGGAAACCCATTTCCCTTTTGATCAATGAGACTTATTTATATAGTCAATATAATTCACAATAACGGAATCTTTTTACAGAAATTTTTTATAAGTCTACCTCCTCACCAGATCATATGGTAGAAAAACCTATGGTTTAATAATCCATAACTATTAATAATCTTCATAGTTTGGATTCTAAATCTAGTTTGGGTTAGTTTTTTTTATTCCCATGTTGGGGGTTTATGGGCCTAGATCTCATAGGAATTATATAGTTCACATGTGAACCATATGATAGTAGGAGAAGATGGATGAGATTTTTTTCTTAAATTGGATCACTTATGTACGGTTCTTCATTGGTGATAAAAAATTATGGGTTTATGATTCAAATCCTATATAAATAGAGATTCCATTAGATGAATCTACATTTATGATGGGTGGTGGTGATGAGTATGGTGTCTAGGGTGAAGAGAGGGAATATGATTAAATTCTTGTTATACATTGTGGGATTCCAAGAGTGGATGGGGATACTCAAATTACATCAATTATAGAGGGTTTTAGGGTCACATCTAGTCAAATTACTAAGGTCTTACCTGAATTGGTTTTTTATAATGGGAAGACTATTGTGGATGGGGGTGTATTAATAAATTTTTACCTCCAAACATTCAATCTATATGAATTTTATTTATGGAGTTTTTTAAAATGATTGAGGATTGTGATGAGGGAAGGAATAAAAAGAAAAACATCAAAATTCATCCAGAGAATCTTGAGAAATAGATATTACCTTTGTTTCTCAGTGATTATTTAAAATATTGGTTTGAATCACATTATGTGTATATCAATGAAAAAAATAAAACTTGAACATGTTGGTTATAAATACTACATCACACTCTAGGATATTTTATCTTATAGCTATGATAATTATTTTCAATCCATCTTAGAGCTGGATATTTTCGGATTATCATGAAATATAGTATATGATCCAAAATAGTGGGTATTATTACCCTGATAGAAAACACTAATACATCTTCATATGATTATCATGAACCATATAAAAAATCAATGATGTAGAGAAGTGGATAATATCTTTATGGTATAGGATAATCAAATCATATTAGTCTTATGGAATAGAACAAGAAATTAATTCTTATTTAAAATTTCTTTCTCATAGAACTTTTTTTCATTTTTTTCCTTGATGGTGTTAGTTTTTTCAATGACTGACCCCATCCCCCACTCCTATATATTTCATTTCCATTATTAAATGGGTTAGGGAATTTAGGAACTATCCTTGGCCTATTTTGATATATATATATATATATATATAAGTATGTATGTATGCATTTATGTTTATTAATATACATTTTCTTCATATATATATATATATATATTTTAAATTATATATTTTTTATGTATGTATTTACATATTATGAATGAATATATGAATTCACTTGTATATATATTTTCCATGTATTTATCTGTATGTATATGTGTGTGCGTATTAATGTTCATTTTGTCACTTCATATAGGTTTTGGTGGAGTGGTAAAGACTATTCTAAATAACAAAGAGTTAAGGGGTTAAAATATAAATATATAGATATATATTATTATTTTTATATGGTAGGTATAGGAATTCTAGAGAACGGTCGGAAAAAAATTGTTATTAGCTTTAAAAAATAAAAATAAAAAACTAAATTTAATTGTCCAATTTTGATTTTTTAAAGAAAGATATTGGGGTTTGTTTGTGTTCTATGGTCTATCAAATTAAATCTTTTGAAGAAATATATAATTTTTAGTACTATGGAACATTATATCCTATTTTTTCATGGCAATAAAGTCTCAAAAAACATCAAAAACTGAGTTTTTAGTTTATATATTCTAATTTATAAATGTTCGATGGAATTTCCTATTCATATAAGAGTAGATTCTTATCCATTTTGTTGGATAATAAATTTATTCTCCAGTCATACATTTATATGGATGATATGGGGTTGTTAATTTTCCAGTTTCATATTATAGTTTAATTTATAATGAAATCCATAAATATATATATACACATATTTTCACATATATTTCAATGTATAAAATTAATTGTATATATAAATATTTAAATGTATAAATAAATATTATGTGGGTGTATATATATCTTTGTGTCTGTGTATTTATGTATCTTTATATGTGATTATATAAATATTTATATGCAATTATATTTAAATATATATATTTATATAATCTTGTGAATATTTATTTATAATTATTTAAATTTAAGGACATTTGAATGTATTTATGTAAATTTATGTATATCTAATTGAAGAATATATATATAGATACTTCTAAATATTTATATGTATTTATGATATATATATTACTATATATTATTTAGATATATATTTATTTATTTATATTGATATATCATTAGGTATATATATATAACTATATATGAGTAGTTGGGGTTTGGCTTAGTGGTAAGAACCCCATAATCGTATATGAAAAATGGGGGTTCAAAACCCAATGGGTGGTGGTTACTGTATTTGTACTGTAGTGGACTGTAGCATCGAGGTACTGTAGCAATGTTGGGTACTACTGCAGCGAAAGAACACTGTAGTGGTGACATGACATTGTAGCAGCGGTGGGTATTGTGTGGGACTGTAGCTGGTGGGTACTGTAGCTTTACTATTCATAGAATATGCCTTGGGACACAAATTTGGGCCTACGAGCCATGTAATGGGCTATATGCTCACTACATGGCCTGTAGGGCTATGTAATGGGTCTCCCTCTACCCAGTTAAAAGTGGTCATTGCATTGCTTTAATAATTAAATGGGGCTTCTACCCCAACCTTTAATATATATATATATATATGTATGTAATTATGTATATAACTATATATATAATTTTATAGATATTTATGTAAATTTATTTATATTTATATATATATTTTGGTATTTATATTTATTTTGGTATATATATATTTAAATATATTTATGTGTATTTATAAATATTTATATTTAGTATGTGTGTGTGTGTGTATAGAAATATTTATATGTAATTATATTTATATATATATGTGTGTGTATTTATAAACTATTAATAAATATATGTACAAACATGCATATAAATATATATATATATACATGTATCTATCTATATATATATATGCATATTAATATCATTTAGTTATGACAAGAAGGGTTTGATGGAGTGGGAAACGTTTTTAAGAATAATAATGAAGTTAGGGGTTTAAATATCACCACACACATATATGGGCATTATTTTTCCTTGATAGACATAGTGGGATAGGGAATTATGGGAATAATAAATTAAAATTTAAAAGATTACATTAATTATTTAACAGCGATTCGAAAATTTTTCATTAAATGATTCTTCAATTGTCTTTTAAAAATCTTGATTGAGGAGTCCATTTGAGCTCCTCAAGCAGCCAAATTGAGGCATGTTAAGTGATCTATGATGTTTCATACTAGGGAATCATGTACCCCCATTTTTTCATTAAAAGTCATTAAAGGACTCTACAAGTGAGTTTTTAGTTGGGTTGCCCTGGTTTTTGAAAATTAAAAATAATTTAAACATTATTTAAGAGGGTCATCATTATTTTTTCTTTGGAGATCGAATTTATTCCATGAGAATAGATTCATATTGAAATTATGGTGTTGAAATGTTTTCATTTTCATAATTCAGGGTTATTTAAAAAAAATTAATTATAAGTAAATAATTTTAAATAAATACAAATAAATATATTTTTATATATTTTCATATATAAATATTATTTATTTATATATATGTGTGTGTGTATTTATATAAATTTATATATATTTATTTATGATTTAATAAATTTATAAATATTTATATACATGTTCTAGCTATATCAATTATCCTTGCCATGATTTTCCCCCTTAGCCAATGAAATTAGTGGATGGGTTCAATGAGGGAGTTTCTCTCTCTATTCCTCCATGGAGATTAGGTCTGAAATTTCATAGTGTCACCATCAACTCACTCGAGGGAACAAATAATATTTTCCCAAGGTTGTTTTGACACATAAAATCATGTTATAATTTGATTAGATGTTGTAAATGCTATACATGGCAGGAATGATGTGGCATCCATAATCCCTAATAATATGCACAATCTCAATTTCTCTATATACAGGGGTTATGTTTCTAGATGTCTCCATCAAAAGGGAAATGTTTCCATTGCTAATTTAGATATAGATGATGTATTTTAATGATTGGAGATTGATAATAACTCCATAATCACATGTCTCATATATATGTGGGGTTCAAAACAATGGAGATTCATAGATCTGCTCATGTTCCTCTTAAATATTTAAAGATTTCTAAATTTGAATTGTGTTTTGATGGGATGATGTTTCATCAAAATTATCTTCCATAGGGTTGATTTGAAGATGAGTACGTGGGGTGTTCGATGAATTTCGTTCAAGCTTTGTATCATGAATATTTGGGAGTGGGATCATAACTTTAATCATCATGAAGTTAGTAATTCCTATACTCAATTGTGCATCAACGTATATGGTATAAGTTGGATAGTCTTCAACCTGAGTATATTTTATGAAATTTCAAAGTCCATTGGGTTCCTAATAAAATTGGATAAGAAGACATAGGTGGCCTGGTTCAGGAATTATGCTTGCATTATTATAGAAGCAGATTTATACTCTAGTTTAGTTGATAGAGTGATTATCTCAAAATTATTTGATGAATTTAACATGAAAATTGATTATGAGAAAATCATATGGTTTTATTTTAACATTAAGATCATTGTACATGACTTGTTGAATTGAAAAATATATATATTATGTTCCTTTTTCTCTTCTCACGGGAATGTTGAAAATTATTCCTTTAAAAATACTAGGTGCGTGAAGCCAATTGATATTGAATGTGTTGGAAAGGGTAAAATTATATGTATAGAATTTCATCCTCAGTTGAATTTAGATTGAAAGGGGCCTGTTTGTGATCCCGATCATACTCCAAATTTGAGAAATCAGTCACATATTCTAGATGAGAACTGTAGGGATGGACCTATTGATCCTTCGTCTGTATATTCTCTTAACAGTGATGTGGTTTCCCACTTGATGAAGCCTCATCATGTGCCAAGGGAGTTTTCGGAGGATCTGGTTATATCTGTTACTTATAATAGGTATTCCCTCTCTCTTACTACTAGATAGCAGGTAGTGGCCCTTGAGAAACAATCTTCCATCCACCCATATTTTTCTTAAAGGAATGAAACTGCTACCGCTACAACCTCCTTTCAATCACCACAAAAGAAATTTTATTAAATATAAATGGAAAGTGTATGAATATCCTCTAAATAATATAGTTAAGTAGGTACAAAATAATGCAACATCATAGCATCGACCCGAACAAAATGAGAACCCTTAGGAGGAAACAAACCCATGTCACAGAAAATAGCCAGGTTGTTATCCTAAGAAGCTCTAGAAGCAAGTAATTCATCCACCATATTACTGTCACGCCTAGTAAGAAGGATGGACATGTAATTATCCATAATACCTTTACATATCCGGACTAAGTATTTAATGGACCAAGGAGTTGTACCTTTACCTAAAGTTTCATTGAAGATAACAAGAAAGTCAATCTCAATATCCCTGATAGAAATATTCCTCTGGTTACAAAGTATGAGTCCAGTTAGCAGGGAAAGAGCTTCCTATGGAAGAGAATCCCTAGTCCCAAATAATACATAGAAAGAAACAACAACCTACCGATTCGAGTCTCTAATAACTCCTCCACTACACATAGCCCACAAACAAAAGGATCTATATGTGATCAATTTGTATCCTGAATGGGGAGGCTTTCAAATGACCCATTTCACCAGGTTTGTTATGGAATTGAAAAGGAAGTATTTTGAGGGAACAAGAAGAGTGAGGGAGGGAACCATCTCCATATATTTACACATCCTGGAGATGTCCAGAATTAAATTTATGTTGTTGAAGACAATGTATGTGGGGGATTTTGATGAATACTAACGTTTTTTTATCATTCTTAGATTTACAATGAATCCATTGATAAAACCAATTTTTATTAAATATTTTGTTGATAATAAATGATATAATTTTCTTAGATTTTGTTAAATGTGTTCATTTATGAAATATTTGGGATTAGATCATTCATTTAAAAATTTGATAAAAATTATAGTTTTACCATCTAAAATTAACTGTACCATTTTGAATATATATATTTTTATATTCATTATTTAAACTTTAAATTATTTAAATATGTTACTGACTTATGTGGATAAAACTTTTATTCAGGTCATCAGAGCTAAATCATGCATTCGGTTGGTGAAAATGGGACATGAAATCAAAGTTCTGATGGACTCGCCAGATTGGAAATGGGTTATGTATTTGGGCCATAACTCCTATATCCATTCTATGATTGGAATGAAATTTGTATAGTATCTCGAGAACAAAATTTCTCAAAAATCATCCTTGTAGGAGGAGAGCTGGTTAACGCGTTTTTAAAGTCAAATGGGTGGTGCAAGTTGGATTAAAATATTTAGCCGAATTTCCCCATTCATACTTGAAACCACTTTTAACCTAGCCTCCCCGCCACTCTATAAATTGGTATTTTTCTCATTTATAGGAGGTTGAAAGTGGCTTAGATGATTTGTAGAAGAGGATAAGTAGTTCTTTTCCATTTCTATTAACCATTGTATGAGGGAAGCTTTAAATCTAGGATCTCCTCCAAAATGCTCTTCTCTTCCCCTTCTTTGTTGTAATGTTATTGTTCTTTCAATAAACTTCTTATTTTATCTTACATTTATTTTATTTTTGTCACTTTGATTCTTCATTTATCTTCTTATTTGGGCTATAATTATTGATTATAAGAGTGATTGGGTTATACCCATTATAAACCATTGCAAATGCAATTCGCTTCTATGATGACCACACCGCTCATGGAAAAGTAGTTCTCTTAGTGATCAATCTATCTCTTAACCTCTTCATTTAATTATTTTGAATAATTGAGCTATTTTAATTAATTTAATATGATCCATGAATTTAGTTTTTAAATTATAAGAAACTAAGAATGCAACTGAACAATTAACTCAAAAACACACGAGGTCAAGGTTTGTGTAACTTGTGATAGTGTGATCTTAATCTCTAATACAAGACCACACATGATAAATTTGTAGAGTTAAAATATAATCCCTAAGCTCAATTCATCCACATTTTCCAGAATGGAAATGTACCTTAATTTTTCACTGACCATAATCTAAATTTTGAACATTAATCGAAGCAGTTTGCCAGGATTGCATGTTTCAAAGTGGCCTAGGGTTTAATTAATTTCTTCTTGGTGGTTAAGTTAATTATAGTAGGTTTTGGGGGTTAACAAATTAAGTGATCATAATGAAGTGGATATTTATTTAAATTATAATGATAAATAATTAAGAGAAGAGGTATAGTTAGATATATTACACCTTTTAAAATATTTTCTATGAAAACATCTTCTTATTGAATCGAATTTCATTTCAAAATTAAAAACAAAAAAATAAAAGCTTCTTCCAGCAAACTTCTTCTAGTTTTATAATTGATAAAAAAAACCCACCTGACATACTTTAAATTAGTTTCTTTATTCTCTTTTATTTTATTTTTATAATACCTTTAATAAGTTGTTTTAATTCACTTACTCCTTTAAGAGACAACCTTGGTCATCCACTATGTTGCACCTATGTAACCCAAAACCAAACATCATTTGAAAGTGCCCACGACATCACCTTTCAAATTGGAGCTGTTTCTGGGGAGGCAAGTAATTATTTCAACCAATTTGAGGAATTTATTTAAATTTAAATTTTATTCTTTTCTTCTCTTATTTATTTTTTCTTTACCCAATCTGTTTTTTTTTCTTTCTTTCCTCTTATTCTTCTATTATTTTCTTCTTATTTTTGGACCATCAACTCAAAATTCTCATTTTTATATAACTATGGTCCACTTTCCTTATTTTTATTTTTATTTGATTTATGAAATGAAATAATCCTTAATATCTCTTTGATATTGACCATGAGACTGAACCAATGGCTGAATATCATAACAATGAACTTAATAGAACCATTAGAGAATTGGTTTCACATGATATTAACTATCAACCAAATTGTATTGCATACTTGAATCTTGAATCGAACTTTAAACTGAAATCTGGGTTAATTCAACTTCTTCCAATGTTTCATGGATTATCTGGTGAGGATACAAACAAACATTTAAAATAATTCAATGTGGTTTAATTAATCCTTCAACCAAGAAATGTATTTAAAGATCAAATAAAACTAAGGGAATTCCCATTTTCAGTTGATGGGGCTACAAAAGACTAGATGTATTATTTACAACTTGAAGATGTCACATGTTTGAATGATTTGAAAAGTCTTTTCTTGCAAATATTTTTTCTAGAATCAAGGAACACTTCCATTTGAAAATTGATCTCTAGGATCAAGCAAGCCCAAGGGGAGTGAAAGTATGAGTACTAGGAGCGATTCAAGAAGTTGTGTGCACGCTTCCCACATTAAAAAATTACTGAGAAACTCCTCATCCAATACTTATATTAAGGACTCCACTTATGGAGAGGAGCATGGTGGATTCCACAGCTAGAGGAGCAATATTGGACATAACACCAGCAGCTGCACATGCATTGATTGACAAAATGTCCCAAAACTCCCAACAATTTGGTGATCGAGGTACACCACATGTCAGGGGAGTACATCAGGTAATTCATTCTTATATTGAGATTTATTTGATTGAAACAGAGTTAGAAGAATTGACCACTATGGTGAGGCAAATTGCTTTCGCTCAAAAGACATCTCAACCCACTCCTTCAAGGACTTGTGGCATTTGCACTAGGACAAGCCACCCAATTGACTGTTTCCCCCAACTACAAGAAACGAAATATAGTGAAATAGTGTTTCCTAGGAGACAATATTAGCAGCAACAACCAATATATCCCCAAAATAATCTTGATTACTTTTCCCCAACATAAAACCAAGGGTTGAAGGATCAATCAGACATGAGGTATGGATCTGGACAACAATAAAGGCCCCCCTTTCAACAAAACTTCTAGCATCCTCCACCTTACCCAAAGGGTTTCCAACAACCCCAATGGAGATTTGAAACCCAAGCATCTAAAATCCAACAACACAGGAATCCCCCTCCCAAGGTAGATTCTAACAATGATTATATTTTGAAGCAAATTGTTCTTAATCAACAGAATGAGTTGAAAAGTCAATATTCAGAGTAGAGGGAGTTGAAGAGACAAATGAGCTAGATTTCCCTTTCCCTCCATGAACTGGTAAGTAAGAACTCTGAAAACCTTCCTTCCCAACCTACTACAAATACTAAGAGGAATTTTAGTGCCATCACATTGAGAAGTGGGAAGAAAATGAATGATTCATCTGTACCTACCATTCCACTGAGATTCACCTCAACTCCGGAGAAGCCCCCTTCAAAACCAGCTTATGAGAAACCCAAGGAGAGTGATGAAGGTAAGTAAAGGATTAATGGTGTTCCATTTAAACTACTTTATTTTTGAAAAAAGGCTTTTCAAACAAAGAAGTTGGTTGAAGAGGCAATAAAAATGGAGGTCTTAGACACATTCATGCATATAGAGATAAACATTCCCTTGATCAAGGCCATTAATCAATTCACAAGGTATTCGAATTTCTTAAAATAACTTTGTACCAATCAAAGAGGGATCAAGGGAAATGAGATGATATATCTTTTAAGGAATGTGTTGGAACTCATTAAACCAACTCTAGTGATTCCAACAAAGTGAAAAGATCCAGGGACATTCATCATCCCAAACACCATAAGGGAGTTACACTTTTCTGATGCTCTTTGTGATTTAGGAGATTCCATAAATGGGATGCTTCACTCTGTAATATTTTCTATACAGGTTGGTGAGTTGAAGCCGAAGAGATTAGTGGTGCAGTTGGAAAATAGAGGTACAACATATCTCGTGGGAGTCCTTGAGGATGTACTTGTACGGGTAAGAGACATGATCATTCAAGCAGATTTTTACATGCTCAACATAGAGGATGATCGGGTAAGTTCTCATTATCCCATTATATTATGTAGACCCCTCCTCAAAAATATAAAAACTATCATAAATGTCAATGAGGGTACACTTTCCATGGAGTTTGGAGATGTATTAGTGATATTTAATGTCATGGAATCCCTGAAGTACCCCTCAAAAGACCATTCTGCTTTTGTTATCCCCCATTTTGAACCACCAAGTAAAAGCCCCATGGATTTTGATTGTCTTATTATTTGGGAGATTATGAGCATTGTTTCTAGTTGGATGCCTAAGATTACTTACAAAACTATTTATAATGCACAATAATCTCATAGATTTGATTTCTAAATGGAATCATATTGTGATTTTGATCATGTAATCTTTGATTATGACATGGAAGTTGAGTATGCTGATTGATTTGATGTTTTATTCTCTAATTATTATGATTTATATTCTGATACTGAAACTATTTGTGCACATATTTCAGTTCCTTTGATGTCTCCATCCATACACCACCCCCCTAACATTGGAACTCAAGCCATTGCCACCAAATCTCAAATACGCATACATGTTGAGTGGTGAGAAATTACCTGTTATCATTGCTAATAATCTCTCTTTTGAACATGAAGAATTTTTTTTGAATATTTTTTGGGGGAACATCAGGGAAATTGGGTGGACCTCGGCTGAAATATCAAGTATTAGCCCCTACATTTTCATGGATATGATTATTTTGGAGGATGGGGATAAACCGGATAGGTATCCACAATGGAGACTGAATCCAACTCTTTTGGAATCTGTTAAAAAATAAGTTGAAAAATTACTCGAGGCAATTATAATCTTTCCCATTTCAGATTCTCAGTGGGTAAGTCTTATTCAGGTTGTTCTTTAGAAAAGTGGTGTTAATGTTGTTAAAAATTAAAAATATGAATTAGTTCGAGAGAGGGTACAAAACCGTTGGCGTGTGTGTATTGATTATAGGAAACTAAATATGTCCACTCGCAAGGACCATTTTCCCCTCCCATTTATTGATCAAATTCTTCATAGGATAGATAAGAAGACACATTATTGTTTCATGGATGGATTTTTTGGATATTTTCAGGTTCCTATTACTCTGGAGGATTATGAGAAGACAACATTCACATGTCCATTCAGTATTTTTTCCTACTGAAGGATGTCATTTGGACTTTGCAACACCCCAGGTACCTTCTGGAGATGCATGATCATTATTTTTCTGATTTTATTGAGACCTTCATGGAGGTATTTATGGATGATTTTATAGTTAATGGATCCTCATTTTATGAATGTCTATGTTGTATGGGAAAGGTGTTGAATCATTATTTTGTGAAGAATGTGGTCCTGAACATTGGAAAGTGTCATTTCATGGTAGAGCATGGCATTGTCTTGGGTCATGTAGTGTCCAAACATGGGATTGGGGTTGATAGATCTATGGTAGATATCATTTCATCCTTACTATATCCTTCATGTGTGTGTGATGTTAGATCTTTCCTAGGGAATACAATATTTTATTGGCACTTCATCAGAGATTTTAGTAAGATTTATCTTCCAATGTCATGATTACTTCAAAAGGATTCTGATTTTGTATTTGATGATTATTTCATGACTTCCATTGATGAGCTAAATAAGTGTCTGACCACTCCACTTATTATACAACCCCCATGGTGGGAGCTTTCTTTTGATCTTATGTGTGACGCCTCCAACTTCGTAGTGGGGGATGTCTTATCTTAGAGGGTGGAGGGATGTTCACATGTTATTGCCTATGCATGGAGGACACAGGATTCAGCACAATCAAACTACACAACCATGGAAAAGGAGTTTATTTTTTTCATAGTTTCTTTAGATAAATTATGTTCATATTTATTAGGCTCTAAAATAGTTATTTTTTATGACCATGCATCTCTGAGGTACCACTTTAAGAAACCAGACGCAAAGCCTAGGTTAATATGACAGATACTCTTTCCTCAAAAATTTTATATTGAGATAATAGATTAGAAGGGGTCAGAAAACATGGTGGAAGACCACATGAGTAGGATTACTCACACACTTGAGGATGACACCTTGGAACATGTACCACTTTGGGACACTTTCCCCGATGAACATCTTTATTCCATTTCAGGTACGCATCCTTAGTATGCGGATTTAGTTAACTACCTTGTTTCCTCTGAAATCTCTACAAATTTAAAGAAACATCAAGTCCAAAAATTAAAGAGTGAGTCAAGATTTTATGTTTGGGATTAGTTATACATATGGTGCATGTGTAGTGACCAAGTTATTAATAGGTGTGTTCCTGATCATGAGTTTGACTCTGTTATGCTTTTCTATCATACAATTGCTTGTGTTAGACACTTTGGATCCCAACAGAAAACTAGAAAAGTTTTAGACTCTAGATTATATTGTCCTAGATTATTCTATGATTCCCATGTGTTTTGTAAGTCATGCTCTCATTTCCAACACACGTGGAACATTTCTAAGAGACATGAGATTCCCTAACAACCCATACTATTCTGTGATATTTTTGATGTATAGGGAATCGATTTTATGGGTCCTTTTCCAAGTTTATTTAGTTTTTTGTATATTTTTGTTACTGTTGATTATCTAAGAAAATGGGAAGAGGTTAAGGCTACCAGGAATTATGATTCTCATGTTGTTGTGGACATTGAAAAAGCAAAAATATTTTGCATGTTTGGAGTACCAAAGTCCATCATCAGTGACCAAGGGACACACTTTTGCAATCGAAATTTGTATTCCTTACATCGGAAGTATGGGGTGACACACAAAACATCAAAATTATACCACCCTAATAAAAATGGCCAGGAAGAGGTTTCAAATATAGAGTTAAAAGAAATTTTGGAGAAAAATGTGCAACCAAATAGTAAAGATAGGAGCAAGTGCTTGGATGATGTGCTATGGGCATATAATACAGTATACAAAAACTCCCATCAGTGTGTCCCCATTTCAGATTGTTTTTGGGAAAGCATTCCATCTCCCCATGGATTTTGAGCATCGAGCTTATTGGGATATAATGATATGAAAAATGGATTTAGCACAAGCTGGAATCCAAAGGAAGATGCAAATTCAAGATCATGAAGAGATTTGATTGTCTTCATATGATAAATCAAGGCTCTACATGAAAATATCAGAAGCAACTCAAGACAAAATGTTCCAAAAAATAGAATTTCAAGTTGGAGAGAAAGTATTTCTCTAGTGTTCACGACTGAAGATGATGCCCGGTATGTTTTGTTTAAGGTTTTTATGACCTTATGCTGTGACTAATGTTTTTCCTTATGGTGCAGTAGAGATCACAAAAGAGGACACAGAAAAGAGCTTTATAGTCAATGGGCAATGTTTGATGAAATACATTGAGGGACTTCTTGCAGATGTAGTGAATTTCATAAAACTTCATGACCCCATCATCACTTGAGAATATCAGGCTATTCCAACCCTTTAACTTTTATATTCTTTGACCTATTTAAAATTATAAATTTCATGTTCATATATCATCTTATATGTTCACATTAAGAACAATGCACTATTTTATGTGCAAGGAGGGGACAACATTTTGGGGTAGATATTTAGGATTTTTATTTGTGTGTTTTTTGTGTATTTTCTATTATGTTTTTTGTTAAAATTTTCAAAAACAAATCAAAAAAAACCCGAAAAAAAGATACAAATATATCATGTAACATTATCATGTGAAAAAAATAGAAAATGCATGTTTTCAAAATTCATTGGTAGAATGATAATCATGAGTAATATTTCATCATTATGGGTTGACTTTTATAAAAATTGAAGTCATCGATGATATGAATGATTGTGTCATTATAAGACCTTTTATATTCTTACATCATTATTTGTGATATTTGTTCATGGTAAATTTTGACATTGATTTCTCCACACAAATTTTTACTCAACCATCACTTGTAAAATTTTTCCTACTCAATTGAAGGTATAATCAAGTTAGGTAAAAAACATTGGCTAATACATTCGTTCATTTCTATTCTGATCGGTTTCATTGCTATATTTAATTGACATATGCGTGTATACCTGTTATCCAACTATTGTAAACACTAAAAAAATGGGTTGTGTCTTGGACCGGTCAAAAACCACTCTTCATCGACATTTGATCTTGTTATAACTATTACAGTTAGTGTCATGAGGATATCAAACATGGGTTGAGATTTGAGTGTGATATTTTTTCCAATTACAACTTAAAAAACAAATAATAATAATAATAAATGAGGGGAGTGATGAAATGTACAACATATGTGGATATCTAGTTCAGGAGCTTAAGGTTTGACTTTATGGAATTCTTAAGTGATTGGGTCTTGAAATTCTATTGTAAAAGAATGCAAAACAGGTTTAGTGAATTAAAACCTATAAGAATAAATTTTTACATGACCTAAATATACTGAATAACAAGTGGATTTATGAGAATGGAATGGTTGGAACACACACACGTGGAGAATTAGTGGCATGGTAGACCCATGACTTGTCTTAAAATGATTAGTGTTATGTATCTCACTAGATTTTTTTTGATACAATTTATGAGATACTTACTTTAAAATTTATTGATATTGACTCTTGATGGGATTCTTACATTTCTTATATTTCTACTTTGGATTGAGAAATATGAACAGGCATATCTTTTCACAATTTTTTTGAATACATGATATGAGGTTTTTCCTAAGAGTGAAAAAGGGTAAGTGTGGGGTAGTTGAAAAAACACATTTTTATTGAATATTTTATTCATAAAGAATGATATAATTTCCTCACATTGTGGTAAATGTGTTCATTTATGAAATATTTGGGATTAGATAATTCATTTGAAAATTTGATGAAAATTCCAGTATTACTCTTTAAAATTAACTGTATCATTTTGAACATAAATATTTTGATATGCATTATTTGAAATTAAAATTCTTTAAATATGGTCATGACTTAATGGTATTCAACTTTCATTTAGGAAATTGGAGCTAAATCATGCATTTGGTTGGTGAAAATGAGCCATGAAGTCAAAGTTGGGATGGACTCGCCAGATTGGACATGGGTTCTGTATTTGGTCCATAACTCCTACATCCGTTCTTGGATTGTTCTCAAATGTGGAGAGCAGCTCTGGAAATTTTTTTTGCACAAATAACCTAGCCAAATTTTTCCATTCACACAGGAAACCACTTATAACCTAGCCTCCCCTCCACTATATAAATTGATATTTTTCTCATTTGGAGGGGGTCAGACAGCCTTAGAGGATTGAGAGAAGAGGTGAAGTGGTTATATGCCATTTAAATTAAACATTGGAAGAGGGAATCTTTCATGCTAGGATATACTTGAGAATGATCTTCTATTACTCTTTTTTGTTGTAATGCATTTGTACTTTCAATAAACTTATTATTTTATCTTATATTTCTTTTAATTTTCTCAATTTGATTTTTCTTTTATCTTCCACTTTGGGATAGAATTATTTATTAGAAGAGTGATTGGGTTATACCCATTATAAAATGTTTCAAATGCAATTCACTTCTACAATGACCACACCTCCCATAGAAGAGTAGTTCTCTTAGTGATAGATCTATCCATTACCCTCTTCATTTAATTATTTTGAATCATTGATCTATTGTAATTTAAATAATAAGATCCTTGAATTGTGTTTTTAAATTATACAAAACTAAGCAAGAAATTGAACAATTAACACAAAAACAAGCGAGGTCGAGATTTGGGTAAATTGTGAGAGTGTGATCTTAATCAGTAATACAAGACCACACTGGATAAATTTGTAGAGTTAAAATATAATCTCTCAGCTCAATTCATCCTCATTTTCCAGAATGGACATGTTCCTTAATTTACCACTAACCATAAGCAAAATATAGAATATTAATCAAATTATAGTGACATGATTGCTTGTTTTAAAGCTGGCTTAGGGTTTAATTAATTTCATCTTGGTGGTTACATTAATTCTTGTAGGTTTTGGGGGTTAACAAATTAAGGGATCATAATGAAGTGTATATTAATTTAAATGATAATGATAAATAATTAAGTGAAGAGGTAGAGTTATATAAATAACAAATTTTAAAATATTTTCTAAAAAACATCTTCTTGTTGCATCGAATTTCATTTAAAAATTAAAAACAAAAATATGCAATCTTATTCCAGCATTCTTCTTCTTGTTTTATAAATGATAAAAAAACCCATCCTTTCAATTAGGGTTTTTATTCTCTTTTATTTTATTTTTAGAATACCACTAAGAATTTGTTTTAATTTACTTCCAACATTGAAAGACGACCTTGGTCAGCCACTGTGCTACACCTAAGTAACCTGAAACTGAACATCATTTGAAAGCGCCCTTGACAACGCCTTTCACCGTCAACCTACTGTGAAAATATAAAACATGGTCTTGTTTTATTATGTGTTTTAATCAATTCCATGAAACCAGTTTTGGAGGAAAGACTCAGAGGAGTACACCTGATCAGACCATCTGGTGAACTGACCAAAGGCACCCCATACAACCTTTTCTAAATTACTACTGTAAAATAGGTGGTCCATAGATTCTTTTCGAGGTTCCCTACATTAGAGACATCTTGAGGCTAGACAGACACCATGATGATGTATGTTATCTCTTAGTGGTTCCCTACAGTAAAGACATCTCGTGGCTAAACAGACACCATGTTTATGTTTGTTATCCTCTATAGAAAGGGAGTTGTGTTTGATATGCCCTACTAGAAAAAGTTATTTTGAAGGAAGGTCATTAAAACATAAGGTATCCTCCCACTGGTGCTGAAGAGATGTAAAATGTTGAATTTTATTGGATTCTGTATCCCACATCAAACATGAGATCTGATGTAGAGTTTCTTATTCATTATAAAATAACCCCAAGGGCTCCTTTAGAGAGGGCACCTTGGGGGGTTCGGGTCATCATATTTTATCATTATACATGGAATCAAAGGGAACATAATCCCAACCCCTCCCTTCAATCTTTTTATTATTCTTATCTAGGGTTTACTTATGTTTTCCCTATAAGGGGGGCGGTGACCTCTATGGCTGGCTCTATTGTCTCCCCTCCACTCCCTCCCAAGCGCCACTCTGCCTAGCCGCCCCCTCTAGGCTCGTTCCTAGGAGGCCTCCTAGTTCTTCATGAACCCTGACCTCCCAATGGATCTCCCCCCTATGGGTACCTCCTTTGCCGAAGTCACCATCCTGCTGCGCGCGATGCCCCCTCCCTCCCAGCATAGCTTCCCACCAACCTATGCAGCTCCTTGAAATGTACCGGCCCCATTGCTCCTCTATCAACAGTGACAGCACCTCACGGTCGCGGCCCTCCTTCCCGATCATTGCGGTGCAAATTTTTTCCTCGCTCTCTCTGTGGAATCCCAATGACGGAACCCCCGCCTCCCATGACTCTTTCTCCTCTGACGACTAGATCTCCAGCGCACCCCACCCCGTCTGACCGCTATATCCCGATGCATCTGCCCAGTGTTTCTTTCCTCTAATCAACATGACCTCTCGAGCACAACTTATCCCATCCATTTTCCTTCAGCATGACACCGTACTTGCCCATTTCTCCTTTTATGTGAGTCTCCCAGATCTTGTGCACCACCATCCGGCCCACAACCACCATCTAGCATGGGTTCCATGGACCGCCTCTACATCTCACACTGGCTCACTCCTAGAATTTCCTTCTTGGCGGAACCCTACTGGCAGATCCTCTCCCTATGTGCGCTCCACCTGAGGAAAGCCCAGGAGCCTGCTCCGCCCTCTCCCTCCCGTTTCATTTCCCTCATCATGTGTGTCACCCCTCAGTGCACCAGCCTTTCTGCAAGAGTCTTCCCCATCACTCTGCTCCCTCTATGTCGGCCTCCTTATATGGCTACCCTACTTCCAGAATGGATCTTTGACATCTTTGAATGACTCCCGACAACCGCTTCCTAGTCCATCGACATGCCATCATGTTTCCTCCACCAGGGTGTAGCACCTAGACCGCCTAGGATTTGGGCCATTTTAGTGTTGCCCGATCCCGTAATGATTCTTTGGAATCCTCACCTCTCATCACCAGCCCTGCTAGTGCGGCTTTACCGGTGCTAGTGTGGATTTCCCAGCATCTTATCGACTGACCCCCTAGTGTGGCATTCCTAGCGATATGTCAACCATCCCAGTCTGTGTGGTTCTTATACTTCTCCCACGATAACTTTATCCATCCATCACCTTGAGGGGGAGCTTCGAACTTAAGGGGGAGCTGTGCTTGTCACTTTTTCCGTTTTTATTTTGACTTGTTTTGTTGTCAAGCTGGGTATGTACAACTTGAGGGGGAGTGTTTGTAGTCTTTCGATTGCTTTGTTTATTTCTTTATTAGTCCAAGCTCGGTACACCTAGCTTGAGTGGGAGTGTTGGAGTCTGTATCCCACATCAGAATTGTGGTCTGATGTGGAGTTTATTATTATTCATTATAATATAACCCCAAAGGCTACTTTAGAGAGGACACCTTGGGGGTTTGGGTCATCCTATTTTATCATTCCACAAATTTAAAAAAATCATGAAAAGAAATAATACTTTCAGTAGAATCTCTCAAAACACACTTATCCAAGTCATTTTACATCTCAATACTATCAAAAAGAACCATATGTTCATCATAAAATGTGGATCTAATGAAATATGGTTGTTAAATATCCTCCTTGATGGTTATGGAAGTAGTAATAATGTTTTGTAATTCCAGGATATTCCCACACCAGTTATGATGATAGTAACTAATTTCTAATTTCTAATAATCTAATGATAATTTTGCTGGAGGGATGGAATGTGAGGCTGAATTAGCTTAGGATTTTTAGAGGGTTTTAACCTGGCCAACCTCCATTTTAAAACATATGTTCTCTGTATGTATTTTTTCCATTGAGTTCTCTTTTTAAGAATCTCCAAAGAAATATTGGCCTCGAGGCCAACCATAGATCTAGAAACACTTTGAAGATTAAGACCCCCCCTCGTTAAAGTGATTGGTGGGTTTATCCCAAGAACCCAAGTTTACCTTGACTTTTAAATGAACATATCATAAGAAGGAGATCAGAGTACACTCAATGTTTGACATAACCATATTTGGAACCTTCAAGGTGGACAGAATATGTAAGGGTAGAGAGGTAGGAAAGAGTTGATCAAGGTAATTCTACCTCCAAAAGAAAGAAACCTAATTTCCATTTGATAATATGCCCCATGATTCTATCAACCACCCCATTACAGTGTTTGATAACAAGAGGGATATGGGATACAAGGTCATAGAAGTAGATCATAGTGAAGGACCCTTTCCTCAATCCCAAACTATAGTCCAAGAACCATATCCATCTCTCAGAACATCTATTAGGTACAAAGAAATTAATCTTCTCACTACTAACCATCTACACACTCCAAGAACAATAAAACTCAAGAGAATCATTAAGCCCTAGAATAGACCATATACTACCATTCACAAATAAAATAGTGTCATTATAAAACCTGAGGTGAGATATAACCCCTTCCAGATACTTGTTATGGTATGGCTAAATCTCTCCACTCACAATGCAATGGTTAAGATAATGACTGAGCACATCTTGTGAAATGATAAAAAGGGAGGGGAAATGGGCCTCTCTCTCTCAATCCCATAAATACTTTGAAAAATCCAAATTGATTTCCCATAAATTTAGAGGCCATCTAGGGGGATCTAAAGTAGTAGAAGAGAATATTAGTAGCCCAAACTAAGAACCCCATGTTGGCCAGGACCCTATTGATAACACTCCAATAAACTCTATCATAAGATTTTCTCATGCCCAATTTATTGACAAAATTGCTACCAAAGGCCTTCAAGTTGATGTCACTAATAGTTTCATTGGTTTGGGTAATGGCCCCTTGGATAGAACTGCCTTTCAAAAAACTGTGTTTCTCTTCAACCACCCAACTTGTAATGAATAGAGACAAAATTTTGTTGAGGATGACAACCAAAACATTGTAGAGAACGTTTAAAGATCTTATAGGATAATAATTATGTCAATAATGAAGATATTTGACCATAAGAAGAAGAAAAATCATAATATCAAAAGACAAATGAGGAAGATTACACCCACAAAGGAAGTCTCGAACCACACAAATCAAATTTCATTTAATAATGTCACGTGAGATCCTGTAAAAGGAGGCCATAACAAATATGATTCAATAGAACTAATTAGATTAATGTCCCACACCACCTCTTGAATGTCTTTCATAATAAAGATAGACTGTGTCTTTTCATTTATACCACTAATCACAGAATAAGTGATAAGATCAAACAGGACAAAGGGGCCTCTCAAGTAACCACCCTCCATGAGAGGAATGTGATACACTAGAAGTGATTTGAGATAACTATCTGCCATATTCCCCACATCATCCCTATCATTAGTAAATGAACCATATTCCATCAAAAAATTAGGATACATACACATACGTTTTATATTAAAACAATCATGGTAGTAACCCTAGTTTCTATCCCCCTCGCATATCCATTCGACTCAAGAATTTTCTCTAGAAACATGTACCCCATTATGCATTAGATCCGCATGGGAATCTATTTTTTCTCTCAGATTAGAAAAAATATCATCCTACCATCTATTTTCTAGACTCAATTCTAGATCTTGAATATCATCATTCAAAACCTCTAAATCATGATCACCCAAAGGAAGGCACCTGACCCATGATTAAAGGTAGTCTTTTAGATGTCTATGGTTATTATGAAGTGAGAGTCAAGGGTTTCATGTAGAAGGTTGCTCCCATGAATTCCTCACAATGCTATGGAAGTTACGATTCTCTGCCCACAAAGAGGAAAAATGGATGAAATCCTTAACAACATTTTTGGATTATAAAATTATATGAAGGATGGAGTGATATGACAAGCCATGAACCTGATGGGAAATGTTGATATTTGGGGAGGAGGATAGAGTTGAATCATTCACAAGGCAATGCTCTAGATCGCTCCAAGCACAACGACTAACACTTTTTTTACTGCACTAGGTAGAATGATATCCAGAGAAACTAGAATCAAATAGCTCATTCCTTACCATGAAAGACATAAAAGATTGAATATATATTCTCAGGAAATCTTTTCATCCTTTTTTATCCTCCGGATTGACCATAATGTTAAAATACCCATAAACAATTCAAGGAGACTCTCAAGGACTAAGAGAACACAAGACATCCAAGAGGATATATTTGGAAAGATCATCACATTTCACATAGTAAAGTCAAATAAGAATATATTTACCTACCACATAGAGTTTGATACTGATATGTTGCTCTGAAGTAGAGATAAGGTCGACTAAAGAGATAGATATCCAGAAAATCTAGATATGGGAATTCAATGGAGATCCATTAAGAAAACCATGGTATCTCAAGCGTTGTGTGAAATCCTTGATTTTTGCAGAATCCTGTTTGGGTTCCAGAACTATAGCAAGAGAGGTTGAGTGAAAGCACAAATAATTGGTTATGAAGTCTAATTTAACCCAAGAACCCAATGCATGAGCATTCCAAATAAGAAAAATTTATCATTGGGAGAAAATGTGTATGGAATTGGCCCCAAACTCATGGCCCTGAGAGTGATTTGATTAACTAGAATTGGAAGAAGGATTTGAATGAGATATAGTTCAAAATACAATTGAAGATTTGCAGGAGAGGGAAGAAGGAGAAAGGATTTTATCCACTGATATCTTTCAAGTAATAGGGAGGCTATTATGGGTCGTTAGAGGGCCCTTCGAGTGAGGGTAGTGGGTATTAAAAGGTCTCTGGAATAATTTATGCATCTCCACATATCAATTATTCTAGTTGATGACTGAAACAATGATATGAGAAAAAGGAGAATGCCCTTATACCGGAGAAGGGCCTAGATCATGAGGCATCAAACAATCAAACCAAGGGTAATACATCAGTTCCAATCTATAAGCCAGCATAATTGAGTGAGCCTGAACTCACTTTGAAAACTCTGAAGAGATCACAACCGGACCGGAGTAATGAACTAAATACAAACATGAAGAGTTCTTCATGACAAGGGTAGAAGAAGAACCCTCCTTCATCTGGGAGGTTGATCTAGAGGGAACTTCAGAGGAAGAACTGGACAGATGGACACTACAAGTCCAAAGCTTGAGGATATTCTCAAAAGAGGAGTCCAAGTGAGTGATCACATGAAATCGAGGAGGATGAAGTCTCATTCCATCACCTTTAAACTATTGATTAATCCTTGAAATAGGGAGAGAGCGACATTGAAGGCAAAATGAGCAGTTCTCAGCAGAGATATGAAGACAAGAGTATGGATCCATTGGACATTAAGATTGACCTATTCCATGAAATTTTGAGAGATATCCATCTCAAAAAATATCTAGGCTACTGTTGAATCCTCCAGCTGAAGGGTTAATTCATCCACACATTAGAAGACCCCCATGGAATTACCAATGACACAAAGGTAGGGAACACTGTGAAAGGGTTGGGGAATCCCTGGAAGGACGATCCACAATATAGTTGAAGAATATTCCTTCCCTTGATTCACCTCCATCGCCCACTGGGAAAGACTAAAACACCACACGATTAATACAAGAGGATCATGACACCAGGCACTGATAAAGCCTTCATGTGAGCCCAATGTTAGGTAGAATGATTTACTATTCAGTGAGGAAACACAAGCATGAGAAATCATCCACCAGGATCCAATGAAACCTTACACTATGTTTGGTGAGATTTTAGTAAAATAAAATAAATGATTTAATAGTTTATAAAAGAAAAGAAAATAAAAGAAAAGAAATGATTGTGATTTCTCTCATTGTGTTTGGATCAATAACTTAATAAAATAAAATAAATTATTTGGATTTCTCTTCATCGTGTTTGGTGACAAATTTTAAAGGAAACAAAAAAGAAAATATTTTGATGCAAATGACATAAGTAACTTTTGTTAAAAAATAACATACACACACAGTATTAAGGGGAATACTTGTTGAAGATAAAAAAACAACCATATATTAGATCCACACAGAAAACTCACCTTCCACCATGTTTGTCAAACATCAAAAATTTATGTTAAATGATACAAATAACCTTATAAAAAATTATTAATATTAACTTTTTTACAAAAAAATCAAAAAATAATAATTTTTATTTTAATCAATCATTATCTTTCATATCACAAAAATTAGTTAAACATTAAACTATGAACATATGTTAATACAAATTTTAAAATTTTAATAAATTAATTAAACATAAAAAAAATTATTTTCATAATTTATTAATTCAAAATTATTAATTCAAGGTAATAAAAATTATAAACTCAAAATTATGAATTCAAAATAAATATTATTTAAAAACAATTATTATTTAAAAATAATTACTAATTCAAAATAGTTATTAATTCAGAGTTATTAATTCAAAATATTTACTAATTCAAAATTATTAATAAATTATTTATTTAAACTATTAATTCAAGATAATCATAATTATTTATAGTCAAAATTATCTATGATAAAAATTACTTATAAATTTTTTATGATTATTTATATAAACATAATTAGTTTTAATCAAAATTATTTATGTAAACATTATAAAAAATACATATTTTATTGTTAGTATTACTTATAAATTATGTTGAATTTAGAAAAATCATTATTTATTATTTATAAATTATGTTATGAACAAGTTGTTTATATAAATAGTTAGGGATAATATGCTGAATTTATAAAATATCTCAAAAGAGGGAGATTTTCCATCTGAATCGTCCTGATTTTGGGATGATTCAAAATGTGAAGAAAACATTGATATGGGAGAAATATGTTTCTCCCCATTTCTGCGATTTTCATTTCCCTCAGACATTTTGACCTCACGAAACAGAAGAAACAAATTTCAATCATCTCTTATCTTTTCTTTTCCTTCTGAAAGGGCACTACCAAAAGAGAACATAGAATACCTAAAATGATGGATTTTCATCACCGAAGCATGCCACCAGATTCCACTAGAGAAGATATGAGTCCACCTTGAAAGTCATCACATGAATGTCGAGTGAAAGGGGGATACAATATGACACCCCATCCAGTAGACCAGAAGAGATCTCTAGAAGAAAAGGATCTAAACAACTAAATGAACCAGAGAGGGTGTCTTTGAAGGAAAACTAACTACCCGCATAAATCCGACCAAAACCATAATAATCACATGGAGGAGCTCTAGCTGGGGACCATGATCCACAACCACCGAACAAGGTGCCACAGTAGTTGTTGATGGAGACAGAGGGGGAACCGTTGAAGAAATTTGAAATGTGGAAGGCACGTATAGTGTGATCCTTAGGGTTCATAAAGCAGAAACAATTTTCCTACTACATTATATCAAGATTCTCATGATTTAGGGGACTAAGATCACCATGAGGACCATAATGATAAATCTGATTTTTAGCTGTAGAATCAATTACAAGATGAATATCATCATTAGAGAGAAAATCAAGTAATATCTTCCAATAATAGAAATGGTAAAATGAAAATGTATTATCCTTTTCTAGGTAATAGAATCCCTAGATTTTCTACCCTCATATTAAATGAGGGGATACATCATGATCTATGAAGCCTATTTTTTAAAATGGGTTCAAACAGTTCATGAAATTATGTCTAAGATGGGATCTATAGTGCCATCCACACATGTTGATGCTATTGGTTTTTCATACATGTAAATTAATAACAACAATAGCAACAAAATCTGGTTGGTTCAAGTTTAACTATCATTTAAGATAAGTCAGAGTCTTTGACCAAGGATAAAAAAATCTAGTGGATGAAGAGGGATTTATAATGGTCATTCAATGGAAAGAGAAATCACTTGATCCTCAATCCATGTATATATAGTATGAGCTAGAGCAAGTTCAACCCAGTTGGTATTTCCATAAAGGTTGGATAGTAAAATAATTCAAGATGATATGGCATTGTAGGTTAATCTTGAACCACCCCTTAAGTGGACCGTATATCAAATATCCATCCACGAAGGGTGTTTAATGATGTAATTGATATTTTTTATTGGTCATATCCTTAACAATTTCCTAACCTAATGAAAACAACATATGTTTTTTTTTAATTCTTTTTTTGAGGAATGTGATAATGAAAGAGTCAATAAATCAAATGTCAAAAATTTCCTAGAGGACCATAAAAGTTAATGTTCTCCAAATGGTCTTAGGAGGGATGTAGTAGAACGGTTTGATTCATTTCCTGAATCCATTTTTTCTATAATTAAAATAGATCTATTAAGATATAGTGACTATCTCATAGTCCAGAAGATGTTATCAATAAAAATTGAGGATAGAATCCCATCCAATTCATAGATAGAATTTCTAGAACTATATTGGAAATATATGATTTACGACATTAAAGATGAATCTTCTGACTGAACATTGTATTATGAACATGAGCCTCTTCAATGGACCAAAATATTATGAAAGATGTCAAAATCTATGGTGAAATGAGTTACATCTTATGAATTTGGGATCTAAAAATATTTTTAGAAATTGACTTATTATGGTGAGTATTATCTTTTGATGAGGGAATTTTGGGCATCGATGGACCCCAAATCATACATCTGTATTCTTATTTTTTTCAATTAATAATTGATTTTAGGGGCTCATGGATCTATTATTGATCTGTTATAAAGAATCAAGAGTATTACATGTGTGTTTGATTATGAACTCATAGTGGGAACATGTGGATGATGATGCAGGGTGACTAAATACATAAGGCACATTTCACTAGTTGATGATGTCAGGGGACATGATACATCCTTGGTAATGCAATATAATTTTTATGGTGTTCTCATCCAAAAGAAAACATGAATAGGGGGTGCTTGCACACTTGTAAAAATCTATGAAAGATAATGTGAAAAAATGTAAAGTTGATGTCATAAAAGAAATGAAAGGATTTGGTTGGGTTTTGAATGTGGGATTCATGTACTAATTTACTGGATAAAGAGGTTGTAACATGGTTTTATATTGGTGAAATATTGTTCTTGCTAGACATGGGAATCAGGGGAACTTTAAAGAATTCAAAATATCAAATAATTTGTTTTATTTTCCATAAATAATCAAGAGGTTTACATACCTAAAAACTATGGATTTCTTTCAATGAAATGATACTTGGATTTTGAGTCAAAAAATTCCACGGCCTTCGAGTCACAAAAAATGACCTTTCTTGGAATTAAAAAACCTGGGACATTGGGTTGATTAATGTTATAAAATAGGCAAAGTGGATTCTTACCAATCTTTTGGGGTAGGTATGGGACATGACCTACTAGAGTTCCTGTATGTGTATACTCGTATTTTTTAATCCCCTCAAAAAATATAAATATTTTTGTGAATATTTATTTGTATATATATATATAATTATATTAAATTAATTCATGTGAGTATAGAGTTATACCCACTTCTGATTTTCATCCAGATCATTGAGGGTTAGACCCCAAACTACCAGACTTCCCTAATTTAAATTTATAGGGGTGGAATTAATTTTACGACACAATTATGTGGGATATTATTTTAAATCATCATCATATTCCAATTTATAAATCCTCTATCATGTTGGCGGGATGGATATGAATGGGCTGTAATAATGAGAGTATTGTGATGGTGATCTATGGTTGGTGTCCAGAGGGGTATATTCTAGTTATGGGATGCTGGTTGGCACTATAGAATGAATGAGTAGTGATTAGATGACATTCATCTAGGGGATTCAGGAAAAAAATAAATAATATATGGGTCCAATTGGTCAATTCCAATATTGAAGAATAACTTCGTCCTTCGAGTCATGAAAATGGGAATTCAATGCAACATGGTATTTAGACCAATGAATATATAATAAAATAGGTGTAGTGGGTAATTATCATTCATCATGAGGAGGGATGAGTCTTAACCCACATGGGTATCTGGGATTTTAAGTTGTTTTTAGTTTGTAATCCCCAGGATCTATAAAAATATAATTATAATTAATTCTTTATTTGTCTTCATATATATTTATGTAAATATATATATGTTTGTATATATATATTTATGGATATATGTTTGTTTATATTATGTCTCTCTATATATAAAATTATATTTAAAAATATATGTGTGTGTGCGTGTCTGTGTATTAATGTAAATTTATTTATTTTTTATATATTTATAGATTTATATATATATTTATAGATATTTATATATATTTTTGAATTTTTATATATATTTATATCTATTAAGGAATTTTTATATATATTTATATGTATATATTTCTATGTTTATTATATTAAAAAATATCATTATTTAAATACACTATTTATTTATTTATAATTTATGAATAAATATATGAACACGCACTAAAATTTATTTACATGTATTTATTTGTATATATATATAGTATATTATAGATATTTAGTTAGTATATGAAGGTCTTGCTAGAGTGGTGGAGACACTATAGATTAATAAAGTGGTAAGAGTTTCAAATCTAATCACACGCATATATGTTTTACATTTTATAAGGTGGATCTCGATGGTCTAGAGAATACAGATAATAATAATTAATAAAAATAATTTTTTTTAAAAACACTGCTAAATTTTTAGTGGTGGTTTTTAAAACTATTTCAAAATTATTTTGCAGTGTTTTTGTTAAAATAATGATCTTGGTGTCGGTTTGAGATCCACAAGATGTTAAATTGAAAATTTCGAAGATATCATTGAATTTTAGTACTTGATTACCCCATAACCCATATTTTCATAGTTAAAAAAGGCCTAGAATGGAATATCCCGACCTGGGTTCCACTAACTGATGCCTTGATCCAGTTATTCACATGACCTCAAGTGTGCCTCCCCCTGCGACAAAGGCTACCGACTATAAGCAAGGGTTTATAGAGAAATAGGATAATTCTATACCCCATTTACCATAGTTGAGTAATAGTCGAAATAAAAATAAATAAGAAACATTTGATAACAATAAAAAATAATCAAACAATATATACCACTTTCCAAGACTAAATAAGTAACAAAAAACCAATAGAATATCATGTCATGTCTACATATTTCTAGATTCCATGAAGGAAACCAAAATAAAACACTAACTAAAATCCCATGAACATTTCCGGAAATATTTTTTGGTGCCCTCATCCTTACTCCATCATAATACAATAATATATCAAAGACACCCTACCATTATCTGAACATGAAAACATGAAATGTATTTAGGTATTAATGGTGGCCCAAGAAGGGTGTGAGGAAAACTCAGTTGGACACAACTAAGAATGATTAAAATAGTAACCATTCATAATAAAAGTGCTTTCAATTTCAATTTAATAATAATTATTATAGGACATGAAAGAAAAAATGTTTAAATTTAATTATTTCTATTTCTTATCTTAGACCTCATGCTCCAAAATTATCTAAAATAAATTATATTGGTTAATAATATACATATAAATATAAGGGAAGTTTATATATCATTTCATTGAATTTCTCTAGTACAAACGGGTTCTCATCCAAGTGACCACATAATGTCAAATCATTTATACCTACATCCTTATGTCGATACTAAAACAATAATTCGGGATATCAGGCCCGTAATTATTTAGCATGGATGTGGAAGACCATGTTTGGACATCATAATCCAAGTAGAAATAACTTCATATCCAACATCCTTACCCATGGTTGTGGAACTTCATGTACCACGTGAAAAATATAACGAACAGCCATTTCTAAGGGTTAAAAATAATTAACATTTTAACTCTATTGATGATAAAAATGATATCCATTATTAACAAGAATTAATTAATCATGAGATCTAACACATTTAACCATATTTAACCAATTATCAACATAAACCATTTCACCATTTCAATAACATTCCACACAAATATTTCTTCTATAAAATTATTTAATTAAACACTCATGAGAACCTTTTTATTATTTTTAATCATTTAAATTCCTTATGGAATATAAAAAATTAAATTAAAGACATTCCAAAAAAAACCCTTATTCCCCATTATCATTTCATATCAATGAACTTGATTAATAACATAAACACACCATTTCCCCCTTTTCAATTCACATTACCATTTTTACGGGGATAGAGCTCCCTTTGGGTGACCCTTAAGCCTGATCTCACAATCTCCAAAGAACATAATGGGGTTCATGAAAGGTTCCCACATCATTATAGGGAACAAAATCAAATATTCAAATTTAATAAACAATTTTTAAGAATGGTGTCATAATGTAACATAAAACATAAACATTATCAACATAATTAATTTGGGATAAATCGCTTAGACTACCTACCCTAGGGTCATTGAGAAGAAATTTCTCAAAAATATCCCCTGATCTAAGCATAAGAAACCCTCGACACTATGAATTCCCTAGATAATATTGGTTTATGGATTTATAAGGAGAGAAAACATCCATCCATGAATATTCGAAAAATAGAATAAATATAAAAGGAAGACCCACCCATTGATTTGATTAACAACCAACGTTGCATTAAATGAACCAAGATCTAAAGAGACATTTCTTTGATAGAGGAGGGAACCCTTGGTTTGTAAAATGTTATACTAGTTGTGGAATGTGGATGGAAATTGGGAAATAAACCTTTATTCCCTATATAAAAAATGGATAAATTGTCAATTTTAGAAATGGTCATGGTTTGGTTGCATGGTTTACCAAGTCATGTAGCCATTGTGTTGATCCCTATGTCCAAGAGGAAATCATGCCACAACATTCTTCTAGGCCATCTGCATGGTTCTAAAAATCATGTGGTAGAAATTTGGTTTCCTAAAACCAAGGGGGGTTGATTGGCATGGTCTCCTATTACACAATAAAAAATTTATTTACTTTCCTCCTTATTCCTCTAGTTTAGAATGTTGTGGTTCATTCTTAGAACTAGGTGTGCGTCAACCATTGACCATGTACAAGATAAACTCTTCTCCCCATTTTAGGTCTAAAACCCTCAAGACACTATTGATAAATTTTCTAATCCTAAAAGGCATTCTAATAATGAAATTAAGGGGACATAAAATAAAATTTAAATAGGAACATACCTCATATGATGGTTGGGATCATACAGCTTCCCCAATTTATAAAAACTCATCTTCAAGATGAATTATTTGGCCTCACTAACCCTCCAAGGAGAAAATATAAGGAAAATAGGCCCACAAATCAGCTTCTCACTCCCATGTTTCCCCCTGAACATGTCCATGTTACCACAACACCTGGAATAATTACATGATCATACCCTTGAAGAGTCTTCTCTCAATGATCCATGATATGAATTAGATTTTTCTTAAAGGATTAATAATCATAAATCTCAACCTCATCAATAAAAATTACATGATAAGGGTAATGGTGATACTATAGATGATGAAAAACATGACAAACATCATGAATAACAATATACTTCTAGGTATGATTAGATCAGTATGCCACTAGTCTATTAGTATCTGCAATCTCAAATTTCCCAAGATTCCTAGGAACCATCTTGGTCTATTTCATAATATGACGGTGAACCAATATTGGAAACACTTTAATAACTACATGGTCACCTAGTAAAAACATAGGAGTTCATCGATGTTGTCCAGTGTATGATTTATAACTACACTGTAACATATCCATATGCTTTCAAATCAATTGAACTTGTGTCAATGTCTCTTTCACGAGACTCATACCTAACAACCCTAACTCTAATTATTCCATCCAATATAAATGTTACATCTTTGTTTTCTTCTTATAAATCTTTGGAATATATATAGTACGTTTTTTGGAGCTCATCTCTAAGACAACATGATATTATGATTCTTGGTGATCCCATCATTGATATTATGAAAATATTAAATATATTAATGTCATATAGGAATAGTATTCTTAAAATAGTGGAATAACTCATGAATAAGGACTTAGATGGGATATTTCATACATTTGTTGAGTATGAATCATGGGATTTACCATATTCATGAGATAAGATATTTTGGCGTCAAGTGTTCTTTTAGAAAAAATTCATATGAGTAAATAATGAAATAAATAAATTTATTTATTTATTTTATTATGTCATGATGAATATAACTATTTATTTCATAAATATGATACTATGGACAATTCACTAAGCTAGCCACATTATCATGAGAATTGAGATATAGAATTAGAGGAAGGCTTGGTGAATGGAGACAATAGATTATGGATCATTCCAGCTAAAAAATATAAGGATCTAAACCAAAATGGTGAAACAGATTCATTCTTCATCTACGATTGATCCAACGTGAGTTAGAAATTTTTTGTGGTTTATTTACCTCATGTAATATCCCATATCAAATAGAAATCAAAATAACCAATATAATGATTTAATGTTCAATGATGTTGCGGGTATGGGTTTATTTATAGGATTTTGGATATTATTTTATTGTTTGTTATGGTTTATTCATTCCTTTTTATAATGAAAACAAATAAATTCCAAGCAAAAAAATGCTTAAAGTTCATTCCACATCTTTTCATTTAGGAATTTCTCCCATATTTCATCTCATTTTCATTATCATTATTTTATTTAGATGATGGTATGATGAATGACTAATATTTGATCATTATGAGACAATTATTCTTCAAAATAGATTGATACCATGAGTTTGGTCAATGAGTGAGGTTATGATAAAGGTTTGATGATGGAGGTGGACTTTCCGAGGAGTATCGAGACTCGATTGAAAATTCCTAGTTGTTATTTGGTTGTATAATGGTGACGAGATGTGATTAAAATAGTTTCCCAATGAAAATTAGTTGATTGAATTTGGAAACCAGTGATGATCATGTTTGGTTAACCCAGATCCATGATCAATGGGAAAAAGTTTTGGAGGATCTATTGGAGATAGTGGTGATTATGATCAATGTGTGAAGGAGCCCTACGATTATAGAAAATCCCTTGTTAAAATACATGTACACTAAAGAACACTCTCCATGGGGTGTCGTGGATGTGGCATTAGGGGTTTTAATGAAATTAAATATCACATGACTTATGAAACATGTCACACTCCATGCGACATGGTGTTGGGAGCTTGAAATGTATCCCAAAGTATACATAGTCATAGAAATGGATAGACCCATGGACATAGGTAGAGTATATAACATCCTGCCTTTTTAATACATAACCTTTCATTACATTTTACAAAACTGAGGATCTTTTATGGTTTAGTGTCATGGAAACCAGTAACATAATAATTGATGACATAAAACATTATTCTTAAGCACTTGAAAGGATTCTTAACTGTTCATCCTATGTTCATTACAACATCTCGTAACCTGGGAGCATACATCAAAGGAAAGGGTGAGCAGAAGGCCTAGTAAGGGAAACAAGGTAAACATTTAACATGTGAACTTGAGACACATCAATAAAGTCATGAAAAAAAACTTCAAGGAATGAGAAAGATATCATGAGGCATATCACAATAAAAATAACGTATTTCAAAACTTGAAGATGTGGCTAAAACATTTAACTTAGACAATCATTTCCGTATCACCAAGGTCCATCCCCAAGGTGTCATTAAAAATTTACCAAGGTTATTCACCAAGGTATCGTTAAAATGATCATCTCTTGAGATTAAGTATTTACCCAATGCATTGGAGAGATATCAGGGTTCACCCTTAATTTGTCTTTATTATCATGTGAAACAAATATATCATCATCAATAATTTCATAAACAACCCATATAGCATAAAATAAATGATTTTCAATTCATAGTCATAACATTTTAAAATCTTCTTTAAAGACATGATCTTTATGTCACTTCAAACCCACGGAAAAGGAAAGCGGGTCTCATGTATGTAAATCCAAGAATTTAAAATATAACATTTATATATATATGTGAATACCCTTGTATAATAAAGAGTGTTGAGTATTCACTTAATAAAATAAAATAATTTGAGAAAAATATAGAGACATTTTGAGAGGAAAATTCTGCAGCATAACTGCTATGTTACATGGTTTTAGAAAATGTTGAAAAGAGAATGGACATCGGTCACCCACTCATAAATGATACATATAATAGTATAGGGATATAATATAAAGGATATAAGAACATGGTAATGAAATTTCAAATACATACCATATAAAATTAAAAAACATGAAAGGAAGACAAAAATTAGATTTCTCTTATGAAAATTTTGCACCCTAACAACGTCACTTAAAACTTCAAAAAAAGAATTGATGAGATCAAATAGGGCCTCTCATCATATTAAAATAAAATAAAATTATGATGGATATAGATATAATACCCCAACATGGAAAAAATGTAACTTGAAAGACTTGACATGAAAGTAGAACTTTGAAAATGTGAAGAGTGAAAGAATCCCTTACCTTGAAGAGTAACTTTGAAATCATGATGTTTGGGACCTTGGGAGACTTTAGGGCACCTTTTAAGGACTAATTGGGAGGTAAGGAAAACATAAAGTCGTTGAGGGGGATTTTGGAATAGAAAGGATGAGATAATGGCTTGATATTTATAGGGGAAGTGAGGGGACAAGGCATTAAAGGCCAAGGGACACCTCATTGGTGGTTTTGGAAAAACCATGGGATTACCCATGGTATTTGCCCATGGTATTGGAAACTTGGGACACCTCATACCTTATATTACTATTCATAAGTCTAAAAGAATTATTACAAAATTATTACATCCTTATCTATGTCATTAAACACCCAAAACTCTAAACTGAAAATTCACTATTCACTAAAAATTCAAATTTTTCAGAAAAATCCCAAAAACTCACCTTAACATAATATCGATGATCTGAATTCAAAAATAAACTCCATTTTATAAAAATAATTTTCTAATAATTTTTAATTTAATTTTTAAATAAAAAACACTATTCACCCGAAAAAACTAATACTTATCTAATAATTTATGAAACAGTTATTTACATATTTTATTGAATCAAATTACTTGATCAAGGTTCCTAAATTATATTAATAATTTATTTAAGTGAGATTACTAATCCATTTAGTCGCATTACTAATCCTAAGCGTAAAATCACTATTGATAATTTACTATTCATCAAAAATTAAGTTGATCTTATTAGACTCTAAATTTTGTACTGAACACATTTGCAGAAGACCATTTTTTGAAAATCATTACAAATAATTAATTATTTAAGGTTTACATATATATATATTTTAAAATATCTTTTTTTTAATTCATCCATAAGATACATCTTATTTTTATCCAGACATCTAAAAATTCACAAACTACACCATAGGAAGAAATCACAATTTTATTTATCTCAATGGATTACAAAAAGTAGCTATAGTATCATTACATATCCCCTTATAACACCATCATATGACCAAAGTGTAAGGTGTGCTAAGGTGAGAGAATCTAAGGGAGTCTCAAATAATATTTCCCTGGTAGTAATCTTCACTAACTTGATCTTCTCTAATAAGAGATTTCATTCATGCTTGACATGCTGGAGTTCGGCATGGGATTAGTCCAAAGCGAATCCCAAAGATGCCACCTCCTTCCCAAGATCTGATAAGTGGGATTTATATGGTTCGAGTCAACTGGATGAAGCCATCGACTCTTCTTTCTGCATTAACCATTAACATCTCTATTATATCATTAAGAGTAAATTAATATACTATTCAAAAAGTTTGGGTCGTTAAATTCTTCCCCCCTTAAGAAATTTTTTCCCCGAAATTTTAAACCAAAGGCCTATTTGAAAAGGTGAGGGTAATTTTGCTTCATTGTTTCCTCAGGCTCCCACGTCGCTTCTTCATACTTATGATTCCTCCACAACACTTTCACAAGGTTGGTAGTCTGGTTGCATAGAACCTTGTCTCTACGTTCTAAGATCTCCACTAGCTACTCCTCATAAGATAGGTCATGTTCCAGTTGTACCACCTCTGGGTTCAGTACATGCGAAGGGTCGGGTATGTACTTCCTCAAGAGAGATACATGGAAGACATCATGAAATTGAGCTAGGTTCGGTGGAAGTGCTAGAAGATAGGACACTGCTCCTATGCGATCAAGGATTTCGTAGGGACCAATGTACCTAGGGATGAGCTTCCCTTTCTTCCCAAACCGCATGACTCTCTTCCATGGAGAAATTTGAAGGAAGACTTTGTCTCCAACACCAAACTCCAAGTCCCTTCGACGGTTGTCAGCATAGCTCTTCTGCCAACTTTGAGCAGCCTTAATGTGTTTTTGTATGGAATGACCCTTTTTTGTCATCTCTTGCACAAGATCAGGCCCAAGAATCTTTTTCTCACCAGCTTCATCCCAACAAGTAGGAGTTCTACATTGCTTTACATACAAAGCTTCATAGGGTGCCATATGAATACTTGAATATAAGATGTTATTGTATGAGAACTCAACTAATGGGAGGTGTTGATCCCATCCACCTTTAAATTCCATTGAGCACAATCTTATTATATCCTCAAGTGTCTAAATATTCCTTTCAGTTTGTCAATCAATTTGAGGATGATAGGCCGTACTAAAATTCCATTCAGTACTCATAGCATGTTGAAGACTTTTCCAGAATTTTGATGTAAATTTTGGATCACGACCAGATACGATGGATAGCGGTACCCCATGCAGCCTTACCACTTCCTTTACGTATATCTTGGCAAGTTGATCCAGGGAGAAATCTTCCTGAAAAAGAGATAAAATGGGGGGTCTTGGTGAGACGGTCCACTATAACCCATATCGCATTATTCCCTTTGGATGTTTTCAGGAGACCAGTGACAAAGTCCATAGTGATATTATCCCACTTCCATGATGGTATGGGTAGCGGTTGTAATACCCCCTTAGGAAGTTATCATTTTTCCTTTACTTGTTGACACACTAGGCACCTTATAGTGTAATCAACAATCTCCCTCTTCATGTTATCCCACCAATAATTATCACCAAGGTCTTTATACATTTTAGTGTTTCCCGGATGTATAGAGAAAGTAGAGATATGGGCTTCATCCATCAGTTCTTTCTTTATCTCCGGAATAGATGGAACACATAGTCTTTTATGAAATTTCAATACACTATCCTGATCAATACTGAAATCTGGAAACTTCCCATCCTTCATAGCCTCAAACTTCTCCTACAACAAAAGATCTTCTTTTTGAGCCTTTTTTATCTTCTATAGTAATAAAGGTTGAGAAATCATTTGGTATAGGGTTAATGATGTCCCTTCACTTAGAATTCCCATGTCCAGTTTTACTAGATCCTTAATCATGGGATCTCTTTGGATCCTCATTGTTGCCCGAACAACAGGGTCTTTCCTGCTTAACGCATCTGCGCCTTTGTTTGATCTTAAGGGGTGATAATGAATTCAACTATCATAGTCTTTAATAAGCTCAAACCATCTCCTTTGTCTCATGTTCAATTCAATCTACATTAAAATATACTTTAAACTTTGGTGGTCGGTGTATATAGCACATTTATCCCCATAGAGATAGTGCCTCCATATATTTATAGAAACAACAACTTCCACAAACTCTAGATCATGCGTAGGATAATTCTTCTCATGTTTCTTCAGCTGACGAGATGCATAAGAAATTACCTTGTCATTTTTCATGAGGACGCACCCAATCCCTTTCAGAGATGCATCGCTAAAAATAACGAATCCTTCTCCGATAGAGGGTAGTGTTAACATAGGTGAAGTAACCAATCTATTATTCCTCTCTTGGAAACTTTCCTCGCATTCCTCTATCCAGATGAACTTAACCCCTTTTCGAGTCAACTTGGTTAGTGGGTTAGAAATCTATGAAATGTTTTTCACAAACCTCCTATAATATCCTGATAAACCATGGAATCTACGAATCTCAGTTACTGTTGTGGGTTGAGGCTACTCCTCCACAACCATTGTCTTTGCAAGGTCAACCAAGATTCCTTCATTGGTTATGATGTGTCCCAAGAAATCCACTTTTTGTAACCAAAACTCACACTTTCTGAACATTCCAAAGAGCCTCTCCTTCCGCAGAGTTTGCAAAATAAACCTCAAATGATCTTCATTCTCCTTATGACTTTTTGAATATATCAAAATATCATCAATAAAAACTACCACAAAGTTATCAAGGTAGTCCTTAAAAACTCTATTCATCATATCCATGAAAATAGCAGGAGAATTAGTCAAGTTGAAGGGAATAACAGTAATATCATAATGCACATATCTTGATTGGAAGGCAGTCTTTGGAATATCTTCCTTCTTCACCCTCATTTGATGACAACTCAATCGAAGATCAATCTTGGAGAAGAATTGAGCCCCACAAAGTTGGTCAAATAAATCATCAATTCTTGGAAGAGGGTATTTGTTATTCACTGTGATCCCATTATGTTATATATAATTAATGCATAGACGCATTGATTCATCCTTCTTCTTCACAAATAGAACTGGTTCTCCCTAAGGAGACACACTCGGTAGGATAAACCCCTTCTCCAACAATTCTTGGAGTTGTTTTTTTAACTCCTCTAGCTCCACATTTTCCATTCTATACAGGGTATTTGATATCAGTTGAGATCCAGGTATGAGTTCAATGGAGAACTATACCTCTCTTTCTGGGGGAGGTCCAGGTAACTCCTCAGGAAATACATCCATGTATTCCTGAACATTTGTAATATCTTCTATTTGTATACTCTCTTTTCCTTCTTCATACTCACCGATTAACTCCATAAATAAGGCTATAGTAGGTGCCTCTAGATAAGGATCAGGTCAGGATATCTCTCCTTGATAGATAATTGTAGTTCATTCATTCAAGAATACTGATATTTCCTTACTTCTGCATTTGATCTTAGCATTATACTTTGAGAGCCAGTCCATCCCTAAAGTAACGTCGAATTACATTATGGGAATGGCTACAAGATTTGCGATAAGATTGTGCTCACTAATGTAAACACTAGAGTCTCTAAAAACTATTGATTAATGGATAATCCCACTTGGAGTCTTGATTGAAAAATCTACATCTAGTAGTTCGGGGATTTATTCTATATTCTTTACAAACATGGAGGAAATAAAGGAATTCGTAGAACCAGAATCAAACAAAGTACTTGCAAGTTTTGAGAGGACAACAAGAGTACCTTCTACCATGTCATTGGAAGCTTCAAATTTAGTTGTGATAGAAAAAGCATGACCTTGCTCCCTTGGCCTTTTCTAAGGTTTATGGTGATTCCCCTCCACTTCCCTTGGATTTGGACAGTGATTAACAAAGTTCCCAAGCTATACACACTTCAAGCATTTGACTTCGAGTAGGGCCAGAACCATCTTTCCTCTGTCGCTAGTGTTGGGAAGTTGAGGCTCCACCTCTCTATGAAAATTCTGAGCAATATGGCCTTATCTTTCACACTTTTAGCACTTTCCACTTCCGATCAAGCAGTGCCCCGAATTCTTCTTCCCACATTTATTGCATGTGGAAAGTTGCATTTGCTTTCCACCTCTTTCCTGATCAAAGATTCTTCCCAGGATTGTTTCTAGAGCTCTCTTCTTCTCATTAGATTTGTGAGACCACTGTGTCTCACCAATCTCCAGTTCTACTTTCATAGCACTTCGAACTATTTCTTCATAGCTATCATAGTCCCTGTTGGCTACATTATTCCACAGATGGGGTCGTAGTCCACCAAAGAATCTATCAACCTTCCCATTAAGTTCCATGAAAAAGCTTGAGGTATAAAGAGAAAGTATTGTGAATTTCATCTTGTATATTCCAATAGATTCATTATCCTTATGCTTCAGCTTGAGAAATTCTTTCTCCATTTTTGTTCTCATCGAACGATTGAAATACTTATTGAAGAATATTCCCATGAACTCTTCCCACTCCATAGCTTCCATCTCTCCTCTTGGAATCGTGTTTTTGATCAGTGACCACCACTAATCAGCTTCTCCCTCTAGGCGGTAAATAACAAGGGTGACTTTTTCTTGTTCTGAACAATGAAGTACATAAAAGATCTTTTCAATGGAGCTTATCCATTGTTTTGCAACCAATGGGTCAGTATATCCGCTGAATGTTGGTGGTCTTTGGTGCATAAAGGACTCAACAAAATGTTGTTACCTTCATGGTGATATCAACCTCTCATCTTGATTCAAGTTATTACTCATAACATGAGTCATTTGGTTCATCATTCGCATGAATGTTTCCATTCCGGCTTCCATCGGAGGGCCATCAGCACATGGTCCATTGCGGTCACCATTTGCACGGTTCCTCCTATTTCCCGCCATTTTATAAAATAATAAAATCTTAGTGAGAAAATTTGTTCCATTTATGATTATTTTAACTATAAAGGATTCTATGTCTTATAACATCATGCTTAAAAAATTATATTTCTCTATAATTACTTCATAACGATTCATAAAAATCTAGCGATTAACCAAACATATCCCTTGGGAGTTTTGTAACCAAGAGTGCAGCTAGGCATGTTGTCATGCACCAGTTCCCGTTCAAGTCTAGCTCAAAGTGGTGTTTTCGGGTTTTACCCCTATGTACGTCTGTGTCAGATCCACCTCTACCTGCTCGTATCTAGACAGGGATGTATTTGTTTGATAAACCACTCACTCTATAATCATCAAAATACCAGGAATATTTCCTATATTTAAGCTTTCTATAGGGTTCTTCCTAAAGTTATTATATCCTAATTTCCATAAATAACTAAACCGTTCTTTGATACCAACTATAACATCCCACCTTTTTAATACATAACTTTTCATTACATTTTACAAAACCGAGGATCTTTTACGGTTTAATGTCTTGGAAAACAGAAACTTAATACATTGTGACATAAAACATTCTTCTTAAACACTTGAAAAAAAATATCACTATTCATCCTAAGTTCATTACAGCATCTCAAAACCTAGAAGCATACATCAAAGGAAAGGGTGAGCAGAAGGCCCAGTAAGGGAAATAGTGGAAACATTTAACATGTGAACTTGAGATACATCAATAAAGTCATGAAAAAAACATTAAGGAATGATAAAGAGATCATGAGGCATATCATAATAAAAATAATTTATTTCAAAACATGAAGATTTGGCAATAGCATTTAACTTATAAAATCATTTCCGTATCACCAAGGTCTATCCCTAAGGTGTCACTAAAAAATTACAAAGGTTATTCACCAAGGTATTGTTAAAATGGTCACCTCTAGATATTAAGTCCTTACCCAATGCATTGAAGTTCTATCAGGGAACACCCTTAATTTTTATTTATTATCATGTGAGCCAAATATATCATCATCAATTATTTCATAAACAACCCATAGAGCATAAAAGAAATGGGGTTCATTTCATAGTCATAACATTTTAAAAACTGCTTTAAAGACGTGATCATTATTTCACTTTAAACCTACAAAAAGGAAAGAGGGTCTCATGTATGTAAATACAAGAATTTAAAATAGAAAATTTTGATATATATGTGAATACCCCTGTATAATAAATAGTTTTGAGTATTCACTTAATAAAATAAAATAATTTTAAAAAAAGAGAGAGACGTTTTGAGACGAAAATTCTGCAGCATAACGGCTATATTACAGGGTTTTAGAAAATATTGAAAAGAGAAGGGACATGGGTCACCCACTCACAAATGATCTATAAAATAGTAAAGGTATATAATATAAATGATATAAGAACATGGTAATTAAATTTTAAAGACATACCATATGAAAAGAAAAAACATGGAAGGAAGACAAAAATAAGATTTCTCTTATGAAAATTCGGCAGCCTAACGACGTCACTTAAAACTTCAAAAAAATAATTGATGAGATCAAATAGGGTCTCTCATCATATGAACATAAAAAAACAGTATCATGGATATAGAGATCATACCCCAAAAAGGAAAAAATGTAACTTGAAAGACTTTACATGAAAGTAGAACTTTGAAAATCTAAAGTGTGAAAGAATCCCTTACCTTGAAGAGTAACATCAAAATCTTGAATTTTGGGACCTTGGGATGATTGTGGGCACCTTGTAAGGACTCCATGGCAGGTAAGGATACCATAAATATGTTGAGGTAGATTTTGGAATGGAAAGGATGAGAGAATATTTAGGTATTTATAGGGGAAGTGAGGGGACAAAGCATTCATGGCCAAGGGACACCACATTGGTGGTATTGGCAAAACCATGGGCTTTCCCATGATATTTTCCCATGGTATTGGAAACTTGGTACACCTCATACCTTATCTTAATATTCATAAGTCTACCAGAATTATTATATAATTATTACATCTATAATGATGTCATTAAACACCAGAAACTATAAACTAAAAATTCACTATTCACCAAAAATTCAACTTTTTCAGAAAAATCCCAAAAATTCACCTTAACATAATATCGATGCTCTGAATTCAAAAATGAACTCTATTTTATAAAAATAATTTTTTAAATATTTTTAATATATTTTTTAAATAAAAAACACTATTCACCTGAAAAAACTAATACTTAACTAATAATTTCTGAAACAGTTATTTACCTATTTTATTGAATCACATTACTTAATCAAGGTGCCTAAATTATATTAATACTTTTTTAAGTGATATTACTAATCCATTTAGTCACATTACTAATCCTAAGTGTAAAATCGCTATTCATAATTTACTATTCACCAAAAATTATGTTGATATTATTAGACTCTAAATTTTGTACTAAACACATTTGTAGAAGACCATTTTTTGAAAATCCTTACACATAATTAATTATTTAAGGTTTACATAAATATTTTAAAATATCATTTTTTCAAAATTCATCCACAAGATACATCCTATTTTTATCCAGATATCTTAAATTTCACAAACTTCACCATAGGAAGAAATCAAAATTTTATTTATCTCAATAAATTACAGAAAGTTGCTACAGTCTCATTACATAGCCCCTTATAAAACCATTATATGACCTAAGTTTAAGGTGTGCTAAGGTGATAGAATCTGAGGGAGGCTCAGATAACATTTCCCAAGTTCTAATCTCCACTAACTTGAACTTCTCCCATAGGGGATTCCGGTCAAGCTTGACACACTGGAGTTCGACTTGGGTTTTGTCCAAAGCGAAGCCCAAAGATTCCACCTCCTTCCCAAGATCTGATTAGTGGGATTTATATGGTTCAAGTCTACTAGATGAAGCCATCGACTCTTCTTTCTTCATTAACCATTAACATCTCTATTAAATCGTTAAGTGTAAATTAATATACTATTCAAAATGTTTGGGTCGTTACAGAGTACATGGGAAAGAGCCTATACTTGAAAAAAAAAACTACAAACAACTATAGTACATGGGCATGACCAAGTGTACATGGGAATGGGTATGATCCATGATGATTATTAGCCAGAGCTTTATATATATTGTATCTATAAGATACATGCCATGTATATGAAGGTATATTCCATGTTAGATGGAATGAAATGGGAAAACCCTAGGGAAGAATGACATGGGCAGACAACGGGTATGAAAGACACACTATTTACCCCTAGTACATATCATGTACTTACTCTAGGTTAGTCTACAAACCCTATTCTATTTAGTGTGGACTAGTGTCCTTATGGTACTTTCTCGTCATCCATCCCTAAGATGGTATAGTGTGGAATTACAACATGAAGATACTACTGTGATCCACTCTAAGGGATTACCCTTGGATAGAGTTGTAGGAATCCCCCTAGAGGTCTAGGGTTGGATCCTTTATCATATTCTCCCCTATGAAGAGTTCTCGGAATTATGTGACCAACATACATGGGTGTCAATCCCCAACATGATAGTTTATTCCAAATCTGTTTATTTTATACCCCATTGAATTAGGTTACATCCCCTATGTTTGTATCAATATCTTCTCTCTTCATGAAATTACTTCTTCTTAGAGAGACTCTATAAGAATTAAATCTTATATGGACACCATAATTTCAATAAGATTCACAGATTGAGTTATTCGGGTGAGTGTTTCCATGAATTGCCAAGAAGAATCATATTCTGTATTTGAAGTTTAGAGCATACCCAAATAAATAATGTCTATCATGAGTATATATGGATGTATCTTTATTATATGTCTCTTATTTTCATTGACATACCATAGTGATGAGTACACTAGTATATTGATTCTTATGTTTTGTTATGTTGGGGTGTTTTACTGGGTATTGTAATACTCACCTTACATGTGATCTACCCAAACATGTTGTATATTAGGCGGATGAAAGGTCATTCGATCTTGTTTTGGGTGGACCAGCTATAGAAGGATCATAGATTGGGATATAAGGAAAATGGTTTGTACCATAATTCACATTTGACTGTATCCCCCACATTATGGCATATTGGACTTCATTAATATTTTTGTGGTCTTGTATATGTCTCTTAATGAATTCCATTATTATTATTCAAAAAAAATTGTTGGTTTTAGATATATTCATGAATTAGTATTTGGTATACTTTTCATTCAGAATTGTATGCGTTTAGAGATATCAGTGTGTGTAAAGGTACCTTAGGATAAGGCCCCCCATGTAATTTTTATATATACTCAAAATTAGACACCAAACCCTAGCCTACTAGTTATGGTCTGGGGGCAGTCACACTCATCTTACCGCTTGAAAGGAGATCCTGGATGGGATGGGTCATGATACAGTAATATCAGAGTTTTTCATCCTAGGACCAGAGTTTGGAGTAATTTTCTTGTTGACACATTTGGTTTGGGTTTTATGGAAATAGTGTAAACTATTTCGAGTTTGAATTTTATGACAGGGACCCCAGTGTTGGTGTGGATGATGATGTATCCATACAACATGAATTTGAAAACATACATGTTTATTTAGTATATATAGGATCTAGTTGTGGGGAAAACATTATTACAAGCATAATAAAGGAATTAGTTGTGGTTTCCATTTCTTTCTGAAGTCATCTCCCTCGATAAACTCAAAGAACATGGTACACCATATTTATTTTAGGATTCCTCCATAAGGATTTTTGGATAGGATTTAGTGGATGCATCACATGGAAGATCCCCATAGTTACCAAGCATCAATATATAGACCTTTTCTGGTGGTGGTATATTTTGGGGGTGACTCAGCCATACCTCCACACATCAATAAGTTGTTTATACTAGTAGTACCAATGTATTAGGAACATAGGAGGAGAAAAAATAATGAGTTATTAAGTGAGTTACTTAGGTTTTTGGGTGTTTTAGATGCCTAGGAAACTGGGGACCGGCTCAAGATAGTTACATGATTCTTTCAACTTGTATAGACACCTAAAGAATAATGGGTGGTATTGCCAGTGAGCCTTTTTCTATATCTACTGAGTGATGGTGGGGCCTAGTGAAATTACCATTAGATGAGGAAACTCATTATTAAGAAAAGTATGACAAACTATTTGGAGTGAAGTTTACCTAGCTATATTGTGGGATGTGTGCATTTAGAGGATTTTATATCTTCATCCGGAATACATGATTATGGATGAGTATTCGTCAAGGTTAACCAACCTCCCATGAAACATGATAGATACGGTATGTGATACATTCATATTGGATATGAAAATTGATATAGGAATCTTCATAGGTACTAGGTTAGTTTGAAACCTCTATGAATTACAACATTTTTTAGGGTGTTGTATAATGATTTGGAAGTAGATATTTGTCTATCAGAGTAGATTCCAGTAGTTGGTTCCTATAGTGGGAACACATGAGCTAAAACTTTAGCAATGGGAAGCTGATGAAAGACACATGGATATAGTTATTCATGAAATTTATTGAGGTAATCAATGGATAGAGTGTCTATTATTTAGGGATCTTAGTATTGTTCTAGTCAACCTCGGGAGAGGAATTGCTACTGTTGTGATAGTCAGGGACATATCACATGACATTATCTGACCCACCGAATGGCTGACCAAAACAAAATGAATGTACCACCTTGGAAAAGGTATTAATTGGATAATGTTGGTAAGAAAGGTGGTGGAATTGGTATACGAGCAAGGAGATCAACTATAGGTGGTAGTCAGTTTGAATTATTACCACAATCACCCCCATTTGGTACACACTAGGCTCAGAGAGCTTGTGGATAGGGGTGAGGTTAATTGTCAGCAGTAGATTCCTTTGACCCAGAGGCCCCATTAATAATTATAGGTATTGTATGTTTTTATTCTACCTTATATATATTATTTTTATAGATATTGGAATTAACTAATCATTTCTCAATTCATCCATTGCTTGATACCTAGAGATTATGGTCTAGACCCTAGCACGAAATTTATTCTTTGTGAATCCTACTAGAGGTGACTCAGTGATAATAGACTTCTGTTGAAAGTGTGATTTAATGCTTAAAGTATTGATTTTATTATTGTAAATATCTTTATTATCAATGATGCCTTATGTTATCATCATAGGAATTTACTAGATATCTTTAGTTTATGCCCATATTGATTGATTTAGGTAGAGGTTGCAATGTGTCCTTAGTGATGGGATGAGGCTTTCATTCATGGGTGAGAAGAAATCCCAAGAATAGTAGGATGGGATCATAAAAAAGGATTATATGACTTATTAATCATGAGTCATCTATTATTACCATTGTGATGGTGGGTGCTACAAGATTTTAGTTCCCTGTAGTGGTGGGGGGAATTTGGATGTCATTCCTAGGGACATTTTGGGATTAACACCCAACTAAGAGATATAATTATGTATAGAAATGAATGTTGGGATTTCCATTATATCTATTACTATATATTTCATTAATCCCTTAGAGATTCCATAGTTGAGGGGGTAGTTTAATGAATTGAAAAGGAATGAATTTTTCAAACCTAGTGTTTCCCCCTATGCATCCCCAATGTTGTTTTCCATGAAGGTAGAAGATATCAAGAAGTTGTGTTTAGATTATGAGCACCTGAACTGGGTGATCATGAATAATATATATCCACTACCAATGATGTAAAACCACTTTGATCAGTTGAAATTGTTGATATTGTTATGAAATATTGACCTCATATTTTCCAATCACCAGCATCATGTACGATACGAGGATATAGAAAAATTAAATTTTGATGTAGCTATTAGAATTATGAGTAATTATTGATCCTTTTCTGTGTGATGAGTGCCCCATCACTATTTAGGGTACTCATGCACAATATCATTCATCCTTTATTATACCAGTTCATGTTAGTCTTCATTTATGAAATCTTAGTGTATTTATTGTTTGAGTATTATCTTGCAAGACACTTAAGGATGGTCCAGGACATACTTCAACAACATAAAATTTATGGGAAGATCTTGGTGTTTTAGTTATGGATTAAAGAGGTCCACATACTAGGATAAAAAATCTCAATGGATGATGTAGCGTTGGATCTAGTGATGTATGAGGTAGTTTTGGCATGGGATCCACCCAAGAGAGTGATAGAGTTGACAATAATCCTGGCGTTGGTAGGCTATTACATGATATTCATGCCTAATTTTTCAAGAACATCAACACCTATAACTTCATTGATGTAAAAGGGGAATCTTTTCATGTGGAGGAAAATCTTCCAAAATGATTTTTAGAGGTTGAGGCAGTTGTTAATGAGCACCCCATCTTGATATTTCCTTAGGAGGTTTTCATGTACATATTGTTCATTGATTCCTTAGGGACTATACATGGTTGTGTTCAGCTGATGAGGAACTTAGTGATTGCCTATGGTCCCACATAGTTGAAACCTAACTAGAAAAACTATACCACACATGATCTATTTCCAGTAGTGGTAGTCTTCAACCAGAATATGTGTCATCACACCCTTATGGGTGAGTTGTTTATCAACAATTCTTACTACAAGAGTATTAGGTATAACTTCTCTTAGTAAAACCTTAACCTGAGATGGATGTGATGGAATGAGCTCCTCCATGACAATGACATTGATATAGGCTATACTACTAGGAAAGGGAACATGGTAATAGATGCTCTCCAGAGGAGATCATGTTCATAGTTGTTGTTTGAGGAGTCAGAGCATTTATCCTTGTTGAAACTATCCTTAGTGGATGAGGATGGTACAACTTGTCTCCTATCAATGATTGTTACCCCATATATTTAGAGAATTTTAGGTAGGCTCATCATAGAGATAACGACTATGAGATTGCGAATACTTAGATATTTACCTGCCATGATCTTGATAGATTTTATAAAGTCGGAGAGCATGATAAGCTTTTTAGAGAATGGGAAATGGTTCTAGTGATGTTCCATGAGGAGGTTATTAGGTTTTTTAGTATGCCCCCTTTGGTCGTACATCCATGTGTGGTGAATATGTATAAAGATATTCAATTAAATTTCTAGTGTCCAAGGATGAAGAGGTGTTTGGAAATGTGTGTATACTGATTCCTCACATACTATCTAATGAAGGCAAAGCACCAGGTTCTATTAGATTTAGCTCAAACCCTTGTGCTTCCAGAGTGGAAGTGGGTTGGTATTACAATATACATCCTGTTGGGGTTTCAAAATACTTCTAGATGGTACAATTCCATATGGTTCATCATAGACCTAATATTCATGTTGGACTACTTCATATCCATCTAAGAGAAGAGCTTATTAGAGAACATGGGATGCATTTATGAGTAGAAGACTGTCTGTCTCTATGGATTTCACTTCATGATCATTTTAAATGGTGATTATCACATCATTTTTTGATATTAGAGAGTATTTAAGGAGGTTTTGGGGAATAAGTAATGGGTTTTCATGACGTTTCACCCATTTATTATTTGATATATTGATAAAACCATTCAGGTTTTAGAGGACATACTGCGATCTTTTCATGTTGTACAGTATATGTAGTTGGGAAGACCACATACCCTTGGTAGTGTTTTCCTTAAACAATAGGTTCCATTCCACCATCAGTAGGAATAGTTATATTTATTGTATAGGATAGCCTATAAGTCATTATTGAGTTGGAATGGCCTATGAGATTAATCACTAAAGGGCCCAAGGGTTGTGTGAGAGATGTTATAGAAGGTTGAGATCATCTAGGAGTAGATAAAGACTACCGAGAGAAATTATTTGTCTTATGGGGACTAACAAAATATTCCCTTGGAGTTTGTGGATTGAGACCATGTGTTCCAAAGGGTCTCACCTCAGTATGGATTATAAAGGTTTGGTCAGGGTTGCATGATATCCCATAGATTAATTTTCTCTTTCCAAAAAATTAGTGTTGGTTAGGTGGCATACTACTCGTCTCTAAAACCATAGTTATACTAGTATATGATGTCGTCCATGTGTGATGGATAAGGAGGTACACTCACGACCCATAAAATGATAGCAACTTGGGTGATATGGACATCATGTATGGATCTAAATTTATATATTATTCATCGGAGATCGAGGATCAGTTGGACAATATCCTCCATAAGTGAGCCATTCCCCTGATGCGGGTTTGGTGGCAGCATAAGTATCACTAGGAGAGCACTTGGTAGTAGGGGACCCATATGTGAGCTCAATATCCACATCTGTTTTAGTAGTTTTTTCTTTTAGGAATAAAATCAATATGGCGGGGAGAATTTAACCTCTCTATTTTTTCAAGTATTTATTTAGAATATATATTGTAATATTTTCAAAGCCATAAATTAAGATAATGAGAGATTATGAGGCCTGGTGACCCCATTGTTGATATAATAAAAATATTTAATAAACTTATGTCATGAATGCATATTTTTCCTAAAATAGTGGAATAAAACCCTAACAGGCACATTGGTGGGAAATTTTATTCCTCCTTTAATTCCAAAACATGGGTTTTAACCAAGGTGTGCCAAAAGTATTGTCGGAATTATGTAATTTTTTAAAATAGTTTCGTGGAAAGAAATAATAAAACAAAAAAAAATATTTATTTATTTTAATATGTTTGGATGTAGTGACCTAATTAACTTCTATAAATACATGGTTATGTAAAATTTACAGGGTATGCTATATAACATCAAAAATTAATTGAAGGAATTAGAAGAAGGTTTGGTGAAATACATCAATGAATATTAGATCATTATCTCTAATATAATTCAAGGATATCCCCCATAAAAATGATATAAATTCATTATTCACCACCGATCAATCAAACCTGAAGTAAGGATTTTGATTTCTATTATTTATTTACCCTGTTGATTATCCTGTGAAGAATTAAATTAAAATAAACCAATATATTTATTCTCATATCAATCATGTTGTAGGTGTGGGTTTATTAATGGGATTTGGAAAATTATTTAATTGTTTATAATAGTTTTATTCATTGGTCACTCTAAGGTAAACAGATCGAGGCCAATCCAAACAAAGGCTAGGTTTCATTTTTTATCTTTAGAGTTGTGTGTTTCTCCCTTTTTTATTTTCACATTCATCACCATCATTTTCTTTGGACGGTGGTTTGAAAAATATTCAGTATTTGATCATTACATGACCTTTTTAATAGAAAATGAATTGTTATTATGGGTAGAGTTCATGATTTAGGGTGTGATCAAGGTGCGGCGATGGAAATGGATGTTTGGAGGAGGATTGAGACTGGATTAGTAATTATTGGTTGTGCTTTTGGTGTACAAAAATGATAGTGTTTGACAATGACCATTTTCCTAAGAAAATCAATGGCTACAATCTAGCCACTAGTGATGGTCCATATCAGTTTACCTAGATTTCTTATCCACATGTAGGATTTACAGAATATCTAGCGGTAGAGGTAGTACAGAAGGACAATGCATGAAGGAGCCATGGGATTCAAAAAAGGCCATCATTACAAAGCTTATTCTCTGAAGAATATGTGTTTCATGTGGCCCTAACTATAGATCTAGGGTTTATTGTGATAAAATATTACATGTGGTGTTACACATGTCACATGTCCTATGACCTGGTGATGGTGGATTAGAGTTTATCCCATAGGATACATGTATGTACACAAAACTATGTTCAAGGGCACTGGTATATTACATGAGGATAGACTAGTACTCAGACTCATCCATATACAGATTCATGACCATAGGTCATCAACATGTCTAGGTGTACATGAGCATAGGCAGGTGGAATTACAAGTGTCTGTTATACCTTTACATTCCATTCACCCCTATGGGACATTCTCTTCATATGATGGTACATATCATGTGAGGAAGAAAGAAAAAGGAAGACCCTATTGAGGTAAGACATGGCATGTACCCCATAGTACACGCCTTGCACATCCTTCAAGTTCATATAAGGTCCTTTTTGTGTTTAGTGTTGACCATTTTCCTTATGGTATATTCCTTCAATCCATTCATATTAGAGTATAGTGGGGAATTACATCTTGAATATCGGATTATGATCCATATAAGGTATTATTCTCATATAGAGTTGTAGTAATCACTCCAGAGGCTCGGGGTGGTATCCTCTATGTTCGTATGTGATAGTTGGGGTTCTTGGAAACTATGTGACCAATATATATGGGAATCAATCACCTACTTAGAATATTATTCTAGATTTAGTTATTTCCATACCACATGGAATTGGGTGTGATCCTATATACATTTATCAATATAATTTGACTTATTGCGTGTAATTCATCGTGGATAGTACCGATGCCAATGAAATCTCTTATGGACACCATTATTGCTATTAGGCTCATAGAGGGTGGTCACGGGTGATTGTTGCTACAAACTCTTAAGCAGATCCTAAGGCTGGATTTTAATTTTTGACCTTACCCTGATACATAGTGTCTATCATGAGTGTATCTAAATGTTTTCTTATATGTCCCATATTTTCATTGAGATACTTCTATAAAGAGATGACTACTATATTCATTCTTATATTTGGTTATTTTGGGGGGTCCTATTGGGTATTTTTATACACACTCCTTCAGGGGATATACCTATATATGTAATGTCTTAATGAATATGGGAGGCCATTCGATGGGGTTCTTGGTAGACCAAGAGTAGATAGAGAATATATTGGGATAGAGAGATTGTGGTCAATACTAGGAGTCACATTTTACTATCTTCCCCTTATTATAGATCATAGTAATTATTTTCAGTTTTGGTTGGCTTGTATTGAGAACATTATGATTTCCAATATTATAGATCATACTTTGGTTGTGTGTTTTAGATGTATTAATTCATTTTGTAATAGTTGTATTTTTCTTTCATCTTTGTATCAGTTTGGAACTAGTACAGAAAACGTTTTTTACGTCACCATTTTTTACGTCGGTCAAATATAACCGACGTAAAAAATGCGGCGAGTAGCTTTTTAACGTCGGTTATTTTCATAACTGACGTTACAAATCGCACCTGTTCGGTTTTTACGTCGGTTATCCTATAACCGACGTTAAAAACCAATGCGCGTGGGGTTTTTTACGTCGGTTATTTGGAAAACGACGTAAAAAACCCGATATCTATGCATTTTTTACATCAGTTATGTGATAACCGACGTAAAAAACCAAAGCGCGGGGTTTTTTACGTCGGTTATTTTAAAACCGACGTAAACCCCCCCCCCCATTCTTTGGTTTTTTACGTCGGTTATTTGATAACCGACGTAAAAAACGCGTAGATATCGTGTCTTTTAAGTCGGTTTCCAAATAACCGATGTAAAAAAACCGCTGCGCATTGGTTTTTTACGTCGGTTATCTTATAATCGACGTAAAAAACCAAAGCACGGGGGGGGGGGGGGGGGGTTTACGTCGGTTTTAAAATAACCGAGGTAAAAAACCCGTACATAACTCGTTTTTTACGTCGGTTACAAAATAACTGACGTAAAAAACCATAGAGCGGGGGGTTTTTGACATCAGTTTTAAAATAACCGACGTTATAAATTTAAAAAATAGTTTATAACGTCGGTTATATAATAACCGACGTTATAAAACTTTTAAATAAATTAAAGCCCCGTGGACTGTCATTTACGATTTTTCGATTGACAGTCCGTCGACTCTTCTCTCTCGCGCGGTAAATTCTAATCGGCTTGTCGATCGACCTACGTTAAACTCATTTTGGCTTCATTGTTTATCTTCTTCACTCCTCTCGGATCTATCATCTCAACTCGCAACATTCAAGTAAGCCTTCCACGAATTTATTTCGTTCGTTTTTTTTCACGGATATTCTATAATTATGTTTTACTATTTTTGTACATTTAATGTAAACAAGATGTAGTGGTTTCAAAGTATGCACCTCATTACTATTTTGATAATATGGTGATGAGATAATATAAGATACATATGATTCATTGATGGAAGTGATACAATTTCACATGGTGTAGGATGATTTATGGGCGGGGTGAGACCATGACATTAGCATTGGGGTGTGAGAGGAAAACTAGTGGAGAAGTGGTATCCGAGAACCTTAATTTTAATATATATATATATATATATATATATATAATTTTTTATACGAAAAGGTTTATTTATATGAATTATTTTGTGAGTGATCCATAGTGAGTATATGGAATTATTTTTCCTTGTTTAGGTGATGATTTAGATTCCTTTTTTCATAGGGCTTTAGTGTGCTTCCTCAACATTTTCATGAGATGTGTTAGGGAGGATCTTACTATGTATACATGTTATGCCCACCATACATAAATATAAACAATTTTTTTGGTTTTTAAAAGCAATTTGTAGTTTTTTATATATGTTAGTAGCATGGAAGTGTTGTGGAGTAGCTTTCATGAGTATATAGAGTTTATTAATTCTTCCTAGTTTTACTTTTAGTACTAATAATCTTCTTTTTGGTTTATGTACAACAATACTTGTAGGAATTCATGAATAATTATCTAAATTTATTCATTTCAAACTGAGGAGGGTTACTTTTTGTGGGAGCAGATCCTAAATGATATGGTATGAATTCATTCTATCATAACCATAAATAAAATATAGTTGTATTTTACTTATCATATACATCAACTTATACTCTTCTTTTTCATCACAAACCCTTTGAGAATAAAAAACCAAACTAAGGGCTTTGGTATCCACATTGCCTTTTGTTATAGAATATGGGACATCAAAATCAAATGATTGAACATATTCCTCCCAAAAACACTTCCATTGATTTTTATAATTGTGTGAAAATATTTACCAAATGGATTTAGGGTCTACAGAAACCATTAATAACATGTTAAATAGGTAGTTTATCTAATATATTAAAACATCAAAACCGCAATCAATATTAAACTATGTAGGCATCGTGGTTTTCTTTGATTCAATGAAATTTAAAACTGTTATATCTAACTATATTTTGTTTAAAAATAATATTCAAGCATAATTTTTTAAATACCTATAGATTTGTTTTATATTTTAAATTGTTTTACATTCAAATTATGATTTTTTTCATATAAACATATATTTATCTTATCTTAAAAATATATATTTTTTGTTGATATTTGTTATAGGTAATAATGAGTCGAAGTTGGATTACGGCACATCGAATGAGCAATGAATTTGAGGTAGGTGTTGATGCCTTTTTGGAATTTGAAAAACGAAATGTTCCGAGTTGTGACATTTTTTTCTGTCCATGCCTGAAATGTTTGAATATGAAGAAGTTGAAAAGTAGAGAGATAAAAGATCATATGATTTGTCATGGTTTTAATCCGAGTTATAGACCTTGGATTTGGCATGGTGAAACTGGACGGAATGTCACTGATGATGATGATTCGCAAGATGGTAACTCCGATGGAATTGAAGAAATGATTCGCGATATTGTAGCAGAACAAATTGAGATAGAACCAACAGTTTTGCATCTATATGGTGATGCTGAAAAACCATTATATCCCGGTTGTACATATTTTACGGTTTTGTCAGCGGTGTTAAGATTGATTAACCTGAAGGCGAAGCATGGATGGAGTGAGAGAAGTTTTACAGAGCTGCTACAATTGATGAAATACATTCTTCCAAAAGATAACGATCTACCAGATTCACATTACAAAGCCAAAAAAATATTATGCCCGATGGGATTGGGATACAAGAAAATACATGCCTGTCTGAATGAATGCATTATATATAGGAAGGAATATGAATTTCTGTCAGAGTGTCCTAAATTTGGGACATCACGGTATAAGGTGAAAGAAAAATCACAGGCTAATGTAGAGATTACAAAGCTCCCTTCAAAGGTATTTTGGTATCTTCCTATAATTAATCATTTCAAACGTTTATTTTCTAATTCACATGATGCAAAAAGGTTAAGATGGCATGCTGAAGAGCGGGTATGTGATGGAAAAATACGTCATCCAGCTGATTGTTCACAATGGAAGAAAATTGATGCGCAGTATTCTACATTTGGAAATGAAATTAGAAACCTCAGACTAGGGTTGTGCACAGATGGAATGAATCCATACCGAACACTCAGTAGAACACATAGTTCATGGCCTGTTTTATTGGTAATTTACAACCTATCTCCTAAAGTTTGTATGAAGCGCAAATATTTCATGTTGAGTACAATGATCTCTGGTCCAAAGAAACCTGGTAATGATATTGATGTTTACTTGTCACCGTTGATTGATTATTTGAAACTATTATGGGCTGATGGTATTAGGTTGTATGATTCTTATAAAATGGAATATTTTCAACTACATGCAGTGCTTCTGTTCACTATAAATGACTTCCCAGCGTATGTAAATTTGTCTGGATATAGTGTTAAAGGGCATAAATCATGTCCAATTTGCGAACAACAGACGTCCTATTGTCAATTGCATCATGGGAGGAAAACAGTGTACATGGGTCATCGAAAGTTTTTTCCTATGGAACACCCTTATAGAAGACTAAAAAAGGAATTCAATGGATCACAAGAATTTGATACTGCTCCAAAACCTTTATCCCCTGATCTGTATTTTGAGAGGGTGAAAAACCTTGACGTGACATTGGGAAAGACACAGAAATCTGGTAATGATAGACATATTTGGAAGAAAAGGTCATTTTTTTGAGCTACCATATTGGAGGTATCATGAAGTTAAACATAATATTGATGTCATGCACGTGGAGAAGAATATCTGTGATTCTTTGATTGGAACATTGTTACATATTAAAGGAAAGACTAAAGATTGGTTGAATGCAAGATTAGACTTACTATCAATGGGAATACGTTTGGATTTAGCTCCCACTCCTAAAGGAAGACGAACATTTCTTCCCCCGTCTTGTCATACATTATCGAAGAGGGAGAAAATTAGCTTCTTTCAGTGTCTTTATGATACCAAAGTGCCTCAAGGTTATTCTTCTAATGTAAAAAATTTTGTCTCATTGAAGGACTTGAAGTTGATAGGTATGAAATCACATGATTGTCACGTCATGATGCAACAAATTCTACCAGTTTCATTACGTGGAATATTTCCCATTCATGTCAGAAATACTATAATAAAGTTGTGTTATTTTTTCAATTCAATTTGTAACAAGGCGATTGATGTGAATGCTTTGAAAATTTTGGAAAAGGATGCAGTTTTTATACTTTGTCAATTGGAAATGTATTTTCATCCAACTTTTTTTGATATAATGGTGCATTTAATGATTCATCTGGTTCGAGAAATAAAGCTTTGTGGACCTGTATATCTTCGTTGGATTTATCCTTTTGAAAGGTATATGAAAATATTAAAGGGGTATGTTAAAAATCTATATCGACCTAAAGCCTCCATTATTGAAAAGTATATTTCTGAGGAGGTAGCAGAGTTTTGTACGAGCTACTTGGCTACGGCGCAACACATAGGTTTGACTCCATCTCGCCATGAACGAGTTAATAATGAGGGAAAGGGGATTCACGGCTTGAAAGTCAAATCATTGTCAGCTGAACATATGAAGAAGTTAGAATCATACATCTTGAATAACATAGCTGATTCTCAACCGTATATCACATTGCATATTAATGAGTTGAAACAATGTCATCCAAAGAAGAAATAAATGTGGATTTTGAATGAGCACAACAAAACATTTTTGTCATGGATTAAAAAGACTTGTCTTGGTAGATCAGATGTATCAGAGACATTAAAATGGATAGTGGGTGGTCCATGTTTAAATGTGATAACATGGTCCGGTTATGACATTAATGGTTATACATTTCATACAAAAGATCAAGACAACAGAAGTGCAATTCAGAATAGTGGTGTATTGGTGATTGCAGAAACAATGCATTTTTCGAGTGCTAAGGAAAAAAACCCAATTTCTACATCAAATGCATATTATGGAGTGATTGAAGACATATGGAGGTTGATTACTTTAAAATTAAAGTTCCCGTTTTTAACTGTAAATGGTTTAACGTTAACAACAGTATCAGACACGATGAATTTGGAATGACACTTGTTAATCTGAATAGATTGGAAGATACAACTGATTCTTTTATAATGGAAACACATGCAAAACAAATTTTCTATGTAGTAGATCAATCAGATATGCAGTGGGCTGTTGTTTTACAAGGGAAAAAACAATATGTTGGTGAGGATGAACTTGATGAATATGTTGATTTATGTGAGATCCCTACTTCCATGGAAATATTAACAGAACATAATGACGATCATGTTGAAGATATAGTTTGTGCCATAAGGAACTATCACGACGAAGGAATTTGGTAAAACAATCCATTTGTACATTCCTAAAATTATAGGTAACAAATGTTTATTTCTTGTTTACATTTATTTTTTCCATAAATGTTAGATATTGTAAGTTTTTTATTTATTAAAACATGTTTTAAAATAAAATAAGTATATGTTTTTGTTTGTTTTAAGTTTGTTTAGTTTACTTTATCATGTTTATAAGCATTACATGAATTTTAAAATGCTTATTTTTTTTCAATGACAATTACTTTACAATGTTTACAATGTTTACCAGGTTTACCATTTTTACCATTTTTACCATCTTGACCATATTGACCATCTTTGTCATCTTTACCATTGTTTAACATGCTTACCATATTACTAATTTTTACTATTATGTAACTTAGTACACTTTTCTATTTTCTGATTACAGTAGTATTAAAATATTTGAATTTGTATATTTGTGAACTGACGTTTGTTTTTTTGATTTGAAGGATAATGACAGATCATTCAGATGATCAAGCACATGATTCTGGAAAGGAGCATATTGCTGGTCATACCTCTGGGGATGAACATTCACATGCTCCTATTACGAAAAAGAGTTCAAAGGTTGGTAAATGTGGGTGCACACGTTTACCAAAATTATCACTTTCCCGTACGTAGGATCAGAGGATAGTTGTTGAGTTTGATGATGATGATATTCCTAGAGGTCCGAATGCCAATGATTTTAAGAGTTTTGTTGCAACTCAGGCTAAGACCAAAGTAAGTATTCTGTATGATTATTGGAGAGGTGTGGATAAATATATTATCTCTCAGTTGTGGGACACGATTTTGGTAAGATCTTTTGTCATTATTTGACCATTATTTTAATGTTTCTAGTATATATAATATGTTTAACCTCTTCTTTATCAGATGACATTTGATATTCCTGACACTGGAGGAGTCAGGAAGAAATGCTTATCATTGGCTGCCAGGAGATGGAGGGATTTCAAATCAACCCTCTCATATAATTTCATTTATGGTCATAGGAGTCATGACAATACATGTCGTATATATCCTTTTATTGATGAAGACACATGGAGACAGTTTTTTGAAAGTAGAAAAAAAAGAGTCATTTCTGGTAAGGGAAATGTAAAATTTTATAAACTTTCTTATATAAATGATCTTATTAATCTTTTTTTAATGATTTCTTATTCTTAAATTACAGCAAACAAGGAAAGATCATCAGGAGATCCAATCTAAAAATGTATAACCTCATAGTTTATCTCGGGGTGGGTATACATTATTGGAAGAAAAAATGATGGCGGAAAAATTTCAACAACTAAGAGCTGAGTCTTAAAGATCTGGAGAGGTGGCCCCTCCATCCCCTCCATCTAGACATGAAGAATGGAAGAGAGCTCGAAAGGGGAAAAATGGAAATATCTTTCGGAAGAATCGAGAATCGTAGCTGAGAGGATTGTAAGATATCTATTTAATTTATTTAAGTTAACTTTTTTCTTCATATAAGTTTAAATCATTACAGAAATGTTTAATTAATTAATATAGGACTCTCTTGAGGAGAAGAGTTCAGAGGGGACATTTACAGCTACTGGGAGGGAAGATATTTTATTTGCAGCATTGGGAAGGCCCGAACATCCTGGTCATGTAAGAGGATATCCGGCAGGTGTATCGGTAAGAAAAGTGTTTCCACATTCTTCAACTTCTAACATTGAGGGGGTTTATAAAAAAAATAGAATCCTTGGAGGCTGAAGTTCAAAATATTAATGAGACGATGGAGGACAAGATTAGAGAGTCGGTGCAGTCTATATTTGCAGAAATGCAAAGACAATTTCAGACTGCAGCTCCTACTCCTCCACCTCCCCTTGCAGGCCCCATTATTTATCCTCCACCTCCGCCAGTAGCTCCCACTCCCCCACCTCAGCCTGCAGACCCCATTTTTTATCCTACGCATCCGCCGCAGCTTCCTACATATTGCGAGTTGTATGATGATGATTCTCAACATCATATAGTAGCATACGGGTTGGTATATTGTATAGAAGATATAGTTCATCATCAACAATTAGAGGTAGAGAATCAGAGGGTCACTGTACAGGGTATTGTAGATAGATTAGCTAGGGTACCAATACCTACAGATGAGGTGGCGACAGTTGGACAGAGTATCGACCATTTTTTAGTTTGGCCATCGAGACTTCTTCGACTCATTACCATAGAGGTATGAATTTTATATCTTTTATTTTATTTTTTTTATTAAAGTTGTTTTATCATTTGAAAACTACTATATTTTTTAATTTTTTCACAGGAATACTTCAAAGGTAAAGAAATACTGTATAGACAACAACAAAGACAACATGCTATGACATCAGATACAGATTCCAGTGGTCTTGATAGATTTTCAAGATATTCACATTTGTTTTTGGGTTTTTATGAGTTTCCAATAGAATCTCATGTTTTTGGATGTGAAATAAGTGTGGGGATTACAAAATCTGATATCATGGAGCTTGTTACTGGAGATAAGTTGGGCATCAATGTGGTGCAAATTTTTCCCATGTAAGTCTTAACACCCTTTCCCTGTGTTATATTTATTAAAAATGTATACTTATGTATGTTTTGTATTAGGTATCTTTATAAAATTTGTGGGAGGAATGAGATGACAGAAGTATATGGATTCATGGACCCGCAATTGATTTCCCCTGAAGCATGTTCATTGAATGAGGAACAAAGAATGGTTTATATTGCTGAAAGATTTGAAAAGAATATAATCACACAATGTTGGATGATGCCTTTTTGTGAGAGGTATGAAACACATTTCTCTCAAAGAGTTAATTATATTTTAACACAAAAAATCACTAACAGTAAATTTCATTTTATCAGTGATCATTAAATGTTAGGGATTTTTTTCCCAAGGGAGAAAGCTCTTTATTGGATATGCTCTGTTCATGGTGATGTACGAGAAAGTTTTAAGAATATATTAGAAAAGTAAGTTTCAATTTCTCAATAGTTTTATATATTATAATGAATTTTAAATTTACCCCATTCGTATTATTTTCTAACAGTGCATGGGTCTACTATCGAAAAAAGACAAAGAAAAGAAATGCAAAGATCAAATATGTAAATGGGAAGGTAAATTTCCATTTATAATTTGTACTTTTTGATTTATTACATAAAAATAATATATTGAATTTACACTCATTCAAACATAATTTTCATGAACAATAAGGCGTCATCGAATGCAGATATTATATGTTAAGATTTATGTATGAAATAATACCAACTAGGACAGTTGTGAATTTTTACCTGGTACGATTTCCTCTTAAACTTTGCATAATATTTCAATTTGATTTATTCATTATACATGTTAACTATCTTCTTTATCATTTTTAACTTTTTGATGACCCTCAACCCTATACTGTTGAAGACATCAAACACGTACAAGTGGATTTGTCAAATTATTTTACAGGTTTGATTGAATTTTAGTTGTTTGTAATGTAAAATGTAATTTGGAATATTGTAGTTTTAATTGTGTATTTGCTAGTTGTTTAGGTTGGATTTAGTTTTTTTTGAAGTTGACAGTGTAAGTTTTGAATGTTATATAAGTGAATGTTTAATTTTGCTCTACTTCTTGTTTTGGTATACTTTTGATGGTTTTTCTGGTATGGATTTGGGTCTGTGGGGGAGGGGTTCCAAGGGTGTGGGGGTGTGTTCAGTGGGGTTGGGGGGTGTCCAGCGGTCTGGGAGGGCTATCCGGTGGGGTGGGGGATAGTCCTGGGGGGTGGCAGGGATGTCTAGGGGTGTGGGAAGGCGGTCCAGGGGTGTGGGAGTGCTGTCCAGGGGTGGGGGGTTGTCCAGGGGTGTTTGGGGCTGTTTAGGGCTGTCCAGGGGTGTGGTGGGGGCTGTCAAGTGGGGTGAGGGGGTGAGGGGGTGCTGTTCCGGAGGGTGGGGGGTTGTCGAGGGGTGTTTGGGGGTGTCCGGGGGTCGGGGGGGCAGTCCAGGAGTGTGGTGGGGGCTCTAATGGGGTGAGCGAGGGTTGTCCAAGGGTTATACATGAGGGTGGGAGCTCCAATGGGGTGAGGGAGGGATGTCCAGGGGGTATACATGAGGGAGAGGGCTCCAACGGGGTGGGGGAGGGCTGTCCATGGGGTATAAATGAGGGTGGGTGCTGTCTAGGGGGTAAGTTTTATCCAATGGGGTGGGGGAGGGCTGTCCAGGGGGTATACATGAGGGTGAGGGCTCCAACGGGGTGGGGGAGAGCTGTCCATGGGGTATAAATGAGGGTGGGGTCTGTCTAGGGGGTAAGTTTTATATGTTATCAATGTACATGCTTAATTTTGATATACTTCTGTTTTTGTGGTACGATTTCTTGATTTTTTTTTCAGGTTGATTCTGGTGGAGAGAAGATGACTGCATTCTGTTTAAAAAAAAATGGGTTTATCACGTCGGTTATTAAATAACCGACATTATAAAATGCCTGGAAAATAGTTTATCATGTCGGTTATTTAATAACCGACGTGATAAAAGGCCTAGAGAATGGTTTATCACGTCGGTTATTTAATAATTGGCGTGATAAAAGGCCTGGAGAATGGTTTATCATGTCGGTTATTGAATAACCGACATGATAAAAGGCCTGGACAATGGTTTATCACGTCGGTTATTCAATAACCGACGTGATAAACCCCCCTCCCCTCGGTTTTTCATGTCATTTTTATAAGAACCGAAATGATAAACCACGCTCACCCCGGTTTATCACGTCCATTCTTTTAGAACCGACGTGATAAACCCCCCTCACCCCTGTTTATCACATCGGTTCTATATGAACTGACATGATAAACCCCCCCTCACCCCTATTTATCACGTCGGTTGTTTAAGAACCGACTTGATAAACCATTTTCCAGGCCTTTTATCACATCGGTTGTTAAAGAACCGACGTGATAAAACATTTTCCAGGCCTTTTATCACGTCAGTTTTTAAATAACCGACGTGATAAACCCTTCCCATTTTCTTTATCACGTCGGTTATTTTAGATCCAACATGATAAACATCGTGATTTTTTGTTTTTGACGTCGATTTTTAAATAACTGACATCAAAAACCTTATTTATAATGTCGCACGTATTAACGTCGGCTAGAAACCGACGTAAAAAATGAAAAATAACCGACGTAAAAAACGTTTTCTGCACTAGTGTGGATATTCATGTGGGTGTAGGTATCTTATAATATGTCATACAATGGGAGTTTTATGACTAATTAATAATGGTTTCTATCCCCTGGACTAGTGGAGGTAGGTTTGGGGTATCGACACTCAGCCTACTGCTGGCTAGGAAATCCCCAGTGGGATGGTCATGACAATAATGGTGATCAGAAAAGAGTTGCATATAGTGAATATTACTATTCCATCTGAATATTATATTGATGAATATAATTATATGTATACTCAACATGTGCTAGTGGATTCTCCCATTTCCACAAAAATCAAGGATGCATGCTAGATGTATTCTCTAATACCTAAATAGTACATCTTGATTTCCCATCCATCTGTGAGTTGAAGGCTGGATGCAATATCACTTGATTACCAACCACCTTATGCATGTATTTATAGAATCATGATGTAAAATTTTGATTTCTATATGAAAATATTCTCTGATATACCCCATGATAACATGCTATTTTTTTAGTACACAAGTCACCAAAATTATCTTTCCTAAAAGTCTCCCTGATTAGAAATAAATGTTCCACCATTTTCAACCAATCCAAAATTACACATATCACATCATTCATTCAAGTTTTCCTTTATAATCACAAATTCCAATGTATCATCATCTCACCTCCACTTTTGAATTTGAAATTACTGTAAAAAACATGTTGGTCATTGATGCGGTTTCTTCACCATTTGACATGTGTGTCATCATGTAACAAAAACTATGATCCATTTCTCCATACACAACCACCAATACTTTCTATCATGTTCATAGTGTATAATAGACAAACCATGGTATACTGGCCACATCAAGGAATGAAACTCACAGATCAACTCTTCTCACATACAAGTATAAACAATAATATGACCATGAACACAAATAATCTCATCATCAAGTATGATCATGTCATGATGGAGTTCCTCACCATTAAAGACATCCCAAAAAGAAAAATATTCCCTTTCCTCATACTACCTCATCTCGACCTAGATCAAAAGATATGTATTGAAAGATAATGATATGAGTTTTATCTTCTCCTATTCCTCATGAACATATACATGAATATCAGTGAGAATTTAAATGATCTTACACAGAAAACTAGACTCATGACCTTCTTGATTTTGTGTCTTCCATCTAAAGGAATTTTAAAATCTATTCCCCTTTCCTAGAATATAGGATATATTGGAATCAAATGATTGTATATAATCAACCCATTTCTAATTTTGAAAATTTAAATCATGCTAAGAAAAGATATATTTAAATCTATTATGATTTGTAAAAATGGTAAACGTTTCACCCATAATATAAAGATTCCAATACATTAATGCAAATACCAATATGGATAAATCAATATCATGTGTAGGATAGATATTTTCATGAATAATAAACTTTTCAAATATTTATGTTGTGAATCGATCACCCTACATCAACACTACCAAAATTCCAATAATGTATGCATCAAAGAATAGTGTATACTCATCTTCTAGTTTAGGTAAGAAAAACATTTCTATTATAGTCAAACACCAATTGAAATTAAGAAAATAATTCTCACAAGCCTCAAAAGAATCAAACTTTATACCCTTATTGGTTAGGCCAGATAGTTTCTCTAAAAGGTTGGAAAATATTTGATAAACCATTAATAATAACCCACTAAAACTAGAAAGCTTAAGATATCAAAAAAAATCTTGGGCTACTCCCAGAAAGAAAAACCACTTGAGCTTTATCAGGGTCCACTGATACAACTTCATCTGATAGGATGTAACCCCTAAAATGTAGTTTTTTATCTATAAATGACACATATATAGCTTGAAATATATCCAGTGATATCTCAATATACCAAGGACCATGTCAAGATGTTTTACATGATCATATCAAGTGTGGGTGTACACTATGATTTCATCAATGAAGATGACTAAAATAAAAATGCGATTAGTATGATAAAATAATTTCATTCCCAATACTATGTAAAAATATGACATCTAATTCATGGTCAAGTCTCAAATGATATAGTACATGACAATCTTGAGGGAACACTCCATATAATGAAATATAATCCACGATCACACACCTAATGTTATATCAATTGACATAAATCCATATATAAACTGGACCTTTAGAACCAATCCATTCCAAATCCAAGAATATATATAGGAATTTTAATCTCCTATATCAAATATGGAACTAGAAATTATAAAATCAATATGTATCGTACATTTAACAGTTGATGGTCCAACCTCGCTACTGAGAGTTATTGGATGAATTGCATGTAGCAGACTTGTCCCTTAGTCAGGATCTATAGTCTATGTCTTGTGCACTAAACTGATGTGATGATATGGAAACTCTTTGCATTGAGTACAACATCCGCCACCTCAAATAGTATAGTAGATATAACTCTAACTACCTGACTGGTACATCATAGTAGATCCATATCTGGTGTTCTGCATTGGAATAGGTCTTCCATCACTACCAATCTGTCAAGTGTTCCTACAGAACCTATGTAGGTGACTCATCATACTGAAATATTTACACTCCACTAGTGGTTGAGGACACTCACCACTCAAGTGACCTTGATTGGAACATTGATTTCTGAACACATGATTGCTTCCCTAAGATGTTGGTCCATTCCCTTGGTTGTCATATCTACCAATAACTTTATTGAAGTTATCATGACGATGCTTACTATTACTAGAATATGTACCACAAGATCGCCCAGTTAAATCCACATGTTCGAAACATGTGGCATCCTTCATTTTTTACTTAGAAATGAGGGCTTGATTCACCTCCTTAGTAATCTTCTACAGCCTAATTATATTCACTTGTGAATTAATAATTAACTTGATTTCGTTTTGAAAAATATTTATCCTCATCACTTCATATCCTTCTATCATCAGAAAAAATGTATTAGGTCACTAAAGTGAAAAAAATATTCAATTAATGACAAATTACCCTTAACTAAAGACATGGAATCTATATCCCTTTCCTACACTGTGGTATCTGGGTAGTAATGATCAAAGTACTTTTATAAGATGTCCCACAAATCCATACTCACTTAATTGTCAGATTGGACCAAAATGTACCTCCAAAACCTGACTAGTACTCACAAAATATATTCTAACAGATTGAAACTTTTATATACAAGGGTCTCTAAGTGGTCCGGTATGGTCTGGAAATAGTCAATCTATAACTTTACTTCCACAAGTACACTACCTCTAACCAAAATCGAAGGGTGTGGTAGGTGAAACTCTATATTCGCTCAAAAACACTTGGTGCTTCCTAACCTGGTTATATCTCTATAAACTACATAAAATTAGTGAAGTTAACATTAAAATACTCTTCTTACAATTACTTCAAATAAATGTGGTTTATTTTCTTGTAATTGGAGGTGGTTTCTTGATAATTCCCTCCTATCACCCAACCAATAAATGTCATCATTGTGGAATATTCCTATAATTACAAATAGATATTTCAGAGAACATAACAAGTCATTTCATAGTTATACTAGATTAATTGTTTTAACCATCCATAAAAAGTCAATCCACATGCACTCTCACAATGGATACAAGAACATCACTATAACTATATCCAACCATCCATATTTGGAGAAATTCTTAACTCATGGTACGAAAAAATCCAAATTTTATCCATCACATTAGACATGAATTAAACAACATTAACTTATAAATAATGATAAATACACATTAGGAACTATTTTAAATCATTAAATGATTTTTTTTAATTTAAATGATTTCACCATATTTTTTGGATTCACTTTTCTCAGTCATAAAAGGAATATAAAATAATATTATTTCCCATAACTTTCATTCTCTTATGTGTTTTCCTAATATGATGGATGTTACACAATTTCTTGAGTGCCTAAAATTATGCATGCATATAAAACCAAGTACCATGTTAAATCGTGAGTGAAACCCCCCGAATAATAACATCACATGAAAAGTATATAAAAAAAAGGTTAAATAACATCCATTTATATCACTGAACATCAAGAACAAAAGTCCCACCTTGGGAACTTCGGGTTTCCCCCACACATGAGTTAGCTACTCAAATGCATGTTCTCAATAAATAGGGTCAAAACAACCAAGACTCCTGTCTACATTTCCCAAATTGTAATTTAATAGAAAAAAAATTGCTCTAACACCACATTATAATGTCCTGACATGGGTTCCACAAACTAGTTCCCCAAGAAAGTTCTTCACCTGAACTTAAAAATACCTCCCTATATGCCATAGGTTGATAAATAGCTGTGATGGCCTAAAGGGAAATATGAGGAGACTATACCCAAATTGCTTGAGAATATGAATAATTTAAATCCAAATAAATAACATGCATGCAATAATAATAAATAATCGAACATCACATACCACATTCAATGACTAAGAACGTACCAAAAAACCTGTAATGACCCAAACTTTTATCAATGCAATTTATCCCTTATTGTATTAATGTCATATAGTATAATCACATAAAATCACATTAGTAAACAAAATTACACATCTTTCTTAAATTATCTACTAAATTAAATATGTCCTTTAAACATAATCGTTTCACCTGTATGATTTGAATTTCGAAAATCTTACATACACAATTGTGATCAGTGAGTTGTTTTGTGTCCGATAGGAAAAAATTAATTTTTTGAAAATAGTAACATACCCTTATGAATAGTAATGTTACCCTTATATATTAATATGTCCCTTGTGAATATTAAAACATCCATTTGAATATAAAATTACCAATGATATTATAAATAAAATTTATCCATCCAATAGTTGATAATATGATATAATTATATTATAGTGTAGTAATTTTATAAGTCATGAATATTTAATTATAAATTTAATAATTTAAAGGAAAATTTATTTCCATAAAATGTATTCATAAACAAATTTTTTTATTTCCTATGATTATATTATAACTTTATGAGACCTTAATTTATTTTTCAAAGTTTTAGAAAAGAAGTTTTATTTTTAAGATTTTTATTTTTATGTAAATAATGATATTAATTAAAAATAAATTAATCATATTTATAAAATTAATTTCATAAAATTGAGTGAATTTTTTGAATTCTACACATTGAAAAATGGATAAAGTGAATTTTTGAGATTTTTCGGAAATACATTAATTTTCAATGAATAGGGGAATTTGATAATTTACAAAATATGCTAAATTAATGAATTTCTACATCATGTTTGAGTAATCGATGATGTAAATGGACATTGGTTCAAGATAACATGATCAGTTTGATATATTTTTCATGTAATTGTCACTATTTTTTTTCTTGTAGATAAATAATAAATTAATGAATATAATATTGAGAAAACCCCTCTCCCCTCCACTATAAATACCACCCATCACAACACCATTTTGGCACACCTATCAAGACTTATTCCTACTAAATATTCAACTAAAATATAATACAAATATATTCCCCCATTACCAAAAGACCTTTTTATCATAAAAGATCAAAACCTCTCCCCTAAATATGCTCTCAATTAAGATACATTCACGAGGTAATTTCTATCTCTCTCTCTTTTCTTTCAAATTCTTCTCAAAATTCATTTCTTTTCTTCTCTTATCCTAAACTTATATTGTAAAAATTTCATGATAACTCAAGTATGATTGGTATACAGGTTTTATATCATGTAATCAGAAGACTGTTAACTACAATCCCCCCTCTCCCGCTCTTTTTTCATAAAAATGGAATCGTCGCCCGTGATATGTTAATTTACCTACATCATGGGTGATGCACTTCCATTTTACTTCAATGACCTCAAGGATATCAAAAATATAATTAAATGGTTGAAAATATATAGTAATATATATGTTTTAACATCTTTTATGTTTTTCAAAAAACTTTTATACATAATTCTAAATGATAAAACAAAATAAGTCCAGTTTGATCCAAAAACTGCCCAAATTAACCTAAAACACTTATCATTAAATTTAATTTAATGATTCATCCTCATGGTATATAAATAAATTCATTATAATTCCATTTAAACTACTGGAAGGTAATTTATAACATTAAATAGGCACTTTGGATGTTTATCCTTATGTTACACGAACTTCTATTCATGTGCACAAGGGAATTGTTCATGAAAACTAAGAAAAAGAACACTCAGGAGCAATGAATTTAAACACTATAACTCATCCAAAGGCCCATAAAATAGCATAATGAAACAATAATGAACCATATTCAAGAATATAATGTTCTTAAATTGTTAATTAATTCATCTAATATCATTATACAGGAAATTAATGTGAGGAAAGCGTTTGGATACAAGGAAAGAGGAATTCTCGAACCCAACATTCGTTCATCAGATTTTCCCTCTTTCACTCTATTTTCCTTTTGTTTATTCAATAAAAAACATTTATGCATAATTATCATACTTTTTAAGGGATATAAATGTTTTCCACTAGAGTTTATATCAAACAAAATGTTTTCCAAAATAACTCTTCTTTTAAAAACACTCCTTTTAGTTCTCACACAAGGTTGATGGTTTCGGTATCAAGTGTGTTATTACCTCATTAATTTGAGAACCCAAAGTTTATGCATGTATGATTTATGAACTAAACCCATTACTCTCCCTAGTTTATTTATTAACAATATTGATATATGTTTTATGTCGAATGCATGATAATGTTAACATTATGATGTGATAGGTGCACCCAGAATTATATAGCGCAATGTTGATGATAGGATGTGATGGGTGAACCCAGAATTTTAAAATGGTCCAATGCATTTGGTAACATGATTAATATAATTAGTAAAATTGAAATATGTGAGAAAATTACTCTAGCTTTGTTCATAACTATTTTTGTTAGTTAACCACTATGAAATAAGGATTCATTTTACTGCATTTCCACTTTTCATGGCTTATATTAATTCTTCCTATCATGTTTTTGATCCTATGAATATGTTATAATGATATTGTTTATGATCACCCCATTTTTTATTTTATAATTTTATTATCCTCTTACTGGGATTTTATCTCACCCATTTTTGATGTATATCCTCAGGTGAATACATGTACAAAGGTGAAGTTAAGAGATGAGAGAAATCCAGATAAGAAGGAATTAAATAAATGTAATGTATTTTAAATGTCGTGTATAATCCTAGTTTTCCAAAGAAACTAAAACTTTGGATCCTAAATGTGTAATTTCATTATGTTTTTTTCAATTAAAATGATGTAAAAGTATTGTAAGAAAAGCATGGTTGGTATAGTTGTTATTAGAGGCACAATTTAGTTAATTTAGGAATTAGGATTAGATAACATTAGTGAAAACAATAGTATGAGACTCAGTATATATAAGAACACAAGAATCCTTGATATATATAGGGATCCTACAATATATTATTTTCGTTTTAATTTTACAAAGGAATAAATAATTTATTCACGACTTATTGACTTATGATTTCTTCTAACCCTTGTTATTTTAGAAAATTGAGGGAACTAGGAGAAACTGGGTTAACAACCTATGCAAGGGACAACACAGTGATTTCCCTAACTACATCCCCAATGCTATATGAGGTGGAGGTAAAAACTTCCCGGTGATGTTTACCTTGTTTCCTTAGGTTATGAATAATAAAAAAAATGTGGAATATCCTCCTTCATATATGATTCCTCTATATCCTCCTTTTAGTGTAGAATCTATCGCTGATTGTTTATCAATTTTTCTAGTGATGAATTAAGGGCTAGACATATTTTTTCCTTATCCAAAATTCAAGTAGCTAGATATAATAAAACCTTTGTAGATTAATTTTCTCATACAAATTATCAATTTATAAAAACTCATATATTGATCAATATATATAAGGAATTTTCTAAAAATTAGTTTTTAAGGTTTCAGAGAAATATATGACAACATCCTAACATAAAAAATATCAAGACCCAACTCATGCCTTCCAAAGATATCTATTTTTTTAATCTCATCAACCTCATCCAATAATTTCCTCATAAAACTTAGATAATATAGATCGAACAATACATATTTTATAACATTACTTTTAAAATATTTCTTTCCCTAAATATATTGTGATCATAAATTAAACCTTGGAATAACCTTAAATACTTGAAACACATTTTCCATTATATGAATGAATCCCAAAAAATACAATGGAATGATCTTATTTTTTCAACTAATAAATGACAATACAATCTTCAAACTAACTTCCAAGATAAGTCTTATGTATTTATTCACTTGATATAAAGTGACACCTTTCTTGGTAACTCTTCTTGTCAACAATCCTAAGTTCTTCATCATATATTCAAGCAATTATTAATCATTATATCGGAATCAATCTTATTGAAGCTTAATATTCATTGAAAATAATAAAACATAAAAAAATGAGCTCAAAAATTTCCTCCTTTATATATGTTTTTAATAAAATATAAAATGATATATCAACTTATTTTACTCGTATTAACTATAATCAATTTTTCTTACCCCCCCCCCATTTCTCAAAAACCTTACTTTTATATTTTATCCTCTCCATTATATTGAAAAAAATAAAAATTACATGAGAGAGGATGATATCAAGTCATACATAAGTATTGTGACATCAACCATTACACTCTATGTTTATGTGATCCATGATTGATGTAAAACATTATATGGTTTGTTATAGATAAAAAACCCACCTAGTTGAAAATAAATATGATACTGACATAAAATAAAACTATTCAACACCTTTGTCAAGGGTTGTCCAACTATTTTCAAATTGAGAAAAATGAATAAATCTCATGAATTATTTCTAGAAGAATCCTAACACCCAATTCAACTCATTGGTAAAAAAAAATCAAGTATGAATGACATGATTTAATTTTTGAAATTATACTTGAATTTTATGTATACATTATCTTCCATTTCATTGATTAAAATTTTTTATCCCAACTTAATCATAGTATATGACAGTCTTCTACAAAGGATGAGAGAATATTAAATCATACATTTTCAATGAAACATTTTCACACACCTTCCCAAATTCATATTTTCAAGATGTTAATATATTATGGATTATTATCTATACATTATCCACTCTCCCCTAAAATTGAAACTCTCTGTTATCATGATTAATGTTGATATCTTTTATTGGTATTTTTAGGATATCCCATATTGAGAATGCACTATAATGCATCACTTAAACCATCTATCAATATTTTGATCGTCTACACATCTTTATCAATGGTGATATTCTATAACACATGTTCTTTTAATTATTAATAAGATGATAATTACAGGATGGTGTATTTTTAAATATTTTTTCTTGTGTTTGCATCTTTTATACCTTCTCTAGTTTCCCCTTGTGAACTAACTTCATTATTAATTCCCTATATGGTTATCAAAAAAATAAAACACAAATGATATGGAATAAGGTGGAACGTTAAGTTCCTTAATGAGAAAATAAAGGCTAAGAATACATTCTGAACTAATTTTTCTAACTATTTACTTACTTAATGATTCCATATATAGTTTTTATATCTTTTTTTACTTTAGGAATCATGGGTCTCTTCACAGCATCAATTTCATTGTGTCGAATAACTCTCTTCTCCTAAGAGATCAAGTCATATGTAACACCTGATGAAATTTTCATCCACATAATGGATTATTATTATTATTATAGTATAATTATATAATATTTGGTAGTATGTATATAAATATTACAAATTTCCCCACAATACTTTTGAGACTCATGGAAAATAATTTGTTAAAATACTCTTAAGAAATTTCACTTCTTTATATTGAACATCTTATTTTCATTTAACTCTTGCTCCAACCTACACTTAATCTATTTTTTCCATTTCCAATTCATCTATCCTAATATCTAATAAATCGTTAGGTATATTGGAAATATTCAAGTGTTCCCGCATGGATTCTTGAGAGTGGTTTTCACTAAACTAGTACCTTTTTAATTTTCATATAATGATTTCCCATTATTATTTCCATACCTATATTAATATACAAAACTATAGAATGCTTTCATGTATCCACAATATGTGCCTCATATCCATAATATTAGAAGATAATCTTATTTTAGGTATAAACCGTACTGGTATTGTTAAACTAATATAGAACGTAATATTCCTACTCATTTGGTAGTAATATATTTTTTTGAAACATGCGTAGTTAATAATACACCTTTACATTAACAATTTACATTAAAAACCCCATGGTGATTTTCATGTGTTTATATCCTATTTGAAGAAGGAATGTTTCTCTCCTTAATATGTTTATGTTATAGAATAAAAAAAATCACCCCCTTGAAATGGAATTCCTTTAAAATTTTAAAATTGATATATTATTCCAATAATACCATGATATATGACAAACCTATTACAAAACCAGTAATGATCCATATGTCTAGATAATTTTTTATTTAATACATGATATGGTAAATTAATATATTTTTTGTTTTTTGGAATTATTCACCACTACATGAGATTCTAATAGGGAACCATTACTTTTATAAATTCTTTTTTCCACCCTTGAAAAAGTGGATGGCTTCTCATCACTTCTATGTATCCATTTTGGTATAATTTTTTTTAAACATGAACTATCAATACAAACTTATTTATCATGGATAGAATTATTTGAAATGGATGGTATCTATTACTTTGATCTTACTGAGGATTGATCAATAGATGATCTAACTGACTTTTTTACATAAAATATAGTCATTTTAAAACGTGGACTAGTTATTAAAGGTCTTATGGAAATAAAATGTTTTCCTCATCTTATTATGAGGACATAACATGAGAAATTTATTTATTTAGTAATTAGACATCAAAATAATTTAATTTCATATTGATAATGGATTTCTAGTCATCCACTAACTTCAATTTATCTTAAAAATCCTTATTGAATCACAATAATTCACCATCATTCATTTTATTTCTTTACTGAGGTAAAGTGTCAGGTTCTATAATCTTTTTAGACTAAACATCCACTATTTATTATCTACATCTATTAGATATTTTTATTTTCCTCCAATGAATCAATCTTTTATTTTAAGCTATTCCCAATTTAATTATTTTCATGTAGAGTATTGATCGATTGACAATGAAATATAGACCATATTTCATTAATAACCAGATTCATTTATTTACTCGCGTTAAATTGTTTTGGAGATCATTGTACTTGTTATAGAATTTTCATTCATAGCCTTCTCCAATTATTCTGACTCTTCTTCGACATGAGTGATTTTCTACTACATTATTTAAAAAATACTATAAATTATTGAAATTAAATAATTGGTAAAAATATGTAATATATCCTTAAATACATCAACAAATATATTTATTGGAATGTGATCACCATCAATAGTACTCAACTATTCTCGAGTAATGTTTTATACATTATTTTAGATACCCCATAATCACCTCAATTTCTTAATTCCATTGAGGTTTAAGGACTATCCCTCACCTTAGTGGTAGAGCCAACCATCAATTCATCTCATTAAAATCCCAATATTATATATTTTCCAATATATAATAGAGAAACTAAAACATCATACTCTTTCCATGAGAAGTATGTATTCTACAACCTTATATTTTCTTTAATTTTACTATATATTATAGTAATAATAGATATTGAATTTTAAATAGAAATAAATGTATCCTCTATAAAACTAATCATACTTATAAATTAAAAAAGAACCTTAAATCATTAAAAGACAACAAATTAAAAATAGATAATACAATTAGAGGTTAACCTGGATTTTATAAAAATTGAAGGACCCTCTAATGTTATGTTCAACACCCGGAGGTGTGAGTAAATTAATGTTCATATCTATTTGATCTATTTTATATTTTTATCACTTTATTTTACCTCTGAATGCTTAAGTGAATTCATCTATCACTAATTATCCTTTGTTTTTTTCATCATTGCATAAAAGCACAAAAATAAAATGTAGACAATAGATTTAAAATGTTTAACATTCAAAAATAAATGTTAATACGTAGATTAATATAAATAAAACCTTGATCAAATGACCCAGTAGTAGTAAAATTGTGATCTATAATGATTGGGGAATACCCAAAACTCATGTTATAAATACAAAAATAATTTATAGTCTATCACAAACATTAAAATGATTTCAAAATGGTTAATAATAGATGATTTATTCAGTAATTTATATTGTAATTAGGTTTTTTATGTGTTTCTTATTTTCCCCATATAATTAACATGATTAGAAAACAAAGATAAATTAATGATTCTTCTTCTAATGCTACTTTCACATGGTCACATCACCTATTCACCTTTCATTTACAACACATTTACTATTTTTTATGCTATCAAATTTCATTGAGATAGGGTATATCAACCATGACATATTCATATTATTTATTTTTCTTCATCTTTCTCTTATTGACCACATGAACACTTCTAAACTATTCTTCTTCATATTTTCTTACAAAGATACAATACCTTTCATGTTTTGGTGAAAATTAGATTCTAAAAAACTCTTCTTCGCACATATTCTCTATATTCATTAGATTACAATGATGTAACTCAATATATTCTTCTCTTTGACTCATATAAATATACAAGTATTGGATTTAATTATTTTTTCATCTATAATAATCATGTTTTTTTAAAATAGGTAGAAAATAAAATTCACTCACTCACATAGGTATTATTATTTTTCAATATGAATGTTTAATTCATAACTAGTACTTCAACAAGATATATACATATATTACATGAATCATCATAATATCCTCTTTATAATTCACTAAAAAATTCACATTATTTTTTTAAGTCATGGAATTAAAGATTATCTAAATAACATCATTTAATATACAAATATACTACATTCATATTTGAAAATTTATTTCCTTTTATGTTACTAATTAATAAAAATTTAAAAATCCATTCATCTTTCCATAAACTACCTCCAAAAAAAATTAACTTCCTATTCTTGAAACTCCACCAAATATACTTCATAAAATAACACAATGTATATATGATCTCATTCATAATCATATTTAATTTACTCCAAACATTGTGATGTAATGATCCCATAAACCATTATTATTCTACCTTATCTTAAAATATAGCTTCAATTATGGATAAATAAAAGGAATACGGGTATTTTAAATTTTAAGAATTGGAAATTATAATGAACCGAATCCGCTCGCCATCAAAACCAGCACCTGACTCGACCTGTGGCACTACTCGAAGGGAGTTCTTGATCCCCACGGGCTGGCACAAGTCCCCAAGCATCACAATATGGAATTTTAATAAAAAAGAAATTATGTGACATTTTTGTGGGCTGTTTGGTGTGTGTGTAATTTGGAAATGGTATTTGAATGTAAAAATGGTATTTCATGGATTTTGGAACTTATTTGAGTAGAAGAGGGAAAACCCGGATATCTAGGTGGGTGGATGTGTACTCGTATGATAGTGATCTCATGGGGTTTGGCCCCTGTTTCATGTAGCACGTTTGATGATAAAAACAAAAACTAAACAATGATGATGATGTTGGTGGGGGCACTAGGTAATGGGTATGATCCTCACTAGTGGCTCTTGTGCATGAGAATATATATTTGTAGGGTTTATTTCAACGAGATACGAGGTACCTGGGACCCACAATGAGCTAGTGCATATGGGTGTTCCTATTACTAGTGCTCATTAGACATTTTACACTCATTGTCAGCATACGGTGTGTTTGGATGGAAAAAATCAGTAAATTTTTCATTTTATTTTAAATTGTTGATTTATTTTAAAATAGATCACTTGAAAACTACTTTAATTTAAAGTTTCATTTCCTAAATATTTTTACTAGCATTTCTTGTCTACAAAACATGCAATATTTTTGGCTTATAATGATTATAACATGGAATATTTTTGTGGTGTCATCCTTCTGGACTTTGGCTCACACTCTATATACACCTTTTGGTGTAAGTAGACTTGGTAATGTTTTTTATAGGTTTGGGTAAAGAACTTAGAACTGGTGGTTCGTGTTTCTAGCGTTCCTTCATGTTTTGGTATTGTGGAGTTGGATTGAGGGTGATTCTACCTTTCCTTGAGGTGGTTCTAGGGTGGTACATTTTGAGTTTCTTCAATTTTTATATTCTATGAGAATTGTTTTTAATTATGTAATTCAATTATGAATTTTGTTTTGTAAAAGATGGTTTGTTTTGAAAAATCCAGATTTGTTATATTGGATTTGTTTGTTGTTTTATGTTTATAAACACGAGTAAATCGTTCCCAAATTCCATTATATGATACCCTTTAAGTTGTTCCATCCTGTGGGGATTGGGAGTGGCCTTTGAGCCTTTCCATGGTCCAGTTCGGGTTCTAGTTTTGATGGTGACTAGATTTGGTTTTTGAAAAAATGGTATCAAAGGAGGTTCACTCTCTTGGGTCATGTTATTCGGGGAAGTGTCGGGATAGTTCAGGGCTAGGATTTTCAGGGCTTGACATTCTGATTATGAGTAGGGTTCCTAACCAGTACATCCCATGTTGAGATTCATATTTCCAGGGGATGTCGGGTTTTATCTAATTTCTTTGTTTCTCAGGGTTTGTCAATGATTGAGGGAAAGTAAAAGAGAGTTGGGTTGATGGTCCCAATGAGCTCGCAGGGTCTGGAAATCCATGTGGATCTGGGGATATTTCCCTAGAACACTCTTCATGATGTTGAATTTATTGGTTTATGGCCTACATCCATATGTCCCAGTCACCCACTATCACTAGTTTCCTCTCGTAATGTATTGTGCCTTTTTGTTTTGGAGTCGAGGAAATTTGGTTTTAAATTTAAAAATGACTTGGTTTTAAGAAATGTTAAATTTATGTGAAATGATTTTATAATAGTGTGGAATTTGTTTCATTTCAGAAAGGGTGGAAATGGATTTTTAGAATTGTTTTGAAATGCTAAATGTTGTGTTTACACCACCATTTAAAAAATAAATTATGTTAAAGTGGGGTTTGAAAATCTATTTCAAATAATGTTTTCTGAACTATTGAAAATTGTTTCGAATGGAATAAAGTGTTTTATAATTTATGTGTGTGGTTGAAGATGGATATTGAATTGTTAACTACTAAGAATTTGAAAAGTTTTAGGAAATTTTAGAAACTTGTTTTGAAATGAGAAGAGGTTAGTTATTAATTAAATGGAAATTTATGAAATGGAGTTTTTCATGAAATTAGAAGTGTTTCGAAATGGGTTGACATGTTTTTAAATGGTTGTGAAAGTCATGAAAGTTATTTTTTATTAAATTATGGTAGATTTTATAAATTGGTTTGTAATATGTAAATTGGGTTTTGATTTTATGGTTTGCTGTTTTGAGAAAGGGAAATTGTGGTTAAACTATTTTGATTTGGAAAAGAGGAAGGTTTGGTTTTTGGTCTATGGTGTTCTCAAGGGTGACCACATGAATGGGTTTATATGGGAATATGGATGGTTAATGGAATGAGTAGATGAGTCTCAGGATGGATATGAGGTGGGTTCTCGGTGTGGCATGTAAACATGCATGTGTGAGGCTCATGAGATACCATTGGTAAATGCACAACCCACAAATACTGTTTTTTAAGAATGTTTTTTAAGGAAATGGTTGGGTCTTGATAATGTGTTTTTGGGAGGTGTGGCTTATGTGTTTTCTGGATTTTTATTGTGGGATTTTTTGAGTTCAAGAACCCCTCTTGTTTAAACACTATTTTGGTTTGGTGTTTCTTCGATAAGTTAGAATGAAGCATTGTCCAGGGGTCTCTTTTGAGAAAAAGTTCGGGAGGCCAATGTGGTGGCTCCCCTCATGTGTTCCGTTCTGGTTTGTGGTATGTTGTGACCAAATGACAGGATTGGTTTGGACCTTGGATTTTCTTATTGGCTAAGGTATTCCACCATAAAGATTTAATGCATGACTGATGTGTGGACCATAATGATTCACCATTGGATGATCCTCTAGTTGATCAAATTAATGACTTTCTTCTTAGCTTTGGACATTGAGATTACCCCTCTTCTTTTTCATAGAGGTGGATCCCCTTGTAGTTGGAGAGTGGTCATGTGAGGTTGAAATAGACCATTGTTTTTTAAGTTTCCTGAGTCGTCGAAGGTGAATAAATTTCTGGGTTTTCATTGTATAATGATGTATTAAAGGGCCTTTGGGCCTTTCATTAGTCTCATCAAAGCAAGAGTTAATATTAGGCCACTAGTATGGAAAAACTAGGCAAGAGTGGTTGTCATGGTCACTTTCTAGAATCGTGTGGTGTTTGGGACAGGGCATAAAGTCCATTTTCTTGTTTTTTTAATAGTCATAATGGTCATGTTCAGTGACTCATTGCAATGTCATCTGTTCGTTTGATAGTAAGGGTGAATTTTGTGCAATCTTATGAGAGTATCTATTTTTTCGGATGCATGTTTCCCTTTAGGGAATTCCAATATCCCATGTTCTAGAGGAAGGTGTTTCTATGTGTCCTTTAACTCGGATGTTTCCCATTAGAATAAACTAGGGGTGATGTTTGTGTATCCTCTAATCCCTTGTTTTTATAAAATTATGTGATAGGGTAAAGTGAGTTTGAAGTGTGTCATGCCTCATTGAGCCCATCTGAGATCACGTTCTAATTTTTTGTGGAACTAGAAGTATAAGTTCTATTTGGGGGTTTCTAAAGACTGAATACAAGGAAGAAGATGCTTATATCATTTGAGCATTAGCCATAGGTCATGGAGTGTAGCTGGCATATAGTTAGGGGAAATCCTCGGGTAGTTTAAACCTTTGGTCTAAGCTATATACCCACTATGAAAGATGTGAATAGTTTAAAGCTCTAGTGTATTCATCTTGTTATAGTTATTCCCATTCTGTGGTAGAGGTGGGAGGACCTCATTTCTATGTTATAGAATAATTTCATGTTATTCCCTTGGGTTTCATTTAAATTTTTATAGAAAATGATTAAATTTGGGCTAGTCAGATTGAAGAGAATGGTTTGCGCACAGTTAGTAGTAATCGTGTGCCAGCTTAGGAAACCATGTGATAAGAGAAAGTAGCTACCACATGGTCTCCACACAGCCATGAGCCTCTGCCCATGTAATAGTTCAAAGCTTCCCCTATGTAAATAAAGCTATTCATGATTAGCGCACAGTTTCCCAAACCGTTTGGACTAACCGTGTGGTCATAGAAACTCTTTAAATTTTATGGTATTTTCATGCCATTCCATGTTCATCTGTTAAGATAGTTGGTTCTTATGGTTTGGAGACCCACTATGAGTCTCATATAAGTTCTTTTGGAAATTTATAATGAGATTATACCCTTTATACTAGGATTCTGTTCGGGACTCCCCTTACTAGTGTCCCGATTCTGTCCCGAGAGTTTCCCCTTATGGTGGGAAGTCTGTTTGTGTCTCCCTGTATCAGTAACTTGATTTTTTCTTTAGTTTTGGTATGGAAATACATAGTCTCATTCTGATTTATATAACTACCAACTTTCTCCTTGAGTAAACATTGGTATTGGTAGCACCCAACGGTTTTTTTGAAGTGATTATGTGGTAACCTCGCTTGTTTTCATTGGTTTGTTCCAGGTAAGTTGCTCATGCTTCTTTGAGTAGTGTTTGAGGTGTTTTCTTTTAGGATGAAGTTTGAACGTGTTTTATCATTTCATTAATCTTTTTTATGTTTTTTTCTATGAGAATATTCCTTCTTTAATTGATCACTAGAGTTGTTTTGGCCTCTAGTGAGAAACTTTCCAAAGGAGTCCATTTTGGCCTTTCGGTTGGGTTTGGTTTTTGCTTTTGGCCTTACTCTAGATTTCTAAGGGTGTAAAGATTAATGGTTGGTATAATTGTCATATAAAAAACTTATTTTAAAGTTATTTATAATTTAATTATTATTCTAGATTGGTTTGTGGGTTTTTCCCATGTAGTTTTGTTTGAAAGTGTGTGTTTTCATGACTTGGGCCAAACCGTGAGCCCATTTCATGTTTTAAAAATAAATTTTGTTTTTTTAACTCCTCAATTTTTAAGATTTTATACTTATTAAACTTCCCCATTGGAATACCATGTTCTATTGAAACCACCATATCCATTTTAAACTCATAGAAATCCGTAATCATGATGCATTTTGGTTTTTTTATTAATGTATTAGGTCAGCCCGAAAACCCCTTTTTGTGCTTTAATTTTATAATTATTTAATATCTCGTTAAATTTTAAATTTTTTCATTTATTCCAACTCTCAACCATGACCACATACCAAATGCACGCCCCCATGCTCTCATCCTCCTCTTTGGAGCTCATATTCATCACGAATAAGGGAGAAATATCTATGGATTTCCCAAATACTCCAGATATGAAGAGGTAAAGTGTTTCTTTCCTAAATCCTTAAAGTTTTACTCTTTTCCCTAAATTTCTATTCTAATAGGACCTAATAAACCCTATTTTAACCTTCAATTCATTTTTGGATGTTTGGAAATTCAGATATTGGTGTATTTAGGGCGTTTTATACAAGATATCTCAAGTAAGTGGGTTTACTTCCATCCTTCTCCCATTTTCTTAGGGTTTCTTCATTTTTCTTAGGGTTTCATCCATATCTTCTTAATGTTCATAATTTCAAAAAATTAGGGATTTGAACCAAGGGTTTCATCTAGGTTTTATTGGTCTAATTTTTTGGTTTTAGGTTTTATTTAACTCCCATGTGGTGCGGCGGTTGTGCGGGTGAACATTCCCACAAGGATTTGGTGTTTTGAATTTTGAGGTAGGTGATTCCATCTGTAGTCATTTAGTGATGAGTTTTATTGCTTTATTTATTTATTTATAATGTTTATAATATTTTGTGTGTGGTGTGAAAAATATTTTTGTTAGCATTTGTTGAACAGTTAATTTTAAAGTAGCATTTTTGTGTAAAAATGCCTGTTTTTATTGTGTATTCCATGTTTTACCACTTCGGGCTATTTTATGGTTCGTGAAATGGTTCTATTATATGGTTATAGGGATGAAAATTCAAGTTTTTATGTTATTATGGCATGAATTTGGTTTCAAAATATGGGTTTTAGAAGTATTTTATGTGCAAATCTTTGTTACACTCCATGGAATTGTTTTATGGAGGTTTTTAATGGTTTCTTAATTTATGTAAGAGGTGAAACTATGTTGGAAAACTGTTTTCGTAGGAATGTACTTTTGAAATGGTCCATTTTAATTTGAATGATCTGTTATATGATGTGTACTATCTTGGAAATGTTTTATAATTTTTTAATGTATTTACTGATGTGTGAAAGAGAAGTGAAATGTGTTGTGGGTGGTTTTGGTGTGAGTATGATTTCAAAATGAATTTGAATGAAAAATGAAATTATGTGACATTTGTGGGGGATTCTTGGTGTCTTCTTGATTTGGAAATGGTATTTGAATGTGAAAATGGTAGTTCATGTCTTTTGGAACATGTTTGAGCACAAGAGGGAAAACCCGAGTATCTAGGTTGGTGGATGTGTAGTAGTATTCTAGTAATCTTGTGGGGTTTTCTCCCTGGTTCATGTAGCAATTTTGACGATGAACACACTAAATAAACTATGATGATGCTGTTTTTGGGGGACCAATAGGTTATGGGTATAATCCCTACAAATGTCTCATGTTCACAAGAATGGATAATTGTATGGTTACTTTCATCGAGATACAAGGTACTTGTGACCCACAACGAGCTAGTGCCTAGGGGTGTTCCCGTTGCTAGTGCTCATTGGATATTTTACACTCATAATTGGAATATGGTGTGTTTGTCTGAAAAATATCTATAGCTTGGGAATTTTATTTAAAAGTGTTCATTTCTTTTAAAATATCCCACTTGAAAACTTATTTTATTTAAAGTTGCATTTTCTAAATATTTTTACTAGAATTTATTGTTTACAAAACTAGAAATATTTTTTGTATTAAAATTATTATCACATTTAATATTTCTTCACTGTCATACTATGGGTGTTTATCACACACCCTACTTACAACATTGGGTTTAATTAGACTTGGTAATGTTTTTTGCAGGTTTGGGTAAATCTATTAGAACAAGTGGTATCGGTTTCTAGCGGTCCTTCGTGGTGTGTTATTGTAGAGATGGCTTGAGGATGATTCCACCTTTCCTTGAGGTGGTTCTTGGCCTGTCCACTTTGGGTTTCTTCATTTTCTATAGTCTTTGAGAAATGTTTTAAATTATGTAATTCAATTCTTAATTTTTTGTAAAATATGGTTTGTTTTGAAATGTCATATTTTTTTATTGGATTTGTTTATTTTTTTATGTTTATAAACTCAGGTAAATCATTCTCAAATTCAGTTTTGTGATACCTAGGAACTTGTTCTAACCTGTGGGGATTTGGAATGCCCTTTGGGACTTACCACAGGCCAGGTCATGTTTTGGTTTTGATGGAAACGATATTCGGTTCATAACAGAAATCAATTTTAGATTTAGAAACATATTTATTCTTTCTGGATAACTAATAAGGTGTCCTATTAACCCATAAAAAATCATATGAATAATATATAGATGATACATAAATTATATCAAAACGAATCATAAAAAAGAGTGAAAATGATTCATATTATTTCTAGGATGACTCATGTACATTCATAGTTCACAAGTATACAATGTTCAACGCACTATTATACACTCCCCCAAAATTTACCTATGAATCGTAAAAAAAATTTCCTTAATTGATCAGTATTATAAAACCATGATATAGTAAAAATTTTCAATTACATAATTTATATTATCCAATTATTATGAATTTCTAAATGAACTTCAATTAGTAGTCTTCTAGGATTATCTTGACTATCTTTATTTTCTTTTTACAATGATAAATGCATTCATGAAATTTGATCATGATAAATATTACATGGATGAACTCTATTTATAATTTTCTAACTACCATATAAAAAATAATATTGATATTCTCTATTAAATACAATAGAAAAACTCATCATCAGAATTATTAGTGTGGTGAGTAACATTTAATGTGAGGTAGAATATGATGGAGAATGAAATTATATAACATAGTGTCAAAGAAATTTTAAATCGGTGAATAGTAGATTACGTTTCTTGATCCCACATCCAAATATCATTTTTTAGTGCTCCTAGATTATTTTTCACAATTCTTCTGCTACTGCACAAAAAATATTCATTAGGGGTTGAATAACCTAGTGGGTATACCATGCCCCTTCTATATGATTTCTATGCTTTATTTAGGATTGTTCTAATCCACTTTGGATTTCATAAATTTCATCCTCAATGGTATCTCTTATACCTGGGTCATTTTATATGATGACATGGATAATTTTGTAGTTTTTGATTGAGATATATCCATATTTTTTTCTTATAAAAAATTCAATAATTCAGTTACAATGATTCATATATTGGTTTAATTTATTTTCCAAATTATCACATAGTAATATCTCGCACATAAATCACCACAGATAAATCCATTACTAAAAATAGGTGGATTGGGATTCCAATAAATATATATTCACATCCTTTAATAAAGATCCTCATGACTAAACAATCGATTACCCAAAATCTTAGTTTTTAATCTTGTCAAGAACATATAATTATTTCCCTGTAAAAATGTATATTCTTAGAGCTTATAAACATATGGGTGAAAATATACTTCTCCAATAACATTCCTTTTAAAATATTATTTTCCCCAAATATATTCTCTATTTAGATTAAATATTAGTATAACATCATATAAATCAATCACTATTACCTTCATATTAATGAATATTCAATACCCAAATTGAATAATCATTGTTTTTGGTATTATAAATTAAAAGAAAACACTCAAACCATCATTCATGATGTGTCTTCAATCATTATTCACTTGATAAAACATGTCATATTTCTTGGGAACTCTTCATCTCAAAAAGCCTAGGTTCTTCAACATAATTCATAGTTTTTTTCATCAATATATTGTAAATAAGATTATTTATTTCACCTATGGTTTTATATATTTGTTTTTAAAAAAAATATATAAGGACTTATAGAAGAGGAGTTTAATGTAGTAATGGAGGAAAATAATTTAATTTCATGGTTGGATAATTGTTAAGAATTCATGGTGATTCTTAGAGGTTTGATATAGATTCAAGAAAGACATGAATGTTTAGAAGGAATTTATTCATTATGATAAGGATATTTATTAATTGATATATAGTAGATGTTATGTATCTTAAGGAATTGTTGATGTATTCAAATTAATTATATTATGTTGTGGAAGAGTTTTAAGGATATTTGGAAGTTGATAATGTTTTGAAATTAGATAATGATCATGTTCATGGGATGTATTGAACTAGTGGTCGATATGATTACTATGAGTTGGAACTATTTTGAGAATATTAGAGGATATATAAAGGTAAACAAATAGTATATATTTATTATAAAGATGATCAAAATACATCTAATAGATGATAAAAATAAAGGTACATTGGGATGCATGTAAGTGTAACAGCAGATTTGTTTGTGTAAGTAATGGTGATTTGGTATTAGTGTAATAGTTATGAATATTCTATGTATGGATTAGTGGAAATATATAGAATATTAAATAGAGAACCACAAAAGTGTTATTTGTGTTATAAATTGAACTATTTTACTAAAATATATGCAATAATATTACTAGAACAAGGATTCTTGATCATCTGGAAATGATATAATACACTCATCACCTCCACTAAATTGATCATGAAAATTGAAGAACATGAAAATTTATGGATCTGTTATAAGGTATGTTTAAGATGAGAAGCATCCACACATTAGAGAATAACACCACATTCGTAGTCATTTAAAAATGACAATAAAAAATTCAATATGGTGTGTATGAAGTCATTTTAATTTAATTATTTCATTTATGTAAATATGGAATGATATGTTTTGGTGTTTTGGATAAGAACGCCATGTTTGCAGACATTTCAAAATGTCCAATCATTTTTTATCATTCCATAGAGGATATTGATTTACTTTTCAAATTTTACCTGTGTAAAAATGGTAGTATAAGTTTTAGAATTTTAGAGTTCGCAATGGTTTTATTTATATTGGGTGAGATCAAATATGTTCTATAGAAATAAAAAATTTCTTGAGAATGAGGAATAATATTGGAATCTTGGATTTTTTGGTTGGTATTTTACTTGTTTAAAATATACTCTCTCTCTCTCTCTATGGGTGTGTTGGAATTCATGGTATATTCTCATGAAGAAGAGGAACACTGGTGCATTGTGTTGAGATATATAGATAAAAAATAAGAAATAGAGAATATCAATGCCATAGAGATTGTTCTATTTCGTGGATAAGAGACACATCACACTATGGTGTGTAAAATGTGGGTTTTCTTCTAGGTTCATTTCGTAAAATTGAACTATCATATGTAAAGAGAAACAAGATGTTGTTTTGAGTGATTGGAGTATCATTAGAATAATATTTAGTGAATTTAATAGAGTATTATAAAAAAAATAATGATTTAAATGGAATTTATAATATCTAATCTTCAACTGCGTAATTTTTGAATTTTACAATGGTTAGAGATGTTTTTCTGTGAAAAAATATTAACAAAGAAAAATTTGGAAAACTATATAAATATATGTCATAAATTAAGAAGATGTATTTTGTTCATTTATTTTAATTTAATAAAAAAATTCTATAAGGGGTGGATATAAAATATCATAAATCCTATTAGACTATTGTTAATTTCTTTCATTCGTAGAGTGGATATAATTGAGAAAGTATAAAACTACTCCACGTTTTTATAGAAAGATGTTGATCTACGAAATTTTACTATATCTAGTTTATAAGAAGATGATAGAGGTTTGAATGGATTCAGTATATATTGGAATATTGTGTTTCTATTAATAGAAGGATTTCACGTGAATTTGTTTCCAATTATTTCTAGAGGAAAATAGTTAAAGGAGAAAGAGTTATTTGAGTGATATGTTTGGAAAATATTGAAGATAGTTGGTTATAATTGTTATTTTAAAATAAATAAGGACATATTGAAAAGGTAATTCCAACAATTGAATTATCATCTAGATGAGAGTTGATGTAGTTTGAAAGAATTATCTAGACTCATCCCACACACATGAGGTGTTGGATTTATGTGGTTTGAAGGAGGAAGAGGGGAAGCTTATTAAAGATCAATGAGTATATTCTTGGAGATGAAGACAAATGTTTTATTAGAAACACATATTTATTTGATAATTACCCATATATCTATAAATTGGTTAAGTATACCCTTAAGTATATAATATAAAGTAACCATTCCTCCCATGAGAAGTTCATGAGAGTAGTGAAGAGTAATTTTGTTTTAGATCAATAGTGCAACCGTCCCAAAACCATTATAATAAACATACTATATTGTATTACATCCCTAGAAAATCAATATATAATTAGTTTAATATCTTAATATTAGTCCATTTGGATGAAAAAAGTAAAATTAAATGTACTTTCATTATTTATTTCCCACATGATGTATGATGTCTTTATAGTTGGATGATAAAACAAGTCGAATAATAATTCTGGTTTTCCTAAGATAAAGGTCTTAAAATAAAAATATACAAAATATAAAATGAAAAGATAAACTTTGGAATCACCATAATTCACCCATACTTTATAGGTGACTATATTTTACATAATTTATATTAGATACCAAAGGTTATGTATGTATTCAATCAGTAATATATGGTTTTTGATGATTTTCATTATGTAATATATAAAATTCATCCTTGATAATTGGTTTTGTAGATTCTATGGATCTTATATCTTGGAAATGTATGAAAAATGTTCATGTAGAAGATAACCCAAAGGTATTTATTGACAATAAAATTTAATTGGAATGTTCTAGTGAAAAAAATAGAAATCAAAAGAAAGAAATAGAGAAGCATAAGTGGTTATTTATGGAATAAATAAGATACATTGATATAATGAAAGTATAAATTAATCATTTGAATATGTAACAGAAAATTTAATCTACCAATAAAATATACATAGATTTGGTAGTGGTTCTTAAAGATAAAATTAAAGTGAAATCCAACAAAATTGAAAAACCAAATATATTTATTAATGAATTAAATAAAAGGATAAAATTTCATAAAGAATGAGTTTAAAAATATAGAATTATTCTTTATCCTCTAATGGATTATGATTTTATTTAGAATTTTTTTAGGCTTAAGTGATGAAGATGAGCAACATTCATATTATTTTGAAATATATAAAGAATATCCAATTAAGATTTTTGCGGGGATCAATGAGGAAGTGATTCAAGAAAGAGTTAAAACAACGTAAAATATACTGAATTGTATTAAGATTCTATATCAAGGATTCCCAAGGATCTAACAAAAAGATAAATTAAAGGGATATTTTTTCTTAAAAAAAAAATTTCTAAGAAGAAGGACGTTATTATTGAATTTTTGATTAACATACTTGAAGATAAATATAAATAAATTGAAGGATGATTGAAATCTGGAATAACAATAAAAATATTTTGGCTAGATATAAAGTAAAATAGTATGAAATAACTCAATAGTTATATAGTATCCATTTTAAAAGAAAAAAAACAAAAAAACACTAATTAAAAGTTAATTCATAGACAAGATGAAATCCTTGTTACATAAGATAGATCAAATCAACATGATGTACCTGAACATTGTGATTAAATTAATAGGTGTTGAATAATATAATACAAAAAATTAAAAGCCTTGTCCGTATATGCTAGATCATCAAAACAACTTAATGAATTTGAAGTGAAAGTATTTACCTATAACAGAGAACTTAGTTAAATGGATGATGCAATATCATTTAATGAAGCAAATAAACCTACAATGAAAAATGGGTTGGATAAAAAAAGAGTTTAGAAATATTATACATTATGGAAATGTTTTATTAAAATAGAAAATATTGAATCAAATATATATATTTCTAGAGAGATGTGTTATAATGTATTATATTATTGTGGAATACCTTGACATATAAGGATCTCTTGGGAAGACTCCATCGGACTAATTGCAAACATTTATATGGAGAGAATGTTTTTATTCCCTAAGAAGGTTTTTATGTTACACATTCCCTTGTTTATTATCTATCATAAAATGGTATTTTTGGTTTAAATATATCTTATGAGGTGGATATTTGACCAAATATACCTTCAGATAAAATTTTCATTACTATATATGACCTCTCCTTTAAGATGGGGGATTCTATGTAAAGACTTATATAATTCGGAATCATTTGGTATCAACTGTTTTATGTTGAAAATTAGAATATATTTGTGTTATAAGTGGTATATTCCACATTAATGTACACAAAACATTATGAACATGCTATTTTTTGGGATGCTTCATGAGTTCATTATAATATTATTTTGTAATTTTTCTTGTGTTTTCAAAACATGTAATGAGTTATTATATATAACACTAATGACTCAATAATTTTTCTCCCCAAAACATATTCTGAATTAACCATATTAAATGATTGGTTGAAATGTAATCTTTATGTAGTGACAAACTCACAAGGATTTAAAAGGAGTAAAAATATGATTTAGAAGTGAGATGGAAGTTGAAAGTGGATATGTTATTCAAATATGTATAATTTGGTATGAATTAAGGTGGATAATGACATCTCATATATTTCCAATCAATTAATTATTGTAATTAGAGTCAATTAAATTGAAACAAATTGTGCATGAATCATGTTAATAAAGGGGGAGTAAAAATGGTTTCATAACCCATAAAAATGAGGAAGATAACCCTTTTTTATTTTATTATAAAAGGGTGAGAGAGAAGAGATAAGGTCTTAGACGTTATTGGATATTGAAAAGAATACGGAGGTGGAATGTTGTGGTGATGGTTTTATATGTTGTATTTGTTGAAAATATGTATTTAGAATAATTGTAGAGTATTTGAATGAAGTAATGGTGGAAAATAATTGTATTTCATGCTTGATGGATGTTTATGAATTCATAGTGATTAATTGAGGTTCTAAATGGATTCATGGATGTATTTCTTTCTTGTAAAGAGTTATAATTTAGGATTAAAGTGTCGATTCATTAATATATGGTATATGTTATATTTATTAAATAAATTTTGAAGGACTTACAATTATTATATGGATATATAGAGGAGTTTCAAGGATATTGGGATATGGATAATTCTTGAAAATTGGATAATGATTAAGTTATTGGGATGTCTTGAAGTAGTGGTTGATATACCTTATAATATACGGAACTTGTTTAAATAATATAATGTTAAATAAGAAGCATGGTTTTGTTAAGGAGATGATGTAAGAACCCCAACCCCAGTAACCTATAGTCGATGTTTATTTTATTAAAATGAAGTAAATACAGTTAATCATATCAGCATGGATTTATTGGTTGAGTAGTATTGAAGAACAAGATACATATATTGTTTCCTTATTACATTGGTAATTAAACATTGAAAATAACAAAAGGAAAATAAATTACTTCCTCAATAGTTAATCAAATAATTCATATTCATAACCATGGGTAGTGAAACAAATAAAAGGGTGAGCTAAAATTCTCAGTAAGGTTTACATACAATAGAAACATGAACCAATAATAAGTGAAGAATAATAAATAAGGCATAATCAATATTTAAATGTGAATAATTTAAAATATATTTCTATTTATCCAATAAAATGAAAATGAAAATGTATCAAAAGAATTATTCAAAAGTAAAATATCCTGGATAGTAATAACATAATATTTAATGAAGGAAATTCTTGATTATTAGATGTCATATATCTAGAGCATGAACCACTATCGTCATGACCTTTTATATGACAGTTTAAGTATATGGGTAGGAACATATATGATTCTACTTGAAAACATACTTTAAGGGTTTACAACCAACTAATTTATCACATGAGACATATCAATGAATCGAGGGGATATATAATTTTGGGTCTCACCTATCCCTGCATGTCCAAAGCATTCTTCTTACATATAAATAATTCATGAATAATATGACTTACCAAAATATCTGTATTGAGTAGAGGATATCGATTTATAAATATTTACAAAGTTAATCAAATAAAAATCAAAGTAATAATTATATGGAAAAATGTTATAAAAATAAGGAAATAACCATATAGTTGATAAAATAAATATATATATTTAATGAAATATTCAATTATTGATTAGAATAACTAAAAAGGGTAGTACACATAGTAATATCTTATGAATATGGCGTATGTCCCAAATAAATTAAAGTGAGATGAAATACCCTTAACACATATAATCAATAAAATCATATACCCCATAAATGTAATGATTATCAAATGAAACATTGAATACCATTAAGATAAATAGATTCATGATATGATATAATAAAGTCTAGTATATACACCACACACTAGAAATAAGGGTAGAATAACAAATATATTTCACATAAGTAAAAGTGAGACAATAAAAATCCTTACCACTTGTAATGAATCAAACCATATACCCCATAAAATTTTTAATCATCAAATAAAACATTGAATACCATAAAATATTAATATTTTAATGAAATTATATATCAATGGTAAGTATACTTAAACCAAACACAAGAAATACGTGGTGAATAATTTGTATCTAATAGAAATAAAAGTGATATGAGAAACCCCTTACCTTATGTCCGAAAGCATTTCACATTTGTAAATTATGTTCATGATAATAAAATTAGATTAACTAATTACTTAATTAATAACCTATGTAACATATATTTTAATTATTATAATTTTATTATGTTCATTTATGGACACTTTTATGAATTTTAATGTATAATTTTTTTTTGTTTTAGGATCGTTTGGTTCATGATTTTATGGTCTGTTACCTTGTGTATAATTATGGGAGTATTTTTCAGATGAAATAAAAACTCTAGGATCAAAATTATTTAGATTTTATGATATTACGTAAGTTTAAATGGTCTCATGTATCAATTTTTATATGGTATGAGGATGATTCGTAAGATAAAACATTGATAAAAATTTTCTAATTTATTTTGATAGTTTTTCAGATCATCGTGAAATTGTATCATTTTATTTAATAATATGTTTATGTGAAGGTTGAAGAACATGATATAAAATATAATATATATACTCAAATATTAAATAACCAAAATAATTGTTTTATGACCAGAAATTAAGGCACTAATGGAAAATAAAATCTTTTCATCCATAATGGTGGTGAATCAACATGTCAGAGATGATGTTTTCATTTTTAGAATAAAAGGAGTATAGAAGAGATTTGATGATTGATATTATAGTAAAAAATTAAAATTCTAGTATATATATGATATTGGAGTTATCATTATTCATTGGATATGGGGAGGTGAGTATAAAATAAGAGAAATAAAATAAAATAAAATAAAATGAATAAGGATTCTACCTCTGGAATATCTCCTCCTTGGGACCCACCTTAAGAAATATGAATTTGGTGTTTTGGTAAGCCTAGAAGGTTGTGGATGTTGAGAAGAGGATTGGGAATGTAATTGGGATGAATTTATTCAAGATTTAGGGATTAGAAGGTGTTATGAGAAGGGGTGATGAGGGGTGTTATTTTTTAGGAGAGGAGATGGGTGTTTTTCATTATTTTGTTCATTTGTTTATTATTTTGTCTTAAGAATATCAATAGTGATGATATATACGAGTAAATAAATTATGTATAGAATATGAGTTTGAAATAATGGGTCATTCCCTCATCAATAAATCATCAATGACACTAAAATTCATTTAATTACTTATAATTTTAAATAACATAAATTACCATATTTCACTATTCAAAAATAACCATTTTGGAAAAATCACAAAAATTCACCCTAACCATTTTTTGATGTTTATATTTAAAAAATGAAATCCATTCAATGAAAATAGTTTTCTAAATATGATAAATTATTTTCTAATAAAAATCATCATTTATTCAACATAAGCCAATTTTGATATTATAACCACTTTTATAACACTTTGAAAAATTAATTATGGTCTGATAAAATATCTTATAATATAATAGAACAAAATATTAATTTATTCAAATATTTTATTATTTTTTTAAAATAATTATATTAATTATAATATAGTAAGTAAACATCTGTGTTTTACAAAAAAACAAACACTTAATTTATCATTTTTTTTAAAAATTGTTTACAGATTCTATAATATAAATATATCATATTTTCATTTATGAGATACCTAAATTCTAGGTATAAATTAATAGGAGATATTTTTCTTCTAATGGACTTATTACTATTACTAATGGTCACATTATTATTTCAACTCTAATGTAAATATTTAATAGTATATAATTCTTCGTTTAAGTTCGTTGTTTTATGTCACATAAGATATAGAATAAATTTAATTTATTTAAGAAGATACATATAAAAAATCATTGGGGTGTAATATTCTTCCTACATTTGAAAACATAATATCTGAAAATTTTCAGAATATTGGATTCTAAGAAGATGAGGGTGGTTCTTCTTTATAATATCCTTAGGTTCCAACATTGCTTCTTCTATTTAAGAGTTTTTCTATTGAACCTTTTCTAGTCAAGTTATCTAATTTCTCAACTCATGCTCACTACTGTCCAGAATATTGATAGGCTCTTCACAGTAAGAAAAAAATGTTCCATTTCTATTTCATCATAGGTGAGTAAATGTGTTTGATCTGGAATGTACATAATTAACAATGATATGTGTAATAAATCATAAACTATGGGGAGACTTTATGGAATTGATTATAGATAATAAACTACTCCAATTATTTGTAGAATTTCAAATGGAATGATGTATATAGGGATCAGTTTCCCTTTATTACCAAACCTTATGAAACCTTTAATTGGATACACTTTTAGAAAGACATGATCCCCCACTTGAAATTACAAATCCTTTCTCTGGTTGTTAGAACAACTCTTTTTTCAACTTTGAGATTCTATAATATGATCCTAGATAGTATTTAACGTTATCATTATCTCTTTAATATTTTTTGGTTCTATATATTTCCTCTCACCAACTTCATCCAAACTAGTTGGAGTAAGAAATCAATATCTATATAATTATTTATATGGAACCATTTAAATGCTAAAATGGAAACCATTATTATAGGAAAACCATAACAAAGGTAAATACTGATTCCAAAAACATTGAATGTCATGTGAGATTGATCTAAACGCATCTTAAAATATTTTAATAGTCCATTTAGACTATCCATTAGTTTTAGGCTGATAAATAGTACTCAAATGAAGTTTAGTATCCAAATAATTTTGAATAATCTTCCAGAATTTTGAAGTAAAATAAGGATCTCAATTGGACACAATCGATACAGGTGCACTGTGAAGTCTTACAGCTTCATTAATATAGGGTCTTTCTAGACACTCAAGAGGTAAATATTCTCTTATGTGACAAAATTGTGCCAATTATGTAAGGTGTTCAGCAATAACTCATATCATATCATTTTTTCTTGGGTTATTTTTTAATCCAAAGATGAATCCAATAGAAATGTAATCACACTTCCACGTAAGAATAAGTGGAGGTTTCATGACCCCTTTATGATGTTTTTTATCAACCTTAACTTATTGAAAAACTAGACATCTTGAAACATAGTGAACAATTTCCCACTTCATATTATCCAAGATAAAATGTTCATTTAGATCATTGTACATATTTTTACTACCATACTGTATAGTTAAATTGAAGATATGAGAATCACCTAATAATTCCATTTTTAGCTTTGGTATTGATGGAAGAAAACCCTCTTTCCAAATTTTAATTCCATTTTAATTCATGAAGTATTCAAATTTTCCGTCCTTAATGGATTTTTTTTAAAATATATCATCATCAGATTAAGTCTTTTATATATTTTCCAATAAAGATAGTTTCTCAATAATTTGGAAAGGGAGTGATGTTTACCATTTCCCAAAAATTACCATATCCAACTTTACTAAATCCCTAAACATACAATCTTTCTAAATCCTCATTTGGGTTACAAGTCCATGATATTTTCTACATAATGCATCTTCTTACTTATTTACGTTTCTTGGATGGTAGTTTATTGAGAAATTATAATTTTTTTTGTATCTTGAGCCATCATATTTTCCTCATGTTGAGTTCTTTATTTGTATATATGTTTTTATTACTCTTGTGATCCATATATATATCACATATTTCACCATACAGATATTGTCTCCATATCTTCATAGAAAATATTATGCTTTCAATATCAAGATCATGATATGGATAATTTTTTTCATGAATATTCAACTGCCTTCATTCATATAAAATAACTTTATCATTTTTCATAAGTAAACAACCCAACCATTTCATTAAAGCATCATTTTATGTCACAGAACCTACATTTCTTGATGGTAGAGTCAAAAAACAAAGCATTTACTAATATTATATTCAATTATTAAAAAAATTCTACCCATTTTCCATACCAACTTAAACCCTTTATGATTGATATTGGTTAATGGATTAGAAAATCAGGATAAATTCTAAATGAAATTCCAATGGTAACCTGCTAAACCAATGAAACTACATACCTTAGTTATATTCATTTTCATAGATCATTCTTGAGTATCCTTTTCCTTTATAGTATAAACTAATATTCCATCCTTAGAGACAATATGGCCTAGAAAAGAAATTTTTTTATGCAAAAAATCACAAATACTAAATATACCATAGAACACTTTCATTATGAGAGTCTCAAGAATGATTCAAATGGTATTATCATTGTCTTAATAGATTTTATAATACATAATAATATCATCAATGAATACTATAAAAAAATAGTCAAGATATATCTTGAATATCATATTCATTAGATATATGAAAACCAAAGGTGCATTAGTTAATCCAAATGGGATTACTCTAAACACATAACGTCTATAACTCATATGAAAATATATCTTCAGAATATTTTCCCTCTTTACATGTAATTGATGTTATTAAGAATGGAGGCTAATCTTCAGAAAATATTTAGCTCTATGAATTTTATCTAATAAATCATCAATTCAAGGTAGAGGAAACTTTTTCCTTATTGCAATATATTGGATTTATCAATAGTTAATTCATAGCCTCATGGATCTATCTTTCTTATTGACAAATAGAATAGGGTCTCCCCATGGATAAACACTAGGGTGAATAAATCCCTTATTACTCAACTCCTCTAGTTTTTTCTTCAGATCCCATAATTCTACAATTTTCATTCTATAATGAATCTATGATATTGGTCAGGAATCCAAGATCAAATCTTTGGTATACTAAACATCAGACTCATGGGTGTGTCTAGGTAATTCCTTAGGAAATACAGCAATGTATTCTTATACAATTGGTACATCTTCAAATTGGTGATTACTTCCCTTATCCTCTTATTTTTTTACCTCTTCCTAATAAATAATTTCAATCGGTATATCTACTGGGGTGGATCTAGATAATTATAAGATTATAAAGTTTCTTCTCTAAAGATAATGAAATATATATATTTCTCAAAAATTTATTTTACTCCTTATAAAAAATATTCACATCAGATTTTGAAATATAGTCCATACCATGGATTATATCAATGTAATACATTGGTATGATGGTAAGGTTAGAAAAAAAGAAAATTTATGTTTCATAATTGGGACTACATGAAATAAATTTGTTGTAATGAGACTTCCCTTAAGAGTTTTATCTGACATCTCCCTTATTAAAAAATGGAAATGTCTAATTTTCCTGGAAAAATAGGTATATATAAAAGTATGAAATGTTACCAAATAAAATAAATAATTGGATAAATATCAATATAGTATTAATTTACAATCCATAACATCATTGTGTACTTCTACCTCTGCTTTAGTGATCAAATAAACTTGGATATATCCCCTTGGACTCTTTTGTGGTAGATTCCCTTGATGTTATGGACATTGTTATAAAAAATTACCCATTTATTATAGTTTAATAATATAACTTTTTTTATTTTTTTATTAAACTTACATTCATTATCCCGATGAACCTTTTCTCCAAACTTATAAAAAATTCCATGTCTTCCAATCATTTCCAAGGATGATTCTTTTCACAATTTTCTCATAATGGGAATTACTTTTTCCCCATATTATTATTTTATGATTTAACTTATTCATAGTAATCTTAAGACCTTTTATTATATTTATTTCCCTTAAAAATATGGGATATTTTAAATTACTTCTCTATTTTTATGGAACTTAATAACATTTCAACTTATAATGAAAATATTTGACAAGTTAGTACCTTTCAGAGACATAAAATAAGGCCTTTAATGAAATGATCAATATTGTTTTCAAAATGATGTATTTAATTTATATCATACCTAGCTAGTATTGTGATTATAGACTCATACTCTATAACACTATCTTCTTCCTTTTTTATAGCTAAGTAATTTTCCCATCATTTTAGTTCATTGCTCATGAGGAAAATATTTTTCCAAGAAATTATCATTAAAATTTCTCCATTCAATTACTTTTATTTCATATTCCTAATTAGTATTCTAGATAAATGGACAACATTGATCAAAATCTCACTTGAGTAAAGGCGTATCTAACACTACTTTTTACCGTTCACCAGAGCCCAATTCCAGAAATATATTTTCAAGTGACTTAATACTTTTCTTAGCTACAAATAGATTATTATTCCACCAAAATGATTGGGAAATATTCCACATGAAAAAATAAAACATAGGTTTTTTATGGTTATTCATCATAACCTAAGTAATCTACCCTAATATGGTCTTGATATTCTCATCTCCAACACCAACTATGTTAAATTTTCTATGGGAAAATCCCTTCATTGTCTATTGGTATTGATTCCCTTTTATCCATTAGGAAAAATCACTAAATAATGGAACAAATTTTTAAGAAAATAATAAGCATGAGTATTGATACAAAAATTCACTATAATGTATTATTATAACTATAATTTTATATAACATCTAGTTCTTATGTTTTATATTAAACCTTATTCAATATCAACTATAACAACCACGACCCTAGTAGCCTATAGTCGATGGTTATTTTAATACAATGGAAGAAATACAAGAGATCACATCACTAAGGACTGATTATTTTAGTAGTCATAAAGAATTAGATACATACATGGTTCCCTTATTAAATTGGTAACTAAAAATATAATAGAAAAAGGAAAATAAACTTCTCCCTTTGCTCTTATTTAGAGATTTTATCTTCATAACCTAGGGAAGGAAAAAACAAAAAGGGTGATCTCATATACTATATACATGTTACAAATAGTAGAAACATGAATCAATAATAAGTGATAAATAATCAATAAATCATAATTACTTTGGAAATGTTATTAATTGAAAAGATAATGGAATTTATTCAATAATGTAAGAATGAAAATGCATCTATAGATTTTTTTCCCTAATGAAAATATCATGGATATTAATAAATTAATATTGAATGAAGGAAATGATTAATTATTGGAAAAATTTATATAATACATAAACCATTACCATTAATTAATTTTATAAGAAAATTCAATTTTTGTGGGTAGAAACCCTTTTGATTCTTCTGGTAACAAAATGTAAAGGGTTTGACTCCTACTGTTTTGTCTCATGAGATATGTCGATACATCGAGGGTATATATAATGTCCAAACCCACCATAACTAAATTTACAATGAATTATTCATATATATACATAATACATGAATAATATTCCTTATAAAAATATCCATATTGAGTAGAGCCTATATATTTATCAATATTTCTCTAGTTAAACAAACAACCTTAAAATTAAGCACCATATGAAAAAATGGTATATGACATAGATAATAATCATATCCATGATAATATATATATATATAATGAAATATTAATTTATTGATGATTCTAAATAAAATTTTCTATACAAAAAGTTAATAAGTGGTGAATATTGCATATGTCCCACATAAATTATTGTGAGATTAAAAACCCTTACCAATTTTAATTAATCAAATCATATGCATCATAAAATTAATGATTAAAAAATAAAACATAGAATAAAATGAAGATAAATAGACCATGTATATAATATATTAAAGGATAATCTGTGCACCACACACAATAAATGAGGGTTTATTGATGAATATATCTCATAGAAGTAAAAGTGATACGAGAAAAAACCTTACCACATGTAATTAATCAAATCTTGTGCACAATAAAATTAATAATCACCAAGTGAAACATTTAATACTATGAAGATAAATGTATTCCAGACATCATATATCATAGGGATGTGTATATACACCACACACAAGAAATATGTTGTGAATATGTCATATCTCAAATAAATAAAAGTGAGATGATAAACCCCTTACCTTATTCCCAAAATTGTTCCCCACTTGTACTTAATGTCATGTATAACTAAATTAGGATAATTAATTACTTTATTAAGATACTCTTAAATATATATTTAATTTATTATAATTTTATTAAGTTTATTTATGATCATTTTGATGAGTTATAATGTTTAATTTCATTGTTTTAGGAGCGTCTGTTTCAAGGTTTTATGCTTGGTTCCCCAATAAATAATTATGGGAGTTCTTGTAAAATAGAAGAGAAATCATCAATGTTTAATTATTCTATATTATTTGATCTATTATATTTTTAAATGGTATCATGTATCATTTTTATATGGAATGAATATGACTCATTAGATAAAATGTTGATGAAATATTTTTATTTTATTTTGGTGATTTTTACAACCATCATTAACTTTTATCAATTTATATAATATTATGTTATCAAGTAGGTTCTAGAACATGATATAACTCAAATATATGTATATTAAAATATAATTTAACCATAATAATATTTTTATTACTATATTTTAAGGTGGTAATGGAAAATGAAAACATGTCGTCCATGAAGGTGGTGAATCGACATGTCATAGAAAATGTTTTCATTTTTATAATAAAATGAGGAGAGAGGAAAATTGATGATATATAGTCCATTAAAGAAATAAAATTATATATATGTCACTAGAGTTATAATTAAACTTTGTATATATGGAGGTGACGATATAAAAATAATATAAAATATAATATAATATCAAGAATGAGTATTTGACCTCTTGAATATTGTCTCCTTGGGAACCTTCTTAAGACACATAGATTTGATATTTAGGTAATATTGGTAAGTCCTAGATGTGGGTAATATGATTCAGAAGGTAAATCAAAAGAAATTATACAATATTCAAGTCTTATAAGTTTTTAATAGAAGAGGTGGTGAGGGGTGATATTTATAGGGATGGGAAATGGGTGTTTTTGACTATTTAAATCATTTTTTTATTATTTTTGGCTCAAGACAATCAATAGTGTTGATTCCTATAACTAAATACAATAAAAAGTGAATTTATGTTCTAAAAAATTGATTCGTACTTCATATATACATCATCCGTGACAAAACAATTCATTAATTTACTTATAATGTTAAATACTGTAAATTATTGCATTCCGCTATTCAAAAATAATTCATCTATTTTAGAAAAATAACATAAATTCACCATAAAAATTTTATGATGTTTATATTTGAAAATTTTAATCCATTTTATGAAAGTCATTTTCAGAATATTAGAAATTTAATTTCTAATTGAAATCATCATTATTCAAAAAATACCAATTTTGATATTATAACAAATTTTATGACACTTTTAAAATTTAATTACGTTCCAATAAAATTATTTTATAATAATAATAAAATAAAATATTATCTTATGAATATATTTTATGAAAATAAATTTTCATTTAAATAATTATATTAGTTATAAAATTTTAAATAAATATTTATTTATTATGAAAATAACAACACTTAATTTATCATTTTTACAGAATTTATTTAATTATTAAATGATATAAATACATAATATTTCCATTTATGAGATACCTAAATTTTATTTATACTTCAATAGGATAGAATATTATTATAATCTCCTCACTACTATTCCTAACAGTAACATAGCTAGTGCAACGATCATGTAAATATTTAATAGTATATCATGGTTTGTTTAATTTTGGTCTTTCGTGCAAAATTAGTTATCAAATAAATTGAATTTATATAATAAGATACACACATTAAAATTTTGCAGTGTTATAAATGACCTATTTATAGGAAACAAAAATACTATACAAAGGTGTATACTGATGTTTATAAGGGTAACTTCGTATTTCTATGGTGTATGTAAAGGTTATTTAGTAGAAGCATAATCGTTATACAATGTATACATATGGGTCATTGGAACTCTACAAAAGAGTAAATAGAGAACCACATAAGGGTTATTTGGGCTACAACTTGAACTATACTATTGACATAACTGCATACATATATCAAGACTAAGGAGTATCGATCATCTGATAAAGATCTAATGAACATATCCCCTTGCTGAATTGATCTTGATAGTTTTAGAACATTAAATTTTGAGGATTTAATAAAACATAATTTAATGTTGAGAAACATTCACACCATATAGAATATCTCCACATTCATAGTAATTGAAAATGATCCAAATTTATTTCCACACATTATGAATGAAGGTAATTTTCTTTTTAAATATAACCATTATAAAATGGGAAGGTTGTGTTAGGGTGTATATGGGGTCATCATTATTTTAGTAACCATGGGTGAGATTGAAGTAGTTTTGTGTTAATCAGAATAGCTTGCGAATGAGCCCATACCTGAGTGGAAAGGCCTCCTTCTTGGCATCCAAGAGACCCAGGTTCAAAACCTGGTGGAGGCAAATTTCTGGGGGGGGAACTATAGCAGTACTACAGCAGTAACTATAGCAGTTGTTGTTAGGTACTATAGCAGCTGGAACTATTCACCAGATTTGGGCCTTCGGGCCACCAGTTTGGGCCTATGGGTCTCTAGGGCCTTCAAGTCATCAAAGGTCTTTGGGCCACAGGGCCTTCGGGTCACGTAGACCATAAAGTAGCCTAGTTCACACAGAACATGCCCCAGAAGAGGATCAGAGCAACAGGAGTAGCAGCCACGAGATGCAGAGCTAACCAGATTGGAAGAATGAGAGGGTATGGCAGCCGCCATCAGGACCAGGCACCGTGCATCTTTGTACGGCGCAATGCTAGCTGATCAGCAATGCAAGGTGGGGAGCTTGGTGATCAATGATGTAGAAAGATGGGGAGTGGAAGTTCAAGTGGGATGGGCCTATGGGTCATGTATTGGGCATGGTATGCCTCTCGCCCTTCGGGGAATGTATTGCGGGTTTGTCGGGCCTTGTGCCTTGGGCCTACGGGTCATGTAGGGGTTCCCCTTAAACCCTTAAAAGATGTATTATCATAATAAACTAAGAAAGAAGGCGGAATAGATTATGAATGAACATTCTATGGAGCATTGCATTTTGGTTTGAGGTTTTATCTAAGTAAAATAGTGGCTCCCCCTGTGGGCATGTTGGAATCCATAGTTTACTTGTGTGGATAAAATTATCAACACAACATCATGTCAAGATATATGGATAAGAAAATTGGAAATATAAAATCAAAATTCTATGGGGTTTAGGTTAGTCCCTAGATTAGTATGATAACACTTAATGGGATGTTGGTTATTTGAATTTCACCTCGAATAGCATAATTAAAATGAAATATAAACAACATTACATTCTTAGATATCAGAGCATCCCTGACACGTTGTTCAGATAATTATATGTATTACTATGTAGAGAATGTTAATATATAAATGGATATTTAAATGGGATTTCAAATATAAAATATTTAATTGTTTAAATGGGTATTTTTAATGTTGTTAAATATGTTGTGATGAGAAAAAATAATTATTAGAGAAAAACATTTAAAATTGATTGAAAGTAGAAAATTTTCTAAAGATATGTATTTAAATAATTTGATTAAATTTAAAATATGAATTTTTCTATATGAGATATGGAATGTATCATGATGCATAATGGAGTATTTCTTGATCTCCACCATTTATTACAGTGCATACAATTGGGAAAGTATATAAATATCAATAAGTATTTTTTTAAAGAGGTTGACCTATTAAAATTTTCGATATCAAGTTAAAAGGAATATAATATAAGAGATAATAGAGTCTACACATATTTATGTATTGGGTTTCTATAAACAATAGCATTTGTAGTAAATTTTCATTTAGTTGTTGCTAGAGGTAGAGTATTTGAGATGGGAAATAGGTATTCAAGTTATATATCTGGACGATATATAAAATATTTTATTGTTTTTGTTTTTTTAAAATAAATAAAAATGATTACATGGAATACATAATTCCACTCATGGAATTATCATCTGGATGATAGTTTTAGTTTTTAAAGGAATTATATGGACTGTGGACACACATAAGAGGCATTGGTCTTATCTGGTATGATGTCAAATGGGGGTAAATATATTATGGACTAACTATATATATATATATTTATATAAATATCTAAGTCTAATTACTAATCCATATTAATTTAAATAAGACCCACATTTCTACAAACTAGTGATAGAGACCCTCAAGTCTGTAAATTGACCAATATATAGAAGTTTAGTGTATGAGAGTAGAGATGATTCATTTATCATTTGATTAGATGTACTCCCTTATTAAATCTACTATAATAAACCAAATACATGGTATAAAATACATTGAAAATGAAGACATAATTGGTGTGTTCTCATTGGATGATCAAATCTGGGTTAATGAAAAAAAATATTATTTCATTCCATTATTTAATTTCATTATGATGCATGATGTGGCTGTATTTATAAGAGGAAAAAAGATGAATAATTATTCTCTGTAATGAAGGAGGAAACTAAAATTAGAATATAAACATGAATAATATAAAATATATGATTTTGTTTCACATTGATTTAACCCACCTATCATGGTGAATTTGATTGTAATATTATTTCAACTTTATACTAATTTATAATAAAAAAACCTAAAAAAATTGGATGTAACCCATAGAACACTTATCCTTATGAAAGACAGTGACCCTATATATGAAAAGTTTTTATGTAATAAAAATTTCTCACATGGCCATAAAAGTTATACAAAATAAAAAAACTCCTTGGAAAATCAATTCCCTTGTGGATGCTTCTACACATAAAACGCTTGTGCATGGTGAAACCTCAATGTGTTATTCCATATATGTGAATTATAAATGAATAATTGCTGAGTGTATTCTCATGTATTTGATGAACACATGGACAAAACTAGAATATAATTTTTAAAAAATAGATAACTTGTGTTAACACTATTTGTAAAACAAAATTCATGCCATACACTTTTCTAAAAACCCATGATGTGATTTTCACTAAAACAGGACATGTTGAGTTTGTGTAGAAAAGTATCTTTATACTTGAAAAAGAAGAAAATGTGTTCTCTGTATGGCCCAATATTTCTCACACACTAGTTGATGAATATTTCATAAAAAAATTTCTTAGTTTTGTGTTGTGGTGGAGAAAACCTCCATCATGGTGTAGGATGTCGTTTTCAACCATTACCTATGAAATAGGTGTTAAATATATAAAACCCATTCTTAAAGGTATTATAGGAACATTATGGATTAAATTACAATTAATTTAATGTAACCATATAAAAAATATTGTTTTATTATTTATTATTTTATTGTACAACTATTAGATCCCAAACACGCACTTAGATAAAATGTTATATAAGTTTAAAGTCAGAATCCATTTTAGCATGATGTGAAATCAATAAATAATATTGTCTCATGAATTAGGAAAAGTATTAAAATATAATACTCTAGTAAATGAAACAATCTATTTTTCATAAAAAAAATACCAGTATGTGGGGAAAAAATATAATAACTTTTATTGAAAGGTTCCATCACCATCTTCGGTCATTTATAATGCAAAGGTTGGTTCTCTACACTATCAGTGGTTCCTTCAGAAATATTTTCTATTTTTGGTTATATAACACCCTATGTAGTCAAATACTATATTAGTGATCTATAAACCCATATGTGGTCCCATTCTCCATTCATTATTACATAATAATAATATGGCCACATTCTTTATTTGCATCCACATTTTCCTTGAAAAACTAACCCATCACATTAATAAATACTGGTACACTCTTTTAAAATATACGCTATGAAGGGGGTGGAATTTAAGAAATATATTCTTAGATGTAATTCCATCCACGACATAGAATCATTCCCTATGGATTACCATTAAGATCCTTCAAAAATTGGTATCCATAAACTTCCTTCCTGAAGTGGAAGACACAAATGCACTTTGTTTGGAAATAATCACATACACTATTCATAAAGTTACAACTGTGAACACTCCTAGAAAAATGGTAATAGTGAAAAAACATAAATTTAGATAACATCAACATTATTATTCTAAATTTGGTGCCTATGAATCCCCTTTAACATAGTTCACCTTATAGTGATGCATTATGAAGTAGTACCCATAGATGCCCCTCGTATAGGGGAATCTCATGAGGTTCCACCAAGAAAAGCACGTCTCATTAACTTTTATCCAAAATTTCGTTATAAGAATAGAAATTAAAATTTTGCATGAAAAAAATTATTATAAATATATAGTTTTTCCTAGATATAAGGTTCCACACAAATTGGTCTCCATCTCTTCACCCTTGGTCGGGTTCAATGATTGGTTGTAGTCCTGGACCATTGGCTTTGTCCCTCCACATCCACTATTGGACCCTTTATAAAATTGATAGTCACACTATAAAATTGATTTTGAATTAAAATTGAATTTTGTTTAAAATACCTATGACCCAATCCTTAACCCCAATTAATGCATTTGTTAAATTTGATCCCATTTATATTCAACTTATTCCTTGAGTCAATATACCCCTGATGTATTCCTTAAATATTTCTTATGTGGACATAGTTATCTCTAAAAACTTATATTCCTTGAGTTAAGATACTTATCATGGGCTCATCATTGTTTATTTTATCACTATAACCCCATCAGTGAGCAACAAATCCATATATGGGCCTCAAACTAGGTGTAATTCCCAACAAAACATTCTATTGTTTTTTATTAATGGACACAATGAACCAAAAAAGGTAACACTGATGAATAAGACCCAAAAACCTCTTTGGTTCAAGATACGTCTTATGGATTACTAAGATTCCTTGAGTTTGTATAATCCACTTGAAACCTATAAATACATTCACTTAACTCACTAGACTGAGTAAGACACACTAGGTCTCTCAATCTTGTTGTAATCCCCAACCCTTTCTACCTTCACCCAAGTCATTGACCTGGTCAAGCACCTCATAGAAACCCTAATATAAGAACCTAGTTTTCGTTGAGGTAAAAATATTTTAAATTATGTAAATTCCCATTTTAAATGCTTAAACATTGCCTATAATGATTTCTCATTGAGGTAATTGTGGTTTCAATGGTGTCTGGGGGTCTTTTTAAGCCATAAAATCAGTTTTTGCTATGGAATAAGCTTGGACCATGGTTAGTTCAAACCATATTGGTTAGGCCTCATAGTTATGTAAACTATGGGAGGCTTGGGGAGTGATTCGGAATACGCTACACAGTTAGATCTAACCATGTGAAATGGGTCGCATGGTCATTAATCAATGAGTATAGTATTAAATGTGGGTTTTGGAATGATTTAAACGTGGTTTTTTAAATAGTGTGGGTAAATTTTGTAGGGTTCCCCTTATCTACAGATTACCATGTGTAGTTGGAACATGGTTTGGAAACACTACACCTAAACCATGAGACCTAGTGTTTTTGGCGATTTTACAAAATTTCTCCTGCTTAATATATTAAATGAACCATAATTTCTATTACTATTCCCACACAAAACAACCCCCTCTTGAGATATTCCTTAATAAATTTTATTAAAATTAAGAGATCATCTCTATCTCATGCCTGATTTAGGCATCAACCATCTCATTGGATTCAAATTGGTGAGTTCTCAGTTCATTTTTAGTCATTCTTCATTCTTCTGGATATCGACTATGCTATTGAGGTGTCAGTTAATATGCCCAATTAATTAGTTCATAATCAATTATTCAATTTTATCCTAATCTAAGTCTAATCAAAAGATGATACATAACACACTATCCACTATATACATAAGTTATGCAGTCTCATGACTTTCATCAAATGTTAATGTGTTTATATACGCCATTGTTCTCACACCGGATTCTCAAGATATTCCCTGAAATGGATTTTGATCTTTGATATAAATTGATAGTTATAGCCAATTAATTTAAAAATCCCCATTAATGAGTTGGTATAAGTCGATAAACTTGATTTGAGCCACCCCTTTGGTTTCTTTTGTATTAAATAGACCTTTTTTATGGTATATGAAATTGGACTGCTGTGAGGTGTGACCATCTACCCCATGTCACAGGATTCTAATAATGATTTTTCAATTGTTGTTTGAATGGTGAATCCATATGTACATTGAATAATAATATGAATTTTAATTAAATTGAAGAATTGGAAGGGATTAATGACTATATACCTTATAAATTTCCATTTAATGGATTTTTATTCTTGAGAATATTGTTTAAATGAAATGTTCACATAATTTAATTTAATGGTAGACCTTCTAAGAATGGCCAATTCTTGAGTCACTGTTTGATGTAAGTTGAATTGAAATGTTCTTGGTATTGGCCACGACATATTAAAATGTAAATGATTAAATGGTTTCAAATATGTTAAATTCATTTATGTCTTGGGTGACACATGGATTCATATGAGAATGTATTGGATAGACTCATTTGTCTTCTACCCTTGCTTATGCCTGATTGATACATGTAATCCTTAGAGAAATACAATGGACGAACTCAAAGGCTTGACTATTATTTGTCAGGATACACATGGATTCTTTATTGAATGACAAGGATGTACTAAAATGGAATTCGATTATATATTCCATTGGTGATACTTGTGCCCCCTCAATGGACCTCCAAGAATGGACTTGAATGGTTGTGACATTATACCACACCTAGAGAGATACCTTGGTTCTTGAGAGGTTCTCCATTGATGAGATTATTATGTGTTGGTTTATATTTCACGTGGAGAAATACATGGATTCCAACATATAAATTACATAGAAAATATTAGATTCTAAATTGAATATAGAATGAAATTGGTTATATGATGCGTCTTCCAAGCCAAAAACATATCGGATTTAGTCTGGTTTATACTTTATGGATGGCCTATTTAGGAATCCCTAATAATTTTGTCATGGTGGATGATGGGATTCATTATAGGTATCTCGACTTAATATTTAAATCAGAATGAATTTTTAAATGAGAATTCTTAAAAACTACACATGCTTGACTGTTAAATCTGAGACATACCTTTTCAATGAAATAGCTTAAAATAATTGGTCATATATGAGAACATGGAATTTATAGGATATTTACATTCAGTAATTCCATTATTAATCTATTATTTCTTGATATCTATTATATATTCATTGATGCAATTAGACATACTTTGTATGGTTTCCTACTGGGATTATGTCTCACACCTTGTTCGGGCCACCTCTAGGGACTCCAACGGACTATATGATTATAGGTATGTAAAGGGAAAGCACCCCTCATAGGATCTTAATTTATCCTTAGGTGAAGAGTATCATGGGACGAAGCTGAGGCTCACGATGCTACTAGGACACTTTTTTCCTTTTTTTAATTTTTTTACATTTCTTTTAAACTTTCCTTGTATACATATTTTTATAAATTTTATAGACATATGGAATGTATCATCATCAATTTATATGAGCTCCCTTTTGATATTATTATACATTCTTATATATTTTATATTTACTGTATTATTTACTGCTTCCACTAGTTATCTATTATTGACCTTCCACTATATGAATCTTTGGTAGGAGGGAATAGTCTCCACACATACACACCCTATGAATTTGTTTCTATTTGGAATACTTTAGTGTTTGGGGAGTTGTTCTTGAGACCATGTGATAAACTAGGCTCGGGGCACTTTAGAGTGTAATCCTGGTTTGGGATGTTAGAAAGTGGTATATGAGAAATATTTTCTCGTTTTCATTATTATTTAGAAAAAATAGGAAGGGATAAGAAAAAATAGTTATTTTTTAATGAGATATGCCTGGGAATAGCTATCATGTGTATAGAAAAATGACAAATAACCTTGAATGAAATGGTAATCTTGTAGATTAGAAATATTATAGTCAATTTAATTGAACCGTTAGGTGATGAAATTGTGTTGTGATTTCATTTTTAATGTGATTATGTGTTATATTATGTTGCAACCTAATGAGATGAGGGTATTCCATCTCATGCATCATGTTAGGATCTTTACAGAAATCACATTCCATAAACTATTCCATTCTATTATGGATTCATTATATATTCCAAGATATTTTTATAGGAACCATGATATTTATACTTACTATTGTCATGGGAATTTTTGGACATGTTATGTTATGAATTAGATGGATTCCGTGATTTGGTTCCTAGGGGAGTATGGCCCCTCGCGAATAGGCATATGGTGAACCATTTTTAATTTAACTGTCATATAAATGCGAAATGAGAATAAATTAAAATGAACATGAATAGGTAAATTCAATTGAAAATGAATTAGAAACTAATTTTTACATCACCTAGACCCAATTCTTAGAGAAGGAAGAGGGGTGTGTTCTTAAATAAGATGGCTTGTACCTATCATATATCAATAACTTCACTTTTGAGCTACAAAATTTGATAAAAAACATGATCTAAGGTGTGCCCTTAGAATTTGAAGAGGTATGATGTCATGGAATCCTCCAACCGTATGCCTAGATGGTGGTGAAGACCATGCACTTAAGGTAGAAGGCTAAGGGAAATATGTTGAACCTCCATTAGTTCTAGATGAGTCACCACTGATAGTTAAAAAATAGGTGCTCAGACATAGTTCTGAGACGGTTTATTGCACATCATGTTGACCGGTCAGGGAGCACTGCGACCTTCCCTAACTATGGAAGAGTTTATGTGTGTGTTCTAATAGCAGCATCAGCCCATGTATTTGGGTAATGGTAGAACAGAGGATATGGTTTCATAGATAGTGTACATGTTATCTATGTTTTAGTTTCTATAGATTCCTCCTTAGAGGAGGGTAATTTTAGATTTGTATATACTACATGATTCCACCAAGAAATGGTGGGATGCTATCACTCAGATGGATCATCATTGGGATATATAATATTTGGATTTTCATACAAACTTCCAAGAATAATTATTTCCCAAGATGTAGAGGGTTGATAGATCTTGAGAGTTCATATACATGGATTAGAGTGCATTATCATTGATGGATAATTCAGATCATTTTACTGAGCCCTAGATCTTCAAACATATTATAAGGAGTGAAGAGTTATCTAAAGTTATGAATTTTGGGGACGATATTAGGTATAACATGTGATCGTATGTGAATTTATTTTTGATGGCTATAGTTTCTGGAATAGTCAATCATGTGCTTATCATAGTTCATAACCTAAGAGAGGATATAGGTGTGATCCATGGTGGTTCATCATCTAGATCTGGTACTACATCGACTGGTAATAAGAAGCATCATCTATAGCTTACACATTGATATTTTATTATTCAGAGAACAAACTTAGGTATCTAGGTGAGTTGAAACCAGTGTCATAGGCTATGACATATGATTCCTCGGTGTAAAAGGGACCCAATTGAGTGTCGATCATGCAACAGATATGGACCATCTAAAGCACTTATGTTGAAATTTTTCTCTGATATCTAGTGAGAGATGGTCTACACCGACTCCACATCCAGGAGTGGAGTAAATGATATATCATTATGTAGGGAGTTGGAGTACATCAGGCCGGTCACAGAGATGTGGTGTTTATGGCCATGGTAGTTAGACCTCTATTTTATAGCGACATAAGAGAGGATCTAATCTGGGTAGCCAGGAAGTATCACATGGTTTTGGTTGAGGCCAAATATATACAGTTCAATATACGTTTGAGGAGTAGGATCTGAGACATTCTTCTATCATAGGTACTTTTATAGTATAATCTACATTAGTTTCTTCACTTCTTGATATAAGGGCTTCAGATTGCTTTATATTTGTACCCATTATTGAGATACTTCTTCTATGTGTTTATAGTTATGATTATTTAATGATTCAAGATACTCTTTTGAGGATTATAAAGGAGGGTGTACATCTGTGCAAGGAGTTCCCCATGAGGTAGGCTAGTGTAACATCATACGGGACCTCTTTTTTTCTTAAGATGGATGGATTTGAAATTATTATCTAGATGCAATGGTCGGTTCCCTTTCATTTATTCATTGGTTTTTATCACCACATAGTGACCATCACATCACCATAGAAAGGACCGTTTATTAAAAAGGGTGAATGAGTTGTACAAGTGAGTTTAGATATACCCAAGAATTGTGGGATGGGTGGGATAATAGCCCATATTGTTAGTTTATATAAGGATGATCAGGGAACTTGTCAGGTATATTTCCCTACAGTAGATGAGATTTTCAGAGATGTTTTCTTGGATGACATTTCAAGATTACCTCCACTGATAGAGTTGGTGTTATCTATTGACCTAATTCTAGGAGTTGCACCCGTATGCATTCCTTCTTATAGGATAGATACAAATGAGATGAAATATCTAAAAAGGCATCATTAGTATTTTGAGGCAATGGTTTTTATCTAACCCAGTACTTATCTGGGGGTTCACTAGTCCTTTTTGAAAAAAAAGGAAGATACCATCAGTCTATGTGGAGATCACCTGAAATTGATCCAGCTAATAGATAACAACTGATATCCTCTACCACTGATAGATGATCTCTTGTATCATCTATGAGGATATCAAGTTTTCTAAAAGATTGATTTGAGAGTTTTTCATCACCGGGTTCATGTTTGACCTTCTTATATTACTCCCACAACCATTTTTAGTACGTATGATTTATATGAGTATTAGGTTATGTCTTTCGTCCTCCTGAATGTGCCAGCGGTCTTCATCGAACTGATGAACTGAGTTTTCCATCCTTATCTGGATTCATTTTGCATGGTATTCAGGGTTGATATATTTGTGTATTATCATAATAAACATTACCATGACAAACATCTTGAGATATTATTGGATACACTAAGAGAGAATCAGTTATATACAAAGCTCATAATGTGCCACTTATAGATTTTTTAGATTCACTTCTTGGGCCACATCATCCCAAAGACAATTTTATCCAAATACCCAAAGAAGGTTAGAGTGGCATTTTCTAGGGATTTTACCAAGAATGTATTTGACTTATTATGTTTCTTTGGGATATGTGGTAACTACAAGAGTTTTAGACAAGAAATATCATCCCTAGAAGCACCACATATGGGCTTAACCAAGAAGGGTGTGAAGCTTTTATGGTCATATTCTGATAGGACAACCTTTAAGGAGTTGATTGAGAGATTTAATTAAACACCAATATTGATTTTTTTTCATAGATAGGTTGGAGTTACACTGTGTATTATTATGCATCATGTATCGTCCTAGGTGTAGTCCTTTTACAAGGGGATAGATTTGTGGCATATGGTTCTTGATAGGTGAGACCACATGAGAGGAATTAACCAATTCAAAATACGTAGTTGGCTGTAGTTGTTCATGAATTCTATTGTTAGAGACATTACAAACATGTAGATCATTTTGTGGTGTACACGGACCACAAAATCCACATGTACATATCTACATAGTGTGACAAGAAGCGTGGATTTAAAATGTGGGTTCAATAACTATAGTATTTTGATTTTGAGATTGCCTATATAGCTGGTAAGGGAAATGAATTGGATGACGCACTGAGTAGGAGGACTCGGGTACAAGAAGTTTAATAGGCTAGTAGAGATTGGAAGCTCATGTATTTTCTCTATGATATGAACTTGGAGGTTCATGACAGTTAGGGTAGGACATATTTATCATCTATATCTATTACCTAGACACTACTAGATAGATTGAGGATGAGGAAAATATCAAATTAGGAGAGAGTAGTCCAATGGGAGATTTTGATAGGTGAGGAACCCATCCTTTTTGAACTATAGGTGAGGATGAAATTCTTCGAGTAGATGGTTGTATATGTGTTTTATTAGACATGATTTATGAGCTTATTCGATACTTTCATGCTTTAGCTTGGGTAGTGAATCTTGGCATCACCAAGATGTATCAGGATTTACATCGCCAATACTAGTGGTCAGCTATGAAAAGTGATGTAGTTTGTTTTATCATGAGGTGTTATACCTATCATTTGGTGAAGGTAGAACACCAGGGACCATTAGAGCATTTATAGTAGTTTCCAATCCCTGAGTAGAAGTGTGTTTACATTGTAATGGATTTTGTTAATGTTTTACTGAGGTCTCCTTGAGGTAATGATATTGTATTTTTTTTAAATAGGCTCGTGATAGTTTCAAATTTTCATTCGATCAAGGAAACCTTTTGTGTTTATGATCTTAGGAGGTTGTCTATCTTTGAGATAGTATAACTGGATGGGGTTTGGGGAACTATTTTTTCAAATAGGGACAACTGATTTAATTCATGGTAACAATAAGGGATATAAAGGGATTTTCAGGGTACTGTAGAAGTAATATAGCGGGAACTATAGCAGGTAATGTTTGGAACTGTAGCAGCTGGGACTGTTCCCTTGTTTGGGCCTTCGGCCCACCGATTTGGTCCTTGGGTCTTTTAAGTCCTTCGGGCCACCAAGGCCATCGGGTCAGTAAGGCCTTCGGGCTACCTCAAGGCCTTCAGGAAACCTTAAGGCCTTCGGGACTCCCTAAGTGAAGATGAAAACCAGAAAACCTATGAGGAATAAGCTCCATAAGGAGGATGAGAAAGGAGCTTTCACCATAGAAGAAGCCAAACAGATTGAAAGAATGAGAGGGTATGTCACCAGCCATCCGGACAAGCCTGTGCATGCAAATGAAAGCATAGTCGAACATCCATGCAAAGGTGGAAAGATGATATCACAATGAAGATGCTGAGGAGGAGTAGTTCCATGTAGTTAGTGTGGGTTGTATGTAATGTTTGAAGCCTACAGGCAATGAATTACTCTAAGGCCTATGATCCATGTAATACTTATGCCTACGGTAATTGTAAGGGTTCCACCTCACCCCTTGAAAGGTGGATTATAAAAAATCAAAAATGAAGTCCTTCAGGCCATTGGATTAAGGATACTATTCATATGGAACCTTATGAGGCTTTTTACAGTTGGCCATGACAATCAACCCAATGTTGGTTAGAGGAAGGAGTGTCATTTGTTCATGAACCTTGTCTTGTTTTTGAGACCAAATAGTACATTTAGTTGATTAAAAAATGAATGGCTATTTTATATTCCCATCCCAAAGCATACATCGATTATTGTTGATGACCTCTAGAGTTTGTGGGTGGGGATATAGTTGTCATCAATTTTTCACATTGGTTGTGACCCAAGATAAGTAATAGATAGGGATGATTTCACCATGTTATGTCAGGCCATTTGAGATTTTGGAGAGAGTTGTCTTAGTAGCCTATCTATTGTAGTTACCTCAGTGGTAATGAGATATGAACAATGTCTTGCATGTATCTCAGTTATCCCACTATTACTCAGACCCATATCATGCCTTTCATCCTGAAGAGGTTGAGTTATAAGTATATTCATCCTTTTAGGAGAATCCTATAAATATTTTGGATTTTAGCACAAATGTTCTCTGAGGCCAGTCAGTTCCCTTAGTACATGTGTCATGGAATAATGAACGTGTATAGGAAGAGACCTAGGAGAAAGAACAAGATGTACCAATGTAGTGAAAAGATTTATTCTAATATTTTTAATCATCATGCATTGAAAAAAAAATTGGGGAAAAATTAATTTAAGGGGGGAAGATGGTAAGAACTCAGTTATTCTTTATGGAACAAATCCTTTACATTATTTCAATTCATAGTTTAAATAATTAATCATGGTGTAATGTACCAAACTTTTATCAATGAGAATTTATCTTGATCTATTTAAATGTATTATTATGTAAAATGGTTATATAAAAAATTCACTTCCTTAGTTTTATGTTTTTTTTATTTTAAAATACCATTAAGAATTTTTTACCATTGCTAATATAGCCATTGAATAATGATGAAATGATTAGTATAAATATAGGGATTTAAAAAAATCCTATTTACTCAAAAAAAGGAATTGATTACATCATTCAAAATAATTGCTCCATACGAAGCCCATTAGTCAGAGCTCAGAAAGGAGGTGGAATCATTGTGCTTCGCTCTTAACCAATCCCAATCCGAGTTTCAACCTGTTAAACTTAAATTGAACTTCCTATTGGAAAAGTGGAAGTTTATAGAGATTACCACTTGAGTGATGTTATCCTAGAGACCCCAAAAGTCTGTCACCATCACACACCTTACCCATAGGTCTTATGCAGGTGTTATAAGGGGTAATGTAAAAATACCTTAGCGTTATGAATATGTGATTTATTTTTGTATATAATAAACAATATACATTCATTTTATTACTCTTACTTTGTAAATGTTTTTTAAAGCACAAATAGTTTTTAGTTAATATTCAATTAAGAAATATAATTTGATGAATTAATGAATTTATGAAATAAATAATATTTTTATAAAATATTATTTCAAGATTACTTTTTATTAAATATAAATGATCAAATAATTTTTATGAATACAATTTTATTTTTTATTAAAGTTTGAAAGTTATTTTTGACAAAAACCATGAATTTTCAATAAATGTCGGTTTTTTTAATGTAAAAATTCACATATTTAGAAAATTATTTATATAAAATGAATATTATTTTTGGAATTAGGACGTAAAATTATCCAATGGTGAATTTCTCATAATTTAATGAGAGAGTTGATTTTTTTGGGTAAAAATGATATACCATTTTAATATATAATATGTTTTCTGACATCATAATGACCCAATTGTGATGTAATAAAATACTCTAAATGGTATTTTCGGCCAATATATGTTTTACCTTAGAAATAATTCGATTTTATATTGGATTGGTTATTTTTATTGTGCCTTAGTGGACCCTCCAAGACTTATAAAACATTTTAACTTTTAAAATGATTTCCTTGAGAGTGTGACTCACCTCCCCATAGGCAAGCCTTATATTTTAATAAGTTCGGACATTTCCCTTATAAAATAATGGTTTCCACTCCCATTTTAAAAAAAACTATAGGCAAAAACCATGGGTTGGTTTTTGGTTTTGATTACTTTAATGTGTGGGGTCCAAAACCTAAATAACAAAGAATTCCCTCTCTTTTCCTATATAATCCCACCCAAGATCCCACTTCCTCTCCACTCAAAGCCTGTGGAGATTGACCAAAATCTACAATCCTCTCACTCAAATCCTCCAAAGTCACCCCAAGAACCAAATAATCCTCTCTCAATCCTCTCCCATGCCTTTGAGATCACACTTCCAAGTAAGGGATTTCTTCCTCTCATTTTTGTCCATGTTTCTTTATGTTGACATACCATTTTATTTTCAATTAAAAAAGTTAGAGTATGATTTATAACCTCTCATATAATTACTTATTTATGCTTTAATGATGATATAAACCTTTATCTCCCATTAATTACTCCCATGTACACCTGTTACCCTACCAAATTTCACAAGGGATTTCTCTCTCCTCATTTACATTCAAGAAATTCTTTTATTTTATAAATCTAAATTCCAATTAATATATTGGGACATGTATCTATATTACCACCTTAATTTTTATTTCATATACATATTATGAGATAAATTTTTATATCTTATCAACAATTTTTATTAATTCTTAAGTCACATCGTTATGCTACCGAAATTGCACCGCGATTTTCCAAGAAAAAGTCATTATGTAGTGAATACCATGCCCATTTATCTATCAAGTGTATTCAAATTTCTAAAAATTTACGTATTTATTATAGAGTTTCAGGTATAAATTCTTCATTCCTTTATCATGGAATTAATTATGATGTTTAATGAATCCATGCTGTATGATCTATATGACACACTTATGCATGAAATGAAATGATTAAGAAGGGTGCACCCTGATAGAGCTCCAATGCATTGGGTAAATATTACTATCATGATAAGTCAAGTGATATGATGTCTTAATAATGATATATGTGTAATGTAACTTGGATCATGATAATATCATGTTATATGTTGTCGCCACATTTCCATGTTATGATAATCATGCTATATCATGACTTTATGTTCATGTTTTTGTTATGATCCTTTGATATGCCTATTTCATAACATGTATTGTATTCTTCATGTTTTGCCTTGTTTACTCCCTTACTGGGATTTATAGCTCACCCTTTTCTTATGCATGTCCCCATGTTACCCATGCAATTCTAAGTACGAAGGAATGTGTGTGGTCATGTAAAAGAAGTTTTTAATAAAGATGTGTATTTCATGTTTTATGTTATATTGTAATGTTCCTAAGAACAAAAAGACACTAGCCCTCTTGATCTTCTATGTTGTGACAGGAGAATATTTTATCTAATAAATTGTGTTTAAGTGTGAAATAGAGAGCAGGGTTGTTATAGTTGGTAGAAGAGAATAGGTTTAGTTATTTTTTGAATTAGGATTAAAAAAACCTAGTGAAATCCTTAGGAATAATAATAAGCATAATAAAAACATACCTAAATTTTGGTGAGTATTGAATAAGTGGTTTATCAAAAAAATAAATCTCTGTATGGATACAAGAAGGTAGAGTTTGCTCTGGTATAGATGTATCTAGGGTTAAAACTCAAAAACAACGCTTTGAACTAGACTTGAATGGGAAGTGGTGCACAACAATGGGTCTTGATTCACTCTTGGTTACGACACTCCTACGAGATATTCTTTGGTAAATTCATAACCTTAGTAAAAACCATTATTAATCTAATAAAAAATGACCCTAAGAATATATTTTGGTAATTATATCAAGGATAACAAATATTGAAGACAATAAATTCATAAGTTAAGGAAATAAAAGTAATGTATAAGTCAAATGTTTATTTCATTGGATTACCCTTTATGTGTTACCCATAAGTTTACATTTATTCCATCCAATGGCCAGTAATTAGAGGACTTGGGCTAAAAAATGAAGCTAAGATCAATGTGACAACTATTCTTGTAACACCCCAAGCTTCCATGGTACGCTTCTCTTTGAATAATACAGTAGCATGTGTTGTACGCAACATTGAGTTCTAACACACCACAACCAATCAAACTAGACGTTATAAATAGCAGTACCCACTTTTTGAAATTTGATAAATTTTATCTGTAAAAATGGACTTCATCTTTAGATTCATAATATTGTAATTATCTTAGGTTGAAATTTTGGTACCTTTCTGATAACTTTCATATTTTTATGAATAGTGAAAATTACTAAATTTTAATTAAAAACAAATTTTTTAATCGAAATAACTAATAGTGATAAATTATGAATTTGAGTGATTTTAAAGTATAATTAGATTATATTTTTACCATTTAATCCAATTTTGGTCATTGGACGTAATTTCACATCTAAACTGGACATAAGCAAGTGTCAATCTTTTTATATTTATTACTTCTTAAAAACACGCTCTTTGTTTTAACAACGAGAATTAATTTTAAATTAATTTCTCCCACTTATGTGTTTTGAATTTAGAAAAATGGATTTAATATTTATAATCAAGAGGTCCAAATTGCATAAATAGGTAACTTTTATTTTTATACATTTTGAATAATTACTTCGGTAAATATTTTATTTACCATGGTTAAAGGGTAAATCTGCTAAATAAAGGTAAAAAATAATATTATAATAATATTAAATTACCCTAAAACGTGTCCTATCCCTATTGGATGATACATTTCCAACCATAGGCATCTTTGGGTCGATTTTGGGACTCCATGGAGCCACATGTAAGTGATAATGACACTTTCTATTAATTTAGTTAGAGTAAATACAAAAATGACATAAGCATATATCTTTTAGAAAAACAATTTTTAAATAGGGTTTTATTTTTGTATTTTCGAATATAAATATTAATTAGAAAGCTAAAAATATTTCCTACATAATGGAATTTTATTTATAATTTTTAGACATTGAATAATTAAAGTTATTTATGACACAATAATGATGCAGTATTTTCCTTATTAATGAAAGAATCAAATACCCGAAAATCCTAGTCAGAGGAAAGTCCTCTGACGAATTATTAAAATAAAAGAAAAACATCATGAAAGTATAGAAAAAAGTAAAGGACAGCTACATATCATAAAAATAATGTCCATCACTGCATCCATGAGATATAACATCCTCTATAGTGTTAGATTCCCACTCTGAGCTTTCATAGTGCTTTAGAATCTTAGCATTCTTCCTTCGAAGATTCAATTTTTTCAAAGATAGAAACTCCTTAGAGGACTGTATATCCCATCCCTCTTTCCCAACAGAAGACCATGTAGGCACTGGATTTGGAAGAGAAGAATAGTCTTTCCTCGGCCTTCTTTATGTTGGGCCAGACTATTCATTCTAAGGCACCTTCCTGCAACCCTAGACAACATCAATGTAGGAAGCCCGGATGCAACCATCATTTTCTTTATCACTATCAGATATGTTTCCCCATTTTCCAGAAATTTTAATCTCTTGGTAACCCTAGTTCACTCCCCTTTCCTACTGAAATGAACTGTTTGAGTCAATCATGGAAAGGCAATGTGGCTGTTCCACAAGACCCTTCAAAGCACCTCCTTCATTTGCAACATTCTGAGTAGCATACTGCAACCTGTCACCTTCTTCCTTGGAGACCCCTTCTATGCATAAGAGTCCCTCTCATGAACCATCCCTTGAAATCTATTACCAGTGGGGACCATGATTAACACACCTTCAGCCCCACCTTCAGCATCTGCATCTCTGGCCCCCAAGACACCATCCTCAAAAACAACTGTGTCCAAAATCTGCTCAGTCACAGTGTCCAGCCGCAAGGAACAAGAATTATCCACTATAATATTCCTCTCAATACCAGAAATCTTCAGTTTAGAGACCCGAATCCTGACGTACATGGACATTAAATTACTTTTGCGGAATACTTAATACCTAACAAAAACAGACACAGAATGACCATAATAGATTAGTGTCTTTGTAAACTCGGAACGTAATCTTCTAATCATGGTGAATGATCTTCAACATCTCCCATAAAGATATTCCCCTTTTTGTTTTCTTACCTAAAACTTTTCTTTAAATCCTGGGGAAAATAAAACATATAAAGGGTGAGCTCAAATGATCAGTAAGGGTAAGCATGGATAAAATAAAACAAATCTTATACATTTGAACTTAAAAACATGAACATAATGTTTAAACATCAAAATCTTGGGAAATCACATAAAACATTGCAGTACATAAGGCATAGATCATAAAGAAACATTAATCATGATAAAATATCATGGGAATAAAACATGTGACTGTTGCAACCATTAATAACATGATATGATTTCCATAGTAGCCAAGGCATTGCTTCCAAGACCATCTAAGTGGACAAAGTCCCTTTCTGAATCGATTTCAATCCTCGTTCCAGTCCTATATTACTGAACCGGATTAACTTACCATTCCATCCATGTATATCTCAAGAGATATAAATCTTTACCCAATTCATTGGAGGGAGATATAGGTCTCGCCCATCTCATAATGAAACCATTCTTATGTGTGCCACAAAATCATAAATCATACATCATAGCATAAGTCATGTAATAAAAATAGGATTCTTAAACATTGTGCCATCATAACATAATCCATATAAGATAAAATGACTTCATAAAAATAATTCCATCATAACACATTAAAATAAATGTAAAAATAGGGATAGAAACAGAATCTTATATTATCTTAGATGGAAAATAATTTTGACAAAACGCTTGAAATGAATTTTTGAGGAAAATATTCTTTCTTCTTCAAAATCAATTTCTTTTCACAAAATGCCATGAAATTTTAAAAGAATAGGATTTTGTTGAAAATATTTATGAAATATTATAGAGTAAGCTTCATGAAAATAAGGTGTTATGAAACCGTAAAAATCCTTTCATTCCGTATAAGTTAAAAAAATATTCTTCTCATACTTTTTTCAGAAAAGTCAAAAAGTACCTCTTATGGTAAACAAAAAAAAGATTCCTTAAATACCATGTAGAAAAAGTCAAAATGGGTAAAAAAGAAATTTAAACATACATGAAAACATTTTTATAAAACTTGGACATGGATGATAAATATAACCCCAGTAAATACTTACGTATGAGCAATCTCAGATAGAAAACAATTGAGATTGCAACATTATCCCATACCTTACGTCTGATATGCTTCGTATGTATCTGAAACTATTGTATAATGATTTAAATAATGTCATTGACTTATTATAGAATCATATTCATTGTTATGATATCATATATGGTTCATTTATGACTTTATATTACCCATTCTTTTGTAAATTCCATGTTAAATCGACATTTTGGGTAAAATCGTTTCATTTATCGTACGTGTTTCGACTTGTTGTTCTTGATATTATTACTTATATACTGATTTACATAATTCCAGAATGTAAACCATGATTCATATATAACATATATTCAGCATATACATATATATATGATAGATCAATAAATGGAATGAAATACACCGTTCATGGAGACGGTAGGTCCTACGTACGCATGAATGCTATTTTCGTTTCCTTATTGAATTGAATGGAATCAAGTATATGACATACATATATAAATAAATAAATTCAGTATCATTATTATGTCTTATATTTCATTACTATTTATTATTTATACTTTATAATCATTCGTGAATGGTTAACATGGAGAATGATTCTCATCACATCATGGAGATGGTAGTCCGTACGTACGCACGAGCGATGATATCATTCACATGATCGTGGAATTGTATTTAAGTGTATGTATACTATTTCAGAATAAATATCATTTTACAATAATCCTATATAGTTATTCTTTACACCATTGTACCCATCCAAGTAAGGTGGTGGTGGAAAACAGATTACACCACGACGTGGAGACGATATTCTGTACGTACGCACGCGTGGTGATTTATTTTTCCGTAGGATGGATAGAAGGTGAAATAGGTTTGTTTCATATTTATAATAACATATCATTATATGAGTGATACTGATGTTATTACTTCATAATGAAAAAACTAAAGAAGAAGAAGTAGAAGAAGAAATAAATTTGAAAGAATTGGTAACAGATATTACCTCTTCTTCGACACGCCTCTTTCAAACCTCCTCTTAGGGCACTAATATTGGTCTTTGAAGAAGACCAGGACCTCCAGGATGTTCCCAGGGAAGTTTAGAATAGAAATTTGTAGGGTTTGGTCGATCTTCAAGGCTCAAAAGGATGTTAAGAGAAGAGGGAAGGGGTGCCCTTTTTATAAGGGAGGAGAGGGGCACCTTTGAAAAAACATAAAATATTATTTTATAATAAAGTAATATTCAATTGTTAATATCTATAAATTGATTTATTTCTAAGAAAAGGTAGGGATGGGTCGAAATAATCTCAACCCATAGATTTTATACAGGTTTGGGTCATTATATTAACCTTATCATTTAGTTTTAACTCGTAGTTAATTAGATTGACATTTACCATGTCACTTTGTATTTCTATATTATATAGTTAATAAACTTACCATATACATCCAAGAGACCCCCAAGTGTTCCATTAATGATACACCTATCATGATATAAGTATCTTGGCCGAACCTTATATTTTTAAGAATATAATAACAATTAATAAAATAATATTTGTTTTAAAAACTATTTTATGTCAATTTTGACACTATTTTGTAATGGATTTTTGTGAAAATTATAACAGCATGATTAGTTCGAAAAAAGTTAATTAATTAAATACTAACATGTATTCTTAACCTATAAAATTTGTTTAATTCATAAAAAGTCTCAAATTACATTTATTTGGGTATTTATAACATCAATTATTTTAATATTTCATTATTTAGGTAATTACTGCATCACCATTGTGTCATAAATAACATAAATTATTTAATGTCTACAAATTATAAATAAAATACCATTTGGTAGAAAATTATTTTAGATTTCTAATGAATATTTATAGTCGACTATATATTATGTATAACCCTATATTAAAAATTATTTAGTTATTAAACATTGATTTTAACTATTTTAACCCTTCTTTAAATAAATTAATAATAAATGTCCTAATCTAATCCAAGTGGACCTATATGGTAATATTTTATTCCTAAGGTTGTTTTTGGTCGAATTACACTTATCCAATAGAATTTGGACATATGTTAGGGTAATAATAATATCATTTGTACCCTTAATTACCCTATTTACTTTTAACTGTGGTAAATAAAAGTAAAAAGTTACTATTCACCAAAAATTATTTTCATCTCATTGAACCACATTTTAGTCCTTGATATTAACCGTGTATCTCTGATTTTTGAAATTCCACACAGAGAAGCGGTAAAATTTAGTTTTATATGAATTTCTAAATTCTCCTAGGAGATGGGTAAAAGACGGTGAAAAGTTCAATAAAATTTTTATATATCTAAAATTATTATAAAATGACTCCAATTAATTACACTTAACTTATATAGGTATTATGTATCAATTTCAACCTAAAATAAATTTAAATAAAATAAATAATTATTTAAATAAAAAGTCGGGTTTTAAATAGTAACCCAGTGTTTTCACTATTCATCAAAAATTGAATGTTTTCAGAAAAATACCAAAAATTCACCCTAGGCCAATTTCGATATTCCAAATCCAAAAATGAAGTCCATTTTGAAAGATAAAATTTATAAAATTTCAAAAAGTGGGTATTACTATTCGTAACAGCTAGTTTATAAAATATTTTTATAACATATTGTTGTTTAGTGAAACTTGATATTGCGTACAACCCACACTATCCTGGAAGGTCGCGATTGTGTGTAAAGCAAGCCAAGTTAGAGATTTTTGTAGTGAAATCTCTTTTTGGTGTAGCGTACAACACAAGACATCAATGAAATTAAAAGAATACTTTTCATAAAATCTTGGGGTGTTACATTCTACCCCCCTTAAAATGAATTTTGCCCTCAAAATTCATCGAGGTTATAAATGATTTACTACTTCAAAGTTTCTTTCACAGAAACCCACATCGTAAAAAGGAATACCAAAACTTGACTTTAAAAACTAAAGTATGAAACGTAATGGTTACCCAAATTAACTAATCATTGGGTTTCCACTTAGGAGAACATAGGTGAAAATATGGATACAGAAGAGAAATATAACCATCAACTTCTGATGAAGAGTGGTAGAGGAAATGGCTATGAAAAAGACAAAAATCACAAAGCCATAAATTTGTGATGATCTTAGGTACCATCAGATTCATTAGATATGAGAGCACTAGGACAACATTTTTTTTCAAGGTCATTTCCCTAAAGTTGAAGAATTTAAATTAGAAGAAATACATACTTTATTTTGGTATCATCTCACCATTTCTCGTGCCTCGAACAATTTCCACTTCATCTCTTAAAGAAATGAAGTTGAATTTGTCTCTTGTGAAGTGTTAGCAGATTATGAGATAGAATGATAGGTCATTCCATCTATTTCTATCGCAAAAACTTTAGCACAATTTATTAAATATACAGATGTCCATCTATGCTGAGATTAATTGTATATGGTTGCTAAAATGGAATTATACTTCAGTTATCATAGCGCTTAATAAAATAGAAATACTTTCTACTAACCAGGGACTTCCTGTAGGCTAGTGGTAGGCGATAAAGGTCTGTCGCACTTTGGTTGTGGGTTCGATTCCCGCATCCTTGTCCGACAAGACGGGTTGTCGCTCGTCCTATGGGTTGTCCTTTTTCTAAAAATATACTATTATAAAATTCTATCAATAATATACAAAAAAAATTCTAGCATTAAACAATACTAACTTATGTTCAACATAATCCATTTGAATCTTTAGGCTTATCCAAAATACTTCTTTCCAAACTCATAGAATAAAGAGAATGATTACTAAAAAGGTAATATAACAAGCATGTGAATACCATCATTTATCCCTCATATATCTTGTTGGTCACATTCCAATCATGTGAATACATAAATCATGTATTCTCTTGAAAAATGAATACCCATTGAACCTTAGTGAAAACATGAATGCTGTCAAAAGTTAACTCTTTCCACATACCAAAATCCAAAAATTCTATATACTCAAACCATGATATAACATTTTCCTTATATTAGTAATGAGCTCATTAATACTATCAAACATTACATTTTTTACTTATCCCTTCATTATGTGCATATCTGTCACGACCCGTCCTCAGGGCCCGTGCCGTGACTACCCCAAGCCCGCCTTCCATAGGCCAGGGGCTGGCGACTAGCACCAAGGCATAAATCCCGGAAAATGGGAAGGCATTGACTTTGTAAAGTAAACCACAAACACCACAGAGCAAGCAGGCAGAAGTGAACACTAAGTAAAAAATTGAGTACAACAGTAAGTGCGGAAAAGTAAGTGGGCCAGTATACAAACTCAAACTGAAAGTAAAGTACAACTGGAAATGGAAAACAGCAACTGAAAAGTAAAGCCGCAATGTCGAGCTGTCCACTGGAAATCCCACCTGAAGGGTGGGTACAGATAGCCTCCACTGCTCCTCGGGTCCAGCCAACCGCTCCGAGTACGTCCCGCCCAGTGGTCCACCTCCAGGTATCGTCCTGCTCCGCAAGCCTCAACCACGATCAGCGTTGTCCATCGTCTGCAACCAACACAACGTAGTGCGAGCATAGCCCGTGCAGGGGTGAGTATAAGCTACTCAGTAGGACCCCGAGACCCCCGAAGGTCTCCCAAAATCCACAAAGAATAATCCACAAAGGAAAGATACAATCACGAAGTAAAATCCGACACTGCTTAGGTATATGCCCATACATATACCTAAGTCATCAATTCTCGTACGCTCAAACTTCCGAGCCCAAGTACAACCCAGTCCACATAGGAAAGCAAAACGTAAATCCACACAGGATAGCACAACACAATCCACAAAGGAAAGAAAAACATGATTTAGCTCACACAGGTATACTTCTTCATATGACAATAAAGATGACCAGATATTGCCACTGATTCATCTAAGCCAGCGGAACCACAAAGGATCGATAGGTACTAACCCCCGCAATGACCCACAAAGGATCTAACCCACACAGGATCGATAGGTAACTTACCCCCGCAAAGACCCACACAGGATAAGACCCACACAGGATATGTAGGTGCTGGCCCACACAGGACCGCTGAGCGCGGACCCATACAAGATCGGTAGCACTGACCCACAAAGGATCGCTGAGTGTTGTAGTCGTCGTCGTCGAATCCACTGAGGATCACTGTACAGTCGTCGTCGTCACAGTAGCAGTTGCAGTCAGCTCTAGGGTTCCCGCACACAGCAAGCTCGTTCGGGAGGGTCCGCTCCATGAGCCGAGAGGCTGATACATCAACTGACACATAGTCCAGAGTTGATATATTCAAAAGTTCCGTATCGACAATAGGAACTCAACGTCGCAGACGGCATGTCAATCGGACGCCTGGTCTAAGAGTTATTGGCTTTTTCGTCCCAGGGGCCCAGTTGGTTTTTAAGTCAAAACCAACCCAACCGTACTCCACCTGCGTCCAAACCTCGGGCAGAGTAAACCAAAAGATCCGTCCAACATAGAGGAATCCATCAAAGTCAACGGTAAGTCAATCAGACATCCGGAGCTCAAGATATGAGTGTTTCCGCTCCGAGGGCCCGGTTGGTTTCGTGTACGAACCAACTCGGCCAAACCCAAAGTAATCCGAAACCTTGAGTGTGATATACCGAAACAACCGTCTCGATCCAAGGATCGCATCGCCACTGACGGCATGTCGATCGGAGGCCCGTAGCTCAAGATACGGGAAAAAGTCCGAAAAGGTCCGAAAACGGGGGGTCTGGGCCCGGACCGACCCAGCACAACCCCCCATGTGTCGGCCCGGCCTGGGCGCGACCCGGCCCGGCCGGCGCGGGCGCAGTCCGTTCGCCTGGCGGCTCGGCCGTAACGGCCGAGCGGGTGCAAGGGGGGCGCCGCCCCCTTGATGGTTTCGCGGCCCCGCATGGGGGGCCGCCTCTCGCCAATGGACACGGCAAGGCCGCGTCCTTCCTCTGCTGTCCCGTGTGGCCGCGGGACCGGCCAGCGCCGCCGCGGCTTCAGCTGTGGTGGGTCTTCCCGGCGGCGTGTCGGGCGCCGCCGCATCCTGGCTGCCGACGGGGGCTTCCGCAAACCACCGGACGCGCTCCGGTGGTCTGATTTGCGTGTGGTCTTCTCCAGTGCTCGTCCCGGGACTCGTTCTTCACTGCAAATCCTTCAAAATTAACTTGCAGACCCGTTTGTCGTCGCCCGCCAATACGCGCATAACAAACAAAAAGGGCGGTGGGTTTGGACTTGTTCGTTGGTCCGCACCCACCGCGTTAGCGGTTTTTAAAGTCTCACAACATTCGTAATTAACAACCGGGGATATAAATCACAAGGAATTAAAAAGGAACAACCCCTACCTCATCGTAGTCGTCAGACGAGTTCTTCGCGGAATTGACCGTCACAGAAGAAGAGGATCGTCGGGTCGCGGAAGTGTGTCGCGTCGTCGTGGTATACGGCGTCACATCGACGATCTCCGAGGGTTAAAGAAAAACACACAGATTTAATTTCACGAATTAAATCCGTGTTAAGGATAAAATCCACAAAGGAAATTAAAAGATTTGAAATCTCCTACCTCAAACAGTTGATCGAAGATTTGTCGTGGGGAAAGAATCGTCACGGAAGAAGCATCACAGAATGAGAATCGTTGGCGTTCTTTGTCGCCTTTCGTCGAAGGTTGGCGTCCTTCACGTTCTTCGTGTTCTTCGCATTCTTTGCGTTCTTCGCGAAGAAAGATGAAGATCTTCTAGCTTCAGATATTTCTTCAAATCCTCAAAACAAGACACCCCTCAAAAGACAAGTGTTGGTCTTATTTTTAATCTCATGCCAACAATTGATTTCAAAGATAAGGAATGAACAATTTAATTCATAGAATTAATTGCAATGAATTAACTGCCCAATTAATAGGGGCATTAAGAATTTAGAAAACGTGTCAGTTTACTTTCATTTAAGAGGGGGGTTGCGGGTGCGTTACTTAGGGGAAAAGAAACGGTGGGGCTCGTGCGGGCCCCACCTCACAAATATCCTACCAAGAGGGTATGATATTTTGGGTTCCACCCTATCTGCTTCAACTCAACTTAAGCATCTTTAAGTGGCTTTAAGTGGTTTTAAGTGAAATAAAATAAAGTTGTCGCACCACTTTATTTTATTTTTTTTCATTTAACCCCAAAAATTAAAAACCACATCCGAGAAAACGCAACTCCAGAAGAGGCGTTTATAAGCAAATACCGGCGCTGCGATTCCATCAGTGCCCTCGGAATTCGATTCCGAGCACCGGTTCAAAAGTTAGAAAAACCCTCTCGTTCGTTCACTGAACGTACCCGAGCCAAACTTCGGAAAATGATTCCGGGCACACCGGGCCTCGGAATCACGTGCCGTCAGAAACTGCGTTCTTGTAAAATTCCAAAGAAAATTATGAAAAAAAATTTCCTTGAAATTTATGGGTCTTTACAATATCATCTTCATTCCAAAAATATCTCAATCACTTTCCATGGTTACCGGTACCATAAAATTATTTAAAACCACAATAGACCAATACATAAATATTCCAATATTCCACGATACTATATACAACATTATTTTGGAATCCCATTACATAAACACTTAATCATTCCACCACATCGTTGTCATATTCCACATCGCCAATAGTGATCGCATGTGACTTCCCTTTTTCCTTTGACTTAAGTGGTTGCTCATGTCGATCATCATTAACCCTTGGATTAGGACATTTATTAGAATAATGCCCCACTTCATTTCACTTGAAGCATTGAAGTGTTGGTGGTGCATTCTCTGTAGTCTTTTCTTTATTCACATCACTAGCAACACTTTTTTCATTACTTTGACACTCAGCTACTCGATGACCTTCTTTTACACACTTCAAACATTTTCTAGTTCCTTTAATAAAATCTCCACCATGATTCTTTCCACACTTTGAGCATAAAGAAACATTCATCTTCTTTTCACCATTATTCTGAGATTTCTCCTTGAACTCCATCTTTTGTTTCTTGTCAAAACCATGAGATGGATATGTAACACCAAATTCCATTTCGACCTTGATAGCACAACACACAATTTCTTCATAGCTACTGAAGTCTCTTATATCTAATTCCATTCGAAGACATGGTTTTAAGCCACTGAAGAATCGATCAACTTTAATTTCAGGTTGGATGATAAATCCAGATGCATACCTTGCAAGCCTTGTAAAATTTTCTTTGTATATACCAAAAGATTCATCATCCTTTTTCTTAAGCTCAAGGAAATCTTTTTCCATCATTGTTCGCAGAATACGAGGGAAGTACTTACTGAAAAACAAGTTCTTGAACTCGTCCCATTCCATGGATTCAATTTCATCTTGGGGCCTTGTATTCTTAATTAGAGTCCACCACTGGTCTGCTTCACCTTCTAAATGGTAAATAGCTAGAATGAATTTATCATGTTCCAAACAATGAAGTATGTAAAATATATTTTCAATGGTACCGATCCATTGTTTAGAAACAAGTGGATCGGAAGACCCATTGAAATAAGGTGGACGTTGCCTCATGAAGGACTCAATAGAATATTGTTCCCTTCTCTGCTCATTCGGAAGTCCATAATGATTCATAAATTGTGTAAGTATAGAAATAAGATTTTGCACTCCATCTCCCATAACATTGGATTGTTCATGAGGACAATCATTGCATCATCCATTACATTGATCAACACGGTTCCTTCAGGTTCCAGCCATCATCTAAATCCCAAAACAAATAGTGTGAGAGGAAAAAATCATGCTAGGGAAAACAATATAATAAAGGTGGAGTACCTTCAATATCAATCATCTTAGGTATATTTCTAAGATCGTTACCGTAATTCTAGGACTATAACCTATACTTATACTTAACCTTAGGGACATCCCTAGACATACCTTAGAAATATCTCTAGAGATCTCACTAAAGTTTTCGCATCCTAGTTTCCAAAAGTTAACTAAACCTTTACTCTTATATCAACTGTAGAGACCTGAATCTTGAAGTACATGGACATTACATTACTTTTTAGGAATAATTAATACATAACAAAACAGACACACAAGGACCGTAATAGTTTAGTGTCTTTGGAAACTCGGAACATAATCTTCTAATCGTGGTGAAAGATCTTCAACATCTCCAATAAAGATCTTCCCCTTTTTGTTTTCTTACCTAAAACCTTTCTTTAAATCCTGGGGAAAAGAAAACATATAAAGGGTGAGCTAAAATACTCAGTAAGGGTATGCATGGATAAAATAAAACAAATCTTACACATTTGAAGTTAAAAACATTAACATAATGTTTTAACATCAAAATCTTGGGCAATGACATAAAACATGGTAGTACATGAGGAATAGATCATAAAGAAACATGAATCATGATAAAATATCATGAGAATAAAACATGTGATTGTGGAAACCATTAAGAAAATGATATGATTTCCATAGTATCCAAGGCATTTCATCCAAGTCCATCTTAGTGGACAAAGTCCCTTTTTGAATCGAGTCCAGTCCTCGTTCCAGTCCTGTATTACTGAACAAGATTTACTTACTGTTCCATCCATGTCTATCTCATTAGATATAAATCTTTACCCAATGCATTGGAGGGAGATATAGGTCCCACCCATCTCATAATGAAACCATTCTTATGTGTTCCACAAAATCATAAATCATACACATAACCCATGTAATAAAAATGGGATTCTTAAACATCGTGCCATCATAACATAATACATATAAGATAAAAGGACTTCATAAAAATAATTCCATCATAACACAATAAAATCAACGTAAAAATAGGGATAGAAACAGAATCCTATATTATCTTAGATGGAAAATAATTTTGATAAAATGCTTGAAATGAATTCTTGAGGAAAATATTCTTTCTTCTTCAAAATCATTTTGTTTTCACAAAATTCCATGAAAATTTAAAAGAAAATAATTTTTTTGAAAATAGTCATGAAATCTTGTAGATTAAGCTTCATGAAAATAAGGCGTTATGAAACCGTAAAAATCCATTCATGCCGTATAAGTTAAAAAAACATTCTTCTCGTACTTTTTCCGGAAAAGTCAAAAAGTACCTCGTATGGTAAACAAAAAAACGATTCCTTACATACCATGTAGTAAAAGTCAAAAATGGGTAAAAAATAACTTTAAACATACATGAAAACATTTTTATAAATCTTGGACATGGATGATAAATATAACCCCAGTAAATACTTACGTATAAGCAATCTCGGATAGAAAACAATTGAGATTGCAACATTATCCCATACCTTACGTCTGATATGCTTCGTATGTATCTGAAACTCCTGTATAATTATTTAAATAATGTCATTGACTTATTACAGAATCATATTCATTGTTATGATATCATATATGGTTCACTTATGACTTTATATTACCCGTTATTTTGTAAATTCCATGTTAAAGCAGCATTTTGGGTAAAATCGTTTCATTTATCGTACGTGTTTCGACTTGTTGTTCTTGACATTATTACTTATATACTGATTTAAATAATTCCAAAATGTAAAACATGATTCATATATAACATATATTCAGAATATACATATATATATATGATAGATCGATAAATGGAATGAAATACACTGTTCATGGAGACGGTAGGCCGTACGTATGCATGAACGCTGTTTTCGTTTCCTTATTGAATTGAATGGAATTAAGTAGATGAAATACATATATATATATACATAAATATATTGTCATTATTATGTCATATATTTCATTATGATTCATTATATAAACTTTATAATCATTCATGAATGGTTAACATGGAGAATGAATCTCATTGCGTCGTGGAGACGGTAGTCCGTACGTACGCACGAGCGATGATATCATTCCCATGATCGTGGAATTTTATTGAAGTGTATGTATACTATTTCAGAATAAATATCATTTTACAATAATCATATATAGTTATTATTTACACCATTATACCCATCCAAGTAAGGTGGTGGTGGAAAGCAGATTACACCACGGCGTGGAGACGGTATTTTGTACGTACGCACGCGCGGTGATTTCATTTTCTGTAGGATGGATAGAAGGTGAAATAAGGTTGTTTCATATTTATTATAACATATCATTATATGATTTATAATGATGTTAATAATTAATAATGAAAAAACTAAATAAGAATAAGTATACGAAGAAATAAATTTGAAGGAATTGGTAATCGATATTACCTCTTCTTCGACACGCCTCTTTGAAACCTCCTCTTAGGGCACTAAGATTGGTCTTTGAAGAAGACCAGGACCTCTAGGATGTTTCTAGGGAAGTGGGGAAGAGAAAGTTTCAGGTTTTGGCCGAGCTTCAAGGCTCAAAAGGGTGTTAAGAGAAGAGGGAATGGGTGCCCTTTTTATAAGGGAGGAGAGGGGAACCTTTGGAAAATCTTAAAATATTATTTTATAATAAAGTCGTATTCAGTTTTTTATAGCTCCAAATTGATTTATTTTGAATATAAGGTTGGGATGGGTCTGAATCATCTCAACCAATATATTTTAGACAGTAATGGGTCATTATATTAACCTTATATTTTATTTTTAACTCTTAGTTAATTAGATTGACATTTACCATGTCACTTTGTATTTTTATATTGTATAGTTAATAAACTTACCATATACATCCAAGAGACCCCCAAGTGGTCCATTAATGATACAACTATCATGATATAAGTATCTTTGACAAGCCTTATATTTTTAAGAATATAATAACAATTAATAAAATAATATTTGTTTTAAAAACTATTTTATGTCAATTTTGACACTATTTGGTAGTGGATTTTTGTGAAAATTATAACAGCATGATTAGTTAGAAAAAAGTTAATTAATTCAATAATAACATGTCATATTAACCTATAAAATTTGTGTAAGTAATAAAAAGTCTCAAATTTCATTTATTTGGGTATTTATAACATCAATTATTTTAATATTTCATTATTTAGGTAATTGCTGCATCACCATTGTGTCATAAATAACATAAATTATTTAATGTATAAAAATTATAAATAAAATACCATTAGGTAGAAAAGAATTTTAGCTTTCTAATTAATGTTTATAGACGAATTTATCTTATGTAAAACCCTATATTAAAAAGGATTTATTTATTAAAACTTGATTTTAACTATTTTAACCCCTCTTTAAATAAATTAATAATAAATGTCCTAATCTAATCCATGTGGACCTAAATGGTCATATTTTATTCCTAATGTTTTTTTGGTCGAATTACACTTATCCAATAGAATTAGGACATGTTTTAGGGTAATAATAATATCATTTTTACCCTTAATTACCCTATTTACTTTTAACCGTGGTAAATAAAAGTAAAAACTTACTATTCAACAAAAATTATTTTCATCTCATTGAACCACATTTTAGTCCTTGATATTAACCTTGTCTCTCGGATTTTCTAAATTTCATTCACAGAAGTGGTAAAATTTAGTTTCATGTGAATTTCCAAATTCTCCTAGGAGATGGGTAAAAGACGGTGAAAAGTTCAATAAAATTTTTATATATATAAAATTATTATAAAATGACTCCAATTAATTACATTGAACTTATATAAGTATTATGTATAAATTTTTACCTAAAATAAATTTAAATAAAATAAATTATTATTTAAATAAAAAGTCTGTTTTTAAATAGTAACCCAGTGTTTTCACTATTCATAAAAAATTGAATGTTTTCGGAAAAATACAAAAAATTCACCCTAGGATAATTTTGATATTCCGAATCCAAAAATGAATCCCATTTTTAAAGATAAAATTTATAAAATTTCAAAAGGTGGGTATTACTATTCATAACGACTAGTTTATATAATATTTTAATAACATATTGTTGTTTAGTGAAACTCTATATTGTGTACAACACACGCTATCGTGGAAGGTCGCGATTGCATGTAAAGAAAGACAAGTTAGAGATGTGTGTAGTGCATGATACTTTTGGTTTAGCGTACAACACAAGACATCAATGAAATTAAAAATAATATTTTTCATAAAATCTCGGGTTGTTACATTCAGTGTAATGTCCTTCTCAATACCAGGATCACAATTTAGGCGTTCAAAAACCGGCTTCACCGTCGGGTTCATTGGCCTATATTGCACTTCCTTTTGAGGATTATTGTGCACTATGAACTCAGGACCATTCTTCTCCCCAATAGACACCACTACTACCTGCAAAAGTTCCTCATCCACAGCATGACCAGTGGAGTTCGCATTCACACATACTCTCTCAGCTTGCAGACCTTAAGCAGGATTAATTCGTGGCAGAGTACTCCTTAGTAGATCCCTCCATGGAAAATCCAACACATAATTGCCACAACCACCCTTACCCATTCTTCTCACCCCCGAGGAAACCCCAGCCCATCCCTTGTTGTGACAAGCCGCTTCCACATGTCCAAATCAGCTGCAAGCAATACAAAACGGCATCCAGACTTCGAAACTTACCTCTGGCTTCCACCAAAACTCCTTCCCATCCGTGATCCAAAACCAATTTATAGGCGGCCTCCCCACATCAATCTCGACACAAATACGTGGAAATATTGGATGACATACAACCTCTGTTCGATGATCCGAACACAAATATCGGCCAATCATGTTTCCAATGGCACACAAAATTTAGGGATTCTGGATGGAGAGTGGAAGACCAGGGAGACTCACCCATGTCGCCATAGTTTGGTGATCCCGCCACATGTGGAAGTTGAAATTCCATCAGAATAAAAAAAAAGAGTCTCCATTACATCTTCGAGGGGCATTGGACCAAGCAGTAATCAGATCCTCCTCCATCTCAAACTGAATCATCAAATGCCTTCTATCAATTAATCCGACTATCACATGCTCTTTAAGATCCCACAAATTGAAAAAAAAATTGATCAAAATCATCAACCGAAGGACTCTAAAATAAAAATAGAGGCACCATCGTGAGATTTCATAGACTTGTGGAACCATTTAGCACTTCCGGAGAGAGAAGGAGTTGAGGCACTCCCTGAAATAGGTCATGGACTTTCAGGGAGAGTTGAATCCATGGGAAGGAAGGAAGATATTCAGGATTTGTGAACGGAAATAAGGCATTACTATTTTCATGATGTTGAGATCGTGAAACTCCCCCCTTAAATTGAGAGGGGGGGGGGGCTGGCTCATCGGCATCGGATTTAGGTCATCGTCGCGAGAAAGATGATCCTGTCGCAGGCTCCTCAACAATTCCTTTCTCAAAGAATCAAATAATTAGTATTATAAATGTTAAAATAAATATAATTTAAAATTTTTGATGACATCCACGAATTTTATTTGTCAATATGACATGATAGTATTACTTAAATGAATTTTTTTATAATTAATAAATTTTTTAATAATTTAACAAAAATCAATTATTAAATAGTGTCAAAATTTACATAAAGAAGTTTTTAAAACAAATATTATATTATTAATTGATATTATATTCCTAAAAATCTAAGGATCAACCAAAGGAATTATATCATGATAGTTGTATCATTAATGGACAAATTGAGGGTCTCTTGGAAGTATATATTAAGTTTATTAACTATATGATATAAAAAATACAAAGAGACATGGTAAATGTGAAACTATTTAACTAAGAGTTAAATAAAAAAGATAAGGTTAATATAGTGACCCAAACCTGTCTAAAACCTATTGGTTGGGTGGTTTTCAACCCATACCCACCTTATACCAGAAATAAGTTACTTTGTATCCATTAGAAACCGAAAATGAATTTATTATAAAATAATATTTCTAGATTTTCCTAAGGTGTCCCTCACCCCTCTTATAAAAGGGAACTCCCCCTTCTCTCAATTTCACACCTTCAAAGCCTTTTGGCTCAGCCAAAACCAACCCACATATACTCTCATCTTCCCTAAATTAAACCTAGAGGCCTTAGTTTGGTCAGAAAGCCATCCTATGTAGCCCTTTTGATCAAATCAAAAGGAAGAACCCGAAGAAGAGGTAATGTTTTCACCACCCTCTTCCAAGTTCCTTTCTTCTTCCACTTCTTATTTATTTGTTATTTCTATTATAAAATAATAACTCCAGTATATTCTATATACTATGATTTTATTATAAATATGGTACAACCATATTGAGTATTCTATTCATCCCTTGGATGACATGTCACCATACGTGCGTACGTACGGATTATCGTCTCCAGGTCGTGGTGTAATTGTTATTCAAGACATTATTATTTGGATGGGTATAATAAGGATGTGTAATTGAAGTAAATAATAAATATAACATTATTATGATTCTTTATATATGATATACCATCCAATTATATATTATTTTAATATTAAAATACTGATATTGTCGCTTGTGCGTACGTACAAACTACCATCTCCAAGAATCCGATGAGATTCATTCCCAATCGTATCCATTCATGTCTAATTCTCATTTGATGATTAAAAATAATGTTTAAGGACTTGATATAATTCTAGATATGAATAATATACATCCTATCCATAACAAACATGGCTTATGAAACATAACATATAAAATAAAACAGGTAAGTTAACACCCAAAATGATGATAATACTAAGATATTATTAACAAACCAATCTTAAAAGATCATATATGATATCCTATTAATGTATATGATTCTTGTATAATTTAATGACAATTATTTCACCATTATATAGGAGGTTAACCTACCCTCGACCAAGGAAAATTACAAGGTAAGGGTTAATTATACAATCCCTTTATTACCGAGGTTGTTTTTATGTAATTATCTACTGGGACCTCTTTATCATCCACATATATCTTTCTTAAAAATTTATTTCAAAACATTCATAATATTTTATAGACTATGGGTTAAAGTCATGTATACCCTTGTTTGACTTTTCATAAGATGTTTATAATGGAATCTTTCTGTCGTTTTCCAAACAAGGTCCTTTTTAACTTTTTCGACAGAATTAAGGTAAGAATGTCTTTTTTAACTTATACTGGGAGTGCGGTTATTTTCCGCTGTTATAAAATAATTAAGATTCCCTTAAAAGCTTATAATAATATTTTCAAATGAAATGTTTTATTTTACAATTATGTGACTTTTAAATGATTTCAAAAAAGACATATTTCTCTCAAATAGTTTTGATTTCATCTTTGTCAACATCCTTTGATGGATTTTAAGATTATTTGACGTTGATTTATTATGATACAAAACTTCCATATTGTATTGAAGGTTTTTTGATATGTTTTACTGTGGATGTGTTATTTTTATACCATTCATGGTTTGTGGAAAAAGTATTGAAATTTCGTATAATAGTTTTAATACGAATGTTTATGTTATGTTTAAACCTATTCATATGATGAATGCATTGGGCTTAGTAAGTGATGAGTGAAGCCCTCTGTAGATCCTCAATGCATCGGTAGGTCTCATGAGAAAAATTAGTGTCTTGGAACAAGGCCTTGATAAAATGTTATTTGTATTCTTGGCACAAGGCCTTGACTATGTGGTTATGAAAGTCTGGCATTATGCATTCCATCATTATGAAAGTGGTTGTTGATATTGTATGTGATTATTTAACTAGTAGAATATCCATGTGAATAAGTAAATGGAATTATTTCATTTTATTTTCACCATATTATGCTCAAGTTCAATTTTAGAAGGCTTTTGTTTTATTTATACATTTCTTTGAATTTTTATTCTTATTTATGAATGTTTCCGCTATATTGTTATCCTTACTGGGCATCTGAGCTCACCCCTTCCTATATTTTATTTTTCCTAGGATGTGAAGAAGTATTTTATGAACGACTTGCAGGGATAGTATGAGAAGATATGGGTGTGGTCTATGGATCTAGGATGTTGTTGTAGTTTTTCACTTTTTGATGTAATGTAAACATTATTAATGTATGTAGTGATTCTAAGGATACTAAAGTAATCAGTCTTTCGAGACTTGATCTTTTGTGATCATGCCAATATTATGTAATAATGCACTGACTCTGGGTAACTAGGGTCGGGGCATTATAGTTTGTATCAGAGGGAGGTTTAGTAAAAACCTTGGAAGATAGATTTAGATAAACTCTTATTATAGAACATGGCCCTAAGATATAATTTGAGGATTAGTATAGAATAACTTCTTAGTGTTTTGGTATTGTAGAGATTTTTTGAGTTTTCCGAGCAATACATCCCTGTCTAGATAAGAGCAGGTAGAGGTGGCTCTGGAACAGATGTACCTAGGGGAAAACCCGAAAACACCACTTTGAGTTAGACTCAAATGGGAACTGGTGCACGACAATTGTCCTTACTGCACTCTTGGTTACGACACTCCCAGGGGATATGCTTAGGATAATTCTCATTTTCTTTACAAGCCATTATGAAGGGTTTATGAGTATATACTTCCTCAACGAAAACATTTTTAGGATTATGGATTATATCCATATACTTTTCAATTCATGTTAATTGTTTTATAAGTTTGGATTTATGTATTGTGATTCATAAACTAATCTATTGTATCCCATTGTTTAGAAATAGATCCTAGTGGAAGAAATGGAAACTGTATTAGTGCACCCACTCGATATTTCTATCCTTCTCAAGATAATTATAGTAGAGTTGGTGATGCAACTGGTGTTGATCAGCTAATCACCATACTGGGACAACTCACTCAGGTTATGAATAATAACCTTACTCGTATGGAGCACCTATATCCATAGCGTGGAGGATCAATGTTAGATCACTTCATTAGGAAACAACCACAAATATTTAATGGGAGTAAAAATCCATTAGTATATGAGAAATGGATAAATTCTTTAGGGAAATTATTCCATGATTTGGAGAGTAGTGAAAGGGAAAAAGTTATCATGGCAGTTTACCGCCTCACTGGAGATGCTGATCAATAGTGGTCATTGATTCAAAAAAAATGTATGATGATGAAGTATAAAATATATAATGGATAGATTTTAAAGATATTTTCATAGAAAAATACTTTTCTCATGACCATTGAGCGGATATGGAAAGACAATTTCTGTGTCTGAGGCAAAAGGAAGACGAGAATGTTTCAAAGTATGAGTCTAACATTACAAGGTTAGAAAGGCATGTTGCAGATTATATATGTAACCCAAGAAGTAAGATTGATTGTTTCTTTTATGAGTTAAAACCATTTCTCCATAGATCATTAGTCTCACAATCTTTCTCATCGTATGAAGATATTGTCTTATGTGCTATCAAGATAGAAAAGGAATTCTCTATGTCTTATGACTTTAAAGAAAAGCAAGAGAAGAAGATATCTGTTGATCACTATGGGAATGGAAATAAGGGGAAGAAGGTAAAATTTTAATATCCATCCTATAGTAAATGTGGGAAGAAACACCCTGGTACTTTCTTGAAGGGAATGGGAGTCTGTTACAAGTGTGGTGAAAAAGGCCACCAACCTCGTGATTGCAAGGGGAAGAAAGAAGCTACCAATGTTCAATGCTACAAATTCAGGGATATGGGACATTATTCAAATGAATTTCCTAAGATTTAGGTAAACATACCTCAGAAAAGGCCAAGGGATCAAGGCCAAGTTTATTCTATCACTATTGTTGAGGTAGAATCTCCGAAAGACATGGTGGCAGGTAATTTAATGGTTTCATCAAGTTTAAAAAATGAATTATTTGATTATGGATCATCTCATTGTTTCATATATTCCTAGTTTACTATTAAAATTATATATTTCAAATTTGATTTAACAAGGTAGTAGTCCATTAAAACTTTTATGGGAAGTATCATTGCAACAAAGTTTTGTGAATCCGTTCCCATTAGAGCATATAAATGTTCTTTATCTACTGATCTCATTGTCATACCTATTATTGAGTTTGATATAATCCTAGGTATGGATTGTACTTCGAACCATGATGCAAAGATTTATTATAAGAAGAAGTATTTTACGATTTTTGATGATGATGATAAGGAACACCTTATATTTAGAGCAGAATCGTCACCACCTAATTCTTATCTAGATCCACCCCCAATAGCTCAACAAAATTCAATTATTGGGGAGTAAGAGAATGAAATGAATGTGGGTGAGGAAAGGAATGTTCAAATAGAGGATGTACCTATTGTGAGAGAATATGTTGATGTATTTATAGAAGATTTACCTGGACATCCTCCAGAACGAGAAATTGAGTTTTCCATTGATTTAATTCCTAGATCAAGGCCCATATCAAATACCCCTTATATAATGGAAACTGTGGAATTAGTGGAACTAAAGAAACAACTAGAGGAATTTACTAATAAGGTATTTATTCGCCCTAGTGTTTCTCCATAGGGAGCCCCTATCCTTTTTGTTAAGAAGAAATATGGATCTATGAGGTTATGTATCGACTACAGGGAGATCAATGCTATAACAATAAAGAACAAGTATCCCCTACCTCGCATTGATTATTTATTTGAAAAACTTCATGGAGCTCAATATTTTTCAAAGATTTACCTTCGATATGGATATCATCGGTTTTCTGTGAAGAAGGAATACATTTCCAAAATAGCATTCTGAAATAGGTATGGGTATTATGAGTTTATATTAATGCCTTTTGGGATGACTAATGCACCCTCTATTTTCATGGATCTAATTAATAGAGTTTTCATGGAATATCTTGATGACATTGTTGTGGTATTTACTAATTATATCTTGGTATACTCCAAAAGATACTAAGATCGTGAAAATAAACTGTGCATTATCCTGAAGACAATGAGAAGACATGAATTATATGGGTAGTTTAGCAAGTGTGAATTCTGGCTTCAGAAGATTTCTTTTCTTGGACATATTGTATCTAAGCATGGAATGTTCGTTCATCCTTCTAATACAAGAGATATCAATGAATTTGTATCACCGACGAGTATAACTGAGGTATGCAGTTTTATTGGTTTAGCAGGTTATTATCGATGTTTCGTCCATAATTTTGCTCGATTGGATGACCCATTAACAAAGATTACATGTAAAGGGGTTAAATTTGTTTGGAAAAAATATTGTGAAGAATGATTCAAATAAATTAATAGAATATTAGTCAATTCTCTTATATTGACTCTCCCATTAGGGAATGATGGGTTTTTTATTTATAGTGATGCTTCAAAGAAAGGACTTGGTTGTGTCCTTATGCAGAATGATAGAGTTATTTCCTATGCATCACGACAACTGAAAATTCATGAGAAAAACTATCCTACTCATGATCTTGAGTTAGATAGTGTAATATTTTCTTTGAAGATATGGATACATTATCTATATGGTGAAAAATGTGAGATATGTATCAATCACAAGAGTTTGAAGTATATTTTCTCACAGAAAGAAATCAACATGAGGAAGAAGAGATGGCTTGAACTACTCAAGGATTATGATTGCACGATACACTACCACCCGAGGAAGGAAAATAAGGTGGCAGATGATTTGAGTATAAAGGATCATGGAGTTTTGAACATGATGAGAATTGAAACGGATCCTATTTTCATGGATCTAGTGAAGATGTATATGGGAATTACCATGGAAGGTGAAACATCAATACTTTTTCAAATGGTTTCCAAACTATATTTACTAGACAGGATAAAGAGTTATCAGACTGATGATGAAGAATTTCAAAAGAAGATAAAAGCTGTGAATGATGGGAGATTGAGTGACTTTTTGTATGAAGAAGGAATTTTGAAATTTGGGAAGAGACTTGTGTTCCCGATAAAACTGATCTAAAAATGGAATTATTGGATGGTGCTCATAGTTCCAATTTACCTATACACCCAGGGAGAACCAAAATGTATAGAAATTTGAAGGAATGTTTTTGGTGGGACAACAGGAAGAGGGAGGTTGCTGATTTTGTGTCAAGATGTATGGTTTGTCAACAAGTGAAAGATGGAAGGAAACAGCCTAGAGGAGTCATGTAACCTCTTCCCATATCAGAGTGGAAATGGGATAATATTACGATGGACTTTGTCATGGGGCTACCAAAGACTCCTTGAAGGAATGATGCAATATGGGTCATTGTTGATTGTCTTACCAAGTCAGCACATTTTCTTTCTATAAGAGAAGTTATACCACTTGAACGTCTAGCAAGACTATATATTAATGAAGTTGTGAGACTTCATGGAGTACCCCTATCGATTGTTTCTGATTGTGATCCTCATTTTAGTTCAAGATTCTAGAAGAGTCTTCAGAAGGCCTTGGATACTGAACTTCATTTGAGCACTGCTTACCACCCTCAAACTGATGGACAATCAAAAGGGACTATTAAAAACATAGAAGACATGTTGAGATCTTGGTCACTTGGATTTCAGGGTATATGGGATCAATATTTACCTCTGGTTGAATTTTCCTATAACAATAGCTTCCATTCAAGTATTTGGTTGGCACCGTATGAAGCGTTTTATGGAAAGAGATGTCGCACACCAACCTGTTGGGATGATGTTGGTGAAAGAAAACTCATAGACCAACACTGGTGGAGGAAATGATGGAAAAGGTGATGGTAATCCAAAACCACATCAAAGCATCTCAAAGTAGGCAGAGGAGCTATGCCGATAACCGAAGGAAGGATTTGGAATTTCAGGTAAGAGGTCATGTTTTCTTGAAGGTATCTCCATGGAAGGGAGTTATACGTTTTGGTAAGAAAGGTAAATTGAGTCTTAGGTACATCATACATTTCAATATTATAGAAAAATTTGGGGTTGTAGCATACCGTTTGGAAATGCCTCCGAGTCTCTCCAAAGTTCACGATGTGTTCTATGTATCACTGTTGAGAAAATACATGTCTGACCCAACACATGTACTCACCTATGAAGAAGTAGAACTAGAACCCGATCTATCTTATTGCGAAGAGCCCATCAGTATTCTTGATACCAGAGAACAAGTGTTGAGATACCAGGTGACTCATCTGGTAAAAGTTCTATAGAGAAACCATAAGATGGAAGAGGCAACGTGGGAACCCGATGAACATATGATGAAGAACCACCCGAGTCTTTTTATGCAGTAATATTCTATAAATTTTGAGGATGAAATTATTTGAAGGAGGGGAGAATGTAACACCCCAAGCTTCCACAGTATGCTTCTCTTTGAATAATACAGTAGCATGTGTTGTACGCAAGTTCGAGTTCTAACACACCACAACCAATCAAACTAGCCATTATGAATAGTAATACCCACTTTTTGAAATTTTATAAATTTTATATTTCAAAATGGACTTCATTTTTTTATTTGGAATATCTAAATTATCTTAGGGTTAAATTTTGGTACCTTTCTGATAACTTTCATATTTTGATGAATAATGAAAATTACTAAATTTTAATTAAAAACATCTTTTTTAATCGAAATAATTAATAGTGATAAATTATGAATTTGAGTGATTTTAAAATATATTTAGATTATATTTTTTCCGTTCAATCCAATTTTGGTCGTTGGACGTAATTTCACATCTAAACTAGACATAAGAAAGTATCAATCTTTTGTTAGTTATTTTTTCTTAAAAACACGCTCTTTGTTTTAACAACGGGAATTAATTTTAAATTAATTTATACCACTTCTAGGTTTTGAATTCAGAAAAATTGACTTCATATTTAGAATCAGGAGGTCCAAATTGTGTAAATAGGTAACTTTTATTTTTATACATTTTTAATAATTACTTCGGTAAATATTTTATTTACCATGGTTAAAGGGTAAATTCGGTAAATAAAGGTAAACAAATAATATTATAATAATATTAAATTGCCATAAAACATGTCCAAACCCTATCGGTTGATACATATCCGACCATGGTCATATTTGGGTCAATTTCCGGACCCCATGAAGCCACTTGTAAGTGATAATGACAATTTATATTAATTAAGTTAAAGTAAATTCAAAAATGACATAAGCATATATATTTTAAAAGAAATAATTTTACATAGGGTTATATATGTTATATTTTAGACTATAATTATTCATTAGAAATATAAAACTATTTCCTACCTAATGGGATTTTATTTATAATTTTTAGAGATTTAATAATTAATGTTATTTAGGACAGAATAATGATGCAGTGTTTTCCTTATTAATGAAATAATCAAATAATTGGTATTATAAATGTTAAAATAAAGATAATTTGAAAGTTTTGATAACATCCAAGAATTTTATTGGTTAATATGACATGTTAGGATTACTTAAATGAATTTTTTCTAATTAATAAAGTTTTTAAAACTTTAACAAAAATCAATTATTAAATAGTGTCAAAATTGATATAAAAGAGTTTTAAAAAAAAATATTATATTATTAATTGATATTCTATTTCTAAAAATATATGGTTTTGCCAAAGGTCTTATATCATGATAGGTGTATCATTAATATACCACTTGGGGTCTCTTGTAAGTATATAGTACGTTTATTAACTATATAATATAAAAATACAAAGAGACATGGTAAATGTAAAACTATTTAAATAAGAGTTAAATAAAAAAGATATGGTTAATATAGTGACCGAAACCTGTCTAAAACCTATTGGTTGGGTGGTTTTCGACCCATCCCTAATGTATCCTAGCAATAAGTCACTTTGAAGCCATTATAAACCGAATATCAATTTATTATAAAATAATATTTCAAGCTTTTCCTAAGGTGCCCCTCACCCCTCTTATAAAAGGGAACTCCCCCTTCTCTCAATTTCACACCTTCAAAGCCTTTTGGCTCGTCAAAACCCTGAAAATATCCTCTAAGATTACCTAACTTCAACCTATAGGCATTATTTTGGTCTGAAAGTCATCCTATGGATCCCTTTTTATCAAATCAAAAGGAAGAACCCGAAGAAGAGGTAATGTTTTCACCACCCTCTTTTAAGTTCCTTTCTTCTTACACTTCTTCTTTCTTTGTTATTTATACTATAAAATAATAACTCCAGAATCTTCTAAATACTTTGATGTTATGATAAATATGGTACAACCATATTAAGTATTTTTTCCATCCCTTGGATTACATGTCACCATATGTGCGTACGTACAACTTAACGTCTCCACGTTGTGGTGTAATTGTTATTCAATACATTATTATTTGGATGGGTATAATAATGATGTGTAATTGAATTAAATAATAAATATAACATTATAATGATTTTTTATATATGATATAACATCCAATTATATATTATTTTTATATTAAAATAATGATATTGTCGCTCGTGCATACATACAGACTACCGTCTCCAAGAACGCGATGAGATTCAATCCCCATCGTATCCATTCAAGTATAATTATCATTTGATGATAACAAATAATGTTTAAGTACTTGATATCATTATGGATATGAATAATATACAACCTACCCATAACAAACACAACTAATGTAACAAAACATATAATATAAAACAAGTATGTTAATACCCGAAAGGATGACAATACTAAGATATTATTAACAAAGTAATGTTAAAAGATCATATATGATATCATACTAATGTATATGATTCTTGTATAATTTAACAACAATTATTTCACCATTATAAAGGAGGTTAACCTACCCTCAACCAAGGAAAAGTACAAGGTAATGGTTAATTATACAATCTGTTTATTATTTGAGATTGTTTTTTCATAAGTATCTAATGGGACCTCTTTATCATCCACATCCATGTTTCTTAAAAATGTATTTCAAAAAATTATTACTATTTTTTATATTATGGGTTAAATTCATTTATACCCTTGTTTGAATTTTCATAAGATGTTTATAAAGGAATATTTCCGTCATTTTCCAAAAAAGGTCCTTTTTAACCTTTTTGACATAATTAATGTAAGAATGTATTTTTTAACTTATACGGTGAGTGCGGATATTTTCTGCCATTATAAAATCATTTAAGCTTCCCTTACAAGATTATAAGAATATTTTCAAAGTAAATGTTTTATTTTACAATTACGTGACTTCTAAATGATTTCAAAAAAAAGAGATAATTCTCTAAAATAGGTTTGATTTCATCTATGTCAACATCCTTTGATGGATTTTAAGATTATTTGAAGTTGATTTATTATGATAAAAACATCCATATTTTATTGAAGGTTTTGTGATATGTTTGACTGTGGATGTGTTATTTTTATACCATTCATGGTTTATGGAGAAAGTATTTCCATTTCTTATGCTAGTTTGAATAGGAATGTTTATGTTATGTTTAAACCTATTTATATGAGGAATGCATTGGACTTAGCAAGTGATGGATGGATCCCGCTATAGCTCCTAGATGCATCGGTAGGTCTCATGGGACAAACTAGTGTCTTGGCACAAGGCCTTGAAAAAATATTATTTGTAGTCTTGGCACAAGGCCATGACTATGTGGTTATGATGGTTTGACATTATAAATTCCATCATAATGAAAGTGGTTATTGATATTGCATGTGATTATTCGACTAGAAGAATATCAATGTGAATAAGTAAATGGCATTACTTCATTTTATTTCTGCCATATTATGCTGAAGTTGAAGTTTAAAAGGATTTTGTTTTAGTTATGCATTGCCTTAAATGTTTATGCTTATTTATGAAAGTTTCTTCTATATTGTTATCCTTACTGGACATATGAGCTCACCCCTTTATATGTTTTATTTTTCCTAGTATGTGAAGAAGTATTTTATGAATGACCTACATGAATAGTATGAGGGGATATGAGTGTGGTCTATGTAGAACATATGTTGTTGTAGTTTTTCACATTATTATGTAATGTAAACTTTATGAATGTATCTAGTGATTCCAAGGCTACTAAAATAATCGGACTTTTGAGACATGATATTTTTTGATCATTCCAATATTATGTAATAATGCACTGACTCTAGGTAACTAGGGTCGGGGCATCACAGTTCTAATGAGATGCCCAATATGATGGGAGCGATAATTAGGAACTTTTTCATGATAATATCTTAGTAAACTAATGTTTTGAATAGAAACATGGTTCAAGAGGAACATTCAACCAACCATAAGAAAGAAAAAGTCCCAATCAAGAGCATCATGATACAAATGCCTCCTACATTTTATGGATCATCAGATACCTCAATCACCAATCAATGGATCAACTCCATTGAGAAGATCTTCTCTATCCTTCAATGTTCTGAACAAGAGAAGGTATTTCTGGCTGGTTATAGTATGGAGGGTGAAGGTAATCAATGGTGGACATTGATCAAAAATACAAAGCCTGAGGAGGAGATCCGGGCGTTAGAATGAAAGGATTTCCAAAAAAAATTGAAAAATATTTTCTTCTCAACCTCTGACTTAAGATGGAAAGGGACTTCCTTTCCCTTAAGAAAAAAGAGGAAGAATCCATCGGAGCGTACAAGGTATACATTACAAGGCTTGCACAATATGCCTCAGGATTTTTCATTACACCAGAATTTAAGGTTGACCGCTTCTTTGGTGGGAAAAAACTCAGACTATGGAAGGCCCTAGCAATCTGGGACATCGAGAGCTATGAGGAAATTGTTTAATGTGCCCTCAAAGCTGAAATGAAGATCATTAAATCTCAAGGGTATCATGGGGATAAGAAGCATAAAGTGGAATTTAATTCTGGTGGCCTAATTGATAAATCCACTATTTCTAAGAAAATATAGAACTCCACTTTCCAAAGGTGTGAAAAGAAGCACCGCAGAAATTTCCTGAAGGGGGAAAGGAAATTACTTAGGTGTGGAAGAGAAGGGAATATATCCATTAACTTCTGACAAGAAAAACTTGTGGTTGCGAAAAAGGAGAGAAATGCTATGTTCAAGCCTCAACACATTGTTCATTACTTCAACTGCAAATAACCATGGAACTTTGTAAACCAGTTCTCTAAGTCAAGGGTTTTCGGAGGAAACCAACAACCTCCAAGGCAGCAAGGGAGAGATTTTTCCATCACTACCGCCGAAGTGAAACCCAACAAAAAAGCGTTGAAAGGTACTATAGTAATTCATTCAAGAATAGTGAATATAATTTTTTATTATGGTTCTATGAATTCATTTATTTCCTAATAGTTTAGTAGAACAATCCCAATACCACCAAAAATCATGGAAGTAAAGATATCAGTGAGAACAAAAAATGGGAAAGTCATTTCATTCCATGAATATAACTCTTCCCCTATCATAATTTGTGAATTGAACTTCATAGAATACCTCATCATAATTCCTCTATTGGAATTGTATGAAATTATTGTCATGGATTGGATTTTCTTATATAGAGCCAACATACATTCCATTTGGAGAATCGACCCCTGATTTTGTACATGTTTAAAGAGGATAATTAATCTTATTTAGAACCATCATCTCAAGTGTGGATATTAATACCCTATAAGCACACATATATGGCTCAAATAATTGAGTCTAAGGAAGAAACCATCCTTGAAGACATTCCTATTGTGAGGGAATTCACTAAAGTGTTTACTAAGGGATTTCATGGTATTCCTCCTAGAATTGATGTTTATTTCCATATTGATCTTATACCTAGGGAATTTCTAATATCTAATAATTTGTATATAATGGCTATTGTGGAGCTTGAGGAGCTAAAGAAACTACTATAGGAGAATCAGGATAAAGGGTTTATATGCCCAAGTGCTTCACCATGGGGTTCACCAGTCCTCTTTGTCAAGAAGAAGGATGGGTCAATGCACCATTGCATTGTTTATCGGGAGCTCAAAAAAATCATGATAAAGAACAAGTATCCTCTACCACAAATTTATGACTTGTTTGATCAGCTACGTGGAACACAATATGTTTCCAAGGTGGATTTGCGGTTGGGATATTACCAAGTAAGGGTGAAGAAGGAGGATATCCCCAAGGCTTCTTTTCGTATAAGATACGGGCACTATAAATTCATAGTAATGCCTTTTGGACTCACTAATGCTCCATTAATCATCATGGACTTGATGAATAGAGTCTTTTGATATTACTTTGAAAACTTTATGGTAGTATTTATAGACAATATTCTAATATACTCCAAAACAATGGAGGAAAATGAAGAGTATCTAAGCACTATACTAGAGACCTTGAGAAAGGAGAATCTCTATGCAATGTAAAAAAAGTGTGGGTTTTGGTTGAAGGGGGTCTCATTCTTGGGTCATATCATCACAAGCAATGAGATATCTATGGATCCATCCAAGATAGCTGCAGTTGTGGGATGGATTCAGCCAACATCGGTAACTAATATCCATAGATTCCTAGGGTTAGCTGGATATTATTGTCGATTTGTGAGAAATTTACCACAATTTTCCAACCCTCTTACCAAGATAACTCGGAAGGGATTAAGGTTTTCTTGGAGTGATGAATGAAGATAGAGATTCAAGGAGTTATAAAGTAGGCTTATCAATGCACTTTTACTCACACTAACCATAAGTGGATAACTTTTTGTGGTATTTCGTGATGCTTTGAAGAAGGTCCGGAGATGTGTGTTGATGAAAAATGAAAAATTCATTGCCTATTCTTCAAGGAAATCAAATTTTCATGAGAAAAATTATCCAACACATGATCTAAAGTTGGCTTCAATAATTTTCACTTTAAAAATTTAGTGACATTACATCTTTGGAGAGAAGTGTGAAATATATATAGATCACAAAAGCCTCAAGTATATATTCACACAGAAAGAGTTGAACATACACCAATTAAGATGGTTAGAGATGATCAAAGACTATGACTACTCAATACATTACCACCCTGGGAAAGAAAACAAGGTGGAAGATTCTCTAAGTAGAAAGGACCCAGTGATTCTATCATTAGTGAGAATTCAAAAGGATCCAATCATCTTAGATTTGATGAAGATGGACATGGGAATCATAATGAATGGAACACCATAAATCCTTTCACAAATTATTTCTCAATAATCCCTTTTGGAAATTTTAAAGGATTCCTAAAAGGATGATGTGGGAATTTAGAAGAAAGTGGAAACTATTAGAAAAGGTAAATCCTCAGAGTTCAATGTTAGTGAAGAGGGAATTGTGAGATTTGAGAAAAGACTATGTGTTTCATGAAATCTGAAGTTAAAGAATGAAAATTTTGAATGATTCACATAGTTAGAATTTCTCCATTCATGCAAAAAACTCAAAGATGTATCAAGATCTCTGAGATCATTATTTATGTGATAACATGAATAAGGAGATCGATGAGTATACCTCAAAGTGCCTGGTATATCAGCAAGTGAAGATAGAGAGGAATAAGTCTAAGGGGATGATGCAACAATTACCCATACCAATATAGAAATGGGAGAACATCACCATGGACTTTGTCACTGGACTTCTCAAGACATCCAAAGGAAACAATGTTGTTCATGTGGTTGTGGATTGTCTTACAAAGACTGTACACTTCATTTCAATTCGAGAGGATTTCTTATTGGATAAACTGGAACAAATATATATCATTGAAGTGGTAAGGCTACATGGAGTACCACAATCTATTGTATCCGATTGAGATCCAAAATTCACCTCTATGTTCTGGAAGAGTCTTCAACTTGCTCTAAATTCTGAGCTAAACTTGAGTATGGATTATCATCCTCAAACTGATGTCCAATATGAGGGGACTATCCAAACACACGAGGACATATTCAGAGAATTCAAAATGGACTTCAAAGGAGGATGTGATCAGCATCTTCCTCTGGTTGATGTCTCTTACATTAACAGTTTCCACTCAAGCATCCAAATGGATCACTATGAATCCCTATAAGGGAAGAGGTGTAGAACACCGAAATGTTGGGATGAAGTTGGGGAGTGAAAACTCCTAGGTCCAGAAATGGTCAAATAAGGGTGTAGAAGGTTAAGACTATCCAACATCACATTAATAATGCACAGAGTTGACAAAATAACTATTCTAATAATCATCAATTAGACCTAGATTTTGATGTCGGAGACATGGTATTCCGCTACATGTCATCGTGGAAGAGAGTTATGATATTTTGGAAGAAGGTAAAGCTTAGTCCAAAGTACATTGTCCATTTTGAGATCCTTGATCACATTAGATCAGTGGCCTATAGACTAGCACTTCAACTAACACTATATCAAGTACATGATGTATTCCATGTATCACTCTTGAGGAACTTCATACCTGAACCATTTCATGTACTCAATCCAGAGGTAGTACCATTAGAGAATTACCTATCCTATAAATAGAAGCTGGTGATGATCTTAGATTATAGGGGAAAAGTTTTTTGAAATTTGACAATGCCCCTCGTCAAGGTGTTGTGGCGAAACCACATGTTTGAAGAGGAAACATGGGAATCAGATGAAGTAATGAAGTAGAGTTACCTTCATCTGTTTTAATGCGGGAAATAGAAATTTCAAGTGTGAAATTTCTTAAGGGGGAAATATTTTAATGACCCAAAATTTTATCAATGAAAATTCCTCTTAATCTAATTAAATGCCTTATTTTGTAAAATGGATATATAAAATATGATCTTCCTTGGTTTTATGTTTTTGTATTTTAAAGTACTGTTAAGAATTATTATCATTTCTAATATAGACATTAAGCATTGATCACATGAAAGTATAAATATAGGGCTTTTGCAAATCCAATTTACTTATAAAAAGGAAGTGATGGACTCATCAAATAGAATTGCTCCATACAAAGCCCATTTATTGGTGATTGAAAATGAGGTGGCATCACTGGGATTCAATCATGACCAAACCTAAGTCGAGCTTCAACACATTATTATTGAACAAAACCGCATATGGGAGAAATGGATGTTGATAAAGATTACCACTTGAGTGATGTTATCTGGGCCACCAAAATAGTATGTCACCATCGCGCACCTTACCCTTAGGTCTTATGCGGGTGTTATAAGGGGTTATGTAACAAGACCTTAGCACTATGATTATGTGCATTATTTTTGTATAAAATAAATAAAATACAATCATTTTATTATTTTTACTTTGTAAATGGTTTTTAAAGCAAAAAATATAATTTTTTGTTAATATTCCATTAAGTAATGTATTTTGATGAATTAATGTATTTTTGAATTAAATAATATTTTAACAAATTATTATTACTAAATTATGTTTTTAATATATATTATTGTAAAAAAAATTTCAATAAAATTGTAATTTTTATTTAGGTTTGAAAGTTGTTTTTGAAAAAACCCATGACTTTTTCATAAATTTCGGTTTTTATTTTAAATGTAAAAAAATAAATTATTTATAAAATTATCTAGATAAAATGAATATTATTTTTTAAATTAGGATGAAGAACTTTTCCAAAGGGGAATTTTTCATAATATTCTGTGATAGTTGCATCTTTTTGGTAAAAATTAAATACTATTTTAATATATAATGTGTTTTATAACATCACAATGAACCAATAGTGGTGTAATAAAATATTATAAATAGTATTTTCATCCAATATATATTTTACCCTTAAAATAATGTGAATTTATATTTTTTTGGTGAATTTTATGGTGCCTTAGTGGACCCTCTAAGACTTATAAAATATTTAACTACAAAAATGATTTTTGTGAGAATGTTACACAACTCCACATAAGAAAGCCTAATATTTTAATAAGTTTGGACATTAGACTTATAAATAAATTTTTTCCACTCCAATTTGGAAAAAAATCATAGGAAAAAACCATGGGTTGGTTTTTGGTTTTTATTAGTTTAATGTGTGGTGTTCAAAACCTAAATAATAAAGAATTCCCTCACTTTTCATATATAAACCCACCCCAGATCCCACTTTATCTTCACTAAAATCCTTTGGAGATTGACCACCAACTACCCTAATCTCTCTATAATCCTCCCATGTGGCCTAAATATCCCAAGAATCCTCTCTCAAGCCTCTCCCAAGCCTTTGGGATCACACTTCATAGTAAAGGATTTCTTCCTCTCTCATTTTTGTCCATGTTTCTTTATGTTGATATACTCTTGTCTTTTCAATTACAAATATTTGGGTATGATTTATAAACTCCCCTATAATTCCATACATATGTATTAATGATGATATACCCCTTTATCTCTCATTAATTCCTCCCATGTACACCCATTACCATGCCAAAATTCCATAAGGTATTTCTCTCTCCTCATTTACATTCAAGAAACTGTTTTATGTTATGAATTTAAATTCCATTACATATATTGGGACATGTATCTATATGAACCCATTACATTCCATTTCATGTACATATTATAAGATACCCCTTTCTCTATCATTAATATTTTTTATTAATTCTTATGTCATGTCGTTATGCTGCCGAAATTGCACCGCAATTTTCTAAGCCAAAGTCATTGTGTAGTGAATACCATGCTCATTTCTCTATCAAGAGTATTTATCTTTTTACACATTTTTTATTGATTATAGAGTTTCATGTATGAATTCCACATTCCTTTATCATGTAATGAATTATGAAGTTTAATGAATCCATGTTGTATAATCTATGTGTCACACTTATGCATGAAATGAAATGATTAAGAAGGGTGTGCCCTGATAGTGCTTCAATGCATTGGGTAAAGATTAGTGTCATGATAAGTCGAGTGAAATGAGGGTTTACTCATTATAACTCAAGTTTAATGATGGTTTACTCATGATCCATGTGAAATTATCCTTGGATAATGCTAATATCATGTTAAGTATTGTTTCCACATTTCCATGTTATGATAATCATGATATAACATGCATCTATGTTCATGTTTCTATTATGCGCCTTTGATATGACTATTGCCTAACATTTATTGTATTCTTAATTTTATGCCTTTTATACTCACTTATTGGGCTTTATAGCTTACCCTTTTCTTATTCATGTCCCCAGGTTATCCCATGAAATGCTAAGTACGAAGGAATGTGTGTGGCCGTGTAAAAGATGTTTTCAATAAAGTTGTGTATTTCATGTTTTAAGTTTTTATAAAATTTTACTAAGACCAGACACATTCGACCTCTAAATATTTTATAATGTTAAAAGTGAATATTTTATGTAGTAAATTATGTTTAAGTGTGAAATAAATAGCATGGTTTTTATACACGGACTATTATGAGTGAAATTTTAGGTAATGGAGATGTTGAGGGTGTCTAGGGATCTTTTGAAGTCTAAAACAAAACATTTGTGGTGAAATAGACATGGATAATTGTTAGATCAAGTAGTGTGGGGTATACTGAATAGTTTGATAAATATTTAGTGTCTTGTGAAGTGAGTAAGAGGAGGCCACAATGTGAGATAAAATCATGTGAAATGGGTTACATGTCCATGTGTCCTTGTCTACATTCTTGATAATGGTTTTGGCATGGTTTTCACATGGTTAGTCAAACTGTGTGGGTAAACTAAGTAGGGTTTCCCTTTTCATCATCTAACCATGAGCATTTGGTGGACGGTTTGGAAATTGCATGCCAAAACCATGTGACCCAGTGTTTTGGTTGATTTTAGTAAATTTTCCTTATTTAATTCATTAAATGAACACTAATTTATATTATTCTTACCAAGAATAAAATACCCATATTGGGAGATTCTTTGGTGACAATTATTGGAGTTAAGAGTTATTCTTCATCTGGTGTCTGATTCAAGCACCACTCATCTCGTTGGATTCTCATCAACGAGTTATTAATTCTTTTTTAGAAATTATTTGTTGTTATGGATATCAGATGAACTATTTATGTGAAGGATAATATCCCTACTAATATGTTCTTTGTCAATTATTCAATTTTATCTCAATCCATGTGGAATCAGGATCTGGTACGGATGATATCTCCATTTTGGACCCAAGGTAGGTGGTCTCGTTCCTTTTGTTAAAATTCAATGTGTTTATAAACGTCATTGTGTCACACAAACAACTCTCAGGAGAAACCTTTAAATGGATTTTGATCCATTATATAAATTTATATGTATAAGAATTAAAATTAAATGGTCATGTTGATTAGTGGTTATAAGTATATCCCATTTATTTGAATCCACCCCTTAGTTGTGTTGTGTAATAAATAGGCCATTTTTATAGCACATGAAATTAGAAACTTTGGAGGTGTTCCCCTCTACACCATGTCATGGGATGTTTATAATGAATCGGAGATTAATGTTTGAATAATGAATTGATATATAGTTTAAATTTTGATATCAATTATAATTGAATTGATGAATGGGATGGGATGAATGACCAAGGCCCTTGTCCTTTTCCATGTAATGTATTTTTATGTTTGATAATCTTGTTTAAATAAAATTCTAACACGAGTTAATTTAAAGTATAGCCTTCTAAGCTTGACCAAGGCTTGAGTCACCTTTTGAGGTGATTTGAATTGAAATGTTCTTAGTGATGACATTGACATATTCTAATGTAACTGATTAATTAGTTCTATACTAGTCAAAATTCTTGTATGCCTTAGGTAACAAATGGATTCCTATTAGAGTTTCATGGATAGACTCGTTTAAATTTTACCTTGCTTATACCCGAGTGATACTTGAACTATAACGACCCATGCTTTACATACATTGTTAATACTTCAAAATTGAAGCAAACTTATTACAACATATAACAAAACCACGAAAGGACCGTATAGGTATAGTGTCTTTAGAAACTGGGAAACATAAACAACTGGTTCATAAAGCATCTACTTTGCCTCCCATTTATTTCATCATATCTATAGTCCGTTTTGGAATATCTTACTTAATAACCTTCTTCCTGACCTGGGGAAAGAAAACATACAAAAGGGTGAGCTCAAATGCTCAGTAAGGGTAAAAAAAAGAAATATCAATCACATCATATACATAAGCACATAACTTTTGGAAATCTTAACCTCCAAAAGAGATCTTAATTTCATAGCATGGGATAAATCGTGGCAGTGAAATGTAATCACAATAATCATAACTTAAAACATGAAACTTTGTGGCGTACACACATAATCATAGAAAATAATTTCTTGTTAGTCAAGACTCATTCCCAAGACTATCTTAGTGGACAAAGTCCCTTTTTGAACCGATTCACCCTCGTTTCAGTCCTGTTTCACTGAACCGGTATAACCTACCGTTCCAGCCATGTCTATCTCATGAGATATAAAATCTTTACCCAATGCATTGGAGGGAGATATAGGTCCCACCCATCTCATAATTATACCATTATTATGTGTGCCACAAAATCATAAATCATACATCATTACATAACCCATGTAATAAAAATGGTAATCTTAAACATCGTGACATCATAAAACAATTCATATAAGATAAAGGAATTCATAAAAATATTTTCATCACAACATAATCAAATACATGTAATAATAGGGATAGAAATAGAACCCTATATTGTCTTAGATGGAAAATAATTTTGATAAAACTCTTGAACTCCATTCTTGAGGAAAATATCCTTTCTACTTCAAAAACATTTATCCTTTCATAACATGCCATACAATTTTAAACAAAAAGAAGTTGATTAAAAATAAACTTGAAAACTTGTAAAGGAAGCTTCTTGGAAATACTGTTTTAAAAATACATTCATGCCATATAAGTTAAAAAAACATTCTTCGTACTTTTGTCGGAAAATTCAAAAAAGTACCTCGTACGAAAAAACGACAAAAGATTCCTTTCATATTCTTTACTAAAAACTCACCGAAGGGTAAAATTGGATTTAAACTATTGTAAGTGGATGGAAACAATATTACATATTGAGGGAACATGGATGTGGATGATAAAATACACCCCAGTAAATGCCAAAGTAAAAATAATCTCGGATAAAAATGAGATTGTGATATTTTCCCTTACCTTAGGTCCAACTTGCTTTATAAGTGTCTGAACCTCCTCTTCTTTGAAGTGCTTCTTTGAGACCTTATTTTAGGGCACTAAAATTGGTCTTTGAGGGAGACCAGAACCTATAGGATGTCTTTAGGGAAGTGGAGAGGAGAAAGTGGTAGGGGTTGGCCGAGCTTGAAGGCTCAATGTGGTGTGAGGAAGAGGGGGAGGAGGTGTCCTTTTATAAGGGAGGAGAGGGGCACCTTTGGAATAACTAAAACTATTATTTTATTATAAAGTCAATTTCGGTTTTAAATAGCTTAAAATTGATATATTTCGAATCTAATGTGGGTATGGGTCGAAATCCTCTCATATAATAGGATTTAGACAAGTTTAGGTTCCTATTTTAACTTTATCATTTAGATTTAACATTAAGTTAAATAATTTTACTTTTACCGTGCCTTCTTGTGTTCTTACACTATAAGGTTAATAAACTTACTATAAGAAGCCAAACGAACCCCAAATTGTTTATTATTAATATATATAACCTTATCTAAGTCATTTGGCCGAACCTTATATTTTTAGGAATAAAATAACAATTAATAATATAATATTTGTTTTAAAAACTATTTTATGTCAATTTTGACACTATTTAGTAATTGATTTTTGTAAAAATCATAACAGAATGATAAGTTCGAAGAAAGTTAATTAAATCAATACTAACATGTCATATTAACCTATAAAATTAGTGCGATTCATAAAAAGTCTCAAATTACATTTATTTTGGTGTTTATAACATCAATTATGTCAATATTTAATTAATAAGATAATTACTGCATCATCATTGTGTCATAAACAAATTAAATTATGTAATGTTTAAAAATTACAAATAAAATACCATTATGTAGGAAATCTTTTTAGCTTTCTAATTAATATTTATAGTCTAATTTATCTTATGTATAACCCCATATTAAAAATGTTTTAGTTATTAAACTTTGATTTTAACTATTTTAACTATTCATTAAATAAAATAATATTAAATGTCATAATCTAATCCAAGTGGACCTAAATGGTAATATTATATTCATAAAGTTGTTTTTGGTCGAATTACACTTATCCAATAGAATTAGGACATGTGTTAGGGTAATAGTAATATCATATTCACCCTTAGTTACCCTATTTACTATTAACCGTGGCAAAAAAAAGTAAAAATTTACTATTCACCAAAAAATTATTTTTATCTCATTGAACCACATTTTACTTACTGATATCAACCGTGTCTGTCGGATTTTCGAAATTCCATTCACAGAAGCGGTAAAATTATGTTTTATGCAAAATTCAGTTTTTAACCTACCACTTAGTGGTTTCACTATTCATCAAAAATTGAAAGTTTTCAGAAAAATAACAAAATTTCACCCTAGGCTAATTTCGGTATTCCAAATCCAAAAATGAATTCCATTTTGAAAAATAAAATTTACAAAATTTCAAAAAGTGGTTATTACTATTCATAACGGCTAGTTTTAATAATATTTTAATAGCATATCGTTGTTTAGTGAAACTCGGTATTGCATACGACGCAAGCTATCGAGGAAGGTCGCGATTTTGGGTAAATCAAGCCAAGAAAGTGTTGTGTAGAAAAAGATTCCTTTGATGATTTATATAACATAAAAGTCTCGGGTGTTACATTCAACCCCCCTTAAAATGAATTTCGCCCTCGAAATTCGTCACTTTGTAACAAACAGATGAGGATACCTCTCCCTCATCATATCCTCAAGCTCCCATGTAGCTTCCTATAATTGGTGGTTCCTCCATAAAACTTTCACCAATCGAGTGGTCTTGTTTTGTAGGACTTTTTTGCTACGATCCAGAATCTCTATCGGTTGTTTTTTATAAGAAAGATCTTGATCCAGCGGTACAACTTCTGAGCTGAGTACATGTGAAGGATCAGGTATGTACTTTCTCAGGAGAGATACATGGAACACATCGTGAACTTGAGAGAGATTCGGTGGAAGCGCTAATCGGTAAGCTACCTTCCCAACACGATCTAGTATTTCGAAAGGACCGATATATCTAGGCCTCAACTTCCCCTTCTTTCCAAATCTCATAACCCTCTTCCAGGGAGATATTCATAAGAACACTTTATCAACCACTTGAAACTCTAGGTCTTTTCTTTGGCTGTCGGCATAACTTTTCTGTCGACTCTGAGCTGCTCTTATGTGTTGTTGAATAGATCTGACCTTTTCTACCATTTCATCAATGAGATCAGGTCCTAATAGCTTTCTTTCCCCAACTTCATCCCAGCAAGTTGGAGTCCTGCATTTCTTTCCATAGAGAGCTTCATAAGGAGCCATCTGAATACTGGAGTGAAAGCTATTATTATAAGAAAATTCCACCAAAGGTAGGTGTTGATCCCAACCTCCTTTTAAATCCATAGAGCAAGCTCTCAACATATCTTCTAGGGTTTGAATTGTTCTTTCAGACTGACCGTCTGTCTGAGGATAATAAGCAGTGTTGAAACTCAACTCTGTATCCAGAGTATGCTGAAGACTTCGCCAGAACTTCGAGGTAAATATCGGATCCCGATCAGATATAATAGAAAGTGGTACTCCATGAAATCTTACCACATCCTTTACATATATCCTGGCAAGCTGATCCAGAGAGAAATCCTCTCTAATAGCAATGAAGTGTGCAGACTTTGTAAGACGATCAACTATGACCCAGATAGCATTATTGCCTTTGGATGTTTTAGGAAGTCCTATGACAAAGTCCATAGTGATGTTTTCCCATTTCCATTCGGGTATGGGTAATGTTTGTAACATCCCCTTAGACTTCTGTCTCTCAGCTTTAACTTGTTGACAAACCAAGCATCGAGAGACATATTCAACAACATCTCTTTTCATGTCATCCCACCAGAAGTACTCTTTCAGGTCCCTATACATCTTCGTGCTTCCAGGATGAATAGAGAATGAAGAACTATGAGCCTCATCCAACAGTTCCTTCTTTAATTCGGGTATGGGAGGAACACAAACCCGATTCCTGAACTTTATTATCTCATCACAATCAAGGTTGAATTCAGGAACATTTCTCACCTTCTTTTGTAACTCAACATCTTCTTTTTGTGCCTCTTTAATCTTCACATGTATAGATGGCTGAACATTCATTTGAGAAAGATAATATTTTTCCCCTTCCATTATAATTCCAAGATCCATTCTTTGTAAATCCATAAATATTGGATCTTTTGTGATCCTCATCATTGATAAACTGGAATGGTCTTGTCAACTTAATGCATCTGCCACCTTGTTTGCTTTTCCAGGGTAGTAATGGATTGAGCAGTCATAATCCTTAATCAGCTCCAACCATCTTCTTTGGCGCATATTCAGCTCCTTTTTTGTGAAAATATAATTTAAACTTTTATGATCAGTATAAATATCACACCTTTCACCATAAAGGTAATGCCTCCAAATCTTTAATGCAAAGATTACCGCAGCTAACTCCAAATCATGTGTTGGGTAATTTTGCTCATGGATTTTCAACTGTCGTGAGGCATAAGCTATCACCATATCATTTTGCATAACAACACACCCCAATCCCTTCTTGGAGGCATCACTGTAGATCACAAACCTTTCTCCACTATAAGGCAATGTGAGCACAGGTGCACTGGATAACCTTCTTTTCAACTCCTTGAAATTCTCTTCACATTCCTCCGTCCAGACAAACTTAACTCCTTTCTAGGTCAACTTGGTGAGTGGAATAGATAATCGTGAAATATCTTTCACAAAACATCGATAATATCCAGCCAAACCAAGAAAACTTCGGATCTCAGTTACTGTTGTTGGTCTCGACCATCTTTCGATAACCTCTGTTTTTGCTGGATCCACAGATATCCCCTCTTTTGAGATTATGTGACCAAAAAATGCAACTTTTTGAAGCCAAAATTCACACTTGGTAAATTTGGAATAAAGCTTCTCCTTTCTCAGGGTATTCAATATAATTCTCAAGTGATCTTCATGTTCTTCCTTGCTCTTTGAATAGACAAGAAAATCGTCTATAAAGACTACCACAAATTGATCAAGATAGTCTCTAAAGACTCTATTCATTAGATCCATGAAGATAGCATGGGCATTAGTAAGACCAAATGGCATCACTATAAATTCATAGTGTCCATACCTTGTACAGAAAGCCGTCTTTGGTATATCCTCCCATTTGACCCTTAATTGATGATACCCTGAACGAAGATCAATCTTGGAAAAGTATTGAGCTCCGCGTAGTTGGTCAAATAAGTCATCAATGCATGGGAGAGGATATTTGTTCTTGATAGTGATCTTGTTAAGTTCTTGATAATCAATACAGAGTCTCATTGATCCATCTTTCTTCTTAACAAATAGAACAGGTGCTCCCCAAGGTGACGCACTAGGGCATATGAATCCCTTATCAAGATTCTCTTGGAGTTGCTTCTTCAATTCCTGCAACTCAATTGGGGCCATTCTATAAGGTGTCTTTGAAATAGGAAAATCACCCAGTACGGGTTCTATTGAAAACTCAACTTCACTATTTGGTGGAAGACCCAGTAATTCCTCTGGAAAGACATCATCAAACTCCCGTACAATGGGCATATTATTAATCGGGAGTTTCTCACCAACCATTTGAGATAAATAACCTTCATTTAGTGGAATCAAGACCCATAAGATAGAAGAAATTTCCACTGGAAGGTTATGTTCATCCTTGCATTGAAAGAAGATCATAGATTGATCTGGAATATGAAATGTGACTTCCCTTCTTTGGCAATTGATATGAGATCCATATAAAGAAAGCCAATCCATGCCAAGAATCACATCAAATTCCACTATAGGAAGGATCACAAGATTTGCAGGAAGCACTTTCCCACAAACTTCGATCGGAGAATAATTATAAACTTTTGATGAGACTGTTGTGCCATTAGGTGTTGTCACAGCTAACTCAACATCTAATTGTTGAGGTAATACGGTGATACCCTTAGAAAATTCTTCAGAAATAAAAGAGTGGGTGGATCCAGAATCAAATAAAACATTTTCTACTTTAGAGTGGATGGTAAGTGTACCTTTCACCACATCATTATCGTACTCCACATCGTTGATAGAAATTGCATGTGACTTTCCTTTGTCTTTAGCCTTAAGAGTTTGTTGACGTCGACCATCATCATCAACCCTTGGATTAGGGAATTTATTGGCATAATTCCCCATCTCCTTGCACTTGAAACATTGAAGTGTAGTAGGTTCATTCTGTGTATCCCTTACTTTGTTTGCATCATTAGACATCTTATTCCCATCATCGTGGCATTCAAATGCCCGATGACCTTCCTTTCCACATTTGAAACATTTACTTGTCCCTTTAAGACAACTCCCTCCATGTTTCCTTCCACACTTTGAGCATAAGGGAAAGCTCATCTTCTTTTCCGTGTGCTCTTTAGATTTTCCTTTGAATTCCATTTTCCTCTTCTTATCAAACCCATATGACTGATGGGATACTCCAATCTCCATTTCGACTTTGAGAGCACATCAAACGATTTCCTCGTAGCTATTGAATTCCCTTATGGCTAACGCCCTTTGAAGACTTGGTTTTAAGCCACTAAAGAATCGATCGATCTTACTCTCAGGTTGGATAATAATACCAGAAGCGTACCTTGCAAGTCTTGTAAAATTTGCTTCATAGGTACCAACAGATTCATCATCCTTTTGCTTCAGTTAAAGAAACTCTTTCTCCATCTTTGTTCGGAGAATACGAGGGAATTACTTATTGAAAAATAAGTTCTTGAACTCGTCCCATTCCATGGACTCAATTTCATCCCTTTGCCTCGTATTCTTAATAATATTCCACCATTGATCAGCATCTCCTTCCAAACGATACACTGCTAGGATGAATTTATCATGTTCAAAACATTGAAGAACTGAAAATATCTTTTCAGTAGTACTAATCCATTGTTCATCAACTAATGGATCAGTAGACCCACTGAAAGAAGGTGGATGCTGCCTCATGAAGGATTCAACAGAATGTTGCTCCTTCCTTTGCTCGTTTGGAAGTCCTGCATGATTCATAGCTTGAGAAAGTTGTGTGAGCATGGCTACAAGATTTTTCATTCCAACTCCCATAACGTTTGGTTGCTCAGGGGGACAATCATTGCATTTCCCGTCGCATTCCACATTAACACGGTTCCTTCGGGTTCTAGCCATTGACTAAAACCAAGAAGAATGGTGTGAGCAACACTAATTATAATAGGAAAACTACATAATCATGAATAAAATTTCACACTTAAGGTCTTATCCTAGGTTATTCATGGCCATTTCTAAAACACTAATATTGTGTTCTATGCTTAGACTTATCCTTAGGGTTCTTACTAAGGCTTTCACATCCTAGTTTCCAAAGGTTGACTATACCGTTCCTCTGATACCAACTATAACGACCCATGCTTTACATAAATTGTTAATACTTCAAAATTGAAGCAAACTTATTACAACAAATAACAAAACCATGAAAGGACCGTATAGGTATAGTGTCTTTAGAAATTGGGAAACATAAACAAATGGTTCATAAAGCATCTACTTTGCCTCCCATTTATTTCATCATATCTATAGTCCGTTTTGGCATATCTTACTTAATAACCTTCTTCCTGACCTGGGGAAAGAAAACATACAAAATGGTGAGCTCAAATGCTTAGTAAGGGTAAACAAAAGAAATATCAATCACATCATATACATAAGCACATAACTTTTGGAAATCTTAACCTGCAAAAGAGATCTTAATTTCATAACATGGGATAAATCATGGCAGTGAAATGTAATCACAATAATCATAACTTAAAACATGAAACTTTGTGGCGTACACACATAATCATAGAAAATCATTTCTTGTTAGTCAAGACTCGTTTCCAAGACTATCTTAGTGGACAAAGTCCCTTTCTGAACCGATTCACCCTCGTTTCAGTCCTGTTTCACTGAACCGGTATAACCTACCGTTCCAGCCATGTCTATCTCATGAGATATAAAATCTTTACCCAATGCATTGGAGGGAGATATAGGTCCCACCCATCTCATAATGATACCATTATTATGTGTGCCACAAAATCATAAATCATACATCATTACATAACCCATGTAATAAAAATGGGAATCTTAAACATCGTGACATCATAAAACAATTAATATAAGATAAAGGAATTCATAAAAATATTTCCATCACAACATAATCAAATCCATGTAATAATAGGGATAGAAACATAACCCTATATTGTCTTAGATGGAAAATAATTTTGATAAAACTCTTGAACTCCATTCTTGAGGAAAATATCCTTTCTACTTCAAAAACATTTATCCTTTCATAACATGCCATACAATTTTAAACAAAAAGAAGTTGATTAAAAATAAACTTGAAAACTTGTAAAAGAAGATTCTTGGAAATAATGTTTTAAAAATCCATTCATTCCGTATAATTTAAAAAAACATTCTTCGTACTTTTGTCGGAAAAGTCAAAAAAGTACCTCGTACGAAAAAACGGCAAAAGATTCCTTTCATATTCTTTACTAAAAACTTACTGAAGGGTAAAATTGGATTTAAACTATTGTAAGTGGATGGAAACAATATTACATATTGAGGGAACATGGATGTGGATGATAAAATACACCCTAGTAAATGCCAAAGTAAAAAAAATATCGGATAAAAATGAGATTGTGATATTTTCCCTTACCTTAGGTTCAACTTGCTTTGTAAGTGTCCGAACCTCCTCTTCTTTGAAGTGCTTCTTTGAGACCTTCTTTTAGGGCACTAAAATTGGTCTTTGAGGAAGACCAGAACCTCTAGGATGTCTTTAGGGAAGTGGAGAGGAGAAATTGGCAGGGGTTGGCCGAGCTTGAAGGCTCAATGTGGTGTGAGGAAGAGGGGGAGGAGGTGTCCTTTTATAAGGGAGGAGAGGGGAACCTTTGGAATAACTAAAACTATTATTTTATTATAAAGTCAAGTTCGGTTTTAAATAGCTCCAAATTGATATATTTCGAAGCTAATGTGGGGATGGGTCGAAATCCTCTCATCCAATAGGATTTAGACAAGTTTAGGTTCCTATTTTAACCTTATCATTTAGATTTAACATTAAGTTAAATAATTTTACTTTTACCGTGTCTTCTTGTGTTATTACACTATAAGGTTAATAAACTTACTATAAGAAGCCAAACGAACCCCAAATTGTTTATTATTAATATATATAACCTTATCTAAATCATTTGGACGAACCTTAGATTTTTAGGAATAAAATTACAATTACTAATATAATATTTGTTTTAAAAACTATTTTATGTCAATTTTGACACTATTTAGTAATTGATTTTTGTAAAAACCATAACAGAATGATAAGTTCAAAAAAAGTTAATTAAATCAATAATAACATGTCATATTAACCTAGAAAATTAGTGGGATTCATAAAAAGTCTCAAATTAAATTTATTTTGGTGTTTATAACATCAATTATGTCAATATTTCATTAATAAGATAATTACTGCATCATCATTGTGTCATAAATAAATTAATTTATTTAATGTTTAAAAATTACAAATAAAATACCATTATGTAGGAAATCTTTTTAGATTTCTAATGAATATTTATAGTCTAATTTATCTTATGTATAACCCCATATTAAAAATGTTTTAGTTATTAAACTTTGATTTTAACTATTTTAACTATTCATTAAATAAAATAATATTAAATGTCATAATCTAATCCAAGTGGACCTAAATGGTCATATTATATTCATAAGGTTGTTTTTGGTCGAATTATACTTATCAAATAGAATTATTACATGTGTTAGGGTAATAGTAATATCATATTCACCCTTAGTTACCCTATTTACTATTAATCGCAGTAAAAAAAAGTAAAAAGTTACTATTCACCAAAAAATTATTTTTATCTCATTGAACCACATTTTACTTACTGATATCAACCGTGTCTGTCGGATTTTCGAAATTCCATTCATAGAAGCGGTAAAATTAAGTTTTATGCAAAATTCAGTTTTTAACCTACCACTTAGTGGTTTCACTATTCATCAAAAATTGAAAGTTTTCAGAAAAATACCAAAATTTCACCCTAGGCTAATTTCGGTATTCCGAATCCAAAAATGAATTCCATTTTGAAAAATAAAATTTACAAAATTTCAAATAGTGGTTATTACTATTCATAACGGCTAGTTTTAATAATATTTTAATAGCATATCGTTGTTTAGTGAAACTCGGTATTGCGTACGACGCAAGCTATCGAGGAAGGTTGCGATTTCGTGTAAACCAAGCCAAGAAAGTTTTGTGTAGAAAAAGATTCCTTTGATGATTTATATAACATAAAAGTCTTGGGTGTTACATGAACTCCCTAAAATACTACCAAAGATGGACTTAGGGGATTGACTATTATATGTAGGGTTACACTTGGATTCCTTATGAAATTAAAAGGATGGAATCGAAAATAATTTCATCATATATTCCATGGGTGATACATTGGATCCCTTAGTGTACTACCAAGGATGGGCTCCAATGCATGTGACATTATAACACACCTAGAGTGATGCCAAGGTTACTGAGAAGTTTTCCATGGATGGTCCTGTACTGTGTTGGTTTATATTACACTTGTTGTGATACTTTAATTCCAACATAGGAATTCCATGATGGGATAAGTTTAAAAATTGAATAAATAATGAAATGGGTTATATGATGTGTATACCAAGACAAATAACAAGCTTGGAATTGGTCGTTTTTATACATTATGGATGGCCTGATTAAGAATCACTGATCATGTTATCATGGGGGAAACTAGGATTCATTAATAGTCTCTAAACATAATATTTAAATGAGAATGAATGGTTAAATTTGAGTTCTTATAAATGGCACAGACATGACTATTAAATTCGATACTTTCCTTTTAAATAAAATTGATTTAAAAAATTGGTTATATATGAGAACTTGGAATTTTTAGGATGTTTACTTTCAATACATCCTTGATTATTCTTCTATTTATTATACCTTGTTATATATATTCAATGACTGGATGGTACATACATTGGGTGGGTGCCTAATTGAATTTTTTCTCACACCCTGTTTGGGCTACATTTTGGGACTCAAACAGACTATATGATTACAGGTATATATATTTGGGCAATTACGCTTCTATAGGTTCTTAATTTTTTCTTAGGGACAAGGGACCATGGGGTGGGGATGAGGCTCAAGATGTTACTTGGATACTTTTATCAATTTTGTACCTTTATTACATGTATTTTATATATTCATTGTATTCCTATTTTAGTTGTTTTGTAGAGTCATATGACTTTTATTATCATCATTGTATATGATATTCCTTTTCATATTTTTTTATCTATTCCAAAAAAAAATTTATATTTGATTTACTACTTCCACTAGTTATCTTTTATTGATGTTACACTGCGTATAACTCTTGTAAGAGGGAATATTCTCCCCAAAGACACACTCTAGGTCATCTTTACTAGTTGGAAGTCTTCTTCATTTGGGGATATGTGCTTGAGGGCATGTGGAAAACTGGGATTGGGGAACTATTGAGTGGGATCCAGGTCTGGTACATTACACGCAATGCAAAATATTCACCCAATCCCCTACTACTCTCTCTCATAAAATATGATTTATCACATATTATATCATGTTTCTCAGACTAAGTGTTACTCACATAGAATTATTAGTCTTAGTTTATTTGTTTTATTAGCTTGATTGAAATTCATCTACTTAAGAGAATGGAAAACAATTGTCATAGTAATAGGATCATAAATTTATTCACATATGTTTTTATGACATGATGTTAAACTTCATTGATCAATCCAAACAAAAAACATTATACTATGAAAATAAAAAACATGGCCTTTTATTTATGTTAATCATGATACATTGGATTTTTCTTTGAGCATGAATTAAAACATCCTGAAACATAACTTTCACCTATGTGTTTTCTATCGGTTGAAGTCCACATTTTTATTATGTGACAATAATAATATGACCCATTTTTAATTTACCTTTATATGAGATTCAAATCTCTTTCATTAATAAAACTTGACTCAGGATACTCCTCTTGGTTACTATATCTTGTTATCCCATTTGGTGTAAGTCCCAAACATTGTAGTAATCCTTATTTAGTTACCAATAACCAGGGGGTGGATAACTATATCAAAGCACCCTATTTGTTCAAATCCCCAATATTTCTAATCTTAAATCCGTATCTTGTTTCCTATAGATTAGGTAGTATACATCCATAACTTTGATTCTACTACTGGATGTAAACCCCAACTAGAAACTTTTTAGTTACAAATGAACATGTTGAACTAGAAAGTGTCTCCTATAAATAAATCCCACTACAGTCATTTCTATGAAATATCCACCTAATAATTCACTCTGTATGAAATTAATTATTTTGAATAGTAAAAACTACATGACCTTAAAAGGAACCATGATGATTCTATTCACATGACATCAAAATATACGATGTGTCCAACTAAGAGGAACTAAAATAAATTTGTTCTAATTTTTTCATAGGGATACATAAGAAGTGTTATTTATGAGCATGATCCCAAAAAAAATACAAATTTCCATACTGGATTAAAAAAATTCAAGAATTTACTGATATGTAGATTTAAACCATAATTTAATCAACTAATAATGAAAATATAGAAACCCATTTAAGAATGAAACTGTATACTATGAATGGTGGTTTGGACCAAATTGATGACATAGGGGTAACCAGTATCATTCTATATTTTGGTAAGGATTCAAAAATATATATTAAATCAATAAGAGAGTCTTAGAGTGGGAAATAATTCCCCATAAAGGTTTTGATGAGCCCAAACTCCCATCCTCTTGATTAATATACATTCCATTTTATCACTGTTAAATATATAGTGGATGTATACCTTTATAAATAAATACATGACGAATAAAATTTACTAGGAGGGGAAATGAATTAGTGTTTATAATAGAATAAAATAATGAACCCACCTTCAATGATTTAACAATTAATGTGATTGATTGATCAATATCTTGTGATGTTTCGCTAATTGTTTTTCCTTTTTTGTATTTTTTATCCTTGGGAAGTTACAAAAATCCATTCAATATCACTTAAATCCTAAGAAATGAAATTATTATACCATATAGTAGATAATATTTGACATTCTAGCTAGACACATATCATGACCATGATGCAGTTCATGGAATAACCACCCAATAAGGTTGTTTCAATTACCTAAAAACACCATTTCTAGGTGAAAAATAAATTAATCCAAAATAATTCTATGAATGGAACCATCTTAAATATACAGGAAATGAGAAATATCTTCTAGGAAATTATGAATGTTAGTATTTCCACACTACTACATGATGTGGATAGGTAGATGATGCATGTTACCACCTACAATCACTTCAAGAGCCTTTCCACATAGAACAACAAAACTTGTATTATTTATCTTACAGTGGAATAGGAGGATTTCCATCATGTATGGGAAACCACATATGATATTCCCAAGAGGATTAATATTCAATTTTGTAATCATCACCAATATATAATGAAAATTATGTGACATATTATTGAAGGAACAATCATTATCCCTCTCATTTAGACCATATAATCCAAAAGGAGCGACTATTGGGGTAGGAAACCACAAAAACCGAGATAAGACTTGTATCTATATTATTTAAAACATCCATGAGACCCATTGAGATATTATAATAGTGGTATTAGTCCAATTTATTGGGGTAGGAAAGCACAAAACCCTGGATAATTCCTCTATCCATATCATTATACACTTCCCTTGACCACATATGGTGAATCATGCCCTTTATAATGATACCAAATAGTATGAAAACTAAATATTCATTTTCTATGTTATATTGATGGATTATTATTAGTGTGTTTTTTGTTAAATATATTATACTTATATTACAACTGAAACAGTGAGAAAATATCACTTATTATTCATTTATGAATTATATATTAGTATTTCACCTATTGATTTTTCAGGAAAATCACATACACTAGTTCCAAAAGTGTTTTTTCTCTATAGAGAAATAGTATAGTGATGGTGAATCCTACATCCTCTTTCATTCCCTTATTCTTTTTCTTCTTCACTATGCATACATTTTTTCACGTTTATTCATTTTCTTCTCTAACACAAATTAACGTACTTTCATATTCCTATGTGAACTGGATTTGAAAACACTCATCTTCTTCCATGTTTTCTTATTTAATTTTTTTTATTTCACATATTTTTCTTCTTCAATGCACATAGATAGGACACGGTCTATTTTTCTACTTGACTCACAAGAGTATGTAGTAATTTTTAGATTCAGTTCTTCTATCCTATTGTTTAATCATTATTTCACAATAATGGTTTATTATATACCCCTCTCACTCTAAAAATTAAATTTATGTTTGAAAATTATTGTGTCAATAATAATTTTATTTGAATTTAAATAAATATATACTTATTACATAAATTATCTTAATATTTTCTCATAATTCTGGAACTAATATATTTCATTTAATTTCAATAAATCATGGAATTAAACATTATAGAAATATGACCATTTAATTTATAGATATTATTCTATAGTATTATCACATTAGTTTCCTTTTAATTTCATAATGACACAACATTTAAAACTACTATCATATTTCAATTTACTACCTCTATGATAATCAACAACCATATTATTTAAACTCCACAAAACCATCTTCTAAAAATAACTCTTCATATGCATGAGTTCATGCATATTTCATTTTTAAATGCTCCTAACACTAATAAATAATGACACCATAAAATATTCTTTATATTCCATATTGTATGTAGTAGTTTGATTCATGAAAAAGACAAGGCATACATATATTCTATGTTTAAATAATAGTATAACACTATAATATTTAACATAATCATTCATATGATTAAATGAATCATACAGTGTCTTAGTGAAACATATGATACCTCATATAAGTCATATGCATATGATGTGTAAATTCTATCAAAATGTGTTATAAAAAATATCAAAAATGATTAATATGTTTTTTATAAAGAAGCACCCGGTTCCAAGGTTGACTCTTATACATCATTTAAATAACCCTTGAACACTTCACCTTTAGTTCCAAATGAATTATAGGTAATTATCCTTATGTTCTAAAGATTCATCATTCATTTCATACTTTATATTTATACATAACTAATTAATTTTCTTTTAGTATTATGAATTATGGCATGAAATTCAAATATTTTTCTGAATGATTATCTCCACTCTCTTTATTCTCATTTTAAAATGATATTTTAATTCATGAAAAACTCCATATGACAACCATAAACTCCTATGAATAGAATAACATTGACATTATTTTCTAACTCTAATAGAGAAAATCATCATGGGGACTAATGTTGTGGTTTGTAAAAAATCATGTGAAGTAGAGGATGAAGGTGAATGAGGTAGTATAACATAAAATCACACCGATTCTTAATTATAGAACAATAGTGTGTATTTCATGATCACATATCAATATATCATTTACAAGTTCCACTATTTTATTTGTCATAATGCTTCTTTGACACACTAATCAAATTCTTTAGTGACCAAACCACACTGCAAGTAAATCTTGTCAACTCACAAAATATATATTCTCTCTTAAGGCATGTTTATAACCATGTTGGCCTTACTACATGTTTTCCTCATTTATAAACATCATTATTGGTAGGTTTTATCTTATGGATTGGCTTCATGGGTAATGTTGGATTAAGGTCTAGAAATATTTTTTCTTTTAAATAATTCATGAATCTAGTTATAATGACTCATACATAGATTAAATGACTTTTCCAAATTATCAAATCCCAAGAACTAAAATATTAATCACTACAGATCACACCATTTTAAAATAATCCATGTTTGAGGATTCTAGGAAATATATGTTCTCATCCTATGATCCATAATCAAATGACTCGACCATAGCCTTCCTAACACCACATTCCTTTTTTATATCCAAAAACACAACGAGAAATTCCCATATAAAAACTTTTATTCCCCAATATTATTACATATGGATGTAAATTTACTTATTATTTAATATTCCATTACAAATATTCATTTTCCCCAATATATACTCCATGTAAATTAAATCTCGGAATTTCCTGAAACACTAAAAAACATTTATATTATGTGGATAAATATATAAAAATATAATGGTAATATCTTACATTGTTACGTAAGAAATGAAAATAAAATCCTCATACCAACTTTAATTCAATTTATACATTCATTTTTTGTTAAATATAATGAGACACCCTTTTTGGAAACTTTTATTCTAAAAAAGAATGGGTTCTTTAACCTACATCACATATTTTCTTCATAAACATATTGACAATGAGAATATTGTAACATCAAGATCATTTACACTAAATACATCCTAAAAATAAATTGGGAATAACATGTTGAATAGTTTTTCATATGGTCATTGAAAAAATACACAACACAAATAACATTTTACCTAGAATCTCAATACTATTTTCTATGTGGTTATTGTAATATCCAAAACTGTTAATGATAATAAAAACTCTATTTAAAAATAATTTATGATTATTTTTATGTGGAAATGTGATTTTTGCATTTAAAATAACATAATATATGATTTAATATCTTTATTCAAGGGTAAATTCCCAGTCATCACCTTGGAATATTGTATGGAATATTTTCAGAGTTTTTCACTAATTTATCATGAGATTCTAAAGCCCATAGAGCCTCAATTTTGGTATAATAAAAATACAAAATATATATTGAGAGTGATATGAAATATTAAAAAAACAAAGAAATATATCTAAAATGATGTATCATGAGAGAAATATGAGACCATAATTAGGTCAGGGATTTTGGATTTACCTTTAGCGTGAAATAATATTTACATGTGTCAGGTGTTTGGTAAAATCACATGCGACGTTAATTTATGTAACAATTTTATTATAAGTTCTTTAAAAAATTACATATCTCCTAAATAGTGTATCATATTAGAAAATTTATACCACAAATAGTTCTGGGATGTATACTTTACCCTAGGCGTGATATAACTATTGTGTGCATCAAAAATTTGGTGGAATCACATGTAAGGGTATGTTATTAATTTTTAATAATAATAATAATATTATATAATTATATAATACATTTTATTCACCTTCTCTATTGAGAAAAATAATCATTGTTACAAGCCTATGATCCCAAACGCTTTAAATATGTCATTTTTTGACCAATTAAAAATTAATTATAACCTAAATATGTAAAATTAATTACTCTAGTTTTATATTCAATTGAAAAAATGGAATAAATGGGTTTTCATAAATTAATAATAAAGTCAAAGGGTTTTGTGTTTTTAAATACTAGTTCTTCTTTGTTGGTTTTTTTATCAAGTAAGAGTGACTGTGTTATTCCCTATCACGTGTTGGGTTAAGCAATCTCGATCGATCTAGGAAATTTCCATATCACAGTGTGACATCTGTTCATTCTTTTTTGTGCACAATTTCTATGATCATTTTTTAGGATTTTTTATATTATCTATTTCTTAATTATTTTATATTTTATGCTCTCAAAAATTGTGTAAGAATAAAAATGATTTAATGAAATAATTAAACCTAAATTACCTAGGATAATTTTTAAAATTATCAAAGGTAACATGTGTGAATAAACAAGGGATAAATTATTTAATTTCCATATGATATTTTTGTGAAATAATGTTATTGAAAAACCTGAATTATTATAGGGCCATCACATTGAATCATCATTGGATAATATATTGAAATTTATAGGTTATAATTATACTTAATTATCAAAGGATTATTCAAGGATTATTATCAAAATATAATAAATAGGTAATAAATTAAAAATTAGAAAATATAATTATAAAAGGTTAATTTATGATAAATTATCATCATTTAATTATAAAAAGATAATTCATGAGAAATTATAAAAATATAACTATAAAAGGATCAATTATGAAAAAATTTCAATATATACATCAAAAAGGATAATTTATGAGAAAATATCAAATGATAATTATATCAATTATCCAAGGATAATTATATCAATTATCCAAGGATAATTATATCAATTATCCAAGGATAATTATAATGGAATTACTATGTGTCAATGATAACATATTATAATAGAATAAATATGAAAATATTTAATGTTAATTATATAGTTTTACCTAGAATAATTATAATGAAACCCCTATATGATCTTAGCATAATCTATAAAGATATTTATATTATCTTGAGTGGTTTTGAACTTATTTTTGTGGAAAAATTTATAACTGTTGCATCAACCAAAAATGATAATTTCATAACTATCCCTGAGAGATAAAATATCGTTGCATGTGATATTTTATTGATAAATTGAAAATTATCTTGGTGAAAGAAAACAACATCACATGTAATATTTTAATGATAATTTGAAAATTGTCTAGAAGAGGTAATGTATCATAACTTTTTATGTTTTATTTATTTATGAAATGTAATTTCTGGTTGTTGTTATAGGAGACTTTGACAAAACTTGGGTGATAACGTATCAACAACTTCGATAATAAGTCTTGTGGGGAGGTGTTCTTAATATTTGAAATTTCCACTCTATAATTTGAACTACACATTGGGGGTTTATCCTTAACAATAACATCAATAAACTTGAGTTAGGAAGTTTGTTACCTTTTTGGGATCATGTTTACACTTGGTTCAACAATAAATGATGTTTTTAGCATTTTTATGACCATTCATGGTTATGATCGTATGCGAGTGTGTGTTTATAGACTATGAGACCTGTTATTTATTTTATATTTAAATGAGGGATACTATTGTATATTATTTCATGGTTTTTTTGATGAAATTATGATATGTATTATAATCTTTACTCATAATGATATTTTTTGTTTTCTTGTCTTCTCCCTTTGTATATGTGATACTATTTCCTTGGAGGCTGTTATTAGATCTAGAGATAGGTGGAACATCGTGATAGATTATCCCTTAATGGATGAGTTTGATTGATTACAATGATGGTGATGAGGTACCTGAGAATATGGTGGATGTACGAGGTATCTATGGTGTTGTGTATAGGGTGCTCTTTAGGTAGTATTGATTTTATAACTGTAATTTATCATGTGATCTCTAAATCGATGTGATTACAACATATTATCATCTAGAGGACCCTAGTGACATGGTCCTCTTGAGGGATATGTGATGGAAGGTATCATCTCCATGACATCTTCAGGATTCTATATGTGGGATGGTTTTTTTTATTTTTACTCATTCCATTATCTTCAATCATGGAACTGAATCAGGTATGGTCAAGGTTTTTTGGTGGCTTTATATGCACACTACCACATGGTTTTTAATTGCATGTTTATGCCTTTTCACATTTATTATTAATATGTAATTAACTTTTATACATGAGTAAACTAGCTTAACTATGTATTTTTTCTTGTCTTACTATGTCTTGTACTTCCATCCTACTCATTCATTTTAGTGATCATATAGATTTCAGGCTGGATCATGAGAAGGGGAAGATCCAAAGGGAATATGGTTGAGTTGTGGTGTAAGGATCTTGTGGAATATTGTGTTGGACACAAGTTTACCCACAATTCATTTATTTTTTTATGTTACATCAATAATCCGAACAATATTTACGCATTGGGGGCTCTTATTTACATGAAATTGTTTCATTAGATTCCATATGTTTACTATGATTTTTTATTTCTATAATTATCAACCCTATGACATTATAATAAGAAATAGTCTTCCCATTGATGGGCTTAAAACCTTACTGCTAGTCGATAACCACCTACAAATGTGGAGAACTACATGAGGTCATATGAGCATCAAATTCGAATTAGTGGTTCGGTTCAGTATGTTAGTGTCATAATTAAAACACCTGCATGTGGTAAAAAATAATTTTTTTCTTCCATATAATGGATTGATGAATTCAAAATTTTAACTTCTATTTTCATGTAATTTATGCAGACATGGATAACTCTATAATGGACATTTTAATTGGTAGAACGATAATATTAGTAGTGTTGGCAGAAAAAAAAATTCATTCACAACACTTTATCAGAGAACCCAAGATGTCATCCTCAATCAGAAAATAAATTTTGAGTTTGAGTAAAAAATAATATCCTTTATCATAAAGGAATATAATGGTTTCTCAATTTGTTACATGATTTCTCACAAACTGAGTGAAAATGTTTCCATAAAAACGTTCTAAGTCTGGTTATGTGGACATGAGAACCTCCCTCAAGTTGTAGGCCATAGATTTTAATCATTCCCCATTAAAATGTTTTCAACAGTGTAAAAATAATAATTGATAATATTATAAGAACTTTTATCCATAGAAAATACGAAAATCAATGTTACTCTAAAACAATGGGGATAATTCATTTTATTGGAGATACACTCATCGTATCGTGAAATTTTTTAATAATATTTTACTTGTTTTTGATGTTTCCTAATAAATATTATAATTTTATTATTTTAATAATAGGAATTTTAATTTTAAAGATTAATATAGATTCAAATAAAAAAACTGTTCTATTATAAAAATTTGAAATTATACTATTCTATAGGATTTTCTATGTGTTTGAATATTTTATAGGTAAAAAAATATTTCCCGAACAATGTAGACCACAACCCATATCCTTCAAAGCCACTAGCCTACCCAAGGGGATGGAAGAATAAGAAATACTATAGGAATGGACATATCATGTGTCCATAAGAGAGTGAGGGGCCATGCACCAAAATACATGAATAGTTTTTGTGAAGGCCTTCATAGTCCATGTGTGTCTCTATGGACCATTTTGTGTTTGAATATGTATGAGGGAGACCATCCCCAAATTAGTGAATCCAAGCCAATGATGTCATATATTTTTTTATATGAGAATTCAAGTGTTCTAAATTTTGATGTGGTACATGCTTCATGCATCACAATTCACTATTTAATCGAAAGGCTGTCGTTCTTCTTCAGACACATATCTCTCCACTAAGACACTCACATCCCCCATTCTCAAACACACCCTAACTTCCTACTCAACCACTTGATACCACTATACTACCCTATACATCTCTAGAAAACACCATTTCCACCACTTTATAAAGTGAAACTCAAGTGAAATTCCATTGAGAAAACTTGGGTTCACTGTAGATCATCTCAGTTACCTTAGGGAATCTACCTCAAATGTTTTTTGAAGATAAAGAAAACCTGTATGATATCAAGTAATACCATCTAACCACTATGAAGGATATATTGAATGAGGTGGTAACACATGCCATTTCAATCTCTACTACACCATGATCTCACCATCCAAGGATCTTGTACATCACATGCATTACACTAGTTGTTTTAAATACCCACATGGAGACGGATAAATCGACACATCACATATGGACCTCATAGAATCAGGTATGTTGTAATAGAAATTTAAACACGAGCATGTGGGAGAATATGATTATATAGGGATAACTAGATGCAAGATCCTGGGGATACATAATCGACTATGTTATCCCATGACAGGATCAAATATGTGGATAAAATCAGTATTGAGTACATGAAATTTAATTAAAATGGGAATTAAATAGAATATAAACATGGAAAATAAATGGATATGGATTTTATTTTAAATGTATCAAATGAAAATGTAAAATATGAAGCATTGATATAAGAATGCAGGGAAGATAATACCCTATTTTTCTTTAAAAACAAGTAGATATGAAAAAAAAATAATGAATAGGAGAATTCATCGAAGAAATATATTCCCATTCTATAATGAATCCATGAAAATTAATTTGAAACATGATATCTATGGATTACTTTGAGATACCCCCTAAGTCTTAAGGAAAAAATAAGGGAACACTTAAAGAGGGTCTCATTTTTATTTTATTAGAAAAAAACTCATAACATGTAGGATCAATAATAAAAATAGATATTAATGGAAGAGATAGAGATATATCCTTGATTGGTAATTAAAATTGATATAGGAGATACTATAGAATATCAAGGGTTTTATTTTCTTATTAATTAAATGGTAATGCTAATATTTAGAGAGAGTCAAAAGTTATAAACAACTAGAGTGAAGGATATGAGGACAGACATGCTGCAACTCTGGAACTTTTTGCTACATTTTTCTTTATCTGGTTTTATTCCAAAATTATTTCTACCCATAAAACATACATTACTTATTCCTTTATATAAGGGTATTATACTTAATGATTACTTGAAGGTAATGTGACCTAATTTTAATTATTGAGTCTAAGAACATTAATTTAATTTAATGAATACTTTTATATAGTAATTGATTTTCAAAATTTATTTGTAGAAAATTTATTTTAATGTGAATGTGTTTATGATAAATTCTGAATTTTCAATATTTAAATGCTTCCAAAATAATTTATCTCTATATTTTAAAAATCAGTTCAATTTATTGATTAAACATAATGGAAAGGGTTTATAGTGATTAATAAGCATGAGGAAGACAATGTGGTCTAATTTGGATCATGGAAATTTCAAATTTTGATAGGGTATTTACAAGGTAGTTTATAGACAGATCATTGCATATTTCACACATTAGAAGGAGGATAATAAAAAATAAGGAAATTTTGAGGATGACCCATATCATCATCAAACTTGAACTAGGGTTAAAATGGGGATGTGATTGTGGAACCATTCATTTAATCAATTATCAATGATAAGAAATTTATTTTGATAAGACCATGATAGTATTGCAAAAGGGAAGTTAAAACTATACCCCTATCACTAATCTCTCATATTAATTCTTTTACTTCATCCTTGGACTTTCTATGATATTCCAATAAATATAGTTCTACTCAATACTTTTTCATTGTGACAACTATATTACGGAATTTCTCCATGGAGATGATTTTTGTTACTACCACTACACCTCTTGGGAAAACTAAATAGCTTTATCTACACCCCATGATAGGGTTTTTTTTTCAAATATTAGTTCTTATTTTTGAGACTGAGTGCTAATATTAACCTAAATTGAATGACTATGTAACTTCCAAAAATGTTTTGAAATTATGTTTTCAAACTATTTTTATCTTTTTGATATTTTTCATTTCACACAACATATAAAATTGTTTATATTAAGGATCTATGTCTATCTTGAATTATGAACAACACCATGTTATCATATGCTTCACAAATTATTATTTTTAACATTCTCTACACAGAACACCACGGTTACCATACATTACATGAAATATTGACTTTCCTCAATTGCTTGCATAACAATAAATACTGAGTTTTACCAAACAATAATATATTATTAAAATGATATCATTTAATATAATAATATATAAACAAGATATTAAATTAGAAATTATGAGTTTTAGTAACTAATATATGAAAATTTATGGTTTACAAAAATATAAGATGAATTTAAAGGTTACCAATTAATTTTAAATGGATATTAAATTTGATTGAATATAAAAGAAAGTATTTTTTATTATTATAAGTTATTTTACCCTAGAAAATTAAATTAATTATAATTAGTGAGTGCTATTAATTTAATATATATATTTTATATTCAATAAAAAATTTTATATTCATCCAATAGATTTGATAGATTTAAAATAAGAAAAACCCCAATTTTATGCTTAAAACCTATATTTTTTATAAAGGTATTTTTACCCACTTTTAATGGAGAACCCATTTTAAATAATTTCTTTGAAATTTTATAAATATAATGTGTAAAAATAAACTTCCTAATTTAAGGAGAAACATAAAAATTTGTCTAAGGTTTGTTTTTGGCATTTTTTGTGATGTTTAATTTTTAAAATGAATAGTGAAAAATAATGAATTTTAGTTCAAAACAGAATTTTCATCTAATTTATTTATATGGTTAAATTAAATTTTAATTTTTTTTAAAATTTAATTAGATCAAATTATTATCAATAAAATGAATTTAGGCCATTGGAATGAATTTCAATTTGAAATTGAATATAAAACATAGCAAACTTTTGAACGTGTTTACTTTAAAAACATGCATTATCAACCCGACTCTGAAAAAAAATTAATTTAACAACTACAAATTATGTGACTAAAAATTGGAAATATTGATTACATGTTTGGAATCAGAATAATTTATAATTTTTTATAAGGTCAAATTTGTAGCACCCCTAGGTTGAGGTATATGGCCTTTGTTTATGCATTTTTATGTGTTTAAAGTGCATGGGATGAGTTGGGAAGAGTTTGGGAGAGTTTGGAGTGGTTTTGGATGTTTTTGGAGGCTTTTAAATGGGTGCACGGTTTGAGCACGGTTAGTGGAAACTGTGTGGATTCCCCAGGAAACTGTGCAAGGGAGACAGTAGGCTTCGCATAGTCTACACAAGGTTTTTCAAACCATGCGAGGAAACCATGCAGACCCTTGCTCTCGAGGCATTATCATGCACATGGTTAGTGCACGGTTTTCCAAACCGTGCAGGCTAACCGTGCAGCCACTTAAAAATAGGGTTATAAATTCCAGGCTCCCTCGAGGTTAACCTAAAACACACCAATCTTCCTTCCACTCGAGCCTCACTTGGGATTTTGTATTCTCAGGGGTTAAGGGTGCTCTTCCACTCGATTTGGAAGTGTTTCAAAGGGGTTTCAAGGCATTATGAAGGTGGTTTATCCTAGGTAAGTCTCTCCTCTTTTTTCTCTTGTGTTTTCCTCTAGATCCCCATCCCTCTATTTAATGGTTTTCTAGATCTACACTTGTTGTGTGTAGATCTAGGGTTTTGGTTGCCTTGGATGTTAATATTAAGGCTTGTGGATGTTAGATAAACGGGATATAGAGAGGTTTCAGTGGTACATTCGCCAGATTTGAGGTGCGGTGGCTTGTGGGTCGATTTCTAGGGAACCCTAAAGGTAGGTGGCTTCTCTCTCGACTCCACTTGGTTAGAGTTAATAGTTTTGGTTAAAATTAATTTATTGTGCTTGAAATTAATTGTTTTTTGATGTTCAAAAATGGTTGGAAATCCCTTGGGTGATGTTTTGGGGATTTTTGGGAAAAAGAGGGTTTTTGGTGAAATGCTATTCTTGTGGATTTTAAAATGGAGATTTTAAAATCGGATGCTATGGTTGATTGTGAAAATGATTGATGGAAATGGTTTTCAATAATAGGGTTGTTTTATTTAAATATTTTTTGGCATGGAAAATGGTTTTTAATAAATGGGTGATTTATTTAAGTGGATTGATATACAATGGAATTGGTTGATTGCATGTGGTTGTGATCTTGGTGGATTATATTCTTGAAATTGGCTTGTTTGGTGAATATTGTGTGGAAGTGGAGAGAAGTACCACTATAAAAAGGGGATGGATAGTGGACAGAAGGGCCACCATCAATGGTAAGTGGTTGGGAAGTGCCACTAAAGTGTGAATGGGTTGGATGGAAGCTCCACCGTTTGGTTGTTTGGTTGTATGGTTGTTTTTTTGTGCATTGCTTTACAAGATGGAATTGTTGGACTAATGTGTACATGTTGGAATGGTTGTGTCTTGTTTGGTTGGCTTTCCTATGGTTTCTTGGGTTGGGTGTGATGTCTTTGTAAGAGCATGGTTGGCTTATAGAAATGGTTTCACTTGTGATTATTTTATATAAATTGTTTTATATAAATGTACTAACAGTTTTATCTTAGTGGAGTGTGTAGGGAGGTCATTTGGGTAAATCCTACTAAGTGTTAGTATTCACCCCCTACTTTGGCACTGTGGTGTCTTTGGAGATTTCGTGTACTATGACGTGGGCAAAGGTAAGGCATCACCCTCTTTTAGTGGAGCATTGTGATCCCTTGGTGTATCATGGAGCTTGGATCTTGGCGTGGAGCTGTGGTGGCGTCATGGATTGTGGTGTTTGGTTATTTAGTTTTCATAGTTTACTCTGATGTTGTGTGGACATGTCTAGTTGTATTGGTTTTGAGTTGTGTTTGGGAATAACTTGGTTGTCTTTTGGGAATGCATGGTTGGGTAATTGAATTGACATGCATCATATAGTGGCTATTAGTGGATGGTTTGGTTGGTTTTGTCTTAAGGAAAAATCATTCCCCAACTTGTACTTGAAGCCATCGGCATTTATTGCCATCCTTTGGCACCTTGGGAATGTCGCTTAAGGCCAAGTAACCCTCACCACCTCCTTAAGCCAATGAGGTAGGGGTGGGGTGTTACAAGTGGTATCAGTTTGTTCGGTCCTTTGGAGTTGATTCTCGGATTTGGTGTTGAAATTCATTCTATTACATTCCTTGGGTCGGGATGGTTGCAAAGCGTATAATTGTCGGAACATGGAATGTATAGCATAAAAGGACGTAGCTAACCCTTTTATGCTGAAATTAAAGTTACTGGGGAGTAGGGTACATAAGTTTTTTGGAGACACTTATAGGCATTGGATATCTCATTTTCGTTGGTGTAGCCAATGAGATGAGCATGGCATGCATGGTATAAATGACTTCCCACTAGGATGCATATTTCATTGGGGTATAATGATCTATGGGATGAACTGAGAAATGGGTTTTGTGTGAAATTGTAATGTGAATAAATTTGATATTTTGAAATTGGTATGATTTTCAAAATGGTGAAACATGGGAAATGTGAACTTCTAGAAAGCCTAGTTGTGAAAGTGTTGTGTAATGTGATTTGAAATGGGATTTTTTGATGTCTACGGAAGTGAGAGTCATGGTTGTTTGTTTTCTGTTTATAGAAATGGCACTGGGTAGGCGTCATAGATACCAACCAGAGGAGGATGCTGAGAATGTGGTAGCACCTAAGCCTCAGCTGAACCAGCAGCTAGTGCAAAGCATAGTGCAAGCTTTCCAAGCTGTGGAACATGGAAATAAAGTGGATGAACCAAGTCATGGGGATCATGTCGTTCAGTTTCAAAAGCAGAATCCACCCATCTTCAGGGGAGATTCAGAGCCGGAGAGGGCAGAAGCATGGTTGAATAGAATGAAAACGATCTTAGAGTTCTTGGGAACGCCAGTAGAGCTGAAAGTGATTTTGGACACATATATGTTGGAGGATATTTCCCTTCAGTGGTGGGAGTTGGTTGTCCAAGTGGGGATGGACCAAGGTATGATGCGGGAAGGCTTTGAGGAATTTCTTAACAAATAATTCTACCCACATATGTTTAGAATTCAACATACTACTTATTTCTTCAGTTTGAAGCAAGAGCTTATGTCTGTGACAAAGTATGCAACTAAGTTTATGAACTTAGTGTGGTTTGCACCCAAGGTGGCTGGTAGCATGTCGTTTAAGGAAAAGATCTTTAAAGTGGGGTTAAGGCAAGAAATCCATTCAAAGATATCGGTTTTGTGTATTGATGATTACACAGAGATGGTGAACAGAGACTCAGTGGCTGAGTGGGATCTGTTGGGAGCTCCCGGTGGAGGAAGCATGGTGGTAACCATGGGGAATAGTGGGAACTTTAACGCTGGGTTCAAGTGAAGGAGGAACACTTATTACCAGGGCAAGAATATGGCATATAATCTTACGGCAGGATCGGTAAATCTCCCTCCAAATCCCTAGAGTAGGATGGGATGTTTTCAGTGTGGTTCTACAAGCCACATCAAGTGGGATTGAATGACACAACCTTGAGCATGTCATAATTGTAAGCAGATGGGGAATCTGCAGCGTTATTGTCAGAATGCTCAAAGTTCGGGTGCGCGTGACACTTCTCAGGGATTTCAGACGTCGTATGCTTTGACGGGATGGGGACAACATCATACCCCTCTTCTGCAGACTAAATTGGGTCATGGTGATTCTCGGAATACCATGACGCCTCAGCAAAGCAATAAAGTGAAGAGTGTAGCAAGAAAACATGTGTTTGGAGCTAAGCAGGATGTGGTGGATGATCAGTTGGGACCATCCACGGTGCGAGGTACTATTCTTTTAAATTATACCTTAATGAAAGTACTTTTTGATACGGGTCCTTCACACGCTTTTATTGTTGCACGTGTGGTTGATTTTCTAGGTTTAAGGGTTGAAATGATTCCCTCGGTTCTAAAACTTCAAACTCCGCTGGGTCGAAGAGAGTGTCGAGCCTTTTTGTGCAGAGAATGTTGTATCGTTGTGGGTGAGGTTGAGATAGTGTGGAATTTCTTAATGCTTGAGATGATGGGTATGATGTAATCCTGGGAATGGATTGGCTGGTGGCATTTAAGGCCCACATCTATTGTGATTCATGAACAGTGGATTTTACGACACACGATGGTGTTAGACATCTCTTTAGAGGATAGAAGCATGAAAGGCGGGGTGCAACAGTTTTGTTGGCACCGGTAGTGGGTATGTTATCGTATCAATTGGCGGTTTTGTTTTTGGAATCATTAGAGGGTGTTGAGCAGAGTGTTCCTTCGGCAGTGGTGGATCAGTTCATGGATGTTTTTCATGAATAATTCTCTAGGTTACCTCGTGTAATATAAGTAGAGTTTATGATTTATCTCCTTCCAGGAACCATTCAAATATCACTTCCATCTTATCAGATGGTACCAGCTGAATTGTGGGAATTGAAAATCCAGTTGGAAGAGTTAGTAAACAAAGGGTTTATCCGGCCTAGCACGTCTCCGTGGGCAGCGCCGGTGTTGTTTGTGAAAAAGGAGGATGGAAATTTGAGGCTATATGTTGATTATCGTAGACTTAACCAAGTTATAATAAAGAATAGATATACACTTCCACGAATTGGTTTTTTTTCGACCAGTTGAGGGGAGCCAGTGGTTCTCCAAGATCGACCTGAGGTCAGGATATCATCAATTGCAGGTGAGGAAGGATGATATTACTAAAACATCTTTCAGAAGTAGATATAGCCATTATGAATATGTGGTTATGCCCTTTAGTCTAACGAATGTGATAGCAGTGTTTATGGAATTGATGAATCAGATATTTCAGATATATCTGGATTCATTTGTGGTAGTGTTTGTAGACGATATTCTGGTGTATTCAAAGACAAGGTTGGAGCATGAGCAGCACTTGGCGACAGTGCTGGGAATCCTGAGGGATCATCGGTTGTATGCCAAATTGTCAAAGTGTGACTTTTGGATACATGAAGTTCGTTTTATTGGACATATGAATTCTGAAAGGGGTGTTTCAGTGGATTCGGAAAAGATAGAAGCTGTTATCTCATGGCAACCTCCAAAGAATGTGTTTTAGATATGGATTTTTCTTGGTCCAGTTGGGTATTATCGGTGTTTTGTTTTGTGATTTTTCACATTTCTCTTCACCGATGACAGCTTTGACAAGAAATAATGTTCTATTCCAGTGGGAGGAACAGTGTTAGAAGTGTTTTGAAGAGATAAAGGTTTGTCTGACATCAGCACCAATCTTGGTTTTTCCAGAATCAAGAAAAGGGTACGTCGTGTATTGCGATGCATCGAGATCAGGGTTAGGGTGCGTTCTCTTGCAAGAGAATCATGTGGTTTCATATGGCTCATGGTAGTTGAGAGTGCATGAGAACAACTACCCATCTCATGATTTGGAGTTGGTAGTAGTGGTCTATGTTTTGAAAGTGTTGCGTAATTATCTCTTTGGTGAGAAATTTACGGTATATAATGATCATAAGAGCTTGAAGCACCTTTTCCCACAAAGAGATTTGAACTTGAGGAAATGGAGATGGATGGAATCTCTCTAGATGTTTGATTTTGACTTAATGTACACACCGGATAATGGAAATTTGGTGGCAGATGCATTAAGTGTAGGAAACTATATGCTCAGGTGGTAAAACATGCATCAGACTAGTGGCAGTTGATGTTGGTTATAGCTGATATGCGGTTGTAATGTGAGGACCAGGGTGATAGAGCGGTCTTCTTTCCAGTTTTGATGATTCCTGACTTGGTTGGACTGGTGAGAATGGCACAGATATCCGATTCTGAGTGTGTGACCATGGGGTCGAGACTCAATGGTGGGGAGACCATTGAAGGTTGGAAATTGAATGGAGATTCATTTTTGTGTTTTCAGAATCGGATGGTTGTACCAGTTGTTTGTCAGGAGGGTCTTCTCAGGGCTTATCATCATTCCAAGTGGGATGTTCATCCTAGAAATCAGAAAATGTATAAAGCGTTGAAAGCGCAGTTCTGGTGGGCTGGTACGAAACGAAGTGTGGCTGAGTTTGTTTCGAGGTGCTTGACTTGTCAGCAGGTCAAGGCAGAGCATCATAGGCTAGCGGGAATGTTTCTGTGTTTACCATTCCCTGTTTAGAAGTGGGAGTAGATAATGATGGATTTTGACACAGGTCTCCCATGAACGGTCAGAAATCACGATGCCATTTGGGTGATAGTGGATCGGCTAATTAAGTTGGTCCATTTTATCCCAATTTGTGAATCTTATACGGTGGAGGATCTGTCCAAAATCTATATTCGGGAGGTGGTAAGGAGGCACGGTATTCCAGTTTTGATTGTATCAGACAGAGATCCAAGATTTAAATCTTGTTTTTGGAAATCCTTGTAGCAATCCCTGGGGACACGGTTGATGATGAGTACGACGTATCTCCCTTAGATGGATGGTCAATCTGAGAGGACGATACAAACTCAGGAGGATATGTTACGGGCGTGTGTCATGGATTTTGGTGGCTCGTGGGAGGAGTACTTATCTTTGGTTGATTTATCGTATAATAATAGATATCAGGCATCCATATAGATGGATCCGTTTGAATCATTGTATGGGCGGCCATGTCATTTTCCACTATGTTGGGTGGAAACGGGTGAGTCCTCGATGGTTGGACCGAGCCTAGTCCATGAGATGACGGAGAAGATCAAGTTGATCAAGAAGAGAATGGAGATGGCTCAGAGTCGTCATAAATCGTATGCGGATCATCGTTGATGACCGTTGTCGTTCGAGGTGAGTGATAATGTGTTATTAAGGAGCTCTCCTAGGTTGGGACATCATCAGTTTTGGAAGCAGGGAAAGTTATCTCCAAGGTATATTGGGCCATTTGAGATTCTTTAGCAGGTTAGTGAGGTGGCTTATCATGTGGATTTTCCACCTAGGTTTAGTGCAGTTTACAATGTTTTTCATGTGTCGCAGTTGAAAAAGTATCAGCCGCATCTTGACCATGTGATTCGATGGGATCATGTTGAGCTATATCAGATACTTCATTAGTGCACATGCTAGTGTGGGTTGTGGGTAGGAAAGATAAAGTCTTGCGTGGTAAAAGCATTGGTTTAGTTTGTGTTTTGTGGAAACATTATTAGATTCAAGAGGAGACTTGGGAGCGGGAGAAAGAAATGGTTGAGCAGTGGTCCAAGCTCTTTCAGCAAAGGGTGGGTTCACTAATTTCTAAGGACGGAAAGTCCGATGGTGGGAAGAATGTAGCACCCACGGTTTGAGTTATGTGGACTTTTTTTTTATTAATTTTTATGTGTTTAAAGTTCATGTGATGAGTTGGGAAGAGTTTGGGAGATTTTTGAATGGTTTTGGATGTTTATGGAGGCTTTTAAAGGGGTGTAAGGTTTGAGCAAGGTTAGTGGAAACCGTGTGGATTCTCCTAGAAACTGTACAAAGGAGACAGTAGGCTTCGCACGGCCTATGCATAGTTTGTCAAACTGTGTGAGGAAACCATGGAGACCCTTGCTCCCGAGGCAGTAGCGTGTGCATGGTTAGCGCACAGTTTTCCAAACCGTGCGGGCTAACCATGCGACCACTTAAAAATAGGGTTATAAGTTCCGGGAACCCTCGAGTTTAACCTAAAACACCCCAATCTTCCTCCCACTCAAGCCTCACTCGGGATTTTGGATTCTTAGGGGTTAAGAGTTCTCTCCCACTCGATTTGGAAGTGTTTCAAATGGGTTTCAACGGGGTTTGAAGGTGGTTTCTCCCTGGTAAGTATCTCCTCCTGTTTCTCTTGTGTTTTCCTCTAGATCTACATCCCTCTCTTTCATGGTTTTCTAGATCTACACTTTTTGGGTGTAGATATAGTGTTGTGGTTTCCTTGGATATTAATATTAAGGATTTTGGATGTTAGATAAAGGGGGTCTAGAGAGGTTTCGGTGGTGCGTTCGCCAGATTTGAGGTGCGGTGGCTTGTGGGTCGATTTATTGGGAACCCTAAAGGTATGTGGCTTCTCTCCCGACTCTACTTGGTTAGAGCTAATGGTTTTAGTTACAATTAATTTTTTGTGCTTGAAATTAATTGTGTTTTGATGTGCAAAAATGGTTGGAAATCCCTTGGGTGATGTTTTGGGGATTTTTGGGGAAAAGGGGGTTTTTGGTGAAATGCAATTCTTGTGGATTTTAAAATGGAGATTTTAAAATGGGATTCTATGGTTGATTGTGAAAATGATTGATGGAAATGGTTTTCAATAAAATGGTTGTTTTACTGAAATGTTGTTTGGCATTGAAAATGGATTTCAATAAATGGGTGATTTATTGAAGCGGATTTATATGAAATGGAATTGGTTGATTGCATGTGGTTGTGACCTTCGTGGGTTATATGATTGGCATTGGCTTGTTTGGTGAATGTTGTGTGAAATTGGCGAGAAGTACCACTATAAAAAGGGGATAGATAGTGGATGGAAGGTCCACCATCAATGGTAAGTGGATGGAAAGTGCCACTAAAGTGTGAATGGGTGAACGGGTTGGATGGAAGCTCCACCATTTGGTTGTTTGGTTGTATGGTTGTTTTTTTGTGCATTACTTTGCAAGATGGAATTGTTGTGCTAATGTGTACTTGTTGGAATGGTTCTGGCTTGTTTGGTTAACTTTCCCTTGGTTTCTTGGGTTGGGTGTGATGGTTTGGTAAGTGCATGGTTGGCTTATGGAAATGGTTGCACTTGTGATTATTTTATATAAACTATTTTATATAAATGTTCTAATGGTTTTATCCTAGTGGCATGTGTAGATAAGTAATTTGGGGAAATCCTACTGAGTGTTAGTACTCACCCTCTACTTTGGCACTATGATGTCATTACAGATGTCATGTACCATGATGTGGGAAATGGTAAGGCATCTCCCTTTTTTAGTGGAGCATTGTGATCCCTTGGTGGAGCTTGGATCTTTGAGTGGAGTTGTGGTAGTGCCATGGATTGGGGTGTTTGGTTTTTTAGTATTCACAGTGTAATCTGATGTTGTGTGGACATGTCTAGTTGTATTGGTTTTGAGTTTTTGTGTGGAACAAATTGGTTTTCTTTTAGGAATGCATGGGTAATTGAATTGACATGCATCATATAGTGGTTGTTAGTGGATGGTTTGGTTTGTTTTTTATTAAGGGAAAATCGTTCCACAACTTGTTCTTGAAGCCCTCGACATTTATTTCCAGCCTTTGGAACCTTGGGAACGTCACTTAAGGCCAAGTAACCCTCACCATATCCTCAATCCAATGAGTTAGGGGTGGGGTGTTACAAAATTAATTTCTGAAAAAAAATATTAGTGAAAGTAATTAAAATTAATTGCATCGATTAATGTAAAAGTAAGCTTATCTAAATATTAAACATTATACTTATTTTCTAAAATGACATAGAAACTTGTTCAAAATACAGTATATGACCATATTTTGACCATATAATAACATGTATTGACCAAGGACCATTATTGTATCCACTTTTCTTGGAAAAAACAGGGGTGGAATTCTCTTTCCAAAAATTTACAGGGGTTCCAGTCCTCCTCCATTATAAAACACCTCCTCTCCTAAAAATACCTCCCTAATCATATAATCCTCCCATTGAACATAAATAAATCCAAGGAGGGACTTTTTGTGAAAACCAAAAGGAGTTACCCAAATAAGAGGTATCATTCTTCCATAAGTTCTTTAATTTTATTTCTATTCTCCACCCCTCAACTCTTTTTATTTCATAATTTTATCAAAAAAACAGGTATCCTCATTATACTAGGAATTTTGTATGATTATTTTTAGACCAAAATTTGCACACACCTCCATCTAATGCGTAACAAACATATAGTTTATGTGTACAACAAATTATTGCCTCACAAAATGATGATTGTTCATTTTCTCATTACTGCATATCATGGTGGGAATTATGAATAAAACTATTTTTTAATATAATATATTTGATATTTATAATTTCTTTAATATTATGTAATTATTTTAAAAAACAAATCTTTATACTTTTCCATTTTCTGTTAATATGATAATTTTGTTTGAGGATGTGTGGACTACCTCCCCCTTAAAGCGATGTGATTCATTCACATACTACATGGAATGTATTAAATATTTTTTTAGTGAATATACAAGATAAATATAACTTGATATTTCTACTTTAATGAAATTTTATACATATATATACATATGTATATATTTCATTTTCTTTCTTTCTTTCAATACAATAATAAAAACGGAACCATCTTTCATGCGTACGTATGACTTACTATCACCTTGAACGGTGTATTCCATTTCAAACTTCTTTATTAAATATATTGTTATAATAAAAATATAATAAATATATATTTCATTTATATCATTTTTTATATTTTTTAAATAATTATATAACTATAATGGCTGAAGATATAACAAATTAAGATACATGCAAAGAACAAAGCGAATATTACCTGTAGTAAAACCTTAACATAAGATTGCCAAAAAGATGGTAATATAAGGTCATAATGAAACCATAAATGGTATTAGATATAATAATTTTATTCTTTAAAATATATATCTTACATTTTTTATATATTAAGCTTGTGTGAGTACGAAGAGAGTGAAGACACAAGGGAATTTCATCTCAGTTTTTATTTTCATGAGATACATGTTTTATTCGCTACCAATTCCTTTTGTGTGGTATGTATACTTCTCATGGATGTATTATATGATTATTATACATAAGTTTATCCATATTTAAATATAAATTTTATTATTATTTTTTTAATGGGGACAATGTTTAAACTGATACCAAATGAGTAAAATGAATTTGTCTCTATTTTCCTTCATTGAGACACAAGCCATGTTATGCACCTATATTTTACCATGAGTTGTATATATTGAAAGTGAAATGTTATATAAATAGTCCATTTATATTAATGAAATTTTAGGCTTCATGTAATTTCATTTTCATAAATGGGGAGTATGGTTCAAAGTTACCAAGTGATAAGATTTTATTGTAACAATGTCATCGTTTTTCAAGATTATATAGTATTATGCTTCCTTTGATGAAATATTGTGATCCATATCTCAATAAAATTCAAGAAATTTATTCTCCTATGATTATTCATGATATCTCAATATATTGGTTCCATTTTTTCCACTCTTTGGTATATAAGACTGTTAAGGAAGTGTTTTTAAGGAAGTTTGGATCTATCTCTCTTCGGTCAGAAATTTGTGCTCCTTCAAATCCAGGTATTCTAAAAAGGGGTTCCAAGAATATTATAATATCCTATAGTAATATTTTAATTAAAATTTTACCATTTTTTTATTTTATACATGTCATCAAAAGAATATTTTTTCACTTTCTGAACAATTAATTTTCCTTACCCTTTTACCATCCTAAAGGAATATTATGTTTACCTCATATGTCATGAATGGATTTACCCGCTAACATTTCTATGAATATTACTTTCCTTGTTTAAATGTCTAGTTTCTATGAAAATTTTTTCCATTTTAATTTTCCAGAATTATTTTGCAAATTGTTCTTAATTTTTCAAGTAAAAAGGTTTTTAAATCCTTTTCAAACTTTCTTTATAAGTTTTGAATTTTATTTTAGAAGAAATGTTTTTCAAAATTATTTTCTCCTTTCATTATAATATTTCTATGTTTTTTTCAAATAAATGGTTTTCAAAATGTTTTGAATCTTTATTTATATGTTTTCAAAGTATTTTCAATGAAATGAATTTCAAAACATTTTCAGTCTACCTATTAATGTTTTCAAAGAATTTTATTTAAATTATTTTGAATCTTATTCTATATGTTCTCAAGGAAAAATGTTTTTAAAATTATTTCAAGGATTATTTAACTTTTTTTAAGGTAATTTCTAATAAAATTATTTTCATATGGTTTTGTGCATTAAAAAAACTTTTTCAAAAAAGAAAGGATATTTTCTTCAAGAACCATTTTTTAAATTTATTTATAAATTAGTTTTCATATAAGATAAAAATTTTGATGTTACTTATGAATTTATATGGAATGATCTAAATGTTACATTTTTATTCTTCCAATGAATGTTTTATTCTTAATTTCATGGTCTTTATGAAACTCGCTTCTCTTTCATGAGTTATATGTTTTTGAAATATATTTCTCTTTCACGAGTTATATGTTTATGAATTACATTTCACTTTCACATGTTATATGTTTATGAAATATGTTTCTCTTTCATGGGTTATGATTTTAATGAAACGATTATGAACCATGTATATTTTACACAGGTTATGATATGATTACATTTTTATGATTCCCATTTCATTTCATGGGTTATGATATGATTGTTTATGATTTTAGGGCAGATTTTTATATTATTTCATTATGAGATGGGTAGGATATATATCACCCTCCAATGCATCAGGTTATAATAAATAGTATATGAGCTCAAAGGGTACATGGTTTGTAGCCCAATCCCAAAAACAAGAAGTTACATGAGTAGAATCCCAAGCCTAAAAATAATAATGTGCATGGGTAGTATCCCTTCTCTGAAATTAAGGGGTGTATGAGTAGTAGCCCAATTCAACAAATACGAGGGTATATGAGTTGTTAACCAAAGCCCGAAGTAGGTACATAGGTCATAGCCCAAGCCTAACATGATATGAAGTTCATGGTAGCTATCCTTGACATATAATTTTCTATTCTTATGTGTATGACACAATTACACTTAATACTCTTATGTTATGCTTTCATGGCCTATGATATTGATTCACTTATGATTCATGTACTATGAACTGTTGATATTTATGCAACAATTTATGTTCATGATCTTCGATATATGATTTATGATCTTCTAATTTTATGGTCATATTCTTATAACCTTATGCTCATTTTTATGCTTACATATCTCTCTTGTTTACCCATACTGAGAATATAAGATCACCCATTTTTATGTTTCCTTCCTAGGGTTATGATGATATATTTTATGTATAATATGTCTAAGGGTGGTTCTATTCTTCTAAAACCTAGTGGCAGATATTGTAGCACATCCATGTACTGGTGTTTATGTTTACATGTTTCCAAAGTAACTCCACTAATATAGTCTTTGGGAGTCTGTTTGTATAATGTTTTAAGTATTTTGCAAAAGGCTTGTAAAGTTAATATATAAAAAGTGAGGGTGTCAATATTTGGTGTGAGATAAAAATTTTAGTTAACCTTTTGAAACTATGATCAGAAAATAATAGTGATAACTCTAAGGAAATGTCTGAGGATAAGTCTAATGAAAACGAAAAGTATAATAAAATGCCCAAGAATTTTGGTAAAGTGTAGAGTGAGTGGTTTCCTATAAATACATCCCTTTATGGATACTATAAGTGGATGTGGCACTGGCACAAATGTACCTAGGGGTAAAAACTCTGACAAGATGTACCAAGCCATACTTAGGGTAATCTAGTACATGATAATAGGCCTTAATACACATCTGGTTTGAAAATCATATGGGATATTCATTGAGATTTAATAAACTCTTCATGAACCATCATGAATTATTCAAATAAGAGTTGGTTATAAATAACCTAGGATAAACCCGAGGAGACATAGTTTAAGAAATGTGTCATAATTTAGAAATCATATAAGTTTTTATCATGATAATGTGATTCCTCAATATGATAATAATTTCTTACTCAATTATTTCTAGTTTTAGTCAATGGTAGGAACTAGAATGAATCAGGTTAATGATGAATGTGATGAAAAATTTTCTGATGAGCTGTAAAATGGGATGACCATGGGATTGGAGGATGTTGTGACCAAGTCTAACTATTTTTTAAGGAATATAATTAACAACGTGTACCTTAACCTACTTTTAGTCTCACCAAGGAAGATAAAGAATGATTTCATTGACAGTTTAGTTAATGGATACCACATATGAAAGAATATTATATTTCTTTTCCATCATGAATGTGGAAAAAATCAAAAAAGTGAACATCTTAGAGAAATAAGAAAATTTTTTGACTGTGGAAAAGAAGGTCTGAAAGTATGTAAGCACAAATGGAAAATGAAAAGTTTATTTAGAACAGTGGATGGGAATGGTGGCCTCTCTATGGTATTATCAATTGATGACTACTTTAAATGTGTAAACTATGGTCATTATGAAGATTAATTTCCTTTATGGAAGGATAATAAATAGACTCATCAAGGTGGTATGAGTAATGGTGATGTTACAGATGATGTAGAGACCAAAAATAACATGTGAAAGGTATGTGATGTTCTTCCAGTATTTTTCACATTAAAAATAATAAGCATGATTATATTGAGGTTGAGAATCCTTAATACATGATTCATATTACTTATTCTAGGAAATATCTATTATGGAATAAGTTGATGAACCTTGATTAATTGTTTAAGAATAAATCTTGATGAATAATGTATTTATGTTTTAGTTTTTAAAGATTATGTTATATGAATCACGAAATATACAAGTAATTTCAGTATAAGTTTTCATTTGGGATTGAAAATGATTTTTGAATGGAGGTGAAAACATAGAAAATTAATTTCATAGATGGGTGATATTTTGATTAAGGGAATGTAACACTTAATTAAAGCCTGATGTTGAGATAATAATGATTGGATAATAATATTTTTACATGAATAAGTAAATTGGAAGGTACAGATTACCCTGTAACTGATCATTGACAAAGTTGTCTACATCATCAAAGATTGAGTTTACAACTTCTTGGATTTAAAAAATGAATCCCTTAATCATTGAAAAAAATGAAGCAGGAATGTTTTCCAAAAAGATTTATTTTAATTCAATTTATTTCTATGATCTAAGTGAATATACGATGAGGGTATTTACATGTTTCTAATGTGACAGCTATTTGAAAATTTATGATATAGGGGAGATTAAAGATAATATGATTCCGTGAAATTTTTTATAATGTTTTGGATTTTCATATTTCTTAAGAGTTATAAGGTTAACTATTTATGTTGTGATTATGTTAAAATTTGAGTTAAGTTTGTTAGATTAATGGATTATCTCACCACCTTAGGATTTATGAATATTTGATAACTTATTCTAACATCATTGTGTTAATGGTAACTAGTGACAAATGGGATGGAATATCATCGATCTCATGATCTCTTAGCACTTCAGGAATGATAAATTCTCCATTATTCTGGGAGAATGAGGTGAATTGGATGAATGAAAAAAGGATGAGGTTGTCCTGAAAGCATGCAAGTATATATTTTCATGAAAATTATTCAAATTTTTGAAAAAAGTGTCTTAAAACAAAAAAAATTTATCCCAATACCATTTTTATGGAACAGATGGTATTTTAGATCAACGTATATTTATAGCTTTGTGATTGTTAAATTTTTTATGGCCTTATTATTTATCAATCTCCATCATAATATTATGGCTAGATTTCTATTCCATGTCCATTTCTTCACTTTCCACCTATGATCTCCTACATGGAAACTCATCTATGTGTTAGTCTGGGTAACCATAATGGATTTAACATCCCTTTTTTAAATAAGTTCTAGTGTTCATTTTCGGATGGGGGTTTCTATTAAAGAAACATTAAGGTAGTAAACCTCTGATAAAGAAGATGAATTTATAGGGGGAAATTCATTTTATGGGGGTATAATTTAACAACCATATAATTTCTTAAATATATACTTTGAAACTAATTTAATCGTTTTTATATTTTACATTTCACACAACACTAAAAATAGTTTATATTAAGATAATATGTTTGGATTGTGTTATACGCAACACCAAGTTGTCATGAACTACACACAACATAATATTTACCATAGTCTACCCAGAACACTAATGTTATATTACATTACATGAAATACTGACTTTTCTTGATGGCTTCTGTAGCAAGAAATACTGAGTATTACGAAACAATAATATATTTTTAAAATGTATCATTTACTATAATAATATATAACATAACTATTAAATTAGTGGTTATGAATAGTATTATGTAATTTATGAAAATATATGGTTTAAAAAAATTATAATATGAATTCATAGGTTACCGATTAATTAGAAATGAATATGAGAATCAATTAAATATAAAAGAAAATATTATTATTATTTTATAAGATGTTTTTAGAAAATAAAATAAATTAAATATAATTAGTTATTGATATTAATTTAATATATATGTTATATATTAAAAAAATATTTTTGATCTTCATCTAATATATTTGACAGACATAAGAAAGAAAAAATCCAATTTTATGATTAAAACCCTCAATTTTTTATAAAGGTATTTTCACTACCTTTTAACGAATAACCCACTTTAAATAAATTTTTTTATATTTTATAGGTTTAATGTGTAAAACTAATCTTAAAATTTAAAATTGAAAACTAAATATTAGGTTAGTTTAAATTTTTTGGAATTTTTCCGTGAAGATTCTTTTTTTAATGAATATTGAAAATACAGAATTTTAGTTCAAAACTATTTTCCATATAATTAATTCATAAATTTAAATTAAATTTTAAATGTGTTTCAATGTTTAATTAGATAAAATTTATATAAATAAACCCAATTTAGTTCATAATAATTTATTTGACATTGAAATTTAATATAAAAACATGGAAAATATTTGAACGATTTTACTTTAAATACCTGCATTGTCAACCCGACTACAGGATTAAATTTAAATTAATTTATTATACTTATATGATTGTAATTTGTAAAAATAGATTCACTATTTATAATCATAGTAATATATAATGTATAATAATTTCAACTTATTTTTTTTACCATAAACAATAGTGAATGTAATTAAAATTAATTACATCGATTAAGATAAAATTAATCTTAACTAAAGAGTAACCATATAAATAAGGTCCTAAATGACCCAAAAACATGTCAAAAAACCATTTTATTGCCAAATTAAGACCCTATAATCACCTGGAACAACATTTGATCATTATTGGATCCACCTTCCATGGGAATAATGTGGGTGGAATTCTCATTCCCAAAAAATTACAAGAGTGCCACTCCTACTCCACTATAAAAAAGACATCCTCTCCTCCCACATCTTCACACATCTAATGCCACTTTGGATCATCCAAGATATACCCAATTATCTCTTGAAAATCTTTAAACATATCCTTGATTATTCCCCATGGTATGAAATAAATCCAAGGAGGCCCTTCGTTGTAAACCAAAAGGAGTTACCTGAATTAGTGCCAACATTCTCCCTCAAGTTCTATTATTTTATTTCAATTATCCACCCCCTAAACTCTACTTATTATTTGATTTAATAAAAAACAGTATCATAAATATAATATTATGTTTTTATTCTAAGGTTTTGACCTAAACTTGCATACACATTCATCTAATGGGAAATGATATTACTCATTATGTGTACGATGAACTACCACCTCACAAAATGATGATTGTTCGTTTTACCTTACCACATCTCATGGTGATACTTATTATGAAAAATATTTTTATGTATAATATATATGATATTTATAATGTATTTATACTTATTTAATTCTTTAAAAACACATATCTTTATACTTCCAAATTGTGTAAATGTGATAATTTTGTTTGTGGAAGTGTGGACTAACCCCCCCCCCCCCCCAAAGTGATGTGATTAATTTACACACTATATGGAATGTATGAATAATAAGTTTAGTGAGATTATATGATATATATAACATGATACTACTTCTATAATTATACTATATGCACATAAATATATTCATTTATTCCATTTTATTTCTTTCCCTCAATACGACAATAATATTGGAAAAACTGTTCATTGATATGTATGGCTTACCTGCTCTATAAAGGTTGTATTACATTTCATACTTCTAGATTATATAGTATTTTAAAACTATAATTAATATATGTAATATTTATATAATGGTTTACATTTTATATATCATGATATAATTATAAGGACCAAATATATAACAAATTAGGACGCATGTGAAGAACAAAGTGAATATTACCTGATGTGAAAACATAACATATGATTTTTAACAAGTGGTTAATATAAGGTCATAATAAAAAAAAATATGGAATTAGTTATAATAATATTCTTCTATAATGTATTTATAATAAAATTAAATTTATTATTATGGAATCTTGTATGAGTACGAAGAGATTCAAGACACAAGGTAAAGGAATTTTATCTCATGTTTTATTTCTGTGCAATACATGCTTCATTCACCGCCCATTTACTTTGGGAGGTGTGTATAAGGATCATGGATGTATTATATAATTCATATAATTAAATTTATTGGTATTTATATATCTATATTATTATATATATTTCATGGGGACTATGTTTCAAAAGTGTACAAATCGGTAAAATGATTTCATCTCAATTTTCCTTCGTTTTGACACATGAAATCTTATGCACCTACATTTTTTGAAGAGGTGCATATACTACCTTTAAAATTTTATATCATGAATATATTTATACTCATTATATTTTAGTCTTCATTTAACTAATTTTATTATATTTAGAGTTTTCTTCAATGTTACCAAGTAGTGAGAGTTTATTGAAACAATCTCATCGCTTTTAGAGATTTTTTATGATTATTATTCATTTGAGAAAATATTATGATACACCTCTCATGAAAAATAATTAAATTTCTGATCATATAGTTATTCAAGATATATTAATATATTTGAACCATTTTTCCATTATTTTCTACATAATATCATTAAGAAAGTGTTTCTAATAAAGTCTGAATTTACATGTCTCTCGGTAATAAATATGCATTCCTTCAAAACCATGTTTTCTAAAAAGATTTTCCAAGAATATTACACTAATATAGTAGAATATTTAAAGGAAAATTTTACCATTTTTTTCTTTTATTAATGTTTTCAAGGGACTCATCTTGATGCATTCTGAAAAACAAATTTTTATTACCTTTTTACCATGAAAAATAAATATTCTTTTTACCTCATATGACATGTACAGAAATACCCATAGTCATTTATGTGAAGCTTCCCATACATGTTTAAAAGGTTAATTTTTAATAAAATATTTATAAAATTAATTTTTAAATATTTTTTTTAAAAAAATTTCGATCTTCTTTCAAAATTTTTAAGGTAAAAAGTTTTTCAAAACATCTTCAAGATTTATTTATATGTTCCCAATGTATATTAAATGAAATGGTTTTAAAAAATCAAGATTTATAAATAAATTTTCAATTTTATTTCCAATGAAATGGTTTTAAAAATGTATAAAATATTTTGTTATATGTTTTAAAAATATTTTCAATTACATATTTTTTAAAATATTTTCAAGCTTTATTTTATGGTTTTCAAAGTTTTTTTAAAAAAAAATTCAAAATATTATGAAGATTGTTTTATAAGTTTTCAAGGAAAGGGGTTTTAAAATTTATTTAAAATATTATTTATATGTTTTGATGGTATTTTATAAGAAAATTATTTTCAAATGGTTTTATGCATTAAAATCCTTTTTCAAAGAAGAAAGGATATTTTCTTCCAGAAATGTTTTTGGAAGATATTTTAGAATCATTTTTCATATAAGATGACATATGTGGACATTACTCATGACATTATATTAAATGATCTAAAATTTATATTCATATTCTTACTCTGAATGGGTTACTCTAAATTTCATGGCCATTATGAAACCCATTTCTCTTTCACATGTCATATGTTTATGAAATTAGTTTCTCTTTCACTTGTTATATTTTTATTCAATGATTTTTTATTTCATGGGTTATATGTTTATGAAATATATTTCCCTTTCATAAGTAATTATTTTAATGAAATGATTACGAAACCTATTTATTTTTTCACAGGTTTTTATATGTATATATTTTTATGATACCCATTTCATTTCATGGGTTATGATAATTTTGATTTAGATTTTTTAAAACCTAAATATATGATATCATTATGAGATGGTGGGACCTATATATACCTCCAATGCACTGGGTAGTGATAAATGGTATATGAGATCCAAGGGTACACAGGTTTTATCCCAATATAAAATACAGGAAGGTACATGGGTTGAAGCCCAATTGTAAACATAAGAAAGTGCATGGGTTATATCCCAAGCCAAAAAGTTAGAGGCTACATGGGTTGTTTCTATATCCTGAAAATAAGTGGGTACACTGGTTGTTATATTTATCCCAAAAGAGGTACATGAGTCATACACCCAGCCTAACTTGTAATGAAGATCTTGGTTGGTATCCTTGACATAATATTTTCAATATTTATTTACTTTTCACAATTACATGGATTACTCATATGGTATTCTTTCATGGCCAATTATATTGATTCACTTATGATTCATATCTTATAAAATGTTGATATTTATACCAAAATTTATTTTTATGATCTTTGATATACAGGGTATGACTTTCTAATGTTATTATATCATTATTATAAACTTATTCACATATTTATTCTTACATATCTTCCTTGTTTAACCTATTAGATGCATCATCTAAAGAAGATTTGATTAAAAAATCACTGATGGAATATAGGAGCCTCATTGAAAATAAATAACATAATTCATAATAGTTCGTAATAAGAGGCACACGTATGGGAGGCATTCAAGTGGTAATAACTTATAAAACTTCACCATTACTTCAAACCAAACATTAAGAATTAACATTTTTAGTTAGTTAGATTGTAACACCCCATGATTTTTATGAGATTGATTTTTTATTTTTTTTATTTATTCATTTATCTTTTTTTAATTTTTATGACTTATGTTGTAGGGTACACCAAGATAATATTATTATACATGAAACACCGGCTTAGCTCATGGTTTACACAACACTATGCTTAGCTTGTATTACACAAAATTTTATTTTTTATTTATAAAATCTATTTCATTCATGACCAAGTTTATGAGAACAACTAAATATATTATGTTACAGTTAGTCCATGAATATTTTAAACTCATGAAATTTTTTTTCACAAAATAGTACTTTTCACCCATAAAACATAATCTCTTAACTTTAATAATGAAATAATAAGATTCCAGAAAAACATCTTAAAAATTATAAATCAAAAAAGGAAACATGGGGAATCCATATCAAAATTATATTGTAGTTTATATAACTACATTGGGAGTAACCTTCATGGTTACGTTTGGAATACCCATCACAGGATATTCTCTAAATCTCTTAGGAGAAACCCACTCATTTAACTCTGCCTCAATACCCAAAGAATTGGAGGGTTATCATGGGCTCAACCTCCCTTAGATTATCATGGAACCACCCATATACATAAAAAATTCCCAATAATCTTAAAATAATCATAACACATAAAGTAAGAATAAAGGAAAAATAATCTTTCCCCATTGCAATCGCGAGATATAATTTCAAGATATTGATATAATCAATCCATTCACAAAACCATTTTCAATAAAAAAATAATTGAAAAATGTAAAATGGTATTTATTTTTTTAAAAACATTACCATTTATAAAAGAAGCTAAATATAAAATAATGGTCTCAACGTCGAAATGTCATTGTCGTCGTATATGATAGAAAACATTCCTTTTTGCATTTTGTAAAAAACATCACATAAAAGGATTCAATTTAAAAACTATTTAATGAAATTAAAATTAAAAGGGGTTCATTATACACCGTATAAAATAAGGTGGTGTATATTATTAAAATATGCCTAAATGAAAAGTGATTGAGACGAAGTCCCTTTACCTTGAGTATGACATGTCTTGTACAAGATTTATATTCGAGAATAATAAACATAAGTTAATTTATAATTTATTTATAACCTTTTTAAAAGTTTATTATTCATTTTATATCATATATTATCATCTTATTAAAATTACATAATTATATAAGTTAATATCAGACGTTTTTTCTATATTCGATACTTGAGTCGAAAATGAACATGGTATGATATCAATAGTCCATGTGGTAAAAATTAAATCATATATACAATAATATTAATGAATGTCTTATAATTTTTATAAATAAATTATACTTTTAAATTAAACCATTATTTATTGTTATGAAAAATGATCAATGTTATAATCATGGAGATGGCATGCCATACATACACATGAGTAACGTTTCTATTTTTATTTGCCATTATAGAAATAAGGTTATTATTATTTTGACTATCCAAAATTACTATAATATTAATAACATTATCATAATTTTTTAAATATAATTATATATATATATTTATATATATCATAATAGTGGTATGGTTAATAAAAATTATTCACATCACTTCATTGAGGTGATAGTTCACACGTATGCACAAACGATGTTATCATTTTTATGTGCATGGAAAGTAGGAACATAATTGATATTTTATTCTATTATAATGTTAAATATGTTAAGAAAATAAAATAAAAATATTAATTCCATCTTTATAACTAGTCTTGATACATGGTAATGAAAAACAAACTATATGGGTTCGTGAGGCGATAATCCGCTATACACGCTAAAGAAATGTTCATTTCCCATTTGATGAAATTGGAGATGAATTTGGGATATTATATTTACATAAAAAATACTATTATATTTAGGACACTATAGTTATTAGTTTCTCATAGACATAAAGAAAGTTTAAAAAGATATAAAATAGAAATACTTACAGAAAATGATACATCTTCTTCGATTTATCACCTTTGAAGAACACATTAACACCTATAAGGAGGGTGTTATTCTAAATATAAGGAATCAAGAATTTGGAGATGGATTTAAGAAGGTTTTTTGGTAGATATCAGCCAAAACAATTGGTTTTTGAAGTGTGATTTATAGATAAGATTGGGTAACTTTTTATAGGGTAGGGGAGGGGCACCCTTGAAAACTCTTAAAATATTAAATTAAGAAAAATTAATTTTAAAAAACAATGAATCTAAATTGATTTATATCTAAGATAAGATATGTATGGTTAGAAATCCTCTCATAAAATATTTTTTATACTTGTATTTATTTTATTTTAAACCTTATCTTTTCGGTTTACCCTTAATTAATCTTCTTTAATTTTAATTATGGTAACAATAATTTAAATATTAATGGGCTATAAATTGTACTTATATGGTGTCAATTTCCCCTAAATGGAAACTTATTAAAATTTTAGACCTTATTATAGTCACTTTTTAATTTTAAATGATTTTATGACTTTTAAATAATTTAATAAAATATTATTTTTATAAATTATCAATATTGTTTATTTTAACACTATTAATTTCAGTGAATTAAATTACAATCCATACAGAGAGTTAATTTTTGTAAAAAACCATTAATTATATTTATAAATTTTCATAGTCAACTATAAAATACATAGAGTACCCTAGTAAATTATAATTATATTTAGATTAATAATTTTCATATCATTTAGTTGATATTTATATTAATAAAATAATTATTGTATCACTATTTTGTGAGAATTCATAGTGATTATTTGATATCTCAAATTTTTAAATAAATTCCCATATTGTAGATAATTTAAGTATCCTTCTAGATACTATTTATTATCTATGTTATATTATATTTATCACCATATTAAAATTATTATACTTACAGTAAATAAAATGATGGCATGTTGTCACTTTCTTAAGTTTTAATAATATATATATCACATTCACTGAACAAAGTCTATAAAAATGAGTAAATTTATATCCTTAGGTGTTAAGGTTCAACTTATATTTATCCAATATGATTTTGGTAGGTTTTAGGGTAATTTTATTATCCTTATAATATTATTTATTACCCTAATTTACCTGATTAACCACTAACCATGGAATATAAAAATTACAAATGTTATTATTCATAAAATCTAAAAAAATAAAAGGAAACAATTTACATAATTTTGTCCCACTGATTCCAAATATTGAATCACTTTTTAAAAATTAAAAAAAATAATTTTTAGTAATTAATTTATAATTAATCTCTATTTTAGAAAATGAGAAAACAATTTTATTTAAAGTAAAAAACATCAAAATACTGACATGCGTTAATATTTAATTTCATTGTGAAATTACAACCATTGGAAAAAAATTTATTAAATGATAAAATATTAATCTAATAATTCTTAAGAACTATTTAAAAATATAATCTATCAATATAAATAAATTATACCAAAAAGAAGTTTTGAATTAAAATGCAGAATTATTCACTATTCATTACACTATGAACTTTACTAGAAAAATACCAAATTTTCAAAACAAAATGTAAATTTTTTTGTCCCACATCCAAATAATATGTTAATTTCTTCATATATAATATATAAAAGTGTTAAAATTTGATTTATAATGGGTTCACTATCAAAAGGTAGCAATACTGCATTTTTTTAAAATACTTCTTTAATCCTAAAAAATAAATTTGTTCTTATATAATATCTATAAATAATATAATATGAATTTTAAAAATTAAATTGAATATATAACATATATATTTTATTAATATAATCTTATAATAGTGATTTTTTTATTTTATAAACTCACTTTTTATCATTTAAATAGTTTGTTTAGAAAAAAACATCATTTATATTCAATTGGGATTTATTTAATTTTTTAATTAATTTGGTAACCAACGAATCATTATATAAAATTGTGTAAACAATGATTTAATAATTATAGTAATCCTTTTCACTCCCAAAATTCTAATGGATATGTGATAACTATGATATTAAATAATAATATTAAGTTTTTTAATTTAGCTAATTGTAAAGTATCATGTATTCTATCGAACATATTGTTTCCTTTTAGAAACTAGTGATGTTAAATTCTTACCCCTTTAAAAAATTTGTCCTCCCAATTTTAATTTGGGGTCAGTAACTAAGGTAAAAAATTTAAAAATACCATTATTTCAATCCGACATAGGAAAAAGGATTAACAAAACATGCACTATAAAAGTAGAAAAGGGAAGTACTAAGGCCACCTGAGATAACACATACTAGGGTTTCATGTACGAAATATAATGGATAATTATAGAAAAAATTGTTAGGAGAATTTTAAAAATCAAATAACCATATATTTTTTATGATAGTGTTTGATTTTGTAGTGGGAAAAGTAAATGGAAAACATTTTTGTTTTACGATCATTTTTTTGAGTTGAGGAATTATATTACTACCTAGACTAAGATCAAAAATAATTAAAATTAATTGGAAATTTGAGTTTTATAATTTTGTAAATTTCCACCTTAAGATCATATTTTTTTTACAAACAATGAGTATTTAAGATGAATCATCTTCTTGTAGAATCACATAATCTACAAAAGATTAACTATCCATTTCTCTTGACTTGTGACATTATCAAAAACGAATATTGTGAGGATAAGATAAAAAAATTCCTGTAAAATAATAAACCATTTAATTATGAAAAACTAAATTTAATCTCAAAAATTCAAATATAATACCAAAAGTCCAACATAGATCATTCAACAAAAATTCTATCCTCAAAAAACCTCAAAAAATATTATAACTAAGATTAAATCCCAAAAATAAGAATAATTTAATCTAATAATCTTCCAAGATAAGTTATAAAATTTAATTCCAAGTATCACCAACCAATATTAATATATCATAATAAAAAATATTTAGTCTAACCACATATATTCAAAAATGGGTTAATCATGTCCATAAATAACCAAATTCCCCATAAGTCCACAAATAAAATCATAGATTACTCCAAAATATAATTCAAACATTACTCCATAAATAAATTCACATATTATTCAATTTTTTTAATCATATAAAGTTCACAAAATAGTGAACATCTTCCAAAATAACATTTATCACATAATCCCCAAATTGTTTTCCATTAATAAGGATATCCATTTGATAAAATATAAGTTCAAAAAATGAACTTATTCTTATTCCATAAAATCATTTGACATAGAAAATAATGTCATACTACCTAGGGACTTCACGTAGGCCAGTGGTAGGTGATGAATCCTTGTCTCCCTTCAGTTTTAGGTTTGATTTCCACAACCTTATCTGAGGTGATGGGTTATCACCCATCCTGTGGGTTGTTCTTTCTTCTAAAAAAATATAATTTTATAAAATTATCAAAATGAGATAAAATCCTCAAAAATATACATAACATATTTTATCCTCATAGATTATATCATGCCTTTCATTTTGCATCCCCAAAATTAATTACCCATAATTACCTCAAAAACAAATATCTCAAAAATACCAATAATCAAAATAAAATTTTGTAACATTAATCCTCAAAAGGGATTTATAAGACATTAATCTTATAATAACCCTTAAAATTATAAAATCATGTGGATAACCCTAACTCTTTAGAAATAATCCTTATCTCCAATGTTTTCTAATCCTTCGGCTAAGAGAAACTGCAAGTACCCAGCCTTAAACATTACATAATCTTAAGTTAGTTCAAGAAATCACATAGATGATATTTACATGATTATATTTTTAGAGAATTAAGACATATCTATTACATAATAACAAAAATATTACAAGGTAGACACGTCTACTCACTATCCATTTTTCACAAAATAAAAGTCATTAATTTAAAAAATGATTTCATTTTTTCATGAAAATATTCATGACTTCTTATTTTCACTTACCCATCCTTATACCCTATGTAAAAATTTCCAAAACTTAATATGGGAACAAACAAATATCAATAAGTTATATAAAATAAGTAATAAAACCGTTAGTCCATGAATATTATAAACTCATGAAAACAATTTCACAAAATAATTCTTTTTCACCCATAAAAAATAAGATCTTAACATACCTCATTAAATCATAGGATTTATGAAAGACCAATTACCAATTATAAATCATAATGTTAAATTATGGAATCCATATCGAACATACATAGTAGCTTTTACATTCACATAGGTAGAAACCATTATGGTTACATTCAAAATACCCATCACAGTATATTACCTAAATTCCGTAGAAGAAACACAATTATTTAACTCCTTATCATTACCCAATGCATTCTAGAGGTATCACAAGATCACCTTACTATTATTTATCAAGAAAACACCCGTATAGATAAACAATTCCCAAAAACCATGACATAATAATATCACATAAAACAAACATAAAAGAAAATTAATATTTCCACATTATAATCACTAGATATCATTTAAGAAACTGATATAATCAAACCATTATCAAAACCATTTTCAATACCAAAATACTGAAAAAAGGGGATATGGTATTTATTTTTCTTTTAAAAAATTTAATACTTGAAAAGGAATCCAAATACCAAATAATGTTTATACCGTCAGAAATGTCGTTGTCACCATATACGTTAAGGAAAACCTTAATTTTTTCATTTAGTAAAACGAATCATATAAAAAGATTTATTTTGAAAATAGTTGAATGAAATTATAATTCAAGGGGGTTTATTATACACTATATAAAATAAGGTGGTGTATATTATCAGAATATTCCTCAATGAAATGAGATTGAGACGAAGTCCCTTTACCTTGGGTCCAACTTGTCAACTATAATATTTATATTCATAAATAACGAAAATATACTAATTTATTCTTTATTTATAACCTTTTAAGGTTTATTATTCCTTTTATATCACTTATTATCATGTAATAATATTATATAATTATTTAAGTTCATATCAATCGTTTTTTCGATATTTGGTACTTGATTTGAAAATGAATAAGGTATGATATCAATAGTCCATGTGGTCATAAGTACATTATATCTAGAATAATATTCATGAAATTATTATCATTTTATACATAAATTGTAATTTAAAATAAAACCATTTTATATTATTATGAAAAATGAACAAACCTATAATCATGGAGGCGGTAAGCCAAATGTACGCATGAGTAACATTTCCATTTTTCATTGATCATTATGGAAATATGGTAATTATTATTTTTTCTTTCTAGAATGATCATAATATTATTAAAATTATAATAATCATTTAAATATACTTATATATATATATATATCATAAAATCGATGAAGTGGATAAAAATAATTCACATCGCTTCATGGAGGGGACAATTCACATATACGCACGAACGGTGTTATCATTTTTATGTGCATGGAAATTATGAAAATAATTTATATATTGTTTTTTTATTTTGATAAATATGCCATTAAAATCATATAAAAATATTAAATCCATCATTATGACCAGTTTTGAAAGAAGTAAATGAAAAATGAACTATATCGGTTTACGAGGCGTTAGTCCGTCGTACACACGAATAAATTGTTCATTTCCCATTTAAAGAAATTTGAGATTGATTTGGGTGATGATATTAACATAATAACATGTCATTATATTGATGATAATTTATCTATTAATTTCTCATGGATGAAGGATATTTAATGGATGTGGAATAAGAAATAAAATAGAAATACTTAAGGAAAACAATACATATCATTCGTTTGACAACCTTTGAAGAACACCTAAACACCTCCTAGGGGGATTTTTTGCATAAAATAAGGCCTCAAGAATTTTGGGATAGATTTTAGAATTGGGTTGCGGAAGATCTTGTCTAAACAAAATTGTTCTTGTACTATGATTAATAGATAAGATTTAATACCTTTTTATAGGAGAGGGGATAGGCACCCTTAGAAACTCTAATAATATAAAATTAAGATAAATTAATTTTTAAATCCAAATGACCCCACCATGAGATATTCCAAATATAATATATAGAATTTTCTAAATACTTTCATTTAATAATTATTATACATGTATTGATTTTATTTTAAACATTATCTTTTTGTTTAACCCTTAATTAATCTATTTTAATTTTAATTGTGGTAACAACATTTTCAATATTAAGAGTCTATAAATTTTAATTATATAGGTCCAATTTCAAATAAATAGTCAACTTTTAAAAATTTAACTATTTAATAATCAATTTTTTAATTTTAAAATATTTTATTGATTTTTAAATAATTTAATAAAATATTATTTATATAAAATAACTATAGTGTCACTTCGGAAAATTTTCATTTCATTGAATTTTATTTAAATCCAAAAAGAGATGTAACATATAAAAAACGATTGAATATACTTATAATATGTCATATACACCTATAAAATTCATGCAGTAACATAATTAATTAAGATTATATTTATTTTAATAATTTTCATATCAATTATTTGATATTTCTATTAAAAAGAAATATTGTATCACTTTTGTGTTTGTATTTATGGTAATTATTTGATCTATAAATATAATAAAAAAATTACCACAATGTATAAAGTTTCATTATATTTCTGGATACTATTTATTATCTATGTTGAATAATATTTATCACTATATGAAAATTATTATACTTATAAGAAAAAAAAAGGTGACATGTCATCACTTTCCTTTGTTTCAATAATATTTATATCACTTTTATGAAAAAAGTTCTATTAAATGATTAAATTACGATCCCTAGGTATTAAGGTTCCACTTTGATTCATCCAATATGATTTTTGTTGTTGTAAGTGTAATTTTATTTCCTAATCATGTTATTTATCACCCTAATTTACATGATTTACCTTTAATCGTGGTAAATAAAAATTACCAGTGTTACTATTCATAAAACTCATAAAATAAAAGGAAACTATTTTTATAATTTGGACCCATTGATTCCAAATATGAAATATATTTTTAAATTTTTAAAACACAAAATTTGCAGTAATTATTTTAAAATTATTCTCTATTGTCAAAACGAGAAAAAATGTTTTTAAAATTAAAAACCATCAAAAGATTCACATGCGTTTATATCTAATTTCAATGTAGAATTACTTACACTGAAAAAAAGTTATTAAATTATAAAAAATTAATATAATAGTACTTTAAAACCATTTAAAAATATAATATAACAATATAAATAAATTTTGTGAAAAAGTAGTTTTGAATTAAAATGCAGTAGTTTTCACAATTCATTAATTTAAGAAATTTATCAGAAAAATAGAAAAAAGATCAACCAAAGTAAATTTTTATGTCTCACTTACAAATGAAAATTTTATTTTTTTTCAAATAGAACAAATAAGAGTGTCAAAAAAATAGATATAAAATAGGTTCTCCATCAAAAAGAGGCAAAACAGCATTTTTTTGAAAAACAGTTATTTTATCTGGAAATATGCATTTTTTCATATATCATGTTTAGAAATTATATAATATGAATTTTAAACATTAAATTGATTATATATTATATATTTTTTAATAAAATCCATAATATTATGTTCTTTATTTGAGCTAAATGTGGCGTATCATGTATGCTATCAAACATAGTGTTTCATTTTAAAAACACAGGATGATTCAATAATGGCATATATTAATAGTATTAACATAATTATGAAAATATTATTTACACATGTATATATAATTAATTATTTGTTTAGAAAATAGTAATAAATGAAAATAATACACTTTTTAAATAAAAGGAAATGTTTTTCTGAAATACTAATTAAATGATAATAAGTGATTTCATAAAATAATAAAATCACACTTTATGGATTTTATTAATGAAATATATATTTAATATATTCAATATAATGTTTAAAATTCATCTAATATGTTTTCATTTAATTGTATAAGAACAAATTCAATTTTTTTATGAAAGAAATATTTTTCAAAAAAAATGTAGTTTTACCGCCTTTTGATGGCACACCCATTTAAAATATAGCTTCTAACACCATTTTATATTCTATTTGAAAAAAAAATAATTCTCATTTTAAATTGGGATATAAAAATTTACTTTGGATGAATTTTTTAAAAAAATCTAATAAGTTTCATGTTTTGATTAATAGTAAAAATATACTGAATTTTAATAAAAAATAACTTTTTTCATAGAAATAATGTATAAGGATATGTTATGTTATTTAATGGTTTTAAAATATAAATATATTATATTTTTATCATTTAATATAATTTAGGTCAATGTCTTTAATTTTACACTAATTTATTATGTAAAAACAATTCAATATTTTGTAATGTTTTGAATTTTAAAACTCGTTTTCTCATTCAAACAATGAGATTAATTTTGAATTAATTTCTAAAAAATAATAATTTTGAATTTTGAAAAATTGATTCTATATTTTTAATTATTAGTTCAAAATAATTTAAATATATTTATTTTATTTTTTGGAATTATTAATAGTAACTTTAGTAATTTTTCAGTAATACTATAAAAGGTTAAATAAGGTAATTGAGGGTAAATTTAGTATAAAAATTACCCAAGCCCTTTACTAATATAATTGGAATATTTTTTTCGACATAAATAATACTTGGGCTTAAATGGTATCATTTGGAAGATATTTGGTAGAGATTAAGACATTCAATATATATTATATTTTAAGAAATGTTAAATATTCATTACTCAAATTTTAATAACAAAATCATTTTTAATATAAGTTTTTTCAGAAGAATATTTAGACTATAAAAACTCATTTTAAAGGTAAAATGTTTTTATTTATCATTGTAATTTATTTTTAATTTATAAGAAATAAATAATGACCTTAAATTCTTATAGATTGATGACGTAGAAATTATTTAATTGATGAAAAATCAATAAAATAAGTTTTATTAAAATTATAATATACATTAAAATACACAAAAATATGAAAAAAATATTATTGGTGAAATATATCATGACCATAATAATCCAAGGTTCATGTTATTGAACTTTTTGATCTATGGGGAAAAGATTACCACACTTATAATATTTTAATAAAAGTGATGTTAACGTTGTCAAATTAATGTTTTAATACACATAACATTTTTAATAAAACATTTTACTTAAGGTATATTTGACAATAAGTATTATTATGAAATATAGAGAATTTATATTCTTCATAGTATTTTATTTTTAAATTTTATTCTAATAATAACTATATTAAATAATTACACAAAACTGATGTAGTAATTATTTTATTAATGTAAATATCATATTGATGTTATTAAAAATATTAAAATAAATAAAATTTTGGATGATTAACATATTAAATGAATTTTATAGACTAAATTATCCCCTAATATATAAAATAAGATATTTTTTTCAAGTATAACATATTATATTTATATTTTTAAAAAACAAAAAAATTGAATATTGTCAAAATTTACACAATTGATTGTTTAACTAAATGATGTGTTATTAAATTATTTAAAAATCATAAACATATTTAAAAACACATAATAACTATGATATGGTGGAATTTATTCAATATTATTCTTTTATGGTCTAATTTACATCAAATAAGTAAATATTCCACCTTTTTAATATTGAAATATTGTTTACCTTAGTCAAAAATTAAATATAATGACTATGTACTAATTAAAATGATAAGGTTGAAATTGACATAACAACTTGTATAAAATTTATTGGTTAATAATATTATAACCATATATCATATAATTTTCAAAACTAGTATATTTTTTAGGTTTTTGGATGGGTTTAGATTTTTTTATAAATTAATATATTTAGAGGTTCCAAAAGTTCACCTCACTTGAATTATAAAAGGGAACATCCTCCCTCACATATTAACTTAACTTTTACCCTTAAATCATGGAAATACCAATACCATTTACCTCTTAAACTTCTTTAGTAACATTCTAGATTTTTTTTATTCTAAAAATACCAAATCTATCACCTTTAAGAGGAGATCTAGAGGGAGATCGTCGAAGAAGAGGTAATCTCCTCTACAAATTCATTCAAACGTATTTCTTATTCTACTTACTATTTATGAGTAGGATCCATTTTAAATTAATAACTCCACTATAAAATATATATTTAGAATTTATTATGATTATGTAATAACAATATTCCACCTCATATCCATCCTATGAAAAATGAAATCATCACACGTGCGTACATACGACTTACTATCTCCATGTCGTGGTGTAATCTTTTTTTCCCCACAGGCTTACATGGATGGGTAAAATGATGGAAATAATAAATATATGTGATTATTATAATAATATGTTGATTTTGGAACAATATATATACTATAAACTTACAAACCATTCCACAATTAAGGGAATGATATTATCGCTCGTGTGTATGTACAACCTACCATCATCACAATGTGATGTGCTTCATTCTACATGATCATCATTAAAAAATGATTATATAAATGTATAGAATAAATAAATATTACAAATATTATATTAATATATTTCTGGAAATGATATAACTATAACCTAAGAATAATAACATTAACTTATCCGAAAATACATGGAAAAGAAAATAAAGTAGTTAAAACCCAAATGACAAGTTATAATGTTATTTAAAAACATGTACTAATAAGATCACTTATTATATCCTAAAATTTAATATGATTTTGGAATATATTAATTACATTATTTAAACCCTTATACAGGATGATTGGACACATAAGCCGGAACCCATACCTAAGGTAAGTGATAATTATGCAACCTCGTTATTATATAATATTGTTTATAAATTTGTATTTTTTGGGGTACATTTATAATCTATATACACATTTACTATATATTTATTCCAAATATATTAACTGTATTATTCTATAATTTTTTAAAGTAAATTTTACCAATTGGGGAATTTTTATTAAATGGCTTTGAAAGAATATTTTACCATTTTCGATGCGAGGTACTTTTTGACTTATTCGAAAAACATTACAAGAATAATGTTTTCTTTTAACCTATACGACATGAAAGGATTTTTTATACTTTTATAATTCCTTATTTACCTTAAGAATCATTTAAAATAATTCAAGGTTGTTTTAAAATAAAATATTTTCTTATAAAATCACATGTAATTTTGCGAAAATAAAATTTTTGTGAAGAAGAAGGGATATTTTCATCAAGAATTAATTCCTAGCATTCTATTTAAATAATGTTCCATTTGAGATTGAATTATTGAATATGGTTATGTTTCAATTATAATATCCCTGTTATTAGTATGGATTTATTGTATTTATGATGGAATTTTATTTATGAAATAAATTTTTTACTTGGATTATGTTATGATTGAAGGATGTTTATAAAAACAATTTATTCCTTGGGTTATACTGTGATGAATGATTTATGATTTTGTGGAACATGTAAGAATAATTTCATTATGAGATGGTTGGGACCTATATCTCCCACAAATTTATTAGGTAAAGATTTATATCTAATGAAATAGACATGAATGAATGGGATATGATCTCAGTTCTTTAATACATGGCAGGAATGATATGTATTCCAAGTTTAGTAATACAGGGATGAAACAAGAAATAATATCAGTTTAATAATACAAGGATGGATTGGTATGTAAAACCGGTTTAGTAATATAGGGTAGGATTTAGGAGTTAACTCAGTTCATTAAAGCACTTTGTCCACTAGGGTGGTATTAGCAATGAGCCTTGACTACTATGGAGATGAATTTCTATTGTTATGTGAATGCCACAATTCAATGTTTTATGCCCATGATATTTTCTCATGGATCATGTTACTTTATAATTCATTCCTTATAAACTATGAGGATTTATTTCTTAACTAAAAATTCTAATATTTGTTATATGTGGTATGATTTTCAAAAGTTTTGATCATTTTTTTATATTTGTATGTTCATGTTCTATTTGATATTTTTCTTTTTACCTTTCCTGAGCATTGGACATCACCCATTTCATATGTTCTCTTTTTCCCAAAATATAAATAAAGGTTTTAGGTAGGATAACTAAAGGTAAATATATTTATGGGTGATTTTTATGATCTTTCACCAAATTATAAGAATGTGTTCCATGTTTCCAAAGGTACTAAACTAACATGGTGTTTGTGAAACTATTTGAGTAATGTATTATGTATTCCAAAAAAGAAATTTAATGTCCATGTAATTCAAGATTCGGTTGTTATATTTATATCAGAGAGAAGTTTTAGTAAACCTTTGGAAACTAGGATTCGAAAACATCAAGGAGATTCCTAGAGATATATCTACTGATATTTCTAGGTATGTCTCTAAGGATAAATCTAAGTATAGGTTACAAAAATAGAATTTATCTAACAATAGTGAATAACATATGATTAAAACTAAGATATCATAGATTGAAATATTATAAGTAATTTCCCTTAATTATGTGTTTTTAAACTATGATAAGTATTTGTCACACTTTTCTTTTTGGTCATAGTCAATAGCCATAACTAGATAGAACATAGTTAACAATGAATGATTTGGATGTGGAAATAATGGGAATTATATGTCCTAAGTGGAAATATCATGAAGAGAGTCAGTAAGGTGGTATGAGCATGGGTTTTACAATTGAGGATAAAGATACTTCAAAGGAGATGGGAATGGTATGGGATGATCTAACCATATTTTTTCCTTAAACATAAGAAGCATGATTAGATTAAGGTTGAGGAACCTTAATATATTATACACATTTCATATTCTTTGGATGAATAAAATAATGAAGCCTGTGTAATGGGTTAAGAATAAATTTTGATAATTTTAGTATAAATGTTTTATAATTCAAGGATTATTTATATGTATTTTAAGTATAAGTATTTTCATTAAGGAATTAAAAGGATATGTAAAATGGTGACAAAAATATAAAAAAGTGATTTAAGGAAAAGGTAATCTTTTGATTAAGGGATGGTAACCCAAAATGTGTTCAATATGTGGAGAAAATTTTGTTGTATAACGATAAATTGAATATGAATAAGTAAATTGGATGAAAAATATTTCCTTATAAATGATAAATGATTTTTTGAAAAGTAGTTTATGATATCATGGATGATGTTTACATATTTTTGGACTTCATAATAAGGAAACATGCATGTTTTCAATAATGATTTCTGGTAATTTAGAATATTACCTTTTTTCTAAGAGAATACATGTTGAATGAATTCATATATTTAGAATGATACCAAAAAGAGATACATTATGATATATAGGGGATATATGTTAAGCTAATTTAGTGCACCACTTTCTAATGTTTTAATTTTTATATTTCAGAAGGATTTTATGGTTACAAATTTATGGAAAGTTTTAGTTACACTTTAGATTATGTTTGTTAGAATAAAAGTATTATCTCACCATAGGTGGACTTATGAATATTTGATTACTTGTTCTATCCTTTTTGTTTTGATAATTATAGATGGAATCATCTATCATATTATTCATGGATCGTATGATCTATTAACACTGCATGAATGAAAAATTCAACTTCAATTCTTTTAATAAGAGATGGAGTGCAAAATTTATGGTCATGACTAATGGTGGTATTGTGCTAAAATCACGTATGTTTTCTAATAAAATTATTTAACTTTTGAAAACAGTTAATGATGTAAAAAGGTTGTCGTGTTATCATTTTTTTGATGATATAAATGACCCCTTTAACGCTTGATTAGTGTATGGTTTTTTATTGTTAACTTTCTCTAGATCACCGACATTTTTTTGATCAGTGGTCTTTATCAATATCTATGATTATTTATTCTTTTCCTCCATATACAATTCTTCACCTATGTTATCCTGCGTGGAGACCAAGTTATGATTTACAATGGGTATCTGTTTTTTCGTGCTATTACTTTTTGAAATGATGTTTTAGAATTTTCTTATGATGTGGGTATTTATGAAGGAAACTTTCACATATTAATCCTTTTATATCCCAAATACATTTGAAGGTAGAAATTCATTTTATGAGGGATAGAATGTAACAAACTGATATTTTTAGGCAATAGATTTTTTATTTTATTTTATTTATTTATTTATGTTTTTTTATTTGATGAATAATTTTTTATGCTACACGAAGATAAGATTTTGCAACATACAACACTGTCTTATCTTACGGTATACACAACACTATGCTTGGATTTTGTTATACACAATTTCTTGTTCTTTTTATAGAATTAATTTCATGAAAGACTAAGTTTAAAAAAATATTTTATTAACATATGACCTAGCTATTATAATCGTGGGTATGAATACTATTAAATAAATTAATAAAATATGCATTCCACATGTGTATATTAATGAATCTTCAGTGATAAAATAATTATAAATGAAAATAAAACCCTTTTAAATAAAATTAAATGTTCTTCTGAAAAACTATTTAAAAGCAAATAAGTGAGTTTAAAAAACAATAAATTCACATTTAAAAAATTTTATTAATGAAACATTTTTTTATTATTTTCAATATAATTTTTAAAATTCATCTTATATGTTTTCAATACATGGTATAGGAACAAATTCAATTTTTTAGGTAAAAGAATTATTTTTTAAAAAATAATGTTTTACAAATTTTTCATAGCACACCCATTTAAAAACTATTTTTGCACCTTTTTATAATTTATTTGAAAAAATAAAATTCTTCTTTGGAACTAGGATATAGATATTTACTTGGGATTCTTTTTAATATATTTTTTATAAGTTTCATGTTTTGATGAGTAGTAAAAATATACTAAATTTTAATCATAAATAACTTTTTCATCAAAATAATTTATATCGTTATGTTATTTTATTTAATTATTTTAAAATATAAATAGATTATATTTTTATCATTTCATACATTGTTGTTCATTGTCATTAATTTTACATTAAATTTTAATGTAAAAACATTTCAACTTTTTTTAATGTTTTAACTTTTAAAACACATTTTCTCAATAGGAAAATGAGATTAATTTTAAATTAATTACTCAAAATTTTGATTTTGGAATTTTAAAAAATTGATTATTTATTTTTAATCACTAGGTCCAAATTATGTAATTATCTTGCTTTTATTTTTGGGTACTATGAATAGTAACTTCAATAATTTTTATCAATATGGTAAAAGGGTAAATCAGGTAATTAAGGGTAAAAATAATATTATAAAATTACCTTAACACTTGTCCAAATATCATTGGAATAGTTTTTCCCTTGATCTAAATCATCATTGTATTGAAAGTATATATTTTATATTCCACTTGGATAAGATGAGGACATTCAATATATATTTTATATTAAGAAAAGATAAATATATTGTACACAAATTTTATTAACTATATCATATTAAATATAAGGTTATTTAGAAGAAAAGTTTTACTATAAATACTACTTTTAAAGATAAAATATTTTTATTTATCATCGTAATTTATTTGTAATTTTCATTAAATAAATAATGACCTTAAAGACTTATACATTAATGATGAAAAAATAATTTATTTGATGAAAAATCAATATTTTTTTTAAAAATGATAATAACCATTAAAATAAAAATATACTTGACCAAATATTATTTATTGAATATATATAGACAATATTAATCCATGGTCTGAGTTATTTACTATTTGGAGCCATATGGAGAAGACTATGATACTTATAATATTTTTTATAAAGTGATGTTAAAGTTATCGCATTCATGTTATAATACATGTAAAATTTTTAATATAGGATTTTACAGAAGATGTATTCATCTATAAGTATTATTAAGAAATCTATATGATTTATATTCTTCATATTATTTTATTTTTAATTTTTATTCAAAAATAAGTATATTAAATAATTACACAAAGTTGGTGTATTAATTATTTTATTAAAGGAAATAACAAATTTATGTTATTAAAAATATTAAAATAAATATAATATGGGATTAATAATATATTAAATTAATTTTATATATGACCTTTACCACTTAGGTATATAATCAAATACTTCTTATAAGATAAAATAATATCTTGATATTCTTTAAAATCAATAACTTGAATAGTGTCAAAATTGACACTATTGATTGTTTATCAAAACAATGTATTATTAAATTATTTAAAAATAATAAAACATTTTAAAAAATATATAATAACTATTGTATGCTGTAAAATGTTCTAAATTATATGTTTATGGTCTAATTGATATTGAATAAGAAAAATATTTCATCCTTTTAATATGAAAATATTTGTTACTATAGTTAAAAATTAAATAGAATAATTATGTTTTAAATAAAAGGATAAGGATTAAACTGACAGAAAAACTTGCCTAAAATTTATTCTATGATGATATTACAACCATATATCATATCATATTAAAAAATAGGACCTTTTTTAGGGTTTTTGATGGGATTTCATTTTTTATAAATTAATATTTTTGGATATTCCAAAAGTGTCCCTCACCTCAATTATTAAAGGGAACGTCCTCCTTCACTTATTCAATTCCATTTAATCCTTCAATATTCTCTATATTCAACTAATTTCAATTATAAACTTCCTTAGTTACATTATATAGTTTCTGTTCTTCTCTAAATATCAACTCTAGTGCCTTTAAGAGGAGATCTAGAGGGATCTCATTGAAGAAGAGGTAATCTCATATACTGATTCTTAGAAACTTATTTCTTCTTCTACTTCCCTTTATAGAGTGGTTTCCATTATAAATTAATTAATATATAATCACCTATATTTTTAAATGTTATTAGGGTTATTTAACAAACATATTCCACCTTCTATCGATCATACATTAAAATAAATCACCACATGTACATATGTTCAACTTACCATATCCACATTGTTGTGTAATTTATTTTCACCACCACCTTACATGGATGGGTATAATGATGGGAATAATGACTATATATTCTCATTATAAAAATATTTTTATTATGTAACAATATATATACCATCCACTTATATACCATTTTAAATGAAGGGAATGATATCCTCGCTCGTGCGTACGTACAACTTACCATCTCCACAATGCAATGTGATTCATTATAAATGAAATTCATTAAATAATATTTATATAAATGTTAGAATGTATAAATATGATATAAATTATAGTAATATAATTATTTAAATTATATTACTATAACCTAGGAATAGAAACATGAATTTATCCGAAAAAACATGCATAATAAAAAAGAAGTTAATACCAGAAGGATGACTTATAACGTTATTATCAAATAGGTAATAATATCTTCACTAATAATATCATAATAATTAATATGATTTTGGAATTAGTTAATTAAATTATATAAACCCTTATACATGAGGTTTAAACACATACTACGGAACCCAGACCTAAGTTAAAAGATAATTTCGCAATCTATTTATTTTCTTAGATTGTTTATATGTTAGTATTTACTACGGTATATTTATCACCCATATCCAAGTTTCATAAATATGTATTCAAAAAATATTATTTATATTCTTATAAAATATTAGAATGTCATTTTTATTCATTGGTGAATTTTTATTAAATGTTATGAAATGAATATTTTTTCATTTTCAACATAATGTACTTTTTGACTTATTCGATAAAGGTACAAGAAGAATGTTTTCTATTAAATTAAATGACATGAACTCATTTTTTAAATTTTCATAACACATTATTTCCATGAAGATTTCATTATAATATTTCAAGGTTATTTTCAAATAAATACATTTCTTTTACAATTATGTGTCATTTTGAGAAAATTAATAATTTTTAAAGAAGAAAGGATATTTTCATAAAAAATAAATTTTGAGTGTTCTATCAAAATAATTTTCCATTAAAGATGGAATTATTTAATAGGGTTATATTTTAGGTATACTATACCAAATATTCTTATGGTTTTATTTTGTTTATGATGTAATTTTATTTATGAAATCCATTTTTTTACCCGGATTATATTATAATGGAAGGATGTTTAATAAGACCATTCTATTCATTGGCATAAGCTATAATGAATGATTTTTGTTTTTGTAGAACACATAATATTGATTTCATAATGAGATGGGTGGTATATGTATCTTTCTCCAATGTATTGGGTAATGATTAATATCTCATGAGATAGACATGAACAGAATAGAAAATGATCTTAGTTTAGTATTATTGGCTGGGAATAATAAGTAACCCTGGTTCAGTAATACAGGTAAGGTTAATGAAATGATTTCAATTCAGTAATACAAGGATAGAATGATATGTAAAATTGGTTTAGTAATACAAGGCTAGAATGAGGAGTTAACTGGTTTTAGTAAAGGACATTTTCTACTATGATGGTCTTGGAAATAAGCCTTGAATAATATGGAAATGATTTTATATGCTTACATGTTTTCCAAAATTCCATGTTTTATGCCAATGCTATTTTTACATAGATCTTGTTGATTTTGGATTTATATCTTCTGAAATAATTGGATTTATTTAATGACTCAATATTTTGATATATGTTATATGTAGTATGATTTTCAAAATTTATTTTCATGTTTTTACATTATTATATTAATGTTTTTTTTCTTCACTTTTTACCCTTACTGAGCATCTAAGATCACCCTTTTCAAATGATTTATTTTCCCTAGATATAAATAATAGTTTTTGGTTGGTAAAATAAAGGAGAAAGTATTAATGGGGGATGTTTTAGGAATTTCACCAAATTAGAAGAATGTGTTCCAAGTTTCCAAAGGCACTAAATGAATTTGGTTTTTGAGCATCTATCTGTGAAATGAATTAAGTATTCTTAAAAAAATGTAATGACCATGTACTTAAATATTATTTTTCGAGATATATGGTGGTGAAAAATATGATTTTAAAACAAGCCCGACCTTAATTATGTGGACTATGTTAATCACCTCTTGGCTATATTGGTCAATGTATTGAGTTAAGGGGTATGGGGAGTTGTTCAACCACATTCCATCCAAGTAAATTTCAACAAAATAAACCATAGAGAAAATGGAAATCCCAATTGGGGGTTTTGTAATCAATAGAATCATGGTAAATACCCCTCACAAACCATACCCAATTCATCCTCAATCGAAAAATAATTTATAAACACACCTCATTTCCAACAAACATACTAGAAACCATACCCACAAAAAGCTTTTCAAACACCTCCTTTTAAAGAAATTATATATGGAAACCCCTCTTCTAGTTCACCCTCAACTGACTAAAGACTTATAATAAAGATTCAATATCTAAAAAATATATTTGACGATTTGTTAAATGAATTTGAGAGACTCATAGACATTTTTTCCAAATATCATAGAAATATACAGGCTTATAAAATACAAAACTCAAAGGATAATGTGATTATTATCATCACAAGGAATGTAAATGAGATTCAACCACATTTTTTGAAGGTATTTAAAGATAAATTGGAAGAAGTCACGTCTAAAAACTCTAGATAGACCCTTGAATAATATCTCACTCAACCAAAAGAAGAAAAAACTGAAGGAGGATGAAGTTAGGAATAGATTTATAAAAGAAATACGTGGAACTATATCAAAAAGGGAAAAATAGAGAAAAATGATATTCCCCTTCAATTCCCTTCTAGTTTTACCTAATCAATAAATATATAGGAATAGAAACATCAAAAATAGATACAAGAGACATTTCAAAAAGTTGAAATTAATATACCTCCCATGGAAGTAATCTTAAAATTAGAAAATATGCTAAACTTCTCAAGGATATTTTCACCAAATGAAATTGGGTTTTTGAGAATGAATGAATCATCCTAAATATTATTTATTTAGAAATTATCACACTACCATTTCCCAAAAAAAATCATAATACAGGGGAATTTTAAATTCCACGCACTATTGGTTCTTTATCATTTTCTGATGCTTTGTCTGATCTTGGTGCCTCTATAAATTTCATGTCTCATTTTTTTGGCATATTCAAAAATATGAGACTTCATTCCCACAAGATTTGTTGTCTAACTAGAAAATCGATCCACTATTTTTATAGTATGCATTTTAGATGAGGTTATACTAGGAGTGGAAGGGAAAATGTTTCTAGAAGTATTTTCTATTCTTATGGTGGAATAAGGTAATGCCTAAGTCCAATCACTATTTATATTGGGAAGACTATTCCTAAATATGGAAATTAGTATCATTAATGTGCACAAAGTAACACCTGCCATGGACCATGAATATTGAAATGTGTACATCAATGTCCTTGAGCCTTAAAGTAACCCTTCATGTAATAAACTCTTCTTTGGAATCACTTGTGATGTAGGTATTGATCCCATTGAAAACTAAAGTATTATATATGAATTTGTTAGCATTAAGAGATAATATTTCTATTGAAAACACTATGTAATAAGTATATTTCTGAAAATATGGAAACTCAGTTTCCAAATTCTAAGAAGAAATAACCTTGTATTTTTTGGGAAGAGACTGACATGATTTCACATAAAAAGAAATTGAAACATTATGATGTAAGGAATTTTAATTCAATACCATCTATCAAAAAATCCCCAAATCATGAATTAAAACCCATCCAATCAAATTTAATTTATGAGTATGTCATGGAAGAAGAAAATATTTCCATAATAATGGAAAAAAGCCATCTAAGAACTCAAGAAAAAACCTTAATTGACCATTTAAGAAGAAATATCCATGTCATAGGGTGCATCCTGAGATATATGACTACAATTAAATCAATAATCATATTTTATAGACTTTTTAAGAGTGGGATTATAGACATGTTTTGAATTCCCAATGGAGGAAAAATCCCACCATTATAGAGGTAGTAAAAATACTATTTTTGGAGTTTCTGGAATAAAACATCATTTAGCCAATCTATAATTCATAGTGGGCTAGCCAAATTCATATTGTCATAATGAAAATTAGTCTTCCAATTGTTAAGAATTTACAAAAAGAAAATATTCCCATGATAATGAAAAATAGTTAAAGATTTTGTATTGAATAAAAAAAGTTGTATCAGATTACTCAAAAAAGAAACTATCTTATCCCATTCATCGATCAAATTCTAGTATAGTTATTATGAAAAAAAACTATTTCTTGGATGGAATCTCATGATACTTTCAGGTACTAATTTTTTTGTAATAATAATAGAATTATACTGTCATATTTCCTTTTAGAAATTTTTTTATTACAATATTCATTTTATAATTTACAATTCTATAAGTGAATTTCAAATATGTATAGTAAGAATATTTTTTAATCATATTGGGGACTTCATAGAGGCATTTGTTGATGAATTCACTATTTTCATTATTTATTTTGGTTATTTCATATGGAATTTTGAAAAAGTTTTTAAAACATTCATTAATAAAAATATTTTTTTAAAAAAATGATCAGTTTCATTAGATGGTTGATAAAGGAATAGTTATAGGGAATATAACGTCAGGGAATATAATTTAGGTGGATAAATAATAGGTTTAAGTAATAAATTCATTTCCATATCCAACTTGTGTAAAATTTATTCGATCATTATTAATATTGATGGATTCTACAACAGACTCATCAATGATTTCAATTATATTTATCTCCCTATTTTTTATTTTAAAAAATGATTAATTTTTATTTAGTGATGATTTTAGGAAGGAATTTTATGAGTTAATAAAAAATAATTACCGAACCACTAGTACAACCCCCAAATTGGGAGCCCCCAATTGAACTTTTTTATGAATCAAATAATGATGTGGTAGTATCTCTCTCCCAATAAATTTAAGGAATAAGAAAAGTCATAACTTATTCCTCAAGAACATTAGATTTTACTCATCTCAATTATAAAATCAAAAAAAATTGTTCCTTACTATTTTAGTTCACATTAGATAAATTTAGATCTTATTTACATAGAAATATTGTGGTTTTATTTTATGATGTTTGATCACATAGGTAATTAATGAATAAGTACAATTCTAATCCAATGTTGTTAATATATATAATAATATTTCAACAGTTCAAGATTGTGATCAAGGATGAGAAAAGGATATGATAATTAGGTGGAAGATCACCTTAAAAGACTTCTAAACACTGTTGAAAAAAAATTCCAAAACTAAATGATCTCAATTATCAAATTATAGAAGAAAACATCTACATCATGGTAGGTGAATTAGAATTACATTTTGGAAATAAATATATGTTGGTCACATCTCAGGTAACATCTCATATAAATTCCCATAAAAATACCACCCTCTACTCTGAATCAAAATTCTATATTTGGGAAGATCCATTTATATATAATTTTTTCAATGGTAAAGTCAAAAGAAGGTTCTTACTATTAAGTGAAATAGATTCTAGTTTTTTATTTTTTCATATGCACACTTGTGGATGCCACTTTGGACCTCAATTAAAAGAAAGAATATCATATAATTTGTAATATATTGTCCAACCATATTTAAGGATACTAATGAGTACTATAATAATATTGAATGTATTCAATGTTATGTAAATATTTCAATGAGACAAGATATACCTCAAAACCCCATCATTTTTTGGGAAATATTTGAATTGCACATCATTGATTTATGGGAAACTTTTCCATTAATTTTTGAAATTATTATGTTCTACATGATGATGATCATGTCTCGAAATGGGTGGAATCTATGGCCAGCAAGACTAATGATGCCAAAGTTGTAGGAGAATTTGTTAGGTCAGACATATTTTATATTTTTGGAGTGCTAATAGACGTCACTAGTGACCAAGGAACTTTTTTCCCATTATAATATTTTAGGTTATTCATAAGAAATATGGGGGCATCATCATATATCTAAACCATACCAACCTAAAAAAATTCTTGTCAAAAGTGTCTCACTAAATGATAAGATTTGATTTTTAGAAAATGGTAAAACCAAACAAGTTGTATTAAAGAGAAATTCTTGAGGACACCTTATGGGCATACTAGATAGCATGTAAGATAACTATAGGTATGAGCCCCTACTAGTTGATTTATGGGAAATGTTGTCTTCTACCAGGAGGGTTGGAACATGAAGAAAATTAGTATATAAAAAAGTTCAATATGGATTAGGTGAGTCAGGGAAAATATATACAACATTATATATATGATCTGGAAGATATAATAAGAGTTTCTTTTGAATATTCTAGAATTGTCAAAGAGAGAATCTGAGCGAAACATGAAAAATTGATTTAGAAAAAGACATTTCAACCTATCAATCAAGTTATTCTAAATAATTATAGAACTACTTTAATGGTATTTAATCATAATTATAGGTGGGAATTCCCTTTTATTATTACGCATTTCTATCCATTTGGCACTATTCATTTCAATAATGAAGAACATAGAACCCCATTTAATAGCAATGGGAAATGATTGATATATTTCAATGGGAATATACCCCATGAATCGATGGAGGAGTTACAGAATCATAATTTCCATGATTATTTGATTATGAAAAAAAATTATACATTAATTAATTATTCTTTAAGGTATTTAGTTTTTATTGTTTTGTGTAAGGAAACAAAAAAATTTAGAAAAACTAAAAAAAGGAATGATTTAAGAAGTTTGACAACACATTGTGACCGATCGTGAAGAATATCCAAGAGAATATAGATTTTTTAAATAATATTGATGATATAGAGGAGTCAAGGACATGTGAAGGAGAAATTCCATGGCTAAAAACTAAGAAGTATAAATAAAAGTGGAAAAAGGTGAAAATAACCAATTCACATCGTGAAAATAATTAACGATTTGAAACATTAAGAATTTTATAACATGAATGAAAGCCTTGAGAAGTTCATCTCCCATACATTACACATATTTAACACTATTAATCATGTGAAAACTTCTGATTGGCTCAAAATAGGATGTTATTAAGAAATTCACTTTGGAAAAACCTTTAATGATCCAAGCCGAGACAGACCAAATTATGGTGAATTTATGAAATAATGAGCATCTAGTAGCCCTATAAATGAAAGTCTAGGTTTGAGGAGAAGGGTCTGGTTATTTAAGATCTAGCATTGAAATTTTTTTATGGGTGTTTCTTCCAGGGATTTAATTTTTCTTTTATTTTCAATTCCATTGGTAATGTAACACATGGGAATAGTTTTAATTCAAGCTTTTACCATTTCTTCTTCCATCCCTCTTTCTCATCTAACCCTAATCACATTCTATCTATTTCACCTATTTTTGATGTGATCCCATTTCACATTGAAATTAAATTTTACTAATTAGAGATTTGACTTGTACATGTTTCACAATGTTTAATTTATTTCACATTAAATTCAAGAATGTGGTGATTTTTTTTGTGGTGTGTGAGAGTGAAACATACTGGTGAGGTGAACGTCCACTGTATAATGAATATCGAATCAGTTCGTACTTTCTTGTCAAGGGGGAACCCATTGTTTCCCCAAAGTGGTTTCATATGTAAGAAAACGACCAACTTAAAGTAGATATTAGAAATAATTTTATGATGTAATAATATTTTAACATTAAATTTAAAGAAAAAATAAACAATGAAAGAACATGTATAGACAACCCTAGGACAAAAACCATAATTTTCTAATTTCATTCTAATTTTCAAATTCATGTATTAAAGTTTTATTTTTCCATTGAATTAATTTTCTAAAACCCAAAAATCATTTTAAAAAACAATAAAAATAATATATTAAGTTGAATAGAATTATTAATGGAACCAACGATGATGATTTATTTGTGGGATAATATGTAACAACCCAGTGTTTAATAAACAGAAATTACCTTCTTATAAGTATTCCATATAATCACCTGAAATCACAACATAATGAACTACTAAGTACTATGTGACCTTTAAACATAATATTGTCACATCAATGATTTGAATGTCGAAAATCTAACATACACTGTTGCGATTAGTAAGATGTTTGGAGTCTGATAAGACAAACATAATTTCTGGTGAATAGTAACTCACCCTTGTGAATAGTAATTTTACCCTTATGAATAGTAATATGACCCTTATAAATATTAAATTATCCATGTGAATAGTAACCTTACAAATGGATGTATAAGTAAAATTTATCCATCTTATAAGTAACAATATGATAGTGTTGGTAATTTTATAAATCATAAATATTTAATTAAAAATTTATGAATAATTTAATAATTAAAAGTGAAAATTTATTTTAATAAAAAAAACTAAATTATTGTTTTCATGTCTTACATTTATTGGGAAATGTTACGAAACCTTAGTTAATTTTTCAAAGTATTATAAAATTATTTATAATTTTAAAATACGTATTTTTCAAGTAAATAATGATTTTAATTTAAAAATAAAATTTCCTATAGATTGAAAATTATTTTCATTAAATGGAGTTCATTTTGGATTCTATGCATTGAAAAATGGTTAGGGTGATTCTTTGTGATTTTTCTGAAATACTTGAATTTTTGATAAATTGTGAAATATGATAATTTACAAAATAAGCTAAATATATTAATTATTGAGTCATGGGTGATGTTATGCTGATGTAATCACAATTGGTTTTAACTCATATGCACATATTACTAATTTTTTTAATTGAATCATCCCTATTTCTTGTCTTATTGAAAAATAATAATCTAATGATTAAAATATTAAGAAAACCCTCCTCCCCTCCACTTGAAAAATGACCCATAGTACCCTATTCTCTTCATTCCTCTCAAGACTTTTCCCATGCCTAAATTCTACTAAATTATCTCCCCAAGCTCCTCACCCAAGTCTATCAGCCCTTGGTCTTCTCAAAAGACCAAATTCTCTCCTCTTAAGAGGCTCTCAAAGAGGATTAATTCAAGAGGTAAAGTCATCTTTTCAATTATTTTACCATATTTTCATGTTCCTTTGTTTTATTTTCTATCCTTACCTATAATCATCAAAATGTTATGAAACCTCCAATACCTTATATGTATTGTAATTTTTTATGATAATTTAATAATTTATTATCATCTCTCCTTTACCCTTATTTTATACTAGTAGTAAAAACACAATCCGATATGTGTTAATTTACCATATTCAAGGACAATGGGTTTTCAATTTCCATCACTGTCCTCAATTCTGGTCATGAAACAATTAATATGGTTAAACCAAACTATAATATATTTATTATTTCTCATCTTTGGTTTTTGAACCTTTTTACTCATGTTTTTTATTTATAAAACAAAATGTGTTCGTTGTGATCAAAACCCTCCAATTAACCCAAAAGGTTATCACTAATGTTTTACATAAGGATTAAACTTCACTCAAAGTAACCAAATGAAATTTACAACCACGTAACCTTATATATGTTCAATAATAAAATATAACTCCAATTCTAGAAAAAAATCCTATTTTTACATGATTATCCATTCATGTATATAAGTAAACTAGTCGTGAAACAAACATACTTGAACAATGAAATTGATCCTCATAACCCATCAAAATGGTTATGAATAAACTCAAAAAGGTTGTACTAAATAAATTAAATTTAAAATACTAACTTTAATAATTATGTAATGAACCTAGTTTTATTATTTAGGTCATTAATATCAAGTGGATAATACCAGTGGACTTAAGGTACAATATTCTACCCAAACCTCCATTATTCTTTCAGGTTTCTCTATCTTTCTTTTTTACTCAAATTAAGTTTTTTGTTATTTTTATATACATATTTTAAAATATGTTTAAATTATCTAAACTCATGTATCATGTCACATTCACCATTATCAATCAGAGATATACATGATTTTAAGTGATTACCTATATAATACTTCCTGATAAGCGAACTCATTTTATGGGAACTTCATAAATTTTTACCCAATTTCAAGTGCACTCTACCATATGCTTTCCCCACATTGTTTTTTTCATAAAAAAGCTATTTTATTATTATCACCATTTTGTTTCACTTTTGGTTTTATATAATATATTAAGACTATTTTATTTTAAATGCTCTTTAGTATTTTCCTTAAAACCACACTAAAATATATTAATGATAATATTTCTTAACTACTCTTTTCATATGTTATCACTTATATTTTTCATCACTTACCATGATATATGATTTTTTCCTAGGAAAACATCCATTTATGTTTTAATTAATTTCTTTCATGGAAACTTTTATAATACTCCCATTCATTTTCCTTTATGACATGATTATGATACCCATATCTTTCCATGTATACCCTTATGATTATGTATGATTGATTATGTATGGTTCTATATGTGAGATGAATATTCATGAAAATGTTATGATGGGTGAACCCATATAGTTTTAAAATAAATTTGGTAATGTTGAGTCTCGTGAGACATTATGTTTAACGGTCTTGGCGTTTATCCTTGACTTGTGCTACCATGTGCCAAGGTCTCGACGGTTAACCATGACTTGTGATACCATTTGCAACGGTCTTGGTGGTTAACCTTGAATTGTGATACTCTAAATTTAATGATCCTTGACTCATGCTAAATTCATGTTTTATGTTTCATCCACATTACTATGATTACATGTTTATATAATCTAAATTTATACATGTTATGGCTCTATATATTCAATTACATTATATGCCTTTTTATATCATTATGTCAGGCTTCCTAACCATTGTGTAAAGTTTTATCCCAATGCTTAATCCCTTACTAGACTTTTAGATCATACCTTTGTTCATGTAATCCCCAAGTTATCCTATAAAGATATATGATCAAAATGTAAGTTAGGAGGTCACTATGGAGATTAAATAAAAAAGTGGTATTATGATATTTAATTATGTACCTAGTCTTCCAAGATACTATACTTTACAATCCTTAGATTTTAATTTGATGTTTAATTATTCATAAAATCATGTAATGATATATTTAAAAGTATTGGCTCACTATATTTTGTATCAGAGGATGGTCTAGTTATTTTTGGAGATTACGAATAGATAACTTTAGTAAGAACCTTAAGGATGAGTCTAAGTAAAAGAAAACATCCCTGAGTTTTGGTAAGTATAGAGTAAGTGGTTTATCAAGAAATTAAATCCCTTTCCGGATACAAACAGGCATAGGTGGCTCCGACACAGATGTATCTAGGGGTAAAACCCTATGACCCCACATTAGCTAGACTCAAATGAGAACTGGTGCACGAAAACGGGTCTTCCTGCACTTTTGGTTTGACACACCCAGGGGATATATTTTAGTAAATTCATGATATTGGTACAAACCATTATTAATGGAATAAAAAAATATCACATAACAATATAAGTTAAGAAATATATCAAGGATAACACAAATTTAACCCTATAGAATCACATGTTTGGATATAATTATCATTTACAAGTTTATTATTTTATGTCAAATGTTTCCTTTGTATACTTAATAGCTAAGTATTCAAGCCCTCTAATTGTATGTTTTTTTATTATTTAATGTTGAGAAATAGAAGAACATGTGCCAAAAATAAATGTGATAGGGAATGTGAGGATTTCCCTAATGATATACCAAATATGGTGGGAATGGGTTCTCAAAACATCATGGTAGAACATTTTCAACTGGCACATGTTATGAATAATAACATGAATCATGTGAGATGCCATCCTCCTCTAAGGAAAGATCAATTTCCCATATAATATTTCAAGCGAAAATGGGCTCCCATGTTTAGTGGATCTTTTAATCCCTTCCTCAAGGAACAATGGATTAACTCCATTGAAAAGATAATATTTATCCTCTAGTGCTCAGAAAAAGAGAAATTTATACAAGTGGTCTATCATTTTGATGGGGAAGCAGATCAGTGGTGGAAACTGATCATGAACATGATGTCCCAAGAGGAAAGTGATTCCATGGATTGGGTGGATTTCAAGAAAATGTTTTTCAATAAATATTTTCCTAGAACCCTCCATCTCAAGATGGAAAGAGAGTTCCTCGGACTCAAGAAGAAGGAAGATGAGTTAATCAGGGCATATGAAGAAAATTTTACAAGGCTTGCATGATACGCCTCCAGTTTTGTCATGAACACTTAAATCATGGTGGATCACTTCTTTAGAGGACTAAATCAGAGTTTAAGTAAAGCATTGGAGATTTCAGACTTTGATACTTAAGAGCATATTTTCCATTTTTCTATCAAGGTTGAAATGGTGATCGTAGACTCCTAGTGATCTCATGGACCCAGTGAAAAAAACATAAGATAGAGTCTAATATGGGTGGTACAACAAATAAATACCATGATGGATAGAATATCGAACATCCAACGTGACAAAATTGTGGGAAGAAGCATCCTGTGAAATTTTTGAAGGGTACTAGGAATTGATTCAAATGTGGAAGGATGGGAAATCTCGAAAAACAAACTATTATAGGGATATGAATAATTACACTAATTTATAAGAATAAATGAAGGTTTATATCAACAATCGGACTGTAATGCAGTGTTAAAACTACAAAGAGCATGGGAATTATGCAAAAAATTGACCTAATCCAAGGGTTATCAGTGGCAATCAACAAAAACATCCAAAGCAACAAGGAAGGTCTTATGATATTACTACTATTGAGGTGGATCCAGACAATGATGTGGTGACAGTTATGCTAGTTATTCATTCAAGAATAGAGAACATACTATTTTATTCTCGTTCAACACATTCTTTTAAATCTTGTAGGTTTAGTAGAACAATTCAAACACCACCTCAAAATTTAGAGGTTAAGTTATCTATGAGAACAACAGATGGATAAATTATTTCATCCAAGGTTTATAACTCTTCCCTAGTAAATGTTATTGGACTAAACCTCACATAAAATATTTCCATGCTTCCTTGAGTTAGATGTTATCTTTTTTATGGATTGGCTATATTTATACAAATCCAACATCAACTACTAGGAAATGAAGATCACTATTAGCATCCTGAAGTATACTCCAATTCTTTACAAGTGTAAGGAGGAAAATGAATCTTCTTTAGAATCACTACCTAAAGTGTGGATATTACTAACTTATGATTGATAGGTTGAGTTATCAATTGAACTTATTTTTGGACCTCTACCTATATCAAATACACCAAATATAATGACAATCGTAGACCTAGAAGAGCTTAAGAAGAAGTTAGAGGATAATCTAGAGAAGAGTTTTATATGCCTAAGTTCTTCACCTTGGTGTGAGATGGTCTTATTAATCAGGAATAATGATGGATAAATGTGCCTCTTCATTGATTATCCTTTTCTCAATAAAATCATGATAAAAAACAATTATCCCCTGCAACAGATATATGACTTATTCGATCAACTTCATGGGGCCAGTTATTTCTCTAAGGAGGAACATCGGTCTGGATATCATCAATTAATGGTAAAGAAAGAAGATATTACCAATAATAACTTTCAAATGAGGTATGGAAACTATGATTTCATATTGATTCCCTTTAGACTCACTATAATATAGCAATTTTTATAGATTTAATGAATAGTGTCTTTTGAGATTACCTAGACAAATTTGGGGTATTATTTATTGATAATATTCTAATATTATCCAAGATCATAGACGAGCATAAGGAGAATTTGAATACTATGATAAAGACATTGAGAAGGGATAAATGATAGGAAAAGTACTGTAAATGTGAGTTCTGGATGGAGGAAGTATCATTCATGGGGAATGTTATCACAAGTAAAGGGATATTTGTAGACCCTTACAAGACAAAGACAATTGAAGAGTGGACCAAGACAACATTTCTAATAGAGATCTGTAGCTTCCTTAGTCTATTTGGGTATTACCAATGATTTGTATAGAACATCTCACACTTTTCAAACCCAATGACCAAGCTGACATGGAAGGGGGTGAAGCGTGGTTGGACTCAAGAATGCAAAGACTTATTTAAGGAGTTCAAAAATATTCTTATCACTATGCCAATACTCACACTAACAACAAGTGGAGAACTATTTGTATTGTACATTGATGCTTAAATAAAGGGCACAAGATGTGTGACGATGAAAAATGATAAAGTGATACCTATGCCTTGAGGCATCTGAAAATCAATGAGAAAAACTATCCTCTGCATGATTTGGAGTTAGCAGCTATGATCTTTGCATTAAAAATTTGATGGAATTATCTCTATTGGGATAAGATTGAGATATATACTGATCTCAATAGTCTCAAATATACATTCAAACAAAAAGAGCTTATTGTGTGCTCGAAAAGATGACTGGAGCTCATCATGGATTATTACTTCTCAATCCACTACCATCCCACTAAGGCAAATAAGGTTGTGAATGCTATAAGTAGAAAAGATTATGCATCTTTATCAATGATGATAATTGAAAAGGATCCAATCATCTTAAATTTTTTGAGGATGTACATGGGAATAATTAATGGAGGAACATCATAAATCCTTTAATAAATTATTTCTCAACCATCGCTCATGGAAAAAATAAAGGATTCTCAAATAAAAGATGTGGAAATTCTGAAAAGGGAGGAATCTATTAGAAATAGGAATCATAAAAGTTCCATATTAATAAGGAAGGTGTTTTAAGATTTGGTTCACGATTATGTGTACCATCCGATCCACATAAAAAGAAGGTTATTTTGAATGACACACATAGATTAACCATCTCTATTCAACGATTGATTGCATAGATGTATTGAGATATCCAAGTGACGTTTTGGTGGGACAATATGAATAAATTGATTTCTAAGTATACATCAAAGTGCCTGGTATGTCCATAATGGAAGGATAAAAGATAGAAGTCTAAGGAGATGATGCAACTACTAATGATACTAACATGGAAGTGGGAGAACATCACCATGGACTTTGTCACTAGACATCCAAGGACATCAAGAGGAAATAATGCTATATAGGTCATTGTGGATCATCTAAAAAGGACAACTCACTTTATTGTAATTACAGAGGACATATCATTGTCTCAACTTGCATGGATATATATCAATGAGTTTGTAAGCCTTTATAGAGTACCATTATATATTTTACCCGATAGAGATCTGAGATTCACCTCAATGTTCTAGAAAAGTCACCAACGTGCTATAAAAACTGAACTGAACTTCAATACGACCTATCATTCTCAAACATATGGCCAATCTGAGTGAACTATTCAGACATTGGAATATATGTTTATAGAATTTTCTATGGACATAAAATGTGGTTGGTACCAATATCTTCCATAGGTCTAATTCTCTTATAATAATAGTTTTCACTCTAGTATCCGAATAGCACTATATGACATATTTTATGGGAAAAGGTGTAGAACACTAGTGTGTTGGGATGAAAGTCAGTGAACCTAAGCTACTAGGACCTGAAATGGTTAATGAAATGGTGAAAAAGGTGAAAACATTCCAGGAGAACATCATGGTAGCCCAAAGTTGATAGAAGTGTTATGTATACAATCGTCAATAGGACATTGAGTTCAATGTTATTGGCATGGTATTCCTCTACATATCTCCCTGGAATAAGGTTATGTAGTTTGGGAAGAAAGGAAAGATAAGTCTCAAGTACATTGGCCCCTTCGAGATCCTTGATCGTGTTAGAGCTTTGGACTATTGACTTCTACTTCCACCTACCACATCTAAAGTACATGATGTCTTCCATGAATCCCTATTAAGAAACTACATACCAGATCCTTCACATGTGCTATATTTAGAGGTGTTACAGTTGGAGAATGATCTTTCTTACTAGGAGTATCCAGTAGAGATCTTGTATTGTAGAGATAAATTTCTATTTAACAATACTACTCACATAGTCAAGGTGTTATAGGGGAACCATAAGTACGAAGAGGCAGCATGGTAACTGGAGGAGGAAATGGAAGAAAAGTACATGTACCTGTTTATGGCTTTGAATGTAAAATGAAATTACAAGGGTGAAATTTCATAATGGGGAAGAATATAACGACCCAATATTTAATCAATGGAAATTCCCTTCTTATAATTATTCCATTAATCAAATGAATCAAAACATAATGAAAAACTAAGTACTATGTGACCTCTAAACATAATATTGTCACTTCTATGATATTAATTTCAAAAATATTACATACGTATTTGCAATCAGTAAGATGTTTTGAGTCAGATAAGACAAACTTAATTTTTAGTGAATAGTAATTGAACCTAAAGAATAGTAATGTTTCCCTTATGAAAAGTAATATGACCCTTATGAATATTAAATTGGCCATGTAAATTTTAAGCTTACTAATGAAAGTATAAATAAAATTTATCTATATTATCAGTGAAAATATGATAGTGTTGGTATTTTTATAATTCATAAATATTTATTTAAAATTTTATGAATAATTTTATAATTAAAAAAGAAATTTTATTTACAAAAATTTATTCATAAAGTAATATTTTTATGCCTTAAAATTATAGGATAATTTTATGAGACCGTATTTAATTGTTCATAGTGTTATAAAATCAGTTATAATTTTAAAATATGTATTTTTAATGTAAATGATGATTTTTTAAAAAAATTAAATTTCCCATATTTATAAAATTATTTTCATAAAATAGAGTCTGTTTTTGTATTTCATATATAGAAAATGGTAAGGGTGTTTTTTTGGTATTTTTTTAAATACATGAATTTTTTATGAATATTGAAATATAATAATTTACAAAATAATCTAAATACATTAATTTTTGTGTCATAGGTGATGTTCTGCTGATGTGAGAACCATTGTTTTGAACTCACACACACTTCTTAGTTTTTTTTCATGTAATAATCACTATTTATTTTCTTATTGAAAAATAATAAACTAATGATTAAAATATAAATAAAACCCTCCTCCCCTCCACTATAAAAACCACCCACACTCCCATTTTATCTTTACTCCTCTTAAGCCTTGTGCCTTGCCTAAATTCTACTCAAATATATCCATAGGATCCTCCCCCACTTCCATCATCCCTTATTTTCCTCAAAATACAAAATCCACTCGCCTTAAGAGGCTCTCATGGAATATTAATTCAATAGGTAAATTCCACTTCTCAATTATTTTACTTTCTTTTCAAGTTCCTTTGTTTTATTTTCTATCATTACCTTCCCTCATCTAAATGTTAGGATAACTCCAGTACCTTACATGTTCTGGAATATTGTTATGATAATATAATATGATATCATCATCTCTCCTTTACCTTTATTTTATACTAGTATTAAAAATGTCATTTAATATGTGTTAATTTACTACATTCAAGGATGATGGATTTTCACTTTCCATTACCACCTTCAATTCTAGTCATGATACCATTTGTATAGTTAAACCAAATTATAATATATGTATTATGTATAATCTTTGGTCCTGTAATCTTTTTTACAAATGGTTTTGAGTTATAAATCAAAATGTGTTTGTTGTGAAAAAAACTGTAAATTGACCTAAAATGTTATCACCAAATTTTTACATAAAGATTCAACTACACTAAAAGTAACCAAATAAAATTTACAACCATTTAACCTTATAGATGTTAAATAATAGAATATAACTCCAATTCAAGATAACTATCCTAATTTTACATTATTATCTATTCATTTATATAAGTAAACCAATCATGAAAGAAATAGACCCGAACTAATGAAATTGATCGTCATAACCAATCAAAAAGGTTATGAGTGAACTAAAAAAGGTTATAATAAATCAATTACTTGTAAAATAGGTTCTAGAATTATTAATTAATGAACTTAATTTTATTATTATTATCATTAATATGAAGTTTAGAACACCATCAAACTTAATGTAAAGTATTCTACCCAAACCTCCATTATTCCTTCAAGTTGCTCTGTCATTCTTTTTACCCTAATGATGTTTTATGTTCTTTTTATGTACGTATTATAAATGTTTTTTCAATTCTAAAAACAAATTTATTAAGGTACATTCATAATTATAATTTATATATATACATACTTTTATGTGATTCCCTCTTTAATACTTCTCGATAAGCAAACCCATTTTAAGGGATCTTCCCAAATTTTTACACAATTTTAAGTGAAATCTACTATCTATTTTAATCCATAATTTTTTTTATATAATATTTTTTTATTATGAAAACTATACTTTTTAACTTCTTGTTTTATATAAAATATTATTCCTTTTTAAATTTTAAATACTCTTTAGTATTTTCCATAAAACCATACTAAAATGTTTTAATGCTAAAATTTCATAAATAATCTTTTTAAATTTTATCACTTATGTTTTTCATCCCTTACAATGATATATTATTATATCATGTAATGAATTTCCATGTATGTTTTAATTATTTCCTTTCGTTGACACTTGTATAATATGCCCATTCATTTTTCTTTATGACATGATTATGATACACATTTCTTTCTATGGGTACCCTTATATTTATGTATGATTGATTATGTATGGTTCTATATGTGGAAATCATATTGATGAACATTTCTTTATGGGTGTTACCTGATAGAGATCGAATGCATTGGGTAAGGTTGAGTCCCATGAGATGGTATATGAAATATTCTTAGCGGTTATCCTTGACTTGCTCTACCATGTGTAACGGTTTTTTGCAGTTATCATTGACTCGTGCTGCCATTTGAAAAGGTCTTTGTGGTTGAACTTAACTTATACTTATCTAAGTGAAATGAGCCTTGAATCATGCTAAATTCAAGTTTTATTTTTCATTCACAATACTATGATTCCATGTTTATATGATCCCAAGTTATACATGTTATGATTCCATATGGTTAATTACTTTATATGCCTTTTCATATCATTATGTCATGATTTCTAACCATTGTACTAAAGATTTATTCTTATGATTAATCCCTTACTGGGAATTTATCTCATCCCTTTGTTCATGTTATCTCCAGGTTATCCTATCCAGATGTATGATAACAATAGAAGTTAAGAGCTCATTATAGAGATTAAATGAAAAAAATTATGATATTTTATTATGTACAGTCTTCCAAGAAACAATAATTTTTAATCCTTGGCTTGTAATTTGATGTTTCATTATGCTTAAAATCATGTAATTATATATGTAAAATACATGGGTCACTATATGACCCTGGTCAGTCTCTCTGCTACATTAACAAAATTAAAATTTTCTTTCTCTACACCCTACAAAAGAAATGTATCAAGAAGATAAAACTTGTGAAACCCATGTACAGATTACTTTTCATGAGGTTAGGTCAGGAAAAATATGTTTAAAAAAAAGAGATTCTAGGTGGAAATTTATGCTTTAATTGATTATTATGATTTATAATTTTAGGACATAGTCGCTTCTCCCTTCACGACTTCATGATTTAATGAACTTATTTTTACACTAGGGTAATTATTTTTGTTTCTATAGAAATATCACGGAAGGATGAAATTAGACAACCAAAAGAAGAGAAGTAAGTGAATAAAAAGATTCATGTGGATGGTGGTGTTAATTAGTATATTATTTATCTTATTAACTCATTGTATTTTTTTAAATATTGTTCTAACCTGAAATTTTCAATAGCATATTTAAAAAGAAAATTGCATGCCATGCTAAATTTTTCTTTACTTGACTTATCATGGAGACATGAGTTTCTAAGGATTCCTATGATGCTATGTTTTTTATTCAAATTATAATTATATTTAAGGACTTAGTGGAGGAATTTAATTATTAGATTGAAACATGTATTTTAATTTTATGAATCATAATTTGAAGGAATTTATAGATTCATGTTTATGAAATTTCCTTAACCATTTTCCATACTTTAGATTTTTGAAAATAATTTGAATTGATTTGATGTCATTATAAATAAAATTAGTGATTTTCCAATTTCATATATTCCATTCTAGAAAGTATTCCATGGACAAATACTATCTATATTATCATGAGTATATTTTTTGAGCAATCATAGCACATTTCACCTTCTATAACATACATTATAACTTTTAAAAGCTTTGACAGTGAGAAAAAACATTTACCCCAATTGATGAAGTTTTATTGAAAAGACCTTATACATAAATACCACCATTAATATTAATCCATTTTTATCTCATAGATACTATGAATTACTTTATTTTTAATGAGACTAAATCAAGAAAGATATATCCATTCCTAAACTCCTATTATTATTTTAATGAAGTTTTAATGTTCTTGTATGGGGGTAAGGGAGGTCATGGTGGGGGATGAAATAAATTATAATGGAAAAGTAAGGGGGTACTATCCTGGGTGTTGGGAAAGGTTATTGATTCATAAATTATACATTCATTTTTCCCCTCTTAAAAAAGAAAAAATAGTTTTTTAAATTGAAGAACAAAAAAACACTATAACTAAACCATTTATTTTTATCATAATTAGTTAGTTGGTGGTTGTCAAGTTTATAACAAGAAAAAATTTAAAAAAAGAAAAAATAATTATAGAGGAAAAATAGAGATAAAAGATATTTTTAATAGGTGTAAAATCATTCATTAGTATTTTATTTATCATGAACAAACATTGAGCTTGGGAAGTTGGAGTTGTCAATTTTGAAGGGGAGATATTCATTGAGATTTTACTTTTGATATCATGAACTATTATTTAAGTGATAAACCTCATATTATATACTATAATTTTTTTCACATTAATAATTACTAACCTTAAGCCTTAGATTCATTAGAAATAGAGTATAAAATCCCTCTTGATTTTATGTGACTTTTTTCTTTATAAAGTGTAGAATGTATCTCATTCAAAATCCTATGGAAAGGTAGAATGTTCTCCGGACATTAGAATAAATCTAAATGAATCTATATAATGAATGATGATAGAAAAGAATTAAAAGTGGTGTATATCATGACTTGGAATGTTTAATAAAAATTAATTGAGAAATTTGAATGAATAAAAAGAGAAGATCTATGATAATCAAAAGTCATAATGTAAAATACATGGATTTTTTTATGTTTATAAAATTGTGAAGTTGAGATGATGTTTTGTTTAGAACAGGAAAATTTCATTTAATACTGATTAACATTTTACTAGACTTCATTGGGTTTTAGAAATTTTCAACATATTGACCATTTTTAATTCAATGTTGAGATTTAATTCTTGAGTAAATTCGTAGATCAGGTGTTGAGGTATTTGAAGAAATCATCTTTTAGTACATAATTTAAAACATTTTTAATGATTTTCGATGGTTTTTAATCAATTTAACCATGTAAAAAAATTAAAAGGTATATTTTCATTTTAATGATAAATGTGGATAAATATTAATACAAGGGTTTCAATCTGGATATTTTATATTATACCATTTTGGAGGATTCACTAAGTGTTTTGAACATTTTTCATGTAGAAAATATCAATAGAAAGAGCTAGAACACAACCCATAGGCCGAAATTCTTATAGCCAACCCAAGAATATGGAAGGTGAACTTTTTCCATGGGGAGGGATTGATCATATGGTAGGAGGAGTGTGCATTCTAGATACCTGAGAAAAAAAATTGTTGGGCCCAAGGGCATCAAGGGCCACAACTATCAGTGTGTGCCATTTTATATGTTAATGTTTATACGGAAGATAATCCACATAGCAATCGATCTAAACCAATTATGATTTGGTTTTTTTAAATAACTCATATGTAATCACTTTTGAGGCGGGACATGCTTCATGTGGAACTATACAATATTTAACAAAACTCTTCCATTCTGCTTTCGACATAAAAATATCCACTCTGACACTCACCTCCCCCTTTCTTGGACACAACCTCGCCACCATATTTTGTATAAAAATGCCACCAAACCACCAAATTTGTCATTGGAAAACACTATGGTCACAACTTGAGAAACTCAAACTCAATTGAAACACCACTGAATAAACTTGGTTCACCATAGATCATCTCAAAAAGCTTGGATGATCACTATGAATCTTATTTTGTAGAAGAGAACACCCTTCATGATATCATGGAGTACAATCTGACCACTATAAAAGCCTAATTTAAGGTGATAAGAACCCATGCCATTGCAATCACTACTGCACCATGATCTCACCAAGTAAGGTTCTCTTTCACTGTGCGACACACACTATCTACGTCAAATTCAAACACGAATATGGGCACATGGGTTCGTCACTTCTCCACTTTATAGAATCAAGAAATTTCCACACCCCCACCCAAATCACTATATAAGCCCATGGGTACAAATTAATACATGGGAAGAATTATCTATGTGAGACAGAGGATAGATAATTAGCCAAATGATAACGTGAGAGGAGAAAACTATGTGAAGAGAAACAATAACAGCTTTCTAAAATGGAATAAAAATGATAATTATCTAGAATTTAAATATATAAAATATATTGATGTGGGTTTTATTTTGAAATGATTAAAGGAAGATATAAAACCTAAAGTGAAGTTACTAGAATATGGGGAATTTAATGCCCTACTCTCTCTCTCTCTTCAAATAGCAGGATATATTCAGAAAAACAATAATGAATGAGAGTCTGTACTATAGAAGGAAATACCTATTCCACTGTGCATCCAAACAGAATATTTGAAAAAACCCTATATTTATAGTCTACTTCCAAATACACCCCTTAGTTTCAGGGAATAATAAGGGAACACAAAAAAGTGTCTCATTCACATTTTAGGAGTAAAAAAGTCACTCATAAAAACAAGGATCTATCACTGACAATGATATGACTTAAAGAGAGATATATATTTAATGGGGAATAATATTTTTAGTAGGATATACTATAGAATCCTAAGAATTTTATTTTTATACTATTTTTTAGGAGAATGATTCTATAAGAATATAGTTGACAATACGAGACTATTGGAGAGAAGTATACCATGACATACCTGATGCAACGCTATAATTTTCTATTCCATTATTCATAATCTTTTTTTATTCCAAAATTATTTTTACCCATCAAAAATAGATTATTTATTCTTTAATAGAGGTGTAAAATCCATGATTGATTGGGTAAATGTCAGGTGACCCAATTTTAATGCTTTAGTCCATGAACATTTATAGAAATTATGGAACTCTTTTTTGGGTTAAATTATTTTTTACTATTTATTTGAAGAAATTTATTTGAATGTAAATATGTTTATGATTAATTATAATTTTTAGTAATTTCATTGGATAAGAAATAATTTTCCCTCTATTTTATTTTAAATAATTTATATTTATTGGTTTAGCATCAAGTGGTTAGTATTTATTGATTATTAAACAAATAACTAGAAATATTGATCCAATTCTGATTCATTGGAATTTCAATATCTGATTGTGTATTTCTGATGTAATTAAAATAAGGATCATTTCATTTTTTACACATTAGAAGGTGAATAATACAAAAAATGGAAATCTTGAGGATAACCCACATCATTACCAAACATGAAAATGGGTGACAATGGGGAAATAATTGTGAAACAAATCATTTATTAAATTAGAAAATATTGGAGATTGCTTTCTAAAATACCTTGATATCTTTAAAAAGGAGATATAAAACACAACCCCAATCAGATATCTCCCATATTAAAAGTTTTCTTATTTCCTTGTTCTTCATGTTCTAGTCCTATAAAATTAGTTTAACTTGAAATATATTCACCATGGAAACTAGATTAAAATACATATCCTTGTATGATAATTTTGTTACTACTACTACTAATACACCACTAGTAGAAAATATATAGCCTTTCCCAACACCCATGATATGCATGTACCAGTAGAATTGGATTTTACTAGTCATAGAACCCACATAGAAACCCATATCAAATATTTTTGTTGTTTTAAGTTGGTATACATTTTTTTCATGAAATAATTTTGGTAGAGGGAATTTTCTTACGTATCTAGAAATTGTTTTTAATAGAATACCCATGTATTTAAATCAATCAATCATTCAAAAAATAGTGTAGATATTCATAAGTACCAAAATTTGGGAATTGTTGTTGTGTGGTTCCTTCACCAAATTTGAAATATTGTAATGCCAAGTTGTAATTTTCTATAGTTTTAATGGTGCTATCCAGAAGATTCATCTTTCATTGTCCAATAATTCCTTACACTATGACATACTTACATTGCAACTCCATAATATCTATATGGTCATAATATCTCTAGGTGGTAACATATTCCCTATTTGACCGTTCAATTCCTTCCCAAACACATATGTTTCAAAAATATAGCCTATCATTTCTATAAAAACCAACACACATTTCTAAGATATTCATTTGAGATGTCACAAAAATTGAGAAATCTCTTATTTGAGGTAATTCTATCTGACACATTGAATCATTTTCAAAGGAGTCTCATGAAGAACCCTCCCCATGTGACATCCATGAACACACTCAGTGAAGTAGCAACCATGAACTTGCTTCGTGAAGTGGGAGTCCAGCATTCACTTCATGATGTGATAGTAGTTAAATAAATCTTTATAAGGGAACCTCTAAACTATTATTCATAAATTGAAACCCACAAATACCCTTTACATAGGGGATACATACAAATTACCTTAAGAAAGAAAAATCCACGAATTTTATTCACATATGGGAAACCCATGAGTTTCCTTTGTGTGAAGTTCATTTCTTGAACTGTCATCCAAAAATGTGGTACATGCATAAAACATCAAATTTTAATTGACATTGTGTAATCCCAATGTATATTCTAGCCATATCCCTAGGGTCAATATTGTACATGAAAAAATAAACCATCTATTTATCACACATTAATTCAGGATATGTTAAATAAAATAACACATAATACATCCAAGAATAGCTAGGTGAATAGTGTATTTGGGAATTAGGAACATAAAATAACATCTTGAATATGAGATACAACAACATTATTGTAAGGTTCTGGAACATTCTTCAAATATTCAATGAATTTTAAAACTGCATGGGATAAAAAGGGAAAATAAATAAGAAATGGGAGAGCTATAAATCATAGTAAGTGAATAATCATGGAAGAAGGTAATATATGTTATAAAATAAGTATATCATTGGGGAATAAATAGAAAATTAATAATAAGCCATGATATAGAATGATAATCATAACATGGTATATGTGTAAACAACTTAAAACACTACATCATAAATATAGTTCAATGCTAACATCCAATACATCATGATGGAAGAAGTCTCATAAAGGAATAAGGATCACTCCATGTCCCCACATGATGTCTCATGGGACTAATAATTACACAATTAATTGGAGCGTTATATAATTTCAGGCACACAAGTCACTTTCATCTCATTCTCATTCTTAAGTTTTCCTCATAGATCATACAACATGGATTCCTTAATTATCAAATTTTAACACATGATCAAGGAGTGTGGAATTGATACATGAAATTTCCAAGTAAAATAAGTATTAATACATAAATATGGACACCCATAATGTAGATAAACAAGATTGACATACATAGACATTACATTACTTTTGCGGAATACTTAATACATAACAAAAATAGACACCCAAGGACCGTAATAGTTTAGTGTCTTTGGAAACTCGGAACATAATCTTATAATCATGGTGAAAAGATCTTAAACATATCCCATAAATATCTTCCCCTTTTGTTTTCTAACCTAAAACCATTATTTATATCCTGAAGAAAAGAAAACATATAAAGGGTGAGCTCAAATTCTCAATAAGGGTAGGCATGGAGAAAATAAAACAAACCATATACATTTTGAACTTAAAAATAAGAACTTAAAGTTTAAACATCAAAATCTTGGTTAATGACATAAAACATAGCAGTACGTAAGGAATAGATTATAATAGAGAATCAATCATGATAAAATATACTGGGAATAAAACATGTAATTGTGGCAACCATTAATCACATGTTATGATTTCCATAGTACCAAGGCATTGTTTCCAAGACTTTTATAGTGGAAAAAGTCCTTTACTGAACCGGATTTACTTGTCGTTCCATCCCTATATTACTGAACCAGATTCACTTTCCATTCCATCCATGTCTATAAGATGAGATATAAATATTTACCCAATTCATTGGAGGGAGATATAGGTCCCACACATCTCATAATAAAATCATTCTTACTTGTGCAACAAAATAAACATAAATTATTCATCATAACCCAAAGAATAAAATGGGTTTCATAAACATCATCCCATCATAACATAATCCATATAAAAATATAGATATCATTTCATCATAAGAATATTCAAACCATGGAAATAATATAGATATTATACTTGAAACATAATCATACTAAATAATGTCATCTTAGATGGAAAATAGTTTTGACAAAACACTTGAAATGAATTCTTGAGGAAAATATCCTTTCTTCTTCAAAATCATTTTCTTTTCAAAAAATGTCATTCACTTTTAAAATAAAATGATTTTTTTTAAAATAATCATGAAATATTGTATAAAAATCTTCATGAAAATTAGGCATTATGAAACTGTAAAAATTCGTTCATGCTATATAATTTAATAAAAAACATTCTCCTCGTACTTTTGCTAGAAAATTCAAAAAGTTCCTCGTATGGTAAATAAAATAAATATTCCTTCCATAACACAATGTAAAAGTATAAGAGAGGTAAACATGAATTTAAAAATACATGGAATAATATTAAACACTTTATGAAAAGCATTTTTATGGACATGGATGAATATATAACCCCAGTAAATACTTACGTATAAGCAATCTCGGATAAAAATGAGATTTGCAAAATTATCCCTTACCTTATGTCCAATTTCATCTATATGTGCCTGAGACTCCTGTATAGTGGGTTTAAAAATATTATTAACATGTAACAGAACCATAATAATATTTATGATATTATATATTATTCACTTAAGACTTTATATTACCCGTTCATTTTTCAATTCCATGTTAAAGCAGCGTTTTGGGTAAAATCGTTTCATTTATCGTCCGTGTTTTGACTTGTAATTATTCATATGATTAATTAGATCATGATTACTTACTTATAGAATGTAAAACATTATTTATATATAATATACGTTTATAATATACATATATATAATAGATCGATAAATAGAATGAAATACATCATTCATGGAGACGGTAGGTCGTACGTATGCATAAACGTTGTTTTCATTTCCTTATTGAATTGAATGGAATTAAGTAAATGAAACATATATGTACATAAATAAAGTATCATTATTATATAATATCTTTCATGATTATTTATTATATATACTTTATAATCATAGTTGAATGGATAATTATGGAAAATGAATTTCATCGCGTTCATGGAGACGGTAATCCGTACGTACGCAGGAGCGATGATATTGTTCCCATAATTATTGAATAGAATTGGAGTGGATGATATAATATTATATAATTAGTATCGTATTATAATAATAATATATAGTTATTCTTTACACCATTATACCCATCCAAGTAAGGTGGTGATAGAAAAACATATTACACTACGATGTGGAGATAGTATTCTGTACGTACGTACGCGCGGTGATTTCATTTTTTGTAGGATGGATAGAAGGTGAAATAGAGTTGTTTCATATTTATAATAACATATAAGTACATAAGTAATACTGATGTTATTACTTTATAATGAAACAAATAAATAAGTGGAAGTAGAAGAAGAAATAAACTTGAAAGAATCTGTAGAATAGATTATCTCTTCTTCGACGTGCCTCTTTTAGGATTCCTCTTAGGGAACTAGAGTTGGTCTTTTGAGAAGACCATAACCTATATTATATTAATAGAGAGGTTGAGAAGAGAAATTGGCAGGGTTTTGCCGAGATTTAAAGCTCAAAATTGTGTAAAGAGGAGAGGGAGGAGGTGCCCTTTTATAAGGGAGGAGAGGGTCACCTTTGGAAACACCAAAAATATTAATTTATAATAAATTCAAACCCCACATAAAAACCTCAAAAAATGTCTCAATTAGAAGATGAGATGATATAGGGTTGAAATATAATAATAAAATAAAATTTAGATATGTTTTATGTTTATTTTAAACCGTATCAACATGATTTATCCTTATTTAATCTATTTAATGTTATTTGTGGTAATAATATTCTAAATTTTAAATTGTTATAAATAATTAATTAGGTGTTCTGAATTTTACATAATTGTATACATTAATACATTTTAGACCATATAAATTTTAATTTATATTTTTTAAATATTTTTTTGATTTTTAAACAATTTTATAATATTTTATTTTTATAAAATAACAATAGTGTCAATTTTAAAACTATTCATTTATTTGAATTTAAATACAATCCACACAGAGGATATATTCAAAAAAAATATTTAATAGACTCCTAAAATGTCATATTCATCTAGAAAAATTGTGGAAAACATTAATTAGATCATATAATATTTATTTTAATATTTTTAAAACCATTTGTTTGATATTAATCTTAATGAAATAATTACTACAATATTTGTGAATAATTATTTAATGTACATATTTGTTGCATAAAAATTAAAAATAAAACAATATGATGAATATAAATATAATATATTTTATAATAATACTTTTACTCTAATTTATAATCTTAAAATAAGAACATATAAATTGTTGTATTTATTAAATTATGAAGGTGACAACTTTGACATAATTTAAAATAAAATAATATAAATGACCTAATCTATTTTATACGTCTATAAATGGTCCTCAATTCTACTATTGGATGATTATGGTATATATATACTCTTTCAATAAGTTTTTGTCAAGTATTTGGGCATTTTATGGGTATTATTACTTTAATAAAAACTATATTATTGATTTTTCACTAAGTAAATAATTTTTGCATCATTAATGTATAAGCTATTAAGGTAATTAAATATTTCTTAAAAATTACAAATAAATTACTATAACAAATAAAAACAAATTAACTTTCAAATAAGTATTTATAATCTAATTTATATTTTGAATCACTTTATATTAATAATATTTTAATTATTAAAATTTTAGTGAGAGATATTTCACTTTCCTTTAAATAAAATAAATTAAAGGTCTTAATCACATCCAAGGGGGTTTAAATAGAATCCATTTCGACCCAAGTATGTTTTATGATGCAATATAATCATCCAATTATATTAATACAAGTGTTAGGGTAATTTTATAATATTATATTTACCCATAATTACCTGATTTACCTTTAACTATACTAAATAAAATTTACCGTAGTTACTATTCATAGTGCCCAAATAAAAAGTCACCTATTAACATAATTTGGACCTACTGATTCTAAATATGGAATCCATTTTTCCAAATTCAACTCACAGAAGTTGCATAAATTAATTTAAAATTAATCTCGTTGTTAAGAAAACGAGTTTTAAAAGTTAAAACATTGCAAAAGATTGAAATGATTTGGCATATGAATTCAATGTAAAATCATTTATAATGACATAAATTATATTAAATGGTAAAAATATATTATATTTATACTTTAAAACAATTCAATATTATAATTTAACCATATAAATCATTATGATGAAAAAATTTGTTTTTAATTAAAATATAGTGTGGTTTTACTATTCATTAAAATTTGAAAGTTATCATAATAATATGAAAAATTTATCCAAAGTAAAAAATTTTATCCTGATTCGAAAAAAGAATTTTATTTCTATCAAATTTAACTTATAAAAATGTCAAAAACTATATTTAAAGTATGTGTGCCATCAAAAGGCGGAAAAACTGCATTTTTTTAAAAATACTTATTTTATCCGAAAAATTTATGTTGTTCTCATACCATGTTCTAGAAAATGTGTAAGATGAATAATAATGTCATAAAATTAAAAATTTAGTTAATACTATCCATAACGGCTAGTTCATAACAATATTATAACAATATATCGTTGTTTAGTGAAACCCGGTATTGCCTACTACACACACTATCGAGGAAGGTCGTGATTGCGTGTAATGAAAGCCAAGTCAGGGTTGTGTGTAGTGCAAGCTCCATTTTGTGTTGTGTATAACATAATCAAAACTTATTTCATTTATACATTAAACAAAATCTATACTTAATGTTGAGTAGAATAATTTCTACAAAAATGAACTTGAAATTGTGTGTAACATGAGCCAAGAATAGTGTTGTGTATACTGTAAGCTAATACAGTGTTCCATATAGTACAAGATAATATTTTTGTAGTGTACAATAGAATACATCAAAGAAATTAAAAATAATACATCTCATAAAATCTCAGGGTGTTATATTCTACCCACCTTAAAATGAATTTCGCCCTCGAAATTCGTCGGGGTTATAAATCGTTTACTACTTGAATGTTTCATTCCAAGAAACCCATATCTTAGAAAGGAATACTAAAACGTAATTTTAATAGTGAATTAAGAAATGTAACGGTTACCCAAATTAACTCATCACTGGGTTTCTACATAGGTAAAAATATGGATATGGAAGAGAAATATAACTATCAACTTCTGATGAAGAGTGGTAGAGGACATGGCTATGAATAAGCCAACAATCACAAAGCCATAAATCTGTGATGATCTAAGGTACCATATAATTCATCAGATATGAGGGCACTAGGACAACATTCTTGGTTTTCAAGATCATTTTCCATATGTTGAAGAATTAAAAGATATACATGCTTGATTTTGGTACAATCACACTGTTGTTTGTGCCTTGAACAATTTCAAATTCATCTCTTAAAGAAATGAAGTTGAATTTATCTTCCATGAAGTGTTAGTAGATCATTCGATAGAATGATAAGTCATTCCATCTGTCTCAAACATAAGGTTAGAAAAAGTTATATACATAAGTCCATCCTATGGTGAGATTAACAATATATGATTCAAAAAAACGGACTTAAACTCTAACTCTCATACTTATTTATAAAATAAAACTAATTTTCTTATAACAAAAGACTTCATGTAGGCCAGTGGTTGGCAATAAAGTCCTATCGCACTTCGGTTGTGGGTTAGATTTCCGCAACCTTGTCTGACGCGATGGGTTGTCGCCCATCCTGCAGGTTGTACTTTTTCTAAAACTACAATATTATAACATTACAGAAATAATATCAAAAAAAAGTTCTTCCTTAAACAATACTATATGATGTATGAAATAATCTATTCCAATATTTATACTTATCCAAAATACATCTGTCCAATCTCATAGTATAAAGAAAACGATTACTGGAAAGGTCACATAACAAGCACGTGAATACCATCATTTATCCCCCATATATCATAAGATATATCTTATTGATCGCATTCCAAACATGTGAATACCTTAATCATGTAATCCTTTGAAACATAAATTACCATAGAACCTTAGTGGGAACATGAATGTTGTCAAAAGTTAACTCTTTCCACATACCAAAATCCCAAAATTTTAATATATTCAAACCATGATGTCACTTTGTCCTTATATCAGTTGTGAGATCATTAATACTATCAAACATATTATTTTCTCCATATCCCTTCATTATTCTCATATAAAGCGTGAGCTCAAATGCTCAGTAAGGGTAAGCATGGAGAAAATAAAACAAACCATATACATTTGAACTTAAAAACATGAACATAAAGTTTAAACATCAAAATCCTGAGCAATGACATAAACCATTGCAGTACATAAGGCATAGATCATAATAGAACATAAATCATGATAAAATTGAATGGTAATAAAACATGTAATTTTGGAAACCATTAATCACATGTTATTATTTTCATAGTATTCAAGGTATTTTTTCCAAGACCATCATAGTGGATAAAGTCCTTTACTGAACCGGGTTTACTTGTCGTTCCAGCCCTGTATTACGGAACCAGATTCACTTTCCATTCCAGCCATGTCTATCTCATGAGATATAACTCTTTACCCATTGCATTGTAGGTAGATATAGTTCCCACCCATATCATAATTAAATCATTCTTACTTGTGCCACAAAATAAACATAAATCATTCATCATAACCCAAAGAATAAAATGGGTTTCCTAAACATCATCCCATCATAACATAATCCATATAAAACAAATATATATAATTTCATCATAAGAAGAATCAAACCATGTAAATAGTAGAGACATTATACATGGAACATAATCATACTAAATAATGTCATCTTAGATGGAAAATAGTTTTGACAAAATAGTTGAAATGAAATCTTGAGGAAAATATCCTTTCTTCTTCAGAATCGTTTTCTTTTTAAAAAACACCATTAAATTTTAAAAGAAAAGGATTTTGTTGAAAATAATAATGAAATATTTTAGAAAAATCTTCATGAAAATTAGGTGTTATGAAACTGTAAAAATCTGTTCATGCCGTATAAGTTAAAAAAACATTTTCCTCATACTTTTGTTGGAAAATTCAAAAAGTTCCTCGTATGGTAAATAAAATAAATATTCCTTCCATAATAAAATGTAAAAGTCAAAGATGGGAGAACATGACTTTAAAAATAAATGGAAGAATATTAAACACTTTATGAAAAACTTTTTTATGGACATGGATGAAAATATAACCCCCTGTAAATACTTATGTATAAGCAATCTCATATAAAAATGAGATTTTCAAAATTATCCCTTACCTTATGTCCAATTTCTTTTGTATGTGTCTGAGACTCCTGAATAGTGGGTTTAACCATATTATTAACATTTAATAGAACCATAATAATATTTATTATATTATATATGATTCACTTAAGACTTTATATTACCCGTTCATTTGTCAATTCCATGTTAATGCAGCATTTTGGGTAAAATCATTTCATTTATCGTCCGTGTTTTGAATTTTAATTATTCATATGATTACTTAGATCATGATTAATTAATTACAGAATTTAAAACATGATTTATATATAATATATATTTATAATATAAATATATATAATATATCGATAAATACAAAGAAATACATCGTTCATAGAGACAGTAGGCCGTACGTACGCATGAACGCTTTTTTCATATCCTTATTGAATTGAATGGAATTATGTAAATGAAAAATATATTTACATAAATACAGTATCATTATTATGTAATATATTTCATGATTATTTATTATATATACTTTATAATCATACTTGAATGGTTAATTATGGAAAATTAATCTCATCATGTTCGTGGAGACTGTAATCCTACGTACGCACGAGGGATGATATTGTTCCCAAAATTATTGAATGGAATTGGAGTGGATGATATAATATCTCAGAATTAGTATCATGTTATAATAATCATATATAGTTATTCTTTACACCATTATACCCATCCAAGTAATGTGGTGATAGAAAAACATATTACACCACGGCGTGGAGATGGTATTCCATACGTACGCACGCACGCTGATTTCATTTTTAATAGGATGGACAGAAGGTGAAATAGAGTTGTTTAATATTTATAATAACATATCAGTATATAATTAACACTTATGTTATTAATTTATCATGAAAAAACTAAATAAGAGTAAGTATAATAAGAAAGAAACATGAAATAATCGGTATAATAAATTACCTCTTCTTCGACGTGCCTCTTTTAAACATCCTCTTAGAGAACTAGAGTTGGTATTTTGAGAAGACCATAACCTCTATGATATAACTAGAGAGGTTGATAAGAGAAATTGGCAGGGTTTTTTCAAGCATGAGGGTTCATAATTGTGTAAAGAGGAGAGCGAGGAGGTGCCATTTTGTAAGGGAAGAGAGGGGCACCTTTGGAATCCTCAAAAATATTAATTTATAATAAATTCAAACCCAACTTAAAAACCTAAAAAACTGACTAAATTAGAGTATGAGATGCGATATAGTCTAAATAAGATCAATAAATAACATTTAGACATGTTTTATGTTTATTTTAAACCTTATCAACTTGATTTATCCTTATTAAATCTATTTAATTTTATTTGTGGTAATAATTTTCTAAATTTTAAATTGTTATAAATAATTACTTATGTGTTGTGAATTTTCCATAATTTGATACTTTATGACATTTTAGACCATATAAATTTCAATTTATAGTTGTTACATATTTTTTTAAACAATTTTATAATGTGTTATTTTTATAAAATAACAATAGTGTCAATTTTGATAATATTCATTTATTTGAATTTAAATAAAATCCACAAAGAGGATATATTTGAAAAAAATATTTAATAGACACCTAACATGCCATATTCATCTAGAAATTTTTTTGGAAAACATTTATTATTTCATATAATAATTATTTTAATATTTTGAAAACCATTTTTTTATGTATATCTTAATGAAATAATTAATACAATATTTTTGTATAATTATTTAATATACATATTTGTTTCATAAAAATTAAAAATAAAATACTATGAGGAAGATAAATATAATATATTTTATAATAATACTTTTACTCGAATTTATCATCTTAAAATAACAACATATAAATTTTTATATTTATTAAATTATGAAGGTGACAACGTTGACATCATTTAGAATAATATAATATAAATGTCCTAATATATTTTATACAGCTCCAAAAAGTCCCCAAGTCTCCCCTTGGATGATTATGGTATATATATACTCTGCCAATAAGTTGTGGTCATATTTTTGGGCCTTTATGGGTATTATTACTTTAATAAAAACTATATAATTGATTTTTCACTAAGTAATTTCTGCATCATTATTGTATAATCTATTAAGGTAATTAAATATTTCTTAAAAATTAAAAATAAATTACCATAACAAAGAAAAACATTTTATATTTCGAATGAGTATTTATAATCTAATTTATATTCTCTATAACGTTTTATTAAAAATACTTTAATTATTAAAGTTTGAGTGGGACATATTTCACTTTCCTTTAAATAAAATAAATTAAAGGTCTTAATCACATCCAAGTGGGTTCAAATAGATTTCATTTCAACCCAAGTATGTTTGAGGACGAAATATAATCATCCAATTATATTAAGACAAGTGTTAGGGTAATTTTATAATATTATATTTACCCTTAATTACCAGATTTACCTTTAACTATGGTAAATAAAATTTATCGTAGTAATTATTCATAGTTCCCAAATAAAAAGTAGCCTATTAACATAATTTGGACCTACTGATTCTAAATCTGGAATCCATTTTTCTAAATTCAAATCACATAATTTACATAAATTAATTTAAAATTAATCCCATTGTTAAGAAAATGTGTTTTAAATGTTAAAACATTGCAAAAGATTGAAATGATTTTACCTATGAATTCAATGTAAAATCAATGATAATGACATAAATTATATTAAATGGTAAAAATATATTCTATTTATAATTTAAAACCATTGAATATTATAATTTAACCATATAAATTATTATGATGAAAAAAGTTGTTTTTATTTAAAATATAGCGTGTTTTTACTATTCATTAAAATATGAAAGTTATCAGAATAATATGAAAATTTTATCCAAAGAAAATTTTGTATATCCTAATTCCAAATAAGAATTTTATTTTGTCGAATTTAACTTAAAAACATGTCAAAAACTATATTTAAAGTGTGTGCGCCATCAAAAGGTGGCAAAACTACATTTTTTAAAAATTACTTATTTTACCTGAAAAATTTATTTTGTTCTCATTCCATGTTATAGAAAATGTGTAAGATGAATAATAATTTTATAAAATTCAAAATTTAGTTAATACTATCCAGAACGGCTAGTTCATAATAATATTATAACAATATATCGTTGTTTAGTGAAACCCGGTATTGCGTACTACACACGCTATCGAGGAAGGTCGCGATTGCGTATAATGCAAACCAAGTCAGGGTTGCGTGTATTGAAAGCTCCCTTTGGTGTTTTGTATAACATAATAAAAACTTATTTCATTTATACATTAAACAAAATCTATATTTAATGTTGCGTAGAATAATTACTACAAAACGAACTTGAAATTGTGTGTAACACGAGCCCGAAATAGTGTTGTGTATACTAAAAGCTAATATGGTGTTGTGTATAATACAAGATAATCTTGGTGTAGTGTAAAATAGAAGAAATCAATGAAATTAAAAAGAATACATCTCATAAAATGTCGGGGTGTTACATTCTACCCCCTTAAAACAAATTTCGCCCTCAAAATTCGTCGGGGTTATAAATCATTTACTACTTGAAAGTTTCATTCATAGAACCCCACGTTGTAGAAAGGAATACTAAAACATAATTTTATAACGTGTAGTAAGAAATGTAACAGTTTCCCAAATTAACTCATCACTAGGTTTCCACATAGGTTTAAATATGGATATGTAAATGAAATATAACCATCAGCTTCTGATGAAGTGTGGTAGAGGACATGGCTATGAATAAGCCAACAATCACAAAGCCATAAATTTGTGATGATATAAGGTAACATATAATTCATCATATATGAGGGCACTAGGACAACATTTTTGGTTTTCAAGATCATTTCCCAAATGTTGAAGAATTAAAAAAAATACTTTATTTTGGTACAATCTCACTATTGTTTGTGCCTTAAACAATTTCAACTTCATCTATTAAAGAAATGAAGTTGAATTTGTCTTCTGTGAAGTGTTAGTAGATAATGTGATAGAATGATAGGTCATTCCATCTATCTCAAACATAAAGTTAGAAAAAGTTACATACATAAGTCCATCTTATGTTGAGATTAACCGTATATGATTCTAAAAATGGACTTGTACTCCAACTATCATACTGCTTAATAAAATAAAACTAATTTCTACCAACAAGGGACTTCCTGTAGGACAGTGGTTGGTGATAAAGGCCTATCACACTTCGGTTGTGGGTTAGATTTCCACAACCTTGTCTGATGGGATGGGTTGTCGCCCGTCCTGTAGGTTGTCCTTTTTCTAAAACTACACTATTATAACATTACAGAAAAAATATCAAAAAAAAGTGCTACCCTTAAACAATACTATCTTATGTCTGACATAATCTATTCCAATATTTATACTTATCCAAAAATACATCTATCCAATATCACAGTATAAAGAAAACCATTACTGGAAAGGTCACATAAAAAGCACTTGAATACCATCATTTATCCCACATATATCATAAGATATATCTTATTGATTGCATTCCAAACATGTGAATACCTTAATCAGGTATTCTCTTGAAACATAAATTACCATATAACCTTAGTTAAAACATGAATGCTGTCAAAAGTTAACTCTTTCCACATACCAAAATCCCAAAATTTCTATATATTCAAACCATGATGTCACTTTGTCCTTGTATCTGTCATGAGCTCGTTAATACTATCAAACATATTATTTTCTCCTTATCCATACATTATGCGCATATCATATGCTTTCCAAAAAATATTTCAATCAATTTTCATGGTTTCAGGTACCATTCGTCATATACTTTCAAATACTCAAGGAAAGAAAACAGTGTAACAATCCTTAGATTTTTAATTATTCTATAGTATCAAACATTATTCTTGATAAACATGTAATCATTCTACTACCTGCTCAAACCATTGACCAAGCTTCATAATTTTATTCATCAACACTTCTTTCATCTCATATATCATTTGTAGTGACTTCATCACCATCAACATAAATACTACCCATGAGACCGTGCTGATTATATTCATGAGATTTTCCCATAGGGAATTGGTTTTCATAATTCTCATACATTCCACGTTTAAAACATTTAACCATTATTGATGTATTGGCAATATCATTATCCTTTTCCATTGTGTTAACTGAACCTTTTCCTTTGCAATTACTAGCTTTGTGTCCTTATTTTCCGCACCCAAAGAATCTTCCAGTTCCTTTGAAACATTCTCTTTGATGCCTCTCCCCACATGACTTACATGAGGGAAATTCAACTTTCTTTCCTCTATGATCATCATGAAATTCCATATTTCTCTTATTAGCTGAGTCAGGAATCTTACCAATGTTGAGATTATTGATCATATTATGAGATTACTGATTAGGCATAGTAACAATGTCTTGCCTTTCAAATAACGTTTCATTTGGTAGCTCATAAGGAATATCATTCCATTGTCCATCATTTTCTCTATTAACATGAATCTTCCTATTTCCTGCCATTTTCTAAAACCCAAAAAGAATAGTGTGAGAGGAAAAAATCATGCTAGGAAAACAACATAATAAAGGGGGGGTACCATCAATATACAACATCTTAGGTTTAATTCTAAGATTGTTACCGTAATTCTAGGACTATAACCTATACGTATACTTATCCTTAGGGACAACCCTAGACATACCTTAGAAATATCTCAAGGGATCTCACTAATGTTTTCGCAACATAGTTTCCAAAGGTTAACTAAACCTTTCCAATGATAACAACTGTAAAGACCCAAGCTTGACGTACATGGAAATTACATTACTTTTCCAGAATAATTAATACATAACAAAAATACACACCAAAGGACCATAATAGTTTAGTGTCTTTGGAAACTCGGAACATAATCTTCTAATCATGGTGAGAAGATCTTCAACATCTCCCATAAAGATATTCCCCTTTTGTTGTCTTACCTAAAACCTTTATTTACATCCTGGGTAAAAGAAAACATATAAAAGGTGAGCTCAAATGATCAGTAAGGGTAAACATGGATAAAATAAAACAAACCATATACATTTGAACTTAAAAACATAACCATAAAGTTTAAACATGAAAATCTTGAGCAATGACATAAAACATGGCATTACGTAAGGCGTAGATCATAATAGAACACCAATAATGATAAAATATAATGGGAATAAAACATGTAATTGTGGAAACCGTTAAGAACATGTTATGATTTCCATAGTATCCAAGGCATTGTTTCCAAGACCACCATAGTGGACAAAGTCCTTTACTGAACCGGGTTTACTTGTCATTCTAGCCCTATATTACTGAACCAGATTCACTTGTCATTTCAGACATGTCTATCTCATGATATATAAATCTTTTCCCAATTCATTGAAGTGAGATATAGGTCTGACCCATATCATAATAAAATCATTCTTACTTGTGCCACAAAATAAACATAAATCATTCATCATAACCCAAAGAATAAAATGGGTTTCATAAACATCATCCCATCATAACATAATCAATATAAAACAAATAGATATCATTTCATCATAAGAATAATGAAACCATGGAAATAATATATACATTATACTTGAAACATAATCATACTAAATAATTTCATCTTAGATGTAAAATAGTTTTTAAAAAACACATGAAATGAATTTTTGGGGAAAATATCCTTTCTTCTTCAAAATCATTTTCTTTTCAAAAAATTCCATTCAATTTTAAAATAAAAGGATTTTCTTAAAAATAATAATGAAATATATTATAGAAAGATTCATGAAAATTAGGTGTTATGAAAACGTAATAATCTGTTCATTTCGTATAAGTTAAAAAAACATTCTCCTCATACTTTTGACGAAACATTCAAAAAGTTCCTCGTATGGTAAATAAAAGAAATAATACTTCCATAATACAATGTAAAAGTAAAAGAGGGGAAAACATGACTTTAAAAATACATGGAATAATATTAAACTCTTTATGAAAAATATTTTTATGGACATGGATGAAAATATAACCCTAGTAAAAACTTACATATAAGCAATCTCAGATAAAAATGAGATTGGAAAAATTATCCCTTGCCTTATGTCCAATTTCTTCTGTATGTGTACGAGACTCAAGTATATTGGGATTAAACATATTATTAACATGTAACAGAACCATAATATTATTTATGATATTATATATTATTCAATTAAGACTTTATATTACCCGTTCAGTTGTTAATTCCATGTTAAATCAGCGCTTTGGGTAAAATCGTTTCATTTATCATTCGTGTTTTGACTTTTAATTATTCATATGATTACTTCGATCATGATTACTTACTTATAGAATTTAAAACATGATTTATATATAATATATATTTCTAATATACATATATATAATAGATTGATAAATAGAAATAAATACATCGTTCAGGGAGACGGTAGGTCGTACGTATGCATGAACGTTGTTTTCGTTTCCTTATTGAATTGAATGGAATTAAGTAATTGAAACATATATGTACATAAATATATTATCATTATTATGTAATTTATTTAATTATTATTTATTATATATACTTTATAATCATACTTGAATGGTTAATTATGGAAAATGAATCTCATCGCGTTCGTGGAGATGATAATCTGTACGTACGAACAAGCGATGATATTGTTCCCATAATTATTGAATGGAATTGGATTGGATGATATAATATCTCAGAATTATTATCATGTTATAATAATCATATATAGTTATTATTTACACCGTTATACCCATCCAAGTAATGTGGTGATAGAAAAAAATATTACACCACGGTGTGGAGATGGTATTCCGTACGTACGCACGCGCGGTGATTTCATTTTTCATAGGTTAGATAGAAGGAGAAATACAGTTGTTTCATATTTATAATAACATATCAGTATATAATTAATACTTATGTTATTACGTTATAATGAAACAACTAAATAAGAGGAAGTTGAAGAAGAAAGAAACTTGAAAGAATCGGTAGAAGAGATTACTTCTTCTTCGACGTGCCTCTTTTAAACTTCCTCTTAGTGAACTAGATTTGGCCTTTTGAGAAGACCAGAACCTATATGATGTAACTAGAGAGTTTTATAATAGAAATTGGTAGAGTTTGGCCAATATTGAAGGCTCAAAAATGTGTAAAGAGGAGAGCGAGGAGGTTCCCTTTTATAAGGGAGGAGAGGGGCACCTTTGGAAACCTCAAAAATATTAATTTATAATAAATTCAAACCCCACTTAAAAACCTCCAAAAATGACTTAATTATAATATGAGATGAGATATGGTTGAAATATCATCAAAAAATAAAATTCATACATGTTTTATGTTTATTTTAAACCTTATCAACTGGATTTATCCTTATTTAATCTATTTAATTTTATTTGTGGTAACAATATTCTAAATTTTAAATTGTTATAAATAATTACTTATGTGTTGTGAATTGTCCATAATTGGATACTTTATAAAATTTTAGACCATATAAATTTCAATTTATAATTTTTTAATTTTTTTGTGATTTTTAAACAATTTTATAATATGTTATTTTATAAAATAACAATAGTGTCAATTTTGACAATATTCATTTATTTTAATTTAAATAAAATCCACACAGAGGATATATTAGAACCAAAATATTTAATAGACTCCTAAAATGTCATAGTTATCTGTATAATTTTTTTAAAACATTAATTAGTTCATATAATATTTATTTTATTATTTTTAAAACTATTTTTTTGATATTTCTCTTAATGAAATAATTACTACAATATTTTTTTATAATTATTTAATATACATATTTGTTGCATAAAAAAATACTATGATGAATATAAATATAATATATTTTATAATAATACTTTTACATGAATTTATCATCTTAAAATAACAACATATAAATTTTTATATTTATTAAATTATGAAGGCGACAACTTTGATATCATTTAAAATAAAATAATATAAATGTCCTAATCTCTTTTATACGGCTCCAAATGGTCCCCAAGATGACCCTTGGATTCTTATGGTATAGATAGACTCTAAAAATAAGTTTTGGTCAAGTGTTTGTGCCTTTGATGGGTATTATTACTTTAATAAAAACTATATTATTGATTTTTCACTAAGTAAATAATTTCTGCATCATTAATGTATAAGCTATTAAAGTAATTAAATATTTCTTAAAAATTACAAATATATTAACATAGCAATAAAAAACATTTTATATTTCAAATTAGTATTTATAATCGAATTTATATTCTGTATAACCTTATATTAAAAATACATTAATTGTTAAAGTTTGAGTGAGACATATTTCACTTTCCTTTAAATAAAATAAATTAAAGGTCTTAATCACATCCAAGTGGGTTCAAATATATTCCATTTAGACCCAAGTATGTATTAGGACGAAATATAATCATACAATTATATTAAGACAAGTCTTAGTGTAATTTTATAATATAATATTTACCATTAATTACTCGATTTACCTTTAACTATGGTAAAAATAAAATTTACCGTAGTTACTATTCATAGTGCCCAAATAAAAAGTATCCTATTAACATAATTTTGACCTAATTATTCTAAATTTTGAATCCATTTTTCCAAATTCAAATCACAGAAGTTGCAGATATTAATTTAAAATTAATCCCGTTGTTAAAAAAACAAGTTTTAAAAGTTAAAACATTGTAAAAGATTGAAATGATTTTACCTATAAATTCAATGTTAAATCAATGATAATGACATAAATTATATTGAATGGTAAAAATATATTCTATTTATACTTTAAAACCATTCAATGTTATAATTTAACCAAATAAATTATTATGATGAAAAAAGTTTTTTTTAATTAAAATATAGCATGTTTTTACTATTCATTAAAATATGAAAGTTATCAGAATAATTTGAAGAATTTATCAAAAGATAATTTTTATATCCTGATTCCAAAGAAGAATTTTATTTTGTCAAATTTAACTTTTAAACATGTCAAAAACTAGATTTAATGTTGGTGCGCCATCAAAAGGTGGCAAAACAACATTTTTTGAAAAATAGTTATTTTACCCGAAAATTTTATTTTGTTCTCATACAATGTTCTAGAAAATGGTTAAGTTGAATAATAATGTTATAAAATTCAAAATTTAGTTAATACTATCCATAACGGCTAGTTCATAATAATATTATAACAATATATCATTGTTTAGTGAAACCCAGTATTGTGTACTACACACGCTATCGAGGAAGGTGGCGATTGCATGTAATGCAAGCCAAGTCAGGGATGCGTGTAGTGAAAGCTCCCTTTTATGTTGTGTGTAACATAATAAAAAATTATTTCATTTATACATTAAACAAAATCTATACTTAATGTTGCGTAGAATAATTTATACAAAATGAACTTGAAACTGTGTGTAACACGAGCCAAGAATAGTGTTGCGTATATTGAAAGCTAATACGGTGTTGCATATAGTAAAAGCTAATCTTGGTGTAGTGTACAATATAAGACATCAATGAAATTAATAATAATACATCTCATAAAATCTTGGAGTGTTACACATAATAGAAAATGGGTGCGATATTTGCTACACAATTGTTTTGGAATAGAAAATCATGGTGAAATTTCAGCTTCATAACGACATCACATAAAATTTCATTAAATTGGTTGATGGGGGAGAAATGGATTTATAATAATTTATAAATAAAATATGAAGTAATAGGGACATTTAAAGACATATCCCAACATAATAAATTAAATGTATAAGGCATAATATAATAAGGAATCTTGAATAAAGAAAAGAAGGCGATTATCCTTTACTTGAGTGTGTGATGCCAAATACTTGTGAATTGCTTCTTGAGAGCTCAGGGGAACCTTAGGAGGACTCCAGAGATAATAGGTAATAGTAATAATAAGATCAAAAAAATCATTCAAGTTAAATGGGATCTTGGTTGGGTTTATATAGGAAAGGATTGGGGATTTTTTATTATTTCTCAAACTTAGGTTTCAGACTCTTTAATAAAAAAACAAAAAACATAATCCTTCCTATAGTTTTTACCAATTATTTCTACCAAATTGGGTTTTTTTAATTATTTCAGAATTACAAGTGATGGTAATAATAGAATAATTCCCTTTCTTATGTGGGGGTGAGTTAAACTCTTAATGAAATCATTTTAAAACCTAAAAATATGTTACTTGTTTTAGAGGATTCATAATGAATTTATAAAATTAGTAAAATAATTTTAAAATCAAATTATTTTAAATAGAAAAAATATTTTTTCATTAATACCATTTATAGTATTTATTACATCACTTTTAGGTCATTATGATGTTATAATACATAAAGTATATTTATACGGTATTGAGTTTATAACAGAAAATTCAGTTGTCTTAGAAAATTATAAAAAATTCATCATTGGATACTTTTGACATTCTGATTCCCAAAATAATTTTTATTTTATATAATAATGTTTCTATGTTATTGAATTTTCACTTTTAATATAAAATCTACATTTTCTAGAAAATGATGGGTTTTCGTCAATAACTGTTTTCAAACCCTTACAAAAATTTCATTTGACTTCATAAAAATAATATGATCATTTTTATTTAATAAAAATTATTTGATAATAATTTTTTTAATTATATATTTCTAAAATCTAGTAACTCATCGAAATAAATTCCTTTATTAAATTTTAATTTTACACAAAAATTCTATTTGTGTTTTATTATATCCAAATTGAAATATTTTGTAAAGAAACAATAATAAGATTAAAATATTTCCATTATTTGATACAAAATAATGTTGATAATCCTATTCTTAGGGTATTGATACATATGCACTTAATAGACTAGAAAACACCCTCAAATTAAGGTGTGTGGTGGTGAGATTTTCATGGGGCGCTTTGACGTACTTGGTTTGGGCCATGACCTCGATGAGCTCAAACATATACCATAAACAATTTTCCTCATACTTATATTGTTGGATCTTATCATGGGATTGGTTAGGGGAAAATTCCAGTGTTTCTATCTCCCACTGAATCATTGATAAATGGGATTTATAGGGTACAATCCTACTAGTTGAGGTCATCACTTAATTTTTTTGTGTCAATTAAATTGTTAAAATACAATATTTATACTATTAATATGATCATTATTTAATAGTTATATTACCAATGGTAATGATGCATTATCCTTTAAATATGATAGGATAAAATAAACCATAGAAGATCATTTGTTTTCTATAACCATATTACATAATAAGACATTTTAATTAAATCACAAGGGGAATTTTATTTATAATAGTTCAGGTTCTTACAATACTCCCTAATTAAGAAATTTATTCCTCAAAATTTCTTCTTCAACAATAAAATATATTAGGGTAACTATATTTCATTACCTCCTCCATTTCCCATGTCATTTCTTCAAACTTTTGGTTTCATCAAAATATTTTGATAAGGTGCATTGTCTTATTTCATAGAACATTGTCTTTATGATATATGATCTTCCCAGGATACTCCTCATATGAGAGATAATTATACAATGTTACCACCACTAGAATGTGTACATGTGATGATTTTGTTATATATATCCTCAATAGAAATACATGTAATACATAATGTACTTGAGATATTATTAGGGGGAGTGCTAGTCAATAGGTCAATTCTCTAATGCGATCAATAATCTCAAAGGGGTTGATGTATCTTAGACTAAGAATTCCCTTATTACCATGTCTCATAACTTTCTTCTAGGGAGATATTTAGAGGAATACCATATGTCAAAAATCAAACTCTACACATCATCGACAATTTTCAGCATTGATATTTTGTCAACTATGAGAATCCTCGATATGTTATTTAATGGTCTTAACATTTTACACCATTTCTTTGACCATTTCCGGGCCTAGAAATTTTCATTCCCAAACCTCATCACAACATGTTGGTTTTTTTAACATCTTCACATAAATATATTTATAGGGATCCATTTTATTCTTGAGTGGAAAATTTTATTGTTTGGGAACTCAACTAGAAGAAGATATTGATCTCATCCTCCTTTGATGTCAATTGAGCATTCTCTCAACTTTTCCTCAAGTGACTGGGTAGTTTACATTGATTTTCCATTTGTTAGAGGGTGATTAGTCATGATAAATTTTAAATTAGTATTCAGATCATGTTGAAGGTTCTTTGATAACATAGAGGTGAATCTTGGATCCAGATAGGATTCTATTAATAGTGGTGTTCTATAAAGCCTCACTGCTTCTCTAATGTGTATCCTTGAAAGATCATCCATTGATAAATCCTTTGGAATGAAAATGAAGTATTAAATCATTATAAAATGATCCACCATGACCCATATAGTATTATTCTTTATTGATGTCTTTGGAAGACCATTGATAAAGTCCATGGTCATGATTTCCAATTTCCACGTTGTTATGGGTAATGGTTTCTTGATCCCCTTGGATTTTTTTCCTTTTCAATTTTACATGATTATATACAAGACATCTTGATGTATATTCCATGACCACCTTCTTCATATTGTTCCTAAAACACTATTCTCATAGACCTTGATACATCTTTGTACTTCCTAGGTGGATGGAGAAGGTTGAGCTATGTGCATCATCCAAAACATTCTTCTTTAACTTAGGATTTGATGGTGCACATGCTGTTGACAAAAATCTCACAACTCCTTCTTCATTAAAATTGAAATACAAGTATTTTCCTTTTCTTATAGTTACCACTTTCTTTTGTATCTGCGAAAAATTTCATTAAGAATATTTTATCATCTCTAGAAGGGATGGTTGAGGAATTTATTCTGAAAGGATTCATGATGTTCCCTCCTTTTTTATTCAAATTTCCATCCTTTCTAAATCTAATAAGATAATTTTAATCTCAAATCTCATCAATGATTGAATTTCTGGATCCTTTTTACTTAAATTGTAAACCCCTTTATTCACTTTCCTAGAATGGAAGTGAATTGAGAAGTCATGGTCATTGATCAGATCTAACCATATACATTGGAACATATTAATCTCTTTCTATGTGAATATATACTTGAGGATTTTTTATCAGTAACTATTTCACACATATCACGAAAGAAATGATGTCACCATATTTTTAAAGAAAATATCACTGTATCCAACTCTAGATCATGTGTATACTAGTTCTATTTGGAAACTTTCATCTTCTTTGAAGCACATACTATAAATTTTAAATTTTTCATTAACACAAACTAAATCCCTTCTTATAAGCATTACTAAATAGTAGGAAAACTTCTCTACTTGTGGGTAGTATAAGAATAGGTGTACTAATAATCCTCCCTTTCAATTATTTTAATCTTTATTGCATTCAGTATTCCAAGAAAACATAACTCTATTCTGAGTTAACTTTGTTAGAGGGTTTACAATAATGAAAAATTTCTCAAAAATAAATCATAGTACCCTCTTAATCCAAGGAAACAATGGATATCTATCATAGATGTTGGACTTATAGATCCTTCAATTTCTATTAATTTTATGGGTCCATATATAACCTATTATTTGTGATGATATTCCCTAATAATGATATATCCTTCAACCAGAACTCAAATTTTCCCTACTTGGCATAAATATTATCCTTTTGCAAAGTCTTTAGGATATTTCTTAGATACTCCCCATCCTCTTCCATGGTTTTGGAAAATATTTGAACAGTATCTATAAATTCGACCAAAAAAGCTGAAGGTAATCTCTGATGACTCTGGTCATCTAGTCCATGAACATTGATGGGGAGTTAGTGAGCTGAATGGAATTACTATGAAATCGTACTTCTAGTACCTTGTACAAAAATATTTCTCAAGTATATCTTACTTCTTCTCCCTAACTTGACAATATCCCAACAATATATCCACCATATAGAATTATTGTTCTACACATAGTTGATCGATAAATTCATCAATACATGGAATATGATACTTGTTCTATATCATGATCTTAATGAGCTCATAATAATCAATGTAAATTCACATTTATCCATCCTTATTTGTGATGAAGAGGAATGGTGAACCCCATGGTGAATCATTTGGGCATATGAAACCTTTATCTATATTCTATTATAGTTGTTTCTTAAACTCCTAATGTCCCAAGACAACCATTCTATATGGATTCTTGGATAATGTTAACACCCTATGTATAATATCGATTAAAAATCCTACCTCTCATCTAGGAGGAATATCAGGAAATTATTTAGGAAACACATTAGAAAATTCCCTCACAATAGGAATATCTACAATGAATATTTTTTCCATAGACTCAATCATTTGAGATAAATATGATTTCTTCTATGGAAATAATGTCAATTATTGAGATGTTGGTACTAAAGAATATTCATCCACATCCTTACACTTGAATAGAATCAGGGTTTGATTCACAATATGGAAATTGATTTTCCTCTCACATAAATTTATGTTTTCTCTATATAGGGAAATTCAATACTTTCTAAGAATTCCATAAAATCCCACCAAATGTAGTATTAAAAGGTTCAATGTGAAGATCATCCCAAAAATATTAATAGGGGAGGCATTGTATTCATGGGATGTGATAATTTCCCCATTTTCCATTTTCACCCACAAATATACATCCATGATTTATGGTGGTGTTTGAATAGTTATATTAAACCTTCATGATTTTAAGGAATGCGTAAACCGAGAATCAAAAAGCACATTTATTATTATTCAATGAATAAATAATTTACCTATCACCACTTTATTGTTGTGATCAACCTCAATGATTGTGGTGAAAAAATCTTGGCTTTTTTTCCTTGGAAGTTATCATTTGCCTCTAAAACCCTTGGCTTAGTGCATTGGTTTACAAAGTGAAACATTTTTTTTCATTTGTAGAGATGAAAAATATGCTAAGGATTTAATGGACCGTTCCTCTCTTCCAACACATTAATGGTTATATCATATCAATAATCTCTATCTATGTTCCCTTCCTCCCACAAACTAAATCATTTCTTCATCACCCTTAGGAAATTTTCGGAGTTCTTATTTATATATCTTTTTTCAAATGGGATGTTGAAATTTCATGGCATGGCTATATTTCTCTATTAGAACACCAAAATTAAAATCCAATTTCCTCTTCTTATACTTGTGATACCCTTTAGATTCATTGATATTAATTTCATCTATTAGGGAATATCAGATAATTACCTCAAGAAATCAATGTCTCAGATCACCAGGGCCTTTCATAGGATAGGTTTTATCCCACAAAGAAGAAGTCAAACTTACATTCATGGGTGGGGAAAAAGAAAGATTCATATCGTGAATTTCATTTGATGTTTTCCTTATATTTCCCAATAGATTCAACATATTTTTTCTAAAGGTAAAGTAAATCCCATTCCATTTTGAATTAGATCATGCAAGGAAAATATTTATCAAAAATAATATTTCGTAATTTCATCCACCCCATCGCTTCAATCTCTTCCTCAAGATTTTTATTGTTGATCAATGTCCACCACTAATTAGTTTGTTCCTAAAAATGGTAAATAAATAGTATAACCTTATCTTGTTCATAGAATTTATGGATGGAGAATGTCTTCTTTAAGGATTTGACCCATTATTCCATGATTAAGGGATCATATTATTCATTGAAAGTCAGACGAATTTATTGCAAAAAAGGATTTAATTGTAGATTATTCTCTATTAGGGGAATTTTGATGTTCTTATTGATGTTGTTTTATATTTAAAACTTGAGTTAGCTAATAGATTTTAGTCCCAATGTTTTTGATTCCATCTTTTATTGGGTTGGGTATCTTGTTGGTATAGTCCTCACATTTCCCATCACATCGATTGTTTAACTGATTCCTCATATTCCTATGATTTTCTAAAAAAAATGGAAAATTATGAATGAATATTTTTAAACTACTAAACAAATAAAATGTAATCCAATGACATTAAAAATATAACATATAAATTCCATGTATTTCCTAAACCTATGAATTTCTATACTTCAATCATTTTTATCAATGATATATTTCTTAATATTGAATCTTATGGAATTTTTTGTCCCCTTAATAATGGTTCAAAATGAGCTTGATATTTTCCTAAATCGAATCCCCCAATATTTTTGAATCCATATTAATAGTAAGGACTATTATCATGTACTTGGATACACCATGTCAAGCCCAACATACCTTGTCTAAGTTATTAGACCTAGGTACATCAATGCCCAAATCATAACCACTTGTAGTATCCAAAAAAGGATGTATTTTCTTGATAAAAATTAATCTATTATTAAAAAATTTTGAGGTTATTTTTTTATACTTTGTCTTATCCCTAAGTTTTTTTCTATATTTTTATAATCTTAATCCCCAAAATATCTAAACTTCTCCTTCGATATAAACTATGACAAACCATATCTTTATTACACATTAATTATTTATTTTTTGCATAAAATTATACATAATTAAAAGTTGTTGATCTATAAGTCTAGTGTATGTGAGAATTAGGTAAATTTAATAAAACCTTTATCATGGGATATAACAATATTATTGAACGCTTACCTAACATTCTTCTAAAATTCCATGGCTTTTAAAACTGAACAGGATAACCTGGGAAAATGCATAAAAATTAGAGATCTATAAATCATAGTAAGGTACTAAGAATGGAATAAGGTAATATATGTTATAAAATATACATATCTATAAGGAATAAAAGTAACATGAATAATAATGAAAGATCTATCATGATAATCCTATAATGGGAAATTTGATGACAACTTAAAACATTTCATCATAAACATAGTTTAATAATAAATTCCAATAAATGATGATTGAAAAAGTACCTAAGGGAATATATTTCACAACCTATCCCAACATGTTGTCTCTTGAGACTAAACATTACCTAATGCATTTTAGCTTTATATAATTCTAGATGCAAATGTAACTTTCATTTCATTCTCATGAATAAATGTGCCTCATATATCATACAACATGGATTTTTTCATCATCATAATTTATACAATGATCAAGGATCATGGAATATATAAATTTATTCCCAAATTCATATAATTATAAGTGCATAAAGGTGAACACCCTTGACAGTAAATGGGTATGGTATTCACTATATAATTTTTTTGGAATGGAAATCTCAATGAACTTTTGGCAACATAACAACATCACATAAAAATTCATAAAATGGTTTGATGGGAGGTAAATATTCACTAATAATTCTGAAATAAAATAGGAAGTAATAGGTACATGTAAAGAAATATCCCAATATAAGGAATTTAAAATAGAAGGGATAAAATAATAAGGAAACATGAATAAAGAAGAGAAGGTGACACACCCTTACTTGAGTGTGTGACTTAAAATTCTTGAGAGGGGATTTTTGAGAGCTTGGGGGCACCATGGGAGGAATATAGAGAGGGTATTTCATAGTAAGGACATGATATAAAAAATTTTAGTGGAGAGAAATGGAATCTTGGGTGGGATTATATGAGAAATGATTTGTAATTTCTTTATTATTTCTGAGAATTAGGTTTTGGATATTATATAATAAAATAATGAAAAACAAAAACCTTTCCATAGTTGTACCCATGGTTTCTTCCAAGTGGTAGTGGTTTTCATTATTTTATAATGATAATTCCTGAACATTGTAAAATAATTGCTTCGCTTTTATGGAGGTGGGTAATACTCTTAAAGAAATGATTTTAAAACCTTAAAATATATTAATGGTTTGGGGGATTCATAATGTATTTATAAAATTAATCGAACAATCTTAAAATATCATGATTTTAAATATAAAACATATATTTGGTCATGGATAAATTTTATACTATTTATTACATCACTTTTGTGTCATTTTTATGTCATAGTACACAAACTATATTTATATGGTATTTAGTTTTTACTGAAAAATTTGATTCTCTCAAAAAATATTGAAAAATTTTCCATTTCATAATATTTAATTTTTTATTCAAAAAATAATATACATTTTATATAAATAATTTTCAAAATATTTGAATTTTATGTTTTATAATAAAATCGATATTTATTAATAATGGTTGGGGTTTTTTGACAATAACTATTTTAAAAACCTTATAAAAATTCCATTTGACTTCAAAAAAATCATATGATGATTTATATTTAATAAAAAATATTTAATTATAATATTTTAAAATATTATTTATTTTCAATATCCATTAATTTCTCAAAATAAATTCTTTAATTTGAATTGAATATTACCCAAAAATATTATTTGTATTTTATTATATCAAAATAAAAATATTTTATAAAGTGACAATAATAGGATGGAAATACATACATTATATATATAAAAAATAATTTCCATAATCATATCCATTGGGTCTTGATTCATATCCATTTAATACACTAGAAAATTCCTTAAGAGTAAGTTGTATGACAGTAATATTTTTGTGGGTGGTTCGTCTATATGGTCTGAGTCGTGATCTCGATGAGATCAAACTTCCCCAGTAAATTGTTTCACTCATTCTTATGTTGATGGATCTCAACTTGGGATTAGTCAAGTGAAAATCCTAGTGATTCTATCTCCCTATGGAGTTCTTATAAATGGGATTCATATGGTATGGTACTACTGGTTGAGGACATCACATCCTTTTTTTGGGGTAAATTGGATTTATTAAAACCATATATTTATACTAATAATATGATCAATATTCACTTTCTATATAATCATTGGTAATGATGATTCAATTTAGTTTAAATGTACTAGGATATAATAAAGCCAAAAAAAGTTCGTGTGTTTTTTATAACCATATTACTTAATAAGAAATTTTAATTAACTCACAGGGGGAATTTTATTTATAACAGTTTGGTTTGTTACACAGGATCCTCCCCTTAACCCCCATTCAGGTGTAGTAACAAGATATGATCCTTGAACATTGGCTCGGTCCCTCTACATCCATCCTTTAGCCCAATGAAAAATCAATAGTCACACTATAAACATTTTTATCTAGGGTAAATAAAATTTTGGATGCAATACCTATGACCCAAACCATAATCCCTTATAATTACTTGAGTTGAGATACCCCTCCTGGATTCCTCTAATATGTCATAAGTCGAGATCCTCCTCATGGATTCCTTAAATATTCCTTCATTTGAAAGAGTTATCTCATATCCTTTATATTCATTCATATTAAATACTCCTCTTTACCCCCTCAATGATGATCTCATACCTATAACCCAATCAATAATACACTCATCTTCATATGGGCTTCCAATTAGGTATAATCAATAGACATACTTTCTCCAATTTAGTTACTAATGAACATGAAAATCAAAAAAGGTTATAACTCATGTATAAGCTTGACATAAGAACCTTGAGTCAAGACTATCCTCTTGGTTTCCCAAAATTCCTTGCGTTGAGATACTTCTCTCAAAAAAATACCTTCAACTAGATCAATATACTGAGTGAACAACACCGTATATCTCCTTATTCGATTAATCCATAACCCTTTCACCCTAAACACAATTCACTACCCAAGTAAAGCACCTTAGGGTAGACCTAATTCATAATCCCCACATAATTCCATACCATATTATATCATGAAATATGATCAATGTTTTATTATATACTTTTTCTAAACTTGAGTATAACTCAATTGGAATTGGATGTTTCACTTGATTATTTTGTTCAAATTATTTAGATTCAAATGGATAAAATCATAGAACACATTAATCCAAACTATGTATCTCTAACTGATGTAATGAGCTTCTTTACTGTATTACGTTAAAAAACTTATATTGGTAAGAACATACGACCTTAAATTATAAAAGTTGATCTATGATGTATTTGATTATTATTAACCAAGATACATAAGATGCCTCCATGAGGTTGAATCCAAACATCCTAAAACATACCTTTCCCTAATGTTTAGACCATTAGATTAAGTGCAAAATTCACTTATATGAAAACAAAAATTACTGATTTTTCAAAATTTACCTCAAGTTGAGTTTCATTAATTTGTATCTAAAATACATTGATTCTAGATAATCATAATGGTTACCATATCTAGAAATAATATTTGGTATATAAACTAAATAGTCATGTCTTCCTTCCACATCTAGTTACCAGTATACAAGGGGGTACAAAACCAGATATGGCTATTCTTTTTGGTGTATGACTTACTTTTTCGATTATTCCTTACCCCTTTTAGTTACCAATAGAAAAGTGGATAGATATAAATATCCTAGATCCATGTACTAGGTGTAAGACATAATCGTATCCTTAACTGCATCCACGAGACTAAGGTTCAAAACCATGAAGAGGCATATTTCCAGCACTGTAGTAGTACTGCAGTAGGTACTATAGCAGAACTGTAGCAGAACTGTACACTGTATGGTACTGTAGTAGACTATACATTGTGCGATACTGTATCATAAATTGTAGTAGTTATTGTAGCAGGTACTGTTCAGTATTGTAGCAGCTGGAACTATTCACATTAGGCCATCAGTTTGGGCTTGGAGTCCTTAAGGCTTTTGGGTCACTTAGGGCTTCGGGTCAGTAGGGATTTTGGGCCACCTTTAAGGCCTTCGGGCCACCTCAAAGCCTTCGGGCCACATGCAATTTCCCTAGACAAACTCTACAAAAAAAGGAGCAGCCCTAGAAGAGGATTCAGAGTTGGCGCACTCACTAGAGTAGAGCCAAATGGATTGTCAGAATGAGAGGGTATGGCTATTCCATCGGGACCAGCCTGTGCTTGCAGGGGAATCTAGCTAGATGGCAATGCGAAGGTGGAGAGCTACAATCATGATGTAGATGTTGGGGAGGGGTAGTTCCTTGTAGATATTCTGGTTGAATTACCTAAGACATTTAGTTTATGTAATCTCTTAAACCTATGGGCCTTGAAATATCTAATCCTACATGCCTTGTAAGGGTTCCCCCTCATCCCTTGAAAGGGGGTTATCAAAAATCAATAAAAAAGAAGGCCTTCGGGCCATTCGGGCAATTCATTTTAATAATACCATTTGTAGATATTTCTATGAAATTTTTACCTACTATTGTACTATTTGTGACTTTACATAGATTGTATTAGGACATGGATACTCAAACATAAAATTCACTGTTATGGTCTATGTCACATGACCATAAATTTTTTTGATGATCCATGTTAAGAGGCACCAAACAATAGGGGTTATAATTGTTTTCATAGGGATATACTGAAATCCCTCTTAATTGGATTGATCAAAATATCAAAACACCTAACAAATTCTTTTAAAGAGATAAATTCCAGAGTTCCCAGCTCTGAGGATTTAAACCATTGTATAATCAACTTACAAAATAAATATATATAATATTTAATAAATTAGGCTATTCATATCAATACATTGTTTGGATTAGATCATTAAAATAAGGTAAATGAGTCTTAGGCTATAATTTTTTAAGGATTCCCCAATATATATTAAATCTATTGGAGAGTCTTATAGTAGGAAAAAATTTCCCACAAAGGGTGTGATGAGATTGACCTCCTATGTTTCTGACTAATATACATTCCATGTTGTAACTGGTAAAGTCTTAATGACTACATACCTTTTGAATGTAGGTCAATGTGGAATGAAAATTCCATGGATAAAAAATATGTTAGAGCTTACACTATAAAAAAAGGTGTAACCATATTTGAATCCTATAACTGTGAAAGGGATAAATTGAGAATACTCTAACATATTATATTTCATAAATGGGTTTTCTTGTTTATGATTCCTAATACTTATAGACTTACAAGAATCCATAAAGATATCAATTAAATATAACATAATTTTATTATTAATCCATATTCCAAAAAAACCATTTAATTTCATGTATAGACATATATGTTATCATTAAGAGGAATTACACATAATACAAGCAAAGAGGGATGATATCACTCACCGAACATCTTCAGCACTAAGTGAAAATTTATCTAATACAGGAGTATCCTCAGAATAGAAAAATACCTACTCAATATTCTATGAGTAATATCTTCCATTATATGAAGTCTCATAGTATTTATACTCATTAAATAGATGGGTATATGTATTGAATTCTTGTGACAACCTCCAACTACTTCATGATCATATCCCTTGATAAAAAACAATGCATATCTCCCATATCTTATTGAGGTGGAGGAGGATATCCATCGCGTCCGGGAATCCACCGATGAGATTACTAGGAGGGATCATATTCACCATGTTCATCAACACAAACATGTGGAAAAAATATCTACCAGAGGATGTAGAGGTACCTATCCCATTCTACTCATCTAGAATAAGATGCAAAAATGGACAGTCCCCTTTGGCATCCAAACAAAGAATCCAAAGAGCATGCTTATATCACTAATATTTACACCATACCAAATACCCATCAATGTATCTTGATAACGGGCAAGGTAAAATCCCAAATCACAACTAGGAATAATCTTCATAAATTTCCATATCTATAATTGATGACTATAACATCCTAGGGGAAACAAAAATCCATAGGGCTGGGAGAATTTTTACTGAAAGTGTCAACTCAAACATCATCAATTGAGTATGGACACCAATAGCTAATTGTTATTCATACAAAAAAATTAATTGTGTCATGTTCCATATATTTCAATTAAGTAAATGTCCTCAATGTTGACCCAACTGATGATACAAACCATGATACTACATAAGAAGAAATTGGTGCCACCATATTAATTGTCAAACCACCACTGAAAAAAGTGAAGTCGTAATAGTATATTATTATATTGATTTGTTTGAGGATATAATTGATGATGTAAATAAATTAGATGTAGTTATTTTTAAGGGTTACAAACCCACTAATTAATTTAATTAAGTTGCAACCACCCTACCACTTTTATCGGAGCCTCTTTAGTGGGTGGAGATCACTTGATCCCCATAGAAACAATCAAACAAACTATTTATCATGAGATCATACCAATAATCTATTAGACTTTATCACCCATTAATTATCATGAGTTCCCATAATTGGGGAGACTCTATCTACAAGTTATGGAAAGTCACATGTGTAAAAATCAAGTGGTATTTTTAATAACCTGGTTTTTTTATCTCAGGTATGGATTATTTTAATTTCAGAATAATTCATTATTTTGGACTGAATAAGGATGTATAATGAGTTCACAGTTTTTTGGAGGATTTTCAAGGTTGTTTCCTATGGGATGTACATGATTGGAACGTGATTTGGCCAACCGTGTATCCAAACTGTGTGACCCTATTTTTATGTGGTGAAATGAACAAAATTCCCTTAAGGAATTATAAACATACCCCATTATCTTTTTTCTCATTCTAGTAGATATATGTGGCACTTTACTCCCATTTTGAGATATAAAGAGTATTTATATAGGTTTGGATCTCATTAATTCATCTTATTTTTGATTTGATCCTTGTTCATTATGTTGGATGTGCATCAGTAAGTACTCTTTTCATCTTGATCCATTAGTTGTCTTTATTACACTATATTTTGGAATTTTAATATAGTCTCATATGCCCTATTTTCAGGGCATTGATATGTTATTTTTATTTCTTCTAATCCACACTTAGCTAAAGGCTAATACTTAATTAGAAGAGTGGTATAGGTTTGAGGTTGGTGGTCTATGACTCATCCCTTAAGTCTCGTTGTCTTATATACTACAGTAATTGCGTGCGTGCTAATTTAATCAGAATTTTATTATTAAATTCATGTTCGTTTGTTGTAATCATGATACTAGTATTATAGATCCATTTATAAACATTTTTATCACAATGTTTGATTTTATGGCCTCAAAAACTTCAACCCCATGTAGGGTGATTCCTTATTTATTCCTTGGTAACTAGTGTGGGTTTACCTATGACACTATTTAGGTGCGTGGATTGACCATGCTAATGGTAATTCCTCTTTAATTAAATGAATTGTGAATTGCTAATGGTTGTAATGTTCATATTCTTCTAAGATCTTCTATGGAAAGTGTTTCAATATAATAAATGAATCTAAATTGTAAATGGAAATTATAATATATGTATTACATGGCCTAATTTAATGTAATTGAGTGACTTGGTTTCTTATCCATGGAATACAATTCCATGTTTAATGAATGGTAGAAGAGTGAACCTAATCAGTGATTATGTAAATAAATTACTAAATGGTTTCATGTCCCTTTTATCCTTTCCACTCAGTATGGAATGTAATGGAATGAAACTAATGGATTGTTAATAGGTATGATAATTACATGGAAAATTTTATATAATGAATCTAGTACAATGTGGCTATTTCATACAATCCTTTTATTATTTTTAATAGTGTTCATACTTGAGCCTGCCTCGGATTCTGGAGGGAATTCCTTGAGAACACATAGGATTCCATTATGATTCATGGAGTTGGGTACTAAGGGAGATACCCACATTGGAACACAATCCTTGTACACTAGTGAAATCTTGGAATGAAATTATTAGATTTCTTCACTGTCATCTGGATATTATGATGTGTAGAATACACACCTTGGATCTAATTTTATGTATTCGAACAAGTGGAATGATGGATTCTACCCATTGGTATTATTCAGGCATACCCATTTTACCTTGGATGACATCCTTGGCCTTAGTTAGAACTATTTACAATGGAATGACTTGGGTGATTCCCCAAGGATTACACTCAAACCCGTTATAGTCTAGCTACATGTTATTACCGAGTTTGATCAACCCCTAAGGTGAAGGAAGAATTGGTCATTACCTTGGATCATCTTTCATTATTATCATAATTATAGGATTCATTGATACATCTTGGATTTTTTTTATTATTTATATTATTACTATCATGATACATTTTCAGTGTTGTTATACCTCCCATGACTTATCCATACAAACTGATATCAAATGAATTAATTAAATGATTACTTGCTCAAATATATTTCCAGATGAGGTAGAAGTTGGTATCATTTATATTTATAGAATTTCATTACTTATATATATACTGTCACATTTTTTGACTTTATATTTACAAACTAGATGGTATAAATGTCGTTTATGGTGGCCTAATGAGATATATCTCACACTCTATCTGATCTTTCATTGGTACCTGGGAAGATTACATTTAATCATGTGTTAATAAGGGGAAGTGTAGAACATTAGACACCTGATATTTCATTTTTTTATTAGGATGGAGCATGGTAGTATATGGCCAATATAGCACTCAAGATACTGGATAGTTTTTGGATTCTTTTTAATTATTTCTTATAACATGTCTTGGCTACTGCCATGTATACCAATTGTCCATTATTATAAATACATTAAATATATTATCAAATATTTTAATGTGAATTATATTTAAGTTATAAGTTGATTATCATTTTCTTGGATTTTTACTAATGTTTTCACTATTTTTCTGTTTATATTATGCTTCTTCTATGGTGGGTTACCAGTATGGTTTGTTATTGAATCTATTTATCAGGTGTTGTTTGTTATTATCTTGTTTCCTTTATTTATTATTACATATCGAGTGTGATACACACTAACATTAGGTCATATTCTCCCCACAGACACACCCTAGGCCCTCAATGCTTGTCGGCAGCCCCTAGTGTATAAGGAGGTGCACTTGAGGCCATGGGGCGAACCAGGCTTGGGGAACCTTTTAGGGACATCACAATGTGGTATCAGAGTGGTTCATTTATTAATTTACTAGTTTTGATACAATAATAATGATATTAGGAATTCTTTGGAACTTCATTATATGTTTTTCTTGGGAATAGTTAACCCATGTTCAGGGTAAAGATTTGGTTGCATGAAATGAGGAATCCTGTTATGTATTTTTCTTATTACAGTTTATATCCATTGTCTATTGGGTGATGCACATGGGTTTTGATATTTGATATTCTTAATTGATATTTACGGCCCGATGAGATGATGGAAAGGTATAATGGTTACTTTCATGATTATAAACACCTAGAATTCACATAATATGCATATTCCATGCCATATATGTGAATTTCATTACTTACATTTCTATCGTTACCTATGATTATTTAGTGATCCATGGTTGTTTATATATATTCATGTGCTTATAACATATTCTACAGTGTAAAGAGTTATATATTTAAAGTGTATGCAACAATTTAAATATTTTTTCTTATATAGGTTGATGGTGGAATATTAAATATCTTGTTTCTACACTTATCAACTATGCACTTCTAGTTTCATGAGATTCTCTTTGGCTATGACTGGGTAATTAGAAGTTTCAATTATGGAGGTGTATGGTCCCTTATGGATTTGATTGGGTAATTTATATAGATGAGACATTGTATATCACTAGTTACATTCTAAGATAGAATATAGATGGGGTTGAATGAAATTTAATGGGTTTTGATTTTAGTGAAAAATTGTGTGGTCCCATATTCACTGGGAATGTTGACTAATTTAATCGAACCTTCATATTTCAAAATATGAAAATAAAAAATTAAGAGGTAAATACTAACTTTTAAAATGAAATGGTTTCTAATAAATTAAGTGGGAAATGCTATTCACCCTTCGACTATTAGATCCCCAATAAATTCAATGGGAACATTTACTAATACATAGCCTTATAAGAGGGTAGTTAGTGTAGTATTCAATGGGTATTGGACCCTTTTACTTAATTTTGACCTCCAATAGTTCTTCTATCTTTTACAAATAAATTTTATGAGGTGTTTGGTTGAAATTTATAGATCTATTCCACCATGAAATCCTTACATCATACTCTAGGAAGGTGTCGATGACCAGACTCTAGAGATGGTGTTCAATGAGCTTCCTATTTTACTTTCATAATTACCAATTGAGTAACCAACCACTATACCTGACCTAGTCACCTACACTTGGCATTGTGATATTTTTCTACAGATGATGCAATCCATGTAGGGTGCTCTACAACCTACACCTATAATGGATGATCTGGAACGTGAGTCCTAGTAGTAGAATACTCCCATATTTTCAAGGGATAGTGATCTAAAGGCTACTGATTATTTCCTAGAGGACACCCTATATATATTTGAGTATATGAATATGAATACAAATCAGAGATTCATGATTTCCACATTTCTGATTCGTGATTCATAAAATCACAGTTGGTATGTGAAAACTCAAGATGATCATCATAAGGTCATAGTCTGGGTGGTCTTCCAGACTATCTTCTATTAGTAAGGAATTCATTAGATGCAGATAGATTAACATGCCAGATATTTTATTCACCTAAGGAAGGATACTATGTAATTCATGGGTTATTTAGCATGGTTTTCTAATTATAATAGCTTTGAACCTCTTCTATCCAGTGATGTGATATCACATGATAGAATCTTCAAGGATGTACAAAGTTATTCCATATGTACTCAGGTGAATGTATTTTACCTACCTACCTATTATAAGATCAATAATCAGGCTCTTATTACAATGTTAATCTTGAGGGAGTGCGATAGTACCAAGCACAAAAAATTAGTGTCGATATAGGCCATCAGTTCTTTTGGTTATAGGAAGCATTCCATTGAGGTTTAATATCAGATAAGTGGTGTCCGGTGTAACTACACTGGTACCTTCATTATATGACATCGGTCAAGATGACAGTGGATTCGGAATCCACAGTGTGGTATAGACCCTTAAGAATTCTATGCTTGTGTCCATATAGATAATCATCATAGATTCTGATAGACCATTCCATATGCTTTTAGTGGAAGAGGATCCACACCATCACCACTTTATAGAGAAGGATCATTTATGATGCATCAGGAAAGGGGTTGGAGTAGCACTAGTTGGACTAGATGTGGATGTGGTAGCGGTAGTCGTAGTATGACTCTTGATTATCAGTTCCAATAATGCGGAGCTACTCAGGGTAGTCTAGTTATATCAAAATATTGTGGATCAAGTCTGTTATATTATTTACAACCGATACTCAATTATTAGAGTGTTGGACTATCTATATCATGATGTATTATTCTAGCATCCTCCACTATTGTATCGTCATTTTTTTATATATGTGCATCACACTCTGTTGTCTCTTTATCAACCATGGAATGTCTCAAGTTGGAAATTAAGTATTTTTTTGTTTTGATAACCCTAAATAAAATATTGGGATTATGTTTAGAGGGAATAAACTAATGTAAGTACTATCACCATGAGGTAGGGAGTTACCCCTTCTTGTGGGACCTCTTTATTCACGAGATGATGATCTTTCATGTAATTCATGAGATGGATTGGTTGTTTCTGTATAATAAATTTGTAGACTTCTATCAAAAAATGGTTTCATTAAAAGGGTGAGTGAAATATCTAGGTTGATAGAGTTGTACCATAGAAACCTGGGATAAGTGGAGTGACTATACAAAATTATAGTCTCTTCATAGAGAGTAGGGATTACATCTGACATACTTTCCTTGAGTAGTTGATCATTTCGAGGAAAAATTTCCCTATATTTTTTCTATCTTACTTCTTTAAATAAAGGTAGAGTTTAGGATCTAGTTCATTTGAGGAGTAGCTACAATGTTCATTCCTCCATACAAGATTTCTCTTACTAATCCCCATGATCTCAATTGATAGTTGAAGGATCTGGAGTCTAAAGGATTTATCCGACCCAATACATCTTCTCAAGGTTCACTAATTCATTTTTTAAATAACGTGGATGATACACTCTATTTATTCATGGATTAACATTGTTTAATTCAGCTTAAGTTTAAGAACATGTATCCACTAACTCAAAAAAAATATCTCATTATCAAGCTCTGAGTAGCTAGGGTATTCTCAAAGATCGATCTGAGATAAGGTTATCATCAGGTGCGAATCAGGGTTCTCATATACCTATCATATCTTTTCAGATTAGTTAAGTCCCATATGAGTATCCTTTGATTCCATTTGATCATATGAATTTTACTTCCATTTTCATTTATTTCATGGTTAGGGTTTTTTCATCTCTGTATCGATTCTTTTGTTGTGGTCTTTGAGGACGATATCATGGTGTATTCTCATACAGAAAGAGAACATGATAATCATATTTTTATCATTTTTAGTACACTGAGAGACAAATTTAGTCCAATATATCTGTGTTCATATTTAGGATTGATAAAGTCAACTTCTTGGGTCATATTATTTTATAATCATAAGTTTCTGTTGACCTAGAGAAGGTGAGTTTTGTGTTTTCTTGGGATAATTCCATAAACATGTTTGATATATAGAGTTTCTTAAGGATAGATAGATACTAAAATAATTTCACAGAGGACTTACCGCACCTTTATACACCTATTATTGGTCTTTCAAAGATGGGTTTCAAGTTCCTATGTTCTGAAGTGTTTGAGAATTTGTTTTTTGAGTTGAAATGTTGGATTACCTCAAAATATATTATAATTATAAAAGAGCCTGGAAAAGGATATATAGTTTTTTCCATGAATATTTCATTCATCTATGTATATTGATGATGTGGGATGATAGATTCATTATAAAAATATCTCGACAATTGTGGCCCCGTGACTGAAATTACCTGACACACTATCCTGAGCAAGGAGATGTTGACCATGTCTTATGCTGATAGAGAAACTATGAAATTGTTGAGCACTATATGGTGAATAAATATCCTAATAGATAGAAATATATATTCACAGAGTGTCGCTTCAATCTCAAACATTGAATACTTTTCAAATTCAATTATTCTATCAATTTTTTGATTTCATATATGCCTGGAATGGGAAATACATTAGTGGATGTGATATGCCCGAAAACTCAAGCATAGGCCATACTCGAAACCCATGTTCAATGGAAGTTGATGGAAATCATATGTGATATTTATCAAGAGTTTCATGACCATCATGAGTAGTATTATCTCTTTTACTTGAAAATTACATCTTCCCTCCTTGATAATGTAAAGAGAATGGAATTTCTATATCTTGAAGGCCTGGTTTTTTGAGAGATTATTTTTGATGAGGACCTGCCTCAAAATTGGTGTGTTGATAGAGATGATATTCTCTATAAAAATGGGCATATCTAGGATCTAATAGATATGAGAGAGGGACTGATGTGAGAGTATTATGCATTTAAATTGGTAGTTCATCTTGGAATCTACACGATTTATTGAGATATGTGATGCTGATATTGCTGTCCAGGGATGAAACATCAGATAACATGTTTTATCACTAGGTGTTCCACATGTCAGTAGGTGAAGGGGGAGCACCAATGACCTTCAAACATGTTACAACCAATTTCATCCCTCTAATAGAAATGGTAATATTTTTCAATAGACATTGGAGTTTTCTTTCTAAGGTTGCCTCATGGTAGTGATGTAGTCTGGGTAGTCGTGGATCGATTGATGAATGTTTCCCACTTTCTTTCAATCAAGGAGACTTTCTTAGTTGATGGTATAGGGATATTTTTTGTATATGTGATCATATGAATACATGGGGTCCCTTATATCATTTCATCTAGGGATTCTTGTGTCACGTTGAGATTTTTGGTAGGGGTTTCAGAGATCTATTGGTACACAAGTTCATTTGAGAACAACTTTTCACCCTCAGACCGATAGCCAATTGAAACAAATGATACTTGTTTTAGAGGAAATGATTTGATCCTTCATACTTGATTCTGGTGGTTCTATGTTGAATAATATCTCTATCTTTGAGTTCTATTATAATAATAGTTTTTTGTATGTGATTTAGATTGCTCATTATGAGGCCTTCTGTGGTAGGCTATTCCATTCACCCCTGTGCTGGTTAGAGGTAGGGGAGGAAACACTACTTGGTCCTTATCTCAGTTCGAAGATTTTGGATTAAGTAAAGTTGATAAATAAGTGTATGTATAATTCTTACTCTATAATGAATTCATATGATGATAACCACTAATGACCACAAGAGTTTGAGGTTAGGGATCACGTTTTCTTATGGGTATCACCCAGACTTGGGAATAAATTGATACATGGGAAAGGTAAGATGTCTCCTCATTATTTCAAACTATTGGAGATTCTAGACAGATTCAGGATGGTAGCCTATCAGGTGATATTAACTCAATTTTATTGTTTCGTACACGATTTATTCCACCTTTAAATTCATAACTATTATCATTTTGAACGGTCTCATAGTTTTGATCTCTAGGAACTTGTGGTATGTTTTTCTACTTTGTTTGAGAATCATCCTATATATATTGTTAATCAAAGCTTAAAGGATCTCTAAGCATGGCCTATCCATATTGTATGGGTTCCATAGAAGCACCACCATGTACAAGATGGTACATGGGATCAAGAGGCTTATGTACATGATTAGTGGATATATTTTTTCTCAGAAAGTGTTTCACCACCCTTGGAATGTGAGATCGGGGATGAGTTCCTTTAAGGGGAAATAATGTAACAACTAGTTTTTTAACTCAGGTATGGATTGATTTAATTTTAGTCAAAATAATTATTTTGGACCTGGTAAGGATTCCTAATGAGTTCACAGTTGTTTTGGGGGGTGTATGGGGCTTGTTCAGATCACCGAACCCCGTTGGTGGAGAAAATGAATGGGTTGCGTAGTTAGTAGAAACTGTATGATCCAATTTATATGATTTCCATACCTATGTGAGGGCTAGATAGTGGGACTTAGAAAGACTCACCAATAGAAAAAACCAGGTATCCATGGAGTCATGCCCGTGTGAGGTTACCTATAGTTTTTACCAGAACAATTCACATGGTTTTCACATAGTTAGTCAAATAATGTGCATAAAAACATGTAGTTTCCCTATTTAGGCAATGGGAGGTGCACTATTGGTGCACTGTTTGGCCAACCATGTGGCCAAAATATGAAACCATATTTTTTGTAGGTGAAATGAAAAAAATTAACAAAATGAATAATTTAATTAACACCTCTTTTCATTTTCTCATTGAAGTTGAGATATGAAACTCTCTTCCCCCATTTCAAGATCCCCAACCTATATTCATAGTTTTTTATCCCATTCCTTCATTGGAAGTCTGATTCGAACCCCATTCATCATGTTGGATGTGTATCAGTATATAATCTATTCATCTTGAGGCATCTGTTATTTGTTCATCTCTCCATTATTCTATTTCAATGCAAGCTCGCATGAATTATTTTCAAGGACTTTATCCCACATTAATATTTCTTTTGATCCTGGACAAACTAAAGTCTAATACTAGATGAGAAGAGTTCTATAGGTTCTTGGTATGGGTTCTATGACTCATCCCTCAAGTATCTCCCTTTTATAAATTGGAATCATTGTGAACACACTGATTTCATCAGGAATTTCATATTAAATTCATGTAGATTTCCTATAATCATTATGCTTATGCTCAATATTCCTTTCTATAAAAATTTATATAACTTTTGGAGGTTAATACCACAATTCCTTCCAACCCAAGTTGTGTAATTCATTATTTATGAATTGGTAACCCAGTCAGGTTTACCTGTGAAACCGTTCGGGTGTATGGATTGTCCCTAATAATGGTAAGACCTATACAATTTAATTAATTATGGATTGATAATGGTTATCATGTTCATTTGATAGTTGACACTCCAATGGTAAGTGTTTCAATATAATAAATTAATTAGAATTGTAAATGAAAAGTATAACATATATATCACTTGTTGTAATTGAATATAATTTAATGACTTTGTTGCAATTCCATAGAACACCATGCTATGATTAATGTAATACTATAGAGTAAACCTAATTAATTATTAAGTAATAATTGTACTAAATTTTTGTATGTCCTTCTTAGCCTTTCCACTTCGTATGGAAGGTGATGGAATGAACAAAATTACTTATTAATATGAATGAGTATTGCATGGCCTAATTTATATAAAAATCAATTATAAGGTGCCTATTTCATATAAATTTTTTTTCTTTATAGGAATGGTCATATTGAGCCAACCTTGGATTCTTGAAGGAATTCCTTAAACAATAATATAATTCCATCCTAATTCAAGGAGATGGATGAAAGGGAGATACCTATTTTGGAACATGGTACTTGTCTACTAAAGGATGATCTGAATGACATTGAAGTATCCATTCACTATCTACCGAATATTTGGACTCCTTGGATACACTCCTTGGATCCAGATTGATGTCTCTAGACACATGGCACCATGGATTCACCTCAGTGGGCCTAATAATAATTATCCAAATTTAACATCGACGTGATCATTGGAATTGATTTGAACTATTTACAATGGAATGCCTTGGGTAATTCCCCTTAGATTACACTCTAACCCCTTATATCCATGTTTCGTGTTATTATTGAGTTTGCTTGACCCCTGAGATCAAGTATTCCTTGGTCATTACCTTGGATCCTCTTTCATTATCGTCATCATTACCAGATTCCTTACTTCATCATGGATCCTTAATAATTATATTATTATTATCATGATACATTTCTAGTGTTGGTATACCTCACGTGACTTATCTATATCAATTGAAATCAAATCAATTAATTAAATGATTACATATTCAAAGACATCTCATGATAAGGAAAATAAGGTATGATTTATTTGTACTGAATTACATTACATTTATATATACCTATAAACTATTTCATTTTATATTAATATACTAGATGGTATAGACACCATTGTTGGTGGCATATTGATATTTATATCACACCCAATCCGGACCGCCATTGGTTCCTAGGAAAATTACATGTATGCAGCTATTGGTAATGGGAATCATGATGATTTGCACACCTGATATTTCCTACATTCATAGGATGGATCTTCGTAGTTGATGATTGAACTAGTTCTCATAATGATGGATAGTTTTGGATTTTTCTCATTTTATATAGAATGTATTCCCTCTTTCCATGTATACCTATTTTCTAGTATTATAGATTCATGACATATATTTTCATCATTTTGTACATGAATATTCTTCAAATTATTAGTTGAATATTCATTTCTTTTATGTTTAATATTGTTTTACGCTATTTTACTATTTATATTCTACATCCACTTATGTAGGATACTGGGCTAGTTGTTATGGTATCTATTTTCATTGAGTTGTTGGTTATTATCATACTTCCATTATTTATCTATTATTACTTATCCATTGTTATCCATTATGACATGAGGTCACAGTCTCCCCACTGATACACCCTAGTCCCTCGATGGTAGTCAACATCCTCTAGCATATGAGGATGCATGTTTGAGGACACGTGGCGTTTTGGGATTAGGGAACCTTTGAGTGGAACCCGAATTGGGACCTCACAATAGTTTCCCAAGAATTAATGGATACTCCCAAAGCTCACCTAGATTCTCTTAAAGGATAATGTGAACTAGTAAAATGGAAAATAATGGTTTTTCAAGAGTGGGATGATTCACTCAAATTCCTCTCAATATTTTAAACACCAATTTATCTACTTTTGATGGAATGGGGGATCTTGAGTATTAGCTCACACATTTATCTTCCCAGGGTTGTATAATGTTGGTAACCCCATAAAAAGTAGACTATCGAGCTTATATTCTCCATGAAGATCTTATAAATTCCAACATTTTCATGGTATAAAAACCTTTTATCTATGTATATTTTATACTTGGATGATCACCGTCATAAATTAATATTCCAATTAATCTCTAAACTAAGAAAAACCAATGTATTTAGCCTTTATAATTTTAATAATAATAAAAAGAGAGTCAAATATTTCTTTGTAAGATGGAATGTTAAGATATAAACTGCTTAGATGCACAGCTTCTTCAAGAACAATTACTCTAGATCTATATAGAAAACCTACAGGTGGAGTTCTCAACCATTCTCATCTATCTAATGTATCCTTATGGCTTCCAATAGTTTAGTACTATAGATAAATGTCTATAAGATGTTATTAATAGAACCAAATAATGGGATTATCAATCACCACCTCACTAATAATGAACTCATGGAAGGTAATAGTATTTTCTTCTGGAAACAACCTTATTAGGATAAGGAGATATAACATTAAAATGATGAGGAATAAAATTTATACCTTTTATAATGATCAAGTTCCAAGGAACTTCATATATACCATATAGATCAACATAGCCTCATTGAAAAAAAAATAAGATTGATGATACATGATAGAATTCGAATCCAAATTACTTCCCTTACTACCATATTCTAGGTAAAAGATACAATAATGCTTCTTCATCAAATATTTAATGAATGATATGGTTGAAGTTGGTCACATACAGTCTAATATTCCTAAGAGTCATGTGAAATATGTGTTGTATATTCTCTTTAATGAAGGATAAAATTTGGAATAAGCCATGTATAAGACCCTAAAATGAGTTGGGGACTAAAAGACCCAATATATAGTGCATAAAGAACATTCGATCATCGCAAAATGACTGAGTCAACATGTTCTGATCCCACTTTCCTCTACATAATTCACTAAAACACCTTAAACTTCTCAACCTTTAAAGATCCAACATAATTAGCATAGGATGGGACAAGACAGGTTGGTTTCCCCAATTATTCACAAATCAGTCAATACACATGTATACTTCATTCCAAAAATATTTGGAAAATGGAAACTCACACACCAAATTAGTAAATTAGAACCACCCTCCTAGACCATAACATATTCCATTGAGGAGAACCATTTTTATGAATAAATATTGTAAGATTAATTTAAAATTGAACTGACAAGGAAGAGTTAATTGAAACAACAGCCTCTATTCCCACTAAAATCATATTAACTAAGTCTCAAAAATTTGAACATGGCCTTGAGAAGTTATATCTTTAGAGAGATGGTAAAAAAACTCATACAACAGTATGAGGATTAGATATATTTATAATTCTATACTATTAGTATTAGTGAATAATAGATTGGTAATATACCACCCACATATAATGTAGGTTTCTTCAACCTAATTAATATATTTCAATGACATGTTGATAGTAAATATTCCCATTATCCACAATATATCTAGTCACTATGGTCAATAATTAGACACCCATCATTATCCACATGTACCATCATTGGAAAAGGAAAGGGCGTTATCATGTCATATTTTTTTCAGAAATAGTAGTTTAAAAGTCCATATAAATTGAATAAAATATGTGTTATATTCATCAAGTAAATAAATTATTCTAGAACATGATCACATAGTTACTTCAAGGATAATTTCCCTATAGTATAATACCAATATCCTATTATATAGGTACTCTATGTAGTAAAGTTCTATTTCCAACATGGCCTATAGAATTTTCATATTTTTAACACCCTCATCAAGATCATTTCGTAAGATATCTAACTTCTATTCTCATTATGAAATCCTTTTTATAGTAAATGTGATTTTGTTTAGTGTTGGAACCATTTATGTACCATTGATCAATATCTTCAAGATTATCCCCCAAATCCATCATTAATAATATACCACCACCCAAATCTTAAATTCAATAATGTTATCATTCTAATGAAAGAACATGCAACAGGCATGTGAATAAATGTTTCCTCCCATCTCTCAGTGATATATAAATGAGTACATATTCAATCAATCAAATAAATTTCCTCAGTATATTTATTTTTTCCTTGGAGAATAATTTTTTTAAGCAGCCAATGATTACAATACCTAAAATGGTTTGTTTGAGAGATCAATGCAATTAGTTTCCCTACAATCTATTGTCTCGGTATAAAGTCAATATGTTATTTTCCATTAAATACTATCTTTAAAAGAAGATATATTATTGGATAATAGATTCAACAACATCACAAAATCGACATCATCCATGAAAACACCCTAAATATAATAAATAAATTATTCTAAAGAAATAAGTTCATCCATAGTTGGATAATTGATAATCCAAGATCAATTACTTAAGGATTGAGTTTGTGGATATTTATAAAACATGTTTTTTGGATCATGGTCACCTTGAGCTCCAAAGTATCAATTTACACAAAAAATAAGTTATGAAATATCATCCATCTTATTTCCCCCACCACCAAATTTTGAGCGATATGGTTGAAGGTATCATTATCAAGAAGGATTGGATATATAACTCTATAGATGAAGGAATGATAGAGATAAAGGATCCTGAGATACATGAAATATGTATAAAAATCATTATCATGCTAATAGATATGCATGTTCATTGAAATATAATGCATGATTAATGTCATAGCCACTCGACATTAGTCTACATGATGACATCCTATTAGAATGATATTAAATTGAAGGACTATATTCCTAGGTATAAGACTATAAAATAAATATCACATGTGTCCTTATAACATTAAATTAAACTATATGAAATAATTAAAACTATAAATGGTCTATCAAACTTATTAATATGGTTTAATTGTGAGACATGTTCTTCCTACATGATATCTAGATCCATGTAATAAATTATTTATTCATGCCCCTTCCAACATGTATCTATCTTGACTAAGATATAACTACCCCAAATATATCATAACTACATGTGTCTTGATTCATATCATTTAATGATATTCAATGAAACCTAGATCACTTATCCCTAGCCTTTGAAAAAGTAGAAATCAAATACCTACATTATCTTGATTTTTAATCCATTTAGTTCACATTAGATTTTTTCTCAATGGGTATGAATCTAATATGAATCCATATTATTGTACACATGGAATGGATCGACACAATACCTTAAATACTAGTTGCATACTCTAAATTTTATATGGAACCATCTTATTAGTAATAATATAAAATTCATAGCCTAATACCATTCTGTAAGAATCTAAACTAATCAGATTTAGCTCTTTTTTCATGATATTAAAATACATAACATATTTACATATTTTATAACCAGCACACCATTTTATATATTACCCATATCTATATATAAATTCTCTAATGTACAGGATTACTTTCTCATGGTATGTTTACTACACCAATTCTATACTAGGATAATGTTGTCTCACCTCATTATGGAATAGAGACCTTATTCACAAGTAGTTTCCTTACATATTTTTATAGGACACATACCCATTCTAGTTAAAATTCACTTCACATTATATTTATTTGTGAATATAATGAAATAACCCTGGTTTAAGGGGAATGTTAAAAAATTTGGTGTTATTAATTTTTGAATCTCTATATGATTATAAGGGAGAATTATTATATAAGAGTTTCTGTAACACCCCAAGCTTCCACGGTACGCTTCTTTTGGAATAATACAATAGCGTGTGTTGTACGCAACTTCAAGTTCTAACACACCAAAACCAATCAAACTAGCTGTTATGAATAGTAATACCAACTTTTTGAAATATTATAAATTTTATCTTTCAAAATGGACTTCATTTTTGGATTCGAAATATCAAAATTAGCTTGGGGTGAATTTTTGGTATTTTTCTAAAAACTTTCAATTTTTGATGAATAGTGAAAAACCCTGAGTTATAGTTTAAAACCGAAATTTTATTTAAATAATTATTTATTTAATTTAAATTAATTTTAGGTCAAAATATATACATAATACCTATATAGGTTCAATGTAATTCATTGGAGTTAGTTTATAATAATTATATATATATATATAAATTTTATTGGACTTTTCACCGTCTTTTACCCACCTCCTAGGAGAATTTTCGAATTCATATAAAACATAATTTTACCGTGAGTGGAATTTAGAAAATCCTAGAGACACGGTTAATATCAAGGAGTACAATTTGGTTCAATAAGATAAAAATAATTTTGTTGAATAGTGACTGTTAACTTTTATTTACCACGGTTAAAAGTAAATAGGGTAATTAAGGGTAAAAATGATGTTAATATTGACCTAAAACATGTCATAATTCTATTGGAAAAGTGTATATCGACCAAAAACAACCTTAGGAATAAAATATTATCATTTAGGTCCACTTGGATTAGATTAGGACATTTATTATTATTTAATTCAAAGAAGAGTTAAAAGAGTTAAAATGAAAGTTTAATAACTAAAATAGTTTTAATATATGGTTATACATAAGATAAATTAGATTATAAATATTCATTAGAAATATAAAACTATTTCCTACGTAATGGTATTTTATTTATAATTTTTAGAGATTAAATAATTTAATTTATTTATGACACAATGATGATGTAGTAATTACCATATTAATGAAAGATTAAGATAACTGATATTATAAATACCCAAATAAATGTAATTTGATACTTTTTATGAATTAAAATAATTTTATAGGTTAATAAGACATATTAGAGTTGGTTATAAGAATTGTTTTTGAAGTAATAATGTTTGTATGGATTTATCAAAAACAAAATACCCAATACTGTCAAAATTGACATAAAAGGGTTTTTAAAACAAATATTATATTATTAATTGGTATTCTATTCCTAAAAATATAAGGTTCTTAAAAAGGACTTATATCATGATATTTGTATCATTAAGGGGCCACTTGGGTGTCTATTGGATGTTTATAGTAAGTTTATTAACCATATAATATAAAAATACAAAGAGGCATGGTAAATGTCAAACTAATTACCTAAGAGTTAAAAATAAACAATAATGTTAATAAAGTGACCCAAACCTATATAAAACCTATTCGTTGAGTGTATTTATACCCATACCCACCTTATCCTAGAAATAAATCAATTTTGATCCATTATAAACCTAATATGAATTTATTCTAAAATAATATTTTATGTTTTTCCAAACATGCCCCTCACCGATCTTATAAAAGGGCACTCCCCCTTCACTCTAATTCACACCTTCTAAGAAATTTGTCTTGGAAAAAACCTGCCCAAATATCCTCCCAATTTCCCTAACTTCAACCTATAGGCCTTATTTTGATCAGAAAGCCAACTTAAGGATCCCTTTTGATCAAATCAAACGGAAGAACCCGAAGAAGAGGTAATGTTTTCACCACCCTCTTTCAAGTTCCTTTCTTCTTCCACTTCTTCTTTATTTGTTAATTCCATTCTAAAATAATTACTCTAGTATCTTATATATACTGTGATGTTATTACAAATATGGTACAACCATATTCAGTATTCTATCCATCCTATGAATGACATGTCACCATACGTGCGTACGTACGGCTTACCGTCTCCACGTCGTGGTGTAATTGTTATTCAAAACATTATTATTTGGATGGGTTTGATAATGATGTGTAATTGAAGTAAATAATAAATAAAACAATATAATTATTCTGTATATTTTATATACCATCCAATTATATATGATTTTAATTTCAAAAGAATGATATTGTCGCTCGTGTGTATGTACGGACTACCGTCTCTACGAACGCGATGAGATTCATTCCCCATCATATCCATTCAAGACTAATTTTCATTTTATGATTATAAATAATGTTTAAGGACTTGATATCATTCTGTATATGAATAATATACAACCTATGGATAATAAAAACCGCTTATTTAACAAAATATATAAAATAAAATGAGTAAGTGAACACCCGAAACGACGATAATACTAAGATATTAGTAACAAAATAATGTTAAAAGATCAAATATGATATCATATTTATGTATATGATTATTTTATAGTTTAATAACAATTATTTAACTATTATAAAAGAGTTTAACCTACCCTCAACCAAGGAAAAGTACAAGTTAAGGGTTTATTTCACAATATCTTCATTATCCTAGGTTTTTTATGCATAATTATCTACTGGGACCTCTTTATCATCCACATCCATGTTTCTTAAAAATGTATTTCAAATAATTCATACTATTTTATAGACTATGGGTTAAACTAATTTATACCCCTGTTAACTTTTTATAAGATATTTATAAAGGATTATTTCCGTCGTTTTCCAAACAAGGTCATTTTTAATCTTTTCGACAAAATTAAGGTAAGAATGTATTTTTTTAACTTATACGGAGGGTGCGTCTATTTTATGCCATTATAAAATCGTCGAAGCTCCCCTTAAAATAATATAAGAATATTTTCAAAGTAAATGTTTTATTTTATAATTATGTGAATTTTAAATGATTTCAAAAAAAGTTATATTTCTCTCAAATAGTTTTGATTTCATCTATGTCAACATCCTTTGATGGAGTTTAAGCTTATTTGAAGTTGATTTGTTATGATACAAAACTTCCATACAATATTGAAGGTTTTGTGATATTTTTGACTTTGGTTGTGTTATTTTTGTACCATTCATGGTTTATGTAGAAAGTATTGACATTTCGTATGCATGTTTTAATACAAATGTTTATGTTATGTTTAATCCTATTCATATGAGGAATGCATTGGACGTAATAAGTGACGGGTGGAGCCCGCTATAGCTCCTCGATGCATCGGTAGGTATCATGAGACAAACTAGTGTCTTGGAACAAGGCCTTTAAAAAATATTATTTGTAGTCCTGGCACAAGGCCTTGACTATGTGGTTATGATAGTCTGGAACTATGCATTCCATCATTATGAAATTGGTTATTTATATTGTATGTGATTATTTGAATAGTAGAATATACATGTGAATAAGTAAATGGAATTATTTCATTTTATTTCTACCATATTATGCTAATGTTCAAGTTTAAAAGTCTTTTGTTTTATTTATACATTGCCTTAAATGTTTATGCTTATTGATGAATGTTTCTTCTATATTGTTATCCATACTGGGCATTTGAGCTCACCCATTTCTATGTTTTATTTTTCCCAAGATGCGAAGAAGTATTTTATGAATGACATGTAGGGATAGTATAATGGGATATGAGTGTGGATACATTATGTTGTTGTAGTTTTCACTTTATGATGTAATGTAAACTTTATGAATGTATCTAGTGATTCCAAGGCTACTAAACTAATCGGTGTTTTGAGACATGATCTTTTGTGATCATGACAATGTTATGTAATAATGCACCAACTCTGATTATCTAGGGTCGGGGAATTACAGTTTTTATCATAGGAAGTTTAGTACAAACATTGGAAGCTAGATTTAGATAAACTCTGATTAGAGCACATAGACCTAAGATGGACATTGAGAATTATTATAGAAGAACTTCCTAGAATTTTGGTATTGTAGAGATTTTTTGAGTTTTCTGAGCAATACATCCCTATATGGATACGAGCAGGTAGAGGCAGCTCTGGCACAGATGTACCTAGAGGTAAAACCCAAAAACAACACTTTGAGCTAGACTCGAACGGGAACTGGTGCACGACAACGGGCCTTGCTGCACTCTTGGTTAAGACACTCCTGGGAGATATTCTTAGGATAATTCTCATTTTCATTACAAACCATTATGAAGGGTTTATGAGTATATACTTACTCAAAGAAAATATTTTTATGATTATGGATTATATCCATAAATAGTTCAATTTATGTTAAGTGTTTTACAAGTATGGAATTATGTATTTTGATTCATAAACTAATCTAGTTTATTACATTGTTTAGAAATGGAACCTAGTGGAAAGAATTGAAACCGTATCAATGCACGAACTCCATGTAGGGATTTCCCTCCTGCTCAAGATAATTATAGTGGAGCTTTTGATACAACTAGTGCTGATCAGCTTATCACTATACTAGGACAACTCACTCAGGTTATGAATAATAACCTTACCCGTATGGAGCACCCTGATCCACAGCGTGGAGGATTATTGTTAGATCGCTTCATGAGGTAAAAACCACCAATATTAAATGGGAGTATAAATCTAGTAGTGGCTGAGAAATGGATAAATTTCATAGATAAAATATTCTATGCCTTGGGGAATAGTGAAAAAGAAAAAGTTGTTATGGCAGTTTACCGCCTCATAGGAGATGCTGACCAATGGTGGTCATTGATTCAAAACAAAATGGAATATGATGAAGTATAAAATATGGAATGGAGGGAGTTTAAAGAGATTTTATTAGAAAAATACTTTCCTCATGACCATAGAGTATATATGGAAAGGCAATTTCTGATCCTGAGGAAAAATGAGGATGAGAATGTTGCAAAGTATGAGTCTAACTTTACAAGGTTATCAAGGCATGCTGCAGATTATATATGTAACCCAAGAAGTAAGAATGATCATTTCTTTGATGGGTTAAAACCATTTCTCCATCGATCATTAGTCTCATAATCATTCTAATCGTACGAAGATATTGTCTCATGTGCTATCAAGACAGAAAACGAATTCTCTAAGTCCTAAGACTTTAAAGCAAAGCAAGAGAAGAAGATAATGGTGGAGCAAGAGACAAATAAAGGGAAAAGTGAAAGAAGGATTTTCCATTATGTGATAATTGTGGGAATAAACACCTCGATACTTGCCTAAAAGGAATGGGAGTTTGTTACAAATGTGGAGAAAAAGGTCACCAGTCGTGGGATTGCATGGGAAAGAAAAGGTTGTCAATGTTGAATGCTAAAATTGTATAGAAATGGGGCATTATGCAAATTAATTACCTAAGCGCCAAGGAAACATACCTCAGAAAAGGCCAAGGGATCAAGTCCAAGCTTATGTCGTTACTATAGATGAATTGTAATGATTAATGTATTTGTGTTTTTGGACTCAAGGATTATATTTTGATTATAAGAATAATGTGATATATATAAGAATTGTACTGCAGTACTTGTTGTTTTTATTAAGTTTTTAAAATGACTAAGGTAATAATATTTTCAGAACGTGACAATAAGAGAAACTTTACTTGGGAAATCTGATGTTACAATTGATTTTGGAATTTAGATACCTTTTACAAAGAGCCTGGACAGAGGTACTTCGGATAACTATAATGTTTGGAATAGATTAAGTTGAACTTTGGATAGTATTATTTAAGGTTAAGGAATTTATTATGATTATTTTTTGAATGTTATGATACTATGTTTTTTGAAAAAGGACAACCTGCAGTTCGGGCGATAACCCATTGCATCGGACAAAGCTGCATGAATCGAACCTATAACCATAGTGCAACATGCCTTTATTACCTACAACTAGCCTACATAAAGTCCCTGGTTATTACAAAATATTTTTCTTCATTTTAATGTTATGTGTTAACATTTGGAACATTATACGATTAAGATAAATATAATATTTTTGAGTTCTATTATCTTTTCAAGTGAAAGATGAGTTTGTGGTAGAAATTGGTTGAAGGATGAAACTCTACTTGTTGAGTATATATATATATATATATATATATATATATATATATATATTTCTCCTATTATATGAAGAAATTGATTCTTAAACATTAGGGAAGGGATATTAAAACAAAAAATGTTTTATCCTAATACCTTATGTTTTGTTGAACTGATGATATTTTAAATAATCATAGATTGATGGCTTTGAGGCCCTCAATTTTACAAATGTTTGTGATTGATGACCTCAATCACTCCTTGTAAATATTTACATTTTTCCTCTAATTACGTGTCTATAATTTCCACCAATTTTCTCATATTCGAAACCCTAATTTGGTGGTGACATTCACATTTCCCTTTCCCTCTTATTAAAACAACATTTTATTAACCCTATTTCCGATATGGGATATCCACAAAGGTATCTTCTATTTTCAAACATTTATTTTTAAAAAAAAAATCAAATTTCGAGGATGAAATTTATTGAAGGAGGGTAGAATGTAACACCCCAAGCTTCCATGGTACACTTCTCTTTGAATAATACAATAGCGTGTGTTGTACGCAACTTCAAGTTCTAACACACCACAACCAATCAAACTAGCCGTTATGTATAGTAATACCCGCTTTTTGAAATTTTATAAATTTTACCTTTCAAAATGGACTTCATTTTTGGATTCTGAATATCAAAATTATCTTAGGGTGAATTTTTTGTATTTTTTTGAAAACTTTCAATTTTTGATGAATAGTGAAAAACACTGAGTTATAGTTTAAAACTGAAATTTTATTTAAATAATTATTTATTTAATTTAAATTTTTTTAGGTCAAAATAGATACATAATACCTATATAAGTTCAATGTAATTCATTGGAGTCAGTTTATAATAATTTTAGATATATAAAAATTTTATTGAACTTTTCACCGTCTTTTACCCACCTCCTAGGAGAATTTGCGAATTCACATAAAACATAATTTTACCACTTATATGAGTGGAATTTATAAAATCTTAGAGAAACGGTTAATATCAAGGAGTAAAATGTGGTTCAATAAGATAAAAATATTTTTTTTTGTGAATAGTAACTTTTTACTTTTATTCACCACGGTTAAAAGTAAATCGGGTAATTAAGGGTAAAAATGATATTAATATTACCCTAAAACATGTCCTAATTATATTTTACAAGTGTATAGAGACCAAAAACAATCTTAGGAATAAAATATTATCATTTAGGTTCACTTGGATTAGATTAAGACATTTATTATTATTTAATTCAAAGAGGAGTTAAAGAGTTAAAATCAAAGTTTAATAATAAAACATTTTTAATATAGGGATATAAAAAAGATAAATTAGATTATAAATATTATCTAGAAATATAGAAATATTTCCTACATAATGGTATTTTACTTGTAATTTTTAGACATTAAATAAGTTAATTTATTTATGACACAATGATGATGCAGTAATTACTATATTAATGAAAGATTAAAATAATTGATATTATAAATACCCAAATAAATGTAATTTGAGACTTTATATGAATTCTGATAATTTTATAGGTTAATGTGACATATTAGGGTTGGTTATAAGAATTTTTTTCGATGTAATAATGTTGTTATAAATTTATCAAAAACAAAATACCCAATAGTGTCAAAATTGACATAAAAGTGTTTTTAAAAAAAATATTATATTATAAATTGATATTCTATTACTAAAAATCTATGGTTTGGAAAATTTACTTATATCATGATAGGTGTATAATTAAGGGACCACTTGGGGGTCTATTTCAAGTTTATAGTATGTTTATTAACCATATAATATAAAAATACAAAGATACATGGTAAATGTCAAACTAATTAACTAAGATGTTAAACTAAAATATAAGGTTAATAAAGTAACCCAAACCTGTCTAAAACATATTTATTGAGTGTATTTAGACCCATACCCACCTTATCCTCGAAATAAATCAATTTTTATCCATTATAAACCGAATATGAATTTATTATAAAATAATATTTTAAGTTTTTCCTAAGGTGCCCCTCACCCCTCTTATAAAAGGGCACTCACCCTTCACTCTAATTCACACCTTAAAAGCCATTTTCCTCGGACAAAACCTACCCAAAAATCCTCCCAACCACCCTCAAATAAACCTATAGGCATTATTTTGATCATAAATCCAACCTAAGGGTCCCTTTTGATCAAATAAAAAAAAGAACTCGAAGAAGTGGTAATGTTTTCACCACCCTCTTTCAAGTTCCTTTCTTCTTCCACTTCTTCTTTATTTGTTAATTCCATTATAAAATAATAAATACAGTATCTTATATATACTGTGATATTATTATAAATATGGTACAACCATATTAAGTATTATATCCATCCTTTGAATGACATGTCACCATACGTGCATACGTACGGCTTACCGTCTCCACGTCGTAGTGTAATTATTATTCAAAACTTTATTATTTGGATGGGTATGATAATGATGTGTAATTGAAGTAAATAATAAATATAAAATTATAATGATTCTTTTTTTTATGATAGACCATCCAATTATATATGATTTTAATATCAAAAGAAGGATATTGTCGCTCGTGCGTACGTACGGACTACCGTCTCCACGAACGTGATGAGATTCATTCCCCATCATATCCATTAAAGACTAATTTTCATTTTATGATTATATATAATGTTTAAGGACTTGATATCATTTTGGATATGAATAAGATAAAACCTATGGATAACAAACACGGCTTATGTAACAAAACATATAAAAGAAAACAAGTAAATGAACACCCGAAACGACGATAATACTAAGATATTATTAACAAAACAATGTTAAAATATCATATATGATATCATATTTATGTATATGATTATTTCATAATTTAATAACTATGATTTAACTATTATACAGGAGGTTAACCTACCCTTGACCAAGGAAAATTATAAGGTATGGGTTTATTTCCCAATCTCTTCATTATCCGAGGTTGTTTATACGTAATTATCTACTGGGACCTCTTTATCATCCACATCCATGTTTCTTAAAAATGTATTTCAAATTATTATTACTATTTTATATAATATGGGTTAAATTCATTTATACCCTTGTTTACTTTTTATAAGATATTTATAAAGGAATATTTTCGTTGTTTTCCAAACAAGGTCCTTTATAACCTTTTTGAAAAAATTAAGGTAAGAATGTCTTTTTTTAACCTATACGGTGGGTGCGGCTATTTTATGCCATTATAAAATCGTCGAAGCATCCCTTAACAAACTTATAAAAAAAATTCCAAGTAAATGTTTTTTTTATAATTATGTGACTTTTAAATGATTTCAAAAAAATAGATATTTCTCTCAAATAGTTTTGATTTCATCTATGTCAACATCCTTTGATGGATTTTAATATTATTTGAAGTTGATTTATTATGATAAAAAACTTCTGTATTTTATTGAAGGTTTTATGATATGTTTGACTGTGGATGTGTTATTTTTATACCATTCATGTTTTATGGAGAAATTATTGACATTTTGTATGCTAGTTTTTATATGAATGTTTATGTTATGTTTAAACCTATTCATATGAGGAATGCATTGGACTTAATAAGTGAAGGGTGGAGCCCGCTATATCTCCTCGATGCATCGGTAGGTCTCATGAGACAAACTAGTGTCTTGGCATAAGACCTTGACAAAATATTATTTGCAGTCTCGGCACAAGGCCTTGAATATGTAGTTATGATAGTCTGGCATTATGAATTCCATCATTATGAAAGTGGTTATTGATATTGCATGTGATTATTCGACTAGTAGAATATCCATGTGAATAAGTAAATGGAATTATTTGATTTTATTTCTTCCATACTATGCTGAAGTTCAAGTTTAAAAGGATTTTGTTTTAGTTATACATTTCCTTAAATGTTTATGCTTATTTATGGAAGTTTATGTTGTATTGTTATCCTTACTGGGCATTTGAGATCACCCCTTTCTATGTTTTATTTTTCCCAGGATGTGAAGAAGTATTTTATGAATGACCTGCAGGGATAGTATAAGGGGATATGAGTGTGGAGACAACATGTGGTTGTAGTTTTTACTTTATGATGTAATGTAAACTTTATGAATGTATCTAGTGATTCCAAGGATACTAAACTAATCAGACTTTCAAGACTTGATTTTTTATGATCATGCCAATGTTATGTAATAAAGAACTGACTCTGGGTAACTGGGGTCGGGGCATTACAGTTTTGTAAAATTTGTCCCCATATCTCTATAGGTTATTTTATACTAGTCAATGAAAAATTAAAACCCCGAATGTTCATTCCTTATAATGATCACTCAAAAAGTATGAGTAATATTTCAACATCCCATTGTTTATAAAACTAGTATCGAGTCACTAAATTATTGGCATTATGGTTGATTTAAATGATTATTTTAAATAAGTAGTATTGTAATCTGAATTATGGTTATGAAAGTCTCAACTGGATGAGTTTAAAATATATAGCATACTATATTCACCATATAACATTAAACTAAAAGGCCATAGTCCAAGATTTATGACTCTAGACAATATAGTATACCACTCTTATAAGATGAATTTAAACTGCATGGCCAATTTCCATTTCATATTACATGAAACTTCTTAGAAATATTTCTCATTATATTCACATAAAATACAATACATCTATATCCTTATGGAATGACCTAATTTTGTGTGATATATGGTCTATCCTATAAGAACATAAATGACATAGGGTCATCCACTCTATGAGACATATATTTCTTATGTATTATCTACATCCATGTAATAATACCTAACATGTTGTTCTTCATCCATAAACCTATTCTTGGATAAAATAATTCAATTTTATTTAATACATTCAGGAGTTTGGGACTTCTCATTAATGGTGGGTCTTTCCATAATAGACTCCACATTATGAGCTATATATGAAATTCCCTACGAGACACTATTTTATTCTAGTTTCTGGGTTTCCCCTCATTCATGTTCGTCCCTTAAAAAACCAACATTAAAATAATGACATATATTTCCCTTGTGTATGATCATGATCTACACAAATTCCTTCACATATGGGTCCTATTTTTAAGACCTTAAACCACATGAAACCTATATTCTTGGTGTGTAGATATAAACTATAGAACATGTTTTCCTAGTTGTAAGGCACTAAAATACATGATTTGAGGTCCTTAGAACATGACCATAAAATTTTTGGTGCATAGTCAATCCTATATGACCTTAAAATATATGGAGAGGTCGATAATTTATGATATTAAAAAATAACCAAGACACCCCCATTATATCATGGGTCCTCACATAATTTATTTTGAGTTTTATTTTTGGATACCCTTCAATTAGGATCCATTTATTCTACTAAAATAACATCTCTATCACATGATGGTATAGCAATAGAATATTCCAAAACAATTTATACATCTTATAATACACACAAAAAACATCATAATTATAATTTTTTTGACCATCATAAATTAAAACCTTGAGTTGAGATACTCATATTGGTTTCCCCATTCTTATCAAGTGGTAAAAGTGTTCTGAATTGATCTAAATGTTCCCCTCATTGAAAGGTGAAAATGATTACATATACAATTTAACCCCTTGAGGGTGATTTTTTCTAGGAGGAATGGTCCCTCTAAACACCCTGTGTTATTACCTAGTTCTTCATCACTAGTATATGATTTAAAAATATTTAACCTACACCCACAGGTCATCATTCAATCAGATATGATTTATACATTTGAATACATAGGTTCTTTAATCAATATTCATAATATTAAAATGTATTATAAATATCAATGTGTTTTTTTATATATGAATTAAAGATTCTACTTATGAGTATCTAAGTCATATGAGAAGAAAATGTGAGACACTTTGGAAAAATATTTATAACCTTAAACAATGAGCATCATAATTACGCCCCAAACAATATTAAACAATTTTGTGTGGTCTATCCAACACATTCTTATACTAATTGGATTAATCTGTTCCATATGAAAAAGAATAAAATAACCATATATTATATAAGAAATTGATTTACATTAGAGTACATTATATTTTATTTGGTTTTCAATTATTGTGGTTATACTAGTAATGATAATTCCATGGCTCTCCTAGTCAATGTCTAAAATTTCACATTATAAAAATTATGTATAGAATGATTCTTAATAATTTAGGATTGATATTAATGACTAGCTATCCTATCTTACGCCTTTATATATATTATGATTCCATACCTTGTTCTTTTATAGTGGTGATACCTTCTCTATTTCATGTGTATTTTTCATCATTCACTAACAAAGGAGACCATACATTTTACTCTCCTTATCTGTTGAAAGAGGAATATCTATACAGAGAGGTTCTCTTACTAAGAAATAGGTGTCTTGGTTCCTTCTATTTAAGGGTATTTAGTGATTCCCATATCTAATTTCATTGTCCTAGACACAAAAACAAATCAGAACAAGTACTTAAACCTAGTGTTTGGACCCATTCAATCATGGAAAATTTCCCTTCATTGGTTCAACACTGAGTTGAAGGCATCTCATATTGAACATGAGATAGATCTATTAAAATACATAATATAAAGTTTTTTATTGGATGACCTTAAACTATATTAAATATTAGTCCTTTTCAAATGATTTTAAACTACATGATGTATGGTCCACCCCTCAAGCACAAAATAGATTTGAGTATCCTATCGTATGATACTCATTCCTTACATTAGATCCATATCCATATAATAGTACTTGAAATATATTATATTTATGAAAATATATAATATTTTTGAATTTCATATTCCCATGGAAACCCGTATAACCTTTCAATGGTATAATTCATGGATACTCTTCTAGTTTCAATCCAATGATAGAATAAAAATCCCCACTCCATGTGTATGATCCATATTTTGGATGGTATTTCATATTAAAGGTCTATATACATCTTTATTCCAACTACCTCGGGATAAATAATGAATCCTAGATCTTCTATCCAAATCACATCAACTAAATTTGATTTCATCCATTGGTTCAATCATCATTACCATTAATCCAAGTACAATTGTATTGGAGGATATATATATTTGCATCAAGACCTCATTTATATATTTTGTTATTTTCCCCTACTAACATATACTCTAGCAAAACATTTTAACAATGAAATATGACCACAAACATTTTTTTATCTGGAAATAAGATGAAATACCATATAACACCAAATCAAAAGAGACACAAAGGGTTTTCTTGTTGAAAATCCATAATGGTTGTCTGAAGAAAAAGTCATTTTTATGATCACTAAGAAACCTCCTTTCATAGTTTAGGAAATATTAGAATATAAAATAAAAATTATATAAATCTTATAGGAATAAAAATGTGTTCCAAGAAAAAAGTTAGTATATGCTCATTCAAAAAATTGGTTTAGGAAAATGATAGATAAAATATTCATTTCCCTCCACAAGTGAGATTAAGTCATATCATGTGTATATTGTCATTACTAATAAGGAAATTTATTCATACTAATTAGACCACCCCTTTACATGGTTTTATAGGCATGAATATCATGTTATATACCTTCACCCTGATAATGTGTTCAACATAGGATGGAATAACCCTTATGGTGATAAAACCATTCTTGAATAACATATCCTCAATAAAAATTCATTATATCATTGATGTATGAATCATTAAAAAATTAATTCATTGAGTTAAGATATTCCTCTTAGAATCTCATAAACTTGGGTCAATTTTTCCACTTTTTGCCCACTTCATAGAAATATTTTTAGTAGTTTTTTGATTTATAATCATGATAAACTCTATGAATAGTAGACAAAACTGCATACACTATGTAACCACTTGATGATGATTTCATCCCAAATTAAAGGACCCTCTTAACCCCATGCACTATTTCAATATGGGGCTACACTCGGTTCCCCATTAAAAATGGTTGCAATAATCACACTAGTCTACATGTCCTATTTACATAGATATTCTTAGGTTATGATTTAACTTTTATATGAAAAAACTATTCATGTTGAATCAAATAACCTTGAGGTTACAGATTCGTTCATTGTACCCACATTCAATGTAGAGAACCCGATTTTTATACATAGACATTATATATTAATTGACAAATATTCAAAGTATTTTACAAATACACACCTAAGGACTATATAGGTTTTTAGTAGAGAATAGATATAAAATCTTCTTATTTCATGATAGATGATCAAAATCTCCCACAACAATTTTCCCACATAGTACTCTTATTAGGAAGACACTACATAAAACCTGTATTCATAACCTAGGGAAAGAAAATATAATTAAGGTAAATATTAGATGATCTATACGGGTAAATTAGTGATATATCAATGATCACATAATCATAACATGAGAATAAGGGTTTGAGAACATGAGTTTAATATTTGAAAAAAAAACCCTTCACATCATAGATCATAAACCTAAGTCATGACATTAATATTAGAAGTTAATATTACATAAATCATAAAAGAATCAAAGAACATGACCCATAAGAGCATAACATAGACATAGGAATATAGAAAAAGTATTGTAGCATTGTAAATGTGTATAAATAGAATATTGTTCACTAATTAACTTAAATAAATAAAATCAAGCCCTCATGTAGACCAATTTACATGAAACTAGGTTTACACCTAATATTATGGACATGAAATATAGGTACATGCATAATATTATGGATATGAAAGTTATGTCCATGCATACACTTATGGATGAAATCAAGGCCCACACATAATTTTATTTACCGGAATACTAGGTCCATACATAAAATTTTGAATAGAAAATTAGTCTCACGCATAAAATATTTATCTCACATGTTATTCATATTTACCCAATATATTAGTGGGGTATAATGAACCCACCTATCATATAAACATAATTCATTCTTATGTGTTCCATACGATCATAAAAAACTATTTCCTCATAATATATCCCATTACATAGATAATTGGTCTCATAAATAGTAAATTATTATAAAAATAAACCATCCAGATAAAGAGTAAGGATAGTTCATAGAATAGTATCCCTAATAAAATATATGTAACCTAAAATGATGTCATTATAGTTGTAAATTGAATTAATATATCCCATGGAATATTCTTAAGGAAAATATTCTTTTCATTTTTAAATTAGATCCTTAAAAGCCAAAAATGTTTAATATATTATGTTTTTTTAAATAAACATGGAAAAATTCAATAGAATATTCAAATAATAGAGTGGTAGTGATGGTGATAAATTATTTTTGTTATATATAAGTTAAAAGAGAAAATTCCTTACAAACATTTTTAAAAGAGTGAAAATATATATAATTTTTAAAATGATTGGAATATTATTCTGAATAATTTTTTAAAAGATTTAAACTTGAGTAAAAAATATATTAAAAAATTTCATCATAATATTTAAAAAAATAAATTATATTAGGGAAATAATTTACATAGAAGACAAATGATTTTCGATTGAATAATAAAACAGGTCAGTTTTCCTTAAACTATTTTTTCCATAACTTGAGTATATAATGGTAGTAAAACTTGTATTAGATAGAAATAAACTAAGGATAATAAAATGAATGTTATATTTTATATAAGGATCTTATAATTTCCTTGATATAAATTCAAGAATCAATAATTCTTCTTAAAATAGGATTGACACAAAAATACCTTAAATTTGTTTTACTTTTGAATCAAAATACCAAAGAAATATTAAGTTTAAATTAAACATTTAACAACATAAAAATAATTAATTTCATCATATAACATGTAAACTATTATCACTTACATCTCATAAAAGAAGATAGGTTCATAACATAAAATATGTCTCAAAGAATAAAATATGTGATGATAAACCCTCGCCTCATGTATTATATTTCTTCTTGATCATTAAATACTTTGGTATAATAAATATAAATTGATTTTAAATTTATTCTAGAACCATTATCATAACTATAATTTTAGTTATGATTTACTTGTGGAATCTTATAACTTGTTTAATGATAATGTTTATAAAAATCATCATTTTCGATGACAAATGCTTAATTTTTCATACATGTTTTGGTTTAGAAGTTATAATCCTTGTACTATGGGATTGGTTCAACCATCTATTTATTTTTAATAATTATATAAATTTAATATATATTAAATATGTATATATATATATAGATTAATCTATAAGATGTTGAGGTACAAAAATCAATTACACCTTTCATAAAAGAAGGTGGGTCTTGCATATGAGTTAATGGATTAAAAGAAAGGTAAATAATAACTCATATATTGAATAATTAATATATAATATAATAAATAATTATTTATCAAATCTATCCTATTTAATATCCATGTAAATCAAAAATAAAAATAATATCATTGCTTTATAGAGGATCCAGTTTGTATGTATGAATGGGTGATGTTATCGTTTTCCAATGGATTAGAATGCAATATCATAGATATGATATTATCATTATATAAGAATAATTATTTAACATGTTTATTATTTCAACATTAATCCCATCATAATAACCATCTATAATATTTGGTGATGCAAAAATTAATTTCATCGCTACATGAGGTTGGTAAGTCATATGCACACATGCGCAATACATTCTCTTCTCATTTAATGGGAAAGAGGGTGGATAGTGGTGGTTTAATAATCATAGTAACATTTAATCATACTTATAATACATAGGAAATTATTTTATGATAAAATAACACAGATTAATATTTGGAAAAATAATATGTAAAAAGAAAGTGATCAGTTAAAGTGATTGCATCTTCTTTGAAAGAACTCTTTTATATATCCTATTAAGGATAATAGGGGTTGTATTTTGGGAATTAAAACATCTATAGAATGAGTATATCTATTTTTGAAAGTATATTTGTTATATATTTGTTGATATATAGAAGACACAATGTTGTCTAAAGAAGACAAAGGAGGGTGCCCTTTCAAAAGTGAGGGGATGGGTAATTTAAGAATTTCTTAAAGTAGTTAAACATTAAAAAGTCATTATCAAGAAAAACGATTCCAAATGGATATATATTTGTAGATAAAGAAGGATTATATAGAAATACATTAAACTAGTATAATTTGGATTGATTTGTGTGGTGTTTAGACCATTATATTTTGACTAAATCCCTTAGTTAACATATTTTAACCATAATCACAGTAACATTGTTTTCACACTTTAATAGTTATAATAGTAATTATAAGGTGAAAATTGGATCAAAATGGAACAGGGATAATTTTTTTTACTATATCCAATCAAAAATTTCTTATTTTAAATATTTTTATTATATTAAAATTATTTGATAAAATATTATTTTCACAAAATACCATTAATGTAATTTTTTGAACTATTCATTTAATTCGACACTAAAGATGGAAATAAAAAGATTGAGTACAAATATAATCCATAAAAATTAAACGTTGTATTATATTTATATATATACAATTACTGGAACATTATAAATCATTGGGATTAGGTTACTGTTAATATCATTAAAATCATTTATTTTATTTTCCTTTAATTGAATAAAAAATATGTCGGCATTAAAAAGGTATTTAATGTAATTATATTCCTAAAATAAATTATAAATAAATAATCATTTTTAAAATAATTTAATTTCTCTCAAAATAATCATTTATATTTGTTAAAAACATTCTTTTAATATATGAGTACACATAATAGTTATTTAAAATTAAGAGTTTCATTTTCTAATTTTGATTGCTTTAAATATTATATAGGTACTTTTTATGGAAATGTTTTCATTAAAAAATTAAATTTAGAGTATAAGGTGATAAGGGTCAATTTTACATCAATAGAAAAGAATTCATATGAAAGAAAATCACCTTAACATTTAGTTTTAACATTGGTTAAACTAGTTTACCCTTAACTGGGGTGATAAATTATACCATTACTACTATCCATAATGCCTAAAAATAAGAGAAACTATTTACCAAAATTTAGAAATATTTACTCCATATATGTTATATATTTATTATGATTCAATATATATAAGTGGATGAAACTGATTTTTGAAAAAAAACAAAAATCACTAGGAAATTAATTTTTTCAAAAACAACTTTTTTATTATAAATACTTATTTTATAACATATTCAACCAGAAAATTGATTCCAATGATCATAATTCAATTAATAATAATATAATTGAAATAATTTAACTTTTATATTATTTTAAAACATAATTTAACTTTTTCAATTCATTAATGAAAATAGATATTTCAATAAAAAAATCATTTCTCACTATTCATCAAAATTGATATTTTCATAAAATTATAAAAACTTCAACCCAATATAAATGTGATATTATGAATTAAAAAATGAATCATATTATGAAAAATATATTTTCAATAAGTTTAAAAAATATATATAATATTTTCTAATAAAAATAAATAAAAATCATTTTTAAACAAAATTCATTTTTGAATAATAATCTATATTTACTAAAAAGTGTATTATAATTTCTTAATAATTAATCAATAAATTGTTATTGAGTAGAAGCTATATATAAATTTCACAGATTTTTTAATTATATTCTTAATCACAAATTCAATGACATTGTTGTAACCGTCATAATTAAATAATAAAATTTTATGGTCATTTAAGCTTAATGTTGCGTATCATATACGATATTGAACATAATGTTATTGTTTTAAAATATCAGTGTGTTATAATCTACAACTGTTTAGAAATTTTTATCTAATAAATTTTAAAATTTTCATGGTAAAAAAGGGTTTGAAATTTCAAATACCAATTTTTCAAAACCCACAACATAATAAGGGTTAACATAACACAACTACACATATGCCCTTTAACATTACAGAAAAATCCTTTTGACGATGCTAAAAAGTGTTTTTAATCATAGTGTTGATAAATGGTGGTATTTATCCACACTAAAAACCCACCGATAAAGGCCTAGATGGTCGTAATGTGATATTAATATAAAAATACGCCCAAAAAAATTTATATGTATATACAATACAACTACCGAATAACTATATATACATTTAATTGACCCCATGAAAAGAAAAATATCCACCAATGGTATATAAAAAACAATGTTATAAATATTTGAAAAAATGTTTTATATAATTATATTTACAATTATCCAAAAAATAGTTAAAACATTAATGTATCATCTTTTTACATTCATGACCCTCTCAACAAATTCCTTCCATGGTATCAGTTGCCGAAAAAATCATCCCAATATAAGAAAAATATTCCACCTATATAAGAAATTTTTTTATGTTAGTAATACTATAAAAAAATTAATTAAAAATCAATATGAAAGGATACATTAATTAAATGTCAATTATTAATTTAATATTCACTTTTGGAGTTATATCAGTCACACTATGTGACTGATTGAGGTATGGTTGTCACGAACCGTCCTAGGTACCCTAGTAACCTGATAACTGAGCCATCTCAGACATAGATCAAATGGAATTCCTTATCCCCACAGGTCAGTGACTAGCACCTGGCATCACACAACACATAAGTGGGAATGATTTTTTCACCCACAATGCAGAAGAAATGAAAACAAGATCTTATCCATAAAAAATAAATTCCAATGTGAGTAATGTACCAGAAACCTATGAGGCATAAACTAGCCCAAAGCACTACAACCAAAGTACCAAAATAGGGGAAAAAAACCCAAGGTCCCGAGAAACAAAACTCACCAAGCCCAACTCTCAACAGCTATATCTACCTCCAAGAGTTCATTTACCCTTACCCAGACCTGGAAAAAGAAATTATACAAACACCTGAATGCAAAAGTAGGGTGTGAGCTAAAAATCCCAGTAGGGTCTCACCACAGATTCCATAACAGATCCAATAATTTATATAACCAAAGGAATATTTTTAATTTCTTAAAATAAATAGGTTTGGATATTCAAAATCATATTTATACAAAACATACTATAAATATTTAAAATTATGGAAAAAATACATTAAGAAAAGGATTTACAAATGATGGAATATTTCTCAAATAATGGATTAAATAAAAAGAGTTACATAAAATAGTTTATGTAAAATTAGTAGGCATTTAAATCAGTTCAAAAGCATTGGCATACATTTATATCTCAAATATAAACAAATAATCAATCACCATGGTCATCTTCCAAAAGGTATGATAGTAATAACCAATTATAGGATTTTTCACTCTCTATGTGAAGTCAACAAAATTTGTATACACGCATCTCTATGTCACTAGACAAAAGAGACTCGTCACCAACCCATAGGGGATGTGACCCGCAACAATTATGTTTTAGAATGTCATCGTAGCGTTGAGTGTATCCAAATAACTCACTAACTACCTAAGGCTTGCATGTCCTCTTATATGATGGGTGAACTATTTTATGACTACTTAGAAATATGATCAATGTCATTCTTCCATTTCAAAAGTTCCAATTTTTCTCCATTTAAAACCAAAATAGTTTTTATTCAAAGATGTGTCTTTTTCACAAGATAAAACCATTGGGGTTCTATCAAATCATTTTAAGCCATTTTCACGAGTTTTAAATCCATTCAAACCCAATTCTATCATTACAAAATTTATTTCAACAATTTAATTGAAACCATTTCCATTAAATTTAAAATTTAAATTAAAAAATTTAAATTATCCAATTTCCATAAACGCACCCAATTCAATGGAATGGAGGGTTTTCCAAATTTATATGCCAAAACCATTTCAAATATCACAATTCACTGGAATCATGTTTCTATCAATTTAATTGAAATAATATTTGATAAATTGAATTTAAATAATTATTTGAAATAAATCAAGAAATATAGAGATAATCAATTTGGATAATTAGAACGGAACCACCTACCTCAAGGTCTTCGTTGTCTGCAATAAAGATAAACCACCCCATGTGGTTCAATACACCTTCTCATGGATCTATTATCATAAGCGTCGACCCACCAATGTTTGATGTTTTACGTAAACCGTCATTGAATTCGGTAAAAGTTTAAAATTTATAACCCTAATAACTACTATATATGTGGCAAGTAGGATTGAACCCATAGGGAAGGTAAATTTGGCCACTATTCTTCTAAAAAACTTGGTAAACTCCACTATTGTCATTAGTGAAGTGATTTTTCTATTTTTTTCACTTTTTATATATTTTTTATAAACAATGAAGTGACAGAATATTGAAAACATGTATTTAAAATATATTGAGGCTAGCGATAGTAGAAAACATAGAATAACCGTGATATAGAACACTGATAAAAAGAAAATCTATTAAAACGCTCGGTGAGTAATCTCCATTCTACTATATTTGAAGGTGTTTCAATTCACTTATAGGTTATTGTAGAGTACCACTGTAAAGAGTAGGACTCACCTCCCTCACTAGGAGTTAAGTCACATAAGCCAACCAATTTAAGAGTTCGCCACTCCAAAACTGTGAACTATATATAAATTGACAGCAAGACAAACTCACCGTAAGTCTTGAAGTCTTTTGAATCTATTATATTTTTAAAAAGTGTTTCCACATTCAATCTCGCCAACTGACTGTGAAATTTTGAAATTAAACTTTGGTGGAACAGTGTAATTGAATGAATTCAGTATTGATCTCGCCGATCAATAATGAATACATTAAAATGATAAAGTGAAATTATAATTTAATGAAAACCATTAGAAATTCAATATATCCCCGATATAAAAACTTATCTAGACCTCATCTCTATTTCGTATACTAAAACAAGTCAATTAAAAAAAGAATAATTGAAGGATAACAGAAGAAGAAAACTCCCTCTGCTGGTATGAATTCATACTCCTGGACCATAGATCACCATGGAATGGTTCTCCGAGAGCTGCTCCAGAATTCACCCCAAGGTGCTTACTCCACTTCCGATTGAATGACCGGATCTCTAATGAATGTCATCCTCTCTCCCACTCTCGAATCTGCTGCTTTCTCTTCTTTAAGTAGCCACTGTCTTCTACTGCATGTCACTGGAACTCTTCACCAACTTGAATTCATCTTTAACTATTGCACCACACATGTGTGTGTTTTCGCGACTGAAACATCGCACTAGTTTTTCCCTCGTAACTGACTTCTGCTGAGTTAGTTGAATGCACCTGGACATTTTACCATCTCTTGAATGAACCTGTAAAGTTATATTAGAAATCAAAGAATAAAAAATAGTTATTTTTTAAAGTTAAGTGTTATATTACTTGTAAAAAGATAACTAAAGTTAATTAAATAAAAAAACTCAAGTTGATAATTTTTAATTAATAGCTTAAATATTAATATTATGATTATTAATTTATTAAAAAAACATTAATCAAATTATTATGTTTTTAATTTATTTTTATTCATCAATTTATTTTATTTATATAAGTATTATTAATAATTAGTTAACATAACATAATTTAATTCTTAAATTGGACTACTATTATTTACTTTAATTTATTTTATTAAAATCAAAGTATTAAAATATCTTTATTAATTAATAATTTTATATATTATGATTGTTTATATTTGAATTTAATAAAATTTTATTAGTTTGAATTGAATTATATTTAAAAACTTTTCTATTTATCAATGTTATAAATGTTATATATATAAGATTATTGTGTGATATATATATTTTTTTTTTGATTAATTGATTATTTATTTACTTTTACTTTTATTATATTATTCTTATTATATTTTTTATTAACTATTTCAATTTCTCCCCCAATTACCAGCGTACGGGGAGAGGGTTTTCTTCCGTAAGAATCCAGCACCTCCTCCTATGCTCCACAATGGTTCGGTATCGTCTTCAGCTCCTACTCCCAACGAAATCAAGGGATGGATCTGACCGACTACTCTCCTCCCTTCATCACAACAGGCCACAATGATGGCCCTTTGTGAAAACTTGGAGATGTAAATCATGTTATCCCAAGTGCTTCGCAGAACCACTTCTTCAAGTAGCAGAATGAGTGTGCAAAGCACCGGTCGTCTTCCTGCGGTATTCTTATTCTTCGCGCAATTAGTTGCTACGCAAAACACCTACCTTTCACGAACAAGATCGTGGTCACTCATTCTCTCTCAAGTTATCACAAATTCTATTGGATGAGAGATAATCATGGGGTCTTCTTCTCCACACAAGAAAGCTATCGGCGCTCCTCCACGGTCAAGCGGCCTTCTTCACACTGCGCCTCATCTCGATGGTCAACCTTCGTTTTCAGAATTACCATGACAGGCAAAGTTTATTGTGTTTGATTTCAGTTTGTGTGAAATACTGGTTTGAATTTGGGAATGTTCTTTGAGTCTGATTCTGGTCCGGTGATGAATTGGGATTGCGATAAATTATATAGTGATTTTTTCAGTGGCTTCAGTTATGGAGGAAGATGAAAAACGGTTCTGAAGATGATGTGGTGGATTGCAGATCAACCCATTGCAGGGGAACCGCCAAGCAAAGAGGCAGAGGAGGATGAAGGAAGAGGAACCAATAACGGAAAGAGATGGAGGGTGATACTGATATAAGGAATGAAATGGATGTCTCAATGACTCACCAAAAAGAAAAAAATAAAAATAAGACATCGAAAGATAAAAAAAACAGGTCACCGATAATTAAAATAAAGAGTAATCGGTGTGACGTGAAACTGATGGAAGTTTTTCATCAGTGAGTTATAACTCACCGATAGAAGGAATAATAATCGATTGCAGCAGGACAAAATAAATAGATCGGTGAGTCACAACATTGACGCGACATGAGAAACCATTAGATAAAATAAAAAAGCATCGGTGAGTCAATAAATCACCGATAATTGAAATAAAAGAAGGCACTGAGGAAAAAGATACTGAAGCCTATGAAAAGTATCGGTGCGATGACTCACCGATAGTTATAAAAAACCTCGGTGTGTCAAAAGATCAGTGTGTCACAGCATCGGTGTGACACAACATCGGTGTGTCACTCATCGATAATACAAATTGAAAAGGTTAACCATAAAAATTAATTTATAACAACTAATAAAATGAACAAACACTAATTTATTAACACAAAAGAGAAATTATCGAAATTGTTTATGATTAAATAATTAACTGTAACTAAAAACTAACTAAATTATTTAACAAACTAAAAAATAAAGGTAACTTAATTATTAACTAAGAAAATAAATGTTATGATTAATTAAATATATGTCTAAATAAATGCAGAACACCTATAAATAATTAATTGCAAACATAAAATTAAAATAATTAAAATTAACTAGATTTATTAAATGACAAATTTAATTAGTTAGATGATAAAATTAAACTTAACATTTTTAACACATTATTTTATTAAACATTAAATTAAACTTATTTACTTACTATAATAGTTAAACCGGTTAATAAGTAAGGTTAATTAATTTAAACAAATCAAAATTAAAGGGTAAAGTCTTAAATTAAAAACTGGATTAGTATGATGCAAATAAAAATGAAGAATAATTAAATAATAATCATTTAGAAATGTTAATAAGTAAAACAAATTAAGATTATTAAACTAGAATGTAAGTTAATATATTTGGATAGCTAGAAAGACTATATAAAAGGACTAAAAACACATATTTAATTATGAAAATGATTAATTAAAATATGTAGTGATAAAAATACAAAAGTTCCATTATTTATTAAAAAGTGTCAAAATAATTAATTAAATTGATAAAATTTAAATAAAAGGTGTGGATAAAATATGTAAAAATAGAGCCACATCAAATTCCCCCACACTTAAGCATTTTTTTCCTCAAACAATCACATGTTTTATTATCTTTGAAAATAGGAAAAAAATATTAAATTCCTCAAGATGTAACATGTCCAGAACTTGGAAACAAAAGACAAAAACATGTTAATAGGATTTTAGAAAATAAATTTCTCATATGAATCTTACTTAGAACAAATACTCAAAGGTAGTCAAGAGAGTAATTAATCAACAATAAATGAAGATGTCTTGCCTCATATGTGATACTCCTTAGTGACTAACTTCAATCCAGAATTAAGTCCAAAGTCCAAGAGTGTCAAAAGGTAAACTTATGTGGAATTAAGAACATAACCTTAAGAACTTTATAATATTATTTTTCACCTAGGTTTCGAAAATAAATATATATTTTTTGTGAATCACCTCAATGAAACAACCTAAATGATTCCCCAATAAACCAACTGACCCCTTCTTCATTTGGCGTTCATAATTACCCTCACCTTAATGAACTCATTTTTGACCCTAGAGACTTTATTTATTTTTTCCAAGACATGTATCATGTTCTAAGGACTATGCAATTCACTTATTCAAAGTGTACAGAGGGCTTATAGTAAAAATAAATGCAATCATCATCTTGGGTCTCAGAGACTCGCCGTGGGATCTCAGATGCCCAGAATACTCCAGTTTCAACAGATTTCTATGATAACCATTTATATTGGTTCATTAAGATGACTAATTTTTATAATTAAAAGAAAAATGAGTCAACTATGATCAAAATCAAACTTCCAATACCAAAAGTTATGATCATAATTCCATTTACATATCACCCATATTACTCTCAAAATTAGACTCTAAACCAGATTTCCACTAAATCACTAAGCAAGGCCACTCAGTAATCATCCAGCCACATTAATTTCAGAATCAAAGCAGATCTAAACTACCAATAAAGGAACTGTTCTAAGGAAAAACCCAATTGAGTATAGTGTAAAGCCTAAAATTATGCAAGAGTTTTGAAAAAAATTAACCATTTTTTACAGAAAAAATTGAATTGTAAGAAATTTTTAATTGTAGTGGGAAATGATGGGATTTCAATTAAGCACAATTTAACACAGTCAAGAATTGACCCCTCCACCACACTTAAAACCCAAATTTGTCCCCATGGTTTACTTTCAAAGTGGAGAATAACAATTAAACAAATAAGGTTCAAAACAGATTTTCAATTAAGTAGATATATGACATGTATAAAGGTCACAATGAAGTTCAAAAATATTGTTCACCATAAGGAATAAATTAAAAGTAGGTTCATTGGAAAGTACATGCATTATCATTTATGTCTACTGACAAAGATTTTCAATATATATCAAATGTAGCATATAAGGAGTGGGTGCACAATTAATTGGGTGTAATCATCTAAACAAAGTATGATTCAAATGGATGTTCAATATAGAAGAAAGATGCATGCTAAACACCCTATAGACTAATCAGTTCCAATGAAAAACAAAACTACCAACAAGCATGTACCGCCCCACACTTAATTTCATGCAGTGAATGGGTTTAAACAATGAATTTCAGTTCATAGAAAGAGGCACATGCAGATTTTTTTTAATAAAAACAGACTTTTGTAGTGGCAACAAACATGCAACGGAATTTTTTAAGTGAGCAGAATTTATATTCATACAAGACATGCAACAGATTTTTTTCTAAAGAATTAAGGAGAAGAGAGATGAAACAGAATTTAACAATAAGGAACTTCCCTGACTTAATTTTTTTCATTAATCCTTCATTATTGGAATTCCACTCCTTAATTAATAGCAGAAGCATCCTAAAAACACAAAGCATGAAAATCAGGAACAAAAATCTAGCAGAGATAGATCATATAGAAGACAAAAAAGAAGCACTTTATTCAGTACAAAACAGTACAAAAGTGACAACAAAAAAGAAGCATGGGTTGACTCCTAAGATAAACACAAAAAAACTCTCATATTTTTTAAAAATCCCCAAACAACACCCATTAGAAATAATGGAAAGTGTGCTCTCAAATTCTATAATTATTTCAGATTTGAAAATATTAACATTTTTAGGAAGTGAAATCAATGTATTATATGCTTCAAAGGGTATGACAATGTCCTCAGAGCTATCTTCTTCAACTTCAGCACTAACAGATTAACATTCAAGGGAAAAATGGGTAAATTCGAATTAGCAAGTTAAAGAGGTAATTCAATTAAGTGTTGAACTAAATCATGGAAAATGGAAAAAAAGTTTGATTTCCCCTCTAGACTACTATAAGTGTCATGAAAAGTATCAGCACCCTTCATAGTTGAAGATGCAAGTGACAGACATGGAAGAGAATTTATTTTAGCACAAAAATATTCAGGTCTAACAATTTTGTAAATATCTTCCAAAAAAATTTCATCTGTTAACCCACATTGAACATCTACTACTTCTATAAAATCATTTTTACCTAATTAAAGTGTGTTCTCAACCTCTAACACAATTCCATGTTCAAAAGTCTCACTTTCTAAAACTATGTCATTTTTTGGTTCAAAAGAAATCAAATTAGGGGGAGTAATGTTCAATTCACCATCAATAAATTGAGATTCAAGATTCTTCAAATTTAAACATTTACCCCAAGATATATCAAAACTATTTTCAATTTCAATGAGGAAAGTTTTAGAATAAAAAATTCTAGGAGAATAGGGAAATGAAAACTCATCAGTTAGTCTTTCTTGAAGTATCATTTCCTCATCATCATCATCCAACAACATTTCATAATTTATTGGGTTTACAGGTTCAAAATATGAAAGAGAATTGTTCAGTTCAAGTTCAAAAATTTCAGATTCTATGTTTTCCAACTTAAATTTCTCTTCCAAAGTGTTCCCAATATTTTGTTCAGACTCATTATTAACAATTTCAGAAAAGTTGGGTGAAGAGTTTTTAAAATTCAATTTTTCATTCCCAATAATCTCTTCTACCTGAATGAATTCATTTTAAAAACTCCTAAAATAGTGATTTTTCTCTAATGTATAAATTATGAAGAGAACTGGACATTCATTTTCAATCTATTTCAATTCATCTTCAAAATTTTCCAACTCAACAGCATTAAAGTTCTTTATTGGATTTTTAATGTTATTATCTTTGTTTAATGAGGTTGTTATTTCTAGATTTGTTTTAACAGAATCTGATTTTTCAAAGGGAATGGTTTCTGGTTTGGTTTCACTATCACTTTCCTCTTCCACTTGATTTTCAGATCTTTTGTAAACATTTTCTTTTACATTTTCGTCAAATTATTCTTATTCTTTAACCTTTTTTTGTAATTCCAAGAGCATGTTTTCCAATCTTTTCATTATTTTATCTCTCTCTTGAGAATATCTAAGTTGAATTTCATGGGTTTGGTTAAACCAGGGGTTCCAATTATTCTCCCTAGCATCTAGTTTGTTTTCAATTAATTCAATTTTAGCTATAAAGTCAAGATTAAATTCACTGTTTTCATGTTCTTTAATGTAAAAAATCTGTTGTGGGTGGTTATAAACACACTGCCAAGTAGTACGTCCATAATCACCAAAACAAACACAATGTGGTCTTAATCCATCAATTTTTTAAAATTTTCAGATTAAACAACACACTCAAATTCAAGCATAATCTAAATAGGTAACACAAGAAGAAAAATCTAAATAGGTAACAGGTAACACAATATGTTGTGGACTGTTATATATGATTTTTTATGTTTTTTTCTATTTTTATTGAGGATTTTTTTTCTTTTTATTATAACCCTAGACTCTGAACGCATGCCTTCCCCGCCAATGGTGCCAAATTTTGGACCTAAACTGTCATTGAAGTCAGTAAAAGTTTAAAATTTATAATCCTACTAACTACTATATATGGGGCAAGCAGGGTCAAACCCACAAGAAAGGTAAATTTGGCCATTATTCTTCTAAAAAACTTGGTAAACTCCACTGTTATCAGCAGTGAAGTGATTTTTCTATTTTTTTCATTTTTTATAAGCAATGAAAATATTGAAAACATGTATTTAAACTAGATTGAGGTTATAGATAGTAGAAAACATGGAATAACAGAGATATAGAACACTGATAAGAAGACAATATATTAAAACTCTCAGGGAGTAATCTCCATTCTACTAGATTTGATGGTGTTTTAATTAACTTATAGGTTGTTTCATAGTACCACTATAAAGAGTAGGACTCACCTCCATTACTAGGATTTAAGTCACATAAGCCAACCAATTTAAGAGTTCGCCACTCCAAAATTAATCAACTGTGAACTATATGAAAATTGATAGCAAGAAAAACTCATCGTAAGTATTGAAGACTTTTAAATCTATTATCTCTTTAAAAAGTGTTTCCATAATCAATCTCGCCAACTAACTAGGAGTTTTTGAAATTAAAATTTGGTGGAACAGTGCAATTGAATGAATTCAGTATCGATCTCACCGATCAATACTGAATACATTAAAATGATAAAGTGAAATGAGAATTTAGTGAAAATCAGTGGAACTTCAATAAATCACTGAACTAAAAACATAGCTAGACATCATCTCTATTGCATATAATAAAACAATTCAATTACAAAGGATAATAATTGAAATATAACAGAGGAAGAAAAATCCCTCTACTGGCATGAATTCTTACTCCTGGACCTCAGATCACCAAGGAATGGTTCTCCGAGAGCTGCTCCAGAATTCACCCCATGGTTCTTTCTCCGCTCCTGAGTGAATGATCGGATCTCTAATGAATTTCGTCCTCTCTCCCACTCCTGAATCTATTGTGTTCTCTTCTTTAAATAGCCACTATCTTCTACTGCATGTCACCAGAACTCTTCACCGAAATGAATTCATCTTTAACTATTGCACCGCACGCGTGTGTGTTTTCGCGACTCGCACATCGCACTAGTTTTTCCATCATAACTGAGTTTCGTTGAGTTATTTGAATGCACCTGGACATTTTACCATATCTTGAATGAACCTACAAAGTTAAATGAGAATGAAAAGAATGAAAAATAGTTATTTTTTAAAGTTAAGTGTTATATTAATCATTAAAAGTTAACTAAATTTAATTAAATAAAAAACTCAAGTTGATAATTATGGTTTAATAGATTAAATATTAATATTATGACTATCAATTTATTTAAAAAACCCTAATAAGATTATTATGTTTTTAATTTATTTTTATTCATTACTTTTTATATTAATATAAGTATTATTAATAATTAGTTAACATAACTTAATTTAATTCTTAAATTGGACTACTATTAATTACTTTATTTTATTTTATTAAAATTAGTGTATTAAAATATCTATTTTAATTAAAAAAATTATAAATTATGATTGATTATATTTAAATTTAATAAAATTTTATTAGTTTTAATTTAATTCTATTTAATAACTTATCTATTTATTAAAGTTATAAATGTTATATATATAAGATTATTATATGATATATTATATTTATTGGATTAATTAATTATTTAATTAATTTTAATTTTATTATATTATTCTTTTTATATATTTTTTATTAACTAATTAACTCCCCCCCCCCCAATTATCGGTGCACAGGGAGAGAGTTTTCTTCCGCAAGAAGCCAGCACCTCCTCCTTTGCTCCATGATGACTCGGTATCGTCTTCAGCCCCTTCTCCCAATGAAATCAAGTGACGAATCCGACTGACTACCCTCCTCCCTTCAGAAAAACATACCACGATGATGGCCCTTTGTGAATACCAGGAGATGTAAATCATGCTATCCTGAGTGCTTCGTAGAACCACTTCTTCATGTAGCAGAATGAGTGTGCAAAGCATCGGTCATCTTCTTGTGGTATTCTTCTTCTTAGTGCAATTAGTTGCTACGCGGAACACCTGCCTTTCATGAACAATATCGCGTTCACTCATTCTCTCTCAAGTTCTCACAAATTATACTGGATGAGAGATAATCAGGGGGTCTGCTTCTCCACACAAGAAAGTTATCTACACTCCTCCACGGTCTGACGACCTTCTTCACACTACGCCTCATCCCGATGGTTGACCGTCGATTTCAAAATTACCACGACAAGATAAGTTTCTACGGTTTTATTTCAGTTTGTTTGAAATACTAGTTTGAATTTGGGAATTATCTTTAAGTATGATTCTGGTCTGGTGATGAATTGGGATTGCGATAAAATGTATAATGATTTTTTTAGTGGCTTCAGTTGTGGAGGAAGATAAGAAACAGTTCTGAAGATGATGCGATGGATTGCAGATCAACCCGTTATAGGGGCACCATAAAGCAAAGAGGCAGAGGAGGATGATGGAAGAGGAACCAATAACGACAGAAGATGGGGGTGATACTAATAGAAGTAATGAAATCGGTGTCTCAATTACTCACCGAAAGATAAAATAAAAATAAGACACTGAAAGATAAAAATAAAAAAACAGGTCACCAATAATTAAAATAAAGAGTAATTGGTGTGAAGTGAAACTAATGGAAGTTTTGCATCAGTGATTCATAACTCACCGATAGAAGGAATAATAAACGGTCACAGAAGGATAAAATAAATAGATCGGTGAGTCGCAACATTGGTGCGACAAGAGAAACCATTAGTTAAAATAAAAAAGCATCTGTGAGTTAATAACTCACCGATAATTGAAATAAAAGAGGACGACGATGAAAAAGAGACCGAAACTGATGAAAAGGATCGGTGTGACGACTCACCAATTATTATAAAAAACATCAGTGTGTTAAAAGATCAGTGTGTCACAACAAAGGTGTGACGCCGCATCGGTGTGTCACTCATTGATAATACAAATTGAAAACGTTAACAATAAAAATTAATTTAAAACAAATAATAAAATGAACAAACACCAATTTATTAACACAAAAGAGAAGTTAACTAAATTGTTTAAGATTAAATAATTAACTATAACAAAAAACTAACTAAATTATTTAACAAACTAAAAAATAAAGGTAACTTAATTATTAACTAACAAAATAAATGTTAAGATTAATTAAATATATGTCTAAATAAATGCGGAACACCTACAAATAATTAACTGTAAACATAAAATTAAAATAATTAAAATTAACTAGAGTTATTTAATGAACAAGTTAATTAGTTAGATGATAAAATTAAACTTAACATTAAAACAAATTATTTTATTAAACTTTAACTTAAACTTATTTACTTAGAAGAATAATTGAACCGGTTAATAAGTAAGGTTAATTAATTTAAACAAATCTAAATTAAAGGGTAAAGTCTTAAATTAAAAACCGAATTATATTGATGCAAATAAAAATGACAAATAATTAAATAATAATCATTTATAAATGTTAATAAGTAAAAAAAATTAATATTATTAAACTAGAAAGTAAGTTAATATATTTGAAATAGTTAAAAAGACTATATAAAAGGACTAAGAACACATATTTAATTATAAAAATGATTAATTATAATATGTAGTGATAAAAATACAAAAGTGCCATTATTTATTAAAAAGTGTCAAAATAATTAATTAAATTGATAAAAATTAAATAAAAGATGTGGCCAAACTATGTAAAAATAGAGTCACATCAATGTTTATCAAGGGGTCTTAGAACCAATGTCAGTTATTTTATTTCAAAAAGAAATAAAATTTTAAATGTTATAATACCTTCTCTCTCCTAGATAATTTTCAATTTATTATTTAGATTATCACATACGATGATACTTCCTCTTTCTTTGATAAAATTCCAAATTAATATTTTATTCCAACGTATATGTTCACAAGAATTTCCTCAGGATAATTATAAACCACATTCGATATTATAATATATTTAAATTAAAACAAGAACACATGTGGTTTTCCTTTATAATTATTCACTGACAAATTAAGTAATTATCCTTCGATAATTTATTTTAATAATTATAATTTGGAAATCACATGATTATCTTGTAAATATTTATTATAATTATTATTTTATAAATATTTATAATTATACTTTCAACAAAAAAATAGGAAATTATCATTTGGTGATTTTTCCTAATTATTATTCAATAATTTACGTTTTTTAATTTTTATTTAAAATTATCATTTGATAATCTGGTGGAATTTTCATTGATAATTTTAGGAAATTAACCATTGATAATTATGATAATTATCTTTTTATAAATTGAATAAAATTAACCAAGATAATAATTTTTTAATAATATATTTGGATAATTTTTTATATATTAACCTTATATAAAACATTGAAATTATCATCTAACAATTTTATTGTTATTCTTTGATAATCTTTTATTAAACGTCTCTTGATAATAATTTTTTTAAAATAAAACCCATTGATATTTTTACTTTAAATTATCCGTTTAAAATGAGAAAAATATGATTTGACAATACATTGCTACCTTCAAATGAAAAATATGATTTAGGTTCTTCTCATCGAGACGAATCCAATAACATTGATGGCGCGTAAAACCTACTAGTATCGTGAAAGATATTTAAGAGAGAATCTTGAATAAAAATATAAAAATAAATAACAATAATAACATACCTCCTACCCACATGAACCACGCCCTGAAAGGAGGAAGAAATTGTTGCCTGCTGGATGTGAATTAGATCAAGAAAGACCTACTACCACGGGCGAGGAAGATTTGAGTTGCGTAAACACTATGAGATCAAGAAATAGATAAGGGAAAGGTGTTTTCGGGTTTTAAGAACCCTAAAAACGCAGGTTTGAGAACCCCTATTTAAAACATCCTATTCAATACACGATTCAATCTACATTTAATTATGGAGTTATTAATTCCATCTCATTAATGCATTGAAACTAAAATGGATTAAAACAATGATGAAACTGGTGGTTTTAAAAATTGAACGCCTCTTCAATGGAGGTTCTGCGCATGGAGAAGACGAAGGAGAAAAATAAATATATTCCATTTAATATCATTAAATTCATATTAATCATTAAATTAATAAAATTGATTCTTTAACTTAAAATTTAAATGAAACCAAACATCTATTGTGCAATAAATTTACACCTCGTCTAGGGTAAACACCTCATTCCGGAACTAATGGGGTTCTCTTATTTCTCAAACGGTTAATGGTTTTAGAGATATTAATTATTTATTAATGAAAAATTAGAATAATTAATTAATTAAAAAAAGGATTATTTTTGTGATTGAGATGTCCAAACGCTCGATGCTAACCAATGTTATACCTCATCTATGGTAAATCCCCCATTCTGGACCTATCAGTGGTTTCAAATTTTCCATACCTCACACCGTTTGGGAGATATTTAATTATTTTTAATTAATAATATATTAAATAATATTTAATAACTTTAACTCATGAGAAAGGTATCCAAAAGTCTAAAGCATTCAAATGTTATACCCGTCCTAGGGTAATCATCATATTTCGGACATAACAATTGTCTTAGATTTATCAAAAGATACACCATTTTGGAGTTATTCAAATAGTTTGAATAAAAAGTGCACACTTAAAATATTCTATTTAATAATTTTATTTCAACTTTGCCAAGGTTTTGCGAGCCTCAGTGATATTGCACCAAATCAGTGTCGAACCCCCAAAATATTCAATTGAATATTACTAGTTGTTAACCAGCAGTTAAGTCCATTAAAACATTTATAAAAAAATTACTGATAATTTATTATTTTCCTACATGAGATATTTATAATTTAACATAATAGGGTTTATCAATACCTAAAATAGTAATGGGATGTTACGACCTCTCCACCATGGAAACTTTTTGTCCCTAGAAATCCTACGAAGACGCCTCCGTGTAAAAAAAATAGGCCTTTGCTCTAGAATTAGTGCCTCTCTCTCCCATGTCTCATGATAATTTGAATCATCATTCCATAACACACATACCAGATGTATATTCCTAACATGAAGTACCTTGGTCTTAGAATCAACAATCCTGACTAGTTGTTCAGTCATAGATAAAATAAGTGTGATCTCAAGATAACTTCATCTCAAAACATGAGATGTATGAGAGAGATACTTTCACACATGTGATGCATGTAAAAACATTATGAATCGAATTCATATGAAATGGTAGTGCTTAATGGTAAGAAACTTTCCTAACCAGATCAACAATCTTGAAAGATCCCACAAAAAATAAGAGTAAAATTCTCTTTCTTTGCATGCCATTGATGACCCAACCGGTTGAAACCTTCAAGAATACATGGTCAACAACTGAATATTCCAAAGGACTAAGGTGATGATCAGTATAAGACTTATATCAGTTCTGTGTGGTTAACATTCTATGAAAAATCAATTAAATCTTTATTATTATCTCTTTCAATAAACATGGTCCAACCAAGGAACTTTCACTAATCTCTAACCAACACAATAGATATTTTTAAGGATGACCATACAAGACCTCAAAAGGATCCAGTCTGACCGCAGACTGGCAATTGTTGTTTATAAGAAAACTCAACCTCTCTTACCATGTGGTAAACCTGATAATTATGAAACAACATGGTGGAAAAGTTGATGATAACTAGAGGGAGATCACCACTCATTGAATCTCATACCAGATAATAAGTAAACACTAGTATCACTCTCCTCAACTCCAGATAAGAAGGTATATCTCTAATCAACCTTGGGTCCCATTATCCTTGAAATAAAAGAGGCACACCACTGGGTGTAATAAGTAAGACCCATCAAAGATAACAATAAATCCAGTATTTATTAGCAATGAGAAAATCCATACCGAATATGACATCAAGTGATTTCATGTTGACTAACCGAAAACTCCAAGCAAGATTGACATCTAATAGAGAGAAGACACATACAGGACTACATAGACCCTACTCTGTCATAATACCAAGGGGTGTAGTAATATCCTTTTCACAAGACAAAATCACCATAGGATGGTTAGGAAGATTAACGGTATGGTTTGAAAGAAATGACTAAGATGCACCAGTATCAAAAAGAGAAGTAACTAATTATTAATCCATAGTAATGGTACCTCTCATGGTCATTGGGCCCATATCAGCTTCCTCTAGAGACTCTTCCACTGTGTGAAGAAGATTTGTTTTGGATGCTTGTGGATGGAACTTTTTTGTACATGAAGCATTTTTTTACCATAGTTTTTGAAGGTTTTTATGATATCGTGCCGCTACGTGGAGTGGAAAAGTTTTGGTGGAACTTTTAAATTTTCCCTAAACATCTGCAGGAGCCACAGTTTTGTCGGTCGACTCAAGCTTGAAAAACATCACAGCGTTGGTCGACACCATTGACTATGGATACATGTGGTAAGTGAAAATAACCTTTATGTCCTTCCACTCTAAGCCTCCATGTTTCTTTTTCATCTATATCATGTCCCACCATCTCTTTCCTGGTCTCTCTAACACAAAGGTGGAAGACTTACTATAAGGACTCTTCCTTAAATATTTCATAACCTTGAGTTAAATCAAGAATTCACATTGAGGATCTTTTCATCTTTAGAGTTTTAGAGAATAAGACCATAACTATTACATATCAGCTTGAATATTACAAGTAGACACTACTGCTCAGTATCCATTTCTTTCTTAAATAATAACGTCTTAAAAAGAAACATGTCCAGTTCCATGTTTTAGACATCATGACATTTTCTTGATCACATCCTTGTCCCTATTCCTCTTCATTTCTTGTGAATGGACATTACAAAAACTTGGGATGAGAAAAAAATCCCAGTAAGAGATACAAAAAGAAGGAAAACTATTAGTTTTTGAAAACAATAAGTAATCCATGAATACTTTATCATAAGTAATACATTTTACCTTTATGAAGTAGCAAATAGTCTTCTTTGAATAAAAGATCATTTCTTACCCTTTTGTAAACAAAATATTACGATAAAACCAATAGAAATCACAAATAACATATATAGATAACTTGTGTCATTAACATACTTAAATGGAATAACCATATGGTCCACATCCACACATATCACTAAATGGAATATCCATATGGTGGACTTCTATACCCAATGCATTGGAGGTCATAACGTAACCACCTGTCCTAGTTTATCACGGCACCACCTGTCATTTGGTTTATCACGTAACCACTTGTCAAATGTCCAAGTACCATTATAAAATCATAACACATAAAATATTGTAAATATAAACATTTCACTAATAACCTTTCCACATTTCAAATACAATATATCATTTCAAGATATTGACTTAATTGATGCTTAATCAAACCATTTTCAAAACCATTTAAAAAATTTAGTAAAGAGATTTTTGAATCAAAGTGTCTCATATCACTTTGAATCTTTTAAAGGAATTAATGTTTTAAAAAATTAATTTTAATATAAATAAATACTGAAAACCATTTTGAAAAAATGTATATTAATGAGAAATATTTATAATAATAATTCATTAAATCTTTTAAAATGATGTTTTAGTTAAAGAGTCTCGTAACACTTAAGAAACACTTGACTAAAAATATTTGAAGAATATAATAAAAACAAACTTATAATATCATGAGAATAAAGATATTCATGATATAATATTACAAAGGGAAGTATATACACCATATAAAAGTGAATTGGTGCATAAAAACAATAAAGTCTCTATGGAATGTAAATTGAGATGAAATCCATTATAAAGACAGTATCCATTGATTAAGGATAAATAAATTAAATAATTATGTGTGACAAATAAAAATACACTAAATATAAGTGGATATTATGTGTGAAACAATCAGAGTTCATTCACACATATTTATAACACGACATAATCAATAAGTACAAGTTTAACCCAAATAATTTAAATTGGGTTAAGAAGTTCCCTTACAGAAATTCGACAGCCTAACAACATCACTTTAAAATTCAGAAAAATAATTTGATGAGATTAAAAGGGTTTCTCATTTCTTGGACGTTAAATTTACAACACTAATGATATATAAGAACATATCCCAACATTATAATATGTAAATTAAAAGACATAACAAAAATAATTCTTTAAAAAAGAGGATGGTGAAATGTTCCCTTAACAATTTGGTAACTTATAAAACATTGACCATATGAAATAAGGATCATAAAATGAAGATTTAATTACCCATAAATTAATCTATATAACAAAATGAATACAATCATGGGAAGTACATACACCACACAAAAGTAAATAGTAGCAATATAGCACGAATCTCACGGGAATAAGAAGTGAGATGAAAACCCCTTACCACAATGTAATCAAACGAGTCGTATGAAAAAAAGTTAATAAACACCAATTTAATCACATAATTACATGAAAATAAATAGAATCATGATAATATAAATCAAATGGCAGTACATAATACACCACATGAAATAAATAAGTGGCGAACAATGGAAATCTCACGGAATTAAAAGTGAGATAAGAAATCCCCTACCTCATGTCTGACTTAACCCATTCATTCTTAAATCTCATGAATAATAAACTAAGGTTAATTTATACTTTCTTAAAAACCTTTTTCAAGTTTATAATTCCTTTTAAATCACTTATTACCATGTTATAAACATTATGTAATCATTTATGTTAATAATGGTCATTTTCTCGATATTTGGTACTTGAGTCAAAAATGGACTTCTTATGATTACAATTTGTTCATGTGGTCAAAAGTTCATTATATCCAGAATTATATTCATGATTAAGATATCATATATATTATATATATCCAGTATATACATGTATTTATAATAGTACATAACATTTGGAGATAAGAAATGAAATGCACTGTTCATGGAGACGGTAAGCCGTATGTACGCATTAACGCAACTTCTATTTCTATTTCGCATTGTAATGGAATGGAAACATAATGATACATAATTTTATTATAATTATAGTATAATATAATATATAATTTCATTAAATCTACCATCTATAAGTTCTACATAAGACATGAATGAGTCATATCACTTTGAGGGGGCGGTAGTCCGCACTTCCTGAAATGAGATTATCATATTTTCGCACTATGGAAACCATAAAGTTATTCTATAAATGAAAAATAAAGAAAAATAGAAACAATATAAATATAATATATATCATATATAAATATATATACATCATAATGGCCACCATGAGAGGTGGTTGGAGAGATTTTAACAATCATCGTTTCATGAGGCAATAGTACGCCGTCCACAGAAATAGTATGTTTTTTACCCATTTGACGGAGGTGTGTGTAAGTTTAGTTAGAATAATTCTCATAATAACAACCTAGTATATTTAGGATATTGGTTTGGTTAAAAAATAAATTAATAAAAAGAGTCTATGGGGTTGGATAAGTAAAATAAAACAAAATAAAACAAAATAATTTAAGAGAAATTGTTACCTTTAATTCGGGTAACTCCCTTTGGTTTGAACCAAAAGGACTTCTTGAAGTTCCTACTGCCTAAGGTAAGGCTTATAAGAGGAAGATAGGGATATTGAGAGATTTTTTGGGTAGGTTTTGGACGAGCCAGGGGGCTTGAGAGGTGTGAGGAATTGGTTAGAAGTGGTGCCTTTTTATAAGGGAGAGGAGGGGCTCTTTAGAAAAGTTTGAAACAATTATCTTATTATAAACTTATCATCGGTTTCAAAATGTCAAAAAATAATTAAATTATAAGATAATATGACTAATATTAGAAATAAATTCATCCAATAATAATTGGATAGGTTTTAGATATTGTTTTAATATTTATAATCTTATTTATTGAAATCATTTATTAATGAGGTAAATGCTACATCATTTTTGTGTCATAAATAATTTTATTTATATGATGTATAAAAATTATAAAAAATACCATGATGTAGTAAATCTTTTTAGATTTAAAATGGATATCTATAGTTGAAAATATAAATTATATAACAATATGTAAATATTAATTTACTAAAAGATATTTGTTTGTGACATTTTTTACTTTACTTCAAATTAATTAATCTAAAATGTCATTATCACTTCAAAGTGGCTCCATGGGTCCCGAAATCTACCCAAAGATTCCCATGGTTGGAAATGACTCATACAATAAGTTTAGAACAAGTGTTAAGGTAATTTTTTATTATTATGATATTATTTTTACCTTGAATTACCCTATTTACCTTTAACCACAGTAAATAAAAGTCATCAGTTACTATTCACCAAAAAAAAGTTTTCATCTAATTAAGCCACATTTTACTTAATAATATCATTCATGTATGTCAGAGTTTTGAAATTCAACTCACATAAATCGTAAAATTTCATTTAAATGAAAATGTCAGTTTTTAACTACTACTTAGTGGTTTCACTATTCATCAAAAATTGAAGTTTTTCAGAAAAATACCAAAAATTAATCCTAAGATATATTTTACATTCTGAATTAAAAAATGATATTTATTTTACCAAATTAAAAAAAAATAGAATTTGGAATAATTAATTTAAAATTAATCCTCGTTGTCAAAACAGAATACATGTTTTTAAGAAATATTAACTATCAAAAGTTTGACACTTGGTTATGTCCAAATTCAAAGTGAAATTAATTCCAATGACCACCATCAGATTAAAGAGTAAAAATATAATGTAATTAAACTTTAAACCCAATTAAAAAGATAATCTAACCTTACAAACAAATTAGATTAAAAGGCAGTTTTGAATTAAAATACAGTATTTTCCAGTATTCATCAAAAAATAAATTTTATCATAAAAATACCAAAATTTTACCCAAAGTGGATTTTGATGTCCTGATTAAATATAAGGATTTTATTTTGTCAAATAGAACACATAAAGTGTCCAAAACTATATTTAAAGAGGGTTCTTCATCAAAAGGTGGTAAATCAACCTTTTAAAGTAAATTATGCTTAAATTTAGATTCATTCACATTTTAAGCCTATAAATTTTATTGGATAAATGTAAAAACATTTAAAAAATACGTATAATCATATTTTAGTTATTTCTATTCATTCCCTCCAATAAAACGGCTAGGCATTAATTACCATTTAAAATAATAATATATTATTTTTCTGTACGACTCGGCATTGTTTGCAACATTAGACTTCAGAGAACCCCATTGTTGCATGTCAAGTATGCCCTTGAATATAACATAACCTTTACAATAAAATTAATACTTAATTAAAATATATTAATAAATATGAAAATGTCATATTCTTTATTTTCCTGGGATGTTATATACTCCCCCCCTTTTTGGAAATTGCATCCTCGCAATTTTAAAATTGGGATTGGAAACATCATAGAAAGTCCCACATCAGAAAAAAGGTAAATAAAACTATCACTTTAAAATAAAGAAAGATACATACAAAGGTCACCCGAGATAAACCATACTAGGATTCAAAAACAAATGGATATGGAATAAAAAATAAGTGTCAGGTTCTGATGCAAAGTGATAGAAAACATTATTAGGGTAAAGTTAAAAACAAGAAAACCACTAATTTTTGATGGGCTAGATGGTCATTGGTTTCCTAGTAGGAAAAGTAAACGGACGAAATTTTTGTTTTAAGTTCCTTTTAATAAATTTGAGGAATTTATTTATGAGCCCGAGTAAGGACATAAGTATGCATACTTACTTGTCATGTAGACTTTCATCCTTTAATAAATTTCTACCACACACTCTACTTTTCTCAAAACGATGAGTATTCAAGTTGACTTAGACACATCAAAAGCGCAAAAATAAAGTTCTAGAGAATAAAATGATCCAAAAAATATAAACCATATATTTCCCCAATATTTATATATTAATCAAAACCAAAATTGGTTAGTATGAGATTAGATAATCCATAAAAGGATAATCCTTTATAAAATGAAATACTACACTTAATCTCAAAAATCCCAAAAAAATACCCAAAGTTCAAGAAATACCATTCAATATACAATTATCCTTAAAATTATTCAAAATAATCAAAACTAAAATTGAAACCCAAAACTCAGAAGGATATAAATCACAAAGTCATCCACATTAAATCTTAATATTTATCTCCAAAAACATCGACTACTCTTAAAGTATCATAATGAAGTGTAATTAACCTAATCACATATTCTCTATTATTGGTTAATAATTTACATAAATAACCCAAATCACCTTATGTCCACAATAAAAACATAGATTCTTCCAAAATAATATTTCAACCATTACTCCACAAATTAAATCCCAAGGTATTCCATTTTCCTTAAGCATATAGTGTTCCGAAAATAGAGAATATCTTCCAAAATAACCTTTATCACTTAATCACCAAATCATTTTCCTATACTAAGGATGTCCATTTTATAAAACATATAATCGTAGATAAACTTATCCTGGATCAATAAGATCATTTAACTAAAAATAATTAGTCATACTAACCAGGGACTTCACGTAGTCCAGTGGTAGGCGAGAAATCCCAATTGCACTTTTGTTGTGGGTTTGATTCATGTAGCTTTGTCTAACGTGAAGGGTTATTACACAGTCTGCATGTTTTCCATTTTAAAAAACTATACAATTTTATAGCATTCCAGAAAAAAGATAAAAATTCCTCAAAAAACCATAACATAATTAATATTCAATGGTTATCTAATACCTTTCATTTTGAACCCCAAAATGTAATAACCATTTATCACCTCTAAAATAACTATGACTCTTTATAATATTCTAACCATTATGGTTATTTTAATTATGCTTAAATTACACCCTAACCTCTAAAGTTATCTAAACTGACCTCTGATACCAACTATAAGGACCGGACCTTAAACCCATCATAATCTTGAGTTAAATCAAGAATTCTCATTGAGGATCTTTTCAGGTTTATAGTTTTAGTGAATAAGGCCATAACTGTTACATATCAGCATGAATTTTACAAGTAGACACTACTAATCAGTATACATTTCTGTCATAAAATATAAACTCTTAAAAATAAACAAGTCGAGTTCTATGTTTTAGACATCCTGACATTTCCTTGATCACATCCTTGTCCATATTCCTCTTCATGTCCTATGAAAAATATTTCAAAAACTTGGGATGAGAAAAAAGCTCAGTAAGGGATACAAAAATAAGGAAAACTATTAGTTTTTCAAAAAAATAATTAATACATAAATACTTTATCATAAGTAATACTTTTTACCTTTATGAAGTATTAAACACTCTTCTCTGAATAAAATCTCATTACTTACCATTTTGTAACCAAAAGATTACAATAAAACCCATAGAAAGCACACATAAAATATATAGATAACTTGGTACATAAACATACTTAAATGGAAGAACCATATGGTCAACTTCCACACATATCACTAAATGGAATATCCATACGGCTAACTTACATACCCAATGCATTGGAGGTTATAACGTAACCACCCGTCCTGGTTTATCACGGCACCACCCGTCATTTGGTTTATCACGTAACCACCCATCAAATTTCCAAGTACCATTATAAAATCATAAATCATAAAATATTTTAAATATACACATTTCACTAATAACATTTCCACATTTCAAATACAATATATCTTTTCAACATATTGATATAATCAATGCTTAATCAAACCATTTTCAAAACACTTTAAAATATTTAGTAAAGTGATTTTTAAATCAAAGTGTCTCATATCACTTTGAAGATTTTAAATGAATTAAATTTTTAAAACATTAATATCCATTTAAATAAATACTAAAAACCATTTTTAAAACATGTACATTAATGGTAAATATTTAGAATAATAATTCTTTAAATCTATTAAAATGATGTTTTAGTTAAAGAGTCTTGTAACACTTGAGAAACACTTGACTAAACATAATAGAAGAATAGAATAAAAAACTTATAATATCATGAGAATAAGTATATTAATGATATAATATTCCAAAGGGAAGTATATACACCATATAAAAGTGAATTGGTTCATAACAACAATGATGTCTCAAGGGGATGTAAATTGAGACGAAATCCCTTACAAAGATAGTATCCTTAGATTATGGATAAATAAATTAAATAATTATGTGTGACAAATATGAATACACTCAATATAAGTGGATATTAAGTGTGAAACAATAAGATTACATTCACACATATTTATAACACATCATAATCAAGAAGTACAAGTTTAACCCAAATAATTGAAATTGGGTTAGGAAGTTCCCTTACAGAAATTCGACAGCCTAATAGAATCACTTTAATTCAGAAAAATAATTTGATGAGATAGAAAGGGGTATCTCTTCACTTGGAAAAAAATTACATCATTAATTATATTGAAGAGCATATCCCAACATTAGAATATGTAAATTAAAAGACATAACATAAAGAAGTCTTTAAAAAAGAGGAGGGTGAAAGGGTCCCTTAACAATTTGGTAACTTATGAAACATTCAACATATGAAAGAACACCATAAAAGGAAGATTTAATTACCCATAAATTAATGTATATTACAAAATGAACACAATCATGGGAAGTACATACACCACACAAAAGAAAATTGTGGCAATGTAGCACGAATCACATGGGAATAAGAAGTGAGATGAAAACCCCTTACCACATTGTAATCAAACGAGTCGTATGAACAAAAGTTAATAAACACCAATTTAATCACATAATACCATGAAAATAAAGAGAATAATGATAATATATATCAAATTTTAGTACATAATACACCACATGCAATAAATAAGTGGCGAACAATGGAAATCTCACGGAATAAAAAGTGAGATAAGAAATCCCTTACCTCGTGTCCGACTTGACCCGTTCGTTCTTTAATATCCTAAATAATAAACTAAAGCTAATTTCTACTTGATAAGAACATTTTTTAAGTTTAAAATTCTTTTTAAATCACTTATTACCATTTTATAAATGTTATGTAATCATTTAAGTTAATAATGGTCGTTTTGTTGATTTTTGGTACTTGAGTCAAAAATAGACATATTATAATTAAAAGTTGTTCATGTGGTGAAAATTTCATTATATCCAGAATTATATTCATGATTTAGATATCATATATATCATATATATATCCAGTATGTACATGTATTTATAATAGTACATAACATTTGGAGATAATAAATGAAATGCACCATTCGTGGAGACAATAAGTCGTACGTACGCATGAACGCTACTTCCATTTCTATTTTGTATTATAATGGAATGGAAACATAATTATACAAAAGTATATTATAATTATAGTATAATTTCATATATAATTTTATTAACTCTACTCTTTATACATTCCACAAAAGGCATGAACGAGTCATATCACTTTGAGGGGGTGGTAGTCTGCACTTCCTCAAATGAGATTATCGTATTTACCCACTATGGAAACCATAAAGGTATTCTATAAATGAAAAATAAAAGATCATTGAAACAATATAAATATAATATATATATCATATATAAATATAGTTCCATCATAATGGCCACCATGAGAGGCGGTTGGAGATATTTGAACAATCTTTTTTTCGTGAGGCAGTAGTTCGCCTTCCACATAAATAGTATGTTTTTTACCCATTAGACGAAGGTGTGTGTAAGTGTAGTTCTAATAATTATCATAAAAAATAACCTAGTATATTGAGGATACTGGATTTGTTATAAAATAAAGTAATAAAAAGAGTTTAGGGGGTTGGAGAAGTAAAATAAAACAAAATAAAACAAAAGAATTTAAGAGAAACGGTTACCTTTAATTCAGGTAACTCCCTTTGGTTTGAACCAAAAGTACTTCTTGAAGTGACTCCTACCTAAGGTAAGGCTTCTACGAGGAAGATAGGGACCTTGAGAGCTTGTTTGGGCATTGGTTGGATGAGACAAGGGGCTTGAGAGGTTTGAGGAATGGGTTAGAAGTCGTGTACTTTTATAAGGAAGAGGAGGAGCTCTTTAGGAAAGTTTGAAGCAATTACTTTATTATAAACTTATCTTTAGTTTCAAAAGGTCCAAAACTCATTAAAGTCAAAGATAAGATAACTCATGTTCGAAATTAAATCATCCAATAAGAATTGTAACACCCTGAGATTTTATGGGATATATTATTTTTAATTTCTTTGATGTCTTCTATTATACACTACACCATGATTAGCTTGTACTATACGCAACACCATATTAGATTGTAGTATACGTAACACTATTCTTGGATCGTGTTACACACAATTTAAAGTTTGTTTTGTGGAAATTATTCTACGCAACATTAAGTATAGATTTTTTTAATGTATAAATGAAATAAGTTTTGATTATGTTATACACAACACCAAACGGAGATTTCACTACATGCAGCCCTGACTTGGCTTGCATTACACGCAATCAAGACCTTCTTTGATAGCATGTGTAATACGCAATACCGAGTTTCACTAAACCATTTATTATTATAACATTATTATGAACTAGCTGTTAGGAATAGTAATACCCACTTTTTAAAATTTTATAAATTTTATCTTTCAAAATGGACATCATTTTTGGATTCAGAATATCGAAATTAGCATAGCGTGAATTTTACGGATTTTTCTGAAAACTTTCAATTTTTGATGAATAGTGAAAAGCACTGGGTTATAGTTCAAAACTGAATTTTTATTTAAATAATTACTTATTTTAATTAAATTTATTTTAGTTCAAAATTAATACATAATACCTATATAAGTTCATGTAATTCATTGGAGTCATTTTATAATAATTTTAGATATATAAAAATTTTATTGAACTTTTCACTGTCTTTTACCCACCTCCTAAGAGAATTTGAAAATTTACATAAAAGATAATTTTACCGCTCCTATGAGTGGAATTTCGAAAATCTTAGAGACATGGTTAATATCATGGAGTAAAATGTGTTTCAATAAGATAAAAATAATTTTTGGTGAATAGTAACTTTTTGCTTTTATTTACCACGGTTAAAAGTAAATTGGGTAATTAAGGGTCAAAATGATATTATTGTTACAATAAAACATGTAATAATTCTATTGGATAAGTTTAAATCGACCAAAAACATTCTTAGGGATAAAATATTACTCTTTAGGTCCACTTGGATTATATTAGGACATTTATTATTATTTTATTTAAAGAAGAGTTAAAATAGTTAAAATCAAAATTTAATAACTAAAACATTTTTAATATAGTATTATACATAAGATAAATTCGAATATAATTATTAATTATAAATCTAAAGATATTTCCTACATAATGGTATTTTATTTATAATTTTTAGATGTTAAATAATTTAATTTATTTTTGACACAATGATGATACAGTAATTACCTTATTAATGAAATATTAACATAATTATTGTTATAAATACCCAAATAAATGTAATTTGAGACTTTTTATAAATTACACTAAATTTTTAGGTTAATATTATATGTTATTATTGATTCAATTAAATTTTTTCTAACCAATAATGATGTTATGAGTTTCACAAAAATCAATTACCAAATAGTGTCAAAATTGACATAAAATAGTTTTTAAAACAAATATTATATTATTAATTGTTATTATATTCCAAAAAATCTAAAGTTGGGCCAAAAGACTTAGATAAGGTTATATATATTAATAATGAACCACTTTGGGTAATTTTCTCTTGTTATAGTATGTTTATTAACCATATAGTGTAAGAAAAAAAGAATACACAATAAAAGATAAATTATTTAACTTAGAGTTAAATCTAAATTATAAGGTTAAAATAGTAACCTAAACTTGTCTAAAACATATTTTTTGATATTATTTAGACCCATACCCACTTTATATTCTAAATAAGTCACTTTGGAACCATTATAAAATGAATATGACTTTATTATAAAATAATATTTTAAGTTTTTTTCTAAAGTGCCCCTCTCCTCCCTTATAAAAGGGCACCTCCTCCCTCTTCTCTTTACACAATTTTGAGACTTCAAGCTTGGAAAAACTAATCCCATTTCCCTTATCAACATCCCTAGAAAAATTATAGAGTTTCTTTTCTCCTCAAAAGACCAACTATAGTGCCTTAAGAAGAATCTTAAAAGAGGTGCGTCAAAGAAGAGGTAATCTCTTCTACTGATTCTTTCAAGTTTCTTTCTTCTTCAACTTCTTCCTCTTTAGTTGTTTAATTATAAATTAATAACATAAGTATAAATAATATAATGATATTTTATTATAAATATGAAACAACCCCATTTCAAATTCTATCCTTCCTAAGGAAAACTAATTCACCATGTGTGCCTACGTATGGAATACCGTCTCCACGTCGTGGTGTAATCTGTTTTCCCACCACCACCTTACTTGGATGGGTATAATGGTGTAAATAATAACTATATATAGTTATTGTAACATAATAATAATTATGAGATATTATATAATCTACTAAAATTCAATTCAATAATTATGGGAACGATATCATTGCTCGTGCGTACGTATGGATTACTGTCTCCATGACGCGATGAGATTCATTCTCCTTGTTAACCATTCAATAATGATTATAAATTATATATAATGAATAATAATGAAATATATGACATGATAAAGCTACTATATTTATTTATATATATATATATAACATCTACTTACTTCCATTCAATTCAATAAGGAAAAGAAAATAGCGTTCATGCGTACGTACGACCTACCGTCTCCATGAATGGTGTATTTCATTTAATTTATCTATATTATATATATATATATACTGAATATATATGATATATAAATCATGTTTTAAATTATGGAAGTAATTAAATCATGATATAAGTAATAATAATGTCAAGAACAACAATTCCAAACACGTACGATAAATAAAACCATTTTACGTGAAACGCTGCTTTAACAAGGAATTTACAAAAGAACGGGTAATATAAAGTCATAAGTGAACCATATATGATATAATAACAATGAATATGATTCTTTAATAAGTCAATGACATTATTTAAATCATTATACAGGAGGTTTGGATATGTAAGAAGCATATCGGACCTAAGGTAAGGGATAACTGTTCCGATCTCGTTTTTACCCGAGATTGCATATTCATAATTATTTATTGGGGTTATATTTATCATCCATGACCATGTTTTCTAAAAATGGTTTCATGTATTTGTAAAGTCCTTTTTACCCATTTTTGACTTTTACTTCATGGCATGTAAGGAATGTTTCTTTTGTTTACCATATGAGGTACTTTTTGACTTTTCTGACAAAAGTACGAGGAGAATGTTTTTTTAACTTATACGGCATGAATAGATTTTTACGGTTTTATAACGCCTTATTTTCATGAAGATTGCTCTACAAAATTTCATGACTATTTTCAAAAAAATACTTTTATTTTAAAATTTCATGTCATTTTGTGAAAATAAAATGATTTTGTAGAAGAAACGATATTTCCCTCAAGAATTCATTTCAAGTGTTTTATCAAAACCATTTTATATCTAAGATGACATTATTTAATATGTGTATGTTTCAAGTATAATGTCTCTATGATTTACATGGTTTCACTTTTCTTATAATGAAATGATATCCATTTTTTATATGGATTATGTTATGGTGGGATGATTTTTATGAAACCCATTTTATTCCTTGGGTTATGATGAATGATTTATGGTTATTTTGTGGCACACGTAAGAATGATTTCAATATGAGATGGGTGGGACCTATATCTACCACCAATGCATTGAGAAAAGATTTATATCTCATGATATAGACATGGATAGAATGGAAAGTTAATCCGGTTCAGTGATACAGGACTGGAACAAAGAGTGAACTCGATTCAGAAAGGGACTTTGTCCACTAAGATGGTCTTGGAAGCAATGTCTTGGCTATTATAGAAATCATATCATGTGATTAATGGTTTTACACAATTAAATATTTTATTCCCATTCTATTTTATCATGATTTATGTTCCTTTATGATCTATGACTTATGTACTGCCAATATTTATTTCACAACTCAAGATTTTGATGTTTAAACTTTATGTTCATGTTTTGAAGTTCAAATGTATATGGTTTGTTTTATTTTCTCCATGCTTACCTTTACTGAGAATTTGAGCTCACCCTTTATATGTTTTCTTTTCCCTAGGATATAAAGAAATGTTTTATGTAAGAAAAAAAAGGTAAGATCTTTATGGGAGATGTTGAAGATCTTTCACCAAGATTAGAAGATTATATTCTGAGTTTCCAAAGACACTAAACTATTATGGTCCTTTGGTGTATGTTTTTGTTATGTATTAGGTATTTTGAAAAAGTAATGTAATGTCCATGTATGTCAAGATTTGGGTCTCTATAGTTGGTATCAGAGGAACGATTTAGTTTACCTTTGGAAACTAGGATGCGAAAACTTTATTGGGATCCCTAGAAGATATTTCTAAGGTATGTCTAGGGTTGTCCCTAAGGTTACGTATAAGTATAGGTTATAGTCCTAGAATTAGGGTAACGATCTTATAATTTAACCTAATATGTTATATATTGAAGGTACTCCCCCTTGATCATGATTTTTGCATCTCACACTATTCTTTTTGGGTTTTAGAAAATGGATGGAAAGAAGAAGATTCACGATAATGGAGGATATGATAGACAATGGAATGATATTCTTCATGATCAACCAAATGAAATAGGATCTGGAAGTCTACATATCATTATTATTCCGAATCCGAAATCTCATAATATGATCAATAATTTCAACTTTGGTATGTTTCCTAAATCATCTAATAAGAGAATGATGGAGTTTTATGATGATCATAGAGGAAAGAAAGTTCAATTTCCCTCATGTAAATCATGTGGGAAGTGGCATCGAGGAGAATGTTTCAAAGGAACTAGAAGATTATTTGGGGTGGAAAAGAAGGACACAAATCCAGTAATTGTAAAGGAAAAGGTTCAGTTAACACCATGGACAATGATAATGGTATTGCTAAGACATAAACAACAGTTAAATGTTTTAAATGTGGAATGTACGGGCATTATGGAAACCAATTCCCTAAGGGAAAATCTCATGAATAGAATCAGCATGGTCATATGGGCAGTATTTATGTGGATGATGATGAAGAGACTACAAATGATATATGAGATGAAAGAAATGATGAAGCTCAGTTAGTGGTTTAAGAAGGTAGTGGAATCATTATATGTTTATAAAGAATAATGTATGGTACTATAGAATAAATAAAAATCTAAGGATTGGTACATTGTTGTCTTTCCTTGAGTTTTTGAAAGTATATGATGAATGGTACTGGTAACCATGAAAGGTTATTCAAATATTTTTACAAACTAGATGATATGCACAAAATAAAGTGATAAGGAGATAATGATATGTTTGATAGTATTAATGAGCTCCTGACTGATATAAGGACAATGTGATATCATGGTTTGAGTATATAGAAATTTTGAGATTTTGGTATGTGGAAAGAGTTAACTTTTGATAGAATTCATGTTTTCACTAAGGTTCTATGGTAATTTATGTTTCAAGAAAATATATGATTACGGTATTCACATGTTTGGAATGTGATCAACAAGATATATCTTATGATATATGGGGGATAAATAATGGTATTCACGATCTTGTTATGTGACCTTTCCAGTAATTGTTTTATTTATACTATGAGATTGGACATATATATTTTGGATAAGTCTAAATATTGGAATGGATTATGTCGGACATCAGATAGTATTGTTTAAGGCTAGAAATTTTTTCGATATTATTTCTATAATGTTATAATAGTATAGTTTTAGAAAAAGGACAACTCGTAGGACGGGCGACAACTCATCGCGTCGGAAAAGTTTGCGGGAATCAAACCCACAACCAAAGTGCGACAGGCCTTTATCGCCTACCACTAGCCTATAGGAAGTCCCTGGTTAGTATAAACAAGTTTTATTTTCTTAAACTGTAATATAGATGAAGTATAAGTCCATTTTTTAGAACCATATATGATTAATCTCACCATAAGAATGAATTATGTATATAAATTTTTCTAACATTATGTTTGAGTCAGATGGAATGACCGATCATTCTATCGCATGATCTTCTAACACTTCACAGAGGACAAAATTCAACTTCATTTCTTTAAGAGAAGAAGTGGAAATTGTTCAAGGCACAAACAACATTAAGATTGTACCAAAATCAAGTAAGTGTTTATTTTAATTCAAAAACTCTTCAACATTAGGGAAATGATCTTGAAATGAAAAAATGGTATCCCAGTTCCCTCATATCTGATGAATCATATGGTACCTTAGATCATCAAAAATTTATGGCTTTATGATTGTTGGATTTTTCATAGCCATGTTCTCTACCACTCTTCATCTAAACATTATGGTAATATTTCTCTTCCATATCCATATCTTCACCTATATTCTCCTATGTAGAAACCCAGTGATGAGTTACTTTGGGTATCCATTATGTTTCTAACACTCCTTTTTAAAATGATGATTTAGTATTCCTTTTTACGATGTGGGTTTCTATGAATGAAAATTTCAAGTAGTAAACGATTTATAACCCTGATGAATTTTGAGGGAGAAATTCATTTTAAGGGTGGTAGAATGTAACACCCCGAGATTTTATGAGGTATATTATTTTTAATTTATTTGATGTCTTCTATTATACACTACACCAATATTAGGTTGTACTATATGCAATACTGTATTAGCTTGCAGTATATGCAACACTATTCTTGGCTCGTGTTACACACAATTTCAAGTTCGTTTCGTGGAAATTATTCTACGCAACATTAAGTGTAGATTTTGTTTAATGTATAAATGAAATATGTTTTGATTATGTTATATGCAACACCAAAAATAGCTTTCACTACATGCAACCCTGACTTTTCTTGCATTACACACAATGAAGACCTTCTTCAATATTGTGTGTAGTACGCAATACTGTGTCTCACTAAACAAGATATTATTATAATATTATTATGAACTAGCCGTTATGAATAGTAATACCCACTTTTTAAAATTTTATAAATTTTTTCTTTCAAAATGGACTTCATTTTTGGATTCGGAATATCAAAATTAGCCTAGGGTAATTTTTTGGTATTTTTCTGAAAATTTTCAATTTTTGATGAATAGTGAAAAGCACTGAGTTATAGTTTAAAACCGAATTTTTATTTAAATACTTATTTATTTTATTTAAATTTATTTTAGGTCAAAATTGATAAATAATATCTATATAAGTTAAATGTAATTCACTGAAGTCATTTTATAATAATTTTAGATATATCAAAATTTTATTTTACTTTTCACCCTCTTTTACCCACCTCCTAGGAGAATTTGCAAATTTACATAAAACATAATTTTACCGCTTCTGTGAGTGGAATTTTGAAAATTCAAGAGACACATTTAATATCAAGGAGTAAAATATGGTTCAATAAGATAAAAATAATTTTTGTTGAATAGTAACTTTTTACTTTTATTTACCATGGTTAAAAGTAAATAGGGTAATTAAGGGTAAAAACGATATTATTATTACCCTAAAACAATACTAATTCTATTGGATAAATTTAATTCGACCAAAAACAACCTTAGGGATAAAATATTAACCTTTAGGTCAACATGGATTAGATTAGGACATTTATTATTATTTTATTTAAAGAAGAGTTAAAATAGTTAAAATCAAAGTTTAATAACTAAACATTTTTAATATAGGGTTATACATAAGATAAATTAGACTATAAATAATCATTAGAAATTTAAAACGATTTCCTACATAAATTTAATTTATTTATAATTTTTATACATTAAATAATTTAATTTATTTATGACACAATGATGATGCATTAATTACCTTATTAATGAAATATTAACATAATTGATGTTATAAATAACCAAATAAATGTAATTTGAGACTTTTTATAAATTGAACTAAATTTTTAGGTTAATATGAAATGTTAGTATTGATTAAATTAACTTAGTTATAACTAATCATGCTGTTATGATTTTCACTAAAATCAATTAACAAATGGTGTCAAAATTGACATAAAATTGTTTTTAAAACAAATATTATATTATTAATTTTTATTCTATTCCAAAAAATCTAAGGTTTGGAAAAATGACTTATATAAGGTTATATATATTAATAATGAACCACTTGGGGTTATTTTTTCTTGTTATCGTAATTTTATTAACTATATAGAGTAAGAAAACAAGAAGACGCGGTAAAAGTTAAATTATTTAACTTAGAGTTAAATCTAAATGATAAGGTTAAAATAGTAACCTAAAATTGTATAATACCTATTGGATGAGAGGATTTAGAACCATACACACTTTATCTTCTAAATAAGTCACTTTTTAACCATTATAAACCTAATATGACTTTATTATAAAATAATATTTGAAGTTTTTTCCTAAAGTGTCCCTCTCCTCCCTTACAAAACGACATCTCCTCCGTCTTCTCTTTACACAATTTTGAGCCATCAATCTCGGCCAACCCCTGACCATTTCCCTTATCAACTTCCCTATAAACATTATAGAGGTTCTAGTCTCCTCAAAATACCAAATCTTGTGCCATAAGAGGAAGCTTAAAAGAGGTGCGTCATAGAAGAGGTAATCTCTTCTACCGATTCTTTCAAGTTTCTTTCTTCTTCAACTTCTTCTTCTTTAGTTGTTTCATTATAAAGTAATAACATAAGTATCAGTAACATACTGATATGTTATTATAAATATTAAACAACCCCATTTCACCTTATATCCATCCTACTGAAAATGAAATCATTGCGCGTACATACGTACGGAATACCGTCTCCACGCAGTGGTGTAATCTGTTTTCCACCACCATATTACTTGGATGGGTATAATGGTGTAAATAATAACTATATATAGTTATTATAACATCATAATGATTCTGAGATATTATATCATCCACTCCAATTCAATTCAATAATTATGGGAACTATATCATCGCTCATATGTACGTACGGATTACCGTCTCCACAACGCGATGAGATTCATTCTCCATGTTAACCATTCAAGAATGATTATAAAGTATATATAATGAATAATAATGAAATATATGATATTATAAAGCTATTGTGTTTATGTATATATGTATATATAACATCTACTTACTTCCATTCAAGTAAATAAGGAAAGGAAAACACCATTCATGTGTATGTATGTCATACCGTCTCCATGAACGGTGTATTTCATTTCATTTATCTATCTATTATATATATATATACTAAATATATATGATATATAAATAATGATTTACATTCTGGAAGTAAGTAAATCATTATATAAGTAATAATAGTATCAAGAACAGCAAGTCCAAACACATATGATAAATAAAATTATTTTACCCAAAATGTTGCTTTAACATGAAATTTACAAACGAACGGGTAATATAAAGTCATAAGTGAACCATATATGATATCATAACAATAAATATGATTCTATAATAAGTCAATTGAATTATTTAACTCATTATATAGGAGGTTTGGATATGTATGAAGCATATCAGACCTAAGGTAAGGGATAACTTTTCCAATCTCGTTTTTACCCGAGATTGTTTATTCATAAGTATTTAATAGGGTTATATTTATCATCCATGTACATGATTTCTAAAAATGGTTTCATGTATGTGTAAATTAATTTTTACCCATTTTTTACTTTTACTACATGCTATGTAACGAATCTTTTTTTTTTACCATACGAGGTACTTTTTTACTTTTCTGACACAAATACGAGGAGAATGTTTTTTTAACTTATACAGAATGAATGGATTTTTACGGTTTTATGACCCATTTTTTTAATGAATATTACTCTACAAGATTTCATGACTATTTTCAAAAAAATCATTTTCTTTTAAAATTGCATGGAATTTTGTGAAAAGAAAATGATTTTGAAGAAGAAAGGATATTTCCCTCAAGAATTCATTTCAAGTGTTTCATCAAAACCATTTTCCATCTAAGATGACATTATTTAATATTTGTATGTTTCAAGTATAATGTCTCTATTATTTACATGGTTTAACTTTTATTATGATTAAATGATATCCATTTGTTTAATATGGATTATGTTATTATGGGATGATGTTTATGAAACCCCTTTTATTCTTTGGGTTATGATGAATGATTTATGATTATTTTGTGGAACACATAAGAATGATTTCAATATGAGATGGGTGGGACCTATATATACCCTAAATGCATTGGGTAAATATTTATATCTCATGAGATATTCATGGCTGGAACGGTAAGTTAATCTGGTTCAGTGATACTGGACTGGAACGAGGAGTGAACTCGATTCAGAAAGGGACTTTGTCCACTAAGATGGTCTTGGCAGCAATGCCTTGGCTACTATGGAAATCATATCATGTGCTTAATGTTTTAATATAATTAAATGTTTTATTCCCATGCTATTTTTTCATTATTGATGTTACTTTATGATCTATGTCTTATGTACTGCCAAGATTTATTTCACAACTCAAGATTTTGATGTTTAAACTTTATGTTCATGTTTTAAAGTTCAAATGGTTTGTTTTATTTTCTCCATGCTTACCCTTACTGAGAATTTGAGCTCACCATTTATATGTTTTCTTTTCCCCTGTATATAAAGAAAGGTTTTAGGTAAGAAAAAAAGGGAATATCTTTATGGGAGGTGTTGAAGATCTTTCACTAATATTTGAAGATTATATTCTGAGTTTCCAAAGACACTAAACTATTACAGTCCTTTGGTGTCTTTTTTTGTTATGTATTAGATATTCCTAAAAAGTAATGTAATTTCCATGTATATAAATATTTGGGTCTCTAAAATAATTAGATAGGTTTTGGATATTGTTTTAATATTTATAATCTTATTTATTTAAACCAATTATTAATGAGGTAAATACTGCATCATTTTTATGTCAAAAATAATTTTATTTATATGATATCTAAAAATTATAAAAAAAATTCCATGATGTAAGAAGTATTATTATATTTATAATGAATATTTATAGTCGACAGGATAAATTATATAACCCTATGTAAAAATTAATTTACTAAAACATATTTGTTTATGTCATTTTTGTCTTTACTTTAAATTAATTAATCTAAAGTGTCATTATCACTCCCAAGTGGATCCATGGGGTCCCAAAATAGACTCAAGGATGACCATCATCTGCCATGACTCATCCAATAATTTTAGGACCATTTTTAAGATAATTTGGAATTATTATGATATTATTTTTACCTTGAATTACCCTATTTACCTTTAACCGCCGTAAATTAAAGTCAAATGTTACTATTCACCAAAAAATGTTTTCATCTTATTAAATCAAATTTTACTTACTAATAACAACCATGTATTTCGGATTATTGAAATTCAATTCATAGAAGCTGTTAGATTTCATTTAAATGAAAAAGTTAGTTTTTAACTACTACTTAGTGGTTTCACTATTCATCAAAAAATTGATGTTTTTTAGAAAAATACCAAACAATTCTACCAAAGATGTATTTTATATTTAGAATTAAAAAAATATGTCAATTTTAATAAATTAAAAACATAGAAGTTGGATTAATTAATTTAAAATTAATTCTCATTGTCAAAAAAATGAGTGTTTTTAAGAAATATTAACAATCAAAAGTTTGACACTTGTTTATGTTCAATTTCAAAGTGAAATTAATTCCAATGAAGACCATTGGATTAAATGGTAAAAATATAATCTAATTAAACTTTAAAAACAATTAAAAAGATAATCTAACAATAAAAATAAATTATATTAAAAGGCAGTTTTGAATTCAAAGACAGTATTTTTCACTATTCATCAAAAAATGAATTTTATCATAAAGATACCAAAATTTTACCCAATGAGAATTTTGATGTCCTAATTCAAAAGAAGAATTTTATTTTGTCAAATAGAATACATAAAAGGGACCAAAACTAGATTTAAAGAGGGTTTTCCATCAAAAGGTGGTAAATCAACCTTTTAATGTAAATTATGCTTAAATTTAGATTCATTCGCATTTTAAGCCTCTAAATTTTATTGGATAAATGTGAAAATATTTAACAAATATGTATAATAATATTTTATTTAGTTATATTCATTCCCGCAAATAAAACGGATATGCGTTAATTATCATTTAAAATAATAATATTATATTATTTTTCAGTATTACTCAGCATTGTTTGCAATATAAGACTTCGGAGAACCCCATTGTTTCATGTCAAGTATGCCCCTGAATATAACATCACCTTTAAAATAAAATTAATATTTAATAAAATAATATTAATAAATATGAAAATGTCATATTTTTTATTTTCCTGGGATGTTACACTTCCCCTTGATCTCCTCTAGTGTTTCCAAGAACTCAAACAGATGTTCTATCTTGCCCAAACATTGCTTAGCATGTTAAGGATCAGTAGAGGATTTTAAAACTAGTGGTTTCTGGTGAAGGAATTCTAGAGGAAAATTTCAAAGAGCATCTTCCCATGGTTTTATAGTTGGAGCCTGAATGTGGACTAGAGGTGGTGCCTATCTCAGAGCTTGGACAATGCATACAATCACCTCAACTAGGCTCAGGTCCACTGGAGGATTCACTCGCTGATGTTAAAAAGTAGCCCCTTCTTGGATCCTATTCGCACATCTTTTCAAAGGCATGCTATTACACAACATCATTAGATAATAATGAAGACATTAGATAATGATCGTACATATCAACAAGGAAACGTGATCCTGACTGGTAGAACATACATGATTTGAATTTCACTCTATCCAAATCAAAATAGGGAAAATACTAGAACTAATTCACAAGACATCTTTCTCTACCCACCCCTAGTGACTTAAGTTTCATTATGGAGAGAGATGGCCAAGCACTCAATCGCATCCAACTCCTAAGTTCCGAAAATAATACTCAAATGCATACTGTCATCAAGGGAATATGCTTTACCTACCTTTGATAGCATTTTGTAACAAACCAGCCCGGGAATCCTGGTAACCCGATAACTGATCCCCCCATGACATAGCCTGAAGCACATTCCTAACCCCCACAGGTCGGATGCTAGCACCTAGAATCACAAAACATGAAAGTGGGAACAATTTTTCCAGCAACAATGCAGAAGAAAAGAAAATCGGTCAGTATGCATAACAAAAGAAACTCCACTGGGAGTAATGTACCAGAAGACAACAAGGAATAAACTAGCCTAAATCACGACAACCAAAGTACCAAAATAGGGAAAATATCCCAAAGTCATGAGGAACACAACTCACCAAGACCAACGCTCAACGGGTGGATCTACCTCCAAGAGATCATTTCCCCTTAATCGGGCCTGGAAGGAGAAAGTCTACAAACACCCAAAGGAAAAATTAGTGTTTAATAGAAAAGGCCCAGTATGGTCTTACCACAGATTCCATAACAGATGCCAACAATTGATTTAACCAATGTAATCCTTTCAATTTTTTAGAATAAATAGGTTTTGAAATTCAAAATCATTTTTATACAAAACATGTTATATATTTTCAAAATTATGGAGAAATAAATTAAACAAAGGCTTTATAAATGATGGAATATTTCTAAAATAATGGCTTAAATAAAAAGAGTTACATAAAATAGTTTATGTAGAATCAGAAGGCTTGTGAAGCAGTTCAAAAGCATCAGCATACATTTATATATCAAATATAAATAAATAAGTGAGAAACGCTGTCATCTTCTAAAAGGTATGATAGTATTAACCAGCTGTAAGATTCCATACTCTCTATGTGAATATAGAAAAATGTGTATACACAATTCCCTTAGATGCTAGCCCAAGGAAACTCATCACCAACCCGACGGGGATGTGACAAGCCACAAGTATGTTCTCAAAAATTGTTATGGCGTATAGTGTATCCAAATAACTCACTAACTACATAAGGCTTGTATAAAATCTTATACGATGGGTGAACTATTTTAATACTGCTTAAAAATATGATCAAACCCATTCTTCCATTTTAAATGTAAAAAAAATCCATTTAAAACCAAAATAGGTTTTATTAAAAAAAACATGCCCTTTTCAGAAGATAAAACCACTCAGTTTCTGTCAAATAATTTAAATCCATTTTCACTAGTTTAAAATCAATTTAAAACCAATTCCATCATTACACAATTTATTTATACAATTAAATTCAAAAATTTAATTGAAACCATTTCCATCAAATCAACAATTAAAATTAAACAATTTATATTAGCAAATTTCCATAAACACGTTCAATTCAATGGAGTTGGGTGTGTTCTAAATTTTCATGTTAAAACCATTTCAAATATACTGATTCACTGGAATCAGTTTTTTATCAATTTAATTGAAAGAAAATTAGAGGAATTGAATTTAAATCAACTATTGAAATAAATCAGGCAATACAATGATAATCAATTTAACTAATTGGAACAGAACCACCTACCTCAAGGTCTTCAATGTGAGCGACAAAGATAAATAGCCCCATGTGGTTCAATAAACCTCCTAACAGACCTATTATCAGAAGCGTCAACACAACAAAGTTCGATGTTCATCAAGGGGTCCTAGAACACATGTCAGTTATTTTATTTCAAAAAGAAATAAAATTTTACATGAAATAATACTTCTATCTATTAAATAATTTACAATTTATCATTTAGATTATCACATGTGATGATACATCCTCTTTCCTTGATAAAATTACAAATTATCATTTTATGCCAATGTATATTTTCACAAAAAAAATCCTCAGAATAATTATAAACCACATTTAATATTATAAAATATTTAAATTAAAATGAGAACACATGTAGAAGTCCTTTATAATTATTCAATGACAAATTTAATAATTATCCTTATATAATTTATTTTAATAATTATCATTTGGAAATCACATGATTATCTCGTGATTATTTTTTGTAATTATCATTTAATAATTATTTATAATTATCCTTTCAACAAAAAAAGAGGAAATTTTCATTTGGTGATTCTCCATAATTATTATTAATCAATTTACCTTTTGATAATGTTATTTAAAATTATCATTTGATAATTTGGTGGAACTATAATTGATAATTTGAGGAAGATAAGCTTTGATAATTATGATAATTATCTTTTGACAGATTTTATAAAATTATCCAATAAAATAATTTTTGAATAATATGTTTGGATAATTTTTGATAAATTATCATTATATATAACATTTAAATTTTTATATAACAATTTTATTGTTATTATTTGACCATTTTTATTAAACTTCTCTTGATAATAATTTTTTTAAATAAAAACATCTGATATTTTTACTTTAAATGATCCATTTAAAATGAGAAAAAGAAGATTGGAAAATACATTTCTACCTTCGAATCAAAAATATGATTTAGGTTCTTCTTGTCGAGATGAATCCAATGACATTTACGGTGCATAAAACTGACCAATATCGTGAATGATATTTATGAGAGAATATTGAATAAAAAAATTAAAAAAATTAAAAATAGCATACCTACTACACACATGAACCACGCCCTAAAAGGAGGAAGAAATTATTGGATGTTGGATGTGAATTGGATCAAGAAAGACCTAATACCACATGTGAGGAAGATTTGAGTTGCATGAAGTCTATGAGATCATGTAATAGATGAGGGAAAGGTTATTTCGAATTTTTAGAACCCTAAAAACGTAGGTTGGAGAACCCCTATTTAAAACAACATATTCAATCAATGATTCAATATAAATTTAATGACGGAGTTATTAATTCTTTCTCATTAATTCATTGAACCTAAAATGGATTAAAATAGTGATGGAGTGGGAGGTTTTAAAAATTTAATGCATCTTCCATAGATGATGTGCGCGTGGAGAAGATGAATGAGATAAAAAAACAAAAATCCATTTAATTCCATTAAATATGGGTTAATCATTAAATTAATAAAATTAATTAATTACGTTAAATATTAAATAACACTAAACATCCATTTCATATTAAATTTATACCCCATATACGGTAAACACCTCGTTCCAGACCCAACAATGGTATCATATTTTTTAAACGTTGACTGGTTTGAGAGATATTAATTATTTATTAATGAAAAATCAGAATAATTAATTAATTAAAATAAAAAGGATTACTTTTTTGAGAGAGACATCCAAACACTCGACACTTACAAATGTTATACCCTATCTAGGGTAAACCCCCCCCCCCCCCATTCTAGATAAATCGATGGTCTCAAATTTCCCATATGGCACACTGTTTGGGATATATTTAATTGTTTTTAATAAATAATATATTAAATATTATTTAATCACATTAACTCACAAGAGAGGAATCCAAAAATATGAAACCTTTGAATGTTATACCCCTCCTATGGTAAACACCATATTTCAGACATAAAAGTTGTCTTAGATTTCTCAAAAAATGCACTGTTATGGAGTTATTCAAATATTTTGAATGAAAATTGTGTGCTTAAAATATTCTATTTAATAATTTTATTCCATCCTCATTGAGTCTTTGTGGGCCTCGGTGATCATGCACAAACTCAGTGTTGAATCCTAAAAATATTCAATTGAATATTCCTAGATGTTAACCAGTAGTTACGGCCATTAACACATTTATAAAAAAATAACTGATAAATTATTATTTTCCCACTTAAGATATTTATGATTTAACACAAAAGGGATTTTCATACCTAAAACAATAACAAGATGTTACACTGGTTGATTCATACACATAAAAAATGACTCATGGATCATTATCCTAATGTCTCTAAACAATCCGAATGCTTTTTCCAGTTCTCAGTATGTAGCTTCTTCTTCTTACTTAAATTAATGTCAATTGTAAATAAAAAGAAAATTTTGGAGTTACACCGGTCACACCATGCTTTGTATTGAGGTGAGGTAGATTCCTACACACCAAAAATGACTCATGGATCATTATCTAAAATAATCAAAACAATTTGAACGTTCTTTCTTTGTTTTTAGTATGTCCCTAGTTTTTTTTACTAAAATTAATGTTAATTTTAAATTAAAAGAGACACTTTGAGTTATATTGGTCACACTGTGTATCATATTGATGTGCAGTTTATTTTAATACATCAAAAATGATTTATAGATTATTTTCCTCAATTATCAAAACAATCTAATTGATTTTAATCAGTTTTTAGTATTCTATTTATATTTTTTTACTAAAATATAATTTCAAACTAGAAACACTCATTTTGAGTAATATTAGAAACATTGTGTTTCAGTTTGATGTGAAACTGATTTACACACATCCAAAATAACTTATGAATCACTTTCCTAAATTATGAAGACAATAGAAGAGTTTTTTCTTGGTTTTTAGTGAGTGATATGTTTTGAAGTAAAATACCAATTTTTAATTGATCATAGACACTTTTAGTTGTAACGGTCACATAATACATTGTATTGAGGTGTGTTTGGTTCCTACACATTAAAAATAACTCATGGATAATTTTCCTAAAGTTTCAAAATAATACGAATTCATTTTTTCCATTTTTAGTATGTCACTTGTTCTTTTTTGCTTAATTTAATGTCAATTTTACATAAAAATAAACACTTAAAGTCATATCAGCCACAATGTGCATCAGATTGAGGTGTGGATGATTCATAGAAATCATAAATGACTTAAGAATAATTTTCCTAAAGAATAAAAACAATATAAATGAAATTTCTCATTTTTCATTATGTCAATTTTTTTTACTAAAATTAATCTCAATTTTAAATAAAAAAATACATTTTGAGTTATACTAGCCACACCGTGAATCATATTGATGTATGGTTGATTCCTACACGTCAAAAATGACATATAGATATTTTTAGTAACGTATAAAAACAACTGAGATATGGTTTATTGGTTTTTATTATTCTAGTTGTGTTTTTAAAAAAATTGTGTTTTCAAACTAGAAACACGAATTTTCAGTCCTATTGATCATTGATTACTACACATCACAAATGACTCGTGGATCATTGTTTTAAAGTATAAAAATAATAAAAATGTGTTATTTTTTGTTTTTTAGTTTTTCACCTATTTTTTCTGATATATTTAAGGTCAATCTAATATAAAAATACACACTTAATGTCACATCGGCCACACCGTGTGTTAGATTAAGGTTTGGTTGATTCCCACACATAAAAATGACTTATGGATCATTTTTTTAATGTATCTAAACAATTTTAATTCCAATTGATATTCTTAAAAAAATTGTCAATTTTAAATAAAAAGCGACACTCTGAGTGATACCAGTCACATTGTGCATCATATTGACGTGCGGTTGATTCCTAAATGCCAAAAATGACTTATAGATTGTTTCCCTAAATTATCAAAACAATCCAAATGTGTTTGCCTCATTTTGAGTAGTTCATTTGATCTACTACCGACTATATTGACCAATAAATTTCAAACAAAGATATCACATCTTATTTGATTAATATTCCATACATAACATAATTATTCGTGCTAAAATATATTAGGTCTATTGATTTTGGAAACATAGAAACATAAAGAACTATTTTATAAGAGTCTATCATTAAGTTATTATTTACAAGAAACCTTATTAAAAATATAATTTCTAAAACCATTATTCGTAACCTAAAGTTATGAAACATCATAAATTGTGATCATAGATGCTCAATAAGTGTAAAAAAGGCAGAAATCGTGGATTATATAAGGATATCATGATCATAATGATGTTAAAATGTGATATTTACACTAGAAATTAATACTCTATATATCATGGATCATAATCCTTTGTCATGGATCAAATCGTGGTAGTTCAGAAGACATGAATCTTAAAAGATAAAAGAGTACTATAAACTAAAAACATATAATTTAAATCATACTTAGAACAGTCTATATCATATTGAGGTGTGAATGATTGAGTTGTGGAAGATTGCTACACGATTTAGGAAAATGTTCATGGCCTATCTTTTGGGAAGTCATACTTTTCAATAAAACTCTATGAAATACCTTGGTAGATGCATTCTTACAATTCACTTCACATTTCAGGAAACATGGTATTTCCTATTCCAAATGAAAGGAATATGTTCTGTATTTTTCTGACTTATTGTAGATAGTTCAATGTAAAATATGACTTCCAAAAAGAACTTTAAAAAACTAAATAATTATTAGATAAAAATGACAAGGAAATTAACTTAAAAATTCTATATAAAATGATGAAAAATTTACTAATTACATAAGTATTAGGAATTAACCTTGATAAATTCTTGATCTATTTCCTTGTTTTCATTATCTCAGTTGCAGCCTCAAAGTCCAATCTCTCACAAGCATGATCAATATCAAAAAAACTGACCCAACTCTAAAAAATTAATACACCTATATAATAAAAAAATTCTTATGTGATTAATACAAAAAATAATTAAATTCAACATAAATATGAAACAATCCAATACTTCTATAGAAGTAACATCTTTATGTTATTTGTGTACATAAATCCATTAGGGATGATGCCCATTCATTTTTAAGAAAATCTATATCATCTTTTGAGTATGTGTCTTTTCAAAATTCATAATAGTATTGGAAAATATAAATAAATAAGTGAATAATAATTATTTTAATTGAAATATTTTTTATCTTCGAAAATACCACTTTAGGGATGCTATTTTGTTGATGGAATATGATGTCTCTCATAAATTTTCAAATTTAATTACATGATATTTTCCATCTATTTATTTCGAACACTATAGAACCACTGAGGAGAATAATTAATTTGTTTTCATATGTGTTTTCATAGTGAAATATTATTATATATACTCTAATACTTTTCTAATTTTAGTATTTTTTATGTTTCGTGTGCTTAGCCACTGGGCACATTCCTTGTTTTTCACAGTATTGATAAACCTCCCTATCATAATATAATCCTCATTAAAACATAATCAAAATTAAATTACAAGAGGGTTGTTTCTAAAAATTGAATATAGTTTATTACAAATTGAACAACTCCATCATGTGTGGTCAGTTTGTTGGATATCCATGCATTTACTCTAGAAAATAAATATTTTGTGTTTCCAAATATATCGGAATGAGCATCCAATGTTGCCTAAAAACACAAAAAATAATAATTAATTAATGAAATAAAAATATATTTGATATGATTAAATTTTAGAGTTCTAAACCTTCATCATTGGTATTAAGAAGAGTCTATAATCTAAATTTTTTCTTCCAAACGATTTGACTAGGTCTTTCACTATTTCATCCTCTTTTTTGGAATATATTTTTTATTGTTCTATAGAGGATATGTGAGGAATAATGAGTCCAAAAAACATTCATGGGTAAATCCCTTCAATTGTTTTTTATATATACGCCTGCAAAAAAACTGAAATGAATTTATTCATAATTAACATAATATATCAGGTTTTTTAAAATCAAATCATGAAAACAGACATTATATATACATTTACAAATAAGCTATATAGTCAATAATAGTCGAAGAATTCACATACATTTTCAATAACAATGAAGTCATGAACTTCCTCTATGTACATATTTTCTTCAAAATCAACTATGTGAGTATGACCATTTTTTAACTTTGTATCCGCATAAAACATCAATGATATTGAATGCAGATATAAAAGGGGTGGGGTAAAGGTGTCTTTGATAGATATTTTCAATAGGTTGGTTGATACTTTAGATGGTTTTGAGTTGATATTTTATTTCACTACCTTACCTTTGTCTGTCTATAATAACATTCATCAGTTCACACATATTTTCTTTAATTGTTAAAGGTTTAGCATGTAAAATAAATTGGAAATGAATACCTCATTTTTGACATGTTTTTTACAATATTTGATGGCCATGAAATGAATGTTCCAACAGCTTGTTCGACCTTTATAATATATTCTTTATCAATTAAAACAGGTAGCTTGGAACTCAGCTCATTGGAAATGCTAATTGACCCTCTCAGATGACCTGTTGGAAGTGGTCTATTGTGTAGAATATCTTCTCTGATATTGAACGTTGTATCCCTCACTACAAGGTGAAGGGTGAATGTTGTTAGATATAAATAATAGTAACTATCACCCTATATAATATCAGTATAGGAAAGGTATTAGTGTATATATGATTCAAATTTCATATAAAAATTTATTAGAACATTTATTACCTCAGTTAAGACTATTTTTTAAGGCGAATGGATCACTTCAAAGATGGTGGGGGTGGGGTGGGATCTTCAGGTGATGATTTTTATTAAGTTGTTTATTCTATTTTCCCCCCATAAAATTTTATAGTAGCTCTCTCTTTCATTGGAATTGTTCTATGAGGGATAGATATTATTTCTCTCATCTATTCCATTTCATCACTTTTATCCTCCTCTTTTTTTTATCAAAATATGTTTGGGGTGTCACCCCAAAACTCACACCTCTAATGCGACCATACTGTTCGGGTTGCTTCAAGGCCACTGATAGTATTTGTTCATTTGATGCAAGTGTTGTTGATTCCTATGACTATGTCAGATAGAAAATATACAAAAATATGTGATCATTGTTATATAATATCGATTTTAAGAAAAATAAGTTTTTATTATTTAATAATTACACATGTTTCCTACACTTTTTGTGTGATTTAATCTATTACTATTATATATTTATTAACACATGCCTCCTTTCATAGCACATGGAATGGGATTGAAATGACTTTGTATTTGGAATCATCAATATTCATATAAACAGAGGAAAATAATTATTTATTTTTATGTCACGTAAAAGTATTACAGTAGATTTAAAATATGTTCCAATTTTGTTTCATGTGAAGTGTACTACATATTTTCTTTACAGTAGGGGTACAATGGTTTCTTTTCTCGTTCCTTATTTCTAGAAATCATTTTTTATTTCATAAATAATTTTTTTTCAATCAAAGTGATGATTCCACTTATTGACTAAAAATGTATTACTGGCAACAATGTACTAAAAAATACACACATGCAAATGGCTAATAAACACATCCCAAACTTCTTGGGTTATCAGTTCTTTATAGATAAGCGATGGGTGTGGGTTGATTTTCCCTTTATCATATTTAAGATAATGTATCGTTGGAATTGTGTAAAAGGCTCTATGACTCCTTACCACAAGAATTAATACATATTTCTTGTGGGAGTTATCTACTATTAATTCATCCTCTAAGGGTTGATGAAGAGTAATTAAATGTTTCATTATTTAATTTTTTATTAAAAAAATGGAATGATATCATAATGTTACCATTATATCTTCCCACAATTGTGTCTTAAGCATGGACACAACATGGCTCCACGAATATAAATCAATCGGCACATATTTCTGAGTGATGATTCCAATGTAACTACAGAACATAACCTTGTTGGGGTTAATATTCTGGCCCCATGCATTCAATCCAACCTCATATATGATTCCTTTAATTATTTCATTAATTATTTTTTCTAACACCATTAAATGATGGTACTCCTATTATTTCTTTTTCTTAGGTCCTTCGTTGCCTACCATTTCCTCAGATTCAACTTCATCAATATGTTCATCTAGAGTGGTAGCATCGGCATGTGAAAATGGTCATTGTACCTCTACACAGGGATCTACAATAGGTTGAGAAACTTTTTGTTCTTCAAGATTTGGACCACCAGCACATGCAGAAGGTCATTATACTTCTACACTATGAGAAGCAATAGGTTTAAATACCAATTGTTTAGTGGGATTGGGAGGACCAACACGTGAATAATTCATTAGCTCCATAAGTGGTTTAAATTTTAATTTATATTACATAAATGTTGTAGAGAATGGATAAAAACATTAAGTAACACAATGTAAATTAAAAAAATAAAATAATTATTGAACTCTAATTTTTTATGGACGAAGGGATTTTTCCCCTTTATTGACAATCCAAATCCCTTCATTGTGTTATCCTCTAACATACAAAATTCCATCTACATTGAGATCACTACAAAATGGTTATGAAGTCCTAATGAATGGATTATCCTCAATTGAATTTTAATTTGATCCTTAAGTAGTTTTGGTTGATAATAGAACAATTGACCATTTTTGGTTTATGGGATCTGGAATATAAAATACTTGTACTACCTGTGATGTCATTATAAATTGTTCACATTTATAAAAATCCTTACTAAAACCAACTTTCATGAATCCCAATTCATCTATTTTAATAGCACTCATATTATCAACCCACTTTCATTGAAAAATAGGCACTTGGAATATTGTATAATTTTACTCCTATATTTGTTTTATGATGCTGAAGTATAACATATTCATGGAAATTGGATTTCCTTCCTTGGTGCCAGAAACATGCATCACTTCATCCATAAGTGTAATGCCACAATTTTTCATGTTATTTTATTCATTATGTTCATTTTTATAGAGGATATAACCATTAATTATGTAACAAAAAAAATAAAAAATACACACTTAGTCCTCTGGCTAGCCATCAAATTCATTCTAAAATTGAATTCGATTTTTCATATGACACCTTAAAAATATGGTCCTAAAACCATCCTATAAATGGTTGATTATATGTATTAGATATCAACCTTTCATCCCTGGATGGATTCAAATGACTAATAATTTCTTTATGGGTCTCAACATATGGGGAAACCTCTAAACTATTATGAAAAATGTAAAGGTGGTCCTGCTCCCAATTTGTAATATTGATTGTGACAATATATCTTCTAGAAATTCCATCACCTTCAATCCACCCAGTTTGATGAGATTTCGGTAGACCAATACATTTCACACTGGATAGCTATTCGGCGCATAATCCAATGGATTCTTCAATAGTATATCTCTTCACAACACAACCATCTAGTTGACATTAATTTTTGACATACCCTTTAGAAATTTTAATATACCATTTGATGGTGTACATCTAACTATATTGTACATGGACACATAGTTGAATCTCCCTCACCAAGTGAACCATCAAATGAACCATCATATCAAAGAATGTTGGATGGGATAACATTTCCAATTCACATAATATAATGACAATTTATCTTTCCAAAGTCATCAATTATTCTAGATCTACAACATTGTTGTATATATCTTTGAAGAAAAAATAGAACATGGTTAATGTATTACATACATTCTTTGGAAAAATGAAATGTAAATCCAAAGGAATTAGATCATGCATCAAAACATGTAAGTTATGGTATTTCATACCCTTTATCTTTAAATAGGTAATTGACACAATGTTCTTGATATTTTATAAATACCCCTTTGGAACCTTTATGTCATTCAATAAGTTTTAAAACTGATATCTATCCTTCCTAGAAAGAGTATAAGCAGTTGGAGTAAGAAAAGTTCATTTTTCACCCTTCATTTTCACCCACTCTCCTATTATTCCCATGTCAACCATGTACAACCTAGGATTAATTCCATCCTTTATTTTTCCTAGTGAATTTAGAAATGGGTGGATGAAACTATCACATACATATTTTTTCAACATTCATAACATCAAAAAAATTTCAAAAGTACAGAAAATTACAGTTTGGTAAATAACAAAAAACTGATCTCTTTTTCCAACCCGTTATTGTAATGTTTTTCAAAAACAGTTTACCCAATGTATTGTCCATGTATTTTACTTTCATAAATATTAGATCAAATATTAGTGGAGATAGTGTTCTATGTTCTTTTGAACTTGCATTGAATGATGTCATCCATGATCGGTACTTGGGATGTTGGTGTAGAAATATGTGATGTCCTAAAAACATTTTTTTCAATGATTATTTCAACCTAATTGATTTTGTACCTAGTTTGTAAATAAGATACCCTTGATTTCCTTTAAGGATATATCCTTAAAATTTTCCATAAAAAGTAAAGTCATATATCGTCCCATACAACATGGTTCTCAATATGAAATCTTTAATTCTTTAAGAATCATACAACATAACACCTGAATCTCACAAAAATTTCAAATATTTGATCAATGGATCCAAATAATAATAAATACCATTACCTGATTGTTTTGTTACTTATATAAGAATAGATTACATGATTATTTTCATTTCATGCATAACCACGGTGAAAATTTATAATTTACCAACATAACCGGACATGTACCATGAGTGATGCTATGAAAACAAAAGGGATCCACTTCATCTATAGATAATGTGAGATAAAGGTTTCTTGACTCATTTCAAAATTCATGATAATAATAATCAGTTATCTTCTACTAAGGAGATTATTTTAGGTGACGTAGTTTCCCATCCTTATTTCTTATATATGTGTGTCATGTAAATTTCTCTATTGTATCCTCACTTACATATTGGCACATAAACCATGGAATGATTGGAATGTACCATAAAACTTTCATAGGACATGATTCATATTTCTTATATCAAGAAGAGCCAAAATTTGGGAATTTTTTAAGTGATTTTCGGTCCCTACGAAATAGTATACCATAATTCAAGATGGTGTGTATTCTTTAAGATATAATACCCATAGAGCGTAGAAATTTTTATCATTATATGTTCATCTCGGGAGCTCATTATCTTCTTGGATCATGTCATTCAAGAGATATACTACTTCCATAAAATTGAAATCACTCCATCCATTTCATGGTTTTAAATTATGCAGCTTCAGTATAACTGATAATGCTGTATATTTAGTGCAACTAGCATACAATAACTTCTTTGTAAAACACATTAACTTATTAAACAATTTTAGGAAATCATGTAGTTCATCTTTAACTTACCTTGTAATTTCTCACATATGATATTCATCATCATTCACACCTGTAATCACATACTCAATACGTTCTCATTCATTGTCTACAACTTTAATCATATCAGATGATTCATTAAACACAGTGTTATCCCAGCCACAAGCTACATTTTCTTTTCCCCGTGTTTATTCCAATATTTATAACTTCGATTTCTTATTTAATAGGTTAAGTGTTCCTCCAACTCTTATGGACTAATTAGTCTTGAATAACAAAAATGTAAACATGGAAAAAGTATTTGAGAGGTTTATATGCATGATATTTTTCAAACTTGATGAACTCATTCACTCCATCTTCATACCCTTTTTTGTATGGTTAGTTTCTATACATTCTTTATTCATATCCATCCTATTTTATTCGGTAATATTAATATTTTAAAAAATAAATACACAAAATATATTCACCTAGGGTCATAATCCAACTATATATCCCTCTTAGAAGATACAAAGGAAGCCAAACAAGTCAGAACAAACCTGAACCTGCACAAATAAAACAACATTTTCAATATTTTTTTACACTTTCAAATCACCCAAACTCTTGGATTCAAATCCAATTAACACAAGAATAAATTTCAAAACAAATAGATAGTGATTACCACTTATTTTAAAAAGTCTATTTAGGCATTTTCTGTAATACTTAAAATTGAATATCATTCCATAATAAAGGATAAAACCACTTGAAAAACTCCATTTATCCCTCATGGTAACTCATATAGGCATAAGTATAATAAGGAATCACTTTCATAACAATAATCGTTTCATGTTAAAAAAGTTGAATGAAAATTAAAAATAAAGGGAGCATGGTATACAAGAAATCTAGTAAAAATAAGATGATGTAGTAAAGACTGATAAGGTCACATAAAATGTAACCTATGTATATCCATAAATGACACATAATCCATTTATAAATAGGATTATCCAAGTAATATATTAAGAGGAATATAAAAAGTTAATGGAAATGTTCAAGAAATAGTACATAAAAATAAATTTTCTTAAAATTCAAGAATATTAATACAAGTACAATTAATCACTTTTTCACAAAAACCTATAATCATCATTTAAATATTCAATTAATTAAAATTTCATTACAAAATAAGCAATATTTGAAAATTCTCTATAAAAGAAATTTTTTTACATTAAAACTCTTAAAATATCAACAGAATTGTGGAAAACGAGTATCAAAATAAGGTCATGTAACGCCCTGACCCTAGTTACCCAGAGTCGGTGCATTACTACATAACATTGGCCTGATCAAAATGGATCAAATCCTGAAAGACCGGTCAATTTAGTATCCTTGGAAAAACTAGATACATATATAATTTTTACCCTACATTATGAAATGAAAAACAAAAACATTTTGTCTCCTTTTAACACACTCATATCCATCATCTTATCCCTACAATTTAGTCATAATATACTTCTTCACATCCTAGGTAAAAATAAAACATAGAAAGGGGTGAGCTCAGATGATCGGTAATGATAACAATTTAGCGGAAACATTCATAAATAAGCATAAACATTTAAGGAAATATAAGATACTAAAACACAAAAATTTTAAACTTAAACTTCAGTATAATATGGAAAATATATGTCAAATAATTCCATTTACTTATTTACATGGATATTCTAATAGTCGAACAGTCACATGAAATATCAATAGCTAACTTCATAATGATGGAATGCATAATCCCGGACATTATAATAAAATAGTCAAGGCCTCGTGCCAAGAATAAAAATAATATTTTATCAAGGCCTTGTGCCAAGACACTAGTTTGTCTCATGAGACCTACCAATGAATCAAGGATCTATATCAGGCTCTACCCGTCACTTACTAAGTCCAATGCATTCCTCATATGAAAAGGTTGAAACATAACATAAACATTCGTATTAAAACTAGCATACTAAATAATAATACCTTAACCATAAAACATTAATGGTATAAAAATTAAAAATCCACATTCAAACATATCACAAAACCTTCCATACAATATGTAAGATTATATCATAATAAATCAACTTCAAACAAGTGTAAAATCCATCAAAGGATGTCAACATAGATGAAATCAAAACTATTTGAGAGAAAAATCTATTTCTATTTTGAAATAATTTAAAAGTCACATAATTATAAAAGAAAACATTTATTTTTAAAATATTCTTATATGTTTGTAAGGGAATCCTTAAAGGTGTTATAATGGTTGAAAAAAGCCTCACCCCCCATATAAGTAAAAAACATTCTTCCCTTAATTTGTCAAAAACGTAATAAATTACCTTGTTTGAAATGCGACGAAAAGATTAATTTCAAAACCATTTTATAAAAATTCAAACAAGGGTATAAATGATTTTACCCCATATCAAATTAAATAGTAAAAATGTTTTAGAATATGTTTTAAGAAACATGGATGTAGATGATAAAGAAGTCCCAGTAGATAATTACGTATAAACAACCTCGAATAAATAAATAGATTGTAAAATTAACCCTTACTTTGTAATTTTCCTTAGTTTAGGGTACTTTAACCTTATATATAATGGTTAAATAATTTTTATTAAATTATAAAAGAACCACATAAATAAATATGATATCATATATGATCTTTTAATATTCCTTTTTAATGATATTTCAGTAGTATCATCGTTTTGTGTGTTAACGGATTCGTTTTACTTTATATGTTTTGTTACATAAGTCATGCTTATTAGGGATAGGATGTATTTTATTCATATACATAATGATATTAAGTTCTTAAAAATTATTTTTTAATCATAAAATGAAATTTATTCTTTAATGGTTATGATGAAGAATGAATCTTATTGCATTTGTGGAGACGGTAATCTGTACACACGCATGAGTGAAAATATCATTCTATTAATGGTGAAATCGTATGTAATTGGATGGTATATCATATATACAGAATAATTAACATGTTATATTTATTATTTAAATCAATCATATTCATTATTATACTCATCCAAATAATGAAGTGTTGAATAACCAACTACACCACGACGTGGAGATGGTAAGTCGTACGTACGCAGGTATAGTGACTTTTTCAGTCATAGGATGGATAGAATAATGAATATGGATGTACCATATTTATAATAGTATCACAGTATGTAGAAGGTATTGGAGTTATTATTTTGGTATGGAAACAACAAAGAAAGAGGAAGTGGAATATAAAAAGAACATTGAAAGAGGTGATGAAATAATTACCTCTTCTTCAGGTGCTTCCTTTTGATTTGATCAAAAGAGATCCTTAGGTTGGATTTCTGATCAAAGTAAGGCCTTTAGGTTGAATTGAGGGTAGTTGGGAGGATATTTTATTAGGTTTTCGCTGATCCAAATGGCTTTGGAGGTGTGATTTTGAGAGAAGGTTAAGTACTTGTTTATAAGAGAGGTGGGGTCACTTTAGGAAAAGATTGAAATATTAATTTATTATACAATCATATTCGGTTTATATTATCTCCAAAAGGATTTATTTAGAGTATAAGGTGGGGATGGGTCAAAAAAAACTCATCCAATAGGTTTTAGACTTTTTTAGATTGTCATATTAACCTTATCTTTTAGATTTAACTCTTAGTCAAATAGTTTAAATTTTACCCTATATTCTTGTATTATTATAATAAATGGTTAATAAAATTACTATAAAAAGACAAGAGAACCCAAAGTGGTTCATTATTGACATATCTATGTCCTTTTACTGAACCTTCAGTTTTTATGAATATTATATCAATTAATAATATAGTATTTGTTTTAAAAACTCATTTATGTTAATTTTGACACTATTTAGTATTTGGTTTTTTTGAAAGTCCAAAAATCACGATTACTTCAAAAAAAATATTAAATCAATACTAAAATGTCATATTAACCTATAAAATTAGGTAAATTCATAAAAAGTCTCAATTAACATTTATTTGGATATTTATAATACCAATTATTTTAATCTTTCATTAATATGGTAATTACTACATCATCATTGTGTTATAAATGAATTTACTTATTTAATATATAAAAATAATAAATAAAATACCATTATGTAGGAAATATATTTATTTTTCTAATGAAAATTTATAGTCTAATTTATATTATGTAATACCCTATATTAAAAATGTTTTAGTTGTGAAAATTTGAATTTAACACTTTTAACTATTATTTAAAAAAATAATAAATGTCCTAATCTAATCCAAGTGGATCAAAGAGGATCATATTTTATTCCTAAGGTTTACTTTGGTTGAAAAAAAAATTATCCAATAGGATCAAGACATATGTTAGGGTAATTATAATATCATTTTTAGCTTTAATTACCCTATTTACTTTTAACTGTGGTAAATAAAATTCAAAAAGTTACTATTCACCAAAAATTATGTTCATCCTATTGAACCACATTTTACATAAGGATGTAAAATGTGTCTCTTAGATTTTTGAAATTCAACTCACAGAAACGGTAAAATTACGTTTATGCAAATTTTCAAATGTGTCTAAAAGTGGGTAAAAGAAGTTAAAATGTTCAATAAAATTTTATACATCTAATTTTATTATAAAATGACTGCAATGAGTTACATTGAACTTATATAGGTATTATGTATCTATTTTGACCTAAAATATGTTAAAATAAAATAAATAATAATTTAAATTAAAAGTCGGTTTTAAACAATAATGTAGTGTTTTTCACTATTCACCAAAAATTGAAAGTTTTCCGAAATATACCAAAAAATCACCCTAAGATAATTTTGATATTCCAAATCCAAAAATGAAGTTCATTTTGAAAAATAAAATTTATAAAATTTCAAAAAGTTGGTATTACTATTCATAATGGCTAGTTTGATTGGTTGTGGTGTGCTAGAACTCGAAGTTGCTAACAGCGCAAGCTATTGCATTATTCAAATAGAAACATACCTCGGAAGCTTGGGTTGTTACATTATTCCCTCCTTCAAATAATTTCATCCTCCAAATTTCTAGAATACTACTGCACAAAAAGATTCGTGTGGTTCTTCATCATAAGTTCCTCGGGTTCCCACGTTGCCTCTTCCATCTTATAGTTTCTCCATAGAACTTTTACCAGATGAGTCATCCAGTTTCTTAACACTTATTCTCTGGTATCAAGAATCTTGACAGGCTCTTCACAATAAGACATATCAAGTTCCAGTTCTATTTCTTCATAGGTGAGTACATGTGTTGGGTCAGGCATGTATTTTCTCAACAATGATATGTGGAACACGTCATGAACTTTGGAGAGACTTTGAGGCATTTCCAAACAGTAAGCTACAACTCCAATTTGTTCTAGAATATCAAAAGGTCTGATGTACCTATGACTTAGTTTACCCTTCTTACCGAATCATACAACACCCTTCCATGGAGATACCTTCAAGAAAACATGATCTCCTACTTGAAATTTTAAATCCTTTCTTCAGTTATCAGCATAGCTCTTTTTCCTCCTTTGATCTGATTGGATGTCGGTTTGGATAATCTTCATCATTTCCATTGTATCCTCAACAAGTTATGGGCCTACGACTTTTCTTTCAATAACATCATCTAAAAAAGTTGGTGTTTGACATCACTTTCTATATAACGCTTCATATGGTGTCATCTGAATACTTGAATGTAAGTTATTGTTAATGGAATACTCTAACATAGGTAAATATTGATCCCACATACTGTGAAAGTCATGTGAGAAAGTTATCGACATGATTTTTAAGGTTTGAATCGTCTGTTCTGATTGTCCATCAGTTTGAGGGTGGTAAGAAGTACTCAAACGGAGTTCAGTATTTAGGGTCTTCTGAAAACAATTCCACAATCTTAATGTAAAATGGGGATCACGATCAGAAACAATCTATAGTGGTACTCCATGAAGTCTTACAACTTCATTAATATATATTCTTGCTAAACGTTCAAGTGGTAAATCTTCTCTTATTGAATGAAAATATACTGACTTGGTAAGACGATCAACAATGACGCATATTGCATCATTCCTTCTGGGAGTCTTTGGTAGCCCCATAACAAAGTCCATCTTAATGTCATCCCATTTTCACTCAGGTATATGAAGAGGTTGCATGAATCCTCTAGGATATTGCCTTCTAGCCTTAACATTTTGACAAACCATACATCTTGACACATAATCAGCAGTCGCCGTCTTCATGTTGTCCCACCAAAAATGTTTCTTCAAATCTCTATACCACATTGTGCTACCAGGGTGTATATAGAAATTAAAGATATGAGCATCATCCAACAATTCCCTTTTTAGATCAGGAATCTCAAGAACACAATGTCACTTCCCAAATTTCAAAATTACATATTCATATGCGAAGTCAATCATTCTCCCATCATTCAAAGCTTTAATTTTCTTTTTAAACTCTTCATCATTGGTCTGATAACTTTTTATCCTTTCTCGTAAATATAGTTTCGAAACCATTAGAAAAGTATTGATGTTTCAACTTCAATGATTATTCCCATATCCACCTTTACTAGATCCATGAACATGGGATCCCTTTCAACTCTCATATTGAACAAAACTCTATGATCCTTTATACTCAAAGCATCTTCCACCTTATTTTCCTTCCTCAGCATGTAGTGTATAGTGAAATCATAATCTTTGAGTAGTTTAAGCCATCGTCTTTTCCTCATGTTGAGTTTTTTTTGTGAGAAAATATACTTCAAACTCTTGTGATTGGTATATATCTCACATTTTTCACCATATAGATAGTGTCTCCATATCTTCAAAGAAAATAATACAGCTGCTAACTCAGGATCAAGAGTGGGATATTTTTGCTCATGAATTTTTAGTTATCATGATGCATAGTCAATAAATCTATTCTTCTACATAAGGAAAAACCACTTCCTTTCATTGAAGCATCACTATAAATAACAAACCCATCATTCCTCGATGGTAGAGTCAAGATAATATCATTTAATAATCTTCTCTTCAGTTCTTCAAAACATTCTTTACACTCTTTCTTTCAAACAAATTTCACACCATTACGTGTGATCTTGGTTAATGAGTTATCCAATAGGGAAACATTCTAGATGAAACACCAATAATAACCTGCTAAATCAATAAAACGGCATACCTTAGTTTTACATGTCGGTACTATCCATTCTTTTATTTCACTTATTTTAGAAGAATCAATATAGATTATATCCTTTGAGACAATATGGCCAAGAAAAGAAATTTCTTGAAGCCAGAACTAACACTTGTTAAACTTCCCATATAATTCATTTTTCTAAGAGTATTTAGAATAGTGTGCAATTGATTTTCATGATCTTCGTAGCTTTTTAAGTGTACCAATATATCATTAATAAATGACACTATAATGTTATGAAGATATTCCTTTAAAACTCTATTCATTAGATCCATGAAGATAGAGGGTGCATTAGTCAGTCTAAAAGCCATTGCTGTAAACTCGTAATGCCCATACCTGGTACGAAATTTTGTCTTTAGAATGTATTATTTCTTCACACACAACTGATTATATCCATATCGATGGTCAATCTTTGAAAAATATTGAGATCCATGAATTTGATCGAATAAATCATCAATGCGGGGTAGGGGATACTTGTTATTTATTATTATAGCACTAATCTCCCTGTAGTCAATGAACAACCTCATAGATTCATCTTTTTTCTTAACAAAAAGAAAAAGGGCTCTCCATAGATAAAAAATAGAGAAAATAAATCCTTTATTACTCAATTCCTCTAGTTGTTTCTTTAGTTCCACTAATTTCAAAGTGGTCATTCTATAAGGGTTATTCGATATAGGCCTTGATCAAGGAATTAAATTAATGGAAAACTCAATTTATCCTTCAAGAGGATGTTTTGGTAAATCCTCTAGAAACACATCAAAATATTCATTCACAATCGGTACATCCTCTATTTGAACATTCCATTCCTCAACCATAGTTATTTCATTCTCTTCTTCATCATTAATTGAATTTAGTAGAGCTACTGTGGTTGGATATCAATAGGAATAAGATGGTGAAATTTCTTCTCTAAAGCTAAGGTACTCCTTATCATCATTGAAAATTCTAACATCTTTATTCTTATAATAAATATTTCCATCATGGTATGAAAGAAAATCCATACCAAGGATTATATCAAATCCAATCATGGATAGGATGACGAGATTGGAAGATAAAGCATGTTTATATTCCCTAATGGGAACTGATTCACAAAACTTTGTTGCAATGTTACTTCCCTTAGAAGTTTTAACTAACAAATCCATTGTTAAATCAAATTTGAAATATCTAATTTTCTTAGAAAACTGGAAAGATATGAAACAATGTGATGATCCAGAATCAAATAAAGCATTGGATACTTTTGAGGAAACCATTAAATTACCTGCCACCATGTCATTTTGAGGTTCAAACTCAGCAGTAGTGATCGCATAATCTTGGCCTTTCTCCCTTGTACTTTTCTAAGGTAAGTTTCCTTGGCACTTAGGACATTAATTTTCATAATGTCACATTTCTCTAAAATTGTAACTTTCAACATTAACAGACAATTTCTTTCCCTTGTAATCACAAGCATGGTGGCATTTTTCTCCACACTTGTAATAGACTCCCATTCGCTTTAGGAAAGTATCAGGGTGTTTCTTCCCACATTTACTACATATAGGAAATTTAACTTTTCCCTCTTTCCCCTTATTTACATTCAGAGAGTATTCAGCAGATCTCTTCTTCTCTTTCTTTTCTTCAAAGTCGTAAGACTTAGAGAATTCCTTTTCTGTCTTGATAGCACATGATACAATATATTCGTACGATGAGATGGATTGTAATAAAAATTCTCGATGGAGAAAAGGTTTTAACCCATAAAATAATCGATCAATATTACTCCTTGTGTTACGTATATAATCTGATGCATGCCTTGCTAACCTTGTAACGTTAGCCTCATAATTTGCGACATTCTCATCCTCCTTTTTCCTCAAACTCATAAATTGTATTTCCATATCTTATCGATGGTCACAAGGAAAGTATTTTTATAAAAAAAACTCTTTAAACTCAATCCATTCCATTTTTGATACTTCTTTACCCTCCTTTGTGTTTTGAATTAATGACCACCATTGGTCTGCATCTCCCGTGAGGCAATAAACTTTCATGACATCTTTTTCCCTTTCGGTACTCCCCAATCCATGAAATATTTTCTCTAAGGAACATATCCATTGCTCAGCTACAAATGAATTTTTAGTCCCATTTAATGTTGGTGGTTATTTCCTCATGAAGTGGTCTAACATTGATCCTCCACATTGTGGAACATGGTGCTCCATATAGGTAAGGTTATTATTCATAACATGAGTGTGTTGTCCTAGTCTGGTTAAAAGTTGTTTAGAACCAGTTGCATCACTAACTTCACTATAATTATCTTGAGTAGGATGGAAATCTATACATGGATTATGTGCGTCGATACAGTTTACATTCATTAAACTAGGATCTATTTATAAACAACGTAATACACTATATTAGTTTATTAATAGCAATACATAATTCGAAACTGGTAAAATACCTAACATAAATTGAATAGTTTATGCATATAATCCATTATCATAAAAAAAATGTTTTCTTTGAGGAACTATTTACTCATAAATCCTTCATAATGGTTTGAAAAGAAAATGTGAATTATCCTAAGCATATCCACTGGGAGTGTCGTAACCAAGAGTGAAGCAAGACCCGTTGTCATGTACCAGGATACCTTAGGTCAAGCCTAAAACTCCTTATTATATTTTTCACTCATAGGTACATTTGTGCCAGAGCCGCCTCTACCTGCTCATATCCAGACAGGGATGTATTTCTTAGAAAACTGAAAAAATCTCTACATTACCAACATTCTAAGAAGTTCTTATATACTAATCCTCAAATTTTATCTTAGGGAAATGTTCTATAATCAGAGTTTTTATAAATCTAGCTTCAAAGGTTAGAAAAAAACTTCCTATGATACCAACTCTAATGCCCTGACCCTAGTTATCTAGAGTTGGTGCATTATTATATTACATTTTCATGATAACAGGGGATCAAATACCAAAATACTGATCAGTTTAGTATCCTTGGGACTACAAGATACATACATAAGTTTTACATTAAATTATGAAATTAAAAACAACAACATTTTCTATCCATTTAACAAACTAATATCCCTTAGCTTATCCCATCAAGTTAGTCATAATATACTTCTTTTCATCCTAGAAAAAAAAACATAGAAAGGGGTGAGATTATATGCTCAGTAGGGATAAAAATTTAGTAGAAACTTTCATAAATAAGAATAACCATTTAAGGCATTGTATAAGACTAAAATACAAGACTTTTAAACTTAAACTTTAGTATAATATGGAAAATATAAATAAAATAATTCCACTTACTTATTCACATAGATATTATACTAGTTGGATAATCACATGTAATATCAATAACTAATTTTGTAATGATGGAATGCATAATGTCGGACATCATAACCACATAGTCAAGGCCTCATGCCAAGACTACAAATAATATTTTGTCAATTTCTTGTTCCAAGACACTAGTTTGTCTCATGATACCTACTGATGCATCTAGGAGCTATAACAGTATTCACCCATCACTTACTAAGTCTAATTCATTCCTTATATGAAAAGTTTGAAACATAACACAAACATTCATCTTAAAACTATCATACGAAATGTTAATACTTTAACTATAAACCATGAATGGTATAAAAATAACAATTCCACAGACAAATATATCACAAAACCTTCAATACAATATGGAATATTGTATCATAATAAATGAACTTCAAACAAATGTAAAATCCATCAAAGAATGTTGACATAGATGAAATCAAAACTATATGAGAGAAATATCTCTTTACATTTTTAAATCATTCAGAAGTCCCATAATTATAAAAGAAAATTTAATTTTAAAAATTTTCTTATAATATTTTATGGTAAGCTTCAAAGGATTTATAATGGAAGAAAATAGTCACACCCACCGCATAAGTTAAAAAACATTCTTTCCTTAATTTGTCGAAATGGTCATAAAGTACCTTTTTTGGAATGCGATGGAAAGATTACTTTCATAACATTTTATAAAAATTCAAAAAAGGGTATAAATGACTTTAACCCATAGTCTAGTAAAAAGTAAAAAAATTTTGAAATACATTTTTAAGAAATATATATGTGGATGATAAATAAGCTCAAGTAGATACTTACGTATAAACAACCACGGATAAATAAAGAGATTGTAAAATTAACCCTTACCTAGTACTTTTCCTTAGTCAAGGGTAGGTTAACCTCCTGTATAATGTTGAAATAATTGTTATTAAATTATACAAGAACCATGTATATAAATATGATATCATATATGGTCTTCAAATATTTCTTTGTTAATGATATTTCAGTAGTATCATCATTTCGGGTGTTAACTGATTCATTTTACTTTATATATTTTGTTACGTAAGTCATGTTTGTTATGGATAGTATGTATTGTATTCATATCCATAATAATATTAAGTTCTTAAACATTTTTTTGAATCCTAAAATGAAATTTATTCTTGAATAGTTACGATGGGGAATGAATCTAATCGCGTTTGAGGAGATGGTAATTCGTACATATGCACAAGCGATAATATCATTATATTGATGGTTAAATAGTATTTAATTGGATGGTATATAATATATAAAGAATAATTAAAATATTATATTTATTATTTACCTCAATTATACTCATTTTTATACCCATCCTAATAATTAAGTGTTGAATAACAAACTACACCACGACGTGGAGATGGAAAGTCGTATGTAAGGCCGTATGGTGACTTTATACTTCATAGGATGGATAGAATAAGGAATATGGTTGTACCATATTTATAATAACACCATAGTATGTAGAAGTTATTGGATTTATTATTCTGGTATGAAAACAAAAATGAAATAGGAAGTCAAAGAATAAAAGAACTTTGAAACAAGTGATGGAATAATTACCTCTTCTTCGAGTGCTTCATTTTGATTTGATGAAAAGGGATCCATAGGTTCTCTTTTTGATCAAATTAAGGACTCTAGGTTAAAGTGAGAGTATTTGGGAGGATATTTGAGTAGGTTTTGGATAATACAAATGTCTTTAGAGGTGTGATTTTCATATAAGGGGAAGTACCCTTTTATAAGAGAGGTGAGGGTCACTTTAGGAAAAGCTTGAAATATTAATTTATTATACAGTCATATTCAGTTTATAATGGATAAAAAAGGATTTATTTCGAGGTTAAGGTGAGTATGGCTCAAAAAACTCTCAATAAATAGGTTTTAGATAGTTTTAATCCACCATATTAACCATATCTTTTAGAATTAACTCTTAGTTAAATAGTTTAACTTTTACCATGTATTCTTGTATAATTATAATAAATGGTTAATAAAATTACTATAAAAATCCAAGAGAACCCCAAGTGGTTCATTATTGACATATATAACCTTATCTAAGTCATTTTTCTAAAACATAGATTTTTTGGAATATTATATCAATTAATAATATTGTATTTTTTTTAAAAACTCATTTATGTCAATTTTGACATTATTTAGTATTTGGTTTTTATAAAAGTCAACAAAACTTGATTACTTAAAAAATTAAATAATTCTTGAAATTTCATATTATCCTATAAAACTATGGGAATGCATCAAAAGTCTCAATTTACATTTATTTGGATATTTATAATATCAATTATTTTAATATTTCATTAATAAGTTAATTACTGCATCATCATTGTGTCATAAATAAATTTAATTATTTAATGTCTAAAAATTATAAATAAAATACCATTATGTAGGAAATATTTTATCTTTCTAATGAATATTTATAGTCTAATTTATCTTATGTACAACCCTATATAAAAAATGTTTTAGATAAGAAAATTTGAATTTAACACTTTTAACTCTTCTTTAAATAAAATAATAAAAAATGTCCTAATCTAATAAAAGTGGATCAAAGAAGATCATATTTTATTCCTAAGGTTGATTTTGGTTGAAATACACTTATCCAGTAGAATTAGGACATGTGTTAGGGTAATTATAATATCATTTTTACCTTTATCTACCCTATTTACTTTTAAGCATGGTAAATAAAATTCAAAAGTTACTATTCACTAAAAATTATTTTCATCCAATTGAACCAAATTTTACTTACTGATGTCAACCATGTCTCTCATATTTTTAAAATTCAATTCATAGAAGTGGTAAAATTGTGTTTTATGCAAATTTTCAAATGTGATAAGAAGGTGGGTAAAAGACGTTAAAATTATTAATAAAATTTAATACATCTAATTCTGTTATAAAATGACTCCAATGAATTAAATTAAACTTATATTGGTATTATGTATCTATTTTGACCTAAAATAAATTTAAATAAAATAAATAATTATTTAAATATAAAGTAGGTTTTAAACAATAACGTAGTGTTTTTCACCATTCATCCAAAAATGAAAGTTTTCATAAAAATACCAAAAATTTACCATAAGCTAATTTTGATATTATGAATCCAAAAATTAATTCAATTTTGAAAAATAAAATTTATAAAATTTCAACAAGTGGGTATTACTATTCATAACATCTTGTTCGATTGGTTGTGGTGTACTAGAACTCGAATTTGCTTACAGCACAAGGTATTTCATTATTCAAAGAGAAACGTATTGTAGAAGATTGGGGTGTTACAGGTCACACAATCCAAATATCATTGTATGATCAAAATATTTATTACGTTACATTTTTTTCATAAATATCATTAGAAATTAATTTTCAATCCCTGAACATAAAATTTAAAAAAAAATCTCATTAAAAATACATTTGTTTAAATGAAACCACAGAAAAGAATGTTCTTGGAAACTGCATGGAAAGAAACCAAGAGAAATACTTTAAAACGTAAAAATAGTATTTTTTTTATGGTATAAAATACCATTACCTCGAGTCCCATAGAATAATTGAATCATTATTATGGATAAAAATTAAAATAGATCCTTAGAAAATATGTCCCCTTATGGAAATCCAAAGGATGTGTATATAGGTTATGGGAGAAGGAATATGGGTATAATCTTGATAAAAACCTAAATGACTGATACTTAGAAAAGGGTTGGGGAAGTGCTCTGTTATATCCAACCTTAATAGAATTTCCATAATTAAATGTTAAGTATATAATTGTTAAATGAAATGTTGATAGTAAAATAGAAATACATAGAGACAATATATTATGTCTCTCATCTACTTGTGTCATAATATTTGATGAAATTTCATTTGACATTGAATTTAACAAAATATAGCTTATCGTTATTATTATTATCTCACACTTCTCCAAAATACTTCATATAAACCTTATATTGAAATATATAAATTTCAATCTACCTTCATTCAATGATTTAATCAAACACTCGATATCCTTTTAACCTCTATCCATGTTTCTCTAGTTGTCCTACTAAACCAATATAGAAGCCTTCCATACCTACCATAGGTATAGTTCTATTTAACCAACTATAAATCATCTTTTAATTGGAAACATCAACTGATGACCATGATTCTAGTTTCAAACAAACTAAACCTTATTGGTAAGTCCATTGCATCCATATTTTTCTAAGTTGAGGACTAGATCAAATACACAGAGTCACTACAGATCCAAGATGACTTATCCGTGCATTACTTAATACCATAGCGGATCACACCAATCTTCCAAATAACTAGATAAATGGAACTAGATATGAGAATCCCTTTCACTAGAATTGTTTAGTATCCCACATGTGATCTTTTTGAAATACTAAATCAAAGAGTAGAACCCTACCTAAAATCTACACTTTATAAAAAAAGACCTAAATCTAGATCTACCGAGAACAGTTGAACAAGAACCACTTTTTTGTTTTGTTCTATATCCCGAAGTTTATTCAATTTACACATGTATTTCCACACTAAGAGCCTTCTAGATCATGAGCTGATAACATTAAAATGGTGTAGTCACTATCAAATCTATCCCCCCAATTGTTCAATCAATTGAATGAACCAACTTCTATATGCATTATTGTAAAATAGTTTTTTATTATTTCCCTAGAATAATAAAGGCTTGCTCCCCCAGCCCATGTCAACTAGCCCCATCAACTAACACTGGATAATTATAGCATTCATTCACATTATAAATAATTTAATCATGATTTGCATCATGTCCCTCATCACTATGGCCATCACCAGATCATGCCTATATATATTCAGGAACTATTAAATGTCTCATGTCTTCTTTTTCAAGTACTGCAGTATCCTGTATTAATTATCCCTCCATAAAGTTGTAGTTCTCTACCTTGCACAATTCAAGCTAGATCAAGAATCTCTATTTCCATACCAATATATCCATACTTATTCCTTGTGTACAAGACCATCATAGCAGACCCAGTTTCATCTTATCAAAAGCACTCGACATTCAGAACCTAACTAAATTATATCATTACCCCTTTATGTAAACTATGATTCCATTTCATGATAGATAAACCCTAAAATCATCAACATTTCACCTTTTATTAAGTATAGGTAGTAGCATAGGTCCTCCAAAATCTTGGTTAGATATCATTTTTGGATTTTCATATAAGATTCTAGATGAAATTCCTCAAAGAATGTTTCCTTTACAACATTTCAATATTACAAGTCAAATGAAAAAAACTGAAGTACGATGCAACCCATCAAAAAAAATATTCATATACTTGATGATTCCCCATAATTTAATAACAAAATAACACCATTTTTTCAATAAAATAACGATATTCATCATATTTAAAAGAAAATTCAACGAGCACATGCATAATTTAGAAATAGATAAAGCAGTGGAACCAACTCTTGAAGAAAAATTAGGCTAAATCTTGAAGGAAAGTCACATAGAAGAATTTATCAAAGGCATGAAATACATAAGAAACATTAACCCTTACCACCATATATTGAAATGTGGTAAAGAGAAAAACAATCACACGATACATAAATATTATCCATCATCGAAGGAGATTACCTTTCACGGGGCAATATCGGTGAAGTAGAAGGAGGGTGACGAGGCATGGAGAGAAGGAACTGAGGTAGTGAGAGACGATGATGAGGTAGGGAGAGATGGTGGTGAGGCAGAGATAGATGGAATTGAAGCATGGAGAGATGGTGCAGGGGTAGGGAGATATAATGATAATAGTGGGCTCGTAATAGAGGAGGGGTTCACGGCGGAGGTAGGGTTCGCAGAGGAGGTGGGGTTTGATGGTATAGGTGTGGTTCGAAGGTGGAGGTGTGGTTCATGGTAGATTAAGTGCAGGGGTTTGCATTGGTCAAGGAGCGATTTTTGGCGGCGATGACATGGGGATGCTTCTATGAGATCTTGTGGGGTGCGAGAGAAAAATCTGACTGTTATGGTTCATTTATAAGAAACAGGTAAGCCTCTTATCACCCCTACTAAAAAACGCTGATAAAGGTATGTTTTATCAGTGCTAAAATAGAAATCATTGATAAAACCTACCTTTATTAGTCATTTTTAGCACTGATAATGATGTGCATTTATCAGCACTAAAAAAGCACTAATAAGTGGTGAATTTATCATCACTGAATTTATAGCACTTATAAGGGAAATTTTTATCAGCACTTTTTTCGTGATAAAGGTGTCTCTTTATCAGTGCTATAAAAGCGTTGATAAAGATATAATGTTAATTAATTATTTTTATTATTATATATATTTATAAAATTATATATATAATAAATATATTTTTTTTATAAAATTATAATAACGGTATTTATTATACTTATAATTTTATAAATATATATAAATTAAAATAGTTATTAAATTTTATAATTATTTAAATATATCTATATTTATTTATTATATATATATATATATTTATAAATATTTGTATATAAATGTAAATACATTTATTTAACTATATATATTTATAACATTATAAGTATAATAAATATAGTTATTATAATTTAATAATTATACATATATATACATATTCGCAACATTATAAGTAATAAATATATTTATCATGATTTTTTAATTTTTTAATATATATATATATATATATATATATATTTATATTTATATGTATCAATATATATATTTATATTTATTTATAAATATAATTATAAATATTTTTTCTTTATAAATAATTTCATATATTTATAAATAAATTTATGTAATTATATATATTTATAACAATATAAGTATAATAAATATTTTTTTTTATATTTTTATAATTATTTAAATATATATATATATATATTAATATTTATAAATATATATAAATAATTTTTTAATTATAAAATTATAATAAATATATTTTTTATTCTTACAATTATATATATATATATTTATATTTATATATTTATATTCATTTATTTAAATAATTATAAAATTATAAATAAAATATTTACTATTTTTATAAGTTTATAAATATATATAATAAGTATATTTATTATAATTTTATAATAGTTTAAATATATCTATATTTATTTAGAATTATAATAATATATATTTTTATTTATTTATTACTATTTTTTATATATTTATAAATATGATTATTTAATTATATATATTTATAAATTTATAATTATAATAAATATATTTATTATAGTTTTATAATTATGGACAAATATATATATATATATAATTATAAGTATAAATACATATATTTATAAATATTTGTATATAATTATAAATATTTATTTATTTATTTATAAAATTATAATAGATATATCTATTATAATTTTATATTTATTTATATATATAGTTATAATTATAAATATAAATAAATATATTTAAAAATAATTTATATATAATTAAAGTTTTATAATTATAAATATAATAAATATATTTATTATTTAAATATAATTATTATAATTTTATAAGTATTTATGAGAACATAATAGAATAATGGGTATAACATGAATGAATCATATACCTATAGTAATGTATATATCATAAAAAAGAAGTCATCACATATATGGAAAACATGGATAATAATAAGGGTGTAGTGCATAAATGAACATTCATGATGACTACATAACATATGCATGTCAATTACACTCACATATCAATATATTTATTGACCAAATTCATTGGAAAATATATTTATTTATTTATAATTATAATTATAAATATATATATTTAAAAAGTATATAAATATAATTATAAATATATAATTATAAATATATAATTATAAATATAATTAATACATTTATTATTTATCAAAATTTATTATAATATTTTAATTTTTAAAAAATATATATTTATTTAATTACAATCTTATAAATATTTTTTTTAAAGATTCTATATACCTATTTGAATTATTAAAATATATATATTAATTATTAACAGGCGTTTTTTATTTAATGTGATTAAATAAACAATAGTTTTGAATATAAATATAATAATTTTATATGAATTTATAATATTTTCTATTAAAAAAAATTATCTACGCTAATAATAGCACTGATTGATATACATTTTAACAGAACTAAAAAAAGTGTTGATAAAGGGTACACCTTTATTAGCGCTTGTTTTAGTGCTGATAAAGGGTGGATTTGCCTGTGATTTTAGCTAGTGCGGATAAAATCCCCCTTTTGTTAGAATATTTTCTTAGTGCTGATAAATGTTGGTTCTTCCCTTGCACCGATCTGTGGTAGTGAAACGTTATCATAAAAAGTGGGAAAGGAATGCACGAATGATATTGGGAATAAAAAAACTAGGTTTACAAATATGAAAACGTCAATAGAATGTGGTTGTGTTGGCATGGAGGAGAAAGCTGACACCCAGGGAGTAATAATGAGTGATAGATAACATGGGTCGAGGAAGGTTAACGACCATAGAAAAAAAATCTCTAATGTGTGAGAGGACCATTGATTAGTCAGAAATGAAGGTAAAAGTATAAAATTTTATTTCAATTCCCTTTTTTAAAAGATCAATGATTATTTTACAATAAGTATAAAAACACTATAAAATATAGTTACATGATTTCTTTTCATATCAAAATTTAAATTTAACCATTCAGTTGTTCCCTGATCAATTTTCATTTCATCTCATAGTCTATGAAATAAATATTCATTATTAATATTTCATGCTTTAAGTACTAGAATTAACATTTATCAAATAATAATATCCATAAAATAAGGAAAATTCATTCCATCTATCCCTAGTTATCATAGAAACCAAAATAGTTTAGATATCTTATCCCATTTGGTAGTTATAATACATTAATCTATAAAACTACAACAATGATATTTAGATTTCAACTTAATCAATTCAATAAAAGGCTTACCTTAATAATCCTACAAAATTTTTCTATCTAATATTTAAACCCAGAGATTATAGTGATTTAATATCATATCCTTTTATGATAAACATAATAATTATCTTGAAATAATTTTGATCACTCGTAATTTCTCCCAACAAAATTTATATACCATGATCATATATTATCAAAAGTATACTAATTATTCCCCAAAATAATCTCATAATAAAATCACATATGATTCCAAAAGATAATTCACCTCTTATTCTGTCTTAGAAGAAAAATTTCCTTTGGAATTTCAGGTTCATACTTTCACCAAGAGACGATCATAAATTGATTAAAAATATCAAATATTATTTTTTTTATATTAATAATTTATATATAATCTATTTAGACAGAGAAAATAAATTTTTGTATTAAAATAAAATTTTATTTAATCATGAATAAAAATATTTTCACATGGATTATTCATATAGACATCATCATGGAATCCCTAAAAATAGAGTGAATGATCAGTGTGGAGAAATTATTAGGATTAATTACATTATTGTTTATTGAATAATCATTCCATCTATCCATTGACTTTAGAGGTTTTTGTATCTTATTATCCTCATTAGACCTTGGATTAGGGCATTGATTTGTATAATCCCAAAACTCCTTGAATCTATAGAACTAATGTGTGAGTGGTGCATTCTTTTGAGTTCTCTCTCCATTAATTTCATTGACCAGCCTATTCACATTACTTCAAAAAAATTATTAATGTAAACTCTTCCTACATGAAAAAAATCTCCTTCTTACTTTCATGAATTCACTTTATTTTTCATTCCCACATTTTTGAAATGTGGGAGATTGAAATGTTTTCTCCCTTGCATGTGAAAAAACACTAGAATTTCTTTTAAAATATATCTTCATTGTCTTAACACCAGGACCATGAGAATTTCTAGCTTCCATTTTCACTTTGAGTGCACATCTAATGATTTCATCAAAGCTTCCAAAATCCTACTGTGGATAATTTATTTTAAAGGATCAATTTCATACCACTAAAGAATCAATCAATTTTTTAGGGATGATAATTAAATAATATGAATTCATTTCAATTATTGTAAATTTTTTTCTCATAGTTACCTTTGTATTCATCATCTTTATTCTTAATATCAATTAATTACTTCTCTGTTTTTGTATGTATTATATGATGAATGCATTTACTTTAAAATATCCTCTTAAAATTATATCATTTCATGGATTCAATTTTATCACCTTTCCTTATATTATTAATAAATTTCCACCAATTATATTCTTCTAATTCTTAATGATTTTATGTTATAACAAATTTTTCATGGTCTAAGCACTAAAGAAAGAAAAATAAATTTTTCATATCGTTGATTTATTTCCTAGAGACCAGTGGATTAGATAAATCATAGAGGGAGGGTGGAAATTTTCTCATAAATGATTTAATGTAATATTACTCTCACTATGGTAAATTAAAATGTTTAATAAGAAAATTTTACTATTCATATTTGTAGAATATTTTGTGAGCATAATCACAAAATATTACAACCTAACTCCTATGAAATTTGGATGCTCGTGAGGATGGCTATTGTGATTAAATTGTGTGAATGTGAAATTTTCAGAAAAATGAATATTGAAAACGTTTTTTTTAAATTTCATTTACTTAATTCCTTAACATTCCTTGATATGAGGTTTTTGGTCATCAAATGAAGGATTGAGAAGATTTGGCATGAATCAGGCATTTCAAAGTGAAATTACAGGAATTTGGGCCTTTTTTAAGGGTTCATGGTTACTACTAAGCCACCCAAACCATCCACCCCAATATAGGAAACCATGCACATCTTGGTGAATCAATAAAGGATTAGTTTCATTCCCTCCACAAATTTAAACAAAATATACAGATCCACCACTGAACTGTTTTGGGTGAGATTTTGCGGAGGCAGTGGTAAATTTAATTACCTCCACATGGTTAAATAAACCATTCATACCAGCCATAAGACAATGTGGTCAATAACTAAAGGAATAATACCATGTTCATGTCTATAGATGGTTAACTGAACCATGTTACCCTTCCATAAGAATGTTCACCTCAAATATATAAGTATATATTGAAGAGAATAGTAGGAACACAATTAAACTGACCATGAACCTTAACTATGAACCATTCAAAAGAAACCCATCAACCTCCCATCATTATCTTTAACCACCCATTAACATGTTATAAAAACCCCTAACCAGTTCTTGACACTTCTTTTTATCCATTTAATGATCTTATGACCATATTGAGAAAGGGGACTCTTATTGGAGGCATTAATTCTAGAGGGAGGATAGCTTGAAACTCATTGTTGACATTTTTTAGAGAACTCTATCTTTTGGTAGAATGTATTTTTCTTACATTATATGATTTAATGAATATTAGGGGTAATGAGATCTTTTTTCAAAATCTATTTGATGAATATATAACTTATACAATGTGTCAGGGATATGGATGATGAAGAACCACAATTATTTTATTTAACCATACTGCATATGTGTTGCCTCTTTTATTTCTCATAATTCCACTAAATTTTCTTACTTTTTCTTAATGGTAAATCTATATTTGATCAAGAATGTTGTATCCATGGATCTCCATGGGAATTAAAAAATAATAATCCCACGACTATTGGGTCCATTCATCATCTCTAAATGTTTTCTTCTTAGAAAATATTTTTATAATCATTTTTTGGAATAAGAAATTGATTTTGATAAAAGTAAATAAATCATACCAGACTAAGATTGTTTTGATACAATTGAATCCTAGAGATGAGAATTATTATTAATAGTATAACACAATTCGAATATTGATTTTTGATGATATTCATAAAAATATGAAGCCTCGATGAGTTCCTTTTATTGAGTGTTAAAAATAATTTTTCTGCATATTTCTTTATGTAACTGAAACAACATGATAATTTTGTAAGCGAACCAACCAAGATCTTAAAAAACTCTTATAAGAATAAAACAAGTATTTCTAATTTAATAAATCATTATTTAAACAACCAAAAACTAAACTTAACAAACACCATAAGTTTTCCTATGGATCGACCCCAAACATAAACTATACAGATTGTGAAGTTCGTAAATTTTCATTTTGGGCCACCAATGGTAAATCTATTGTTGAAAAAACACCAAAATATCATTCTATTTTTTAATAAATTTTAATGGTGTGACGTTAGGTTATGTTTTGGGTCCTTTATTTGGAAACAGAAATTACAAATTATGAAAAATACTTCTATAAACCCCATTTGTATTTTTTTTATTTTCAGTTTTTCTATTTTATGCTTGGGGTGTTGTTTGTTGTTGTGAATAATTGTAACTGCCTGATAAATTTAAATTCCCATTCAAATAGTGTCGAGTTAATGAAAAAAAATTCTTTTGAACCTGATATCAAACAAACGATATCAATGTGATGTTGATCACTTAAGGGAGAGAAATGTAGAATTATACTATAGAAAATGTGGTAGAGGAAAAACTGGATTTTATTACATAGAATTGGAGTATATTTTTTGTTTTAAGGGAATGAAAACCAATAACTTGTACTTTATGGTGAATAAACTAAACACCAACAAGGTAATTTTATAGATTATGTTCCATGAAATCATTATCAACATCCAACTCAATTATTTATGGGTTATTGGAAAAACAATACACAATAATATCATCCCAAAGAGAGGAAACTTTAAATTCATCATAATAAACAAATTTATTTTCCATAGGAGCAGAAATATATTTCATACTCTCTCTAATAACAGCTTCCACCATGCCTTACTATTATAGAGTATAAATTTCCTTTAATTAATGGGGCTTATATGTGCATTTTTCAGACACCATTGCATGGAAAAAAAATTTAAATCAAGCCTTCCATCATGACTCTTATAGAAAATAATATCTATTTTTTTGGTTTTCCTAGTGAATATCACAACACTCATCTTTCAAAATTTCTAAAAAATTGAGACATGCTTCATTTAAAAATAGATTCAGAGGATACTATCAGTCTTAGTATATTTCCTTTTTCATTTATGGATATGGAAAAAGATTGGATCAAGGGTTTTTTCCAGTGTTCCATCCTCATGTGGGAATCCTTTGCACAGTCTTTTCTTGCAAAATAATTTTCCCTCTCCATAACTGTGAACTTGAATAATCGAATTAAAAAATTCTAGAAACATTAGTTTGCATCCTTGTACGAGTCATGGGAACATTTTAATGAACTTATTTGAAACTTTCTCTAATGGACACCCATTTCGGATGCATCTTAGAAACATTTATGGGGTTATCAAAATAAATAAAATTCCCATGGTGAATGTTGATTCTAGAGGAGAATTCATGAGTAAATTTCTGAAATTATTTTTTAATCTCTTAGGATATATGTCGAAAAATAACTTCTAATGGAATTACAATTAACGAATTTAGAAAATAAGAATGTATATTGTTGATTCCGCCATGATATTATCTATTTGACTAGATCCAATGTTAAAGAATATAAACACCCAAAATTTAAATAAAAACTTCTCTTGATCAATTGGTTAAGCCTATATCTTGAGGCGTGTGTGGTAACAAACACATCATGGGTGAATTTCCTAGTACAACTACCAACCCCTATATAAGTGGTGTTAGATACACCTGTCATAATTGAAGAACAAAAATATTTACTCAATATCAAAATCCAATGTAAAAATAAAATAAAAATTCAAGTTGGGGTAGTAAAAAAACCCTCAATCATGACCTCTAAATCTACTATGATATTTCTAGATGCAATATCAAAATCATTACCAATGGAAGATGGTTGGAAATTAGTACCATCGGGGTATATATAAAAAATAAGGGTATCAAACCCCTCATTTGGGAAACCCTCCTTATCAACAAAAAATTATGAAATTAATTCAACAAAAAAAGTAGGAACAACCTTTAAAATGTTAAGATATGATGTATAATTTCATTACAATTGATGAATAGTGGTTTTGAAATTAGAAGATGATCATTTGAATTCTAGAAAAATAGATTGTGATGTTGGACAATCTACTCACCCATAAGGCATTCATTCTCAAGGAAGGAGTGCTTGAAAATAATTCTTGAAATTTTTATGAGAACTCTCTCTTATGCTAGATTTTATTTTAATTCTGTTCATGTCTCTAATGAACACTTGAGGATATAGGAAAATTTTATTTGTTATTTAAAAAATTAATATCTAATATCATCAATGTGTTGGCACTGCAGATAATCTAGAATCACAGGTAATTATGTGATCCTTATTGTGTTTGTGCTCTCTATTTTATTTCTTAAAATTACCAAAAGTTTTTTTTAGTTTCTTAATAGTGACTCTATATCAGATTAATAATGGTGTCTCCAAATAACACCAGGTCAATTATACTGAATAATCTAGTGACCATCTTATGAATTCATCATATTCATAGAGTTTTTTTTTCAAAAAAGGTTTTATGAAATAATTGTCAAAATAATAATTTTATTTTTTAAAAATTAAACTTAGCTTACCAAACCATGGATTATTTAATACAATTGAATCCCATAGATGGGATTTATTAATAACAACAAAACACAACAAGAAAGTCACTTTGTGAAGATCATCATAAAAATCCATATCCCTTATGCAATCCCATTATTGGGTGCTAAAAATAGTTTTTGTGTTTCTTACTTTATGTAGAAAAAACTCTAAGGAATTTTGGAATTGAACCAACCAGGATCTTCGATGACACTTATGACCATAAAAAATCTAAATTAAGTCAATCATCAATTAATCAGCCACAAAACCATGTTAATGAACACCATATGTCTTAATCATGGAAGGAATCATGAAAAGGAAAAGAAATTATGCATATTTGTGAAAATTATGTAATAAAACTCAATTTACTATACTTTCCCTTAAAGGAAAAAATAAAATGAAGATGGATCAACTATTTGGTAAATCTAAGGAGGTGTTCTGAAAACTTCACATCGAAATATTCTTTACTAAGTCATTAACCCAAATTCCCACTTATATAATGTTTATGAAATAAATTCTATAAATATATAGTAATGAAGGATTGAAAAAACCATTCCTATAAAAAATTATTGCTCCATAGTGGTCTAACAATAAATCCAACTAAAGCTTCATTATCCTATGATTTTTTCTATCCCATGCATAATCTACTGTTGTGAGTTTTATAAGATATTTTTTTGAATTATGAACTAGTTTAAAACTTATTCATTTTGGATTATTGAAGAATTTGGGGATTAATTAATTAAATACCACCTATGTGGCACTACAAATAGATGAAAATTCCATAAAATATCCTAAGGGGATATTTGAAAATGTGCTGGTGAAGGTTGGAAATCCAATTATTCAAGCCAACTTATTGATCATTTACAAGGAAGAGGATGTTCAGGAGCCACTAATTTTAGGAATACCCTTATAATTTAAATAAATGGTTATGATTATTGTTCATAAATGGGAATTGATTAACTGATTAGGGGATGAAAAGTTATATTATAAAGTCTATATGGAATTCAAGCAAGAATCATTTTTATTGAATGAGGAATCATACACATTCTCCACAATGGGGAACTATGTGGACTATATAGAACCTAGCATGATCTATTCTCTATAGATAGATGAGATACATATTTTATAACTCCATATTAAATATGAACATGAATAGATAATGATTTTTATAGGTAAATGAAATTAATATTGGTAGTGAGAGGTTGTTCTAGATGTTCTAGAAAGAGAATATATGGGCCCCTTAGTTCCCTCGGTCTTGAAGGAACATCAGTTCAAAATGAATATTATCCTATCATCTCTAAAATATGAATACTATGGAGTGAAAGACACACTTACCACCATTCTTATCTCTTCCCTCAGAGAAATTCATGATGCTTAACATATACATGTTCTCAATGGAAGGATGGAAGCTGTTGGTTCAATAGTGGTTGACCGTAAAAGAAATATTCAAACTATATTTACCTATATAGAGCTTCTATAAGAAGGGGGAAATAATATAGATAGCCATAGTGACGGTTTACACCTCAAATAATGGAGTTTATAAGAATTAGTTGATTAAACTATTTATTTTGGCATCATCTATCCTATTTCAAATAGTCCATGGGACAATCCCAAGAAAGTGGTGACCAAAATGAGTGATATTAATATGATATCCAGTAATAATAATGAGATTATTCCAACTTGAATAGTTACAGGATGGAGAGTGTGTGTTGATAATGGAGATTTAAATGGTTCCATATGGAAAGACCATTTTCTACTTCTGTTCATGGAACAAATGTTACAAAAATAGGTGTGGAATGAGTTATATTTCTTTTTTATGTGTTTTTTATTGATATAATCAAATTTATATAGCCCCATAATATTAAGAAAAAATAATTTTCACCTACATGTATTGAACACTTTCTTATGGTACATTGTCTTCTAGGTTGTGTAACAATCCAACCACTTTTCAATAATGTTTGTAGGATATTTTCCATGATAAGGTGGAGCATATTGTGGATGTTTTCATGGGAATTTTTTCATTCTATTGTAAATAGTTGGACATATGTTTAAAAATTATGGATCTTTTTCATGAGAGGTGTGTGCAGACAAACCTGTTTTTGAACTAAGAAAAATGTCACTTTGTGGTTCAACATGGAATTTTCTTAGGATTTTTTTCTAAGGAATGGATAGAGTTTGATCCCATAAAAATCAATGTCAAATCCACCCTACCAAAATGGTTTCTATCTAAGAAATACATAGTTTATAGGATAGATGGGCTTCTACTGCCACATATTAAGTGATTTTTCTAAAATTACTCAACCACTAACCATTATTTTGGAAAAAGATTAAATTTTTGAATTTTATAGATCATACCAAAAGTAATTTCAATTGTTGAAATATAATCCAATTTAGGACCCAATCATCATCATTCCGAATTAAATGAACTATTTGATCTCATGTGTGATGTGAGTGATTATACAGTGGTACAAGTTTTGGGAAAATACATTGATCATATTATCCATCATAATTACTTTTACATATGCACATTTAATAAATCTGATATTAATAATAAAACAATGAAAAAGGATATGTTGGTTGTGTTTTTTCATTCCATAGATTTTGATCATATTTGGTTCTATCAAGGTTTTTTGTATACACAGATATGTCAGCACTCAACTACCTGCTAAATAGGAAGGATGATAATCTATTATTTATTTACTAAGAACTTATTCTCCAATAATCATATTTTGGGATTCATGAAAATAATGAGAGTGAGATGTCTATTGTTAACCATATCTTCTTCTTAGAGTTTCCTCACCTTGAGAATGATGAAGGTATAGAGATTAAATAAGACTGAACTGATGAACACATATTTTCAATAATGGTTACTCATCGACCATGTTTTGTGGATATGGAAAATTACTTGTTCGTTGGACTATTCCATCATGTTCTCTCTTACCAAGAGAATAAGTGATTTCATTTATAGGTGAGGAAATATTTTTTGAGGCTCCACTTCTTTTCTAATCATGTAGTGATCGTATAATCATCCAATGTGTACCTTAAATAGGATCACAAATTGTTTTTGAATTTGGTTACTCATATCCTACTAGAGGATGCAGTAGGCTATAATATACAGTTTCCCAAATCAAAAAATTTGAATTTCTTCATTGAACCATGCATAAGTATTCATACCATTTTGTGGAATTGTGTGACATACAAAAACAAACGGGAAATATTGGGTGTAGTGTAAAAATTCCACATCACCCAATACATGAATTTGACGACTTCAATGTGTGGGAAAACAATTTCATGGGAGTTTTTCCACGATCTAACTTTAAAAAATATATTATTGTATGTGTATACTATTTGTCTTAATGGGAGGAAGATACTTCCTGAACTCAAAACATAGTGATTCTATTCATCAATTTCTTTACAAGAACATATTCAGTATGTTAGTAGTACCATAGGTCCTGATTAGTGAAAGAGGCAAATATTTTGATAATTCAATGATAATGAATGTTGTGATGATGTGCGGGATGAAATATAATATAAGAACACCATACCACCCCAATCCAGTGTACAAGTGGACGTATCCAATTTCAAGTTGAAGAAACTTCTAGAGAAAATATTGATATCAACAAGAAAAGACTTGTATTGAAAGATTGATGATTATAAATGGGAATACCATATTGGTTTAAAAAATCCATTAGGCATGTCGCCATTTTGGTTGGTTTTGGGAAAGCCTTGTAATTTACCCATGGATCTTGAACATAAGGCATATTGGGTTTTCAAGGTGCTAAAATATGATCTTAATGCCTCTAAGGATAAGTTAAAAATACAATTATTTATGATAGATGTTTTCTAGTGGGAGGTTTATGAAAACTATAATCTCCAAAAGGATATGAAAAATGTGGTTCATGATTTTCAGATTTTAAGAAAATGATTTCATATTGGTGATCCGGTATAACTATTTAACTCATATTTGTGATTGTTCTAGAGAAATTTGATGTCTTGATGGTTGGGGATATTCATATTATTCAAATTATTCCACCATGGTGTGGGGGAAGTTGTTGGAGAGGATGAGAAGACCTTTAAGGATAATCGAAAAACTATTAAACCTTATTTTAAAATAGAATAAAATTTGGGGAAGCTCTATACCATGATATTTGTGTAATAAATAGGCCTAGGTATGTTGATCTTTAAACATTAAACATAACACTGATCGGGAAGTAAATTTATATTCCAAAAATTCATTAAAATAGTTATCATTTTATGTGTTATTCAAGGGATGATGATTACTTTGTTTTTTATATTGTGTTTTTTAGTTATAGGATTAATAAAATGTGATATTTGTATGATTTAATATCTATTATGAAATATTAATACATCATATGGTACCTCAAATCACTTTTTCAAATTGTTAGGGAGCATATGTTTTAATTTTATGTGTAACATTTAATTTCAAAAGGGGAAATAATTAGAATTTTAAAAAGGCAGTTCTATGTGAATGATTAGTTCATGGATAAACAAACCATGAACATAAACCATGTTGTATTGATATTCTATCAAAGAAGCATGTGAAGGGGCCTTGCATGGTTAACTAGCCTATGTGAGTTGACCATGAAAAGAGGGACCCTCAATCCAGTGGCTTCCACATGGATACTGCATGGTTAAGAAAATAGTATAAAGTAACTATGTGACTTTTTTTAAATATTAATAATATTATGACCCCCATTTTAATACCCCTATATCATGAGACACTCCCCACCTAGCAATTTACACCCCTCCTCTTTTTTATTTCCTTCAACCTCCTCCTTCCTTAATTCCCCTTATTTCTCTGGATTAAGATTAATGGTATGTCTATTCCTCAACCTCCTACTCTTCTTCCCCTTCCTATCCCAATATATTTTATTCTTCAATTTCCCTTAGGTTAAGGAAGCACCTATCTTCAACCTTTTCTTTTTATTTTTGTTTTTATTTTCATTTTTCTTTAACGCTTCACCATAATTCTTGCATTATTATCATAACATTCCATTTCCCCACGAAAAGTTTCCAAAACCCTAATTTTTCTTGCCCCTTTTCCAAATTTTTTTTAGTCTTACATAGGATGTATTTAGGTAAGATATTAAATTTTATGGATTTCAATTTGTAACTATTATACCATATTTGTGTATTGTTATACTTCCTGTAGGAACCCACCAAAACCTCTACATGGCCTATTCTAAAAGTGTTCATACATTCGATTAAGACAACCACCTAGTTACTAACCTAAAATTTATTGAACATGATGAGGTTAATTGATAATGAGTTCTCGTCACTAAATTGGTCATCGTAAACCACTATTTTTCACCTTACTACCTTGAGGCAGTATGCATATCCAATGAGATTCAAAGAATTTTTAACCATGGAAACCTCATCATACACTCTACATGAATAACCAAGCATGTGAGGAACTCATGATTTAGTTTTATACCAACATTCAGTGCCAGGACAGGTATACCAATGACATCTAAAAATATTTTTTCAAGAATACAGGTGACTTCACTTTCCTCCAGAAGTATGGATGTAGTTTTGAACTGGGTAAGTTCTCTACATTGGTAAAAATCTATGATGGATATTTTTTATTATTCATGGATTATGTTGTGATTGTCGGAGCATGGAATCATAACACTTCTACTGAATTATTTTCCACTATTTATCAATTGAGATCATCCAATGTACCCAAAACTTCCAAGGCCTCTATGATAATGAATCATACCCACTATGTAATTCACCATATTCTTATCACTTGGTTCACCCCTTGTTTGATAGAGAAGGAAACATAATCCTACATGATTTGTTTCATAACCATTACATTATTACAGGGGAACTCATCAACCTCACTTATATATTCACCCAATACAACATGCACATGTTCACCTATCTAAAGGAAGATATATTTTGAGGACCCTATGTCACCCTCTTGGATGAGCATCTTGTAATCCAGTTTCATAAAGTGTCATTTACTAATCTTGAACTTCCTCTTCCATTTGAAATCTCTATGGTAAGGAATATGCACATGATGGAATTTAATGTCCAATGGTACCAGTCCAGAGGACCCATTGATGATGTCTAGTATGAGCCCTTCCATACACGAACCTCATCCACTATATCCCACTCTTCCTGTCAACCTATAGAGGATTACCCCCCCCCCCACTAGTCTAACCACATCCATGCCTCCACTCCTTTATTCATTCTATGAAACCCAAAATATACATAAAGGACCAACATATAAAGATTGTGATTTATAATTTAATAGGGATAAATATTTCTATGTTGTGGTTAACTACCATGTCGAGTATGATTGCTAATAGAAGTATGGAATTAGCTTGAAAGATATAACACCTCCATCCTTACACTAACCCATACTAAATAGCCCCTTCATATTATATTTATGGTCATAAATTATATCCTTCAGAAACACCATGTACTTCCTCTCCTATACCTAGCCAATCAATGAATTATTTTTCCTCATGTAGTGGAACAACACCACCCAATTTTGTAAACATGGATATTTATCAAATCACTTGGGGTCAAACATGGGACATATCTACTTGTGCAGAATTTAAGGACCTATTTGTAATCGATCCTTCTACAAGATAGCATAGATAGTTTTGAACTCCAATATCTTACAATTTTATGTTCCTTATTCTTATATTTTCACTTGACTATTTCTATGGATATTTTTTTTATTTTATGAGTGTGATCACAATTATTCCCCTATTGGTAATATTCTCTTATTGATTTAATTATTATATTTTAATTTCCTAAGATTATAGTTGGATGACCACTTTCACATGGATAAAATTATCCACATAGAGGGATCTTACACACTAACATCTAACCATTATAAAATTTTAATCTATAATAGTTTTAGGTTCATATTATTTTCTTATTCCTTGCATGTTTTTATGTATACTACGCCTTTAATTTATTTCTCTACCCAACCTTCTCCACTAACAAACTATCATTTGGTATTATTCTTGGTTTTATGTGTTGGATATGACACTTACTTGTGGCACCCCACTTGTAAATTTCCATGGAATTTCTAAGGATTAAATATTTCTCCTAGAAACCATTTTAGGTTTTAAATAAATTTTATAATTTTATATTAACTACACGGAAATTAATTTTTAATAGTCATTTTTAAAAATTATTATCAATTTAAATTGTTGAGTATATTTTTTATATAAAAAAGCATTGGAATACTAAAATTTTTTATAAATATTCATTCTTAAAATAATTTTTTTAAATATGAAATTTTTTATAGGGTAATTTAAATTAAGGAATTACTTAAAATGAAATTATATTTATTCATAATGGGAAGTGAGGAATTAAAATTAGTGATACCATAGAAGTTTTTATTACATGCTCTCAATTTATTGAGATATTGATTTTATTTCAAAATTAATAAAGGTGATTCATAGAAAAATATGGGCAACAAAATTTCAATTCAAGTATCACACTCCACTGAAAATAAGTTTTGATATGAAAAAACATGCCTAAAATGATGATGACCCTTTATGATACACCCAAACTACAAGTCTGTTAGATTGTGTGACCTATAAAAGTGATATCCCCCCATTTGATGTTGAATATATATTGTCCTAGCCTACCTAAGTTTGTGATGACATGGAAGTGGAGTATATAACTCCCTTTTAAATGAATAAGTTAAATTTAATCTTTAAATAAAAAAATGATTGAAGACTGATCATTAGGAAAATATTGGTTGGGTCTACTTGGTAGTTAACTTCAAAATTGATGAGTATTGAATAAGTTATATAGGACCTTCAATAATTATTCATTAAAATTTTAAATTCATTTGGATGTTATATCCTATTAAATTTGTACCTATTCCATTCACCATTCCTTAAGAAGATTTCTTAGGTAATGTTTTAATGATAAACATCTGATCATGTGTGGGGGAGTTGATGCGCTAGTATGAATATGGAATTTTTATACCTAATAGAATAATTAAAATGGATGGTAGGATCAATTTTCATGTACTTACAGTTTTTATGTTCCTTTATAGGAGGTATTTTCCATACAATTAAGTATCTATATTATTTTTCATGAACTAGTAATTTCATAGGGAAATCAGAGGTGTTTGGAACCATTTTTCAAGGTTCGCAATTACTACTAATTCACCAGAATTGTGCACACCATCCCAAGAGTCCATTAACATCTTATATCCTCAAGAAATACTCATGTAAACACTATATTAATTGTCAAAACCCATTTATATATACCTGTGAACCGTTTAGGGGGAGATTTTGAAGATGAATTAGAAAATTGCATGCCCTCTGCGTGGTTAACCAAACCTTGCGGACCAACCCTCATGTTGTAAAATCTTGAACCATATGAGACATAACCAAGAACTTGGTATGTTCATGGTTAAAAAAACCATGTGTCCATGTAATAATACTAAACAATTAAAATTTATAAGGATATATCATAGAGCACATTTGGTGAATGGTTAAACTAACAGTGCACCTTAACTATGCACCATTAAATAGACAACCACCCACCAGCCATTCATCTCATTAACTTCCCTTTGACTTAGTATTATGAACCATAATAATTCTAAGACACTATGTTTCTAAAATTTAATGATCATCTAACTATTTTAATATGGTGGACGCATTTGGGAGGCATTCATTCTTGCTGGAGGAGACCTTGAAACTCATTCTGTACATTTTTTGGAGAGTTCACTCATGTGGTGGCTTGTATGTTTCATCAATTCTTGGATATAATGAACACCATTGGTAATGAGATATTTTCTATTAGAATTTATTCAATAAATAGTTAATCTATTAAACATTTTGTGAATGTGTATAATGAAAAAAACATGTTTAATTTATTCAAACTTATTTTGTTTGTGATTTATCTTTTATTTCTTATAACTCCCTTGAGATTTCATCATTTTTATAACTGGTAAAACTATATAAGATCAATAATATCATCTTAAAGGATCTATAGGGGGATTATGATGAACAATCCCATTACCATTTGGTGCATTTTTCATCTCCAATGTGTCTTTTCATAGAAATGTTTTTAAGAGTTAATTTTCATAAAAATAAATTGATTTTTGTAAACTTATATAGAACATACTAGGCAAAGTATGTTTTAATAAAGAGGCTTCCCCCAAACATTTTCTATATGAAAGATACAACATGACATGAAAATTTATTTTTAATGGTATTTATAAAAATCTACATCCCATATGCATTCCCCTTATTGATTGTCAAAAATAGTTTTGTTCATAGTTCATTAAGTAAAAAAAACCTCTAAATATTTTTTGAAGTGGACCCACCAAGATCATGAATTATTATTATAGCCATTAAAAAATAATTCTAAATATATTAAATCATAAATTAATCAACCACAAAATCTTTTTAAAAAACACCCTAAGTCTCCCTTGGGATCAACCACATATTTACACTATACTCATTGCGATTTTGGGAAATTTTCAATTTGGGCCACAAAAAGAGACTCTTTGGTTTGAAAGAAATAACATTTCATTTATTGTACCATTATTTTTCACATTATTCCTTTGGGTTTCACCCATTTTCTATGACCAAAATCAGTAGTGTGAGAAACAATATTCATTGTGGTAAATCATATAACCGTAAAAAATAATTCATAATATGTCTAAATTATGACACCATATTTCCAACCTATAACTTCTTAGGTTTAACCTTGTCCATCCTTGGGTTTCATCTATTAAAATATTTAAAAATTGTTCATAAATTGTATTTATTTACCGATGAATATTTATTGGTAGTGTGAAACTATGTTTTTTGTAAGGCCATTCTAACTGTGCACTAGAATGAAGGCCAGGATATACTCAATATACTATTTTCATGGTTATTACCCCCAGATTAATCTATTACAAAACCACATCCACTAGTAGAATCATGAATGAGTTGTAATTATAGTAAAACTATATAATATCTTCCTTACAAAAACATTAGGTCATTATTCTATTCTTATACTTATACCCCTAGATAACAAGAGATCTAATATCCTATTATCCAATGATTGAAAAAGCCTACCCTATGATATTAAATATAGGGATCTAGGCTTATCATACATAGATATTAAATATTTATTCATCAATATTCAATATTGTATATAAATACAAGCCTTGTTTCCATAAAGTATTAGTGTATCTGGATACTAGAGAGAAAATACTATTATTTTTTGAATTATCTTAAACATATACCAAAAATATATTCCCACGTGGTACTCTTCTTGGACATAACCTACAAAAACCATTATTCATAACCTAGGGTAAGGAAACAAAGGAACGGGTGAACTTAGATTCTTAGTAATCATAAATAAGGGATATAAAATGATCAATTAAGAATAATACGGGAATAAGGGTATGATAACATGAACAAAACATTTGTAAAACATAGCCTTCATAACATATAACATAAACCTGATACACAAAATAAGTATTGGCAGTTCATAAGACAGGAATCGTAACAAAATAAAATATCATGATCCATGAAATAATAACAAAGACATAGAAATATAGAAAAAATATATTATAACTTTGTGAACATGTATAAAAAGAAATATATTCACTCTTTAATTAATTAAAGGACCTAAAATCAGGCCCTCATTTGAACTCATGGACCTGAAGCTAGGACAACAAATAATCTTATGGACATGAATGTTAGGTAGATGAATAAATGTATATAAATTGAATTCAATTCCACTAAAAACATATTAACATTAAATATAGGTCCACAAATAATCATATAAAACTAAAAACTAGGTTTATATATAAAATTGGGAACACGAATTCAGGTTCATGCATGAAATATTTACATAAAAAGTTATTTAGATTTACCCAATTCCTTTTAGGTATATGACATAACCACTCATCATATAATTATAATATATTCACTTTTTTTACCTCAGATCATGAAAAAAATTAACATTTTACCATAACATAACTCATGGAAAATAAAATGTGTTTCATAAACATTACATCATTATAAAAATAAACAATCTAGATAAATAAAATGGATGGTATCATAGAATAATATCCTCCATGAATCATATTTAAAATCTATGGATATCAAGATTGATGAAGACGCCTTTAAAATACCAATTAGAAGATTTATTGAAGAAAATAACCATTTCATTTTGAAATAAATTATTTAAAATATAAAAACATCAAAAATATTATTTAAACTTTTTTGAGGAAACATGGAAACTTATAAAGGAATATTGAGATCACTGAGCATTCATGACATATAGAAATTCTTTTTTCATATAATTTAAAAGAAATAATTTTTTTCACATTTTTTATAAAAATGTAAAAAAATTACCTCATTTAGAAAATGATATGAAGATTCATGTTAATATTGTTATGGAAATTAAAACACGTGTAAAAATAAATTTTTACAACCATATAAGAGTATTATTTTTAAAAAAAATCTATAAAAACATGGAAGTGGTCGACAAAGAAATTTTTACCAAATAATAAAACATAATCTGTTGTGTATGAAAACATTTTCTTTGACCACATGAGTAATAAACATGAGAAAAAAAATTATTCTATCAAAATAACGAGTAGAGAATAAAATAAAATAGATTTATTATATAAGTATCATATATTTACTCAATGGAAATTGATTCAAAAATAGTCCCAGTTAAAATAAGATTGAAACATAAATCCCTTACCACTTTGATAAATTTTTAATCATAATCCACAATAAATAATAAATTTAAATGATATTTTAAATATAATAAACACTAAAAAATTCATTTTATAAAATTGTAGTGGGAAGTACCTACACCTCTTAAAATAATATAGGTGCATCACAATACATATGTTTTAATGAATAAAATTTGAGATGATAACCCCTTACATATTGTCTCATATTTCATCATACACGTTAGAACCTCCTATATAATTATTATAGAAATTTAAAAAAAATTATATAAAACTTCTTGTATCTATAGTACAATTTAGGATTTACATATGATATCATATGACCCATTTATTGAAAATTATTATTAAATTCACTTTTCTTAGTGATAACTACTTTTTTTCATACATGTTATTCTTCAATAGTTCTAATCCTTGAACATTGATTCTCATTAAATAATCTCTCAAATGATAATAATGGTATAAATATAATATATATTCATTCGTCCATAATTTTTATATAAACAAATATTAATTAAACAATTCTTGGAGATGGTAGGTCATACGTACAAATGAACATTGTATTCACATTACCAAAAAAGAAATGAAAGATAGGTAAATCATAATTAAAATTTATATAATCATTAATATATCATATATAAAATACATATTAATTAAATATATCAATATTTCCATCCACATAAATCATTAAAAAAATATTAATCATATCTCTTTGTATAGGTGGAACTCCACACGTACACACAAGTGATGTTATCGTCTTCCAATGGATTGTACGTATAGAAAGTAGATATGATATTATAATTATAGATAAATAATTATGTAACAAATTTCATATATATAAATTAAAATCAATATAATAATATTAAAAAAAATGGAAATGAAAAATAAATTTTATTGCTACGTGGAGATAGTAAGTCGTACATACGCACAATCGATACTTTCACTTTCCATATCTTGGTAAAGAGGGTGGATAATGGTAGTTTAATAATAATAAGAATAAAATTTAAGTATATTTATGATACTAAAATTATTTTTTATGATAAATATCATATAGTTATAGGGAGTAAAAAAGTGGTAGAAATAAAGTGATTGGTTAAGGTTATTACCTATTCTTTAGAAAAATGTATTTACATATCCACTTTAGGATCCTAGGGTTCATATTTTAGAAACAAAATTACCTCTTTAATGTGTATAAGGATGCTTAAAAGATAATTTTTTGTGTTGTCTTGAGATATAAGGCTCAATTTGGTGTAAATAAAATAAATGACGGGGTTCCCATTTATAAATTAGGGGAGGGTCACTGTTGGAATTTTTTTTAAGGATAAAATATAAAAATATAATTATATTGAATAATTCTTAAAAATGGATAGATATTAGATGGTAGTGCAGTATATTATTGAAATAAAAAAATATAAAAACATTTTGGATTAATTTGTGTGATGTTTTAGAGCTTATCTTTTGGTTTAATCCCATAGTTAACCTATTTTAACCTTAACCAAGGAAACATATTTTTTTACTATTAATGGGTTATAATATAACTTATAATGTTATAATTGGATCATAAATGGAAAATTTGTAACATTTTATACTATATATAATCCAAAATTTTCATTTTATGGATTTTTATGTTTCTTATATAATATAATAAAATATTATTTTCCTAAAATATCATTAGTGTCATTTTTGACACTAGTTTATTAATAGGTCACCAATGGAACCAAGAAAAATATGGAATTCAAATATAATATTTTAACACAACGAATATATGATAATTCATTTATAAAATATTTTGAAATATAAAAATAACTAAAATTATATTTCTTTAGTGATTTTAAAATCATTTATTTTATTGTAATATTAATTGATGAAATTCTATATCGGCACTACGTAAGCATCTAAAGTAAATATATAATTTTTAATTTTTTTAAAATAAATTAATATCATCAAAATAATTTCTTTATTTTAAAAATAGACATTAATATTCATATATATCATTCTTTTTTCCATTTTGAACCCATAAGATATATTTAAAAGTAAAAGAGTGGTATTTTGTATTTTTCTTTTCTTTAAATATTATATAGATCGTTTGCATGTTAAATTGTCCCTTATTTTAATTAATTTTGAGTGTAATATGATAATTGTTGAATTAAATTCATCTAATTTAAATTTGGATGAAAAATAGTGACTTTGACATTTGGTTTTAACCAAGGTTAACCAGATATAACCTTTAACGAGGGGATAAATTTAACCACAGTTAGTATTCATAATACCTAAATGTAATAGGAAAATATTTAATTAATTTTGGACTCATGATTCTAAATATTATATCCATTTAATTATATTCAATCTATAGAAGTGGTAGAAATTAATTTATTAAAAAACCCAAAATGTAATGATTTTTTCTAGATAAGTCACTTTTTAAGTAGAATTTTTTTATTCCACATTCACCATAAAATTGATTCCCATGAAATTATTTTCATTAGTAGTATTATAATAGAACTAATTTTACTCTTAAATAACTTTAAAATAAAATTTATCTTTATAAATTCTTGAATGAAGGTATAATTTTCAGTAAAAATTAGTATTCTTCACTATTTATAAAAAAACTATCTTTTTATAAAGTTATAAAAAATAAAACCTAAGATGATTTTTATAATCTTATTAAAGAATAGAAGTTTATTTTTTAAAATACATTTTATATATCTTGAAAAAATTAAATATAATATTTTCTCATAAATAGAAATAAATAACATTTTTAAGGAAACATATTATTAAAGTGTAATATGACATTAATAAAAATATAATTTTAATTTCTTAATAAGTAATCAATATATTGGTATTGAGTATGATATATATATATATATATATATCATAATTTGGTTATTCTTATTCATACCTGCCAATTCATCAGCAATGTTTCAATGTTCATTATCAAAAAATAATATTTTATAGTTGTTTATGCTTGGTGTTTCGTGTCGTATATACTATCAAATATATTGTATTTTATTAAAAATCTTAGGTCATCACATTAAAATGTGATTATGAAAGAAAATTATTGTGCAATTTTTCATTTTTGTGTGAATTTCATTTTAATAACCAATTTCTTCGAATCGATTATTCCATTTGGAAATCCTAAATCCTTGATTTGATATTCTATTTTTGTTTTTGTGAATTCTTATTAGGTATCTGGTTTACGTTAGGAGACCCTAAACCACATGAATATATCATTAATAAACTATATAATTATAATAAATTCATACTTGACTAGTAACATCTATATTATCATTGGTTATTTCTATTATTATTGGTTTTACGCTTCCTTTCATATACATACTATCTTAAACATATAGTAAAAACAAATATTTGACCTTAATCATCATCAACCGTTTTTGAAAGCATAGTGAACCTGAATAATGTACACCAATATTAGAGGTTTTCCAAGTTATTGAAATTGGTCTCTCTATTAAAATAGTGTTTTCTTCATCCATGATGATATGAATACTGACTCGTTATTCTTTGGTCAAATATTTCTAACCTTAAATTCCAGCCATATTAGTTGGACTTGCAAGTCCTTAAAGTGATGATGGAGAGATACATAAAACCCACCATGTTTAAAATCAAAAAATTAATCTTATAAAAAATCATGCCTCCACTATTTGGATATGCACCTCACATAACCTAGGAAAAATTGAGTGGATCAAAGGAAAAATCTGAAATGAAAAACATTTTTCAGGTCAAAAACCTACAAATGGTAGCCTGAACAAAGGCCAAGCTCTAGCCCACTATGTATCTACATCAATGTGTCAGAAAAAATTAATGGTTAAAATATTAAAAGATATAAATCTTCTTGGTACTTCCATTCAAACCTAAAAAATAGGGGTTTTCTCACTCAGTTGATCAACTAAATATAATATGGAGAAACACATTATTGCACATGTATATAGGTTCATATGATTCATATGAGTGTAAAAAGCTCTCATCACATGAACATAACATAGGTTAATGAATGTTATATCCTAAAAACCCATTTACAACATCAATTGTTATATTTTATATGCCTAATTTCATTACACATGAAACCAATTAGTGTAAGGGTTCCTAAGGTGAGGGATTACTAGTTCATGTTTTCTATTCCAAAAAACTCTAGACTATGACAGTGCCATTATATTTATTCATGTGATTGAGCCTAATATATATATAAAACTATTATCAAAAATTCACATGACTTTATTCCTACATCCATGAGATACATAGTGAAACTAGATCACTCATCCATGACCTAGCTACCAATTTCACATTGATCGAAACTCTAATAGTTTATAATTTTCATATTCCCCAATAATACACTTGGAAAACATATGACACAAGCCAAATATCTTATATTGGGTATCACTATGGATCTTCTCATGGTTTAAATCAATACTAGAATTTAAAATATACCAATCCCTTCATATAAGATTATTCTATACAGGGGATTCCATTTCATATCACCATGTGAATTAGTTTCTATTATTACATGGTAAATAGTGACATCTAGTGACTCTATCAGGATTCTTGAAACAAATTAAAATTCAATTATATTTCTTATTCAATACTATAATTTTTAAATTCACCCATATTGGGATTTATTGACTTTATTTTAGATAATACACTTATAAAAACAACTACCTTGAGTCGAGATACTCTTCTTGGATATATCAAACCATCAGATGAGATTATTATTTTACAAAAAATCCTCTCATTGGCACACCTATTTATAGAGCCACTATATGTTCAAAAATGGAAAATTTACTGAATAATTAAATTAATATTAGATTCATTTAATTTTTAATGAATCGAGTTATAAGGAGTATTTTTTTGGAATTAAAAAAGGAATAACACACACATTTTTATAGAAAAAATGATGTTTTCCTAAAAAACTACATAAGTTGAGTTTGAGTAGAAAAATATATTTATTCTAGATGAAGAAAATGGGTTCTCCATGTGCCCCATGAGTAATTATAAACCATGGGATGAATATTCTGAAAATTAATCACCCAATCCATTGAAATGATGGTGAGTAAATCCCTCAAGGAGTTGAGTACAGATTTTAGGCACTATAAAAAAAGAGATTTGAGACCTTTGAACACATTTTTGAATGTATCAAAGGTTATTTTTAGTCTTGAAAACACATTAATTGGGGGAAACCTATATCCTAGATAATGTTTCATTTCATATACATTGAATTTATGGGTCATGGATCAAGACTAGACACCCATTTAAAAATTTATAGCTATTTGAAGTCAAACTTCATATTATTGTGTAGTAAAATCGATAAAATAGATTTAATCTTAAATAAATACAATGATTCATGATGAGGACCCTTTTATGTGATTAAAACAATTGTTTTTGAATAACTAATTCAATTCAAATGGAACAAAAAACATTAACTATCCCCATATTTTTCTATTTCTAGCTTTAATCGGTTTTGATTTCGTTATGGTGTTATATATAGTATCACATGGTTCCTTTGTAAAGATTCTTTATTCATGGAAAAATAATTACCAACACAATTAAATAATCCCTTCATGATTTCATAATCCATATGAAACTTAAATCTCCTATCATGGTCTCATAAATCCTACATGGATGCTTTCCTCCAATGAGGTTTCCTATACATAAATTTTGTTTCTCATATATCTGATAATATCCAGTACGCACTTCATGAAGAAACATTTTGTTTTGTACAATATCAATGTATATATTTATAAATATAATTAAATACTAAAATAGAAGCCTCTATATATGAATCCAATAATGATCCTTCATGAAGATGAATTTGTGAAAATACTTTGTGAAGTGGGAAAAATGAACTCACTTTGTGATGCTGCTGTCATGAATAAACTTTATGAAATAGCAAAATCAAATTTTATTTTATATGTAGTAGATACGAACAAACTTTGTAGAGGGTAAGACTGTGAACATGCTTCATGAACTGGAACTTGTTAATGTACATATTGGGGTTATTGGAGGGGAAATATCACGAACATGGTTTGAAATGAACTATTTGTGAAGAACCTTCTTTGTGGGGATACATGTGAGGTTCCATCACATGAATCATGGTTTAGAATATTTCATCCCAAAATGATGTACTCTCCATGATCATGTTAATTTATATTAAAATGAGGATTCCCAAATTATATTTTGGCCTCATCAAATGGTCCATATCATATAGGATCTTACCATTCAACACTATCCAGGGTCAGTAACGGGTTTTGGTCCCAATCCTTCGGTCTAATACATCTTCATATATCATTCACACCAATGAAAATTTAATAGTCAAAACATGAATTTTTTTGGCTGAAGGAAATAGTTTTTGGGTTGAAATACCTACAATCCAAACCTTAATCCCATATATGTTTTTATATTGGGATAACCCTCTTAGTTTCCTCTAATATTCCTTGAGTTTAGATCCTCATCATGGGTTCCCTAAAAATTCCTTGACATGACAAAACTATCTTGGATATCTCATACACCTTTAGATGAGATACCAGTTGGGATCCTCATTTATAACACAATCCCTATAACACCATAAGTGAAATGATCATCCACATATGGGTCTCCTACTTGGTGGAAACCCCAAATATACCTTCGGTAGTTTAAGTTCTAACAAATATGATGAACCCAAATGGGAATAATTTACATATAAGATATACAAAATCACCTTGAGTCAAGATTCTCTTCTTGGTTTCCTAAAATTTCTTTAGTTAAGTTACTCCTCTTGAAACCTAAAAATATTTTCACCAGGATCACATACCTAACTGAACCTCATCGTGGGCCTTCAATTATATGTCACCCCCGTCCCTTCCTACCTTCCCAGTTTTCACTAACCAGTTTGGGCATGTTAAGGTAGTATTAATACATAATCCCACACTTAATTCCGTTATATTCAATCTCATGCAATACGAATGATTTTCCATTATATATTTTTATAACACTTAGCATTAATAACATGAGGATAGGGGTTTTAGTTTATTTTTTAGTTAGCGTGATTGAGACATATCTGTTTAAAAGAAGGGAAAACATTAGTCCTAGTAATATTAGTATAAAATATGTAGAACATATACTTTCTACATGATTTTATAATACATATACCAATATTGTAATTCAATCATAAACTATAAAACAAAAATGATACAAGATTTGATTCATTTTAGAAATGATATAAAAATTTCTTATCCAAGGTCCATACTAAATATCCTCAATCATATATTTCCCCTAGGTGATGTGAATATGATGAATTCCACCATTAATATATTTAATGAGTTGAAAATTACCCATTTTCTTAAATAATCTCATGTTTAGATTCTCCTCATTGACCCTTAAAAACCATGAGTTAAGAAAATCCTCCTGGTTACTATATTTGGGTTTCCTACGAGGTTAAATAAATAACCTTTCTAGTCTCACATCCTCATCTATTTACTAATTGATATGGGTAGAAAAAAAATCTAAAAAAAATATTTTTTGTAAGCTTAAATATTTCTTATCTTCCTTCCCCATCTAGTTACCAAAAGAAAAGTGGGTTAACATCCATCTCTACAGTCCTCCAACAATTTTTATTCCCCAACCATACGATATTTAGTTAATGATGGACATGATTAAACATAAAGGACTATATATACATATTTATACCAAAATATATTTCTAGAAACCATTATCCTAGTATCCCACTCCACATAAAATCAAACTTCATCGAATACTTCATGTTTGTATGAACATAAAAGGTATATTGATGGTCCTTGTCGCCTGATCATAAAAGTTACAAGGTATCTCATTAAGAGGAATTGAACCATGGGGGTTTTTATTCTCATTATAAGGATATTTATAAATCACTCATTATTGAATTGATTATAAAATCACAATAAATTCCACCTTATAAGATAGTGATAAATTCTAGAGTGCATTGATATGAGGCATAAAAATTATCTTAATAAACTAGTAAAGAATGATATAAAACCTTTAATGTGTATTGTTTCTCCATATCATTGCATTATTTTGATTGGATCATTCTTATATGGGTATTGAGTCCAAAACTAGGATTTGAGAAGGATTTTTTAAAAAACATTAAATCAATAATAGAGTACCAAAATAGAAAGAAATTCCACCCAAAAGGGTTCAATGATCTTGACCTCCCATCCTCTCACAAAATGCACATTATAATATTCTAGTAATGTCCTAGTGTGAACATGACATTTTAATATAGGTCTATGAGGAATAAAAACATCATGGATCATTAAACCATTGGATTTTCCATCAGAAATAAGAACCATCTTAGAGAACATAGCATTTTTCCCTAGAACATAGAATATTTTTACTTAGATGGACACTAAAAGCTTCTTGAACAATATATATAACACTTTTACTCAACATTAATTTCATAGAAAAGTTTTAATTTAATATACATCCTCTATATGGTCTTGGTAACTCATACATGGGTTATACTTACTCATAAATTCTAATGAAAAATTCTCACCTAATATTACATGGATGTTTTAATTCCACCTACTCAATAATAAAAATCTATTTTAAAATATTATCCATTATTATTAAAGTAGAAAATAATATTTTAACTACTAAAAAATGATTTAGACTATTTTTCATTTAATATTTTCAGTTTCCTAATTTTATAAAAATGATATTTATGCTAATGATTTTTGAATATGTGTAAAAGTTTAATTAAAAATATTTTCTAACTTACTATTATATAGTTATAAGCATGGTTGAACCCATAGGTAAGGTAGAGGGACCAAAATTCTCAAAAATAACTCACTATTTCCAACTGTGGGTAATGTATTTTCTATATTACCTCTTTTTAATTTTTTTAAATTTTGATGTGAAATAGTAAATATGAGATAGTGATATTTCATAAGAACTAGGGTGTAATTGGAGGTATGATATTAATGTAGTGTTGATTAGTGTAGAGGAAAATGGTTCAAGAAAAATGCTTGGCGAAATTAATACTACTTATTATGATGATAATCTCTTCATATAAAAGAAATTGAATACAAAACCATAGAAAATTAAAGGATTAATTTCTTTCTCCAAGAGATTAATCCCTCTGAATAATTATTCTTAAAGTTCTCCACAACTAGAAACACAAAACTGCAAATCTATTTGAAAAATATATTGCTGGAATTAATCTCTTGGATATAATCCAATAGTTATGAAATGAATTTTTTTTATGAAATGAACCCAAGATATTTATCTCCAACAGATCATTGAGTTATGAAATTAACTTGATGATGGTGAAAAAACAATTTTGATTAAATTCTTGAATTAATCTCTCTGATCAATTACAAAACATAAATATTATGATTTGTGAAGAAATGATAAGAAATGAAGCAGTTGATTATAATTACCCAAACATGAAAAATTATATAGAATTCATTGAAAAATTAATTATTTACTAATTTTAATTATAGTAAATCGAAAGAAAATTGATAGGATAATAATTCTCCCTCTTAATCTTCCAAGTTGTTTCTCTGTTCTTCTCCTATTAGTGTCCCTCGAGAAGTTTTTCTCTCTTTATATCCTTCTATATCCTGATTCTCTTTAGGTGATGTTTGTAATAGAATGTGTTGTCATGAATTCTCTCTCCCTTTCTACTGCTTTTTTCTTCTATTAAAGTACTCATTCATACTCTTTTTTAACCATGTCATCACTGACTTAAATCGGTCTCCAACAGAATCCTGAAACATGTTTTTGCCTTTTCTTCTATCCCTGTAAAGATATCAAAGCCCCTATAACTAACTGATTTAGGAGGTTGAATCAATGAGGACATAATTATTGGTGGGGTGATTATCTTTACAGAAAAAATATAAAAACTAAATAAAGATAACTAAAATATTTGACTATCAAAATGATTAAGTAATTAATTAATATTATTTAAAGAAATTATAAAATTACTAATTAGTATTTATTTATAATTATTTGTTATTAATTTAGTTATTATGTTTTAATTAATAATAATAATAATTATTTTCTATTTAAAACTATTATTAATTATTAAATATTAAATTATTTAATTAAAATTATTAAAATTAATATTTTAAAAACTTTATAAAATATTATTATTTATAAAATATTAAATTATTTAATTAACATTATTAAACTTAATATTTTAATAACTTTATAAAATATTATTATTATTATTATTTTAATATTATAAGTTATTATTTTATTGAGTTATTTTATTTTATTGAATATTATTATTATTATTATAGTCATTTTATTGAAAAAGTTAAATTACAATTATAAATATTAAATTATTAGGGTTATTAATTTATATTTATTAATAAAATAAAATTATTTAATTTAGAAAATTAATTTTAATATAATAATTATTATTATTATAGTTTTATAATTTATTAAATATTAAATATTTCACATTTTATTTAATTATTTTTTATCTTATTATTTATTATTCATTTTTTTCTCCCTTATTTGTGCATGACAGGGGGGTTTGTCGGCTCCCTCTAGAATGTTTAGCTGAGCTCAGCTCATCTCCTCCTCCTTCATTTTGACGCGTCACTGGCTCAGCCTCAATCAATTTGTGGCAGTGGCTCTCCCCCTTTGTGTTGAAGGATCATCATTAATCTCAACATGGATTCAAATTTGGGTTCCTCCGTAGCGATGGTATACGATCCAATAGCAACAGACCTCCTCAGTTCCTCGACCTCCCATGACAACAATTGTTGTAGCATGTAGTTCAATCTTAGTGCTCTCCGATTGGTTTCATTGTTGGGATTCATCACATTTATTGATGAGAGAGGAAAATTATTAATAAAGGGATTCATCACATTTATTGATGAGAGAGGAAAACTATTAATGGAGAGATTTATATCACTATTAATTAAGTATTTTCTCCCAACATTAATGGATATTTAATTTTCAATATTAATGGATGAAATAATGGATGTTGACTACATTAATTGGTGATTATGGACTTGGTATATATAAAGAAGTTAAGGAAACATATTTTTAAAGGGTGTTCCAGCAAGATGTAGCTGGAAAGGGAGACTCAAGAAGGGGTTGTCACGTTAGCGGTGGCTCGTGTGACATGATGACGATGGTGAAATTATCTTGTACATATGGAGATGTTCTTGGAAGGGTGTTCAAGATGAAATCCAAAAAGAGCAATAAGGGGGTTGTCGATTTAGTAGTATCAAGTGTCGCACGTCAGCATTTAACAGGTGCAGAACAATGACGACACAATTGATGATCAGGACCACGTATCGAAAGTTTTTCTGATAGAGGTTATCCGGTGGCATATCCTGATTAAAGATAAGTGATACATCATGATGGAGAGATCATTCGAGGCTTGAAAGATGGTGTGAGGCTGACACATATTCCGCTGAAGATCTCTGAGGTAGTGATGTTTTTTCGATAGAAGGGTGACATTTTGACATAGATTGATCTTCTGATACATGGCGTCAGTGGGATGTTTATCGGATAGATGGATGAGGCGTATTGAGGTGTGGTTTTCAAACTGTTTTTCTATGCTCTCTCATTTGTAATTCAAGCTTAGTCATTACTTGTATTCTTGTATTCTTTGATTCATAGTGGATTTTTGGGAATTACCCCATGGTTTTTTAATCCTTTACATGGGATAATTTTTCCACATTAAAAATCTTGTGTCCTTATTTTTTTATTATGCTTATATAGCTTCAATATTTCGATGGGTTTCTCATGATATTTTTAGCAAAAAAAATCAGCCTGGAATCGAGATTCTCCCCAATAAGTCGTACCAGAGGTGTTGTCCTTTTCTTGTAATTTTTTGCGATAATTATGGATGTTTCAGAGAGGATCGCTGATTTTTTATGTAGAGAGGAATAAGGTTTGGAAATTAATGCAGGTTGAGAGAGGTGATACACATGTCTGGTCATAGGATGTTGAGAAGGGGACAGTTTAATCTTGCATGTGCTCCAGATTTTGTGGTAATAAATAATATGGGGGAGCCAGATGTTTCTAGTTCAATTATTTTTCAGCAGGACGGTGAAAATACAAATGTGCAGAAAATTTTGGTGTTTGGTTTTCTTTTTGTAGGGGGATCTGATTTTTTTCAGAAGTGTGAAAGGACGTCATCATATTTTCTGCAGATGATGATAGTTGGTGTGATACCAACCTATTTTTTCAACTGGGTTAGTTGGATGGTTATATTAATTAATGTGATGAAATGGGATATTGTTGGGATTCATCACATCTATTCATGAGAGAGTAAAATTATTAATAGAGGGATTCATCACATTTACTGATGAGAAAAATAAAATTATTAATATAGATATTTATATCCTTATTAATTAAGGATTTTCTCCCAACATTGATGGATATTTAATTCTCAATATTAATGGATGAAATAATGGATATTGACTGCATTAATTGGTGATTATGCACTTGGTTTATATATAAAGTGGATGCAGAAACATATTTGTAAGGGGTGTGCCCGCAAGATGTAGCCTACAAGGGAGACCCAAGAAGGGGTTTCCGCGTTAGCGATGGCTCATGTGACATGATGACGAAGGCTTAATTATATTGTACGTGTGACGATATTCTTTGCAGAGTGTTCAAGATATAGTCCACAGAGAGAAAGAAGGGGGCTTCTGTGTCATTGTTAGCATGTGTGGCATGTCAGCATTTAACAGGTGCAGAACAACGGTGAAACAATTGATGATCAGGACCACATATCGAAATTATTCCTAATAGCGGTGATCAGGTGGTGTATCCTGATTGAAGATCGGTGGTACATCATGATGGCGAGATCATTCGAGTGTCACAAGATAGTGTGAGGCTGACACATATTCAGGTGAAGATCTCTGAGGTAGTGACTTTTTATCAATAGAAGGGTGATGTTTTTCACATATTGATCTTCTAATATATGCCATCATTGGGATGTTTATCAGAGAGATAGATGGGGCGTATCAGGTTGTGGTTTTCACAAAGGTTTTATACACTCTCTCATTTGTAATTCAAGTTTGGGCATTAATTGGATTCTTGTATTCTCTAATTCATAGTGGATTTTTGGTAATTTTCCCATAGTTTTTTAATCTTATGCATTGGAGGATTTTTCCAAGTTAAAAAATCATGCGTGCGGATTTTTTTATTCTTCTTATATCGCTTCCATATTTCCTCAAGTTTCTCACAATTTTTTGGCAAGAAATTTTTGGCCCAAAATCGAGATTCTCCCCAACAGTCATCATTTCAAATCTACGCCGACATGGTTTGGGTTCAAGAAATGGCATAGATAGGAAGCTCAAGTCAGTTTGACTTGTAGATGCAGATTATAAGAGTAAATATTTAATAGTATATTTAGTTGGAATGAGGTTCAGTTTTGATTCCTTTGTTGAATTTTCGGTTCACGTTTATTTGAAAATCGATTGTGGGTGATGTTTGGATAACATTGGGTAAAGTTTGGCCGATGATGGAACAAACAATGGTGAGTCGCGAGGATAGTGATGATGAATCAGGTTGGGATTGTTATGTGTGCGTGTGGCGAGCTACTAGTGGAAGATGACTGACATTGGATCGACACAGTGATCTGCAACAGTGGGAAAAGTAGCAGTGACTCATTGACTCACCGTTACATGATAGTAGTATGAGGGAGATGGTAGGGGAGTGGTGATGGTAACACCCATCAGTGAGTGGGACTCACTGTTAAAGGATGGGGATTCACCGTTGGGTAATAGTGAGTTGTAAAAAAATTGGAAAAGAAAAAATGAGTCACTTTTGGGTGACCCAATGGTGAGTCATAAAAAATTTGGAAAACTACCTGGATTCAAAAATGGGAATTACCATTGGAAAACATTCTTCCAACAGTGAGTGATAAAAAACACCAAAGGGACTGGCGGTGAGTAATAACTCATTGCTGGCACATTCAAATGAAAAGTTAAAAAAGTAAATAAATTTTTTATGGTGGATCTTGTACAAAATTAATTAACAATAAAATCAGAGCATTAAAAATTAAAATCAAAAGAAATTAAATAAATAAATGAAATCTATATTAAATAAATAATTAATTAAAACAATTTTATAATTAATAAATTCATATAAGAAGTCTACAAATCAAAAACTGAAAGTAAATTTAATTTAAAAATGTCATTAATAAAAAAGTATAATGGTTGATTAAATTAATACTGTATTTTTAAATTGATTTAAAACATTAAATTAAAAAGAATTAATTTAATAAATGGAATGATATTAATTACTTAAATTGATAGTTAAAGTTAATTTATATAAGAATGAAAATTTTAAATAAATAAATAAAATTAAATATTAAGAAAATTTAATGAAGATAAATTCTAAATTAATTAAGACCTAATAAAATTAATACTTTTAAGTATAATTAAAACATAAAAATGTAATTAGATAATTAAATAAGTAACCAACAAATAAATATTTTAGAGGCTTAAAATAAAAAATTAATTATTAAAATTTATTACTTAATAAATTTAATTATAAAATCACAAAAGTGTAATTTAATAGAAAAAGAGTGCCAAATTAACCAATTAAATGATTAAAAACTTAATGAAAATATGTGGAAAATCTATAGAGTTTAAGGCCACATCAAATTCTCCCACACTTAATCATTGATTATGCTCAATTAATAACATGATTTAGTCATTTTGAAATAGAAATATTTTTTTAAAACATCTCAAATTGAATCAAGTTCAGCAATTTCAAATAAGAGGACCAAAAACTCTAAGTAATTCTTTTGAAATAAAATGAACCAAAAAAGTCTTGAATTAATGTAATAGTCACTTGTTTCTCAAGGAAATAAATAATAATTCATCTCTAGGGTTGTCACAACTCATATATGAACCACATACTGATTTACTACCATTCAAATCTAGGTTTTAAATATTAATGTGAAAAAAATTTAAAAATTAGTGGAATTAAACTTGTAACTAAAGGAACTTTATACATTGACTGTATCCTAGGTTCCAAACAACAAAAATCAAATTAATATTTTTTTTGAATTACATTATTGATACAACTTAAATGATTTTATAAAAAAATTAAATGACCCATTCTTCCTTTAGCGTTCATTATTACTCTCACCTCAATGAACACATTTTTAAGACCAGGCAATTTATGTTGTTTTATTTTGGAATTTTTATCATCCATGTAACATATTCTAGGAACTATGAAAATGAACTTATTCAATATAGTACAGAGGGATTACTTACAAAAATAGTTCCTAGTGTCTCAATGATTCACCATGGGCTCCCAAATTCCCATTTAACTCTAGTTTCAGAAGAATTATATGAATTTCATTTAAATTGGCTCACCAAGGTGATTGATTTTTTTAACAATTAAAGAAGAAAAGTTCCCGAGGAAAAAAGTGCAATCTTTTTGTTGGTAATGGTTATAATCTAAACTCCACAAAAATGTATTCTATATCACTCTCAAACATAGTTCCTAAACAGAACATTCATAAAGTCACGAAGAAAAATCACTCAATAATCATTCAACATCAAAACAACAGATTCAAGGAATCTCATAAATACAGGTAATGTAAAGCCTTAGACAATATAGATTTGAATTAAAATGTGAAACCTAATGAAACAAAAATTATGGAAGAATTTTGATAAATTTTTCCCATTTAAAAAATCATTAATATGTAGAGGAATTTTATGGGCTTTAATTAGAACATAAATTAGTTCAACATATGTTGATCGCCTCCCCAACACTTAAAACCCAAATTTGACCCCATAGTTGAAATCCAATGTGGGGAAAAATAATTAAACTTTTAAACATTAAATAATATTTTCAATTAAGTAGTTTGATGACATGTTTAGGGTCTTAGTGAAGTTCAAAAAATAGGGTTTCCACCAAAATATTTTAGAGTAGGAACACATGAAATATCATTTAATCTAGTGATTTAAATTTATCAATTAAATTAAAAAAACTATCACGTAAAACATGTTATAACACAGTGAATAGGTTGTAATAATTTTTGAAAGATTTTTTTAAAATATATTCTCAATAGAGAAAAATAATTAATTCTAAACAACCTAATTAGAAACATCCAACCATAAGAAATTCCCCCTATAAATAAGATAACACAGTGAAGAGAATATAAAATACTTATAGCACTATATTTTAATAACTCCAACACATGCAGTACAAATTTTTAGCAACAAAGCACATGCAGTGAAATTTTACAGCAGCAATAGAAAATTAATGACTCGCCACCACTAGCTTACCAGTGATTCGCCATTATGGTGACTCATCGCCAACAATGGAATGGTGACTCAAGGACAACGATGAGTCAAGAACACACTATTGTACAATGGATCAATGACTTAGAAGTGAAATTTTTAAAGTAACCAGAATCAGAAATAATATATATGTAGAAATTAACACAAGGTACTTACCTGATAAAAGTTTTTTTAAAATATACTCAACCATGAAACTCCATGATAATTTAAGAACAAAGCGATGTTTTTCTCCTCATTTACACCAGCATCATCATACTTTTTATCCTGAAAATTAGAAACAACATGAACAAGAAGATATATCCAACATGTACATAGAAGACAAGGACAACACTAATGATTACTTTATGAAAAATAAAAATTAATACAAAATAAAAAACAAATAATGGACATGGGTTGACTCCCATGAAGCACTGAGTTTTATGTCTTCATTTGGACTTTATTATAGTTATGAAAATCTAAACAAAACAAAATCAAATTTATTTAAATCAAATGAAATCTTAGGTTGTCTCCCATGTAGTGAGAGTTTTAAAGTCTAAAATCAGACTCCCTTAGAAAATATCCAAAGTCACTATGAGAGTGTGGATTCCTTAGTAGGAACCACCACATGTGTTTTTTCCATTTATTTTTAACAGAACAATGAAATTCATGGGTAGTGAGAAAACTATGGAAAAAATTTTCTCACTTATCACTAATAAAAATACCTAACATTTAAGAACTTGTCAAGGGAGTATTCAAGTTAAAAAACAAATTCATCACTGTAATTCAACTTTTTAGTAGTTACAAGACTTTTAGATTCTATTACTGATGAATGAACTCCCTGGAGCTCTTATAAGAAACATTTAATCTCATAAAAAACAAAACCACTATTTGAAGTAGTGTTGTACAATTCTAGATTATATTTAGAAATGAAAAAATATAAATTTATTTTAATGGTACATAGGTGAATTAGGATTTAATAGGGGAATGGAATTATCCACACAACAATTTCTATCAACGTCAACACCAAAAAATCATATTCAAGGGTGTTAGTGGTTGAGTTCTGACTAAGAGCTTCATGAAGAGGGTTTTCAAGAGATATATGTAAAGTTTCCTAATTATCAATCTAAAAGAGGTCGCATACCAATTTACTCACACTCCCACAAAAAGGTTTGATACCCGAATTAATTACGGAAGACATAGAAATATAGGGAAGATTAAATTTTTGATCATCAAAAATTTATGGTTTTGCAATAGTATAAATCTATTTAAATAATCCCTCACCATAAAATAAAAAATTAACAGCCACTACTTCTAGAGAATTAACTGTTCTTAAATCAATATGTGTGTGCTCAACCTCTAATTTATGCTCACATTAAAAAATTTCACTCTCATAATAAATGACTGTCGACTATTCTAGTTCAATTACCAGGGAATAATTTTTCAATTTACTTTCAATAAAATCAAATTCAAAAAAATAAAATTGAAATAATTATTCCAAGGTAGGTCAATATTACTCTTTATCTCACTACACAATGATTTAGAAAAATTATTACTATATAAACAAGGTAGTTAAAGTTCATCAGTCAACCTTTATTCAAATAGAATTCCTTCATTATTATCCTCAAACATAAATTTAGTGATTATTATGTTTGAAACTTCAAAATAGTGAAAATAAGTTTTCAAGACATGTTAAAAAAATTCCGATTTGATGATTTTCAGTATACTGTTATTTTTCAATGTATACCCAACTTCATGTTCTAGTTCATTATTCAAAATTTTAGAAATGTTGGGTGAAGGTTTTTTAACATTCAAGTTCCCTTTATTCAGATTCTCCTCATCCAGCAAAATTATATTTTCAAAACTCCTATAATAGTGACCTTTTTCAACACCAGGGATCGTGTAAAGAAAATGGATTTATTATTCAATATATTTTATTTATTTCTCAAAATTATCTTACTCAACTCCATTTATGTTCTTTAAGGGATTATCAAAATTGAATTCTTCAATCATAGAGATATTTATTTATTCATTTTTCACTTCTTCATATTCATATTCTTCAAAGATAGTGTATTTACCTTTCATTATTTCAACCTCAAAATCCACTTCACTTTATCTCTCTGCTTATCCGATAATATATTCTTCTTAATCTTCTAAAATATATTTTTTTCCTTAAGCCTTTATTGTAATTCTAAGAGTATGGTTTCTAAAATATTTTTATCATATTTTTGATAATTTTTAATTTCATGTTCATGATTTTTGGTATAATAAGAAGTCTATTCTAGTATCCATCCTAGAATATATCTTAGTCATAATGTTTTAAAAAATTTCTTGGAATCCAGGATTACTCTCAAAGTGATGTTTATTTTCTTCAGAAAAAGTAATATGTTGTGGTTGATTATACACACATTGAAAAGTAGTGTGTCCATGACACCCACATAAAACACAGTAATTTTCACTAAAATTATTAAATACATCATGAAATTTCATTTTATTAGCGAGTAAAATTACACACACATTCAGAAAAATTCAAAATTTAATTTTATAATTCAGATCAGGAAGTTGGTTCTTAATTTTTTTTATTTTTTTTAGTTTTTAATTATTTTGAAAAATGGTTTGTTGTTTAAAGCCTTCCATGGAAATGGAACAAAAAACATGACTCATATGTCATTGGATACATTTCAAAGTTTTATTATTAATATTTTCCTACATACTATTGTATAATGATAAGCAGGGTTGAACATGCAAGGTAGGTAGAGTGACAAATATTTTCAAAATAAAACCACAGTTTTCAATAGTGTGTAAAGTACTTTCCATTTTAACTTTATTTAATTTTTTATGTGAAACAATAAATACGAGATCTTAATATTTTATAATAACTATGGTTTACATTGAGCTATTATAATTAATATGTGTAGATAGAGGGTGATGAAAATGATTAAAGACAAATGCTCTAAGAAATTAATACAATTGGTTTTAATGATAATATCTTCATAGAAAAGAAAATGAATACACAATCTCATAAAGTGAAATAATTAATCTCCTTTTCCATGAGATTAATCACTCGTAATAGTTCTTCTAGGACATCCCCACAACTAAAAACACAAAACTTCAAAAGTATTTTAAAAATATATTTCTGAAATTAATCTCATCAATATAATCCAAAAGTTCTGAAATTATGATTTTTTTAAGAAATAAATCCATGAAAGTTGTTGTCGTAAGATCACTAATTTAGGAAATTAATTTTATAGATGTGAAAAAACAATTTTGATTAATGTTTTGAATTAATCTCATTGATCGGCTCCAAATCATAAAGATAAAGATTTGTGAAGAAATGAAAATAAATGAACAAATAGATTAAAATTCCCCAAACATGAATAATTACTCAAGAATTAATTGGAAAAATAAATATTTAACACATTGAATTATAGGAAATTGAAAGAAAATAGAAAGAAGAAGAATTATACCTCTTATTCTTTCTAGTTGTTGCTATGTTCTTCTCCTCCTTGTGTCCCTCAGGATGTTTTGCTCTCTCCATGTCCTTATATCACCTGTTCCTCTCTGGGTGATGTCTCAAATGGAATTTGATTTCGTGAATGGTCATTCCCTTTCTGCTTCTTCAGTCTTCTTTTTAAATTACTCTATCACACTCTGTTTTTTTACCCATGTCAACACTGATTTTAATTGGTCTCTAATAGAATCACGGAACATGTGTGTCTATTTTCTTCCATCCTTATGAAGTTATCAAAGCCCCTCTAACTAACTTATTTGGGTGGTTGAATGAATTTAGATGTGATTATGGGTGGGTCGATTATCTTCTTAGCAAAAAATGTAAAAAAATAAAAAAATGAAATTAAAAGATTTAATTATCAAAAATATTAAGTAATTAATTATTACTATATAAAAGAAATTATTAAATTATTAATTAGTATTTATTTATAATTATTTTTTATTAATTTTATTATTATGTTTTAATTAATTAATTAATTAATTATTTTATTTTATTTAAAAATATTATTAAATGTTAAATGTTAAATTATTTAATTAACATTATTAAATTTAATATTTTAATAAATTTAAAAAATATTATTGGTAACATTATTATTATAAGATTAAAATTTATTATTTTATTAATTTAGTTTATTTTATTAAATATTAATATTATTGTTATTATTGATATTTTATTTAAAAAGTTAAACTATAATTTTAATTATTAAACTATTAACGTTATTAATTTATATTTATTTATATAATAAAATTATTACCTTTAGACAATTAATTTTTTAACATAATTATTATTATTAAAGTTTTATTATTTATTAAATATTATATTTGTTTTTATTTAATAATTTTTTATCTTATTATTTTTTATTTCTTTATTTCTCCCATAAATCTGTGTGGAAGGGGTTGGTTAGATTCCTTCAGAAGGTTCGGATGAGCTCATATCAACTCCTCCTTATTCACTGTAGCACAATATCAGCTCAACCTCAATTGACCAATGGTGACGACTCTCCCCCTTTTTGATAAAGGATCCCAACAGATATCAATTACGCTTCAGATCTAGGATCCTCCATAGAAACCGTGAGCGGTCCAGTAGCAACGACCCTCCTCAGTTCCACACCCTCCAACGGTAGCGGCGAAAGCTGCATGTGGTTTGAGCTCGGGGCTCTCCGAGTAGTGACATCATTTCGGATATGTGTCGGCATGGTTTGGGTTCAATAAATGGCGTAGATTAGAAGCACATTTCAGTTCAATTTATATATGTTTATTAAAGGAGTGAAGCTCGTATTGGTTATCTGGTTGGAATGAGCTTCAGTGTGGATTCTTTTGATGAATATGTGGTTGATTTTTATTTGAGGATCGTAGGTGGGTGAATTTTGGACGACTGTGGCACAGGCGACGGTGTGTCGTGAGGATGATGATGATGATCTGGTTGATATTACTCTATGTGCAAGTGGGGATCCATAGGTGGAACATGGACTGGTGGTGGCTTGTCTCATTGATCTGCAATTGTGGGAGGAGTAGCGGTGAATCTTTGAGACATCGTTACTTGCTGGCATTATGAGGGAGAGGGCAGGGGAGCGGTTACGGTGACACCCAATGGTGAGTGGGACTCATCGTTGAAGGGGAGTCACCATTGGGTAACTATGAGTTGTAAAAAATTTGGCAAAGGAAAAATGAATCACCGTTTGACAACCCAATGGTGAGTCATAAAAAATTTATAGAGTACTTGGATTAAAAAATTAGAATTACCATTAGAAATTTTTTTTCCAAATGTAAGTGATAAAAACCCAAAAAGGGACTGGTGGTGAGTAATGCCTCACCACAGACACTTTCAAATAAAAATTTGATAATGTAAATAAATTGGTGACCGCTGATCCTGTACAAAATTAATTAATAAAAAAATCAGAACATTAAAAATTAAAATAAAAATCAATTAATTATATAAATGAAACATAAAATAAAAAATGAATTAATTAAAATAATTTTTTAATTAATAAATTTAGTAAAGAAGTCTGAAAATCATAAACTAAATGTAAACTTTATTTAAAAACTAATTATACTAAACAAGGAGAGAGATTGATTAAATTAATACTGGGTTTTTAAATTGATTTAAAACATTAAATGAAAATAATTTAATTTAATAAATGGAATGAGATTAGTTACATAAACAGATAATTAAATTGAATTTATATAAGGAATGGAAAATATTAGGAATTAAATTAAATTAAAGATTAAGAAATTTTTAAAAATTAAAAATTATGAATTAATTAAGACTTACTCAAATTAATATTTTTAAGCAGAATTAAAACATCAAAAGTAATTATAGAAATAAATAAGTAAACCACAAATAAAGATTTTACAAGATTAAAATAGGAAATTATTTATTAAAATTGACTAATTAATAAATTTAATTATGAAATCACAAAAGTGTAATTAAATAGAAAAAATTGAAAAATTAGTCAATTAAATGATTAAAAACTTAATGAAAAGATATGGAAAATCTATATTGATTTTAAGGCCACATAAAATTCTCCAACACTTAATTATTGATTATTGTCAATCAATATCATGAATTTGTAATTTTGAAAAAGAAATATGTTTTTTAACAGCTGAAATTGAAGCAATTTCAACAGTTTCAAATCAAAGGACCAAAAACTGTAAGTTTTGTTTTTTGAATGAAATGAGATTAAAAAAAAGTCTTAACTAAATTTAATACTCACTGGTTGATCAAGGAAATAAATAATCATTCATTGCTGATAATGTCATGCTTCATATCTGAAACTGCCTTCTCATTTACTACAATTCAAATTCAAATTCTAAATCTTAGGGTGATAAAAGTTAAAAAATAAGTGAATTAAAAACTTAACCAAAGGAAATGTATACATTGACTATCTCCTAGGTTCCTAATAGAAAAAAATAATTTTTTTTAATCACCATATTTTTAAAACTTAAATAATTTTATACAAATTAAATTTCTCCTTCATCTGGCATTCATTATTACCCTCACCTTAATGAACTTTTTTTGACAATAGAAAGTTTATTTTTTTCAAAAACAATCAGCCATATAAATTGTTTTAAGCACTGTGCATATGAACTTATTTAATATAGTACAACGGTCTTACTCACACATATTTTTCCTAGTGTCTCAGTGATTTATCGTGGGTCCCAAATGCCCATTTGACACCAATTTCAAATTATTTATATGAATATTATTTAATTTATCTCGCTTAGGTGATTACTTTTTTAATATTTAAAAAGATAATTCTCTAAGGGAAAAAATCTCAATCTTCCTGTTTCCTAAGTTTATGATTTCAACTCGAAAAAATTGTATCCTATATCATTCCCAAAATTAGTTCCTAAACATAACATTCATAAAATCACTAAGAAAAATCACTCAAAAATCATTCATCTTCAAAAATTTCAGATTCAATGAAGCTTATAACTAATAGTAAGGTATTATCCTTAAGTATGATAGATATGAATTACTATGTGAAGCCTAAAGAAACAAAAACTGTGAAAGAATTATGAAAAAGATTGATTGGTTTTTTTAAAAAAACTAAGAGGTAGAGGGATTTTATGGGATTTCATTAAAACATAAATTAGCTTAACATAATTTGATCCCCTCCACCACACATAAAACCCAATATTATCCCAAAAGATGAATTCAAATGTGGATAAAAAGTATTAGAATTTTAAAGCTCAAAACATATTTTAAATTATGTATTTTGATGACATGTTTAGGGTCTCAGTGAAGTCCAAAAAAAATGTATTCCACTAAAATATTTTACAGCAGGAACACAAGCAATATCATTTAAGCCAATGAATATATTTTTTCAATTACATTAAAAAAGTATAATGTAAAACAATAGATTGCATAGTGAATAAGGTATAAGAAATTTTGATAGATTTTTTTCAAACATATGTTAAATATATAAAATAAACAATTAATGTTAAACACCCTTCTTAGAAAGAACCGGCATTGAAAAATACCTACCACACTTATGTTCAAACAATGAATAGAATCTATAAACATTATAGCAATAAATTTTCAAAACTCCAAAACACACAATAAAAATTTTCAGCAACAAGTCTCATGTATCATAATTATTGAGAACCAGTATAAAATTAATGACTCATCACTACTAACTTAATTGTGAGTCACCATTGTGGTTTCTCACCACCAAAAATGGAATAGTAACTCTAGTGAAACAGTGATTCAATGACACAATGTTGTATAGAGAAAACCTGAATTATCATTGTAAAAGTAACCTGGAGCAGAAAAAATGTATATACAAAAATTAATAGTAGGTACTTCCCTAAATTTAGATTTTTCAAAGATACTCAAGCATGAAATTATATGTTAATTGAACAACAAAGGGATGTTCATATCCTCATTCACACCATCAAAAATTATATTTTTATCCCAAAAATAAGAAACAACAAAACTAAGAAAACATATCCAACATGTACAAATAAGAAAAGGATAGCACTAATGAGCACTTTGTTTAAACAAAAAACAAATATAAATGTAAAAAAATAAAGACCATGGGTTGACTCCCATAAAACAATGAGCTTTAAGTATTCAGTTTTAATTTATTGGAATCCTAAAAATATAAACAAAACAAATTAAATATTTAATTAAAATGAAATCATAGTTTTCCTCCCATACTGTGCTAGATTTAAAGTCCCCAACTAGACTCCCCATGAAACTAAAAAATCTAACTAGGAGGGTGTAGTCTCCTCAGTAGGAACCAACACCTAAGTTTTGACCATTTGTTTTTAATAGAACAATGAAATTTTTGGGAAGTAATAAAACTAAGGGAAAACTTGTATCCCTTCTCTTTAATAAAAATCCATAAGAAACACCCTTTAATATTTAGGAACTAATCAAGAGAGTCTTCAAATTGATCAACAGATTCATCACCCAAATTCAATTTTTTTGTTGTTACAAGAACTTTAGACTCGAGTTATAAATAATGAACTCCCTGAAGCTCTACCAAGAAACATTTGAGATCATCAACAACCAAACCATGATTTTTAGTAGTGCTGTAGACATCTAGATTAGATTCAGATATGAATTTTTTTAAATTTTTATGAATGGAAAAAAGGTTAATTAGGTGCTATTATGGGTGTGAAATTACCCTCCTAGCTATTTCTCTCAATTGCAACACCAAAAAAATAAAATTCAAGGGTGAAATTTTATGATTTCGGACTAAGAGGTTTATGAAGAGGATTTTCAAGAGATACATGTAATGTTTTAAAATTATCAATCAAAAATATTTCCTCTTAAAATTCACTCAAACTCCCAAAAAAATCTTAAAAATAGAATTAATTGAGGAAGAATTAGAAATACAAGGAATAGTGATTTATTGTTCATTCAAGATTATAGTTTTTGCAATATTATAAATCTATTCCAATAATTCTTCATCAAAAAATAAAAAAAATTAACAGCAACTAATTCTAGAAAATTAATTCTACAAAAATCAATATGTTTGTGTACAACCTCTCCATTATGATCACTTTCAAAAAGCTCAGTCTGAAAATCAATATCTGTTGATTGTTCTAGTTCAATTAGAGGTGAACAAATTTTCAATTCATCTTCAATGAATTAAAATTTCTGGATTTTCAAATTGAAATAATTATCCCTAGGTTAGTCAAAATTACTTTCTATATCACTAAAAAACACTTAAGAAAAATGGTTATTATATAAACAACAATACTAAAGTTTATCAATCAACCTTTATTCAAAGAAAATCCTTCCATATCTGTCCTAAAACATCTAGTTAGTGATTTTTGGGCTTGCAATTTTAAAACAGGGAAGTGAATTTTTCAACACAGGTTAAAAAAATTTAGATTCTATGATTTTCAATTTACTGTTCTCTTCTAAAGTAAACCCAAATTCATTTTTAAGTTCATTATTCAAAATTTTAGGAAATTTTGGTGAATGGTTTTTAATATTAAAGTACCCTTTATTCAAATTCACCTCAACCCTTTTTCAAAACTCCTAAAATAGTGAATTCTTTCAAAGATAGGGATCATTTAAAATATTGGGAATTATAATTCAATATATTTTAATTATTTCTCAAAATTATATAACTCATACCATTTATTTTCATTATGGGATTATAATAATTATGTTTTTCATTCATAGAGTTAGTTATTTCTTCATTATTCTCTTCTTTGGATTCAGAGTCTTCAAAGATATTATATTTCCCTTTTATTTTTTCAACCGAAAAATCTAGTTCGCTTTGTCTCTAAATTTATCCTACTACAAAATATTCTTCATTTATTTAAATTTATTCTTGTTCATTAAACATTTCTTGTAATTCTAAGATAATTATTTCTAACTTCTTCAGTTTTTGATCTTCTTCTTTAGAATTTTTCATTTAAAGTTCATGGTTTTTTGTTGAACAAGAAGACTACTATTGTATCGATCCTAGCATCTATCCTAGTTATAAAATATTCAAATTTTTCTTGGAATTTAGGATTAGGATAAAAATAATGTTTATTTTTTTGAAAAAAAAAATATGTTGTGGTTGATTATAGGTACACTACCAAGAATGGTGTCCATGACTCACACAAAAAACACAGTAAAGCTCAGTAACATTTTTAAATCCTTCATATAATTCGATTTTTTAGTGAATAAAATTACACACACATTCAAATATATTCAAAACAGAATTTTAAAATTCAGATCAAGAAGTTGGTTCTTAGTTTTATTTAAATTAATTATATTTAAATTTTTTAATTTTTTAGAAAATGGATGGTCGTTGAAATCCATCCCGAAAAAAGGAACCAAAATCTTGAACTATATGTCATTGAATACATGTCAATGTTTAATTATTAAAATTTTCATTTCTACTATTTTATGGTGATAAACAAGTTTGAACCCATTGGAAAGGTAGAGTGAACAAAATATTCAAAACAAACCCACTATTGTCAATAGTGGGAAAAGTATTTTATTTTTTAAATTTTATTTAAAAAAATTATATTTTGATGTGAAACAGTAAATATGAGATAGTAATATTTCATAAGAACTAGGGTGTAATTGGAGCTATGATAATCAATCCGTGCAAACATAGGTAGAGGAAAATGATTCAATAAAAATGCTTGGGGGAAAGTAATACTACTAGTTGTGATGATAATCACTTCACATAAAACAAATTCAATAAACAACCATAGAAAATAAAATGATTAATCTCTTTCTCCATGAGATTAATCACTCAAAATAGTGATTCTATATGTTCTTTATACCTAGATATGCCAAACTAAAAATGTATTCAAATAAATATGTTACTAAAATTAATCTCACTGATAAAATCCAATAGTTATAAAATTTATATTTTTTTTATAAAATCATCCATTATCTTTATTACCCAAAGATCATTTATTTAGGAAATTAATTTGATGGAGGTAAAATACAATTTTTATTAATTTTGGGAATTAATATCACTTATCAATTTCAAATCATAAAGATGAAGATTTGTGAAGAAATGATAAGAAATTAACAAGTACATTATAATTACTTGAACATGAACAATTACTCAGAATTCATATCAAAATTAACGATTTAACAATTTTAATTATAGGAAATTGAATGAAAATAGAAAGTAGAGGAATTCTCCCACTTAATCTTCAGAGCTATTGCTCTGTTCTGATGCTCCCTGTGTCCCTCGGAAAGTTATTTTCTATCTGTCTCCTTCTATATCCTACTTATCTTTGGGTAATGTCTCAAATGGAATGTATTGTCATGAATGGTCTCTCCCTTTCTGTTAATTCTTCCATATTTTAATTACTTCGAGTGGTTGAATGAATCTGGATGTGATTATGGGTGGCACAAGTATCTGTACAACAAAAATGTAAGAACTAAATAAAGTTAATTAAAAGATTTAACTATCAAAAATATTATGTATCTAATTATTATTAGAGTAAATAAATCATTATAATTTTTATTATAATTTATTTAAAATTATTTTTTATAAATTTTGTTTTTATATTTTAATTAATTATTATCATTATTTTATTTTATTTAAAACTACTATTAATTATTAGATATTAAAATTTTTAATTAAAAGTATTAAAGTTTCTATTTTAATAAATTTATAAAATATTATTATTAATATTATTATTTTATGATTAAAAGTTATTATTTTATTAAGTCAGTTTGTTTTATTCAATATTATTATTATTGGTATCATAATTATTCTATTTAAAAATTTAAGTTATAATTATAGTTATTAAATTGTTAAGGTTATGAATTTATATTTATTAATATAATTAAATTATTTTATTTTGAAAAATAATTATATTATAATTATTATTATTATTTTTGTTTGAAAATTTATTAAATTTTATTTTTATTTTTTATTTTGTTTTTTTAATTTCTTTTTATCTTATTATTTTTTATTTATTTATTATTCTCCCTTGTTTGTGTGTGGAAGGGGGTTCACTAGCTTCCTCTATAAGGTTTGGCTTAGCTCAGCTTGGATACTTCTCCTTCACTGCTACGCGACAATGGCTCGACCTCAATTGACTATTTGTGACGACTCTCCCCCTTTGAGTAAAAGTATCACTCTGGATCTATAATCAGCTTCAGATATGGGTTTATCAATGGCGATGATGCATGGTCCATCATCAATAAACAACCTCAGTTCTTTGACCTATTGTGGAAACGATGATGACAACATGTGGTTCGAGGTCGGGGCTCTCCGGGTGGTGAAATCATTTCAGATCTACACTGACACTGTTTGGGTTCAAGAAATGGCGTAGATCAGAAGCTCAAGTCTGTTCAATTTGTAGATGTATATTATAGGAGTGAAGTTCGAATAGTTGATCTAGTAGGAATGATCTTCAAGGTTGATTTCATTATTGAATTTTTGGTTCAATTTTATTTGTAGATCAACTTTGGGGGAAGTTTGGCTGATGGTGGCACAAGTGACGATGACTTATGAGGATGGTCATGATGACTTGGGTTGGGATTGTTGCGTGTGCGACTGGCGAGCTATCGATGGAAAATCTATAGATTGTGGCTAAGGTTGTTGATCCAAAATAACAGGATCAGTATCGGGGACTCACTGTGTCATCGTTACTTGCTAGAAATGTGAGGGAGAAGGTAGGGGTGTGGTGACAGTGACACCCAACTGTTAGTGGGACTCACCATTGAAGGAAGGGTAGTCACCATTGGGGTAAAAGTGAGTGGTAAAAAATTGTCAAAGGAAAAATGGGCCACTACTGGGCGACCCAATGGTGAGTCCTAAAAAATTGGAAAATTACTTGGATTCAAACATGGGAATTACCGTTGGAAAACATTCTTCCATCAAATAAATTATAATAAAGGGAAAAGGGATGAGCAGTGAGTAATGACTCACTACTGGAACCTTCAAATGAATATTTGAAAAAGTAAAGAAAATGGTTATGGTAGATCATGTTCAAAATTAATTAAAAATAAAATCATATCATTAAAAATTAAAATTAAAATCATTTAATTAAATAAATGATATCTAAATTTAAATAAATAAATTAATTAAAACAATTTGATAAGTAATAAATTAATTATATGATATTAAAATACAAAACTAAACGTAAGCATAATTTAAAAACCTACATTAATAAAAATGAAGGGTGGTTGATTAAATTAATATTGGATTTTTAAATTGATTTAAAATATTAAATTATAATTATTTTATTTAAGAAATGGAATGAGATAAATTACACAAATTGATAATTAAAGTTAATATATATACGGAATGAAAATTTTAAGGAATTATATTAATTTAAGGATTATAAAAATTAAATAAAGGATAAATTATTTATTAATTAATACATAATAAAATTAACATTTTTAAGCAGAATTAAAACATCAAAAATTAATTATCGAATTAAATAAGTAAACGACAAATAATGATTTTAGAGGCATAAAATAAAAAAATTAATTATAAAAATTGATTAAATTATAAGTTTATTTATAAAATAAAAAAGTGTAATTAAATTGAAAAGGTGAAAAATCAATCACTTAAATGATTAAGAACTTAATGAAAATATGTGGAAAATATATATATTTTAAGGCCATATTAAATTAAAAAAATTGATGGGTTATATATATATATTAAATTATAAGAATAATAATGTGAAAATTTTTATCTCATCACACATATACATGGAATTATATTAATGGTCTTATTAGTAGTTCCTTATGGAGTTGTATGATCACACTTTATACGTTAATGTTAGTAGTTTTATAGACCTTGTGTGGGCCTACATGCCAAGGAATGGTTCTTCAAATATAATGATTAATTGGAGTAGCTTGGTGGAAGATGTGGATGTAGTTATAAAGAAATGATAAGTATTATTATTGGTATTTAAATTACTATTTATTTTGTTATCTCTTGTTCACTATAAATGATTGGGTAGTTATCGATATCTTTCATTTATGATTGGTATACAATAACAAGTTCGCCAGTTTTTGCATGGTATATGATATTTTTTATGATTATAATACTATAATATTTCCTTATGTATCACTATGATGTTATGATTTGTTGTGGATATTTTTATTATTTATCTCTAACTATACATTATTTTACTATGGTTATAGTATCCCTAGATATTATCATACCCTCACTACTATTTTTTAGGAATTTGATTTTAGAGAGGTATTCTTGAGGTCATATAAAATTCTCACTCTAGTTGATAGATGGCTATATGGGTTGAGCCATTACAACTAAGTGTTTAGTGGAGGCCTTGATCACCCATATCATATAGAATAAATTTATTCATTTTAATACCATTTTTATAAAAACAATTCCCCAACCTACCCCTTTTCGATCCAACCGGATGAGAATAATCTACCCCTATCATTTCTCATTATGTATTCCTTAATTTTATTCTCCCTTACAACTATTCACCCCTCATCCGATTAATGAAACATGTGGAAATATAGACCATTATTAATGAATCCACGATAAGTTATATCATTTTAATCACTACTTTTTTCATCTTACACGTGGTATAGAAAAAATTCTAAATTGGGTCTTTTTGATTGATTCATGAATTTATTTGGATTTAGGATAAATCAAGTGATGATTTCAGATGATATAACTCAAATTAATGTGACTAATGTGTACTATAACATATTATTAAATATGTTCCATGATTTTTTATGATATAGTATATTAGTATGGGTATTTAGGCCTGAGATACCTGAACAGGGACTGAGAGGATTCCAAATCATGGGAGAATATAGGTAGAGTATGAAATTACTAGAATATATATTCCACAGATGAGTGTTTGATTTATGGATCATTAAATGACTACATCACCATGTGACATTTAAAATGTGTTCTATATGAAATACATTGAATGAATCTCCAAGAATTAGAAGAATTACAAGTATCCTAGGATGTCATATCATGTTCAATTTAGATTATTATAGTATCTGATGTATTTTCTATGGGTTAGTTTGATGATACTTTCACTTGTAAAATTTCCTTGGAATAGTCATAACATGGTATCTAGAAAATGAAATTACATCAAAGTGGGAAACTAAATAGTGGAGTTTATATGGTGATGAAAATAATTATCATGGAGCATACTAATATTGAATAATAGAACATGGTGAAAGGATGGATATGTGGTTCATCTTATGGTTTGTTGATAGGGTGGTCAATAAAATCTAAAAACTTTGGTATCCCCATTAAATTAACAACTATGAAATTAGTTTTATAATTTACCAAGAAAATATTTTTATGAATTAGAGTACCCAAAAAAGTAAGTATACATAAAAACATTTGTTTTTTTGCATCGATGATGGATTTTACCAAAGGTTATCATTATAAAATAGGTTAGAGAATAATATTTAAAAACATTTGGACCTCTGTTGGGATGCAATGTGACGAGTTTTGGTATGAGTAGTGTCAAGTAAGGCTTAGATTTCCCATTTACCACTAAGCATGTTACCTATGTAGGATCCTATGGAAATTCTTGAAAATGAGTTTTTATTATGTTCCCAAGTCCTATACTGGTATAAGATAAAAAAATTATTTATGGGATCACCATAGGTGTAAAGACCCTAACCCTAGTAGCCTAGATCTGGTTCCTTACTACATTACATTGGTATAAGATACAAGTGATTGCATCCCAAAGGACCAGATAGTCTAGTAACATAATTGATCAAACTCAGTTAAGAATAATATTCAATATAGGTTATTGAAATAGATGAACATACTCAAATAAAATCATTTGGAAATTTATGAGAAAATACCCTTTTAACTTCTGAATGAAGATTTCTTTTAGAAAATCATTTGTATTTGTCATATTATCATATTGTAAACATGTATATCCTAGAAAAAAGGTAAGGAAAATTAAATTATATTTGAGGAATAAAAAAGAGTATTAAATATTAAGTCTGGCATTTATCATGATAAATGATGTTTAACATGTAAAACGAGTGATTAAGAAACATTATACATGATCCAATTTAATGAGGTTTAAGGGAAAATTTAAATGAGTATTTAAAGAGGAAAAGACATAATTGTTTGAATAAAACCAAAAATGAACTAAGATAGAATCTCATGATGAAATTAGTGATTTTAGAAAAATAATGGTTTCTTAAAAATGATTATGGAGCATATAAGAAAATGTGTACATAATTGTAAATTTCTCTTTAGTCATGCTTTCTTATCGAGAAGAATTTAAAATGAAACCATTCAAAACATGTATTCCCCTATCAAATAAAGAATAATTGAGATAGGTAAATATGTTTTGAGAATAAAAATAATAATTTAGGGGGATTAAATTAGAATAAATATGAATTAAATTATGTTAAATAGAGATAAATATTAACCTAAAGGGAAAATGGAGGATCAGAGAGAATCCCTTTCCTTGTGTCCAAAAGTGTTCTTTACTAGCACTAAATTCCTTGAAAATAAAATTATATTTATTAATAATTTTATTTAAAATCACTTAAAAATGTATTTTATTTATTTTAATTTTATTATGTTCATGTATGGACAATTTAATAAGTTATAATATTCAATGTCATCATTCGTGAGGGTTTGATTCCTTGGTTTTTACAATTGGTTCACTTGTATACATGTACCAAGTATCATGTAAAGTGTGGATAGTTATCTAGAATAGAAATTATATGTTATTAATGAACTTATAGAATATTTAGTTGTATTACATATAATATTTTTTCAGATATGAGTATTATTCATTAAATAAAACATTAATTATAACTATTTAATTTATTTTGGCATTTTTTTGGTCATCACGACCTAGTTTTGTTTTATTAATTAATATTAAGTATATATAATGGTTCTAGAACACTAAATAAGTTGTAATATAAAATATAAGACAATTTTTAAACATTGTAATGGTTTTATGACTATCCTTGAAGGTAGCATAAGAAAAAAAATCATCATTCACGAACGTGGTGAATCGACACCTCACATACGATGTTTTCATTTTTAGAACAAAGAGAGAAGATATGATAATTGATGGTGGATATACCATTAACACAATAACATTCATGTATATATATGATTATATATCTATCATGTTAATTTTTATAGGGTAGGTGAGGTAAGGATAAGGAAATAAATGAAATTGAAAGAGAGAGAGGAAATGCTTTATCTCTTGAGTGTCGTCTCCTTGAGAACCTCCAAAATGGATTTGTAAATGGTATTTTGGTGATACCAGAATGACCTAAACTTGTGTAAGAGGTTTGGGAGATAAATTGTATAGAATATAAGTATTCTCCAATTCATAAAGGTGTTAGGAGAATGGTTGGTGAGGGTGGTATTTATAGAGGAGGAGAGGTGTGTTTTTGATTATTTTATTGATTTATTTACCATTTTCACTAAAGGAAATGAATAGTTTTTATTATAATGAATAAATGAAACAAATAGAGAAGGATAGTTTTATATTATGGTTCTTATATATGTAATTACTCAATAAATAGTGTATTTAACATATAATTTTATATACAGTAAACTAACGTATTCAATATTCACAAAAAAATCATCTACTTTAGAAAATTCCAAAAAATTCACCATAACCATTTTTTGATGTGTAAAATTCAAAATTAGAATCCATTTTATGAAAATGATTATCTAAATATTACAAAATTAATTTTTAATTAAAATCTTTATTTATTCAAAAAATACCAATTTTCATATTAAAATTGATTTAATGATACTTCAAAAAATTAATTAAGGTCTAATAAAATCATCTTATAATAATAAGAAAAAATACCAATGTATGAATCTATTTTGGGAAGAAATATCTCTGATAAAACATTATATTCATTATTAAACTTTAAATAATCATTTTCACTTTACATAAATTCTAACACTTCATTTATCATTTTTGAAAATTTATTTACTTATACTAGGATATAAATATATATTATTTTCATTTATAAGATAGGAAAATATTATATACACTTTAATAGGTGAGTTTGTCATTCGATTGGATGGATTACTATTCCTAATTGTCATATTACTATTCCTATGGTCATGTTACTATTCCATCGGTATAGGTTCCTTAATTTATAGAAATTACTATTATTTCATTCACTACTCATTTATAAACTTTTTATTGTGTTTTATACATGATTTTTTGATTTATAATATAATAAAAAACTATAAAAAGGGAAATTAAATTGATAAATTTTTGAGCTATTACATTTTCCCCTCCACGAAATTGCATCCTCAAAATTTGAAATAACACACCAAAAATCAAGGTTTGATACTTGAATTTTGTTTTGGTGGGAAACCCAAAGTTTAAATAGGTTTAATAAGTCATACTCTTAATTAGAGGGACTGGTAAATGTGAAATTAAACATAAAATGTCGCTTTTGAATATAATAACATTTGAGGAATGTAAAAATATAGACATGGGAAAAGATTATATCGTGTTCTCAGTGAGAGTGATAAAGAATACAGTAATTAGAAATTTAACCATCATAAAATCGTAAATTTGTGATCTGATAAAAGTATATTTATTTCATGGTAAGAAAAGTAAACAGTTATTGTTTTTATTCCAAAATCCTTTTCCCAAGGCTTGAGGGATTCTTTTACAATCCAGAAAAATCACTTGAGAAAATAAATATACTTGATTCTATTCCATGTTATAACCATAATCCCTTCATTTTGAATGTGTTTTGATCTATTTAAACACTATTTTATACACTAGGAGATGGATATTAAAGTTTATTTTTTTCATGCCTAAATCCCTTTTAATGAATCATAAATTCCTTAAGTCTTTCCTTTTTCCTATAAATATTTATCAAAAACTAAATAGTTAACACATTTCATCCAATATGATAAATCATAATTTAATTTCAAATAGTAACATCTATAGTTTAAATTAATACATTCCATAAGTATTTACATTAAGACACATTCAAAATAAATCTTTCCAAATTTATTGTTCAAAAATTTAGAAGGATTGTAACTAAATTTTCATAATCATTATAACATTATATTTTCCCAAACAATATAATTCAGATCTTATTTTAACATAATAAATATAAGACTACCTTTATCACATTAAAAACATAAAAAAGAAGAATGCTTCCAAAAATAAGATCTCATGTTGTCAAATAAATTCCTTAAATCCAAATATTTAATAAATCACGCAAAGACATCATAAACCCTCAAATCACATAACAATTTCTTATTCACCAATAATTTCTAATGAAAATATTTATATCATTATTATATTCATTTCAAGAACACCCAAGGGTTATCATTCCCACAACCATGTATTTTACAACATATTTCACTTGTTATTTAATCACGTTTATTGGTATCATTCAACATATTCATTCAAATCCTTAAAGAATAAGTACTTATGTACAATCCTTATATATCTTATTATTCTTATAATAATAATTCATTAATTAAAAAAACACAAATACTTTAATTATTCAACTTCGATATCAATAAAATTATATGTGTGACCTTGATACCATTGATTATTCTAATCTATATTCCCTTTTTGCCTTAGATATTCATTTGTGTAGAGCCTCATCTCCATACAGTTGAAGCAATGAAAATAGGCTTCTTCATTCCTTATTTGGAAATCATGGGCTTTGTGGCCTTTTTCTTCACACCTATAATAAGATCCCATTCCATTTATGTTTGTATCGAGGTGTTTCTTCCCACAATTATCACAGGTGAAAAAATCCTTCTTTTTTATTCTCCTTATCCCTTTTTAATCCCTTTTTTCCCTCATATCCACAATAATTGGAGAATTATTTATCTATCTTGATAGAATAAGATACTTTATGCCCATATGATTATAATTTTTGTGAGAATAGTTATTTTTTAAGTATTTTTTTAATCCTATTATAGAAATGGTTAATCTTACTCTATGTATTCTATACATAGTCTGAAGCGTGCCTAGCAATCCTTGTAATGTTAGCTTCATGCTTAAAAAAATTTATACTCTTTCTTTCATAGGCTCAATAATAGTCTCTTCATATCCACTCACTTTTCATAAGGGAAATATTTTTCCAATAAAATATCGATAAAATCATTCTTTTATATATTTTAAATTTCTTACACATCTATTTTGTTTTGAATTAATGACCACCATTGTTCCACATCTCTTTAAAAATGATAAAAATCCATGAAAATATTCTCCCTTCCCTTAATTCTTAAAGTGGGAAGTGTCTTCTCAAAGTAACTTTTCATTTCTCAACTACAAATGGGTTTTTATTCCCATTGATTGATGAGGTTATTGTATCATGATGTAGTCTAAAATTGTTTCAATGAATTATAGATCTAGATTCTCTATACGAGTAGTTTTTTTCTCATAACATGAGTAAATTTTTCCAATATAGTTACTATTTGTTCATCTCTTATTATAGCTCCAGAAACAGCATCAATATATTCCATAGGATGGAAATACCTACATGGAATACATGCATTGATATAGTTTTCATTCCTCCTATTAGGTGCCATTTCGAAACTAATGAATCCAATAAATTAGATCATAACAATTTGAAACATAATGTATAATCTAAAATTGTTGAAAAAAATAATTTAAATTGAAAATTTAGGTCTGAATACTCTTTAAATCATAATCTTGATTATTGTGGGAATTTTTTCAAAGATAGTTATAGGGTTATATTTCCCAAATCTGGGCTATTCTAAATCTAACTTCCAAAGTTCCATATAAACTTTTTGTGATACCAACTGTGAATACCCTAACCCCAGTATCCTAAAGCCATTTCCCAACTTCATTACATTGGAAACAGATATATGTGATTTCCACCCAAAGGGCCGAATAGTTTAATAGTTTTGGAAAACTAGATACATAAATTTTTTTAAATTAAAACATGAATTGAAATAAAACATATAAGCTTATTTGGAAACATCCCTATTTTTCTAGATTATCTATAAAAGACAAACAAAGTATAAATATTGGTATCTGGGGGAAAAATAAATCATATGAAATGGGAGAACTCAGATGATTAGTAAGGGTAATAAAAAGAATAGAAGATATCAAAATAAAAATAAATATAATGAAAGGTGAATAAATAAAAACATATGTCATTAAAACATATTCTTGATCATAATATGACAAGAATAAAATATAATTCAATCACTATATATAAATAATCACTTGAGAAAGATACAAAACCATGGATATTCTATTATTAGAATAATAACATGGATTACCAATAACAAATTTCATAATGATGGAATACATAATGTGAGAGATCATAAGCACACCATAAATAAATTGGCCAAGTCAACATATATAAATTGGTCAAAATCCTATTTGGTTTGTCTCATGAGACCAACCAATTCATAGAGGGGCTATAGCAGGACTTGACCAAAAGTTATTAATTTCAATACATTCCACTTTTAAAAGGGTTGAAAAATAATAAACATATACATTAATATAGATACTATCATGTGAAATGTAAATTAATTCCCTAATCAGTTAACAAAAACTATACAGAGTAATATAGAGAATGGTGAAGAGATTGTACATTCCCAATCAAAATAATCCTAAACAATTCAATAAAATGTGGTATATTTTAATATAAGAGATCAAAATCAATTAATCCTAATATAAAATTTAATTTTTGAAATAAATTAATATTCTTTAATAAAATCATTTTGAAATTCTTGAGAGACAAACCCTTTTACTTTCGAAAGAATAGTTATTTTGGAATATCATTTGTATTTATCATAAAATCAAATTGTATACATGTATATCCCATAAAAAGGGAAGAAAAATGAAATTATATTTTATGAATTTTAAAATAATATTAACACATGAATTGGTAATATATCAGGATAAATTATGTTCATCATGTAAAAAGATTCTTAAGGAACTTTATAAATGAGCCACTTTAGTGCGGTTTAAAGAAAAATATAAAAGAAAACTTTAATAGGAAAATGAATAATTATTTACAAAAAAACAGAAATGAACTAAGATATTTTTTTATGATAAAATGAGTGATTTGAAAAATATAATGGTTTCTTGAAATTGATTATGGACTATACTTGAAAATCGGTATGAAATTGGGAAGTTCCCTTTAATCGGGCTTACTTATTGGGAGGAATTAAAAAAGAATCTTTAAAAAAATTGTATCCCCCCATCAAATAAAGAATAATTGAGATAGGTACATATTTATGGTGTATTATAATATTATTATTTATAATTAAAAAGAATAATTAATAATTACATATGGGGTAAAGATTGAGAAATCATAACACGAAGGAAAAATGGAGGTTCGGGGAGAATCCTACACCTTATGTCAAAAAGTGTTATGAACTTTAACTTAATGTCATGGATAATGAAATTAGATAAATTAATAATTTAATTAAAAACATATTAAACATGTATTTTATTTATTATAATTTTATTATGTTGATGTGTGTCCTTTTGGATGAGTTATAAGATTCAATTTATTCATTCATGAGTTTTCTTTCCTTTGTTTTTATGATTGGTTCAATTGTATAGATGTACAAAGTATCATGTAAAATGTGGACAGTTATTTAGAATTAAAATTATATGTTATTAATTAACATAAATAATATTTAATGGTCTTATATATCATTTTTTTAGATATCAGGATGACTAATTAGATAAAATGTTAATGATAATTGTTTAGATTATTTTGATGTTTTTTATCACCACACTCTAGTTTTGTTTAATTACATAATATTGTGAATTTATAAAAAATAAAGAATAATAAATAAGTTTTAATATATATATATATATATTAACCATTATAATGGTTTTGTGACCATCCATGAGGGATGTATTAGAAAACTAAAAATCATTGCCCATAAAGGTGGTAAATCGACACTGCAAAGATGATGTTTTCATTTTTAGACAAAGAGGTGATGATAAAAAAATTTATTATGGATATACCATTTAAATAATTAAATTATATTACATATTTTACAATGGATTTATCATGTTACTTTGGATATTGGTGGCGAGGTAAGGATAAGAAAAGAAAATAAATTTTAAAAGAGAGGGGGAAGATTTTGCCCCTTGAGTGTTATCTCCTTGAGAACCTCTTAAGGGCCATAGAAATGGGGTTTTGGTGAGGCTAAAAAGAAAATAACATGGTTTAAGAGGTTAGGTAGTGGAACTATGATGAATATTAGTATGTAAAAAGGCTTAGAAGGTGTGATTAGAAGAGGTGGTGAGGGGCGATATTTATAGTGGATGAGATGGGTGTTTTTGATTATTTTATTCATTAGTTCATTATTCTTCCTAAAGACTATAAATATTTTTTATTTATTTAAATAAAAAAATAAAATATAGAATTTAATTTCGAGATTATGGTTCTTCAATCACTAATTACTTAATAAATAGTGTATCTGACTTATAGTTTTATCTACTGTAAATTATTGTATTTTACTATTCACTAGAAATTCAACTATTTTCAAAAAATCTCAAAATTTCACCCTAAATTTTTTTTGAAGTGTATAATTAAAAAATGGACTCCATTTTATGAATATAATTTTTTCAATATGACAATTTTATTTTTGAAAATTAAAATCATCATTTATTCAAAAAAATACTAATTTTAAAATTATAACTAATTTTATGACACTTTGAAAAATTAATTAAGGAATCATAAAATTATATTATAATAATAAGTCTATAAAATATTAATTTAATATTATATTTAGTGAAACTAAATTTTCTATTAAAACATTATATAAATTATAAAATAAAAAATAAAAAATTATGGTTTACAAAAAATACCAACACATAGTTTATAATTTTAAAACATTTATTTACTTATAAAAGTATATAAATATATAATATTTACATTTATAAGACACCAAAATTTTATTTACACTTTCATAAGTGAGGTTAATATTTCATTAGATGGATTATTATTCCAAATTTTCATATTACAATTCCTACATTCAAGTTAACATTCCATTGGTATAGGTTCCTTAATTTATAGAAATACCTCTTATTTAATTAATTATTCAATTATAATATCTTCATTTTGGTCCCTATGTTATTTTATTTTATATATACTGTATAACATAATTATAATAAGGTAAATTACCTTGATAAAATTTTAGTTCATTACAATGGGGGTGATTGAAAGTGGGTTAGTAAATGTGTTTATGATTTGAGTTCGGTCCAAGGAAACCACATGAGATTGTTCAATTTATGGGCAAGAAAAATGATTATTTTATATTGATATGAATTATAGGAAATAATATATAATGATAATATATAACATGAAATAATATATATTATTAATATATTATCATGTATATAACGGGATATATATTGTATGAGAGATCAAGTGGAGCATGAGAATGGATGGCAGATGTTTCAAATATATGTGTCTTTGGATAAGAGCATGAAATATAATATATACTAGTTGAGATCTATTAATGGGTTGTTTGTACATTAGGATTGTGTTATTCTATTAATTATAAATATGAAGATGCGACATGCATGTGTGCTAATAATTATTTCCCATTATTTTTTTAATATTCATGGGGATGGTTGTGATATGTATTACCCACCATAGGATTATTTTTCCAAGGGCCTTTCTCAAATTGTAAGGGCCTATAGTTTAGTCTCATTGTGCTCACAATGTGGATACTCAAGACCCATAGGTTACTCTTATGGTGATCATATTATTCTTACTAGAGGATAAATGGTCAATCATATAGTATCTGTTATGTGATGAAAAAGGCATGATAATAATTATCATAGTTCCAGTGGAATGATTCATCAATATTAACAGAAAAGTAAGGTCAATCATCATGGTTTCATGGTTAAAACAAGATGATGAAACATGGTTACATGTATATTTTATATATATTATTAACTATTTTTAATATATTTTACATAAACTCACATGATATATTGTTTCATAACATAGGTTATGTTTTGGTTGTTCAATAATGATTTATACACCAACACCCTATATATACATTGTAGTGGGTGCGTAGATCTTATCCTTGTTATAAAATCTTAATCTAAGAACCATATATAGTATATTATGGTATATAAATATTTTGGGGTTATAGAGACAAAACTATGGTGTGGACTGGGTTTTTATAAAAATGTATTTTATATTCATCTTTGGTTTAAGTATTGTATATTATTGAGCTAATAGGAAATCCTTTTTATTTGGAATGACTTTATTTTTTTAAAATGTATTCATTTCAATATTCTTTCTAGTGTATTTTAATTATATGGATAAAATTTCAAAAATAAATCCAATATGGACACTCTAATACTATGTTATGGATGTTTATGATATTTATCTATCTTTATAAACATATGATATTATTGATATATTTTCTCCATTATTGATCATGGTACCCTATTAATATTCTAAATCCTATGGAATATGGGGATGTGAACCTGGTTTTTCATTATTCTCTCAAGATCTAGCCCTTTTGGATCATGGGAGAGGGATGATTACAATATCCCATCATTAAATAAGTTACTTAATATAAACTTTATAAATATTAACCAATTTATATTTGTAAAAAACTTGAGCTTGATTATTAGAAACAAAATAAATCCCAAATATTACATCGATGCCAGTCTTGGGAATGTACCATATAAATTAAAAGAGGAAACAACCTCACATTATAATTTTAGAAGTCTAATCAATTTTTATTCAATTAAATTCACACTTTGTGGTTTATATGATTATTATTTTAATAATATATTACGAGGTCCCAAAATAAACATTGAAAACATATAAGAGATAAATGAATGGAACCATAATCAAAGAATATATAAATTAATTTTTAATATATAACCATGTTACTTCTGATAAAATCATTTAGAAAAATAAAATATAACATTTTCATAAATATCCAATCTTGATCCCTTGGAATTGTGTGATATCATGTCCATACATATTTATAAATAGTTAAGGAATTTTATTTTTTCAATTAGTGTATGATTCATATTTTGATCCAAAGTTTAGAAAAGTATTTAAAGAGTTTGAACCCCTTAAATAATAATTTTAGATAAAGAATTAGGATTATAATGAAATTAGTGGTATCATAAAAGAGTTGAAGGTGGTATGGGTTGGTTAGGATGATATAATCTATAATTATAAAAACATTGACTAATAGGTGTCTTTCAATATACATATGAATTCACCTACATAAAAAACACTTGTGAAGGTAATTGATTGTCATATCTATTTAGGCCCTAAAAATGTTACATTTTTTAGAAAGAGAATCTGTAACACCCCAAGGATTTTAAAAAAATAAATGAAATTCATGAAACTTTGTTTTAAGTAGATATTTATAAGTATACATTAAACATAATTTTGGAGCTTCTAAGTTTTGAATTTTAAAAAAAAGTCATCTATAATTGTGTTCAATAAGTTATTTGGATTCTTATGGAACCAACTTTTTTTTTGTGAATAGTAACATACCCATAGGAATAGTAATTTGAATAGTAATATGACCCTGATGAACATTAAATTATATTATTATTCTATTTTCTTAAGGATTTAAGATAATAACATCTTGGTTAATTTTTCAATGTGATATAAAAGCAGTTATGGTTTTAAAATTGTTTATTTTCGAATTAAGTATGATTTTATTTAAAAATTAAATTCCTGTTTTTTAGAAAATTAATTTCAAAAAATAGACTTCATTTTTGAATTCTTCACGTTGAAAAATGGTTAGGGTAAATTTTTGGGATTTTTCTGAAACAGTTGATTTTTCAGTGAATAGTAAAAATATAGTTTTGAGTTTCGGTGTGTTAATGAAATCATTAATGATGTAATAATGATGTAATAAATGTGGTAGACTTGTGTATGGTAAAAAAATATGTGATGTGTCCCAAGTGGCTAATACCTTCTTCAAATACCATGGTAAATCCCATGGTTTTACAAATACCACAAATGAGGTGTCCCTTGGAAATTATTATAATATTCCCTCACTTTTTCTATAAATACCAACCCATTCCTTAATTAAATAAATTTAAAATAATTCCTAAACTATTAATTGGATTTATTAACTCCATATTATTCCTCCCAAGGTTTTCTCAATCCCCCAAGGGGTCAACCATCATGTTTTGGGAGTTACTCTACAAGGTAAGAGAATTCTCAACTTCTTTCTTTTTTCCATTCAAGTTCTCTTTTATATTGTATAACTTTCAAGATTCCATAACATGTTCTTATTTCCTTATTATTCTTGATATATTTTGTATTATAATTTATTTCTGGATGTTTTACCCCTTTACCTCTCTTTTAAATATTTTATAAAACCTTTTTTCACAGTCGTTAGGATGCCGATTTTTTATAAGGGAATTCTCAATTATTCTTTTATTTTGAGTTCATTTATTTTTTTTATTCTTTCCTCGTCTGCTCTTAACCAAGAGGGATGAAATCTCCAGAAATCATATATATTCTTTATTTTTTCATTTTCATGGAAAATTCATCATCATTATTCTTTTCCTCTCCCACTTATTCAAGGAATAAAAACATTGTCTGTGATGTGTCGAATTACCGACATCATGGATAATGTGATTTAAATTTTCATTAATTATTTAAAGTCTTGTCATGAAACCATTTTTATGGTTGAACCATGTTATAATATATGTATTATTTCTCATACAGGATTCTTTAATTTTTTTACTCATGGATTTATTATATAAGACAAAATGATGTTGTTATTATCAAAGAACCACTAAAATGATCTAAACGAACATCATTAATGTTTTAACTTATGAATCATCCTCATATAAAACTTTAAAATGATAAATGGTATAAATAATGGTATTATAAATTTGTAAATAACTTTCCATTCTAATTTTATAGTTTCACTTCCAATCGAAATGAATATCCATCATCAACCAATCATGGAAAACATGTAAAGAAAACACCCAAAACAATACAAATGAACAAAATACTAACATATAAAGGGTGAAATGATGTAATGAAATGATCATTTAAGATATTATAAAGATTTATATTTTTCTGTAAGATATTAATAATACTCTTTTAACTATTATATAGAATGTTTAAAACACATTTGAATTAATAAGAACCCTAGGTAATGGAATTCTTAACCCGATTTCCATTCGTTGGGTAAACCTTTTTCTTTATTCAATATATGGTATTAAGATTATTGGTGTGATGAATTTTTGTCCATATTATGTTTTATTATGTGTATTTATATTGTATACACATATCTTTTCAATTCTATTAATTCTCACACTAATTATATTTTAGAGGACTTTCCTTTTAAAATCCTTTTAAAACTCTCTTTAATAAATTTCAAAATGATTGTTTTTTTCTTATGTGTATAGAATGAGTAGTTTCTTCTGATTTAAATATACTTTATTACCATGATATTTTCCTTGTACAATATTTATGTTGGTTTTATCCCATTATATCTCAAGATAGATTGGGTTGAGCTTCTTTATAGCTTATGATATGTTGGGTTGAGCTTCTTTATAGCTCAAGATATGTTGGGTTGAGCCCATTATAACTCAAGATATGACAGGTGAGCCCCGTTATAGCTCTCCAATTCATTAGGTACTCTGGAGATGGAAGACGAACAAAATATTATTTCATATATAAGGTTTAATGTAAGATTGATATGGTAAATATGTCCCAAGGAAACAACATGAGTATACTATTCATTGGAGTTTTTATTATATGGGTTTTATTGGTTTTTTATGTTATCACTTGACTAACACATTCTATCTTTATATCCCTTACTGAGTTTTATACTCATTCCATGTTTTTAAAAAAATTCATAGGATATAAGGATAGGTAAGAGAAAGAATAGATTCGCGATGTTTAATATGGAATGTTTTCAAAGAAATCATGCATCATGTTTTAATGTATTATATTTTAAAAAAAATGGAATCTATTTTTAATAGTGTCCTCTCTGTTTGAATATGGTATGGGAGGTATGTATGTTCTCATAATTCTTTAAAACTCTAAACCCGAAAAGATCCTCAATGTGTAATAATGTATGTAATTGTTTAAAATTCATGATTAAGTAACGTTTTAAGGCCGGGAATTTATAGTTGGTATCAAAGGATGGTTTAGAGAACTTTAGGGGTTGGGATGATATTAAAGAACAACATAAATGATTTTTACTCTATGGTAATTTGAAATGTTATAGAATTTATATATTACCATGTTGCTTCATCTAAGTTATGTTTTTCTAATACTGGTTTTCCACAGAAGAAACAGGGAAGCGGAAGTAGGAAGGCACCAAGAGGCTGATGTCTGTCCGAATATGCAGCCTGAAATGGTGGGAATCAGAACGGAATAGTTTGTGACAATAATGGATCAATTGAATCACGTTGTAAATGGTGGTGGTATCCATGATATATAGTAACATGATCAACCACGAAGAAACATGTCTTTTTTGGATCATTTTATATGGCAAGATCCTCCAGCATTCAGTGGAACTGCCAATCCAGTGATAATCGAAGGATGGATCAATGATCTAGAAAAGATATTTGATGTCATGGTATTTTTAGAATGTCCAAAGTTAATGCTAGAATTTTATCAATTGGAAGTTAAAGCCGGTCAATGGTGGTATTTCATTAGAAATACGAGAGAAAGAGATGATCTTGACAGTTTGGAATGGGATGATTTTAAGAGTCTCTTTCTGGAAAAACATTTTCCCAAAATTGTTTGACTCGGAATGGAGAAAAAATTCTTGGAACTGAAGCAGAAAGATGATGATTCTATGGCATCATATGAATCCAATTTTACAAGACTATCCAGGTATGTAATTGATTTTACTCGTAATTTTGAAAGTAAAATTAATAGATTTTACTCTGGTTTGAAACCATTTTTGTGAATAGCTTTGGCCTCATGAGAGTTTAAAATATATGAGAAGTTTTTTATCTATGCTAAAAAAGATGAGATGGAGTTTTCTGAAACATATGTGCTTCGTGATGACAATAATAAGAATCTATCAAGTTGGGAGAAAATGGGGAAGAACTCACCAAATAAGTCTATAGGTTAGAAAATGAATTTCCCTTCTTGTGAAAAGTGTGGTAAAAGGAATCCTGGTGAATGTCCTGTAAATTCTAGGAAATTCTACTGATGTGGGAAGTTTGGACACGTGTCTCATGAGTTCAGGGAAAATGATCCTAAAACTAATGAGAAGTTGATGGTGATATGCTTTATCTGTAAAGAATTGGGTCATTTTGTTAATGTTTGTCTGAATCTAGTTACTCAAGTAGGGAATCAGTAAGATTGAAAGAAGATGGGTTTGGTAAAATCTTTTTCAACCACTTCAATAGATGTTGAGCTATCAAATGAGGTGGTTTCAAGTACAATTATTGTTTTTACAGATTTCACAAATTTGTATTTTGATTCAGGGTCTACATAATCCTTCATTTATAAGAAAATTTGAAAGAAAAAATTGGAATACAACCTCATGAAATGAATTCAGATCTCATGGTAAAAACACTTGGAGGATATATTGTGGAAAAAAGAAATTATAAGAATATTTCTATCATTTTCTGTGGAAATAATTTACATGAAAACCTTGTTGTTTTTCCTCTAGTAGATTTTGATGTTATTCTAGGTATGGACTAGATTTTTTTTATCATGTTAAGATAGATTGCAGAGAAAAAGAAGTTTTTTTTCAGAAATAATTTCACTTTGTGTACAATAATGACCCCACACCATTAATAACATATCAGGGAGATAATAAATTTATTAAGGATGGAAATGAAAGTTATCTTGCTCATATTTTTGAAGATAAAGAAACTATCCATATTAATGAATTACCAGTGGAAAATGAATACCAAGATTTTTTTCCCAATGATTTGTATGTTTTTATTCCTAATAGAGAGGTTGAGTTTACTAATGACTTTGTTCCTGATGCTAAGACAATTTCAAAACCTCCTTATTTTATAGCCCAAATAGAACTTCTATAATTAACAAATCAGTTGCAAGAATTATTAGATAAAGTCTTCATTCGACCCAACACTTCACCATGGGGTTCTCTTGTCTTATTTGTTAAGAAAAAAGATGGTTCAATGAGACTTTGAACCGATTATAGAACCTTTAAAAAAATTACTATTAAAAACATGTATCCTTTGCTTTATATCGATGATTTTTTTTATCAGCTCCAGGGAGCACAATATTTTTTGATGGTTGACCTGAGGTTGGGGTACCATCAGTTGAATATAAAGGATTAAGACATCTTAAATACTGTGTTTCGTACCAGATATGGTCATTATGAGTTTGAAGTTATTCCATTTGGGTTAACTAATGCACCTCCTTTATTCATGGATCTTATGAATAGAATATTTCATGAGTTATTGTAAAATTTTATGGTTGTATTTATTAATGGAATTAACGTATATTCTAGAAGTAAATAGGAGTATGAACAAAATCTATGGGTTGTTTTGAAAACATTAAAATAAAATAAACCGTATGGAAAATTCAACAAGTGTGATTTTTTTGGTTAAAACAGATTTCTTTTCATTGGAAACATATAAATAATGATTGAATAATAGTTGATCATTCCAAAATAAAAGTGGTTGATGAATGTCCAAGACCTACAAATGTTATATACATTCGTAGTTTTCTTGGATTAGCAGCTTATTACTGAAGGTTTGTTAAAAAATTTCACGGTTATCTAGACTGCTAACTAAGTTAACACGAAAAGGGGTTAAATTATTTTGGATAGAAGAATGTGATGTTTATTTTTAGGAACTGAATAAGAGATTGGTGAATTCTCTAGTTTTGGCTTTACCTTCCCTAAATAGTGAGTTTATCATCTACAGTGATGCTTTATTGAAGGGACTCAATTGTGTTTTGATGCATAATGATCAAGTATTTTCTTATTCTTAAAGACAACTTAAGCCTCATGAGTTAAATTATCCCACACATGATTTGGAATTTTAAGCTACGGTTTTTTCTTTGAAAATTTAAATACATAATTTATATGGAGCCAAGTGTCAAATATATACTGACCATAAAAGTCTAATGTATATATTCACATAGAAGGAGTTAAACATGAGGTAGAGAATATGGATAGAACTAATAAAATATGATTATTTCATGATCAATTACCATCCAGGAAAAGCAAAAAAAGTGGTGGATGCCTTGAGTCGAAAAAATCATGCATCGTTAACCATGTTACATTTGTAAAATGATCCCTTGATTACTGATTTGATGAATTTTGTATTAGAAGATATCAGTGTAGAAAATACATCTGTTTTGTTTCAGGTTTCAGTACAGTCATCGTTATCAGATAAAATTATGCAAGCACAGAAGGAAGACCATGAGCAATAGAAAAAGTTTTAATTTGTTAAAATGGGTAATCTTCTAGAATTCAACATTGATAAAGATTGTGTTTTATGATTTGGAAAAAGGTTGTGTGTGCCTTATGATTCCTAGTTGAAGAATGATTTGTTGTTTGAATCTCATAGTTCTTAATTTTTAGTTCATCCTTGAAGTGGTAACATGTACAAAGACCTACAGGAGTATTATTGGATGTATAGAATGAAAAGGGATATTGCATAATTTACCATAGAATTCTTGACATGTCTACAGGTTAAAGCATAGAGGTAGTTACTGAAGGGAATGCTTCAACCTTTGCCAATTTTAAAGTGGAAATGTGAGAATATATCCATGGACTTGATGGTGGGATTACCTAATACTTTTCTAGGTAACAATGTGATTTGGGTTATTATTGATCAGATGAATAAATATTCACATCTCCTTTCTATTCGAGATGCGATGTCTTTGGATCAGCTTTCTCGATTTTACCTGAAAGAGATTTTCAGGTTACATGGAGTTCCTATTTCCATTATATCTGATCAGGATCCCAGGTTCACTTTTATCTTTTGGAAGGGGCTTTAGAAGTCGTTGGGAACAGAATTAAATTTAATTATAACTTTTTATCTTCAATCATATGGGAAGTCAGAATGAACAATTCAAACATTGGAGGATATGCTTCGAGCCTTTTCAATGGACTATCAGGGAAGTTTGGATCATCGTCTTTATTTAGTGGAGTTTTCTTATAATAATAGTTTTCATTCCAGTATACAGATAGAACCTTTCAAGTCTTTGTATGGGAAACAGTGACAGAATCCAGCATTTTGGGATGAAGTCGGTTAAAGAAAGTTTATGGGGCCAGAATTAGTAGAAGATGTGGCAGAGAAAGTGAAGATGATCCTGTAGCACATGACGACATCTCAAAGTAGGAAGAAAAGTTATGCAGATAACAGAAGGAAAGACTTATCTTTCGAGGTAGGTGACCATGTTTTCCTAAAACTATCTCCTTAGAAAAGTGTGATGCGTTTCGGTAAAGAAAGGGAAGATAATTCCACGATTCTTCAGTCCTTTTGAAATCCTAGAGAAAATTGGAATAGTTTCTTACTAAGTAGCTTTGGATTTGATTTTGTCTTAGGTACACAATTTGTTTCATGTTTTGATGTTGAGGAAGTATATGCCAGATTCATCACATGTCTTGAGCACATAAGCAATTCAGTAGGAAGAGAACCTTTCTTATGAAGAGAAACCTATTCAGATTCTTGATCGATGGAAACAGGTATTGTGAAATAAGGTAATCCAATGTGTAAAGGTTTTTTGGAGAAACACCATGGTTGAAGAAGCAACATGGGAGTCTGAAAATGCTATGAGAGAAAGGTACCCTCACTTGTTTAATAAGTAAATAAAATTGTGAGGATGCAATTTCTAGAAGGTGGGAATAATGTATAAACCCAAGATTTTAAAAAAAATAAATGAAATGCATGAAACTTTGTTTTAAGTATATATCTATAACTATCCTTTAAACGTAATTTTGTATCTTCAATGTTTTGAATTTTGATAAACAGTCATCTAAAATTGTGTTCAATAAGTTATTTGAAGTCTAATGGAACCAACTTGTTTTTTTGGTGAATAGTAACATACCCTTATGAATAGAAATATGACCATAATGAATAGTGAATTTTATTATTATTTTATTTTATTTATGATTTAAGATAATAACATTTTGGTTAATTTTTTAATGTGATATAAAATCAGTTATAGTTTTAAAATTGTTTATTTTTTAATTAAGTATGATTTTATTTAAAAATTAATTTCATGATATTTATAAAATTATTTTCAAAAAACATAATTCATTTTTGAATTCTACATGTCGAAAAATGGTTAGGGTAATTTTTTGGGATTTTTCTGAAAGAGTTGATTTTTCAGTGAATAGTAAAAATACAGTTTTGAGTTTCGGTGTGTTAATAAAATCCTTAATGATATAATAATGATGTAATAAATATGGTCTACATGTGTATAGTAAACTAATATGTGAGGTTTACCATATAGATAATACCTTTGGAAAATACCATGGGAAAGCCCATGGTTTTTCAAAATACCACTAATGAGGTGTCCCTTAGAAATTATTAAAATAATCCCTCACTTTTGCTATAAATACCAACCCATTCCTTCATTAAATGAATTCCCAGTTCTTCTTCAATGAATATCTAGAATAATTACCTCCCTATTAGTCCTATCAAGGTTTTCTCAATCCCCCAAGGTCCCAACCATCATGTTTTGGGAGTTACTCTACAAGGTAAGAGAATTCTCAACTTATTTCTTTTTTCTATTCTTGTTCTCTTTTATGTGGTTTAACTTTCAAGTTTCCAAACCATGTTTTTATTTCCTAATTATTTTTGATCTGTTATATATTATGATTTATTTCTAGATGGGTGACCCTTGTCCCCTCTCCTTTTAATATTTTTTAAAACCATGTTGCATAACCATTTGGCTGCTGAATTTTTGTAAGGGATTTCTCAATTATTCTTTTATTTTGAGTTCATTTATTTTCTTATTATTTCCTCATATCCTCTTACCCAAGGCAGATGAAAGATCCAGAAATAATTTATATTCTGTATTTTTTCATGTTCATGAAAAATTCATCATCATTCTTCTTATCCTCTCCCACTTATTCAAGGAATAAAAACATTGTCCGTGATGTGTCGAATTGCAGACATCATAGACGATGTGATTTAAATTTGCATTAATTTTTTCAAGTCTAGTCATGAAACCATTTTTATGGTTTAACCAGGTAATAATATATGTATTATATCTAATCCATGGTTCTTTCATTATATTGTACTCATGTATTTAATTTATAGGACAAAATGAGGTCGTTATTATCAAAGAACAACTAAACTGGTCTAAACAAACATCATTAATGTTTTAACTTATGAATCATCCTCATATCAAACATCAAAATGATAAATGGAATAAACTACTGTAATGAAAATATGTAAATAAATTTCCATTACAATTATATATTTTTACTTTTAATTGAAAAGAATATCCATCATTAACCAGTCATGGAAAACATGTAAAGAAAACACCCCAAAACATTGCAAGGAACAAAATACTAACAAATAATGGGTGAAATAATGTAATAAAATGATCATTTATGATATTATAAAGATGGATAAATTTCTGTAAGATATTAATAACACTCTTTTAACCATTATATAGTAATTTTAAAACACATTTGAAGTAAGAAGAACCCTAGGTAAGGAAATTCTTAACCTGATTTCCATTTGTTGGGTTAACCTTCTTCTTTATTCATTAAGTGGTATTAAGATTATTGGTGTGATTAATTTTTGTTTATATTATGTTTTATTATGTGTATTTAAAGTGTATACACATATCCTTTCAATTCTATTAATTCTAGCTCCAATTATATTTTAAATTACTTTCCTTTTAAAATCCTTTTAAAATTCTATTTAATAAATTTCAAAAGGATTGTTTTTTACTTATGTGTGTGGCATAAATATTTTCTTCTGATTTGAATATACTTTATTAACATGATATGTTACTTGGACATTATTTATGTTGGTTTTATCCCATTATATCTCAAGATATGTTGGTTTGAGCCCCTTTATAGCTCAATATATGTTGGGTTGAGCACATTATAGCTCAATATATGACGGGGGAGCCCCATTACAGCTCTCCAATGAATTGGGTACTCTAGAGATGTAAGTTTAACAAAATGTTATTATATATATAAGGGTGAATTTAAGAGTGATATAGTAAATATTTCCCAAGTAAACATCATGAGTATACTATGCATTTGAGTTTTTATGATATGGGTTTTATTGGTTTTTTATGTTATCACTTGACTAATGCTTTAAATATTTATATCCCTTACTGAGTTTTATAATAATCCAATGTTTTTAAAATGTTTTTCACAGGATATAAGGATGTTTAAGAGAAATAAGGGATTCTTGATGTTTGATATGGAATATTGTCAAAGAAATAATTCTTTATGTTTTAATGTCTTATATTTTGAAAAAATGGAAACTGTTTTTAATAGTGTCCTATTTGTATGAGTGTGGTATGTTATATCCTAATTATTTAAGACTCTAAACCTAAAAAGAACATCAATGTGTAATAATGTATGTTCTTATTTAAAATTCAAGATTAAGTAACGTTTTAAGGTTGGTTCCTTATAAAATCATTTTAGATAATATTTTCAATGAAGAGAATTAATTTCCATAGAAAGAAAACAAGAATACATTATTGAATAAGGGAATGGTAAAATCAAAGAATCCTTATATAGAATATTCCTATAATAATTCCTATGGCCTAATGATTAAGAAATTATGTCGGCATAACCCTTACTTTGAATTCACACTTGTTAGAACATTCTCTAAACTCGTATATAAAAAACATAAATATCTTAATCACCTATTTTAAAGTCTTATTATTAAACTTTCGAATTTAACTACATAATTTATAATTATTCATTAATAATATATTAATCAATTACGACTTAGTTTTACCATCCCTTTTTTAGAATTTTGATTGTTCAATTCACATTTTATAATATCGATGATGATCCACATTACATATCTAAAATTTTATTATTCAAAGATTAATTAAAATATGGGAATAATTTTTATTCCTTATTTTTTAAAAAATTTATTTTTATTTGCTGGTAATAATGTTTATGGTTTGTGAATATTAAATTGGAAATGAACTACTTCTATTGAATTTTATCGAAAAAAAAGATGGCATTTTCATAACTAGTTTAAATGTTAATATTAAATTTCAAATTTTATAAACCATTCATTATTTATTCACTTACTTCTAGTAACACCCATAGTTATTTTCACTTATTTATCAATGATAATGATTTGTATCATTGTTTATGGAGGTGGTTAAACAGACCCAAACATGATCACACAATAATTGATTTCTGAGTATGGTTATGAAAGTAGTTTATTTTGGAATAATATCATTATTATAGAATAAAATAAATTTTATCTAGAAATTTTAAGGTCATTAGTAATGTTTTAATATATTTTAATAAATAATAATCATACTATATGAAAAATTAGATACAATAATCTGTGGTGGAGATAGTTTTCACGTACACAAGGTTATCATTTTCATTTAACAATGAATGAGATGGAATGATGGTGGGTTATAATTTATCTCATCATAATAATAATTGTATCATATATTTATCATTTATTCATAAATTCCATCCCTATAACTAGTGAACATAGTAATTGGTGAAAAAATGGAAGATGTTTCTTCTTAGTGGGAGTGGTCCGCATAAACTCAAGAACAAAGTTTTAATTTTTATAATGGAAAAGGGAGATGGTGGATAATGATATTTCAATTATAATAATAAAATTATATATACTAAAATAATAATTTCATTATATAGTAATGATAAAATATTTTTTGGAAAATTAAACTAGAAATGAAAATAAATATGGAAGGATTAGTACACAATTTAATAACATGGGTTTTCACTTAGAGATATCCTTGTAGATGGAGTCCTTTGGATAAATAGCTAAGATAAGAGTAATGGGAATGTCAAGGAAGAGAATGATAATTTTGGGCGTACTCATTACATTTCAATAATATTATGTCACTACATGGTTCCAAATTATCAAAAAGTTAAAAATAATGGAGTGGATGAGGGTTTTCTAAGTACCTCTTTTCAATACACATGGAGGAATCGTTTCTATTTTTTTTTACACTAAGAAATATTCTTTTTTACCTATTTTATTTTTATCACAGTAACTATTTTTTTGGAAATGGTAATTAATATAAATTAAAAATACTAAAATTGATTTAATTAAATATTTTTAACAATATTATTTTAAATATTAATATAATTTAAATAAATAATATTTCTAATCTTTATAAATGACAATTTTTAAATTAGCACACATAATAAATGATTTTTTATAGTGAATGTGTTTTTTAAGTATAAAATTTAGTAGTATACTTTTATCATTGTAATTGAATTTTTTTTTTGTAAAATATTGTTTATAATAAAATAAATAATTTTAATTTTTTAAAAAATAATGATGAAACCAACTATTACCATTAAAATATTTTATTAAAAAAAGACTAAGATTAGTTTTTAAAATAGAATTAAATTTTACTTATGTTCTAAAAAGTTGAACATTTGTTTTTTAGAATTAGAAAATTATTCTAAAATAAATTGTTTGACTCCTTAAATAAAAAATTTACAAGTTAAGATGTTTTATATTGTTACATGTATTACTTAGATAATAATAATATAATAAAATTTATAGTTCTGGTAAACACTGTATTGTTCACTTTTTTCCTTAAAATTATTTATATTAGAAATGACTCAAAATTCAACCTATGTTATTTTTGGAATTATGAATTGAAAAATGATACATAATGAATATTTTTTGTTGAAAAATAAATTGTTTAACATATAACTATTTCTAATTATATTATGTGTGCACTTATAATTGATTAGAATATTTTTATATATTATTAGTTTTGTTTTTTTAATAATTTTATTATTAGTTATGATACATATCATTTTAGTTTAGGGTTTCAAGTTCAACAAGTTATTGTACATCATATTTTTTATGGGAAATATATATTAAAAAATGGTTCTTTAAGTTATTACCCCTTAAAATAATTACATCGCCAATATTTTATTAAAATGAATACAAAATATGAGTGTACTTTTGTCTCAAAATATCAGTAGGTTCCTATATATCAACCTAAATCATATGATTCTTTCATACAATATTGACTAGATAGGTGCCCTTGTTTTATAGCCTTGTCTATTCGATCAAAGATATTCAAATATTGTTCTTCATATAATCAATCATTTTTAATTATTACAACTTTTAAGCTCAATTCATGTAATAGATCCAGTATGTAATTCTTTATATGTGATATATAGAACACATTAATCACTTAAGAATTGCAGTAATGGATTTATAAGATATATTCTATGACCATGACATGATATAGGATATCTAATAAACCGATGTATATAGAGATAAACTTCCCTTTATTTCTAAATTTCATAACCCACATCCATTAAGATATTTGCAGAAATACATTTTCACTAAACTAAAACTCTATATCACATCGATGATTATCATAATTTCCCTTCTATTGAACTTTTTTTCTTCTTCCATACACTGATGAATGGTCTGAATATTATCAATAATTTCTTGGACATGGTCATGACCAATCAACTTCATCTCTCAAACTGCATCCCATGTATATTAGAGTCTGAAATCTCTTCCTACAAGGATCCTTATATAGTGATATATGAATTATATAATAAAATGAATTTATATATATATATATTATACCATGTGAAGGTATTATTCCCAAATCCTTTGAATTCTATTGATTATAACCTCTTTAAATCCTCAATAGTTTTAATGGTCCTTTTAGATTGACCATCTATCTGAGGGTGATAGGTATTACTCGAATACATATCTATATCTAATTCAATATAAATTTTTATTCAAAATCTCATTGAAAATTGTAGATCCATATCATATGAAATGGATAGTCGTACCCTATTCATCCTTACAAATTCATTTATGTATATTTTGTTGAGTTGGACAAGAAATAAATATTCCTTGATTCAAATAAAATGAACTAACTTCATAAGGAAATCGATTATAAACAAAATAAAATTATTTATAATAGATTTTTTGGGGTTTCTTATAATTAAATCCATGGTAATTTCATCATATATCCATTTTAGGGTCTATAATTATTGAAAAACCCATTATATTTTTTTGTTAATCCTTAACGTATGGGAATACTAAGCACTGAGAAACATATTATACAATTTCTCTCTTTATAAAATCCCACCAAAAGTTTTTTTTATATATCATTAAACATCATAGTAATTGATGGATGAATAGAGAAGGATTAGATATGTGTATTAAAAAAATTCCTTCTTTAATTCCATTTTTTTATGGGACACATATCTTGGTTCCAAACCATATAGTTCCATCTTTTTCAAATTGAAATATGGAATATTCAATGCCTTTTTATATATCTCTATATTATATTTTTGGATTCATTGATATTTATGAGTATTGAAGGTTAATAATTTATTTAGGAAAGAAATAATTTATCCTCTCCAAATATGAATTTGAAATTCATCCTCTATAAATCTAAGAGTATTGGGAATTTTTAAATCTTCATATCCGAATTAATGACATGAAATTTTATACACCGATTATTAACAACCTTATCTGCCTTCTTTGAGTGATAATGTATAGAGAAATAATAATATTTAACCCGCTACAAACATATCCTGTGGAAAATATTCAATTACTTCTATATTAATTTATATTTCATACTCTTGGGTTTAATATATATATATATATATATATATATATATTTCTATGTAGAGATAATGCTGCTAAATATTTGATTCAAAGATCACTACGAGAATATCCCATTAATTCATCTACTAATTTTTCCCATTAGACTTTTATTAGAATTATTCATAATTAATTTTCTTAACATTATACATGAGGAAGCAACCCAGTCCCTATCTCAAGGCATCACTATAAATTATAAACTCATTCCCACTATAGGGTAAAGTGATCTTAGGAGTAATAACAACCTCATTTTTAGTTCTTTAACCATTATTCAAATTATTTCATCTAATGCAATTTATTTTCATTTCTTATTAACTAAGTTATTATATTTGATATATATATATGAAAATTCTCACAAATCATCCATAATATCATGCTAAACCAAAAAAATGATAGATCTTAATTATAGTGTTTGTTATGGGTCATTGCTTCATTAAATTGATCATTGATAGATATATTGATATTACAATTTTCTTATTTAAATGGACCAATGATGTAACAATATATAGATAGAATTCAAACATGATAAATTTGGAATATTATTTCCCATTTTCCAAGGTCGTTAACAAAATCCAAAAATGATATACACACTCTTTATTATTCATCAAATATATATGAATATCATCCATAAATACAACCATAAATTGATAATGGTAGTATTTAATAACTATATTAATTATATCAATGATTATTGAGGGAGAATTCATAAGTCCAAAATAAATCACTACAAATTCATCACGTCCATACCTGATAAAAAAATCTATCTGTGAAATTCGCACTTTTTTATCCCTGAATTGATGATCTCATGATCAATGGTGATTTTTGAGATTTAATGTTCCCCTATAATTTAATCAAATAGATCATTGATAAAGGGTAGAGTATACCTTTTCTTGATTTAAATTTTATTAATATCACCATAATCAATTCAAATACACATTGATCAAGCCTTTTTTCTCACAAAAAGGACTTGGGCACCCCAAGAAAGATGCAGTAGGGTGTATAAAACCCATGTCCAGATTCTATTTTATTTGATTAAATTATTCCAATAATTAAATGGAATACATACTATATGGAATAAAAGATATAGGCATAGATTCATGTATTCGATCAACTAAAATCTCAACCTCATTCTCTAGGGGTAATATTTATTAATTCCTTCCAAATCACATCCTTATAATCCTATACCATATACATTTTATCAATGCCATATTTATTACTAATCATTTGAGTTAATATTACCTCTTGGATGAGTATCATAACCCATATAATTTCGTCTTATTCTATATGGAGTTTATAATTATACATTCACTAATACTTAATAAAATGATAATATAGTATATGAATATACATTTCCTAACACCGACAGTTTATAGGTTCTCTATAAAGAGAGATTTAGTCAATTCCTAATATTACCTTGATTTATACCAAGGTATGTGTAACTTGATTTACATAGAGTATCATCCAAAAAATATTTATAGAATATGACTTATATATATTTGTCTTAATCATCATTCAAGAAAGTGTTTTAAAAAATAGTTCAATATCTACTATTTTTAGTGGTGAATAAAAATTCATAGAAAACATGTATGATGAAAAGTAATGTGAAGAACAAGAATAAAATAATTTATTTGTAGCACTAGAGTAGAGGATATGTGTACCTTTCACTTCTTCTTTACTGTGATCTACCTCAGTAGTGGTGATTGTATTTTCTCTCCCTTATTCTCTTAGATTATGAGGTTTACATGGTCTATTCTCTTAATTTTCTCTAGGGTAAGGGAATTAATTTCCATAATACCCAAACTCCATGTATTTGAATCATTGATGTATATATGGTGAATTAGTGTGGGCCTTATTATCCTCCACTTTCTTTTCATTATATTAGTACGGCTTTAGTATTTTTGAGCTTGGTGTCCTAATTTACCACACATAAAACACTTTCGTATAAACATGAGGTAATTAACTAGGTGCTTCATCAAAAATTTATGGCATTTAGGTGATTAAATTTTATTTTCAATATGTGACCTATCATTAGAGACTCCATGATACTTTACCTTCCAATTATTTTCTTAATAATAAAGAGATTGCACGATTTCCATTTCCCCCTTAAGTGGATATGTAACAAGCTCTTCATAACATCCAATTCCTTTTATGGTTAACACCATTTGAAGTACAAGGTTTAAGAAAGTAATTTAATGATCTATTTTTCCTTAAAAAATCATGATAAAACTAGTTAAATACCCCATGAGAAAAATGAAGCTTCCTTGATAAGTTCCCACAAGTTTATTATGTTTTTTGTTTCTAATCTATGAATTACCTCTCTATATTCGTGTAAAAAGTTTGAGGACAATACTTGATGAAGATTTGTTTATTAAATTATTCATAATCCATAGAGTATATTTACTCCTCTTCTAATATATTCCTTATGAGATAAAACCATTGGTTATCCTGGCGTTCTAAATTTTTAATTTCCAGAAAAACCTTATCATGTTCAAAGAACACGAGAATGGAAAATATAATTTTCCTAGAAATGACCCATTTCTCGAAATTAATGGTGCTATGATACCCACTAATGAATAATGGGTGTTGATGGATAATATATTTCATAGACATTTTCTTCTATCAAGGTACATTAAAAAGATCTATATGGATAACAATATTATTAATATATTGAGATAATTGCCACATTATTTTGTAACCTAGTTCCAAATATATTGGGTAGTTCATTGGGAAAATTATTGCAATGCACTAAAAAACATTGTTAACATTATTCCTTCTAGGTGTCTCAAATAATTTAACTATCTTCCTAATATTGGTAATGGAAACATAAGAAATGGGTGAGATAAAACAATCAATAATGAGAATATATAAATTCATTATAATAGGTTGATCATAACCAAAATAGAGACATAAGGAATATAGAAATATCTAATAAAAATATAAATAAAATATAAGAATAATATAATATTATAAAATATAATAAAAAAATAACTCACCTTATACAAATAAAACAGTAATTTCCAATCATGGGGAACAAAATAAAAGTAAAAAATATCATATAAAACTAGAATAAACATGAAATATAACATAGAATAATATTAAATTAATATTAAAAAGGTAGAACAATCACAAGAATAGGAAAAAATGTGGGAAAAGTCACGATCCACATACCTTTGTGAAAAAACTCATTATGTTAACACATTATAATGTCAGGGAACTCATTACACCCATGAATTTGTGAACAAACTCATTATGTCGACACATTAAAATGTGTTAACACTAATTATGAATATTTCATTGTAAATAAACCCATTATGTAAATGCAGTAGTATCTCAGGAGTTATAAAACAAAATCAGTGCATTAGAGGTTGATATTAGAACCCACACATCATTTTCCATACACGTGTTTTCAACATAAATGCAATCATCATAATATTATAAAGAACTAATGGAAAGGGAATAGGTTTCAAAAAAAATAAAAAAATCATAGAAGATAAAAATAAGAAATTATAGGACATAAAAAATCTTTTTTTCAAAAGGAATCATGTCATAATAGAATTTAAAGGGTGGTCAAAACATTTTTTTCATGAGATAATATACCTAGATGAAAACGGTGTTGATAATAGGAAGGAGTTTAGTGAAACCATTAAAACATTATAATTAAAATTTAGATATATAAATTTCATTCAAAAATAAATTAAGAATGGAAAAAAAGAGTTTCCAACACCTTATTATAAGTGTTAAAAATATTGGATCCTTGAAATGAAACAATGGTTATTCTGATAAGTTTGGAGTGGTGAGTATTGTTTTCAACAAGAAAAGGAATGTATTTATTAAACATTAGGTATCTTATTAAAGTAAACCCACATTTGAGAAAAGTTTAAAGATTTTACTTTTTAAAAAAGTGGTAAAGTTAAATAAGTGGAATTCAAATAAAAATAATATATATATTTCATTAAAACAATTTCAAGGAAAAAATAGGGACATATATGTAGGTTATTACAATTTAGTTATTATTTGGATGTAGATATGTGGCTCAGTATAGGGATGTCACAAAATCCATAAGGTAGATTGACATATTCTAAAAAAAGGATTTTGAAATAAATAATATCTTTAAGATAGATGAATGATACTCAGTTCATGATATTTTGTCAAAATCATTTATCATTGAAACAATCTTTCCTATCCCTATATCTACTCAAAAACTTTTGATATCTCAAAATAAAGTCATATTTATAGCCATATTTTCTTATAATTCTTATTCCTTAAATCTTATAGTGGGTTGTTCTTCATCTCCTAAGAGAGATATTTAGATTTCCCAAACTAGTTTATCTCTCAAAAATATTATCTTAGAAAGTAAAAACGTCTTCTTCTTATAATTTTATTATTACACATCTATCTCCTTAAATTATTATGTTATAGAGTGGATACATTAAATATATTATTTCAATTTTAATATACATAAATGGAAGACCATAAAGAATCTTAAATAATATATGAAAATTGATATTCTAAAATACCAAATATTTTCTATTGATGTTTTATGAGCATTAGTTTTCAACTCAAAGGAAACTCCCAAAATACCCTCATCCTATTGAAATATAAATTTCTTCTAAAACACAGAAGAGAAGAGATTTACAAAGTACCTACAACATGAATTATTTCATCTTAATCCCATTTATTATCATTAGATCTAATTAATATTATTTTAAGATAAAAAACATAATATGGTCAACCTACTATTTGTTAAAGACATCCATAAAATCCACACAACATTTTACATGTTTTTTTAGTATGTGGTTATTAACATTACCATGATTATTAAATTTCTTGAAATAAATGTTCTCCATCACAATCCATCCTTATTTTTTCATTGTTTTTTCCTATATGTTCCTATTTTCACTTTCCACTAATTCTCTCTTATTTAGAGACCAAGTCTGTGTTATTCTGGTCATACCTTTTTATGATCCAGGATTTCAACTCGGTAATTCTAAAATTTCATCTCATTGATTATTGACTAAAAAATAAAATTGATAGGAAGAAATTTATTAATGCAGGGATGTAATATATTGATATTTTAAATGAATGATAATGTTTTGTAATATATAAGATATGAAAACTTGACCATAAATGAACTATGAAATATTAATATTTAAATATGAAAATTATAATAAAATGATGAATTTTAATGTTTTAATTGGATTTATAACATAATTAAATAGATATAATAGTTCTAATAAAAGGAATCGTGTTAATTATTAATAAATTAATATTCACTCAGTATTTAGTAAAGTCATTTTATTCTTCAAAAACATATTCTCTTAAAAAGTTGTATTTGTTTTTTTGTGAAATAATATAATAATTATTTTTTGGAATTTTTATATAAATTATTTCCTAGAAAGGGTATATTTTTTGACTAATTGTGTAGAACTATATTAGATTGATTTTTTTGATTTTTTTTGGAAAATATTGATTTTCTAGTGAATAGTGAAAATTAATGATTTTTATTATATAAATCTACATTTCATTCAAGAAAATACAATGTTATATTTTTTAAAATAAAATTTAAAAGAAATATTACTTATGAAAAATCCAATTATTTTTATTTATGTAAATTTTAGGTGTAAATTTAATATAAAAATATTTTTAAATTTAGAAAGGAAATTTTCAAAAAAAAATTAATTTTCATTTCAATTTAAAATTACATCATAAATGAATAATTATAAATTCTAGAAATTGAATACTAAAATATGAATTCCATATTTTTAATCATGATTTACACATTTGAAAAATTGGTCCCTTTTATTTTTTAGCCATTATTAATAGTAACCATAGTAAATAAACAACACTATAATAAAAGTTAATTATGTAATTAAGGAAATAAATAATGTGATGATGACTAAAAAATTATAATAACACCATACATTATTATATTTTATGAGTTTAGATTGTAAATATTTATCCATGTTTCAAAAATATTGCATATTGGTGCTATATTCCATTTATTTTGACTATTATAATATTTATGTAAAAGATAAAGTAAAACATTTCACTTTTTTGTGTTAATTTTTTTTATATTTTGTTAATGGAATAAAAAAATTGTTCTTTTATAAATAAATATTTTAAAAATGAGGGATTTTTTTACAATGGTAATTTATTTATAAATTTTAGGGATGAAATTATTAACATAAATTTTTACACAATACTGACATATTACGTATTACGTTAATAGAAAAATAAATTAAATGATTCTAAAATTAATAAACTAAATATAACATGGATTAATTATTTTGTTACAAAACTTTTACAGATAAATATAACTTTTCAGTTATGTTATTATGGATTATATTCAAATTCATTTTGTCTCATATTGATTTCAATGTCAAATTAAATTAATAGTGATAATAATGACATTAATAATTTATTATGTTAAATTTTATATTATTAATCTATTTAAAAGTAAAAAAATATTGAATAGATACAATTTGGATGAGACAGTGTAAAAAATCTCATATAATTTCTATTTATGATCCAATTCCAACATTACATGAAAAATTATGACCCTTTAATATTGAATAATCCATTATTGCAGTTAAGGATAACATTTATTAATCAATGGGTTATTCAAAAATGAAAATTTTTAAAATGATAAAATACACATCAAATTTTTATTGGATGATAATATTAATAACATATCTTCCATAAATTTGAATAAATTTTTATTTGGAACTGTTTGACGTGGTTTATACACAAATGATAATATAATATTTTGTTTAATTAACAAAATGATATAAAATATTTTATAATTAATAAATCTTTATTAAATTGAAAATAAATTTTATAATATATATATATTCATCCACATGACTAGAATGTTGTTGAAAATTTTAAACATTTTATATTGATGGTTCAATTATCATTTTTTGTAACTATCGTGGCCCAAAAAGATTAAAAACCTTGTTATCGCAGTAATCCTCAAAAAGTGTTAACATGGTTTATAATAAAACATTTAAGGTTTTAAAATAATTTAAAATCTTAAAAATATAATCGGTTGATTTTATCTATAATAATATACAATTTATAATCTTATTATAGAATGTTTTTTCCATTTTCCCATGATAAGTAAATTATTTTAATTTAATAATTTTACAATTTCTATGAATCCCCCTCCCCTCACTTATAAAAGGAAACCACATATCCTATTTTCTTCACATATAGGTATCCTTATTCTTGGATTTTACCCACTCAAATCCATTCTTTATATCCCTACATGAATTAAAAATTACATATATTTGTTATAAGTCTAACCATATAAGGATTAATATGTCAAGAAAAGGAGGTTTTCTGAAGGAAATGAATAATATTTTACCAAATTTACAAGATTTATTTATTATATTACACCATAAACTATTCTAAAATAATTATAAAATAAAAAAAATAGTATCTTATATATAATAAGATTTTATTATGTTAATTTCATAACCTATATCCTTTCCACGTTCCAATAAATTATAAAATAAACCAATGTTTGTGTGCACAATAGACTATAGCCTCACAAACCAACATAATTTATTTTCCATAAACACATCTAATAAATTGTTATAATGATTTATTAAATGTTCATATAATATTATTTAAATTATTTTCATTCTGAAAAGAAAATATATCATCTTTTATACATTTTCACCCATTTAATAATATAACAACGTTAGAGTGTACATGTAGACTACCACCTCCACAATGTGATTTGAATCGTTCCCATAAACAAATGACATGGCTACTATATATAATTTTATTTAAATAAATAATATTTTATTAATGATATTATTATAATTAATTGAATTTAAAATAATACCTACCATATCTCTATAATGATAATTATAAAATGTAAATGTCAACCATGTGTACACACGACATACCATCTCCCTGATTATAACATAGTATATATTTCATAAACAACATTCATGGATTATTTCCAATGTATAATTGATGTATTATAATAATAAATATTTCATCATTATTATTCTAGAGATTATGGATTAATTATCTCATTGAACATATTCACTATACCAAGACATGTTGTAATTATTACCCCAATATCATCAGAACATACAATGAGAACACAATTGAATATCTAGTTGTGTATAAAAAGGTAAAAAATAAAATAAAATGAATTATATAATTTAAAATGGTTTGTATAGAATTAAATATTTAAACTATGTTTGTTTTTTGAGATGATTAATAAACAACATTATTAATGAAACTCATCGTATGAGACACTTTAAAAACCTTATTTTATATTTATTAATGATTTATATTATAAACATTTCTTATCTATATCCATATTCATAAAATTATTTTGTAGATGTATTTATGTGGACATTAAATAACAATAAATTTTATTTTAGGTTTACTTCCATTTTTTTAAAAAAAATTCAAAAGTAATCCTTTTACGTATTTTATATATAAAATTTTTACTTTCATTACAATATACAAAATGGATATTCAATTTTTACATATATTGTTTCAATAGTTTTTACCACCATCATAAATGTTATTTCATGTTTTGGTTCATCTATAATCTTCCATGGTTTTTTCAAATAAAAAATTCCCTTCCCTATGATATGGGTTTTTTTAAAAATTGTTTTGAATTAAATTGATATTTTGATATCTTTATTTTATTTGGATGCATGGAATATTTTTATAAGTATAACATCATTATGTGTTATGATTATGATATGGTTATTTTTCATTGATTATGATGAATACTAGTTTTCTTATAAACTATATATATTTAGTTTAATGATAATTCAAGTTCAGGTTTTCCCATTATATTCTATGTATTGGTGGTTATGTTATAAAAAAAATGATATGTGGCCCTATTATATCCCACCAATGCATCGGGTAATGATTATGTTCTCTAGAGAACTATGATATCATAATTTTATTGGTTATCCCATTTTTAATAGTGTTATGAGAAATTATTTCACAACTTAACTATATGATTTATTTATTCTTAAGATGGTTAATGCATAAACAATATTATTTCACATGTTATATGATTGATATTATCTGTAAAAGATGGTATAATATATTTCTTAGCTGTGAAAAATAATATTTTTTCGAAAATTATTTTATTAGTTTTTCATTTGTATAAAAAACATTATGAGTATTATTGTAACACTATGATTTATTGTGACTTTTTTATTTAAATTTTTTTGGTAGAGACGATGAGTTATTAGTTTGAAAATTTTTATTTAGATCCTAAATTTTAATTTTATGATGGAATATTTGTATACTTATTAATGGATTAATTGGTCTATTTTATTATTTTTTCCCTTACTAAGATTGTTTTCCACATACCAAAATTTAAAATGTTCTTCACACTTTTTTAGGATGATGAGGAATGATGATAAGGAAATAATATGGGGAATAAAAATTTGGGTATAGTGGGAATACCTTTTACATAATGCCATGGGTATCATTACGTAAGAGTTTTTCATAATTATCTAATACCTTAAACCTAAATAATATTCAGGTATATATGTGACCCCATATTTTTTTAATATTATTTATTTTTTATTATTGGAATTGTGTCATACTAATTTGTATCAAATATAGAAATATATATTTTATTATTTTAGCACCTGACCTTGTTGTGTGGTTCTTGGGGTATTATGCATGCTATTACATAGTATTATTTTGAATATAAGGAGTATCGAATTTTGTTAAAGTTCACATATTCTATACCTATATTGATATGCACAGTGTAATATAGAAGTCTTGATTTTTTTTATTTATATCTTATTGAGTTTGATCATATTTAACTATAAATAAGATTCCAATTCCATAATAAGTCACAAAATAGGAAGAAACCACTAGAATAACCAACTCATCATACTAAAATTATTAGTTCCATTCCATGATATGTGAAGAAATGTGGAATTCAATATAATTGTTTGAATTTGAATTTTTAATGTTTTTTATAGGTTTATATTAATCCTTTTATAGTCATAATAATGATAAATATAGGATTTTGGATGAAAATAAATTTGGGACCCATATTTAAAAGGATTACAGTTATGAATTTGAATTTGAATTAATTAAATTCATATTATTCAATGATATATTGTTTAATATTTATGAGTTAAAATGAATGATACCACCGATAGAAGAAAATGGAAGATATGGGGGAAGATAACAACATGATAATTATTGAACATATGATATTGTATGTGTATGTTTCTTCTAAATGGAATAACCCAAAATATCATTTTTAAAAGAAGAATTTTATATACATACTTCTGATCACCTAGAAAAAATAATAGATCATTATAATGAACTCCCTTGATTTTATGGATTAATTAAATTCAATATTGTTTTTCTAATAAAAACCTATGTTTTTATTTTTCCATATTTTTTTTTCTTTTAGTATAGAATATAATATAAGATCAAAAGATTCTAGATTACATATATGGGTAGTGATATTATCTTAAATATTGTAATCATAAAATGGTGTTGTAATGATTATTATGCATTTTAATACATCAATGATGTGTGTTCCTTGAATCTATATATATAAATATAAACCATGTAAAATCTTTTTGTATGTTTTCTTTTCATTCTAGTATTTTAGTTGTTGGGTTATGATTTTGATATGAAATATTTTATGCATTATTGTAAATATATGGAAAATATCTATTTAGAATAGAAAAAATGGGACAAATTTCAAACATCCTAATGAAAGCACATCATTATGTGTATGTTATGATTTTAGGTCACAATAAGTTGTATTAGAGATGAAAATTTGAGGAGGATTATCCATTTGGGGGATTTTATAAGTTATATGTATTCTAATTAAATTAAAGTGAGTTCTATTGTTTTGTGGAATTACTTTTTAGGTGTGAATAACTAAATGATTTCACCTATATAATCTATTGTACATGACTTATTAACCATTATACTTCATGAAATATAGGTTTGTAATGATATTTATTTATTATATATTGAAGAATAAATAAAAATACACAAGATGAATTAAAATGAAAAAATTCCTTCTTTAGATCTTTAATAAAACTAATATATTTAGATGTGATTATTTGTACATCAAACAAAATTGATACAAACTCAATAGAATTTATAAGGTTCATTGAAAGGTAAATAATTAAAATATATAATTTTATCATAACATTTTTGGTAATATAATTATGTTCCCATGTTAATATATTGATTAATTCTTCGTTGAAATTTTTGAAGTTGTTTATGATATCCAAGGAATCAGTTATGAGATAATGAATATTAATACTATGAGTAGGATCATGTTAAAAATACAATATTTTAAAATACAAATGATTAAACACATAAAGAAGGAAATATTTTGAAATAATCATTTTATGATCTTCATTAATAGTTGGATACTTATGAAATACGAGTAAAGCCATAATTTACTTCACGATATTCAAGAAAAAGGAATGCAATTTTATTCTATATAGAATCCTGTGATTCAATCCAATGTTATAAGATGATGGTGGTAATTATAATCTTTTTTAATTTTTTAAGATGAATGGAATGATATTAGATTTAGTAAAAAATCATCAGAATACGTTGATATACTCATAGCTGAAATCACAATATATATTAATGTTATGGAGGAAAAGGTGGTAATTCTCGAATCATCCAAAAAAGGTATACATTTTTTTATAATAATTAAATAATAATCTAATTTTATTTAATAAATTAACAATTTCATTCAAAATTTAGTAAAATGAGTTTAATATCGTGATGAATAAGTTGTTATTCTATGAAAAAATAATAATAATAATAATAAATGAAAATAATTTCCCTATAGAATGTTTTTAAATTTTGAATGTTTTTATATTTATAATTGTTGGAAGAGGATAAATGGGGCTATATATGTTTGGAAATAGTTTTGAGCCCTTAAGGGAATAATTAAATAGAAAGGATTAATTTGTTCTTTATAATAATAATTTATGGTTTGGAATGTAAGATCAATGAGAAAATAAAATATTAATGTTGAAGATTATTTTCAACCATTGAGGGTTTATTAATAACAATGTTGTTATTTACAATCTAGGATAAGGTGAGGAGATGGATATGAAAATATATTTTTTGGAAATCAATTTCATAATATGACCTAATATGAAAAGGTAGATACATAGATGAAAGGATAGGATCCTGATATTTTAGTATAAGAATAAGGTGATTTCCAATACCTAAATGAATAAATTTTTTATTTGGTTAGATAATAAAATATTCTACATTTAAATATAAAAAAAATTAATAAAATGAAATCAAGAAGTTAAATTATTTCCATTAAAATAATTGAAGGGTGATTCAATGGTAAAATAATTATGATTCTATTAATAAATCAAATTTTCCTATTTGATGAATAAGAGTGTGAACATTTTTTAATGTCAAATAGAAAATAGAGATATAAAAACATATTTTGACATAGAAATGTATTTCTTGAAATTATTGGAAGAATAAAGAGAGCAGTATTAATGTTTATATTTCAATAATGGTGAAAAATAGTAACATTACCAGGATTCAAAATAATGGGTATTCTTTAGATTTGACTAGAAATATTATTTTTTGGGAAACTGTATATCGATATATTAATTGAGTGTATTCTTTTTAGTGATTTGAAATTTTAGACCAATGGACCTCGAATAGAGAATCTAAGTAGTGTTATTTTTAGGAATATAGAGGTTCTTTATATAGAATTAATCCATTATAACCATCGTTGTTAGTGAAAACTGTTTAATCTAGTTCATCTAGTCACATTCAGCCGATAATGTAGTTTGATCGGGGGAATGCATATAAATTCACATTAAAATTATTAGAGTTAAATTTAATATCTATAAAAACTATATAACAAGTATAAAATATCTCTTCTTACTATGTTATATGATAAAAATATATTTCCTCGATGGATTGGGCATATAAACAAATAATGTATGAAAATTCTAAAATTGGAAGGATATAGTTTCCAATCCATATATTAAGGATGATTGAGAGAATTTTTGGGGTGAAATTATAAGTGAAATTAATGTAAGAAATACCTAATGAATAAAAATTAATTTCACATAAAATCAAATATACCATAATCATATTGATGTTTGAGGACAAATGAATGTTCATTGAGAATGATGTTAATGAAACATTAATCTATTTTTAAGTGTCAGATTAGAATACAATGTATTATTTTCATGTAGTCCATGATGGAATTAAGGGAGTGCAACAAGCGTATTCCTAGGTGATTAGGGAAAGAAACCACATAAATGATCAAAATTATCTTCTTATATAATAGAACAATGTATACTTATATTAATATTGATTTAAATGAGGGAAATAATTAAAATAAATATGATTTGTTAACAATGAGGATTCGATTACAAAATTGATCCATGGAAACATTTAAATGAATAGTGAATAAAATATTGAATAAACTTCTCATCATTATCTTAATATTTCCAAAATACTATAATAAAGTTATACAGGTGGAAAGATGAACTAAAGAGTATTCTTTTCCAACCCCTAAACTGAAAATACTCCTTATTATATAAGGGCCTAAAGGATGATGGCATTAAATAACATTAAAGTGTAGTAGAATTTGATATATATGGAATTAATAATGGATCCTTAAAAGGTATTATTATGTAATTAATTGAAAAATATCCCTCGACTACTCTATGATGAGTAAGTCCTAAAAATTTCACAATAAGTAGTTGAAAATAGTAAGGAGAGTCATGGTGTAATGGTTATTAAATATAATGCTAAAATCAAAGATATTTTATGGAATTTTTAAAGGAAGTGAATAATAAAATTGAATAGATATCTCAAAAATGAATCCTACATTGTGAAATCAAAATGTTTTTTAAGTTGTGATAATGATTCCAATGTGTGAATATCAAAGGATTGATAAAATATATTGATCCAATAATTGTTATATTATTATGTTTAGTTGGGTATTGATTTTAAGAAGTTGATATTTCATAGAGGTGGATTTGATCAGAACAAATATTTTAAATTGACCAATGATGAATATTTTATAGCAATAATCTATATTAATGATGTCATATTTAATGGAAAAAATTAGTATCAGATGATATTTTTTACAAGAATGATGATTTATGAATTTGATATGTCAATAATTAGATATAATCAATTAAGTAATGGGATATTAGTTATCCCAAATAAAGGGTAAACATTTTCTTCAAAATTGTACTATACAAGGTAGTTTCTGTAAATGCTTGAGATCCATGATATAAGTTCAGTTTTAAAATTGAATACCATTAAAACTTGTCATGGGGAATAAAAATATTTGAATTTAGATGATCCTTCTATATTATATAAGACAATTTGTAGCATTATGTACTTCATATAAATTGGTTTGGATAACATTTATGCTATGTGTCATGATATTCCTTATCAATATATTATGAAGAAGGAAAACTCCCTGATGTATTGTGAATCATGAGTTATATCTAAGGTAATATTGATTATTGTTCAGTGTTTTTTATCTAAAAACCAACACATGATCGTGTATTTTAAAATATACTAGGATATAAAAATTATAGATATAAAATCCATGACTATAGGAGAATTATTTACCAAAATAAAGATAACTTGTTAACCCATTAAGAAGTACAAATTCATATCACATTTAATTGATGATGTGGAGGACATATCAACTAATAATCCCTAACCATAGTATTATATAATAAATTAGTAATTATAGGATCATTTTGAGGATATAAAGATTTACATTATTAGTCAACATGATTTCAATTTTATTAAAGAGTTTAGGAATAATATTCTATAGAAATCAAGAACCAATATAATTGAGATTAATTGTCATTACATTAATGAGAATGTGGAACCATGAGTGATAATGATGGAACAAGTTGGAATGAGCCATTAAGATGTATATATTTATAAAAAAACCATTTAAAACACCATTATTTTTTCTAATTTACTGATCCGTTGTTCTTATCAACTTATTTTGGCTTTATGTGGGTTGAAAATGTCTCATCTACCCTATGTATATAATGATCTGTATGGATTTAGTGGGAATTTTAGGCCTTTTTCATTAGTGTATTATAAGGATATATGGGTGATATGGTCTATAGGGTACCATATAATGTATGATAGTTCTATAGATTTTGTAATCATAATTCTTAAACTAGTGTAAAAATTCATGAAGCGTAGTTACAGATATTAAAATAATAAAATATTTAAAAATTGTAAATTTTAAATTTTATCTTATTTTCTAGATAGTTATTTTTCTCACTTAGGAATATATAATATATTTATAAAATATTCACATGGTAATAGAAATTGGCGATGAAAGAGGGAAGTTATGATGAAATAGAGTAGTATGAAAAATAGATGATTCAGGCTTTCACATTAAAAAGAATGTGATACTAAAGTAGTGTGATTCATGAATAATCAAGAATGTTTGGAGCTTAATGGATTATTTATAATTATAATATTCAATGATTAAGGCATTTTAATTTAATTATAAATTAGGTAAATAATTGTTAATTTCATTATATATTTATTAAAATTTATGGGACTAAATTTATTGGGGATTGATGGTGTAGTAATTTATTTGACGAGGAGATGACCGAGGAATAAAAAAGTGGAGAATTATTTAATTAGAGGTAATTATATTGTATTTTTTAATTGTATTTGTTAATTAGATCTACCAAGATATGGATTTTTTATAAATGTTTCACATCATTCTTATGATAAAGAAAACACACCATTGTTTAAACCTGTGAATCACATTATGAAAGGAGGGTATTGATAGAGAATGTTATAGAATTTTATGGTGTATAAATCCATAACAATTAGTGTCATGTTATAGATTAAAGTCCCATTTTATAGATAAAACCTCATGAAATATTATTACAACACTTTCTAGTTTTATCAAAGATACAACACTACAATACGATTAGTCAAACCACAATTGACAAGTCAATAACATTAAATAATTTTTTATGTGTGGATTTTAGTAAGACATCAAAAATAAATTTATTCTCCATGAATTTTTTGTATGGATCTATTTGATAATGAATTAAACATTTCACCAAGATGAACCTATTAACACAAAAATTGGTTATTAATTTATAAATTATGAGGATTTGATCATGTTGTATTATATTAGTTTCACCATTATATAAGAAGAATCAATATAATATGGATGTTTTATTTTTTTGGTTGTTATAGAATGTTGAATTTATAATATAATATATATATATATAATATTTCTATCTTTCAATGGATCAAGGATTTGAATGTAACCACTATAGAAATTGACTAATCATTTCTCAATTATTGGTTCCACATCATCAAAATTGTAGAAATGGAAAATTTTAGGTAATTTGATAATAGGGAAATTATGATGTGTCATGGTTGTTTTGTCTCATCCTGTAATAGTAATAATGATTAAAAATGGTTGAGGTAAAATTTAAATAAATATAGCAGTTCTATTTGAAGGAAAGTGGTTATGAATTTCTATTTGATTATTGAAAAATAAAATCCATTAATGTGATATATCTATATTGATGTGTAATTAAAATAAATGTAGAAATAAATAATAAAAATGAAACCAAAGGATGAATATAAAAAATACATTATTATACGTATTACATTGTAAGAGAGAGTTATGGTTGAATAGATTATATTTTAATTTTTTCATGAATGTAGAATTTTTCTGCTTACTTTTCAATATCCAAAAGAGAAGACAAGGCCACCATGGATAACACCCTTGGTCATATGGTTTCAATTCATTCCCAGATAATTTTATGACAATAGCATATGAATCCGTTTTAACTACATTGTCTCATTCTTGGAAAATTGTGTATAGAAAAGAGGAAGTGGTCATGAACATTGGTTTAGTAGTGATAATATCCTATATATTATAATAACCAACTACTAAAATAGTTATTATTAGGAACATTAATATATCATTGATATGTGGTCCCTGTATATTTCCCAATGTGAGTGAACCAACAAAAATAACATTGTATATTATCTTATCATATAACCATTTAGTTTTATGGTTTTCAAATTACCAAGATAGATTATAACTATCACTATAAATTTGAAGAAAATATAGAATATTGTTTGAAATAAGAATATAGTTTTGAAAAACCCTAAGGTAGCCCCATTATTATGGTGTATGTTGAAAATTTTGGTTGGAACTATGTATCAATAATTTTTTACTATGGGAATGACATGATATTTTAAATGAATTGAACTGTTATTTTACAATTTAGGGATTGAACAACATCATGAAATGATAATGGGAATGTGTAAATTTATTTCAATTAAATAATGGTTTAAAAAGTAATTGTGTAATCATGAAAAACCTCAATGAGATATAGAATAAATTATTTTCCACTTCAAGAAAATAAAAATTTTATGATAATTAAATAATTATTCAAAGGAAAAAATTCTAAAACCCATCTAAAAAATATGGCACTTTTTTATTGTTTTTCAAAAATAGATAATTTTCAACCAAATCACATGATAATGTACAAAAAATATATAAATATCATTATAATACATCATTTAGACCTATTTTACATGATGAGTAATGAATCAACTAGTAGATTTGTTTATTTCATTATTTTTTTAATTAATTTTAAAATAAGACATATGTTTTGTCTAGGAAAAGTAACATAAAAGATGTTAGGAAGTTATATACTAATTGAAGAATTTTTAAGAATAAAATAATATATGAAATCAATATATATCTCTCTGATAATAGATTTGATTTTAATATTTATTTACTTTTATAATATCTTGAGAGTTATATGGTATAATTCACCAATATAGCTCACAAAACAAAATTCAATAAAAAACTGAGTAATAAAAGTTGAAAAATATAATTATTATGGGAATGAGAAGAACCATGTAATTAGGGAACTTTGCCTCCAATATTTTGTGTGAGCATTACATATAAGTATTTATTTATATTTCAAATTGATGCATTATTTAACAAAAAATTTTGAATATATATTATGAAATTTTATTCATAATGGATCAAAATTCAAAGAGCATGACAGTTTTTGGAAACCTATGTTTAACTAAGAATGTTTTTTATTTTATCCTAACTTATATATATGATCTAATATCTCCACCTATTGTTTTTTATAACATATATTATTCTTAATTTTTATAAATTATTAATTTTTCAGCTAATATAGATAAACACTTTTCCTCAATAAATGTAATGCATGTAAAATGATTCACATTTGAGAATTTTGGTGGATATACAAATTAATTTAAAGAAATTACCTTATAATAAGTAATCTAAAATACACAACTATTTTTAAGGGATAATGATCCATTATTCTTCAATATCTTCCATATTCTATGGTAATATTTTATGGAATAAATTTTCCACAACATGAATGATTACTAATATAAATATTCTATTATAATTTTAATACTTCATTACGATCTTGAATAATTCATACCACACATATAATTTCTTAAGTAATATCTAGTAATAATAACATTTTAACTCTCTCATCACCCTTCTATGGTTTATTTCTATATGTATTTTTATATATAGCCTAAAATTTTATTATTAGAATACCTTATTGGAAGTGACTATCATATTAGATCTCAAACATGAAAATATTTTAATCCTAAAATCCTTTAAAATACATTGAACAAGGTCATAAAATATCATCCAATTTATTATTAGTCTTTTATGATGCATCTTTATATTGATAATGATAATTGGTGTTAAAAAATTATGTATTCAATTATTTTTTTGTACAATTTATGGGTATTTGAGAAAACAACAAATCCATATTTTATATATTTTAAATTGGTGTTTTAAAAAAATATCCACATTATATATTTAATAGAACATATATAAACTGATATATCATTAATTATAGTAATGAAGTAAACAGACAAAATAACATGAGCATCACAACTAAAATAGCAGTTTTTCATTGATACGTCTTGGGTAGACTTATGAAAAAACCCATTTTGATGCCTCTGATTTTCAGGAAGTGATTGGTAGTGATTTTAAAAACACCCTAATCATATTTTACTATTCCACAACTTGTTATAAAAATTGATAAGAATATGTAAATCCTACCATCGTCTTATTCTAATTATCCCACTCAATGTGATCTTTGATATCTCTATACATAATTATGCTTCATTGTTAAATAGTGAATGATTATCAATGTGGTTCATCCAAAAAATCCTTCATTTATATATCAAAATACGGAAAAAAATATAAATATTTCATATATTATAAATCAATCCTTATTAGGGTTGATCTCTAGAATATTTCACATCTTCTTCTATAGTTCCATATCATCATTTTATCACTCTATTTCCTTCACATGGATTGAATATTGTGAAACCATTTTTGAAAATTTTTAATTATTAAATTCCCTTATTATATCTACTGGAGACTTTTTAGGAGGTCTCATAAAATAATTTTAACCTTGGAACTACAATATTATGGAAACATAATGTTTTCACATTTTGTGGTAGTCTGTTTAAATTAATGTTATCAATTTTATTAAGGTTTTAAATAATTATAAAAATGATAATAATAGATTTGAAATTTTATATAGTGTAATATATTAATTACTTCAAGAAATATTAATTAATCAAGTATATATTCATGAAATTAAAAATAATATATATTAATTTATTTGGTTAATTCATGGTTATTCATATAATACCTTTATCCTTCATTATCATTAAGTAGTTTTTAGATATTATTCAAATATTTAATATGATAAATATAGAATCATATACTATTACCTATTATTGTTTTGTTATTTATTTAAATACAAAATATTACCATATTTCTCTAATTCATCACCAAAATTTGAGATAAATTATAATTATAAATTTTTATGAAAGTCACATGAGTCACTAAATGTCACCTTACATTATTACCATTAAATTCCATTAACTATGAAATTATTGTTAAGCTGGTAATAGTTGATCGACCTAAAAATTAATTAATTCATGAATATTACTATAATGGTCAAAATAATACCCTAAGAATTAAAATTATCATAATAATGTAAATTGTAATAAATAAAAATTATATTTCATGAAATAAAATTATTTCACCATATGTATATCCAAGATTAATATAAAAATTTATTTTCCTTCAAAAACCATGAATATATAAAAATAATTATCCCACAGTACCTTTAATAATTTTGAATGAGAGTCTCTAGTATTTGTCTTATTCATTCAGTATCACTCATTATGGATCCTGAATCTTATATATATCTTCATTTTGGACCTCATCTATGTTTATTGTATATTTTAATGTATACTCTACTAACTATGTATAAATAAAATTCACTTCATTATTACTTTTATCTAAGGCCAATGTTAAAATAATTATTATACTACCTTATTTTTTAATTAAAAATAATATAATGTATTAGATATATAATTTGATGGGTTTTTAATGTACTTATTGATTACATATTTTTATTCTATATGTTCTATGAAATATTAATGTAATGGTTGTGATTTGAAATCATGCATTTTTGAAATTTTTGTAAATTTCTTAAGAAAACCAATCACAAATAACAAAAACAATATTTATCTATACTAATAGTTTTTTCATAGTCACTGAACAATCATGTTATAAGAAACCATTCTATAGTTTTCTAAATATAGGTTATTATAACAGGATAACACAATAAATATATCTTGTTCCCATGATGATATCTATTTTCATGAAGAAAATTTAAAAAAAATTCCTTTATTATCTTCTATAAATATATCATATTATATCCTTCATAGTTAAATTATATGAATAAATTATAATCTTTTGTTAAAATATATCTTCTCACCATAAAAACTAAGTAAACAAATCAGTATCTCTAGTACTACTAAATTGATATCCTAGAACAGATATAGTTTCTCCTCTAATCGTATGGATCATTATATTTATATCATGTAATATTATTTAAACAATTAATTGTACCTTGTAAAAAGTATCACCATAGTTTTTTTCAACACCATGGACATATCATGAAATTTAATCAACTCCAATTATATTTGTTATCATAAATGGTGAAATAAATTCCTCTATTGAACATTTTTATCATGATTAGCGATATATTTCAAACATAATAAAATATTCATATTGAAATTAATGATACCCATTAATAATAATAAGTATATTCCCATGAACCATTTAATCTAAAAATCTACGTCTTCAAAATATCATATATTGTCAAACAAATCCACATCAAATAGGGAAAAAATAAGTATAGATGGGGATATCAAACATCCACATATAAGACTCATGGTATATATTATAATTTCTAAAATCATATAAAATTATATGCGTGGATTCAATAATATATAGATATGTCATCATTTTTTTCTAATTTTTTACTTTTTTCACCTCATATATAGTAATATTTCATAATATTGACCACAATCATACAAGAGACTAAAATCCCTTACTTCTCATATAATTAGAATATTTTACATAAATATGTAATCTCTACATTTTATATATCTTTCTCTTATAGATAATTCAACCTGTATAAAATATTTAATATCATTGAATACAACATTAGAAAGAAATCAATTTCAATTATTTAATTTATAACATATTTTTTACGTAATCTTTTCTTGACCTAAATAACAACAATTAATAAAAATTAATGTTTGAAAAAAGTATTTTAATTGAAAAATAGTATTCAAATCATTTATGATTCATTTTAGGATCAATTTTACAAATAGATCAAAAATAATATATATATATTTAAAAAATTTATAAAATATTAAAAATAAATAAACTATAAAAATTAATTAACCTTATTTATAAATATGAAATGCGTAAATTTTTTGGTTTAACAATTTCCATGTCCATCATTTTATAATTCATATAGATTATATATCTTTCATTACTCATTATATAATGGATAAAAATATAATTTCTATTGATTGAATCATCTATGTTTTTTTATTTATACTGTGGTGATATATTTTCACATTCATTAATAAACTCTAAAAATCATAATTTGATTTTATTTAACTCATTATATATAAATATATACAAACTTTGTCACTATTAATATATTTTTAATTCTCGAAATATTAGTGTGTGTGTCTATATATGTACATCATAATTATTTAAATATAGATTTATCCACCAAATCATTATTTCAAATATTAATATCATTAACACTAGATCTTGTAACATAAAATTCCTCTCGTTAATTTTTAATTAAAATGAGGGGTTTTCTATCACCATTTCCTTATTCATGAATAAAAATATAAATCTATTCTCAAATTAATATAATTTTATCATTAGTAATTCTATCATTGAGTTTACTTTAAATAAAAGAATACTAATTATTCTCTTAATAAACTTTGTAATGTAATCTACACATTCCACTAAAAATAGAAACATAGAAACCTTCCAATTTCACTTGGTTAATGGATTTTAATGTCGAGATAATGATTTAAAATATCATTGATAGAACTATGATAAAAAAATAAAAATATACTTCAATTAAATATTAGTTCATATAAGACATTTTACAGTCTCATTTTCCTTTAATTATTCAATTGGTACAACCACACTTTTGATTACATATCCCAATAAGGATGTCTTTTATAAAGTGAATTCATAATATTATAATGTGTAAATTAATTTTCATTTTCATAATTTATTCAATTAAATCCTATAAAAATTTCATTTTATTTATTTCTCATAGAAATTTTTTGAATTTTATTTATAAATATTATCATATATCCACTAACTGTAATATTTAAAGTCCAGTGTAATTAAAATCCTAAAATATTTTATGGTATTTGTAAAACCAAAATGAATAATTAATTATTTACTATGATTATATATTATACGAAATTTTTTCTCTGGAATATACTCTATTTTAATATAAATTGATGATATCCTGATTGAAGATCCATTATTGATAATTTTGTGATCACTTTTATGTTTATTAATAATGGAGTTAAATAATTTTAGATGATAATTTTATTTCATTATAATATTTTAAGGATTAGATAGTAAATATTATGATATATTGAGTCATAATTATAGTTAAAAATAATAGGATTTATGTATCCCATGGTAAAATACATTGGACTAAGAAATCCATTCCAAAATTCCATCGATTTTTTTAAATTCACTTCCTCATACAGATTAACATTATTCTCAGTTCTGCATGAATATCCATTTTGGTTAACGGATCCCCTAGGGTTTGCATCCAATTCACTAGAGGCGTTCCTCAAGGGGATCCACTTTCATGGATTTGTTTTTGTTATTTCTATAGACTACATTAGTAGATGATTCAATTAACTCACCTACCATGGGATTTGTAAGCTACATAGAGCTGGATGAGAGACCATCATACCATATCATTTTCTCTATGTTGATGATACCATCCTTTTTGTGAAACCTTCAAGATATACTATCTTTTCATTGAAATGCGTCTTTACTCATTATTAATTGGTGGCTAGTCAGGATATTAGCTAGAGAAAATCACTTAACATTTTTGGAAATGCAATCCTTGTTGGGAAGAAAAAAAATACTAGAACACTTGGTTTGAGAAATGGATCACTCCCTTTCATATACCTTGGTGTTCCATTGTTTTTGGTAAAGTTCGGATGCCATTATATTGTGAACATATACTCTAGATTCATTAATAAGCTTTCTAGATAGAATGGAAAGACTATATCATAGGCTGGTATGGTATTCCTTATTAACCTGATCATCAAATCTAGATATGTGTACTCATTTTCCCTCTATATATACCCAAAAAACTATTTAGTGACCTTTAAAAAAATATGAATCCTATTATGGACAGGTTACATGCATAAAAAGAAATATATAACCATTTTTTGAGGGATTATGTTAATCCCTTTGACATGGTAGGTATTGGGGTGAAGGATCCAAAAACCTTTAAGGAGGGCCTCATCAACAAGTTCACATGGAACCTTGTATCATCAAATTACCACACGACTGAATTTGTTCATGTATATTCATGAAGAATATATTAAATTCTACCAACAATACCTTAATTAATTTGCGTGAACTTCCCTCAACCACTCTTTCAATGATATCATTCTTCAATCTAAATATCCAGTTATCAGGGACTCTAATCTCATTTTCTGGCATACCCCATGGCTGGAAAGTCTCATTGACATAGATATTTTTCCCGCCACTATGATTCATATGACTATGGCAGATCTCCTGAATCAACATACTTCTTCTTTTGACATTTTATCCCCTCAAAATTTTGTGGAAATAAAGAAATATGATTTTATGTATGTGGTAACCTTGATTTGGAAACCCAATCGAAATAGCCACTTCAATGCAAAAGAATATTATATGTTTTAATTTTATAGTTCCAATAAAACACCAAAATGGCTAACATAGTACAAGAAATCCTTTTTTAACCATCATGGATTCTTCTCCTTTTCTAGTTATGAAAAAAATAAACTCTATAAACAATACCAACTAAAGAAGGTAGGGCATAAAGTTGTCTCCACAAGTCATCTTTGAATGCGATCTGAAGAAACTATTCAGCACATATTTATAGACTATACATATGCAAAGGATCAATAAAATTATATCAATTTGTTGTTCTATATTGATCTTAATTTGTGTAGCCACTTGGAAGAGCTATTGTTATGCATCATCATGAGTGGTATGTGTAATAAAATTCACAACCTCCTATTGGTGGAATTTTCGTCATTCATCTACACAATATCATCAGCTAGAAACCAATCCCATTTCAAAAATCAACATGAATCTGTACATACAGGCTCCATTGTTGTTCATGGGGACATCCAAACCACTATATTTGTTCTAACATGCACCATGAGAAATTTCTTTGCTGATCTATAGACACTCCAGATATTGGGAGTTGTAGGGAAACTGAGGAAGCCACCTGGTTTTATGTTCATTAAATAGATCCCCCTAATCTCCTCCTATGTTAGAGTTAACATTGATAGAGCATCTGATAGATCTCTTGGACCCTTGTGATGTGGGGGGATTATTATTCCCATACCATAGCTTCATTACAGTATACTTCCATATCTTTATTGGGAAAGATACTGCTTATGATGCAGAGCTTTGGGCCGTTACTTATGAAATTAATCATGTTATCCACCACAATTAGAAATAATTAAGGATTGAATTAGACTCACAATGTGACATTAATAAACTCAAAGCACAAACTAGATACATGTTATAGAGAGTCCTCCCACATTGTAATGAATGTCTCAATCATACCAGACAACTCGAACTATTGTTATCACATATCTAGAGAGAATCCAATCAAGTGGAATATGCTCTTTTGAATACAAAAATTGTGGAAATGAGTACCAGATGTCATTCTGGATACCTAATTATTTTTCTAGGATAGTGGATGATGACATGTGGGGTGTGACATGCTCTCACATTTGTAAAACCCCTTGTAATACTTGACATTGTAATTTTATTTTTCATTCAATAAAAATAGGCACGACTTATCCAGACCCTAGATCATCTTGGTTTAATGGATCTTTTATATAGTAATAACTCATTTAATTAGTTTAATTGAACACTATAAAACATGATATTAATTAATATTGTCAAAATAATGATGAAATAAATAAAAATACTCTCTTACTATTTTAATATCCTAAATTTTATGTTTATATTAAACCATGCAAGCAAAATATCCCCCATTTTGGTGTTATTCAGACACATATTTAGAAAATATATCTTATATGAATTTTTTATTCATATACAAACTAATATAGGAATAATGTATGACTTTTTATATTAAATTAGATTTCATGATAATAATAATTATTACTGTATCTATTTTGGGATGGATAATATATGCATAATTTTTCATCAAAATCTACAAAATGAGTATTAATTATGTTTTTATGATGTACCTCCCCCATGATATCAATTATAGAAGTGTTATAAATTCTTAATGTAATCACCACCCCACTGATTGTTTTTATTGATAACTAAATATATAATCTCCAGCATCATGAATCAATATTCATTGATACCATTAATAAACTTAAATAATTTGTAAAATAATAATCAGATTACATGTTTTAAATTATTTAATATATAAAAATGTACATATCAAGAAATTGTTTTCTTAATTTCATTACAAATAAATTTCTAAACCAAAATCTCTGGTGTTTATATTGAAAATATAATATGAAATTAATGTAATAAAAATAACTAATTTCTAAATGTAATCATATGATTTTCTAATGATGCTTCCTTTAAATTTACCCAAGGTTTAACAAATTATCCCCCTTATTATCCTTTTTATAATCAATATAATTAATTAAACCCTACTCTAATACAAAATATGAAAACCCATAAACAATATATAATTATTTTACATCATCAAAGAATATTCACAATAGATAAAAATTTGAAACACATTCTCATTCTAAAGACCTGTGTCTTTACAGGTTCTGAAAATCACAAGGAATTCTAATTCATGTATTGGATCATGAGAAATTATATGAATAAGGATTTACATCAATATTATGAGGGTTGTGGCACCTTAAAGAGATGTTTTTGGATAGGGATCGAGGCCTATATAATATTTTTGGGGCTTGAGTGTGCATCATAGGAGGTCAGTGTGACCCACTTGCTGATTATAGCTATAAGTGGCAAGTTTCACTTCAACTCCCCTAGTTCATGTTGTAATAAAAACCGATAAATTTCATAAAAATATATTTTATCTTATTTGACGAATATTCAATACATAAAATTATATAATTCATAATAAAATTGTATGATTTTTATGCCTTTAGTCACATGGATGCAAGAAAACATTTTTGTAAGAGATAAATATCATCTTATGCTAATTTATTCATAACATGAACCTTTCTTATAAATATCATACGTTATAATATTCTTCATCACATAGGGAAAGGAAATATATAATAGGATATATTAATGGTTGGTAATGGTTAAAAAATCATATATCAATGATAAATAAATGGTAACATGATAATAAGGGTATGCAAACATTAGATAAACATTTGAAAATCCTATATAATATATCATAGATCATAATCACAGGTCATAGAAATAATCTTGGTAGTTCATAAGATAGGAAACATAAATGAATCAAAGAACATGAGTAATAAGAGAACAACATTAGAATAAGACATCTGTTTTTGGCATACACATAAGAATGGAAATTCATTTCATTATTCTTGTATCACTTATAATATTGTCCTTGTTTGTTGGGTTTAATACCCATTTCATAATATCCTTACTCAATATAAAATCCTAAAAATAATTAAATAGGAAAATTTACATTATGGAACTGGGTTCTCTCAACATTGTAATCCTTGTTATATAATGAGATATCCATAATTACATAATTAATTAGATACCTATATAAATTTGGACTTACCCATCATTTTATGAAATTTATATATACCTATGCCAAAACATCATAAAGCATTCAACATATCATAAAACATGGAGATGAAATGAATTTCATACACATCTCAACAGTTCATTGTTGCCTAAATCATGGAAAATAAACTGTTTTCATTAACACCATTTCATCAAAATAATACACAATATAGAGAATTATTAATTATTATATCCTTTTATAACATCCCTATTAAATCATGAGTAACATAAATGGAATCCATCTCAAATATAAATGGATTTAAAATATCACTTTGTATATTTCATCAGGAAAATACTTTTTTCAAATTGAAACTACTTATTTAAAATTTAATAACCTACCTAATATTTATGAAAAAAATAATTTAAAATAACATTATAATCCTAGAATGTAAGATTCATACATTGAGAGTTTATGAATGCTGGGAATTTTTTCATGTGGTGTAACTTAAAACAAAGATTCATTTCACATTTTCATTACAAAGAAAAAAGTAGAATGTTTAGAAGATGATAAGAAGTTTTCTTTTATAACATTTATTAATACATAAAACATAGATAAAAATTAATTTAAAAAATAATAGAAGAATAGTATAAACATTATTGAAATTATTTATTAAAAACATGGAAATAGATGGAATTTTTTTCAACGAAACAACAGAATAAAATCATTACTGACATAAAAATATTCTTATTATCACATTTTTATAAAAGGATGTTATGATGAATTTGAAACATGTATTCTAAAGAAATAAATATTGGAGATGAAAATTAAAGGGATTTATCAGTAATGGATATTATAATTTAGTTCATTGTAAATTCAATGATAAACAATTCTTATTAAAATGATCTTGTTACACAAATATCTTACAACATTGGCAACATTTGATTAATAAGACACATGAAATAGTTAAATATAATTAATAATTAAAAATAATCTTAATAAGAATATTCATTAAATAAAATGTAATTATATTTCTATTTATATCTCATAAAGTAAGGTAGGTGTATAACATAACATATTCCATAATGATGACTTTGAGATGATAAGATGTTACCTCAAGATCGACTTCCTTAAAATAGAAACTAATATACAATATATGAAATTTAAATATATTATAAATATATACCATAGTAATTTAAATACTTTATATATAATATATTATTTAAAAATAACAATTCATTACCAATTTTTAAATAAATTCTTATAAAAATCTTCATTCTAAGGTGTTAACATTTTCGTTTTTCATGAACATATAGTTTTTGTAGTTATGTTCCATATACTCTGACCATGGTTATATAATATCTAAAAATTTTCTAATTATATAAATATGATATATATTCATTATATATATTTTTAAAGTCACCTATAAAATTTATAGATAGGAAAATATATAACATTGTTCATTGAGATATAATGACATACATACGAATGAATGTTATATACACTTTTTGAAAAATGGAGTAGTTGAATGATAAATAGTAAATTACCATTAGATAATAATTTCTAGATCATTTATATCATATATATTATTTCAACATATCCTTGTTATAATACATTTAATATTAAAAAATGAATCACATTGCTTCATGAATGTTATTGTCCACAAGCACACACAATAGACGTTATCATTCTCCAATCATTTTGAAGGTAATAAGGAAGATGTGATATTTTAATTCCATAAGAATAAATATATCATTAAAATAATATATATAAATTTATCCCATAATAATGAAAATCCATTAAAATTGTGATATAAAGTAAATTGTATTACTACGTTGAAGTGGTTATCCAAAATTACAAACGAGTGAAAATTTAACTTGGCATTTTAATGAATAAAGGGAGGATATTGGTTTTTTTATAATCATATTATACATTAATAATAATTAAGACACTAAATATATTATTTTATGATACATTACACTAATTTGGAAGAGGTATTAGAAGAAATAAATCGAATGATATTTATTAAGATGGTTACCTCTTCTTCAATAGCCTCCTTATATTATCTCTTATATATCATTTGAATAAAAATTTAAGAATAAAAGAATAATTAATTTGTATCTAAGTATGTTTAAAATAATATTGGATAGTTTTTGGTAATTTTATATGTCTCGATGTGGTTAAAAGAATAGAGATGAGAAGTGTCCCATTTTTATTGAGAGGAGTGGCATGCTTGGAATTTCCAAAAATATTAAAATAAAATATGTCATTCTCTTGAAAAATACATCCAAATTGATAGTGATTCAAAGACCATATATGTTTTTTACAATATCCCCAATAAATACTATTTTTGTAAGTTTATGTGGGGTTTTAAGCCTTATATTCTTTTTCAACTCATTTGTTAACTAATTTTAAACATAAGGTTATTAATGACGTTTTCACTTTTTAAGGGTCATAATTTGACTTGCAAGGAAAAACTGGATCAGAAATGCTAAGGAATGATATTTTTTTACCATTTCACATAATAATTTTCCAATTTCATGATTTTTATTATTTTTAGATAATATAATAAAATATAATGTAAAATAAAATACTATTAATGTCATTTTTTACAATTTATTTAGTTTCCCATTACTAACACCAAGAAAAATAAGGGACTAAAATTTTACCCATTATAAAATACATATTATTTCATATTTATATAAAAAATTATTCACTTAAATAATCCATCTATATTATACTAATTTTTTTATTTTTAAAATTCTTCATTTTATATTTCTATTAATTGAATAAATTTTGTGCTGATGTTGCGTAAAAATTTAATTATATTATTTTTTCAATAAATATTAATTAAAAATTACAATGATTAGAATAATTATTTTAAATTTTAAATTAATATATGGAATATAGTGTTTCTTCTTATTTTCATTATGTAAAAATTGTACATGTATAAAAGTGAACATAGTGAAATTTTAGAATTTTCATTACTTAAAATAATAGAAATGTCATTATCAAGGGAAATGGTAGAAAAATTCTATATAATCAAATTTTCCATCGCATTGGTTAAATTTATCTTGTGAAATAAAAAAATGTAATGATTTGAGTTTATTTTGGGCCTTTATTTCATTGTTTTAACCTTAATTGGTTCATTTTACCATTTATGTGGTAAAATAAATTCATTATGGTAAAAATTCATATTAACTAAAAATTAAATGAGGTTATTTCCAAAATTTGGAACTCCTAATTCAAAATATGGATTTAATTTTTTCAGATACAATTTAATGATGTTTTCAAAATTTATTTAAGATAAAAATTCAAAATTCCATATAAAAAAGTATATCAGAAAATTTTCTTTTTAAGTATACTAATTTTATCACCAAATTTAACAATAAAATTGATTCCATTGAACTAAATTGTTTTATTAAATAATATAAGATAATTAACTTTAAATTTAATTGTTTTTAAGATATATATTATTTTCTAAATTCATGGATAAATAAAATATTATGTAATAAAATCAATATTTTCACTATTCAATGGAAAAATAAAACGTATCATAAAATTCCCAAATTTTTAATTTAATAAATATATTCATTTTTTACTATAAATTTTGATTAATTTAAAATTTTTAAATATATAATTTTACTTAAAAATAAATAAAACAAATTTTTAAAGAAAAATTAATTTTCAAATAAAAGAATGTATTTACTAATAATTGAGTTCTTATTTCCTAATTTTTAAGAAATAATTCTCATTGAGTAGTTACTTCATTAATATATCATATCATGGTTAATTATATTCATATAGAAAAATTCAATCTTAAAGGTTATAATGGTCACAAAATAATTATATTTCATGATTTGTTTAAGCATAGTGTTATGTATAGTATATGCTATTGAAAATAGTGTTATTTTAAAATCTATGGGTATTATATTATCCCCTTTTATAAATTGGATCCTTTAAATTTTACATTTTTCTTAGTAATAAGTGGCTTGAAATTTGATAATTTGTTTTTAGATAAGACACATCGTAAGAAGGGTTAATATAATATCCACATAGAAAGTTGGAAATTGAAATACACATGTTATCTGGAATAACACATAAATAGTATTAAAAATAGGATATAAGTAGTTGTAAGTGAAAATATGGAGTTATATGAAAATTAATTACTAAATACTGATATATTTTGATAGATATCATTGATCAAGAGAATGTGAATGGTCATGATTAAAGTATTAACCAGAATATCACAAACCAAAGTAAAGAGAATATGTACGTTGACTCATAAAAAATATATGCAATAGGAAATTTTTTAGCATTATTTTACTAGTTTTATAGAGGACCTTTATCATCTAGATAAAGAAAATGACAAAATATAATCACTTAGAATCTATAATTTCATAATTTCATTAATTACCTCCATAATATAATTTTTTTCTCCATATTATAAATATTCAATATGTATTATTCATCCTTGAAGCACTATAATAAACTAATAAAAAGTCATAGAATTTTATAAAAATTAAAGTATTCCTACCATATTTTATGATTATCCAATTAATAAATTTGTACCAAGAGTTATAAAATTTGGATTAATTCATTTCATTAATCTCTAAAATTTCTATAATAACTGTCATAGTACAACATAATAGATTCAATAAATAATTAACATTAACACTCCTCTAAAATATGTTTGAAAAAATTCACAACCCAAAAATATGAATGATTTGATCAATTTTTTTCCAAGATTAACTTTAACATTGATCCCTGACAATATGATTTAATTCATACTAAAACATAAAAAACATGTGAATGAATTTATAATAAATTCCCAAAAAAATACTAATAACCAGAATCACTAAAATACATCAATGAGAATGCATGTTTTTTCTAAATTCAACACAATCCGTATTCCTTAAAAATCACAAACTATTGAATATATTCCACAAATAAAAAAAAAGAAATAAACATCCTCAGAGATAACCTAACTCAAATTTTCATCAAATCACTAACCCATTTCAAGGTAAGAATTATTATACCATTTACTTCACCAATTTCAATAATTTATTTATCCTAACTAAACAATATCACATTATAACTAAATATATTTTATTTATTATCTGTTCCATTCGAAATATGTTTTTAAATATTCTAACAAACTCTACTTTGGAAGAATCCATAGATGTTTCATCACTCATTTATCCAAAATATCACTAATATAACTCTTCTAGAACATAATTCTTGAATGCCAAGACATGAATATTTTATACCTTACACTTCAAGGATTAGAATAGTATTGTTTCTAAATTAGTTTATGACATAACCCTTACATTAAAAAGTTATCTTAGAAAATTCCTAAATTCCCCATAAAAAATAAATTTTACAATAAATAGTAATATATGATGATCATAATAACCCTATATTGAAATTCAATTTTTTCCCATCAATTAATTTATCTATATCATTCTATTCAACACATAAAAATTATTATTATTATTTTGATACATTTACTTGAATCCATTTTTCTATATACATGAAAAGTGAAAAAATGATTCTTTACCCCTCCATGGTCATTCTAAAATTCAAATTTTCTTATTATTATGCATGTTCAGAAACTCACTGATCATTATGTTGTTAAACGTATAATGAGATTGATGATTAAGAATACTCAAAATGTTTAGAATAACATATACTATTTCTTTTGGTTTCTCATGATGAAAATCATTTCATTTTCTATCAGATTTAGTATTAAGATGAATCATTTGGGTTCTAGCAATAGACTATAACCAAAAACATTAGTACGAGCAACAATATTTATAATAAGAAACCACATAATCATGAAAAATAATTTTTAGGCTATCAAAATCATGAAAATTAATTTTTAATCTATGAAACCATAGGTTTAACCATATAAATTATTTTATTATATTATATTAATTCCTCTATAATTCTAAATTTTTGTTCACACAAGGATATACCCCAGGAGTGTCAAACTAGGTTCATAGTAAGTCCAAACTCACCATACACCAGAATAATTATCGGTATATACTAAAACAAATTATTTTTAAGGTTATTCTCCCTGGATTCATTTGTTCCTAAACCAAATCCACTTGTAATATCATAAAAATGATATTTTTCTAAGAAAACCACACTCGTTTAACTTCAATTGAATTAGATTTTCTACTATAAATAGAATTATCATAAGGGTCCCCACTATTGTATTATCATACTTGTTTCTAGAAATAACTAAAACTTGGTATGATACCAAAAATATTGTAACATACCTTTCATCTAATAATATTACATTTTAGTCGATGAATATTTAATACATAACATGGTGATCCATGGTAGAATCTTATAGGTATATTTTATGTAGAAACATAGACACAGAAAATAATTATCCAAATTAAATTATAACACCCCTTTATGTTTTTACTCATTATAACTCTACTAGAAATATCATTATAAAAACCATTATCCATAATTTTTTTGAAATAAAACATAAAAAGGGTGAGCACATATGCTCTATAAGTGTAAACAAGGGAGAAATAAAGGATCACTGAATAATAACATGAGCATAATGGTATGATAAAATTAGATAATAATTTGAAAACCATACAAAAAAATATCATATCATAATATTTATTCATTGAATGAAACATTCTAGTTTATAAGACATGAATAAAAAATGAATAAAAGAACATTAACAATAAGTGTAAAATAAATAATTTTTTTACAAATATAATAATGAGAAATAATTTCATTATTCAAGGAACTATTCCAATATAGTTATAGGAGATTGTGTTTACTCCCATTTCCACCATATCATTAGTGTCAGTTTATTCAATATATTATAATCATTGAAAAAGTAACATATCGAACTAGGATGACTCCCAATTATTCTCTTTATTATCTCATAATATATACATCTTTAACCAATGAATATGAAGAATATTATTTTCCCACCCATAAAATAATTAAATATATATATGTGTGTGTGTGTGTGTGTTCAAAAATATCATAACAAATTCATCATAACATAATTCATGTAATGGAAATTTTTTTCTTAAATATTTCAAGATTTCAACATAGAATAAACCATCGAAAATAAACCGGTTTCATAAAAATATTCTCATTATAATCTTAAACCATCCTCAAAATGATTAATTATTTTTTCATTAGATCATTCCCCACTAAATCATTAGCAGCATCAAAGGATTTAGTCTATAATAAAAATTATATTAAAATATGACATGGATTATTTATTAAGGTAAGTAGCCTGTTAAACATTGAAATAACTAATTTATAATATAAAACATTCCCACACATTAAATAAATTTTTTTATTTGAAATAATCCATTAAAATGTTTCATATAATCTAAAATTCCTTTACTATACATCACAATATAAAATTTATTTTATTTTGTGTATGTTAATACAAATAATCATCTCACTTTTTTTATAAAATGTTAAAATAAACTGACTTGGAAATTGATAAGAATGCTCCTTTTAATCAATTTTGAAAAAAAACAAAATCATAAATAAAAAATATTTTAAAAATCCACAGTGTAATTGTATGAAAATCATCAAATAAATGCTAAAAACATGGAAATAGATGAAAAATGATATTCGATCCAAGAGAGAAAAAATTTAATTTTTTTCCCTTAAAAACATTCATTCAGTCTCTTGGGTACTGAAATAGAGGAAAATGAATGGAGATAAATTATTCTAAATAAATGACGATGTGAGATAAAAATGAAATGAATTTATCATTAAAGGATAATATAATTTCATTCAATTTAAATTAAATCATAAAAAATACTAACTTAAATTATATTGAAACATAAATCCATAACCACATTAGTATCATTTGAATCCTAATCACCATGAAATAATAACATAAAATAATAAAATAAATTCCATTATAATAAGTATATTCTGGATATAATATGTAAAAAGGGTTTTGTATACACCTCATAAAATAAGGTATGCGAATAACATAACATACGACACAAATAAGACAATTTGAGATGTTAAATCATTACACCAAGCTTGACATGATTCAAAAGTTCTCTAACTAAAATAATTTTTAAAAGATAAAATTAATTATAAATCAATTCCATAATCATGTAAAAACATTTAATACCGTATAATGTCCACTTAAAATATTTTAACACCCCATTTTAATAATTAGTTTCTAATATCATAGTATTATAGTGTTTAATGTTTCATTTTTTCATGATAATTTCTATATGGTAGTTGTGGTCCATGTTTGTTGACCATAGTTCTATAATATATATATTGTAAGCAATGGTATTAATATAATATATATATATATATTATTAAAATTCATCATTAAAATGTATTGACATAAAATGTAATTACACAGTTCATTGAGATGGTATTCCCTACTTACGCATGAATGTTGTTTTCACATTTCAATTAATGGAACAATATAATGGAAAATAATAATTCCCAACCCAAAAAATATTATAATATAATTTATATCACATTAATTAATTAATTATATCCTTACTATAATCCATTTATAGTGGAAGTGAATATATAGTCACATCACATCATATAGGTGGTAGTCAACACATAGGTATGAGTGACATGAAAATTTTCCAATGTGTTAGAAGGATAAAAGAAATATATTATATGTAACACCCCAGGTAAATAAAGAATACGACATTTTTGTATTTATCCATATTTGTGAATAAAATATTAATATGACTTTAAAGGGGACGCTATGCTCGATGGCGTACCCAACACGCAACAACGAGTTTCTTGGGAATCTTACGTTGCACTCTAATAATAAAATAATATTATTTTAAATGATAGTTAACATGTAGCCGTTGTATTGGCGGGAATGGATAGAAATAACTAAAATATGATTTCATATGTTTTTAATTGTTTTTACATTTATCCAATAAAGAATAGAGGCTTAAAATACGGAAAGAATTCAATTTTAGGCGTATATGCCCTAGTTTTCACTAAAGGTTCACTTATCACCTTTTGATGTTGAACCATCATTAAATATAGTTTTGTTCACTCTTAAACATTCTTTTGGACCAAATAAAACTCTTATTAAGAATCGGGACATCAAAATTTACTTTGTGTAAATTTTTGGTATCTTTCCGATAAAGTTCATTTTTTTAAGGAATAGTGTAAAATGTTGTATTTTAATTCAAAACCACTTTTTAATCTAATTTATTTATATGATTAGATTATCTTTTGAATTGGTTTTAAAGTGAAATTAGGAAATATTTTTACCATTTAATCCAATAGTGGTGGTTGGAATTAATTTCACTTTGAAATCGGACTTAAACTGGTGTCAATCTTTTGATACTTATTGTTTTATAAAAACACGCTATTTGCTCTGACAGCGGGAATTAATTATTAAATTAATTAATGTGACTAATATGTTTTGAATTTTGTAAAACGGACTTCATTTTTGAATTCAGAATATCAAATATAGCTTAGGGTGAATTTTTGGTAATTTTCTGAAAAACTTCAATTTTTGATGAATAGTGAAACCACTAAGTGATAATCAAGCAAACTGATTTTTCAGTTAAATGAAAGTTTACCACTAATGTGTATTGAATTTTGAAAATCCGACATACATGGTTGTCATTAAGAAGTAAAATGTGGTTCAATGAGATTATAATAATTTTTTGGTGAATAGTAACTTATTAAGTTTTTAATCGCGATTAGTGATAATTAGTGTAGTTTAAGGTATAAATAATACTTTAAAAAAATGAAATGACCTAGACACATGTCACAACCCTATTGGTTGTGTCATGGCCGACCAAGACAAGCCATGGCCTAACTTGGGGACCCCATGGATCCACTTTTGTTGGGAAATAACATAAAATACTTTTTATTTAATGTTAAAGTGAAAATGACACTAACATAGTATGTTTTACTAAAACAATTTTTAAGTGGGGTTATACAAGTCTAAATTTTGATTATAAATAGTCATTGGAAAGATAAAAAGATTTCCTATATCATAGTATTTTTTTTATAATTTTTAGACATTAAAGAAATTAAATTATTTATGACATAATAATGATGCAGCGATGACATCATTATTTGACAATTTAATTAAAATGGAAAGATAATGAAAAATCTACAATATACACATGGACAAAACCAATTGGATGAGTGGATTTCGATGCCTTATCACCTTATACACGAATTCTATCAATGTGGGACCCTTTAGAACCGAAAAGCATTTTCAAATAATGTAATATTTCATTGCTTTCCAAAAGTGCCCCTCCTCTCCTCTTATAAAAGGCGTCCACCTCTACCTCTTTTCCCACACCCCACAAGCCTTTGGCTCGGCCAACCCCTGCCCATTTACTCTCTCAACATCCCTCTCCTCATCCTAGAGGATCCCCTTTGGGCAGAATCCTTTCAAAGGAAGCCTTTAGGCTCAAATCAAAAGGAGATTACACTTTTAAAGGTAACTCATTCTCTCTTGTTCATTTGTTTTATTTTGCTTCTCCAAACCTATAATCTCTTTTTATTTACTTCTTTTGTAACAACACCAGTATCTTAAATATACTAGGATGTTGTTACAAGATTTATTTTAGCTACACTCTCACACAACTACATCAAATGGTTAAAGAACATACGGTTTCCGTGGACGGTGAAATTCTGCCTCCCGAAACGATGATTGTTCAATACTCATTTAACACCTTCAAAGGTGGCCATTATGATGTCACTATTTTTATATATGATATATAATATGTTTATGTTTTATTTATGCTTCTGTATTTTTCATTTTTGTCTTACCTTTGTGTCTTCCATTATGGGTATACGCGATATCTTCATTTAAGGAAGTGCGGACTACCGCCCCCTCAAAGTGATTTGATTCGTTAAATACCATATGTGGGATGTATAAAGGATGGAAATATGATATTATATATGATATTATACTGGAATTATAATATACCTTTATATCATTATTATTCCATTCTATAAAATACGAAATAGAAATGAAAGTAGCGTTCATGCGTACGTACGGCTTACCGTCTCCATGAACGGTGCATTTCATTTCTTACCTCTAAATGATTATGTAATGTTATAAATGCATGCATGTACTGGATATATATGAAATATATGATATCTACATAATGAATACAATTCTGGATATAATAAACATTTGGCCACACGAACAACATGTAATTGTAAGAAGACCACTTTCGACTTAAGAACCAAATATCGGCAAAACAAATATTATTAACTTAAATGATTACATAATGTTTATGACAAGGTAATAAGTGGTATAAAAGTAATAATGAACTTGAAAAGGGTTCTTAAGGAATTAGAAATTAACTCAAGTTTATTATTCAGGAGATTAAAGAATGATCGAGTCAAGTCGGACCCGAGGTAAGGGATCTTACTCCTCTCTTTCTTTTTACGTACACTCTTTTATGTCATTCCTTTTAAAGCTCATCTTTCTTGTTATTGGGATGATATTTTATATTAATCCTACTGTAATTTTTATGTTCATGTGATGAGAGACCCTATTCTCTCTCATCAATCCATTTTGGAAGTTTTGATTGGCGCCGTTAGGCTGCCGAACTTTCGTAAGAGATCTAACTTCTCTCTTTCTTTTTAAGTACTCTCCTTTATGTCACTTCTTTTAAGCTCCTATTTATAATTTTGGGGGATGTTCTTTTATATTCCTCTTTCTTTACATTATATTTTAATGCGATGAGATACCCTATTTGATCTCATCAATCCATATTCGGAAGTTTTATGTGGCGTCGTTAGGCTGCCGAGTTTTCATGAGGGATTTTTCATCTCACTTTTATTCCCGTGAGATTTATGCTACATTTGCCACAAATTCCATTGAGTGGTGTATGTACTGCCCATTATTCTACTCTTTGTGTAATATACTTTCGTTTATGAGTATTTACATCAATTACCTATTGTCTTTCTTTCATGGGGTGTATGTTTTGAAAGATACCCAAGTCGGTAAGGGAACCTTTCACCCTCCTCCTTTTTAAAAGACTTCTTTTATTGGGTCTTTTAATTTACATATTTTTATGTTGGGATATGTTCTCATACATCCTTATTGATGTAAATTTTATGTCCAAGTGATGAGATACACTTTTTATCTCTCATCAACTCATTTTGATGTGATGTCGTTAGGCTGTCAAGGGAACTTTTTAACCCAATTTCGATTTCTTTGGGTTCAACTTGTAGTCATTGAATATGTCATCCATTGAATATGTGTGAATGACCTTTTATTGTTTTACACTTAATATCCACTTATATTAGGTGTATATATATTTGTCACATATATTTTTTTGAGATTTATTTGTCCTTAATTTAAGGATACCTTCTTTATAAGGGATTTCATCACATTTGACATTTCTATTGAGGGCTCATTGTTGTTATGCACCAATTCACTCTTATATGGTGTATATACTGTCCTTTGGAGTATTATATCATGAATCCTTTTATTCTCATGATATTATAAAATTCTGACTAAATGTTATTCCTCGATTATTGTATTCAAGTGTCTCTAATTTTGGTAAAACCCCTTTAACCAAAATATCGTTTTAAATGTTTTAATTATTTGTTCTTATTAATATCCATGTTTTCAAAATGGTTTTAAGGATTTATTTATATGGATATTAATGGTTTAAAATTTTAAAAGCTTCAAGGTGGTATGGGACACTTTGATTCAAAAATCTCTTTATTAAATGTTTTAAATGGTTTTGGAAATGGTTTCTTTTTGAATGGATTCATTATTTCAATATCCTAAAATGTTATATTGTGATTGAAATGTGGAAATGTTATGTTTCCTTTATTCATGTTTATGTGATACGATTATGTTATGGTTCTTGGGCATTGTTATGAAGAACGGGTGGTTTCGTGATAAACTAAGGGCGGGTGAGCCCGATATAGCTCTCCAATGCATTGGGTAACGCGAAGGAGTGAAACGTTAAGGTTTCTCCGAAGAGATTTAGGGAATATACTGTGATGGGTATTCCAAACGTAACCAAGAGGGTTACTCCCTACATAAGAATGTTATGAATGCCTCAAGTTACCTTTATGTCTTATGATTTCTATGATTTATTCATGGTTTGATGAGGTATGTTAAAGTGCCTTTGTTTTATGGGTAAAGTATGATTTCATTCTTATGTATATATGAACTCATGTTTCCTTTCCATATTTTTATAACTCTTACTGAGCTTTTTATGCTCATCCCAAGTTTTTGAAATGTTTTTCACAGGTCAAGGGAAAGGTACATGATGTGATGATAGTGTCAAGGATGTGTCAAGAAAGAATCCGTGTTATATTTTAAATATGTTCCCGTTGATGGGAAGAATGAATGCTGACTTTTATGTAACCACTTTGTTTAAATGTGGAATGTAATGCAAGTTTCATGATCTAATTCTCTAAAACTCTAAACCTGAAAAGATCCTCAATGTGTAATCTTGTAATAACTCAAGATTAAGTAAGGTTTAAGGCTGGGGCCTTATAGTTGGTATCAAAGGTCGGTTTAGATAACTTTAGAGGTTAGGGTATTCCTTAAGCATAAGTGACATTACCATAATGGTTAGAATTTCAGAAAGAGTCCTAATTTTAGATAATGTGAATGAGTAAGTATATCTTAGAGTCTACCTTCCTCATTAGTACATGATGTTTTTGTTGATATACTCACACTGACATTTATGTTTTTAGTGAATGGATGGATCTAGCAGGCACCAAAGTGACAATGGGTTTGAAGGAAACTGTGGTGGTTCTCTGATTATGATACTAGATGAGATAGGTGATTCAATGAGGAATCTCATAGTTGTTCTAAACCAACTATCAAGGATCCATGATCAATCACTTCAACCTTCGTGAGTTCTCTAATGCATCATTTACGAGATGGCCAACTCGATGTGGAAATTCAGGTAATAATTATTAAGGTAACCATTAGGGTTTATATGATCCTTACTTTTTAGGTAATTATGGGTTACTCTATGATATGATGGAAAAGGAAAGGAATGAGATAAACTTGAGGTTAAAATATGTTATGAATATTTTTGAAGATTTTATCTCATTTTGGGGAATGTTTTGAGAATTATATAGTTTTGGAAAAAGGACAACACGCAGACCGTGTGACATCCCGTCGCGTCGGACAAAGCTGCGGGAATCGAACCCACAACCAAAGTGCGACTGGTATTTATCGCCTACCACTGGACTACGTGAAGTCCCTGGTTAGTTTGACTGATTATTTTTGGTTATATGATTTTATGAATTAAGAGTAAGTTGATTTTGGGTTATTTATAAAAATGATTAACCTATCATGGAGGATATGTGATTAGGATAATTACTTTTCAATGTGAGACTTTAGGAGCAACTGATGTTGTTTGGAGATAAATGTTACGATTTAACTTGGAAGACTATGTGACTAAATCCTTCAAATATTTGGGTTTCAACCTTATATTGGTTTACTTTGAAGAATTTTATGGACAAATTGTTTATCGGATGGTCCTCTTTGAACTTTGGGTTTTGTTGGACAAATTTTGGAGATTAAGAATAGATTTTCTTTTTATAAGGGGTTATCCTTTTCTAAATTATCTGATCTTGTAATAGCCTTTTTGGTTTTGGTTCTGGTTTAAGCCTAAAGACATAGGATGTACATAGTTCTCTTTTGTGGATTAGGTGATCCTCTAGAAGTTGATTATAGTACTCTTAATGTGAACAAGTCTTCCTAAATACTCGTCTTTTGGAGAAAATATGAGTTTGTGAAAGGAATATAATAAAAGTTGAAAGTCAATATGATAAGTGATTATGTTTCCTTATGAATAAATTCCTCAATAAAAAGTAACTTAAAACAAAAATGTTGTATATTAACTTTTCCTACTGGGGAATCGAATACCGTTTAACCCATCACAAGTTTGTGATTTTCTCATTGTTAACTTTCTCCTAAACATGTTTTCTATCACTCTCCATAAGAACGTGACCCTTTGTTTTTTCCTCCATGTCCATATTTTCATACTTGGAGTCCTAGTATGGGTTAACTCGGGTGACCTTTGTACTTATCTTTCTTTATTTTAAAGTGATTGTTTTACCAACTCTTGTTCCGATGTGGGACTTCCAAGGATGTTTCCAAGTCCAATTTTAAAATTGCGCGGACGCAATTCCCAAAAGGGGGGAAGGATGTAACACCCCAGGTAAATAAAGAATACGACATTTTTGTATTTATCCATATTTGTGAATAAAATATTAATATGACTTTAAAGGGGACGCTATGCTCGATGGCGTACCCAACACGCAACAACGAGTTTCTTGGGAATCTTACGTTGCACTCTAATAATAAAATAATATTATTTTAAATGATAGTTAACATGTAGCCGTTGTATTGGCGGGAATGGATAGAAATAACTAAAATATGATTTCATATGTTTTTAATTGTTTTTACATTTATCCAATAAAGAATAGAGGCTTAAAATACGGAAAGAATTCAATTTTAGGCGTATATGCCCTAGTTTTCACTAAAGGTTCACTTATCACCTTTTGATGTTGAACCATCATTAAATATAGTTTTGTTCACTCTTAAACATTCTTTTGGACCAAATAAAACTCTTATTAAGAATCGGGACATCAAAATTTACTTTGTGTAAATTTTTGGTATCTTTCCGATAAAGTTCATTTTTTTAAGGAATAGTGTAAAATGTTGTATTTTAATTCAAAACCACTTTTTAATCTAATTTATTTATATGATTAGATTATCTTTTGAATTGGTTTTAAAGTGAAATTAGGAAATATTTTTACCATTTAATCCAATAGTGGTGGTTGGAATTAATTTCACTTTGAAATCGGACTTAAACTGGTGTCAATCTTTTGATACTTATTGTTTTATAAAAACACGCTATTTGCTCTGACAGCGGGAATTAATTATTAAATTAATTAATGTGACTAATATGTTTTGAATTTTGTAAAACGGACTTCATTTTTGAATTCAGAATATCAAATATAGCTTAGGGTGAATTTTTGGTAATTTTCTGAAAAACTTCAATTTTTGATGAATAGTGAAACCACTAAGTGATAATCAAGCAAACTGATTTTTCAGTTAAATGAAAGTTTACCACTAATGTGTATTGAATTTTGAAAATCCGACATACATGGTTGTCATTAAGAAGTAAAATGTGGTTCAATGAGATTATAATAATTTTTTGGTGAATAGTAACTTATTAAGTTTTTAATCGCGATTAGTGATAATTAGTGTAGTTTAAGGTATAAATAATACTTTAAAAAAATGAAATGACCTAGACACATGTCACAACCCTATTGGTTGTGTCATGGCCGACCAAGACAAGCCATGGCCTAACTTGGGGACCCCATGGATCCACTTTTGTTGGGAAATAACATAAAATACTTTTTATTTAATGTTAAAGTGAAAATGACACTAACATAGTATGTTTTACTAAAACAATTTTTAAGTGGGGTTATACAAGTCTAAATTTTGATTATAAATAGTCATTGGAAAGATAAAAAGATTTCCTATATCATAGTATTTTTTTTATAATTTTTAGACATTAAAGAAATTAAATTATTTATGACATAATAATGATGCAGCGATGACATCATTATTTGACAATTTAATTAAAATGGAAAGATAATGAAAAATCTACAATATACACATGGACAAAACCAATTGGATGAGTGTATTTCGATGCCTTATCACCTTATCCACGAATTCTATCAATGTGGGACCCTTTAGAACCGAAAAGCATTTTCAAATAATGTAATATTTCATTGCTTTCCAAAAGTGCCCCTCCTCTCCTCTTATAAAAGGCGTCCACCTCTACCTCTTTTCCCACACCCCACAAGCCTTTGGCTCGGCCAACCCCTGCCCATTTACTCTCTCAACATCCCTCTCCTCATCCTAGAGGATCCCCTTTGGGCAGAATCCTTTCAAAGGAAGCCTTTAGGCTCAAATCAAAAGGAGATTACACTTTTAAAGGTAACTCATTCTCTCTTGTTCATTTGTTTTATTTTGCTTCTCCAAACCTATAATCTCTTTTTATTTACTTCTTTTGTAACAACACCAGTATCTTAAATATACTAGGATGTTGTTACAAGATTTATTTTAGCTACACTCTCACACAACTACATCAAATGGTTAAAGAACATACGGTTTCCGTGGACGGTGAAATTCTGCCTCCCGAAACGATGATTGTTCAATACTCATTTAACACCTTCAAAGGTGGACATTATGATGTCACTATTTTTATATATGATATATAATATGTTTATGTTTTATTTATGCTTCTGTATTTTTCATTTTTGTCTTACCTTTGTGTCTTCCATTATGGGTATACGCGATATCTTCATTTAAGGAAGTGCGGACTACCGCCCCCTCAAAGTGATTTGATTCGTTAAATACCATATGTGGGATGTATAAAGGATGGAAATATGATATTATATATGATATTATACTGGAATTATAATATACCTTTATATCATTATTATTCCATTCTATAAAATACGAAATAGAAATGAAAGTAGCGTTCATGCGTACGTACGGCTTACCGTCTCCATGAACGGTGCATTTCATTTCTTACCTCTAAATGATTATGTAATGTTATAAATGCATGCATGTACTGGATATATATGAAATATATGATATCTACATAATGAATACAATTCTGGATATAATAAACATTTGGCCACACGAACAACATGTAATTGTAAGAAGACCACTTTCGACTTAAGAACCAAATATCGGCAAAACAAATATTATTAACTTAAATGATTACATAATGTTTATGACAAGGTAATAAGTGGTATAAAAGTAATAATGAACTTGAAAAGGGTTCTTAAGGAATTAGAAATTAACTCAAGTTTATTATTCAGGAGATTAAAGAATGATCGAGTCAAGTCGGACCCGAGGTAAGGGATCTTACTCCTCTCTTTCTTTTTACGTACACTCTTTTATGTCATTCCTTTTAAAGCTCATCTTTCTTGTTATTGGGATGATATTTTATATTAATCCTACTGTAATTTTTATGTTCATGTGATGAGAGACCCTATTCTCTCTCATCAATCCATTTTGGAAGTTTTGATTGGCGCCGTTAGGCTGCCGAACTTTCGTAAGAGATCTAACTTCTCTCTTTCTTTTTAAGTACTCTCCTTTATGTCACTTCTTTTAAGCTCCTATTTATAATTTTGGGGGATGTTCTTTTATATTCCTCTTTCTTTACATTATATTTTAATGCGATGAGATACCCTATTTGATCTCATCAATCCATATTCGGAAGTTTTATGTGGCGTCGTTAGGCTGCCGAGTTTTCATGAGGGATTTTTCATCTCACTTTTATTCCCGTGAGATTTATGCTACATTTGCCACAAATTCCATTGAGTGGTGTATGTACTGCCCATTATTCTACTCTTTGTGTAATATACTTTCGTTTATGAGTATTTACATCAATTACCTATTGTCTTTCTTTCATGGGGTGTATGTTTTGAAAGATACCCAAGTCGGTAAGGGAACCTTTCACCCTCCTCCTTTTTAAAAGACTTCTTTTATTGGGCCTTTTAATTTACATATTTTTATGTTGGGATATGTTCTCATACATCCTTATTGATGTAAATTTTATGTCCAAGTGATGAGATACACTTTTTATCTCTCATCAACTCATTTTGATGTGATGTCGTTAGGCTGTCAAGGGAACTTTTTAACCCAATTTCGATTTCTTTGGGTTCAACTTGTAGTCATTGAATATGTCATCCATTGAATATGTGTGAATGACCTTTTATTGTTTTACACTTAATATCCACTTATATTAGGTGTATATATATTTGTCACATATATTTTTTTGAGATTTATTTGTCCTTAATTTAAGGATACCTTCTTTATAAGGGATTTCATCACATTTGACATTTCTATTGAGGGCTCATTGTTGTTATGCACCAATTCACTCTTATATGGTGTATATACTGTCCTTTGGAGTATTATATCATGAATCCTTTTATTCTCATGATATTATAAAATTCTGACTAAATGTTATTCCTCGATTATTGTATTCAAGTGTCTCTAATTTTGGTAAAACCCCTTTAACCAAAATATCGTTTTAAATGTTTTAATTATTTGTTCTTATTAATATCCATGTTTTCAAAATGGTTTTAAGGATTTATTTATATGGATATTAATGGTTTAAAATTTTAAAAGCTTCAAGGTGGTATGGGACACTTTGATTCAAAAATCTCTTTATTAAATGTTTTAAATGGTTTTGGAAATGGTTTCTTTTTGAATGGATTCATTATTTCAATATCCTAAAATGTTATATTGTGATTGAAATGTGGAAATGTTATGTTTCCTTTATTCATGTTTATGTGATACGATTATGTTATGGTTCTTGGGCATTGTTATGAAGAACGGGTGGTTTCGTGATAAACTAAGGGCGGGTGAGCCCGATATAGCTCTCCAATGCATTGGGTAACGCGAAGGAGTGAAACGTTAAGGTTTCTCCGAAGAGATTTAGGGAATATACTGTGATGGGTATTCCAAACGTAACCAAGAGGGTTACTCCCTACATAAGAATGTTATGAATGCCTCAAGTTACCTTTATGTCTTATGATTTCTATGATTTATTCATGGTTTGATGAGGTATGTTAAAGTGCCTTTGTTTTATGGGTAAAGTATGATTTCATTCTTATGTATATATGAACTCATGTTTCCTTTCCATATTTTTATAACTCTTACTGAGCTTTTTATGCTCATCCCAAGTTTTTGAAATGTTTTTCACAGGTCAAGGGAAAGGTACATGATGTGATGATAGTGTCAAGGATGTGTCAAGAAAGAATCCGTGTTATATTTTAAATATGTTCCCGTTGATGGGAAGAATGAATGCTGACTTTTATGTAACCACTTTGTTTAAATGTGGAATGTAATGCAAGTTTCATGATCTAATTCTCTAAAACTCTAAACCTGAAAAGATCCTCAATGTGTAATCTTGTAATAACTCAAGATTAAGTAAGGTTTAAGGCTGGGGCCTTATATTATATTATAATCATTTTTATTAAAATTATATCATTAATATCATATCTTGAGTTTAAATCTATCAGAATAACCATCAATTAAAAAGGGTGATGGAAAATGATTTGTATCACTACGTTGAGGTGATTTTCTACGCGTATGCACAATTGATAATTTAACATCATATTTGATGGAATGTTGGGGGAAAATTTCTGGTTAAAAATTAATAATAACATTTTATTATACTAAGGATACTTAATTTATAATTTAATATTAAATTTCATTTATTTCTAAGGGTTATAAGAAGAAATAAATTGCAAGTGGTTGGATAAGATGATAACATATTCTTCGGTAGGAATCCTTTATTGACTTTTATAACGATCAGTTGAATTTTTGAATAATAATTGAAGAAAATATATTTTTCATATGTGGATGTTAAGGATATAATTAATTAGGGGTTTTTCAAGAAATATTTCTTAAATGTTGTAATTAGGATAAATGAGGGGCACAATTATAATTATGGGGAGGGTAACTCTTTGAATTATTTGAAAGAATAAAATATAATAAATTAATTATAAAGAAAAATTATTCATAATGGTTATAGATTTTTTAATAATGTATTATGTGGTTAAAATTATATGAATAACTAAAATTTGGATATTTTTATGTTTATTTTTAAGCCTTATCTTTTTTATGAACCTCTTGTTAACCAATTTTAACTATAAATGTAGTAACAACGTTTTCCCTTTAAAAGGAAAATAAATTTACAAATTAATTAAAAATTGGATCATAAATAGAAATGGAATGAAAAGTTCGGCTATTTATTATCATACTTTTTCTATTTTCTGTTTATTAATTTTTAAATAATTTAATAATATATTATTTAACCTAAAATATAACTAAACTCGTTTTTTTCAATATGCATTTAGTTTAACATTACTAACAGTAAGGCTGATATGGTATTAGAATATCATAAATTCACCAATATTTAATATGTCATATTTATAAAAAAATATTCATATAAATTTATTATTAAAAAATATATATTTCATTTCATATATTTAGGATCATATATTTTATTATTATATTAATTTAATTAAACTAATGTCAGTGTTTCACGTGCAAATAAAGTAATTAGTTTTTCACTAGAAATAAATAACAAATTACCATGGTCAATATTATTTATTCATGTTTAAAATAAATATTTATAACTGAATATTTCCACTTTTTATCCTTATGTAAAAAAATTAGATATATTAATTTCAAGAGAGTGACATTCTATAATTTTCATTACATAAAATAATTTAATTTTCACTATCAATGGATAATCGAAATAAAAGTCCATATATTAAACTTTCGAAGGAATATAATAAATTTTATCCTATAAAGTGAATTAAATTCATATTTTTTGTTGACTTTTAGACCTTATATCCTGTTTCAACACTTATTAACTCATTCTACATGTACTGTGGTGCAAAACTTTACTATGGAAACTATTCATGTGACAAAAAATAAAATGGACCTATTCAATAAAATCGTACCTACTGATTCAAAATATAGAATCCATTTTTTTTATTAAATTTAAATATGTTGAACAAATTAATTGAATATAAAAATGTAAAATGTATGATAAATTTGTTTTTTTAGGAACAAGTATTTTGAAGTATAATTTTTTTGTATCAAATGATATAATAAAACTAATTATAATAATCTTAATTGAATTATCCATAATAAATTTGAACTAATATTATTATTAAACCATTTAAAATAATATTTTACTCTTCAAATTCAAGAATAAAAATACAATTTGAATAAAAAATCTATAATTTTCACTATTCTTTGAAAAATTGGTCATTTCATCCAATTCTCAAAATTTCAATTGAATCTGATTTTGGAATTTTTATATCAAAAAATAAATTTATCATTGAAAATAAAAAAAAATTTAAATGTGGAAAAAGATAATTAAATTATTTAATGACATATAGAAGTAAAAAAATTCTAGAAAAAATGAAATTTGTTTAAAAATAGTTACATTACTAAAAATTGAATTCTTATTTCATAAAAATTGATCTAAATTTTTTTGAAGATTTTTTCTTGTAAATTTGATTAAATTTGGATTAAATGTATTATTTAGATTTATCTTGTTTTATCCTTGGAGTTTTTCTATAGTTATCATTCATTTGGTTCCTAAAACGATAGATTTTTTTAGGAAACATGGGAGGCGCATTATTTGGGTGAATGAGTGATGTAAATGTGACAAAAACATAATATCTAATTATATGGGGTTCCCATGGTATTTTTACAGTTTTGGAATGGATATCCAAACCCTATGGCTCTCCATGGCGACCATGTGGGTGTCTTGGTGTTTGTCAAAGGATGTTTTATGGAAGGATCTTGATTTACCTAAACCATGTGGCTTATCTCAAGAAAACCATAAACCCTGTGTTTCAAGAGACATAAGCTAGACATGGTTGGTGCATGATTTTTTAACTATGTGGCCTAACCATGTGTCTCAATCTGAATCGCTTAAATGTTGTTAATTACCTATTTTTCCAAGGTATTTTTTTATATAATCACTACCAAATATAAATATGGTTCAATCAAATCCTTCACAAACACTATATATGCTTCTCCCATTTGATTCTTGGGGAGTCTCCTTTATTATAGATAGATAATGTCATGTTATATTCAGTTTTTACCAGGTTTCTCTGCTATTTTAAGATCATCACAAGATCTATTAAACCCAATTTTTCTTTTAATTCTACATCTAAGGGGTTTCAAGGAGGATTAATGTTGTTTATTATAGATCTATTATTTGGAAGACACTATCTAGTTATTTCTAATATTTATTTTTTAAGGTGAATAGATTTCGAAACATTCTTTTGGTACATGTCTCTATAAATACACCCCAAATTGTGATATAATTTATTCTCATTTACAAATCATTTTGATTGTTTTATGAAAATGAAATATTTGATATCAAGGTGTATTTTCATCATGAAATATATGTTTTTAATGGGGTTTTATTTAGAAATGGTCTTATTTATACTATATATTTGATAAAATGAATCTATGGTGAATTTAAATTTAAAATTGGATTGTCCAACATTGATCTAATAACACTTTAATGTGAAAATATTTTATAAATAGTGATCATTTATATCAAATGGTAACTAGAAAACCTAGCATTTTTTGAACATTGGGGGTGCCATGAAATGTACTTTTCACTTTAGTGTGTGTAATACCACTAGAGGTTCTATGTATACTTTATATGATAGTAATTAATATCTGTTGGATTCAGGTGATATATGTGTTTTTTGTTTCCTTAATATGTATGAATATATATTCTCGTAGTCTGGATCCCAAATCTAATGTTTATTTATTTATTATTGGATTTACACATGATTATTTATCTCATAGTTGGATTCTCACATTCTTATCATATATAGTATAAGTTTTTTTTATTTTCTTATACAATAATTCATTATATAATGTAATTTTCATATTCTTATTTTTTTAATATGATAGGATATTATGAAAACTAAAGCTTGTTTTAAAAATTCTTTTATAAACACCTTTAAAAATTGGATTTTATTTTAAGCTACAGAAACTGTTATCATGTTATTTGATTTAGTAAAAATTATTTGGAAGAATCCAACAAGGACTTGAGATCACAACATAAATTTTTCCATTGGTAATTTGTACATGTGGTCTTGTAGTAATCTATAAATGTTAAGTGTGTCATATAGGTCACCAACTTATTTTTCTTATCATCTCTATCATAGTTAGATATTTTTTTGGTTATAGAGTGTCAAATAGAGATTCATATAATGAATTTTCCTATATTAATTTTAGTATTTTCCCATTGGATGAAATTTTATGGATCATTTATATATATTCATCTTCAGGCTTGTACTATAATTTTTCATTCATTATATAAGATAGTTTTTTAGATATTTTCTTGTTCTAAAACCTATCCCAGACCGACTCAGGTTACATACTAGGTTGAAGAGAAATTTTTCATTAAAAACTATTTGAAATAGATTACTTAGCATGATGTTTTGTGGTAATGGATCATAATGGTTTTATGATGTTATTTATATAAGGTTTTGGATCATCATAATTCAAGTAGTATGTGTGGTAAAATGGGTGGACTACTCACATCTATGATTGAACATGAGTTTCCAGGGGTGGTCATAGATTTTTTTCATGGATGAGACATTTTCATTAAGGTTATTTTAATGAAATATATTTATATATTGTTTAAATGAACCTATTTTCTATTAATTATTGTTCTTCATTCATAGTATCAATTAATGCTTTAAATTATTATATTCTAAAGGATTAATTTTTTTATTCCTGATGTTGGTCTTTTATTATATAAATTCCATCAAAATTAGCTATTATTTTACTTATAGCTTTAAAAATTCCTTCTATAAGAGAACATCTAAATATGAGTGAGTAATTTAAGATATGATCTTCACATTAAAATAACTAATTAGATACTTTATTGGTGGAATCTATACTCTATAGTACATAGATTATTGGTTAAGTGGATTTTGGAGACCAGGTTTAAATGGTATATCATAGACCATAAGTTACTAAGCTAGATCCAGATATCTTTGATGGAGATAAAGAATTTACAGAATATGAAGAGTTTCTTGTAAGTATCAAAATAATCTTATAATTTATTAAAACTCTAGACGAATCTATTTTGGGGGTTTTTATGTGTATTCATGAAGGATAGTGAATAAGATAGCCACACTCCATCGTGCTGGATGTGATGCTCAAGGATCTTACCAAAATTTTATTCATGAAGATATTAATCCAATGCATTCATCATAAAATTATATATGTGATGAAGACACATGAATTTATAACTTTATAGAATGGTGAACATACAACTTTAGAGTATTCTACCTATTTCACTATGTTGGTGTAAGTAGCACTCATTATTATAATAATGATTAAATTAATTATTGGAGGATAATGATGTGTCTGAAGGATGATATTCAGTCAATTTTGATTATATTATACCTTTGAACATTAATTGTGGTAGTTGATAAAGTGGTTATGGCTAAAGTGGACATAGTTGGAGAGATGGGTTTTGACGGAGCTTTAGTTTCAGATTTTTTTTCCATGGTGTGAATTTATTTCATAAAGGGAGACACAATCAGGATTAATTTTCCTCGAGTCCAAAATCAAGGGAATCATCAGGAAAAAAGATTTTTTTATGTTTTTAAGGATAAACTGGTTATTCAATATCTAACTATATGGAATATTTCTATACTTTTCATCATTGTAGATTATCTTTCCATCTATGGGATTTTTTAGAAAGGATTTCCAAATTACGTAAGTCTAGATTAACTCTCACCAAGGCTTTGTAGGATCATTATCATGGTTTCATGGTTTCTTGGTGTAATCTGCATGATAGGGATACATTTAATATGGTTATGAAATCTCATGGAGGTGCTGATACTGGATCTCTTTATGCAGTGGAGTATTGGAAGGAGAAATTTAAAGTATGGATGACTATAATTAAATGTACAATATTTACTTCATCATCTATGGTAAAAGATTTAGTTGATACAAAAACTAATCATTATTTTATTTATTCAATGTTAATTAAAATATTCATCTATCATTTATAAAGTCTTCAATTCTTATTTCATAGCTCAAAACCTTTGGAAAGAGATCCATGAATGGTATTAAATGTCCCTTATGTTGTGTGACACTATATGACATTGGAGTGGGGAGTGATTTCATAGTTCTTGATCTTGATCTCTTTGACATGATCACTGGAATGGATTAGATGATCATTTTTAAGGACTATATTGAATTTTATCATCATTTATTTCAGTTTCTATCTCCCGATAGAGTCACTAATATCTTTCAAGGTGAGTGGGATTTTTGATTTAGGAGAGCATGGTCAATTATTTATAATGCTAGATTGAACTCATGCTAGTAATTAGTTATGTTCCTTGATATCATTTACTATCTGTTGAGTAGTCCACTTCCTAAAGTGGTGTGTTCACACCCCAAGGTCATTTATTACAATTTTTATTATTTCCACCACATAGATTGGACAATTTTACTATTTACATGATCCTTGATATGATTCCCATTTAAATTCCACTATTTCACATGGAACATATTGATTTAAAGTAAAATAATATATTACTTGTATAACTTCAAGTAAAATTATTTATTCACTATATTGTGTCACATTGTGCTTCCTTATCTATGTTCCATTGATGTCAAAAGAGATCCTCATACATTTTAATTATTATTTAAAGAAAATTCATGTTACCATTAAGAAAAATTATCCCATTCCATGAATTGAATTTCACTTTTATCAACATAGATATTCTCTTCTATTTTCTAAGAATTACAATCAATCAAGGTACCACAATTTAAGTTTCTTAGAAGAGTATATACCTACAAAAATATTTAGGAATTAGTATTGAATTTTTTATTTTCTAGATTGTATTTTCTCTAACTAATTCCCATGGGGTATCTATGGTTTCAAATATCTGAATCATTCATTATTTCACTAAATATTTCTTAGTATTATTTTTTGATGATATATTATTGTAATCCATGTTAGTGGAGGAGATATAGTATCATTTGGATGTCACCCTCAAGATCTGGAGAGAACACCTCTTATATAGTAAGATTCCAATTTGTTATTTCAAAAATCAAGAAGTGAAGTTTCCGTGTAATGTTATGCTTGAATGTGAATTCTTAGTTTATCCCAACATGATTGTCGATGTGTTGTCAGGGGAGAATCATATGAATATTTTTGAGATTTATAGTATCTTGGGATTGGCTAATTATTACTAGAAGTATGTTGTAGACTTTTCCCATCATGCATCTCAAATGAAATCTTTTACCCATAAGTATTTTATGCCTGATTCGAATATAAAATTTCATATGTTATTTAATAAAATGTAGGTAATGTAAAAATTATCCACAATTATAATTCATTCAAAATTGAGCTTATGTTATAATGTATTATGTGATTCTTTTACTTATGGATTGTGGTTTATCTTAATGCAAGAAAAGTAATTGGTGATCTATGGATCTCATTAGTTATTACCTAAAAAAATATCAATCCTAACATAACATTGAGTTTAAAGCTATTATTAATTCTCTCAAAACATGGATTCACTACCACATTGTTAAGAATCTAATGATATATTCCGATTATAAATTCATGAAGAATATTTTTACTCAGAGAGATCTAAACATGGGATATTGATTCTAGGTTGAGTATCTTTAAACTCCAAATTTTTATATTGTGCATTCTATTGAAAAAGGTAATGTGGTAACCCATTAATTTAGTAAGAATACACTAACTCATGCCCTAGAATAATCAATGGAGTAATAGTCTCAAATGAGTTTGTTTATTGATGAGATTAAAATTTGATGAAGCTGGAAGATTGGAGTTCTTAATCTTGGTAAAGGATCACTCATTATTAAATAATTAGGTTTTTCTTAAGAAAAATATTAAACATATAATGGAAGAGATCTATTATATTAATAAATGATGTATAAATCATCAGTTGTTGGACTCGTTCCCAAATTTTCACATAGGTTTTCTAAAGAAGGTTTTTTTTCTTTTATATATGAGTAATGATTTGATAAAAAAATGACATTGGTCTTACTAATTTATACAACATGGGACTTACAAGATATATCATTATTTAATATTTTATAATTAGTGTTCTGAGATGATGTGATCAGTTGTTTTATTCATGTAACATTTATTAACTTTCCAAAGAATAAATGATGAGAACGAGAGATATGTTAGTTCATGAAATATTTTCCCACTCCTATATGGAAGGGGTGATATTCACATGCACTTCATAGATGGTTTTCCACAAACTCATTGTTGGAAGGATTTTAATTTGGTAATCATTGATTTATTCACAAAATCAGCTCATTTCCTCCCAATCAAGGAGATGAAGACAGCTAAGTATCTTGAGAACTTTCATGTCCAAGTGGTTGTGAGAAATAATTGGGATCAATATAATATTTTTTTATGATAGGGAACCATATTTTACATCTATTTTATAGAATAGTTTTCATGATATGATGTGTTCTATGTTGAAATTTATCATGGAATATCATCTAAAACTGGATTAGTGGATAAAGATAACTATTCTTATTCTTGGAGATATGCTCCAATCATGTGTGATGGATTTTGGTGGGTCTTATGAAAATAATCACCCTCATGTATAATTTTTCCATGTTCATAGTAATCATTTTTTTATAAATATGGTGGACTTTGATGCATTAAATGGGTATCCCTATAGATCTCCTTTATGATGGGAAGTTTTCGGAGAGTGGTTATTGAAAGAGCTAATTCTTTTTTAAGAGACAACAGAAATGGTTTAGTTGATATAGAAGATATTGGACATAGAATAGATTCTTATAAAATCATATAAAGACTATCATCGTCTATCAGTACAGTTTAAGTTTAGTGATTGGGTCATTCTTCTTATTTCATCTAACTTTGTACACCATCCATTAGATAATAAGGTTATGTTATCAAATAGGTTTTTTATACCCTTTGATATTGTTCAGTGAATTGGAGTGGTGGTGAATATTTTGGAATTATTTTCTTTATTAAAATATAATCATGATGTGTTTGATATTTCACATCTATGGTGGTATCAATCATACAATTTCCATATGACTGAATGGTATTATATTGATCATGATCCTGACACCCATGTGTTTGAGGATGAAGTTGAGATTATGGATCACCCAGATAATGTATTGTGTGGTAAAATAATACTCATGATCTATGTTCTATTGGTTTGAATATGGGATGACCATGATATGTGGGATAGGAAATCAATGATGATGCATCAGTGGATTTATCATTTTACATATTTAGCATCTTAAGAAATTTTAGGGGGGAAAATAGAATTAAAGATATATAAATTTGTGTCACCCTCAGGGTCACATGAAGGATTTAATTTAATATTGGTTTATCCATCGGGTTATTCTAGAAATTTTTGTCATTCGGGGGTTAAAAACATTGATTTTTTTGAGTAAATAGTTTAGGAACATGTCTTGGGAAAATATTTTGTTCAACACTCTGGTATTTGTGTGGTATTGATCTATGGGATTCTAGTGGCTCTTTTCAAGTATTGGTCATAATTTTTCAAACCATGTGGCTCTCTATGGAGACCGTACAATTACCTAGGGGTTATCTCGTGGTGTCACATGGCTTGATAATGGTTTTCCAAAACCATGTGTCTCTTTTATAAGAATATGTGCACCATGTTTTTTGGGAGACATAGGCCACACATGGTAAGCAAAGAGATTATATAACCATAAAACATAGCCATGAACCACAATCTAAACGTTTAATTGTTTTTAAATTATCTATTGTAACATAATAATTTTTATGTATAATCATCCCTAATCATTATTTAGTGTGAAATAAACATTCCCTAGTTCTGCATAGGATTATCCCTTCGGATTAGAGATGGATTTCCTTTTTTATGATTCTATTCTAGATATGTTCCATTGTTGATCCAGTTTTCTCTTTTATTCGATGATCCTCACTAGTTATACTAACCCCTTTTCTCATTAAAACCCAATTCGGTGGTCATTTCTAGATCTATGGGATTTGAATGAATTTTTATTTTTATTTATAAGTATTTACTCTCATTGAGACATGATCCAATTTTTTATCTACATTTTTAAAGGACAATTGTTTTCATAAATTCATAAGTTAGGTGTCTCTATACAAATGATTATATTCATAAATTACATGATTTTAATGTATATTTTCTTTTTTAATTATAATGATATATTTGATATCATTGTGGATTTTCTATAAGGTATATATTTTTCTAAATGCCTTCTACATTAAAAATGGTTTTGTGCACACTATGTGTAAAATTAATTTATTAAATACTAAATTATATATTAAAATTATTTTTTCTATAATGTAAGATATAATAATATTTAGTAATGTTTTATAAATACTTAACATGTATTTTAAATGGTTATTGGTAAACATAAAACATTGGTAACATTAGGTGCATTGGGAAAAAAACTTGTAACATTATTTTTTATAAAACCACAAGAGGATTTATATTTACAGACTATGAGGGGACTTGATATTGGTTATATTCATGTGATAACAGGAATATTGTTCTCTTTATATGTTCATGTACATATTCCCAATGGATATATCCAAAATCATATTCATTATAACATATTAATGGTTTTTCACGTGATGTTATATTTCATGGTTAGTTTCTCACTTTATTATCACATTGTGTATCCATGGTTATATTTTATTATAGAATCATGTTTTCAATAATGAACTTTTCATATAAATTTATTTTGAGGATATTAAAGGCTTTAATGAAAACCAAAGGATGTTTTAAAAAATCACTTTTAAGCTTATTTTTAAACTGGTTTTTTAATGTTGTTGAAAAGAAATTCATGGTATTAGATGTAGAATAGAATATTTGGTGAAATATTATTGGAAATTGTGGTCACACACTACGTTTTCATTAAGGTGTTTTTAGAGGTGGGTTTGTAAGACTCGGTAATAAAGAAGGTATTCATGTAGTTTTCTTGCTTATCTTTGTTTTCATCACCTATATAGAGGGATAATATTGCGGTCAAATTAGTTACATGAAGATTAGGCTTATGTACTATATTATTTTACTTTTAGAAACATCCCATTCATTTTGTTGTTGTTTACCTCATGTATTTATACTAATCATATGGTTTCTACTCATTTTGATCAAAGATTATACATGGGACTTATTTTGGTTGATTTATTTCTTTCTGATATATGGTGAGCCTACTTAGGTGATGTGTTAGTTTTACCCATGATGGTTTTTTACATTATATATTTCATTATATGGTTAATCATATTTATACCCACCAATTCATCCATTTATTCCATAACACCCATAAAATAATTATATTTTTAGTCTATTTGAGATGGGTTTAATTTTTTTTATATGATATTAAACATAGTGATATTTTAAATTTTTAGTGTGTTACAATGGTGATACCATACAACAAGGTGGCATAGTGGTGGGGAGCATGAGGTATCAATCCATGAGAAAGGGAGGTCATTCCTAGGAGACCATGTCATCCCCTGGGTGAATTGAATATTCTTATGACCCATGGTGGTAATTTCATAATAGACACATGAATTTGAACGAGAATTATTCATTGTTCTAGTTTCTTTATAACCTAAATAGATCAGGATGTGATGATTATTGGCCTAGAAATAATCCTTTATATATGGTGGATCATGTTCTGACACACAAGGGATCGACCATAGTTTGGATGATTAGGGAAAAGAAACATTATGACCCCCATGCTCACTCCATGACATGGAACCTAGTTGGGGATTTTAATATAGATAGGCATATATTTTTATGGTTTATCCACTTTTTATTTCAAGGATTATAGATTCTCAGGAGAGATACATTTCAGATGTATATCCCCCTCCCAATCACCCTATATTTTCCCATGGTAATAGGTGATTGTAATGGAATTCTTACAGCAATATTTGTTATGATATTCCACATATTTCCTCGAATCATCATTAAATCCATTCCCTGTAATTTGAATTTTATTATTCTATGGTGCAGTTTATATTTTACAATTGCATTGTATAATTAGGAAAGCTTGGCTTGGATTTTTTGTTTCATGGATTGGCTATATTCATGGAGGATGACCACTTATCTTCGTTCTCTATTTAGTTTGAGGGTATTCCAAAAACTATATGAATATTGTTTCATCGGGTTTTAGTTATGTTATGATACCCACAATTTTTGTAAGTGGTTATACCTATTTCAATAAAATTTAATAATTAATTATTAATTTTTATAATTAAATATTTTATATTTTTTCACTTGAGGTATCTTCTCCAGAGTAGATGAGAGTCTTGGATGATCTTGGGATAGGATGGTTAAGCATGATAAGAAAAAATAATAAAATATTAGGTAGATATTCCCAAAATTCTCCCTATGGTTTATTCAAGATGTTTATATTTATATTTATTATTGTATCACTACAAATGGTAGACTCACCATTAATATAAATGAAATGTTTTGAAAGCTCCTCATGAATTTTTTATTATTTTGATGTCCACGATAAACCATCGAACACTAGATGATCCTTTTGTTTTTATTGTTGATGGAATTTTTAAAATTTTTTAATATGTTACACCAAGACCCTATTTGTTGTAAATTTAAGAAATAAATGAATATGGTGGACCTATAAATATTCTGGATATGAACTTCATATCTCTGGATCATGTTCTATATATGTTTTATGAAATATAGAATCACTCAGTAATAATTTCACCAAGGGGTAGTGTATTAATTAAATTTTCATGAGGGATGGGATATGTCCTTAGGTTTGAAATAAGACATCAATAGCCTCAGTTATTTCCTAAGGTTATATGGGATGGAATGGGAGTCTTTAACTTAGTGGTAATGGATGAAACCCTATTGGGGGCAGATTAGAATATTAGTGAGTTCCATGTGTGGGATTAGTCCATTAGGACCAAAAGATATATGATAGAAGGGTTTTCCACACGTGATGGGTTGAGATTTCTCCTTAAGTATATGTCCCCATCCTTAAACATTAGAAAATATTGAATTAGGTTAATAATTTACATTAAGGATTTTTTCAGGTTTAGATCTTTAGATAATTAGGTCATAACATATACATAACAACTTGAATATTACATGTAGAAAATACTACGCAGTATCCATCTTTTCATAAAATCAAAACTCAAAAAGAAACATGTTTGGTTCCATGTTTTAAACATCATGACTTTTCCTTCATCCTATCCTTGACACAATTCCACTTTAAGTCTTATGAAAAACATTTCAAAGACTTGGTATGAGCATAAAAATCTTAGTAAGGGATACACAAAGAAGGAATACTTTTAGTTTTCAAAAAAAACTTGTAAACCATGAATACTTTATCATAAAGTAATAATTTTCACCTTAAAGAAGTTGAAAAAACACTTCATTGAATATAATCTCATTTCTTACCCTTCTTTTGTAACCAAGACATTACTAGAAAACCCATATAAAGAAACATATATCCTATAATGGTAACCATGGGAGATAATCATACTTAAATGGAATAACCATACGGTTGACTTCCACAAATCATTATTAAAAATGGAATAGCCATATGGAAAACTTCCATACCTAATGCATTGGATGTTATAACATAAACATACATCATTGGTTTATCACAGAACTACTCATAATTTGTTTTATCACATAACCACACGTCAAATGTAAAAGTACCATTATATAATCATCACACATTAAAGATTGAAAATATCAGCGTTTCAATCATAAATTTTCATTTGAAATCACAAGAATTAATGTTAATATATTGAAATAGTAAATCCACTTTCAAAAAAATTTTCAATACCAAGATATGTAAAAAAGGTTATATGGTAATTATTTTCCATTTAGAAACATTGTGACTTGTTAAGGAAGATGAATATAAAATAATTCTCCCAGTGATGGAAAAGTCATTTTCACCACATATGTTAAAAACATTACTTTTGTTGTTTAGTAAAACAATATATAGAAAAAATATCCCCTTTAGATGATAATGAAAGTAAATGGGGTTTATTATACACCGTGTAAAATAAGGAGGTGTGTATTATCCAAACATGCCTTAATAAAAGGAGATTGAGACAAAGTCCCTTACCTCATGTCTTACTTGACTCGTTTGTTCTTTAATTTCCAAAAAATAAACTTAAATTAATTTCTAATTGCTTCAGAACAGTTTTCAAGTTTATTATTCTGTTTATATCACTTATCAACTTGTTATAACAATCATATAATTATTCATGTTTATATCAGTTGTTTTGTCGATGTTCGGTACTTGAGTAAAAAATGAACTTTTTATAAATACAAGTTGTCCATGGGTTGAAAATTACATTATCTTCATAATGATATTCATGATTTAAATATAATATATATTATATATATATATATATCTAGTGTATATTTATTTATAATAGTATATATCATTTTAAGATAATAAATGAAACACAATGTTCATGGAGACGGTAAGTTGTACGTATGCATGAACGCTACTTTCATTTATTTTTCATATTTAATGGAATGAAAGTTTAATGTAACATAGGTATATTATAATTCCAGTATAATATCATATTTTATATATGTTACATAATTTTATTAATTCCATCCTTTATACGTTTCATGTATGGAATGAACGAGTCATATCACTTTGAGGGGGCGGTAGTCTGCGCATCCTCAAATGAAATTATCGTATTTATAAAAAATGAAAAGCATAAAGATATGATATAAATGATAATAGAGATAAAATAAATATCATATATATCATATATAATTATATTTCCATCATAATATTCACCATGAGAAGTGGTAGGGGAAAATTGAACAATCATCATTTATTGAGGCAGCAGATCATCGTACACAGAAATAGTATGTTCGTATTCATTATATGGAGGTGTGTGTAAGTGTAGTTCAAATAATTATCTTAACAAAAACATATTATATTGAGTATACTAGTGTTTTTATATAAAAAATAGTAATAAGAGCATATATAGTGGATAATGAAAAATAATGGAAAGGAACTTGAGAGAAGACATTACCTCAAATCGGGTAACTTCTTTTGATTTGAAACAAAAGGCTTTATTGAATTTTCTTATACCTAGGGTAAGGATTATAATATGAATATAGGGATGTTGGTAGCTTATTTTGCAGAGTTTGGAAGATCCAAGAGGGCTTTAGTGGTGTGAGTAAGGGTTAGAGGTGGTACTGTTTTATAAGAGGGAGGAGGGACACTTTAGGAAAGTTTTGAAAGTATTATTTTATTATTAATTGATTTTTGAATTATAATAAAACAAAAGTGATATATTTAAAATATAAGATTATTATGGGTCTAAAGGATCTCTGAAAATGGGTTTTAGACAATTTTAGGTTATAAAATTAACATTACCTTTTAGCTTTAACCCTTAGTAAACTTATTTAACTTTTACCATGTCTTCTTGTATATTCATACTATATGGTTAATATAGTTACTATAAAATGAAAATAGAAACTTAAGTGGTTAAGTAAGGACATTTTAAACCTCATATAATTCATTTGGAAGAATATTATATTTTTATTACTATTATTTCATTTAATAATATAGTATTTGTTTTAAAAAAACATTTATGTCAATTTATATATTGTTCATATCATGACTTTTAAAAAATCCATAAAAACGTGATTCTTTCAAAAAAGAACTTAATTAATTTAAGTATAACAAGTAATAGTCATCAATAAAATCCATGGATGACATAAAATTTCAAAATAAATTTATTTTAATATTTATAATCTCGTTTATTTAAATAATTCATTAATAAGGTAATCACTACATCACCATTGTGTCATCAATAAATTTATTTATTTAATCATTAAAAATTATAAATAAAATAGAATGATTTAGGAAATTTTTTTATCTTTCTAATTAATATTTATATTCTAAGATATAACTTATATAAACCCATAAAAAATTGTTTTACTAAAAGATACATGTTTAGGTTATATTTTCCTTAACATTAAATTAAAAGTAATGTCATTTTCACTCACAAGTGGCTCGATGGGGTCCTAAAATTTATCCAAGGATGCCTAAAATAGTATTAGGACACATTTTAGGGTAATTTAAAATTATTATAATATTATTTTTTACCCCTATTTACCAGATTTACCCTTTAACCATGGTAAATAAAATATTTATTAAAGTTACTATTCATAATGTCTAAAAATAAATGATAACTATTTACACAATTTGGAACCCCTGATTCCAAATATGGAATCCATTTTTTCAAATTCAAAACACATATAGTGCATAAATTAATTTAAAATTAATTCACATTGTTAAAATCAAAAAGCGTGTTTTTGAGAAATAATAACTATCAAAAGATTGACATGTGTTTATGTCTAATTAAAAATTTTAAATTAAATCCAATGACCAAAAATTGATTAAATGGTAAAAAAATAATCTAATTAAACTTTAAAATCAATTAAAAAGATAGTCTAACCATGTAAATAAATCATATGAAAAGACAGTTTTGACTTAAAATACAGTATTTTTCACTATTCATTAAAAAATGAACTTTTTCAGAAAAATACAAAAAATTTACGCAAAGTAAATTTTTATATCCCTCTTATAAATAATAAGTTTATTTTTTTCAAATGGAACATATAAAAGTGACAGAAACTATATTTAAAAGGGTTCTTCCATCAAAAGGCAGTAAAACTACCTTTTAAAAAAAATATTAGAGTATTTATGCTTAAAATTGGATTTAAGCCTCTAAATTTTATCAGATAAATGTAAAAACATTTAAAAAACATGTTTAATCACAATGTGGTTAGTTCTTTTCATTCCTGACAATACAAAAACTAGGCGTTAACTACCATTTAAAATAATAATATTATTATATTATTTTTTGGTATGACTCTGCCTTGTGTGCAACATGAGATTTGAGAGAAACTCATTGGTTTGTTTCAGGTATTCCATCGAATATAGAATCCCATTTAAAGTAAAATTAATACCTTATTTATAAGTATTAATAGAAATTGAAGGAATTATTTCACAAATACTTGGGTTGTTACATTAAGGATCCATGGGATGAGACCTTAGAGAAGTATGTTAGGATTATGTGATAATTCAACATTGAATTACCAAGTTATTTATCATGACACAAATCTAGATGACCATATATGAGATTTATAGTGTTTTGGTGGTTTATTTTGATAATTATCTTAATCATAAACTCAAGGAAGGTGTTATGAAGGATTTTACACGCCATGATTACATAATAATTATTTAGGTATAGAATGTTTCGATGGAGTAGATAATGATAATAGATGAATGGATACCATATTTTTCTAAGTGAGTTAAATTATGTTGTTTATGGGTTCGATTTAACTGATTTTTGAAATCAATATAGTCTTGGAGGAAATATCCTATGAGTATGGATGGAATATAAGATATTATACACGATGATAGTTAGGAAATAATTGACAATTATAGGTTTCATACATGATGTTTGAGCCAAATAAACTCCGGTTGGGTTCAATTATATGGCCAACCCATGGAATTTGAGAGGTGGATCTATTGAGAGAGTATATCTCATGTGTTTTTTATATGATCCCTTACGAGGGATTTGGGTATACCCGATAGATTCATGGTGTAATATTATATGAGATTCCATATGGGGTGTAGGCACTACCTTGAGTATTATAATGATATTGTATATGATATTCCAAAATAGGTCTGGGTATTCCCCTAAGTGTCAAAATGATATCTGACTTGAACATATTTCTGGGGTGTGGGTATTCCTCTGACAATCCTAATATTGTATTATATAAGGATTCAAGCTGAGTTATTATACAACCCAGTGGTTTTTGATTATATAATATAAAAACTTCCCTTGGGGGTGAAGGTATTATACTAAGTTAATTGAAGATATATGATATGAGCACATTGATGGGGTGTTAGTATTCCCTATAGTTACCTAATGACATGTCATATATTTTCATGTGCGAAATTATTTTGGTCCCATGTTTCATAATGATTTGATATATGTTTGTTGGGAATGAAATGAGTGTTCTCATAGGTTCATAATGATTGATCAAATAATCTCTAGGTTAGTAAAATGATCATGAAAATGATGGTGTGACACTCTTCAAGACATATCTCACTATTAGAAGCACATATGGCCAATCCCTGGTGTAAAAACTAAACCCAAGGATCTATAGTGGTTATTTTAGCATTATCTCTTATTTTATTTTTTATTCTAATAATATTATATGTACATGTAATTATTTATTTGTTTTTTGGGACAACATCTATTATGGAATAGTATGTTTTACTCAAAATCAAATTATTCATCCTTAATAGTTTGGTACTCGAGCAATCCTCATGTGGGATCATTGAGGTTGGGAAGACGCCCAGAGTTTAATTATCATGATATACCATCTTGAATTGGATTTTGGGTATGGTATGTGAAGATTCATAGGGTTGGTAATAATGAATACATTTATTTTGTATTCCATTATTATTTTCACTTGAGATCAACCAGGTTGCTGACCAACTTTAATGTGTGACTTTATTATTATACATTTCATTGGTTATGCCTGATTCATATTTTTTTATTATGGTTACTATGGATATTATTTTGGATTATTTTTTAATTTCAATTATTTATACTCTTATATACGATTATACACTCCCCATTATAACATTATAGACCCTCATTATTATTCATTATCCTTTGGAAAATAGATAGGAGACCATAATGAATCATGAAAACTCTATTATGGACACTATTGAGTGGCTTTAGGACATGGTATCTTAATATAGGATATCAATGTTTCCTTTTCCTTTATCTTAATATTTTTGATATGGTTGAAATGGAATAGGGGCATGTTGGATCTTTTGATAGACTTCATATTGGGGTGTTCTAAACATCATTTTCACTAGGATGTTAAGTATTTTTAGTATATAATATTTTTGTTCTAGGTCATTTATGTTACATATGAGATATTTATTCATTTATGATGTGTTTATTTTAGAATTTTATTTATGTATATCGAAGTTGAACCATAGTGGAAAGAGTCTTGTGTTTATGTTTCATTATTGTCTCATAGGATTCACATGAAATTAACAAGATTATATGTGATATATATCACTAAAGATATGGGTTTTAGTAGATTAATCTATTAAAAAGAACTTATATTGAATTTTAATATATAACTTATTGGAAAAATTATAGTCACATAAATAATGGTATTTTCTATTTATATGAGGTCATTTTCCCATATTAGAATGTTATCTAATAAAATTTATTCAATCCATATATGAAATAGATGTCTATTGAGACTTAGTGGGATGGTAAAGGCATTAATTGACTTTATAAAAAACCTCTTCTGGTGATAGTGATCTAGGATTGGCTACTTATGTTTTTGAAAAAAAATCAATATATAATTTAACCATATACATTATTTCTGGAATTCAACTTAATTTAACAATATGACTATGTTTTTACCTAATAAGAATCATCATGATATATATTATTGTGTATATATGAGCACATGGTTATGTCCTAATCCTAATGGGGTAGTTCAGTATAAAGATTCATGATATGGATATGTTCCTAAGACTATATTCTTTATTTGAAATGTTAATCATGTTTTTTATATGTGGGATCCTAAGAGAAGGTTTATCAAAATGTGAATTACCTTGTGATTTTTGAGATGGGATCAGATATATTTTAATGAGTATTTGTTCATGTGGTACATGGTTTATGGTCTTGGTAGAGTATCATGATTCCCTTGGGATGTGTCTTAGAATATTATTTATCGGATATATATTGATTAGTAGAATAACATTTTCTAACTATTATTGAAATAGATTTTTATACATTAGGGTGTTTCAGGAGAGGGGATAGCCCAAGGTTGTGAGTCCATATAAGGGAAATTGAACAAGTAGATGGATTATGATGATATTTATGATTAGGAATTTATATTATTTATATATCATATACGTTGTAATTCAATATGTATTATAAATTATAAATCATGTATATTAAATATTTTTTAAAAGGTGTGATGTTCATGGGAGGCATGTTCATCTGTTTAATTAGGAAAGAGTGATTTTGGGGTGATGATGTGCAACTCATGGGATCATGATCCAAGTACTATATTTATGTAGTATAAGAGAAAGGAACCATTATCTCTCAATGATGTAGAGTTGGATTACATATGAGAATGAGTAATATGGTTCTCATTTGACCAACCATCCTTGAAATAATTTTTTCACGATTAGAATTTAATTTTTGAAAGGATTAGTTCATGTGAAAGATCATATTAGTTGTGAATCGATGAGTGGGAAGCATGGGTAATGGAAAGATTTATTTAAAAGAATACTTACTGTAATAAAGGCTGATATTTTCATTGAGAATGGGATATTTTATTCTTTAATATATGTGATACAATGGTTTTATTATATTACCATGGTATATTCTATCTAACCATGAATAATTTTAGTGATTTATATAATGAGTTATAGAGGAGTGGGAGGAGTGAAACCCTTTTGATATCTGAGCATATTGTTAATTGAGAAAATCAACTATGAGTGAAAGAAATACAATTATTAGAAAATAATTGGATGTTGGAGGGTTAAAATCATGGAGTGAATAAAATTTAATGGATATGTGAATTTCTTAATGATATAGGAATATATATGATTAGTGTTTCATGTTGGAACTCAATTATGAGCTAGATGGTCACACAACACATTTATGTTTGTAATTATATGATGTGTGAGACATGGATGAAGGTAATTATAGTCTTTTAGAGTAAGGATTCATCAACCTACAGTTTTTAGGTCTATAGATACTATAAGGACCTGGCCTTAAAACATTACATAATATTGAATTAAATGAGTAATTCACATTTAGGATCTTTTTAGGTTTATAGTTTTAGAGGGTTAGGCCATAACTATAACATTTCATCTCAAAAATTACAATGTAGACACTTCTACTCAGTTTCCATTTTTTCATAAAATAAAAACTTTTTGAAAAAAAAGAGTCATGTCTAATTACATGTTTTAGATAGCATGAATTTTCCTTGATCCCATCCTTGAACCGAATCCACTTTCTGTCTGGCGAAAAACATTTCAAAAACATGGGATGAGCACAAAAAGCATAGTAAGGGATACACAAAGAAGGAAAACTGTTAGTTTTTTAAAACAACAAGTAAACCATGAATACCTAATAATAAGTAATAAATTTCACCTTTATGAAGTAGTAAATACTCTTCACTAAATAAAACATCATTTCATACCATCTTTTAACCAAAATATTGCCATAAATCCCATAGAGAGAACATATAACTTATAAAGGTAACTTGGGACATAAACATACGTAAATGGAATAACCATATGGTCGACTTCCACACATATCACTAAATAGAATAGCCATACAACTAACATTTATACCCAATGTATTGGAGGTTATAATGTAACCACCCGTCCTGGTATATCACGGCACCACTCATCATTTGGTTTATCACCCAACCACCCGTCAAATGTCCAAGTACCATTATAAAATCATAACACATAAAACAAATATAAAGGAAGGATAACATTTACAAATTTTAATCAAAATATATAATTTAAATATATTGACATAAAAAATCCATTATCAAAACCATTTTCAATACAAAAATATATAAAAGAGTATATGGTATTTATTTTCCTTTTAAAAACATTACAGCTTGTTAAGGAAGCCAGATATCAAATAATACTCACGGCGGTGGAAAAGGTCATTGTCACCACTTACGTTAAAACATTATTTTCTCATTTAGTAAAACACCTTGTAGAAAAATATTCCCTTTGAATTAAATGAAAAGTTAAAGGTTTTTATATACCGTATAAAATAATATCATGTATAAAACAAAATATGTCTTAATGAAATGAGATTGAGACGAAGTCCCTTACCTCCTATCCGACTTTACCCCTTCATTATTTAATTTCCTGAATAATTAACTTAAGTAAATTTCTATTTTCTTAACAAAAATTTTAATTTCTATTATTCCTTTTATATCACTTATTAATTTTCTATAACAATTAGTTAATTATTTGAGTTCATATCGGATATTTTGTCGATGTTCGGAACTTGAGTTAAAATGAATTTTTTATAATTATAAATTGTTCATGTGGTCAAAATTCCATTATATCTAGAATGATAGTCATTATTTAGATATAATATATATAATATATATATCCAGTATATATATGTATTTATAATAGTACATAACATTTTGAGATAAGAAATCAAATGCACCGTTCATAGAGATGGTAAGCTGTATATACACATAAACGCTACTTTCATTTCTATTTCATATTTTAATGGAATTAAAACATAATTATACATAGGTATTTTATAATTCCAGTATAATATCATATATAATTTCATTAACGCTATCCTTTATACATCCCATATAAGGCATGAATAAGTCATATCACTTTCAGGGGGTGGTAGTCTGCACTTCCTCAAATAAAATTATCGCGTTTAACCATTATGGAAACCATAAAGGTATTCTATAAATGAAAAATATTGAATCATAAAGAAAACATAAACAAAATATATTTCATATAAAAATATATTTTCATCATAATGTCCACCATGAGAGGCGGTTGGAGATATTTGAACAATCATTGTTTCGTGAGGCAGTAGTTCGTCGTCCACAGATATAATATGTTCGTATCCATTAGAAGGAGGTCTGTGTAACTATAGTTTGAATCCTTCTCATAACAAAAACCTAGTATATTGAGGATATTTTTGTTTTTATAAAAGAAATTAATAAAAATATTTTAGGGGGTTTGAGAATTAAAATAATATAAACGAACTTAAAAGACGACGTAACCTTTAAATCGGGTATCTCCCTTCAGTTTGAACCAAAGGGTTTACTTGATGTGCCTTATGCCTAATTTAAGGATTCTAGAAGGAGGATAGGGATGTGGGAGATTATTTAGGTAGAGTTTGGATGATCCAATGGGATTTAGATGTGTGAGTAATGAGTTATAAGTGGTGTCATTTTATAAGGGGGAGGAGGTGCTCTTTAGGAAAGTTTGAAAAAACTATTTTATTATAAACTTATCTTCAGTTTAAAAAGGTCCAAAAATAATTAAAGTCAAATATAATACCACTAATGTTCGAAATAAAATCATATAATAATAATTGGATAGTTTTTAGATGTTGTTTTTGTATTTATAATTTTATTTATTTAAATCATTCATTAATGAGGTAAACACTGCATCATTATTATGTCATAAATAATTTTATTTATTTGATGTCTAAAAATTATAAAAAAATACCATGATGTAGGAAATATTTTTAGATTTCAAATTAATATTTATATTAAAATAGATATCTTATATAACCCTGTGTAAAAATTGATTTACTAAAATATATTTGTTTATGTCATTTTTTCCTTTACTTTAAGTTAATTAAAATAAAGTTTTATTATCACTCCAAAGTGGCTCTATGGGGTCCAATAATCGACCTAATGATGCCCATTGTTAGATATTTATCAAAAAATAAGACTATTACACATGTTAGGGTAATTTTATATTATTATAATAATATTTTTTTACCCTTATTTACCAGATTTACCCTTTAACCTTGGTAAATAAATTTTTTTACTGAAGTAAATATTCATAATGTCTAAAAATAAAAGTAACCTATTTACACAATTTTGACCTCATAATTCCAAATATTGAATAAATTTATTAAAATTCAAAACACAAAAGTGGAAGAAATTAATTTAAAATTAATTCCCTTTGTGAAAACAAAAGTCGTGTTTTTAAGAAATAAAAACTATCAAGAGATTGATACTTATTTATGTCCAATTTCAAAGTGAAATTACTTAAAATGACCAAAATTGGATTAAATAGTAAAAACATAATATAATTACACTTTAAAACTAATTAAAAATATAATCTATCATTGTAAATAAATTGTATTAAAAGGCAGTATTGAATTAAAATACAGTATTTTTCATTATTCATTAAAAATGAATTTTATCAGAAAAATATCAAAATTTAATCCCAAGTAAATTTGGATGTATCGATATAAATAAGAATTTCATTTTGTCAAATAGAACATATAAAAGTGACCAAAACTAAATTTAAAGAGGGTTCATCTTTAAAAGGTGGTAAATCGGCCTTTTAAAGAATATTTGAGTATTTGTTCTTAAAATTGGATTCATTCACATTTTAAGTCTCTAAAATTTATTGTATAAATGTAAAAACAATTAAAAAACACATATAATAATATTTTAGTTAGTTTTATTCATTCCCACCAATACAACAGATAGGTGTTCACTACCATTTAAAATAATATTATTATATTATTAGTGTGCAATGTAATATTTCAAAGAAACTCGTTGTTGTGTATCGGGTAAGCCATCGAACATAGTGACCTATTTAAAGTAAAATTAACATTTAATTCAAAAATATTAATAAATATGAAAATTTATTATTCTTTATTTACCTGGGATGTTACGTCTTTGACCCCTTTTGGAAATTGCGTCCTCACGATTTTTATTCACTTATCAAATAAGTGGGGGTATTTATCCCTCATAGCATTTTTAGATTCCCACATTGACTCTTCAACCATATGGTTTTTCCACAAAACCTTTACCTAATGAATTACCTTTTTTCACAACACTTGCTCCCTTTGGTCAAGAATCTGAACTGGTTATTCCTTATAATAGAGATTCTCTTCCAATTGAACTACCTTTGGGCTCAAAATATGAGATGGATCTGGTATATACTTTCTCAACATTGAAACATGAAAAACATTGTGTACCTAGGATAAAATTGGAGGTAAATCCAATCTATAGGAAATTGATCCAACCTTCTCTAGAATTTCATAGGGTCCAATGAACCTCGGACTCAGCTTTTCCTTCTTGACAAAACGAATCACACTTTTCCATGGAGAAACTCTCAGAAAGAAATGATCACCTACCTCAAAATAAAGATCCTTCCTCTTGTTGTCCACATAACTTTTCTGCCTGTTCTGAGTTGTTCTCATGTTCTTCTGAATCAGGTGAACTTTTTCATCCATCTCTTCTATCAATTCTAGTCCCATCAGTTTCCTTTCACCTACTTCATCCCGAAATGCTGGATTTCGACATCACTTCTCATATAATGCCTCAAATGGAGCCATCTGTATACTGTAATGAAAACTGTTATTATATAAAAATTCAACCAAAGGAAGAGGTTTTCCCCAACTTCCCTAGTAATCCAGTGAACAAGCACGTAGCATATCCTCCAAGGTCTGAATTTTTTGTTCTGACTGCCCTTCTGATTGAGGATGAAAAGCTGTACTAAAATTTAATTAAGTAACCAAAGACTTCTGAAGACCTTTCCAAAAGTTAGAAGTAAACCTCGGATCACGATCAGATACAATGGAGAGGGTAACTTCATGAAACCTGACTATCTCTTTAACATGCGACCAATAAAGTTGATCTAGAGAAAAAATATCTCTAATAGGAATTAAATGAGTAGATTTAGTCAACCAATCAACAATAACACAGATTTCATTATTACCTCGAGATGTCTTCGGTAATCCCACAACAAAGTCCATGGATATATATTACCATTTCTACTCTAGGACCAGTAAAGACTGAAGTATTCCTTTCAGTAACTACCGCTCTACTTTAACTTGTTTACAAGTTAAACACGTCACAGTAAAGTCAGCATTATCTCTTTTCATTCCATCCCACCAGTAATACTCTCGAAGATCTCTATACATCTTAGTACTGTCAGGATGAACTAAAAATGGATAACTATGAGCTTCACATAAAAAATCATTCTTCAACTTTGAATCACAAGGCATGAATAATATTTTCCCAAACCTCAAAACAAAATCATTATAAATGTTAAAATCTGGAAACTTACCCTTCTGAACCAACTCAACCTTTTTCTGCAACTCACTTTCTTCCTTCTGTGCTTTCTTAATTCTATCTGATAGATATTATTTCCCTGACACCTGAAACATAACAGAGGAATTTCCTATACCAACAACTTCTATGCCAAAGTTCATCAAATCAAAAACCAAAGGATCTCATTCTAAACAAAGCACGGTTAATGTAGCATTACTTTTTTGACTTAAAGCATCAACCACTTTATTTTCCTTTTCTGAATGGTAAAGGATTGTGCAATCATAATCCTTGATTAATTCTATCCATCTCATCTGTCTCATGTCTATTTCTTTCTGAGTGAATATATACTTCAAACTTTTATGGTCAGTATATATTTCACATTTTACTCCATACAGTTGATGCCTCTAAGTTTTTAAAGAAAAAAACAACAGCAGCTAATCCCAAATCATGTGTTGGGTAATTTAACTCATGAGGTTTTAAATGATATGAAGTATAAGCAATTACCTGATCATTCTGCTTAAGGACACAACCAAGTCCTTTCAACAAAGCATCACTGTAGATAACAAATTCACCATCTCTGGAAGATAATTCCAAAACAGGATCATTCTCCAATATTCTTTTAAATTCCTTAAAACAATTATCACATTCTTTTTTCCAAATGAACTTAACACCTTTTCAAGTTAACTTAGTCATTGGACTAAATAACCATGAAAAATTCTCAACAAACCTCTAGTAATAACCTGCTAAACCAAGAAAACTATGGATCTTGGTTATATTTTTGGGTCTTGGCCAATCTTCAACAACTTTTGTTTTAGAAGGATCAATAGTTATGCCATTTTTTTAAACAATGTGACCCAGGAAAGAAATTTTTTGTAACCAAAACACACACTTGATGAATTTTCAATACAGTTTCTTTTGCCCGAATGGCTCGAAGAACTTCATTTTTTATGAATTTTTTGATAATCCCTCTTTCCATAAAGTTTCTTTTCTTTTAATGTTTTCAAAGCAACCCTTAAATGACTTTCATGCTTTTATTTACTTTTTTAATAAACCAAAATATCATTAATAAACACAACCACAAACTTCTCCAAAAACTCATGGAAAATTATATTAATATGATCCATCAATACAATAGGTACATTGGTTAACCCCAAATTAATAACTACAAATTCATAATGGCCATATCTAGTATGAAACGTGGTCTTCGGATTTTCTTTTTCCTTTACTTTCAACTGATGGTACCCCGACCTCAAGTCAATCTTCAAAAAATATTGATCTCCCTAGAGCTGATCAAAAAAATCATTGATATGAGGCAAAGGATACTTGTTCTTAATAGTGATGTTATTCAATGCTCTATAATCAACGAAAAGTCTCATTGAACCATCTTTATTTTTAACAAACAAGACAGAAGCACCCCATGGTGATGTGTTAGGTCAAATGAAACCTTTATCTAATAACTCATGCAATTGCTTCTTTAAATCTAAAAGTTCATTTGAGACATTCGATAAGGGGGTTTTGAAATTATCTTATCATTAAGAACTAATTATACAGTAAATTCAACTTCCCAATCAGGTATAATACTAGGAAACTCATCAGGAAAAATATCAAGATACTCATTTAAAAATTGAAAATCATTAATCTGGATAGTTCCTTTGTGTTAAAAAATATGTCCAAGGTAACATTAATTTCCATCTTTTACTACTTTCTCAGCTTTTTGATATGTTATCAAAAGTAATGGTTCATTATTGTACACAAACTAAAAATATTTTTGAAAAGAAACCTCTTTATCTTGGAATTATATCTTTTCAAGATAAACATAAATCCAATCCATACCCAAAATAACATCAAACTCTACTAGAGACAAAATAATATGGTTTTCATGTAGATTCTTTCCATATACAAGGACAGAAATGTTATTATGTTTTCATTTTTATCTCAACATTTCCTCCATGTGTTTTTACCATAAGTTCAGGATTCATATCTTGAGATTTAATTCCCAATTTACTAGAAAACTTCTCAAAAATGAATGTGTGTGTAGACCCTGAATCAAACAACACATTGGCATAATCTGAACAAACAAATAATATACCTGATACTACTTCATTCTATCACCCAACATTTGCTGAAGTATTTGAAAAGGATTTCAACACCCCTTTCTGCTTGTAGTCTATCTGATTTCCTGCGTTTGAGTTCTTCATTGGAAACTCATTTTCATAATAATCCATTTCATTTCACTTAAAACATCTTACCGTTAGTTTTTCATTGCCTGTTTGATCATATTTCTTACAGTTATGAGTAATATGACCAGACTTACCACACTGGAATCAATTTCTAGAATTTGAAAAACATTCTCTTGGATTATTTTTACCACACTTCTCACAAGATGAATATTTAATTTTATTACCTCCATGCTTCTTTGATGAATTCATTCCCTTTTCCTGCCAACTATAACTCTTCTTTTGTTTTCTCTCTTGGAACACATGATCATCAGAAAACTCCATTTCTACCATCTCGGCACATCTCACATGTTTTTCATAACTTTTTAATTCATGATATTCTAATGCTCTTTGATATCACGGCTTCAGTTCTGAGTAAAATCTATTTATCTTATTATCAAGATCTCATATGAGATTTAGAGAATACCGTGCCAGTCAAATGAATTTTTCTTCATAAGAAGCCACGTATTCATCCTCCTACCTCAATTTCAAGAACTATTTTTCTATCCTAAGATGAACCACCTTAGGAAAATATTTCTCAAGAAACATAACTTTGAATTCATCCCAATCAATATAATCATTCTCCTCACTATCACTGATATTTTTCACCCTCTACCACCACTGATCAGATTCACCTTCAAAATGTTAAATAGCGAGACTAACCTTTTGAAGCTTTGAACACCCCATGACATCAAAAATCTTCTCCAGTGCTTTAATCCACCCTTCAACTAGCACAGAGTAAGATGATCATCTTAATGATAGGGGACATTGCCTCATGAAATGCTCCACTACTGGCATGTTCCCTTGTGGTTGTTCTAGATAATCTCATGCATGGATACCAACACCATTTATATCTCGATTAAACTGTGCCATCACTGTAACAAACTGTTCAGTTTCGGTTCCAAACATATTAGGTTGCTGATTTGGAAGTTTATTCTCCTCTGTATGCCTTCCCTACATAGTTGCCCTATTTCCTCTACGGAAAACCAATATGAACCCAGAAATATCTTAGGCGAAGCGACATGGTAATCTGTAAATGCTATATCATTTCAATATTACCATAAATTAAATTATGGACATTAATTTAACAATATTCTAACTCCAAAAGTTGTCTAAACCGACCTATGAAACCAACTATAAGGACCCAGACTTAAAACATTATATAATCTTGAATTAAATGAAAAATTCACATTGAGGATCTTTTCAGGTTTATATTTTTAGAGATATAGGCCATAACTATTACATTTTATCTAAAAAATTATAAAATAGACACTTCTACAAAGTTTCCATTTTTATCATAAAATAAAAACTTTTTGAAAAAAAGTGTTAGGTCTAGTTCCATGTTGTAGATAGTATGACTTTTCCGTGATCCCATCCTTAACCCTAATTCACTTTATGTCCGGTGAAAAACATTTCAAAAACATAGGATGAGCATAAAAATCTTAGTAAGGGATACATAAAGAAGAAAAACTATTATCTTTTCCAAAAAACAAGTAAACCATGAATACCTTATCATAAGTAATACTTTTCACCTTTATGAAGTAGTAAATACTCTTCACTGAATAAAAGATCATTTCTTACCATTTTGTAACAAAATGATTACCATAAAACCCATATAAAGAACATATAACATATAAAGGTAACTTGGGACATAAACATACTTAAATGGAATTACCATACGGTCGACTTTCACACGTATCACTAAATGGAATAGCCATACTATTGACTTCCATACCCAATGCATTGGAGGTTATAACATAACCACCCATCCTGGTTTATCATAGCACCACCCTTCATTTGGTTTATCACATAACCACCCATCAAATGTCCAAGTACTGTTATAAAATCATAACACATAAAAAAATATAAAGGAAAGATAAAATTTCCATATTTCAATCACAATATATAATTTAAATATATTAACATAAAAAAATACATCATCAAAACCATTTTCAATATCAAAATATGTAAAAGAGTATATGGTATTTATTTTCTTTTTAAAAACATTACGGATTGTTAAGGAAGCCAAAGATCAAATAATACTAATGGTGGTGGAAAAGGTCATTGTCACCGCTTATGTTAAAACATTATTTTTTTCATTTAGTTGAAGCCTCTTAGAAAAATATTCCCTTTGAATGAAATAAAAATTCAAAGGTGTTTATATACCATATAAAAGAGAGTCGTGTATAAAATAAAATATGCCTCAATGAAAGGAGATTGAGACGAAGTCCCTTACCTCGTGTCCGACTTGGCCTCTTCATTATTTAATTTCATGAATAATAAACATAAGTTAATTTATACATGAATAAGAATCTTTTTGAATTTAATTATTTCTTTTATATCACTTATTACCTTTCTATAACAATTAGTTAATTATTTGAGTTCATATCGGATATTTTGTCGATGTCCGGAACTTAAGTTAAAATGAATTTGTTATAGTAATAAATTGTTCATGTGGTTGAAATTACATTATCTCCAGAATAATATTCATGATTTATATATCATATATATCATATATATCTTGTATATATATGTATTTATAATAGTACATAACATTTGGAGATAAGAAATGAAATGCACCATTCATGGAGACGGTAAGTCGTACGTACGCATGAACGCTACTTTCATTTCTATTTCATATTTTAATGGAATGAAAAAATAATTCTAAATAGTTATATTATAACTCTAGTATAATATCATTTATAATTTCATTAAATCAATCCTTTATATGTCTCACATAAGGCATGAAGGAGTCATATCACTTTGAGGGGGCGGTAGTCCGCACTGCCTCAGATGAAATTATCATGTTTACCCATTATAGAAACCATAAAGGTATGCTACAAATGAAAAATAATAAATCCTAAATAAATCATAAAGATAATATATTTCATATATAAATACAGTTCCATCATAATGTCCACCATGAGAGGCGGTTGGCGATATTTGAACAATCATCGTTTCGTGAGGCAGTAGTTCGTCGTCCACAGAAATAGTATGTTCGTATCCATTAGATAGAGGTGTGTGTAATTGTATTTAGAATACTTCCCATAATAACAACATATTATATTTAGGATACTATTTTTATTATAAAATAAATGAATAAAAGTGTTTAGGGGGTTGGATAAGTAAAATAAAATAAAATAACTTAAATGAAGATGTTACCTTTAAATCGGGTATCTTCATTTGGTTTGAACCAAAAGGATTATTTGAAGTGCATTTTGCCTAAGGTAAGGATTCTAGGAGGAGGATAGGGAGGTTGAAAGCTTATTTAGGTATATTTTGGACAAGAAAAGGTCCTTGAGAGGTGTGAGTAATGAGTTAGAAGTGTTGTCCTTTTATAAGGGGGAGGAGGGGCTCTTTAGAAAAGTTTGAAAATTATTTTATTATAAACTTATCTTCGGTTTGAAAATCTCCAAAAATCATTAAAGTCGAAGATAATATGAATCATGTTTGAAATATAATCATCCAATAATAATTGGATAGTTTTTTGGATATTGTTTTAGTATTTATAATCTTATTTATTTAAATCATTCATTGATGAGGTAGACACTGCATCATTATTGTGTCAAAAATAATTTTATTTATTTGATTTCTAAAAATTATAAACAAATACCATGATGTAGGAAATATTTTTATCATTAAAATTTATATTTATAGTCAAATAGATAACTTATATAACCCCATGTAAAAAATTATTTACTAAAATATATTTTGTTTTTGTCATTTTTGCCTTTACTTTAAGATAATTAAAATAAAGTGTCATTATCACTCCCAAGTGACTCCATGGGGTCCCCAAATTGACCCAAGGATGACCATGTTCAGAACTGTATCAACAAATAGGATTATAACACATGTTAGTGTAATTTTATATTATTATTATAATATTTTTTTACCCTTGTTTACCATATTTACCCTTTAACCGTGGTAAATTAATTTTTTTACTGAAGTAAATATTCATAATGTCTGCAAATAAAAGTTACCTATTTACTTAATTTGGACCTAATGATTCCAAATATAGAATCTATGTTTCCAAATTTAAAATATAGGAGTGGAATAAATTAATTTAAAATTAATTCTCGCTGTCAAAACAAAAGGTGTGTTTTTAAGAAATAATAACTTTCAAAATATTGACACTTATTTATGTCTAATTTCAAAGTTAAATTACTTACAATGACCAAAATTGGATTAAATATTAAAAAAAATTAACTTTAAAACCAATTAAAAATATAATCTAACCTTATAAATAAATTATATTAAAAGGCATTTTTGAATTAAAATACAGTATTTTTCACTATTCATTAAAAATGAATTTTATCAGAAAAATACCAAAATTTCATCCAAAGTAAATTTTGATGTCCCGATTGTAAAACATAATTTTATTTTGTAATATATAACATATAAAAGTGACCAAAACTATATTTAAAGAGGGTTCTCCATTAAAAGGCGGTAAATCGACCTTTTAAAGAATATTAGAGTATTTGTGCTTAAAATTGGATTTAGTCACATTTTAAGCCTCTAACTTTTATTGGATAAATATAAAAATATTTAAAAAACATGTATAATCATATTGTAGTTACTTGTATTCTTTCCCACCAATACAATGACTAGGTGTTAACTAAAATTTAAAATAATATTATTATATTATTAGTGTGTAATGTAAGATTTCAAAGAAACCCGTTGTTGTATATCAGGTAAGCCATCGAACATAGAATAATATTTAAATTAAAATTAATATTAAATTCATAAATATTAAAAAATATGAAAATGTATTATTCTTTATTTACCTAGGATGTTACAAATACAGTTATACTAATCAATGTATGTTCTAGATAACACTGAGATGTCGGGGATCATGTATCTATGATGTAATATTATTCCTCCATAAAATTTAGATTTTTGGATGTATATTTATAACTATATATATTTCTTCAAGGACATTGGAATTAGAATGTATTTTTATGTGAATCGAGAGAAATTCATATTGGAGGTGTTTTAATTTTTCGGGTTGGAGCATGATAGTTTGTGTGGGTGTTTGGTGATCTTGACTATGGTTTACATTAATCACCTTGTTTGTAATTTGATATGGTTTTTTAAAATACTGAGGTATTAATATAGGAATTAAATAATCATTATTATGTCATTAGAAAATGCATCAATGAGTTTAGTTGATTTTTTTCAAAAAAAAATATGTATAGGAGTACATACAAATGTTTTATAAATAGATTTTTTTATGTTAAGTTGTAATCAACAAGAAATTCATTGAAACATTTCTAGTTGGGTGTTTTGGTAGGATATTCCAAGGGTATGGTGAAGAATATATCTAAATCTTTATTTATGAGTTGATTATTATGGCAGTGTGCTCCATAAGGTCAAGGCCGAATCATTCAATGACACAACATTTCATTTGTATTGAAAGGTTTGATGGAGTGTCATATTTATGTTTGTAATTGTGAAGTACATGTATCTATGGATTTCACAACCAATGAATCTCTATGTCTAGAGTTTTATATAGGAGGGAACTTTGGAATTTTGATGTTGAAAATGATGAATTTATAGAAATTCATAACCATTATAGGTCAGGATTGGTGATAGAGTGGATGCCAATAAATATTTATATTGAGAATTGCCATAGTGGGAAGGTGGTAAAGCATGTATCATTATATTTTTTTCATCACGTATGGAATTTGAATTATGGAATCTAAGTAGAATATTTTTCTCTAAAATTGATTGAGATCAAAATGTTGAGATTTGGAACATCTCAAAGTGACTTTCTGGATTAATAAAGGGGGATTAAAATAATTTGGGTTGATTGGGTGACTATTGGATTGGGGTCATGGTTATCACCTTATAGATTCTACATAAAGGATTATGGTAATACCATTACCTATTAGGTAATTATCTAATAGTTTACATCAATTTGGAATAATGGAAGGCATCATGCGGCACTAAACCATAAGAAAGGGATGTGATACATAAGAGTCTCTAGTCTCTCATGGGTATAGTATATCTCACTCTTAACCAGAGGGGTCACACCCTAAAAACAATAGATAGGGAGATGGGTTGTGTACTTATGAGTGGTAATGTCATGATGGTGTTTATTCCAAGAATAGCCACTCATCCAAGGGTGTTCATGCTTCAACCCAGAAGGGTTGTACCATAACATGGTCAAACATGGAAGCACATTTCCACAACACCATAATCATTATGTGACTTGAATAATCTGTGGTTTTTTATTGGATTATAACAATAATTTTTATGATCATCGCCATTTCAATTTTATGGTCATTATGTGTTAAGGATATTATCATTTATATTTTGTACCCCACTCTCCTTTCCTACTAATTATAATTGAAAAGGTGTTATTTGAGTGGTGTTTTTAGAGTGAATGTAGGTATGATCATATTCTTCATTCATCATTTTCCCTCTAAAAACCATGATTTTAGTGTGTTTTAGTTATATGGAAGAGATTATTCCACATGAATGTGGTGGAATTCTGTGAGAATAACATGTCATTATGATATCATGGATTGATGGAATCCTAAGAGGATGATCACCCAATGTTTCTCAGTTATCGGTTAGAGAAATGATAACCTATGAATTTTATCATGTTTTAGATATAATATTGTTTTAAATGGATATCAATCATGTGAAAATTTATAGGGAATTTCCATATGATAGTTTCTGGGGATATTCCTTGGACCATTAAAATGTAGTTGGTTATGGTTATGATGATTTTATGATGCACATTGATCTTTTATGATGCTATTAATATTTGAATTAAAATGAATAATTAAATATAAATTTATATGAATAATGTTTTTTGATATTGTGTATTAATATAAGATCCTCATAGTTGATTTGGTTCTCTTGAAATATTATGCATGGGTAGTGAATTATAATTAAGTAAAATAACATATTTTTAGGTAGGTTATCTCTGAAAACCTCCTTATGGATTTTTTTAGGTTCATGTGGTTTTATATTCTATTCATGATTGGGATATTGGACATTAATTTAAATGGTTTATTTTAATACATTTATATCAAATGAATAATATTTCAATGGATAAGATGCATCAATGAATACTAGTTGATGACTCAATCTTTGATAAACTATGTCTTAGTTATAAATGTGTGTTATTTGAGCCATGGACCTATGGGGAGTATTTTTTATAAAATCACTAAATCCATTAGACATAAAAATATGATGTCCATGAGCCTTATAAGTTATAATTTTTTCCCCATATATGACATGGAAAATAGAATCACCTTATAACCATGTTTATAAGGGTAAAGGATGTCATTTGGATTATAAATTGGGTCTATACATATCTCTATGGATGATATGAGAAGAAAATAGTCTATGTTAGTTCAAAAGACTAATTGGGTAAGAATATGATGATTGGACCTAGTGGTAATAGAATACACTCTCTTTATGGTTTATTATACTCATGGTGATTAAATTGAGTGGGATATGTCATTCAAGTATAGATGATGATTAATGGAATTTTTTCCTCTAGTTAATATTATGATATTTTTCCTAAGGGTTACATGGGATTAGGAAAATTTTATTATAATAATGATGTGTGAGGACATAGAATAGGATTATGATGGTTCTTTGGTTGAGATAGCCTCTAAATCTCTCTAGTGATCAATATTATGCTTTGATGTAGTATTTTGATATAGATTTTCATTAGACTCTTATGGTTAGGGATAGTAAGAATTATAAATTCTAATAAAACTCCATGGGTTGTTGGAGATGGATTTTTACCACTAATAATAGATTGACATTGGTCAGAATGACCCTAGTGGAAACCCAATTGGAAAACAAGATGATGTTGATTTGTTCATCCTAACATGTTTTTGAAATAAATATGATCTTGAGGGAAAAATCTAGTGGGGATGGTATCATGTTGAGGCATGATCTTAGTTATGGGATGGTCCACATGTGATGAGTTTAAATGAAATGTTTGAGAGGATATATAAAAGAATTTATACCTGGTATGGGAGTCTCTGGGGAGAGAGTATACCCAATTTATATATGATATGATCCTCTAGAAAAGGTGTGGGTATGGACCAACAATTCCTCGTGTTGTATGATACCAGTTTCAAGGTGGGATGTGGGTATACCACTAAATTTCCTAATGATATATTATTTGATCTTTTAGGAAATATGGGGGAATTCCAAAGAAATTAGAGATGATATATTGTATGAGATTCCAGGTGGAGTGTGTGTATGTTGTTCGGTTTCCTATTGTTTTATGATTTGATATTCAAAGATGGGTGTAGGTATACCCCTTTGTTTCTTGATTATATATGATATAATATTCCCTATGGGATGTGGTTACGTACCTTATTTCCAAAAAAATATGATATGAAATTGTTGGAGGAGTACTGGTATTCCCCAAATATTTTTGATGATATTAAATATCCTTCTAGGTGGGGATCTAGTATACCTCCATGTTTTTTGATGATATGATATGTCTTTCCATATATAATTGGGAGTTAACAAATATGTTCCTAAAGATTAATATATGAAACTCCAATTTAGGAAATATATGACACTAATTATGTTTTTATTTTCTCAAAAAGTCATGTCACTAGATAATGAAGGTTTATTTGGTGTCAAGTGTCACATTAAAACCAGAGGGCATATATTGGTTATTTCAGTTCCTCTATATGTTTTATTTATCATGATAATAATATCACATGTACATGAACTAATTTATTGGTTATTTTAGAGGAAAAGAATGGGGTGACCTACTAAGTTTTATTCATACCCAGCCTAGGAGACCTTGACAATTTGGTGCCCAATTAGACCTTAAGATTGTATGTTCAGGTAAGGATGAGTCCATTTTTTATATGATTGAGCTATAGGGTCTCAAAAATAATTGAGTTTTTGGGATGTGATGAGGAATTTATATACTATATTAGAATAATTATTTTATTATAACATTATGTTGTTTATGTTATTGGTGTGGTCATTGATTAGTTTAGAGATATCACTATTTTATTCCATGTTATATTTTTTAAATAATTATTTCTGGTAATTGGATTATTTAATAACAATTTATTATTTTTGAGTTTTATTTTCTATTTCCATTAAATTTTAATATTATATGATGTTCTAGTCTCTCCATGTTTACACCCCATTCCCTATCTACTAGTCGACAGCCTCTAGTATACATGAAGGCACACATGAGTAATTAATATGACACTAGTCTAGACACAGATGAGTAGTCTTAGGCCCAATGAAAATACAAAAAAAATCAAATGATTTAGAATATTTGAATATTATTTATATATTTTCATTTATAAACATTACTTCCTATTTTTATTTCAAAAAATTATTCTTATATAGTTCCCTCTAAGATATATCACATCATAATAAATTCATGAGATATATATAACATTTGAAAGGGTCGTCTATATAGATAGGTAAATTGAAAATCATATAAGATATCAATCAATGAAATGTATGTGATCATGAGGAATACAATAATGAAGTAATCAAAAAGTTAAATGATATGTACAAATATATTTTCCATAAATATGAAATAATAATGAGGTAATCATATAGAGGTGAAAATTATCTATGTAAACATAATCATGAATCATTACATAAAAAATAGGGTACACATATAGACATTGGATGTCATTAGAATATGTTAAGGATAATGACCCATAAAACAATTTTATGGTTGATTGGTATAACTTCCCATGTCCCATAAAATAATGGACTAATCTAACTAGCCATGTACCATAATATAGTGGACTAATCCAACACCAATTTCTTATTACATTGAAGACTTGTCTAACTAACCATATCCCACAACATAGTTTCCGATGATTTATAAATATTTTCCTAAATAATAATAGGAAATTATAACTATAAAATCATTGATCATGTCAACATGTCTGGATAAATAATTCCAAAATATAGGTGGATAATAATCATAAAACTGAACATAAATAACATATGAAATGAAAGAAGCTAGTTATTTTATATGAAACGTAATTCATTTTTAAATAAAAAGTGGATAAAACCAAAAATGTAAATATAGATAAGATATATTGAATTTTTTTAATATAGATGATTACTGATATAGATGAAACAACCACTAGTGGAACGGAAGAAATTTTAAATGATATATGAAATAGATTATATTATTTTAAAAAATATATTAAATATCTATAAAATAGAAAAGTGGTTTAAATATAATTTAAAATAATCAAAATAATGATAATGAAATTTTTAATAAAAAAAATGTTTTTGAATATGAAAATTTAATATAAAATATAATTGGAATAATTTAATTAGAGATCAATTTGTGATAAAAATGGGAGAAAATATAATTTTTTTATAGAACTCACCTTTGAATTTTCGTAATTTAATATATATTTATAATGTAAGGTGAATAAGGTAAAAATAAAAAATATAATATAATTAAATGTCTCTAAATAATTATATTATATATATAACTAAAAATATTTATTAACTAAATTTGACGCAGGAGGAAAAAATCATTCTAAAGAGTGAACAAGTGGTAAGCTCCCCATACAAACATCAATAGTCATTAATTTGACATAAAAGTATGATAGAAAGATAAATTTTTATATAAATCCAAAAAAATATAAATATAAGGAATAAATAATATTTTTTTATATGTACACGAAAATATTGTAATTCTTTCTGATAAATAGATAGCCTCATATGAGATTATAGGTCAAGTATAAATCCTTTCACATAACATCATACTTTATTAAACACACTTTGACTATTTATATAAAAAATTAGAGTCATTATAAATCTATTATAATCTCTTTTGATTCAATTATATTAATTTTATGATTTTTATATGTTATACATTGTTTATTTGAATCCATAAATGTTATATGTTGCAATTATTCTATGCTTGTTTCCATATTGTTTTCTAGTCATCATTCCATTCTCACGAGTTCATCATTTATAAATTATATTATATTGTATAAAAAATAATTATATTGAACTATAATGTTTCTTTTATATTCCATAGAAATTATTGGTACGGTTTACAGGGAAGATATCCAATAATTTATTGTTTTTTTAAATTTTAAAGGACATATGAGTTTTCCTAATAATGAGTATTTTAATTTTAATTTTCATTATAAGACCATAAATAAAAAAATTAGATTTAAAATAATCTATATTTTTATTTATTATTGATATACTCATCATGATAATAATAAAAATATTTTATTAACATCATTTGTGTTAATGGTTGAAGTTTCCCAAACATGAAAGTTATATAATGATTGAATGACCATTAACCAAGAAATATTCCATTATTATACCATTATAAAATAAAATATATTATAAATAATTTATTATTCTAGTGGTTAATTTTATTTGCTACTTTTTTCAACAGTGGTATTAATGAAATAAGTATTGAATAAGTATTTACATGCATTTAAGAGACTAAATTTTCAATTAGTGGCCTTCATTATGTTGAATTCCTTGAAACTTATTCTTCTGAACAAGGTCTGTAAATATGAGGAAGGATTATATGGGAAGTAGTTTTAAAATATTATAAAAAGAAAACTATAATACATTATTTGTAGGGATTGATTAGATAGGGTGATTATTTATAGGTGTGGATGGGTATTGATTTGAATAATGGAGTGGATTTTCAAGAATAGTCTGACATTCAACATTATATTACATGAATATAGATAAAATATTGTATGAAATGATGAATAGTGTTATATATATATTTAATGTGTTAATTTAAATGGAATAATTATATCATTGATAGTTTATAGTTGTTCCTAGTAATAATTAGATCCTATATATTACATGATTATATTCTTAAATAAATATATTATATGGTTTAAATAACTTATGTATAGAGGTGGTGAATGATATTCTAATATCTTTCATTAGATGTTAATAAAAAAATGATACATTTCTCATGAAATCCACACATTATAATCACTATGAAAGGGGGTTTAAGTATATAACCCTCTATAAGAATTTAATATATTTTATGTGACATATGATATTTCTATTTAAGAACATGTGCATTAGTCCTTAGACATTATATTATTATTAATTTTTATTTTGAATAATGTACTATGATAAATTAATGAAAATTGGCATGATATCTATTCCTAGTAACTTGTATACATCATGTGGGTCATAAGAGATATTGAATTAACTTAATTATCAAGAAATAATTTTCTCATTCCATATAAATTTAAGAAAATATCTATATAACTTTGGTTTATATAGAACTCTTTGAAAATATTCATTTACATCATTATTAATAGGTGTGTTCAATATATAATGTAAATGAAAATAAAATGAACATATTAGGTGATGAAACACATTTGTATCCTGATTGATGACATATTTATAGGGAAAGTAATTATATAACAAAATATCATTAATAGGATGATTTTTGTTTCAATTTAAACATATTTATCTTTGGGTTACTTTACATATTCTTATATAATGCAAAATAATGGTTGGTGGGTTTTCCTATTTCTTAAAAACAAAGAGACCTAGAGGGTAAAACTATATGTATAAAAATATTATCAATAATTTCTAATGAATTTATATATATTAATAACTTTATTTTTTGTTCACATTAAATTATTCATTTAAGAAAAAAATTATTAACTAAAAATAAATCATTATATATTATTCTACAAATTTGTGAATCAATTTATTATAATTTTTAAATATTCAAATGGTTGTAAATAAATAAATATTTATTCCATAATGTGTTCAATGTATTAAAGTATATTTATATTAATGTTATTTTTATATTATTATAAACATTTATTTAAAATTTTAATGAATTGAATATTTTATGGGTGTTTGTGGATCGAGGATAATGATCCAATAGAGATGAAATTTCTTTATTTAATGTTATTTAAATAAATAAGAAATTATTTATTTATGAACTAATATTATTATAATTTTGTATTATGGGATATTATTTGTTTATCATTATTTTGTTATATTGTCATGTTGATAAATTAATTGGGTTTAAGAAGAGACATGGGCCTTAGTATAATTTTCATTATTTAACAATAATAATTTTACAAATTATATTATTTTAAATTTTTAATGGTTTTCCCAATGATGATTTTCCTCTAAAAATCTATTAATTCCATTATATAATTAATCCCATTCACCATCTAATCAAACACCGAGGACCAGAAATTATGATAGTTATCAACAAAAAATAATGCAATGTAATTTATTCTTTCTGGATATCAACATTAGTTTCAAGAGTAGTGATTAATGACTTGTGAATATTATTTAGTAACTTCTAGGGAAATCTTTAATTGTATTCTTTATTTTAATGAAAATGAAACATGTGTGAAAAAGTAATTTGGACCAATAAAAATCTCTATGAAAAAGGTATTTCATATTTAAATTAATTTTTAATTAAATGAGTATAATTCATCTATGATATTCTAGGGATAAATTTTTATCAAAATGTATTGAATTTTATTAATAAAAAAATAGAAACCCACTACATGATTTCATTATATCTAAAATTCAGAGTTTTTAGAATGAAACATTATGTTCGATAGAAAACATGATATGCCACATTTAGCTTAAATGGACAACTTAATAATATTATTTAACATGGTAGTTATCACATATAATTTACAATAGAGGTAATGAAAATGATTAATTTATTTATGAAAATATGTTTTACACATGTGTATATAATTAATTCTTCAATTACCAATTAATTGTAAATAAAAGGAAATGTTTTTCAAAAAACTATTTAAATATGCACAAGTGAATTTTATTCCAATTAATTAATAAATAACTCTAGTTGAATTATATTAATTATATATATATATATATATATATATAATTTATTTAATGTTTAAAATTAATATTATGTGTTTTCTAGACATGATACAAGAAAAAAAAGAAAAATTTTCAAACAAAAGTAGTATTTTTCAAAGAAAAATAATTTTGCAGCATTTTGAAGGCACACGTATTCTAAATCATGTTTTTGAATGTTTTATATATAAAAATTTTCAGAATAAAAATAATTTTTTAATTTGGAATATCAAAATTATTTTGGGTTAATTTTTGGTGTTTTTCTTAAATGTATACTTTTTTTATGAATAGTGAAAAATACAAAATTGTAGTTAAAACCTAATTTTTTTGTTTGTATAATTATTATAAATTAAATGGTTTTTTAAATTTAATATGGATCAATAATATATTTATTAATCCAATTTAGGTCATTGGAATTTTTTTTATATTGAAATTAGATTAAAAAAAATTATTGCTATTTTGAACGTCTCTTTTACCCTTCTTCTCAGCATATCTGCGAGATTAGTATTAAACTTAATTTAGCCACATATATGACTTGAATTTTTAAAAATGGGCATAAAATATTCTAATAAATATGAAAATTTTGGTCTAATATGATCAAATTTTTGTTTGTGAATAGTAACATTAGTATTTTATTTACCACGGTTAAGAGTAAATTTGGTAATTAAGGGTGAAAATAATATTATAATATTTTAAAATTACCATAAAACTTGTCATAATTTTATTGTATGAGTGTATTTCAAAAAAAATCAACCCCGGGTCGAAATTATAACCCTTTTAATCTACATGGGTAAGAATGTGACATTTATTATATTTTATTTAAAGATAAGTTAAAACTCTCATGTTCATTTTTTTAATAAGTAATATATTTTGAATATAGGGTTATAAAGAAGATACATTATAAAATAAATAGTAATTTAAAATATAAAATGTTTATATACATAATAATAATTTATTTATAATTTTTATAAAATAATTAATTAAATTTAATTAGGATAAAATGATGATGAAATAATTAATTTAATAAATAAAGAATCAAATAAATTATATTAATAATATTAAAATATATATAATTTGAATTATTTGATGTCGTTCAAGAATTTTAGGGATTTTTATCTAGAGAATTTTCCTCTCTTCCATATCTCCATTGTGCCATCAATATAGGGAAGATGTAGATCATCTCTTTATCAGTTGTGCAGCTGCCTCAACTATATGTAAAGCAGTTTCAAACATTTTGGAAGTGTTTTTACCTCATACTAACTCGATATGTGATTTTATAAAAAGTTGGATTGCTTTGAATTTTTCACCACGGGTCTAGAATTTCTTTCAAGATGCTGAATAAGAGATCATTCATAACATATGGACTGCAAGAAACAAGGCATTACATGAATTGAAGATTTTTCAAGCTGGTACTGCTTTTTCAGGATTGTTTGTTGCTGTGAGTGAGAGGGAATTATTGAGAGGTGTGTTTTTTCATAAATCCATACATGATTTATCTATTCTTATTCAGATTGGGATTAGAGTCAAATTTCAGCCTCCCCTTGGATCACTAGATGTAGTATACCAGGCTCCTTTTCATGGATGTATTAAGATCAACTCTAATGAAGCTTCAAGGGGTAATTTGGGTCCTTATGGATTTAGTGCTATCTTTAGGGATTATCAATGTTATTATCTTAGTTGTATTTATGGTTCATGTGGTATTTCCTCTGCTCTTGAATCAGAAATGCTTGGTATTATTATGGTAATTGAACAAGCTGAATAGGGGGGTTGGAATAAGATTTTGCTCGAGTGTGACTCTATGGTGGTGGTGCTTGCTTTCAAAACCAGTTATTTACATCTCTTAGGAAGAATCACTAATCAGTGGACAAGATTCATGTACTTTCTCTACTCAAGGGAATATATCGTTAATCATGCTTATAGAGAAGAAAATTCATTGGCTGATGGTCTTTCTAACAAAGGTGTCAATGGTAATGATTATCATTGGGTTGATCATATGCCAGGTGATCTACTTCCTCTTTCTAGGAAGGATCTTTGTAAATTTTTTACCTTCGTACTTGTTTATGTTTTTTTATAACAAAGGGATCCTACTTTTCTAGGAAATTTCTCTGTTTTATATTAAAAAATATAGTTTTTTCTAAGTAATTAGGTCGGAATGATTTTTTAAAAAAGACAACTAATGTATAGTTTCATAATTGACATAATTCATATCATAAAATATAAAAGAATTAATTAATTGATATAAAATTCCTAAAAATATTTGATTTGAACAAAAATTATAGATAATTCTTTAAAGGTCATTAATGACTCATTAATTTTCCTTTTTTCAAGTTTTGGTAATTATAATAACCCTCAAAGTGTAAATTACATGGTAAAATGATATGAGTTAAAAGTGGTAAAACAAAAAGATAGGGATTAAAAAATATAGAAAACTTTTGTAATTTTAATTGTATAAATTTATTTAGACTGATATTCATCAAAATATCTAAATAATTTAGATTATATCCATTTATAAAAGAAAATTAATTTATATTAATTTATTACTTTGAAAACTTCCAAAGTGCTCGTCCCCTCTCATTATAATAGGTCACCCATTAATATCTAATTATTACACTTAAAAACCCATTTTTTCGACCAATATATGACCAAACACTTCCTAGAATACCTCATCACATTATAAAGGCATTATTTTTGGTGAAATGAGATCTTCAGAGGTGTTAATGTGTTAATCAATGGGGATCATCTGAGTAAAGGTAATGTTTTTAACTAAGTGTTTCTATTTTATTTCTTCTTCATATTCCTTAAATTATCCTTCAACCATAATTAAGTAATAAATCCAATATCCTAAATATATTTATATGTTATTATGTTAATATCATAACCTGAATACATCTATGATTCCATCAAATTGTAAATAAATTAATCGTTTGTGCGTACATGTGAATTATCACATCCATGAACTCATAAGATTTTATTTCAATAATATTCTATCAAGACTCATTATAATGATGGAATTAATATTTATATGTGACATTAATGACATATTTATCATTATAAGATAATAATATAGCAATTACATTCTTACTTTCCATGAACATAATATTGATAACATTATGTGTGCGTACGTGTGAACCATCACCTCCACGAAGCATTGTGATTCATTTTTAATCACCACATCACTTAAATAACATATAAAAGTATATTTAAATGATTAATATGATATTAATGATATTATTATCATTATATAAAGATAAAATAATATTTACCTTCTTTCTAAAATGGTTATTGAAAAATAGAAATGTTACTCATGCGTACATAGGAATATCGTCTCCATGATTGTAACATAGTTCAATTTTCATAACCATAATAAATGGTTTGATTTAAAAGTATAATTTATGTATAAAAATGATTATTATGTCATTAATATTACTCTAGAGATAATTTAATTAGTACCACTTTGACTATATACATCATACCAAATTCAATTTGGACTTGAGGTGAAATATCATCAAAACATATGATGTGATCTTGAATAATTAAGTAGTTGTTATAACATGATAACAAGTGATTTAAAAGGAATAATAAACATGAAAAATGTTCTAAATAAATTTGGAATTAAACTATTTTTATTATTCAGGTATATAAAAACACACATGACAAGTCAGACTCTGTGTAAGGGATTTTATCTCAATCTCCATTCATTGAGGCATTTCTTAATGATATGCACATTTAATATTTTATAAGGTGTATATGCATTTACTATGACACTTCATATCCAAATTTTATCTATAATGATTTCATTTATTGTATCCTTTTATTTAAATTATTATTTAAATGTTAAGAGTTGAATGGGTCACCTTGGATGTTTAAAGATTTAATTATCAATATTTTTCTTGATTTAAATATTCTTTATATTATTTTAAATATTTATTTATATATATATAAATTTATTATAAATGAAAATTTAAATATGTTCTCAATATCATTAAAAGGTTTTTAGAAATTAATATTTTTATATTTTTGGTACGGAACGTTAGACTTTCCTTATAAAATGACAAAAGGAATGTTTTTTAACATATACAGCAACAAAAACTTCTCCACCATTGTGACTGTTGTTTGATATATGGAATCCTATACAAGTATTAATTATTTTAAAAGAAAAATAATACCATATTTCTTTTTATGGGTATTTTGGTATTGAATTTTTTTGAAATGGATTGATTATTTAAATAAAAAATGAAATGTAATTTCAAGGTTAAAATGTTATTTTATCCTTTATGCTTATTTTATATGTTATAATTATTTTATGGTTATTGGGAATAGTTTATGAGTATAGGTGGTTACATAATAACCCAAGGTTGGGTGATTCAATGATAGTTCTTCAATGCATTGGGTAACGAGACAGAGTTAAATGGTAGGGTTTATTCTAATAGATTAAGGGAATATATTGTGGTTGGTATTCCAAATTTTACCATAAAGGTTACTCACTATGTAGTCTTGAAGGATACAATGTAAGTGTGACATGTAATTTATAACCCATGTTACCTTTACTGTATATGTTTTTTATGTATTTTGATAGGAAACATTTGATTTTATGATGTAAAATAAATAGCTTGTGTTTTATGGGTGAAAAGTATAACTTTGTGAAAATGTTTTAATGAGTTTAAAGGATTTATGTAATCTTTGTTTCCTTCTTTATTTTATGTCCCTTAATGGGTTTTTGTGATCATTCATTGTTTTAAAATTCTTTTAATATGGTATTAGGATTTTTAATAAAAATGTTTATGTCATGATGAATGTGATGAAGATTTTTCAAGCAAATGAAATCAACTTTTATGTGAAATGTTTTATATTTTGGAAGAAATGGATAATTGTTTAGTTGTATCCACTTTATATTATTGTGAAATTTTATATATGAATTGTGGATTAATTCTCTAAAACTATAAACTTAAAATATCCTCTAATGTGAATTCAAGTTTAAAAACACTAGAATATGTATCTTTTAAGGTCGGGTTCTTATAGTTGGTATCAAAATATTTTTTAGACAACTTTGGATATTATGATGTTTTCTTAAGACTTATGGATATCATCATGAGTTTATATATTTTAATTTTATCATAAGTTCAGTGTCTTAGAAACTATTTTTGATGCATTAAGTTATGAAGTTTTAATGAGGTTAACAATATTTTTGGAGACATTTACTTTTAAAGTATTATGAGTTATTGCATTTTGTAATGCAAAATAAAAGGTACGAGTAAATATTTGAGGTTTAAATATGTTATGGTCATTTTTATAGATATTATCATATTTTTTTAATGTTATATGAATTATATAGATTTAGAAAAAAGAAAAATCATTAGATGTGTGACAACCCATCATTTCAGGCAAGGCCAGGGGAATCAAACTCATAACTGAAGGGCGATGAGGGTACATTGCCTACAACTAGCCTACGTGATATACTTGGTTAGTATAAATTTTTTATTTTAGTTAAATGATTTTATATATTAAGAATAAATATATTTGGGGAATATATGTTTTATTAAATCTATAACCATTGTGTGGTAAAATGATTTGGTGATTAAGTGATTAATGTTAGACATTCACTATTATGTGAACCCTATATGATTAAGGTTAATAGAATACTTTAGGATTTTATTTGAAAAAGAAAGGTTGAATTATATTTTTTAAGATTTTATACTTTTAATATGGAATTATATCTTTCAGATTATGTGAATTATGAAATTATATTTTTTGGTATGATACATTAAGTGTGATTGATGTTATTTAGGGAGAAATGTTAATATTTATCTTGGAAGATTATGTGATCAAGTAATTTTTGGGTTACAGTCTTGTTCTAGAATATTTTTTAGGAATTTTACGGGTCATTATTTTCTAAAGGGTTGATGTTGATCCTTGGGTATTACTATTTAATTTTGGAGATTAAAATTAGTCTTTCTTTATTTAATGGTTCATTATTTTTGTGTAATTATCTGATCTTATCCAAAAAAAATTGTTTTCAGTAATTTTTAAAGATATTATAAATATATAATAAATATTTTGTGGATTATATGATTCAATATAAGATTATTCTAGTGGTTTAGGCATGAAAAAATAATCTTGAATACTAATTTTTTTGAGAATTTTTATACTTTGTGGTGGAATTTGATTAATGGATGAAGCTCTACTTTTCAAGTGAGTATATTTCCATTGGTTCTTAGTTACAATATTAAAATAATTCCTTAACTCTATGAAAATGATCTTGAATAGAAAACATTATCAACATACTTTTATCTATGAAGTTTTGACCCATCACATATTTATTGTATTATGATGGTTAAAATTCCATGATCAAGTTCTCTATCACTCTATATTAGTATATGAGTGTTATTTTTCTCTTACTTTTCTAGGTTTTTCTATATGAAATTCTAGTGTTTCTTATCTCAAGTGAACATCATACTTCCTTTTATTTATTTTAAAGTGGATGTTTCATTAACACTTTTTTGGATGTGGGATTTCAAAAAAAGTATTTTTAAAAGTCAAACCCCTTGTTTTCGATCTTGAGATCAAATTTTGATGAGGAAATTTTTTTAAGTGGGGAGGGGGGGTTAATGTAACATCATGAGTGTTTAAAACGAAGCATTATGTTCAATTGTATACATGATATGCCACATTTAGCTTAAATGAACAACTTAATGTCATTATTTAATATGGTAGTAATCACATAGCTATTAGAATGGAAGGAATTAAAAAGATTAACTAAATTATGAAAATATGGTATAAACATGTGTATATAATTAATTCTTTGGTGACCAATTAATTATAAATTAAAGGAAATATTTTTCTGAACACTATTTAAATGTGCACAAGTTTGTTTTATACCAATAAATTAATAAATCAATCTTGTTGGATTATATTAATTATATATATATATATAATTTAGTGTTTAACATTCCCTATATGTGTTTTCTAGACATGATACAAGAACAAATCAAATTTTACGAACAAAATTAGTATTTTTCAAAAACAAAACAGTTTTTTTCGCCTTTTAATGGAACACCTATTTTGAATATATTTTTTGAAACATTTATATGATTTATTTTTTAAAATATTATTTATTTTTTAATTTTTAATATCAAAATTATCATAGGGTGATTTTTTTTATTTTTCTAAAAAGTTTCATTTTTTGATGAATTGTGAAAAATACTACATTGTAGTTTAAAACTATTTTTTCATTTAAATAATTATGATACTATAAACATTTTTTTGAGTCAAAATATATCAATAATAAATTTATTAATCCAATTTAGTCCATTATAATAATTTATATATTTTAATTAAATATAAATACTTGTTGATATTTTGAATTTCTCTTTTACCCGCCTTCTCATCACATCTACAGGATTAGTGTAAAACCTAATTTAGAAAAATTTGTGAATTGAATTTTGGAAAAAAAACCTTCAAAAATTTAATCATTATGAAAATTTTGTTTCAATAGGATCAACTTAAATTTTTTTAATAGTAACTTTAGTATTTTATTTACCATGGTTAAGGGTAAATCATGGAATTAAAGGTAAATGTAATATTAAAATATTATAAAATAACCCAATCACTTGTACTAATTTCATTATATGAGTTTTTTTCAACAAAAATAAACATTGGGATACAAATATAACATTTTTCATACACTTGAGTAGGAAGATTATATTTATTATATTTTATTTAAAGGTACAATAAAAATTGCATACTCGCATTTTTAATATGTAAATTATTTTTAATATAGTGTTATATAGAAGTTAAATTCTACTATAAATAGTAATTTGAAATATAAAATGTTTATATACATCAATATAAATTATTTATAATTTTTAAACAACAAATAATTAAAGTTAATTATGACATAATGATGTGGCGGTAAATGATTTATTAAAAGTAAGAATCAAATAAATCATATTAATAACATTAAAATAAAAATAATTTATAATATTTGATACCATAAAAAATTATATGGATTAATTTTACATCATAGGGATTATTTAATGTAGTTATTTTTTAAGGAATCAAGTTGTTATGATTTTTTAAAAAGTCAAGTAATGAATAGTGTCAAAATTTACATATTTTATATCTTAAAATATGAAATATTTAATTAAATGATACAAAAATATCCCAAAATATAATATTTGGAAAAAAAATAAGATAAGTATTAAAATATATTTAAATACCCATTCATTAGTCGTTTGGGATGTTATGGTAATTATGTTAACCCTCAAAGTATAAATTACATGATAAAACGGTAAGATTTAAAATCGTCAAAACAAAAATATAAGGATTAAAACTTAAAAAACATCTCTAAATTTTAATTGGATGAATTTATTACAACCCAAAATTATTATAACTTCTAAATAATGTAGTTTTCATCCATTTTTAATATAAAATGTATTTATATTAATTTAATACTTTGAAAAATTCCAAGAGTTCCCCTCCCCTCTCTTATAAAAGGGATCCCATTCATATCTATTCCATACACTTACAAAACCATTGGGTACATCCAATATATGAAAAAAACCCTTTTTAGAATACCTCCACACATACCAGAGGCCTTATTTTAGGTAGAATACCCTTTTTTGAGGTGTTAAGGTTTCAATCAAAGGTGATCGTCCGAAAAAAAGGTAATGTTTTTAATTATGTATTTATAATTTATTTCTTCTTCATCTTCCTTCAAATATCCTTCAACCATGATGAAATAATAAACACATTGTCCTCAATATACTGATATTTTATTATTTTAATATCATCACTTAAATCCATCTCTATTCCATCGAAATGGAAACGAATCAATCATTTGTGCGTACGTGTGAATTATCACCTCCACGAACTGATATAATTTTTCTACCATAAAAGTCTCTCAAGAATAGTTATAATGATGTAATTTATGTTTATATGTGATATTCATGAAATATTTATCATTTTAAGATAATAATATATCAATTATTTTCTTAATTTTCATGCACATAAAAATGATAATGTCGTTCGTGCGTACATTTTGACTATCACATCCACAAAGTGATTTGATTCATTTTTAATAAACACATAACATGGATATTATATATAAGTATATTGAAATTATTAATATTTTATTAATGATGTCATTATCATTATATAAAGGCAAAATAATACTTACCTTCTTTCCAAAATGATCATTGAAAAATAGAAATGTTACTCATGCGTATGTACAGTTTACTTTATCCAAGATTGTAACATAGTTCACATTCCATAACCATAATTAATGGTTTGTTTTAAAAGTATAATTGATGAATAAAAGTGATGATTATTCCATGAATATTACTTTTTTATATATGAATCATGACCACTTTGACTATTTATATCATACCAGAGTCATATTGGACTCAAGTACAAATATCATCAAAACGGATGATGTGATCTTAAATTTTTATTTATTTATTATAACATAATCATAAATGATATAACAGGAATAATAAAAATGAAAAATAATCTAAATAAAGTATTAATTATTCTATTTTTATTATTCAATAACATGAATACGCATGTGACAAGGCAGACTTATGGTAATTGATATCATCAAAATCTCCTTTCATTGAGGAATTTATGGATGATATGCACATTTATTCTTTTATAAGGTGTATATACAAATACTATGACACTTTATATCAAAATTTTATCTATAAAAATTTTATTTATTGTATCCTTTCATGGATATTATGATTTAAATGTTTAATGTTGAATAGGACACCTAGAATGTTTAATGATTTAATTATCAATCTTTTTCTCCATGTAAATATTGTTTAAATTATTTTAAATATTTATTTATATGGATATAAATGTATTATTAAGGATATATTATTTTTATTTTTATTTTCATTCAATGTTTTTTAGAAATGAATCTTTTTATCATTTCGATATGGAATGTTGTACATTATTTACAAAATAAAAAATGGAATGTTTCTTTAACATATGTTGTGAAAACAACTAATCTGTCACCTTGAACATTATTTTATATTTTTCTTCCACAGAAAGTTTAATTATTTTAAAATAAAATAAATAACAAATTATCATTTTTGCGTACTTTAATTGAAAATGTTTTCATAAAGGGATTAATTATTTTAATAAAAAATGGAATGTGATTTCAAAGTGGAAATGTTATTTTTTTTTATGTATAATTGTTTTCTCTATTATGATATGTTGTGGTTATTTAGAATAGTTTATGAGTATCAGTGTTTCTGTGATAAACTGAGGGTGGGTGATCCTGTTATAGCTCTTCAATGTATTGAGTAAGAAAAATGAGTTAAACAGAAGGGTTTCTTCTATGAGATTAATGGAATAAACAAAGGTGGGTATTCCAAATGTAACCATAAAGGTTTCACCCTATATAGGAGTGAAAATTAAAATATAAGTGTTATATGGAATTTATGTCCCATGTTACCTTTTGGATTTATGTTGGTTCGGTAGTTTTATAGGAAACTAATGATTTTATGAGGTAAACAAAATATATTATTTTTTATGGGTAAAATTCATAACATCATGAAAATATTTTAATGTGTTTAAAGTATTTATGTACTAATGGTTTCTTTTCTTCTTTTAGGTCCATTACTGAGTTTTTGAGCACATCCAAAGTTTTAAAATGTTTTTCATAGTGTATAAGGATGGGTTAGAGAAAGGAGGATGTCAAGATGAATATTATAAATATTTTTCATGAAAAAGAATCTTATTTCCTTTTAAAATAACCATAAACCCATGTTATGGAGACATAAAATCATTGAGGATTAATGATGATAGGAAATTCCATTCAGGTGGTGTATGTCAAATAAATTCGTTAATAATTTTTATAAAATGACAATAGGACCTCTATCAAAAAAACAACATGATTATTCATTTTATTAATTTTAAATAATTTAAAACATGGAAAAATGAATTTAATTATTATTGGGGATTGGTAAAAAGTTTCTTTATTACATTTTAAATCAAATATCTATATGGAAGAAAATTATTCCTTACTAAGGATATAAATGATGTAATTTTTTTCCAAAATAATATTCTATTAGTCTATTGAATACAAAATGAGAATAAAATCAACAAATACATGAAATATATACAAAAACATTAGATAATAAATGAAATAATATTTTGTAGATATATATCATTCAATATCATCATTATAAAATAAAGTACAAATAATCCTGGTGAAAAGTTATATTATCATGTAAAACCCATACCATAAGGTCAACTTATTTCGTAATCACTTCTACCTCTAAAATAATAAATTGAATTTTTTTTATTAATCTATAATATGACAATTTACACCCTAATAATACCATATTTGGTCCACTAATAACAATTAAACACCCATTTATTAATAAATCTTTACTAAAATCCTTAGTTTTAGGTGTTAATTGTTTTTCTTTTAATATATTTTTTAGATTGGAAGTTATGGTCATTGAAAATATAGTTCCATATTATATAGATTCATAATCACGTCATAAGTGTAATATTTAATCAATAATATCACTTTTATATTTTTTTTATATAACGATTTAATGCAAAATAACTTACAACGCTTCATGGAGATAGTAGTTCATACATACACACGAGTTATATTTTACGCATATCAATGGATGGGGTAAGGAAAGGTAAATAATAACTCACCATTAAAAAAACATTATTATATTATAAACAATATATATATATATATACTTTACAGACATCATAAGAAACAACCATGAATGATGGTGATGGAAGATAAATAATATCACTACATTAAGTATGTAGTCTGCATGTGTGTATGAGAGATATATTCATTTCACATTTGATAGATAAATGGTGGGAAATGTTTTTGTAAAGTCTCAGTCTAATTGACCACTAAGAAGATATCCATACTAGTGGGTCACTTGACCTCAGGTGTATCTTCTAGAACACCAAAGGTTACCGACTACCATTGAGGGCATATTGTGTGTCTTCATGGAGACTATGCCCTTATAGATCATAGTATACATCGTGATAAACAATAGATAATAGTGTAAGAAGTAAATAAATTAATGTTATATAAGTAAATAATAAAAAAATAGAGGTAGAATAATATAATCAATGAATAAAAGTGGAAAATTCTAATTTACAACAATAATTGAATGGGATATGATTCTACAAGTACAATAAGATTAGAATTTAAAATTGAAATACAATGTGATAAAATAATAAATTCCCAACGAATAGATCCTTGAGCATCTCAAGAACTAGTTTGGTCATATTCCTTCTATCTACCATATATAGAGAACAACACAAGTAATGAATCTGTACTCTTGTGAACAATAAATCTACTCAGGTACAAAATGATGCCCGAGAAGGGTGTGAAATATAAATCTTAGTAGGAAAGCATCGACAGTGTTTAGGCCAATCCATGTAATATAATAAATAAATTAATAAGTGTTTCCTATATAATAAATATATATAAAATAATAAATAAATTGACAACATTGTGTTCTGGGTTCCCAAATAGACACTCATCCCTTATCACTTTCTTCATCATAAGCCAGAAGTCTGAATATATTACCTGTGCAGTCCATAATGTGTATACAAAGGCCACCATAAATAAGAAAATCCAAGAAGGAATAAAAAAAATATTTTTCTTTGTCTTGGGGTATAATTCATATTTCATTATATAACTATGTTATAAATCATGGGAGAAGTATCACAAGTGAGTAAGAGAGCTCAATTAATAATAATAAAGGATATATCTCAAATGAGTAATCAATCATCCAATAGAAATCAATAAATTTATAAAATTCCAAAGGTGGAGTCTTGAGCCCATCTGAGGAGATCTAAATAGAATCCCAACTTTCTCTATGAGCACATCTAGTATAAACCAATACCATTGATTCCATCCAAGGTGATCCATACAGATTCCCTTGTATCACTCAATGCATGGTGACTCTGAGTCTATCATAGGTATCACACCTAGGGGACTGAGTATCACCCATGGAATAGAATATCCATCATTCCAATGGGTCCATCCATGGTTTCCTTATAAGTCCCCAACCTTAAACATTACATAATCTTGAGTTATTCCAAGAATTCACATTGAGTATCTTTTCAGGTTTAGAGATTTAGAAAATTATTCCATAACTTAGACATAAAAACTTAAATATTATAATGTAGAAACTTCTACTCACTATCCATTTTTTTATAAAATAGAAACTTGTAAAAATAAGCATGGTTTCGTTTCATGTCTAAATATTACAACTTTCCCCTTGATTCCATCCTTGACTCTATTCTCCCTTAAATCCTGTAAAAGAAATTCAAAACATGGGATGAGCATAAAAATATCAGTAAGGGATACACAAACATAGAAAACTATTAGTCTTCCAAGAACCTATGAAGACCCATAAAATTCAAGGGAAATGTTTTTCTTAATTTTTTTTGGGATCTTACAAGAATGCAGTTTCTGACAGCACCTGATTATGAGGCCCAGTGTGCTCGGAATCATGTTCTGAAGTTTAGCTCGGGTACGTTTAGTGAACGAACGAGCGGGTTTTTCTAACTTTTGAACCGGTTCTCGGAATCGAAATCTGAGGACACCAATGGAACCGCAGTGCCGGTAATTGATTAAGAAGACCTTTTCCAAAGGTTCGTTTTCTCGGGAGGAGTTGTTTAAATTTTAAGGGTTAAGTGAAGAATAAAATAAAATTGTAATCCAATTTTATTTTTCTTCTAAGTAGTTTATCCTTTGTGTGGAAATTGGGTTGGTAACTTCCCTTGGGAGAATAAAGGAGAGGTGGGGCCCACATAAGCCCCCACCTTTTCACATTCCCCATAAACCCATGAAACTTCTCCTTTAATGTTGTGACTTTCCCTCTCCTCTCATTTAATCAATCCAACACATTAATTCAATTAATGGATTTGAGTTTTTAAATTTTGAAACTCATGACATGGCTTAATAAAATAAGTGGAGATTATTTTATTATTGGGTTAGTTTTGTGGTGTTAAGGATTGGGGGAGAATACTCAAAATCGAGAGGAATTTTCATCTTCTTCATCGAAGAACACAAAGAACACACCGTCACCGACGAAGAACGCCGACCTCCGACGAAGGATGACGATTAACACTGATTCCTTGGAGATCGATGATGCGACGCCGTGTACCGTGACGCCGAAGGTCCTCTTCTCCGCAACGCTGTGTACCGCAACCCTGTGTACCGCGACGCCGACGATCCTCCTTCTGCGACGCCGTCTTCCACGACGTCCCTTTCCCGCGACAATCCTCATTCGACGACTTCATCGATGTAGGGGTTTGATGATGTGTTTGTCGTGGCACGAACAAAGGTAGCGTGGTCCAACGGCACCACGCGGAAACAAAGAAGAACGGGCGAAGAAGCGAGGCGACGTCGCGCTGCGCCGTTGAGGCCGAAAAAAGCCGCGGCTCCGTCGTGCCACGCCGGAGAACCACGAGATTCCGCAGCCAGAGCGGGGCCACGGAGGAGGGGTGCGGCGGAGGGGTGCGGCGCCGTCGCGCCGCGCTGGACGGACAAGGTCGTGGCAGTGCAAGGCGGGGCGGCCGGAACCGCCGGTCGTCGGCACCTCAGAGGGGCAGGACTGCGGGGTCCCGCGGCGGCAGCACCAGCCGGCCGGACCAGGCCAGCCGTTTCGGAAGGGAGTTGGGGGTCGTAACCCCCGGCTGGCAAAGGCAGCGGCCCCCCATGTGGGGGTCGCGGTTCAATCGAGGGGGCAGCCCCTCCCCCCTTTCCGTAATGGCACGGCCAGCACCGAGCTGTCCGTGCGGGGCGCGCCCACGCCGGGCCAACCGGACGCACCGGGCTGGGCCGCACCCTAAGGGGCAGGACCCGGACCCGGTTCGGGCCGACCCAGTGGGTCTCGGGTCGGGTCGGTCCGGGCCCAAAACCCCCTAAAACCGGACAGGTTCGTTCTTTTTCCCATATATTGGGCTACAGAACTCTGAACGATGCACCGTCAGTTGCGATGCGATACTTGGATTGAGATGGTCGTTTTGGTATATTACACTCAAGGTTTCTGAGAACTTTGGGTACGACCGGGTTGGTTCGAGCACAAAACCAACCAGGCCCTCGGAGCAGAAATGCTTATAACTTGAGCTCCGGACGTCCGATTGACGTGTCGTCGACATTGTTGGATTACTCTTAGTGAGAAGGACCTTTTGGCTTAATCAGCTAGAGGTTTGGATGCAGTTGGAGTGCAATCAATTTGGTTTTGACTTAAAAACCAACCGGGCCCCTGGAACGAAAGAGCCAATAACTCTCAGATCGGGCGTCCGATTGACGCGTCGTCTGTCACGTTGAGTTCCTCTTGTCGAGACGGAACCTTGGGATACATCAACTCCGGACTACGTGTCAGTTGATTTATCGACCCCCTTGGCTCGTGGAGCGAACCCTCCCAGAATCGATCATGCTATGTGCGGGAACCCTAGAGCTGGCTGCGACTGCGATGAAGACTGCACTGAAATCTTTCGTGGGTTCGGCAGCGATGAAGACTGTACTGAAACCCTCTGTGGGTTCGACGATGATGAAGACTGCACTGAAATCCTACATGGGTTCGGCAGCGATGAAGACCATACTGAAATCCTCTGTGAGTTCGACGGTGATGAATACTGCACTAAAATCCTACGTGGGTTCGGCAGCGATGAAGACCGTACTAAAATCCTCTGTGGGTTCAACGGCGATGAAGACTGCACTAAAATCCTAAGTGGGTTCGGCAGCGATGAAGACCGTACTGAAATCCTCTGTGGTTTCGACGGTGATGACTACTGTTCTTGTATCCTACATGGGTCTGGCAGTGTTTGACTTTGTTCTTGATATCCTACGTGGGTCTGGCAAAGTAGCTGGTCTGTATCCATTGTGGGTCCGACAGCTTAGCTGGTTTAGTATCCTATGTGGGTCCCATTATAGATGAATTAGTGGCTATATCTGATCATCTCTATCACCTTACGAAGAAGTATACCTGTGTGAGCTGATTCTTGAGTTTCAATCAATATCTTAGATATGATTGACTTGCTTTCCTATGTGGATTGGGTTGCGTTATCCTGTGTGGATTGGGTTGTAATATCTTGTGTGGACGTGATCGAACTTGGGCTCGAATGTTGGAGCCGAACTAGAATTGATGACTTGGGTATATTAATGGGCATATACCTAAGTAGTGTTGGATGTTACTTCATGATTGTATCTTTCCTTTGTGGATTGTCCTTTGTGGATTCTGGGAGACCTTCGGGGGTCTCGGGGTCCCTAATGAGTAGCATATACTCACCCCTGCACAGGCTATGCCCGCACTACGTTGTGTTGGATGCAGACGATGGACAGCGCTAATCATGGTTGAGGCTTGTGGAACAAGTTGGTACCAGGAGGTGGACCACTGGGCGGGACGTACACGGAGCAGACGGCTGGACCCGAGGAGCTGAGGAGGCTATCTATACCCACCCTTCAGGTGGGACTTCCAGTGGACGGCTCAACGTTGCTGCTTTACTTTCAGTTTTTGTACCTTCTTTCCAGTTGTACTTTACTTTTAGTTTGGGTTTGTATTCTTCCCATTTACTTTCCGCACTTACTTTTGTACCCAGTTTTACTTAGTGTATACTTCTGCTTACTTACTCTGTGGTGTTTGTTTACTTTATAAAGGCAATGCCTTCCCCTTTTTGTTAGTATTTACACCTTGGTGCTAGTCACCATCCCCTGGCCTATGGAAGGCGAGTTTGGTGTAGTCACGGCATGGGTCCCGTGGACGGGTTGTGACAATTGGTATCAGAGGAGTTCGGTTCTACCACAGAACTCAGGACTCTGATCTTTCTTCTATGTGAAGCAATAGTGTTAAGGGTATTGAGTGTGGTTATCAGTCCAGGGAGTCCAGTGTTAGTGTGGTGGCTGACGTATCCATACACTAGGACCCTGACTTCTGATTTCCGACTCAATGCACGAAAGCATTGATTGCAAGTGTGTTACAAAATTTTTATTTGTGATTACTTTGTGTCAGCTCACCAGGTATAATGTTTGACCGTGGAGCACTTGTTTCTTTCAGGATGGTCCCACAACGGCAGCCATCTAGGGTTACGAGTTTTGTGCGAGCCGACAGCCCACCGAGCGACGAGGCCTCGGTGCATGGCCCTTTTTCAGCGGAGGCACCGGCGGTACCACTACCCGCTGAGCCACCGATGCCACCAGCCCCAGCCACTGAGAGTGCACGTCACCTTAGTGCACTTCATGAGTTTCAGCATCAGAGACCACCCAGGTTCCGTGGGGATATGGACCCTCAGGTAGCCGAGGATCTGCTGGAGGCGGTTGTGCGAGTTTTTAGGTTAGTGGGGACACCATCTGATCTCATGGTGATCCTAGCAGCGAGCCTCCTGCACGCGGCAGTAGACAGATGGTGGAGCCTGATGCTCCAGGTGCACGACGAGGCATCTATCCTCTGGACGGACTTTGAGAGCCTCTTCTGCTCGGAGTTCGTCCCAGCCACCCTCCATGCGGTGCACATCCAGGAGCTTCTATAGTTGCGGAAGGGAAGCATGATGGTCGTCCTGTACTCAACGAGATTTACCGATCTCTCGCGCTATTCGAAGGACATGGTACGGGACCCATTCTTCCGGGCCCGGACCTTCGAGCAGGGACTGAGACATGAGATCAGGGCATCTATGATCTCCCTCAGCATTCCGACGCAGGCAAGAGTACTGGAGCGAGCCCTTCTTGTGGAGAGCTTTCTTACTGAGCCTACGTCAGCAGCGAGGCCTACCGCAGGGCAACACGTAGTGGAGTCTTCTGCAGCCGACAGTAGACAGATGTCACAGAGGTCCAAGCAGACCAGGCCATCAGGCGGACGACCATAAGATACTGGCTCGGAGGTGTGGGGCACACGCAGCAGAGCCAGTCTTACAAATGGCAGAAAGTTCTATTCATGCGGCGGGTAGAGCCACATGGCTCGTGACTGCCCGACCCGCCATGCATAGGGGAAGCAGATGATTGAGGGACCACCCAGGAAGAGGCAGAGGTTCGACTGTGGCGGTCCGCAGGGAGCAGGAGGATGAGGCTGAAGAGCTGGTCGAGTGGCAGGTGGTGGACGACGTTTTGAGGATCTACCATCACCACCACCAGGAGGTCCACCCGGACCACAAGGGAGAGCACAGCTTCAGGCAGATGAATCTTACGATCATTGAGCTCTAGAAGCAGGTGTAAAAGTGCGGGACTATCTCCATACATGGAGGCCTTGCCCATAATGCCTCTAGCTTCGTTGTTTGTGTTGCTTTGTGTCCTTGTACTCTGAGTTTCAGTAATAAAAGACACTTTTAATAGTGAAATTTTCTTTCTTGTCTTTTGTATGTTAATACTAAGAGGTTCCGGTTAAAAATGTTGACTTGACCCTCACATACGAGTTTCCTACTGGAGGAGACCCAGTGACCACACACTGATGCCGACAGTGTGACTCAACCCTTGGAGGTGAGAGGAACGGTTAGATCTCTTGGTAGCAGCGTCGAGGCCTTACAACGTCATCCATGGCATGAATTAACTGATCATGACGGGATTGACTATATTAGGAAAGGAACGTGGTTCATCGAGGGGATGAGACTGGATTTCTCTTTTCGGCAAAGGAGGAATCTATGCAGCTTTGTAGAACGTTAAGGAAGAAGGGGAAACCCTTCTTGTGGTCAGATAGATGTCAGCAGAGCTTCCAGGATCTGAGACAGAGATTGACCAGCACACCTATCTTGAGGCTACCGGAGGAGGGATTAGGGTACATAGTCTACTGTGATGCATCAGGGACCGGACTTGGATGTGTCATGATGCAGGAGCGGGTCGTGATCGCCTTTGGATCACGTCAGTTGAGGCAGCATGAGCAGAACTACGCTACCCATGACCTGGAGTTAGTAGTAGTGTTCTTCGCTCTGAAGATGTGGCGACACTATCTGATGGGCAAGCGCTTTACAGTCTACTCTGACCACCAGAGTCTCAGGTACATCTTCTCACAGAAGTACCTGAATTTGAGACAGCGGCGATGGCTCGAGTTCCACCAGGACTATGACTTTGAGATAGTCCATACTCCTGGAAAGGGGAACGTAGTAGCCGATGTCCTCAGTAGGAGGACAGGCATTCAGCTACTCAGGGAGGTGATGGAGCATCTAGCTGCTTTGAGATATCCTTTGTGGATAGAGATGGAGCAGCCTTTCTTCAGTCACTCCTCCACTTCTTCAGTGGGTCAGAGAGGCACAGCGTGGGGTCGTTGACAGTGAGACGCGGCGTGCACAGATATCCTTAGGACAGGCACCTGATGGATTCTATGTGGGGGGAGAGCACGTCGTCCTTTTTAGAGGACGTACCATGGTACCGGCTGCTTTACAGGAGGAGGTGATGAGGTATTTTCACACTTCCCCTTTAGCGGTATATCCCGGAGTGACGAAGATGTACCAAGATCTCAGGTGACAGCACTGGTGGCTAGGTATGAAGAAGGTTGTAGCTGAGTTCGTTTCCTGATGCCTCACCTGTCAGTAGGTGAAGGCAGATCACTAGGTACCAGCAGGATTGGTGCAGCCCTTGGAGGTCCCGGAGTGGAAGTGGGACGGGATATCTATGGATTTCGTGATTGGACTTCCATGTACTTCCAGAGGTCACGACTCCATTTGGGTGATTGTCGATCGACTCACCAAGTCGGCTCACTTATTACCCATCAGAGAGTAAGGCTCAGTGGAGAGCTTGGGACATCTCTATGTTCAGGATATTTTACAGCTTCAGGGTGTGCCATCATATATCATCTCTGATCAAGATGCTCGCTTTACTTCCCGGATTTGGAAGGGGTTGCAGGAGGCATTCGGGACGCATCTACGTCTGAGCACCACCTTTCACCCTCAGACGGATGTTCAGACGGAGAGGACGATTCAGACTCTCGAGGACTTGCTCTGTGCATGTGTCCTCAACTTTGGTCATTGCTGGGAGGACCACCTACCCTTGGTGGATTTTGCGTACAACAACAGCTACCACTCCACCATCGGGATGGCACCATATGAGGCATTGTATGGACGACCTTGCAGATCACCTCTGTGCTGGACAGACCCTGGGGAGTCAGCACTTTTGGGACCAGAGATGGTCTAGGTCACAACAGAGAAGGTCCAAGTCATCCAGGAGTGGATGAGGATAGCTCAGAGCCGGCAGAAGTATTATGCTGACAGGAGGCGGAGGCCACTGGAGTTCGATGATGGCGACCATGTCTTCTTACAGGTCTCACCTCGATGTGGATTACGGAGATTTGGCCAGGGCGGCAAGTTATCTTCGCGCTTCATCAGACCACTCCAGGTCCTCAGCAGGATAGGCAAGGTGGATTATCACCTGGCTCTACCACCTCAGTTGTACCGGGTGCACGACGTCTTCCACATATCTCAGCTGAGGAGATATGTGCATGACCCAATGCATATCATCGACCATGGGGAGTTGGACATTGATGATGGGGCGACTTTTACGGAGGTCCCAGTGGAGATCGAGGATCGAAAAGAGTGGGTCCTACGTGGATGATCGATACCTATAGTGCGCATCAGATGGCATCACAGGAACCTCCAGGAGAGCACTTGGGAGCGGGAGTCTCAGATGCATGCATAGTACACACTTTTGTTCCCCTAGTTTAGGATGTATCTTTACGGGGATGTAAATCCCTGAGGTGGGAGTAATGTAAAGACCCGTAAAATTCAAGGGAAATTTTTTCTTAATTTTATTTAGGATTTTACAAGAATGCGGTATTTGAAGTCACCTGATTCCGAGGCCCGGTGTGCCCAGAATCATGTTCCAAAGTTTAGCTCGGGTACGTTCAGTGAATGAACGAGTGGGTTTTTCTAACTTTTGAATCGGTACTCGGAATCGAAATCTGAGGGCACCGATGGAACCGCAGCGCCGGTAATTGCTTAAGAAGACCTTTTCCGAAGGTGGTTTTTCTCGGGAGGAGTTGTTTATATTTTTAGGTTTAAGTGAAGAATAAAATAAAATTGTAATCCAATTTTATTTTTCTTCTAAGTAGTTTATCCTTTGTGTGGAAGTTGGGTTGGTAACTTCCCTTAGGAGAATAAAGGAGAGGTGGGTCCCACATGATCCCCCACCTTTTTACATTACCCATAAACCCTTAAAACTCCTCCTTTAATGTTGTGACTTTCCCTCTCCTCTCATTTAATCAAGCCAACACATCAATCCAATTAATGTATTTGAGTTTTTAAATTTTGAAACTCATGACATGGATTAATAAAATAAGTGGAGCTTATTTTATTATTGGGTTAGTTTTGTGGTGTTAAGGATTGTGGGAGAATACTCAAAATCGAGAGGAATCTTCATCTTCTTCGTCGAAGAACGCGAAAAACACACCGTCACCGATGAAGAACGCTGACCTCCGACGAATGACGATGATTAACACTGATTCCTCGGAGATCGATGACACGAAGCCATGTACCGCGACGCCGACGGTCCTCTTATCTGCGACACCGTGTACCGCGATGCCGCATACCGAGACGCCGGCGATCCTCCTTCCGCGATGTCGTCTTCCACGACGTCCCTTTCCCGCGACAAACCTCGTTCGACGACTTCATCGAGGTAGAGGTTTGATTTTAGTTCACAAATATTCTTAAGAGTCCAAAATCATTTTCTTAAGCCGCTTGATATCGGATTAACGGGAGGAGGTCGGACCGCACGAACACGGCCGACCCTCCTCCCCCTTTGATGATGTGTATTCTGTGGTACGAACAAAGGTAGAACGGTGCAACGGCACCGCGCAGAAACAAAGAATAATGGGCGAAGAAGCGAGGTGTCGTCGTGCCGCGTCGTTGAGGCCAAACAAAGCCCCGGCATTGTCGCGCCGCGCCGGAGAACCACGAGAGGCCGTGGCCAGAGCGGGGCCACGGCGGAGGGGCGCGACGCCGTCGCGCTTCGGCGAAGGGGCGCTGTGGCGGTGCAAGGCGGGGCGGCCGGAACCGCCGGCCACCGGCACCTCGGAGGGGCGGGACCGTGGGGTCCCGCGGCGGCAGCACCGGTCGGCCGGACCAGGCCGACCGTTTCGGAAAGGAGCCGAGGGTCATAAACCCCGGCTAGCAAAGGCAACGGCCCCCACGTGGGGGCCGCGGTTAAATCAAGGGGTGCATCCCCCCCCCCCCCTTTCCGCAATGGCACGGCCAGCACCGAGCTGGCCGTGTGGGGCGCGCCTGCGTCGGGCCAACCGGCCGCCCAGACCAGACCGAACGCACCGGGTCGGGCCGCCCAGGCCGGGCCGGGCCGCGCCGGCTAGGCCGGGCCATGCCGATTGGTCCGGGCAGGGCCGTTCCCTAATGGGCTGGACCTGGACCTGGTTCGGGCAAACCCAGGGGGTCTCGGGCCGGGTCGGTCCGGGCCCAAAACCCCCTAAAACCGGACAGGTTCATTCTTTTGCCCATATCTTGGGCTACGGACCTCCGAACGAAGCACCGTCAGTTGCGATGAGATCCTTGGATCGATAAGTTCTTTTTTTTATATTACACTCAAGGTTTCGGAGAACTTTGGGTATGGCCGGGTTGGTTCGAGCACGAAACCAACCGGGCCCTCGGAGCGGAAACGCTTATAACTTGAGATCCGGACGTCCGATTGACGTGTCGTCGACTTTGTTGGATTCTTCTTAGCGAGAAGGACCTTTTGGATTACTCCAATTGAGGTTTGGACGCAGTTGGAGTGCGTTCTGGTTGGTTTTGACTTAAAAACCAATCGGGCGCCTGGAACGAAAGAGCCAATAACTCTCAGATCGGGCGTCCGATTGACAAGTTGTCTGTCACGTTGAGTTTCTCTTGTGGAGACAGAACCTTGGGAAACATAAAATCCAGATTACATGTCAGTTGATGTATCGACCCCCTTGGCTCGTGGAGTGGACCCTCTCGGAATCGAGCATGCTGTGTGCGGGAACCCTAAAGATGGCTGCGACTGCCATGAAAACTGCACTGAAATCCTACGTGGCCTCGGCAGCGATGAAGACCATACTGAAATCCTCTGTGGGTTCGACGGTGATGAAGACTGCACTGAAATCCTACGTGGGTTCGGCAGCGATGAAGACCGTACTGAAATCCTCTGCGGGTTCGACGACAATGAAGACTGTACTGAAATCCTACATGGGTTTGGAAGCGATGAAGACCGTACTGAAATCCTCTGTGGGTTCGACGGCGATGAAGACTGCACTGAAATCCTGCGTGGGTTCAGCAGCGATGAAGACCGTACTGAAATCCTGTATGGTTTTGACGGTGATGACTACTGTTCTTGTATCCTATGTGGGTCTGGCAGTGTTTGACTTTGTTCTTGCTATCCTACGTGGGTCTGGCAGAGTAGCTGGTCTGTATCCTATATGGGTCTGACAGCTTAGCTGGTTTAGTATCCTACGTGGGTCCCAGCATAGATGAATCAGTGGCTATATCTGATCATATCTATCACCTTACGAAGAATTATACCTATGTGAGCTAAGTCTTGACTTTTAGAAAATATCTTCGATATGATTGACTTTCTTTCCTATGTGGATTGGGTTGCGTTATCCTGTGTGTATTGGGTTGTACTATCTTGTGTGGAAGTGATCAAACTTGGGCTCAGATGTTGGAGCCTAACTGGAATTGATGACTTAGGTATATGTATGGGCATATACCTAAGTAGTGTTGGATGTTACTTCGTGATTGTATCTTTCCTTTTTGGATTATACTTTGTGGATTCTGGGAGACATTCGGGGGTCTCGGGGTCCCTACTGAGTAGCATATACTCACCCCTGCATAGGCTATGCTCGTACTACGTTGTGTTGGATGCAGACGACGGACATTGTTGATCGCGGTTGAGTCTTGTGGAGCAAATCGGTACCAGGAGGTGGACCACTGGGTGGGACATACACGGAGCGGACGGCTGTACCCGAGGAGATGAGGATGCTATCTGTACCCACCCTTCAGGTGGGACTTCTAGTGGAAGGCCTGACATTGATGCTTTACTTTCAGTTATTTTACCTTATTTCCAGTTGTACTTTACTTTCAGTTTGGGTTTTTATTCTGGCCCATTTACTTTTCGCACTTACTTTTGTACCCAATTTTACTTAGTGTATACTTCTGCTTGCTTACTCCGTTGTGTTTGTTTACTTCATAAAGGCAATGTCTTCCCCTTTTTGTCGGGATTTACTCCTTGGTGCTAGTCGCCAGCCCCTGGCCTATGGGAGGTGGGCTTGGGGTAGTCATGGCATGGGTCCCAAGGATGGGTCGTGAAAGAACCTATAACCCAAGAATACTTTATCATAAAATAATACCTTTTACCTTTAATAAGTAGTAAATACTCTTCACATAATATAGGATCATTGCTTACCCTTTTGTAATGATAGGATCACCATAAAACCCATAAAAAGAACATATATCATATAAATGTAAGTTGGGACATAATCTTACTTAAATGGAATAATCATACAGTCAATTTCCACACATATCACTCTTAAAAATAGAATAACCATACGGCTGACTTCCATACCCAATGTGTTGTATGATATAATGTAACCACTCATCCTTGGCTTATCACAGAACCGCCCATCTTTGGTTTATCATGTAATCATCCATGTTTGGTTTATCATTTAACTACCCATAAAATTTATATATACCATTATACAATCATGACACATAAAATATTTAAATTATCAACATTTCACTCATAAAATTTCATTTGCAATCACAAGAAATCATTTCATGATATTAAAATAGTCAATCTGCATTCAAAATTATTTTCAATACAAAAACACCTAAAAATTATTTAAGGTATTTCATTTACATTTAAAAAAAATTATGACTTATAGTGGAATCCAAATATCAAGGAACGGTTACAGCGACAGAGAAGTCGTTGTCGCCTCAAATGTTAAAAAACTTTCCTTTTTTCATTTTGTAATGAAATTAAAACGCTTTGTATAAAAAGTTTAATTTTTAAAACATTTAAAATATGGAAATAAAATTTCTTTTGTAATCCTTTTATATCCATATAAATAAATATTTGAATTAATATCATGAAGAAAAGATTTTATAAGTAAATGTTTAAACATTAAAGGTGTCTCATACCACATTGAACATTTAAATCTTAATCTCCGAGAATTATTACAATTACCAAAATAATAATTAACATTATTATAGATAAAATAATGATATTAAATTTCATAGTGGTTTTATATACACCTAATAAAAGAATAAATGTTCATATTATCAAGAAATTTCTTAATAAAAGAATATTCAGACGAAGTCCTTTACCTCAATTCTGATTCATCACATGCGTTTTTTATATTCAAAAATAATAAATATAGTTTAATTTATAATTTATTGATAACCTTTTTCATGTTTATTATTATTTTAATATCACTTATTACAATTTTATAACAATTACACAATTATTTATGTTCATATCAAATTTGTTGTCGGTATTCGGTTCTTGAGTCAAAAATAAACTTGGTATGATGTAAATAGTTCATGTGGTGATAACTACATCATATACAGAATATAAAACATTATATAAATAACTTATATATTTATTATATATTTATTTATACTAATATTTAAAGACAAACTTGTTAGGTCTACAAGGTTAAATACTCTGAGAGGGGGGTGAATCGGGGTATGACTGATTAAAACTTCTTCCCCTTCAGATCTTGTTTCATTGTAAAAATACTCAATTTTCTCTTCCTCTCGTAGAAATTTATGAATAGATATGAAATCATGCATAGGAAACAATGATTTTTACTTGGTTCACCCTCACTGGGCTACGTCCAAAGAGAATACAATGGCGATGTGCTAATGTACCAAATTCACTAAGGCTCACTGCCTATAATGAGTACAATGTTCGGGCTAAATCTTCCATGCCCAAGATCACTGTCTTTATAGGATTTAGGTTTTTCTCAATGAATTCCCAATGGTTTCTCCCTATGCCTCTTTATATGGCTCACTACTGATGGAAAGGTTCATTGTCTTCATCTTCCTTTACTCACTACTCTTGGAAAGGAATCTACTCATTGTTTATAGATTTGTATGTCAAATACAGTTTATAGACATGTAGGTCCCTTCATTTTCATGAATGTTAAATCCTCAAATTTAGGTAGATGTTCTGTTGAAGTCCCTTTTCACCCAAAAATGAAATCCACTTTTCTAGGTACAATTAGATACCAAAAAAATACTTTCTCAAATTGATTTGAAGCTTTTGGAAGCCTCCTTAAGTGTTTCGAAAACCCCATTCTCCTCTGGAATACTATGTACTAGGTATGGTATGTGGAACACCTCCTCCATGTACCATTGTCGCTTATGCGAACCTCCCTTCGTCTGTGGACTACCTTTACCTTTGTTATCCTATACTACCTTTGAGTACCGACTTCATGAACCTCCTCTTCGAAACACACTCTGTTCGTGAACTATTCTCTATTCTTGGACTACCATTGCTACTGAAGACTATCTATCCTTCATATATCAGACTTCCTGCTCCATGTACTACTTCCTATGCTTGTTTTTTTCCCTACAAAAACCATCAGTGGAATTTCTTCTACACGAACCACTTTATCTTTTGAAAAACTTTCCCTCACCAACTACTTTCGGACTTCACCAAATTCCCTGGGAAAATATATTTTCTCTAATGATATTGAATTTCACTTATAATTGGTGAGATTGGTGCTCCTTATATAGGAAAAGATTTCTGCAAAATCCACTAACCCAGGATTTACCAAATCTTTGATTCAGTACAGCCTCTACCGCAAACAGTTCCTCATACCGCGAACCACACCAATTACGCATACCATTTTTTCCACCACAATCTATGTACTTCCTTTTCTCCTACGCGGCACTGTTCTGTGTACTTACTTTGATTCGTTCTCTATTCTTCACACCATTCATTCCTATGAGGAAAACCATAAATTTCCAAACACAAATTCCTGATTTTGTGGCCCAAAAATTTGGCCAACACTCAAAAACTATGCAACCTTAAAAACCTGTCTTTTAAATACACCAACCATACTAAATTGTGGTCATATGGCTTTGTCAAAAAACACAATCACACCTAAAACATACTAAGAGAACACCTTGAAGGTTTTTTCCAAACAATCCCCCCCTTTTTTTACAACTCTTCTCATAACAATTCTACCAATTTAGATACCTCGTTAAAATTCTTTCAATATTCAACTACCATTCGCTCCATGAGATTAAGATAACAATCAAGGATTTACTCAACACATACTCAAAGCCCATATTATCCATTCTCGGTGTGAGAAAAAAAGAGTATATTGAAAAGTTCATCAACTAATCACTTCATTTCTGACACCAACTCTTGAAACCAATCAACTGATTTCATCATAAACCTCATCTATCGTGATATGTAATCTTTGGTTGATTACTTATCGCATCTTCAGATTTAATACTTCCCCTATGCTACAACTCCTCCAAACAGATTCAAATAATCTTCAACTCCCCTTATCTCACTACTACACCTAATAGATTATCTCTCTTTCATCTCTCCTCCTAAACTAGTCATTCTTTCTCCCCCTTTGTCAATGAACCTTAAGGGAACTTCAAGGTTGTATGAAAGAGGGTAAAGAACTCATAATAGCACGTTAGGGAAATACACATCATACCTCTAGGAGAGGGGGTCTCAAAGCCACACTTTTTCCAGTGTGGGAAGTCGACTGGACTCCCAGAGCCAGTCCATGCCTTTCAAATTCTTCTTTGGGTAAGGCCTTCATAAGAATATCTGCAACTTGTTGTTCTATAGACACATACTCCAACTTTACAAACCCTTTCTCTACCTTATCTTTGATAAAATGATACTTTATTTCAATGTGATTTTTCCTTGAGTGATGGACTGGATTTTTTTCTCAAATTTATAGTACTTGAATTATCATAATGGATTCTAATCAAAGATTTCACTTCAATTACCATATCCTCAAGCAGTTGTTTTGTCCACAATAGTTGCCTCTAATATTAACTAGCCACAATATATTCTGATTCTACGGTGCTCAATGAAATGAAATCCTATTTCATGCTCAACCAATAAATACACAATCCTATAAGATAAAAGGTTCCTCCCAATGTTGACTTCATATTATTTGTTGATCCAGCCCAATTTGTATCTATATATCCCAATAACTCTGGCTGAGATTTGTCAGTATACATTAAACCAAAATCTATTGTTCCCTTGATATACCTAAGTATTCTTTTCACTTCAATCATGTGGATCTCCTTGGGATTTCTTTGATTTCTCACTGCTTAGTATGGGGGAAATATAATATCAGGCCTTTTCATTGATAGATACAATATACTTCCAATAATTTTCCTGTATTTTGTGATATTAACTATCTTGACTTCATCATCCCATAACAATTTCAACCTAGAAGCTACATAATTCCTTATCTCCTTGTAATTTTCCATTCCAAATCTTCTCAGAACCTCCTTGGAATATTTATATTGAGAAATAAAAGTGTTATTCCTTCCTTTCATCACCTTTAATCCAAGGAAAAATGTCATCTCACCAATCATCAACATTTCAAACTTGTTTTTCGTGAATTCATAAAACTATCTACATTGTGCTTTATCTAATACACCAAAGATTATTTCATTGACATAAACTAGAACTATCATCCTTTGACTATCACCATTGTTGAAATACAGATTTTAATCAACTCTATGAATCTAGAAACCGAGATTCTTTAGAAACTGATCAAGCCTTAAATTCCATGCTCTTGGTGCTTGCTTCAAACCATATAAATCCTTCTTCAGCCAACAAACTTTTTTCTCATATTCATGAATGAGAAAACCATCTGGTTTCTCAATGTAAACTTATTCTTCTAGTACTCCATTCTGAAATGATGACTTGATGCCCATTTTGGAAAACGTTGAACATTCTTTACACAATTATGTCAAAGAATAATCTGATTGTATCCAGCCTCATAATAGGTGAAAACTTTTCATCGATGTTTATACCCTCTATTTGGGAGTACCCTTTGCACACAATTTGTGCTTTGTTTTGGATCACAACACCATCTTCATTCATTTTTTTGTGAAAAAACCCATTTTGTCCCCATGAAAATCTTGTCTGCTGGTCTCAAAACAATCTCCCATGTCTGATACTTTTCAATTTGATCAAGATCATCATTCATTTCATGAACCCATTTCTCATCACTAGTTGCTTCATCAAAAAATGTGGGTTCCACCTGTGATAAGTATGATGATTTTTGTATATAATTCATTCTACATGTCTGAACTCATGTGGTCTGATCACCAATTATGTTTTACCTGTGAATTTCAACCCTTCTTGTTGGCCTTTAAGAAGACATTGATTTATTATTATCCTCTGAGTCATATTATAAAACAACCTATGGGGATGGAATGTCTCCTGACCTTCTCATCTCTTCATCACTGTCCTCCTAAGTCTAATCATGTATTTGATGAATATTCTAATCATTTTCTACTATAGTCACATAATTACTTTAAACTATCTTTCCTGGCCTCTTATTGAATCATTTATATGCATTTCTTTTCGTCGAGTAGCCAATAAATATCCCTTAATCCCCATGAGAATCAAAACATATTGTGTTTCTCCTTATTGAGAATAAAAAATTTACTTCTGATGACTCTAAAGTAATTAATTGATGGATTCTTCCTATAACATAACTCATATAAAGTCTTCTTCTCTTTCAGACAAAGTAAAACTCTATTTTATGTGTATACTTCTGTTAAAAATACTTCTTTCCAAAAAAAATCTAGAAGGTCTTTCTCAATGAGAATTGTTCTAGACATATTGTTGGCAATTTGATTTCTTCGCTCAATGACTCCATCATGTTGTAGAGTTCTTATTTCTAAAACATGATGTCTTATCCCATGTTTTTCGAGATAATCCCCCACTTGGCTTTTTGTGAACTCGATTCCATTATCTAGTCAAATCGACCGGATTTTCTAACCGATCATTTTCTCATATTCCTATCGATATCTAGTAATGCAACTGAACACTTTAGATTTTTGGGTGATGATTGAAACCCATGCCATTATGATATAATCATCAATGAAGAGAAAAAAAATATATTCTCCCATCAATATAACTTGGTAAAATTGTCCCACACACATCAATACGCACCAACTTAATCAATCTTATTGACTTTTTCTCCTTTATCTTACTTATATTTCAAATGATCTTCCCTTCTTGGTAGGAATTTCAAGTATGGGTACGATCACGTGATAATCTAGGGAGATTTCAAACAGTATCATATTCCACAATATCTTCAAAGTAAATTTGGCTTATGTAGCCAAGATGCTTATTCCATAACTTATTCTCTTCATACTTGGAAAAAAAGGCACATATCTTCTTCTCCACTCATGGGGTAGAGATTCCATTTTGTATGCTTTCATTGCAACACAATACCACTATCCATTACCTTGATGATAAATAATTTCATTGAAAAACTAATGGCATGACCCAAGTCACACAATTGATGGACACTAAGAAAGATGTGACTGAGCCCTTCAACAACCAAGACATCTACTCGTCTCATGTCTTTTCCACAAAACATTTCTTTTCTTGAACCCATAATTTTTAGGCCCTCATCATTACCAAATCTTACAATAAATTCTTTATCATACCTGATTCTGGTCACTAGATCCTTATTTCCCATCATATGGGAAGTGCATCCACTATCAATGATCTATATCCCAGTGTGATCTGATTCCTTGAACACAACTTATACCACCATTCCCTGCTTGGCCCTTTTCTTTTTGACACAATTCTCTGACATCATACCTGACATAGAATGATAATATTTATCTTCCTCGGTATATGATGGACCAACTTCAACTTGAAAAGATGCAAATTGATTTTGAATTTTCATCTCTCTTAATGATACATTTGACTACTTCTTATGAAAAAATTTAGTCTACCTTTGCATATTCCTCTTCATTGTTGATGTGAAATATCTTGTCATATGTTTGAGTCATTTACACCTGAAACAAAGAACATAAAATTGTGACCTAGAATTTTGTGCTATGTACACCCACCTCTATTGGTATTGTTCTCTTTGGTACCTATTTTCTATGTAACATACATTTTTAATGTGTCCCATCTTACCACAACAATAGAATATTATGTGAGGTGCATTCTTGTAGGAAAATGATGCTCCACAAGTTATTCCTTGGGTTCTATGAATCTCTTGATTTTGCTTCATATCCAAATCAATCTCCAATCTTAGAGTGGGTAGATGTGGGTTGACATGAACCATAACTACTTTCTATTTTAAATCAAGACCCATACCAGCTTTATCATTTAGAGTTGATTGTTTCTTCTATTATTCTAGACCACTCTGCTCAAATATCATGTTATATGTTGCCTGTATGATATTCTTTCATGTTGTTGAACTAAAAGTTGATAGTTTCTCCTAATCTTTAACAGTTCATCATAGACCGAATAATTCCTCTTCTAATTCATCGATATGTTTGATTTGATCATTTCCAGTTTCAGTCAAACTATTAATTTATATTTTATATTTTTCAATTTTTAGATTATACTCAATAACCTTTTATGAGATTTATGGTAATGAAAACCTTAGCTTTTAAATTTCTATATTCAGCTCATAATTCTATTCTTCTTTCTGCTGCATATAGATTTTGGAATCACGAACAAATTTTCTATATTTCTTTGTTTTGGATCTCGAAATATCTACCTCTTCAAGGGAATCTTCTAATTTGGCCTGAAGATCAACTCTTCCTTCAATTTCTCCTTATTCATTGTCACTTTATTCTCTTGTTAAAGAGCCTCCAACAACTTCCACCAAGGAATCTACTTTATAATCCTTGTAGTCCTCCAACTCTTCTTGCTCATATTCTTTTGAACTTTCATCATCTTTTGAAAGCGGATTCTTCTTTTTTAAGAAGTTTATCTTAGTAATTATTCTAACTTTCACATTTTATGAATACGTATTTAGTGGAATTTTATAATTATATTCATTGTCAAGATCAAAATTCTTAAGACATTTTACCAAAAAAAACACAATATTTCCACATCAAAATCATGAAAATGGATGTTTACCTTTGAACTACCCTTTACCCTTTGCATATTTGAGTATCGAAATAAAATTAATATATCCAAATTGTCCTCCTTAAAACTATATTAAATAGAGAGATTCATCATGGATTTGAATGCCAATTCTTTTGATGTGCCCTTTTCCACTGCCTAATTAACATCATTTCTCATTTCATATGCTACAAGGGTATTATTTATGTTATTAAGTGTCATCTCTTTTGGGTATTTGTCTTCCAATACTAAAATGTTCGGATTAAAATGTGGTTTAAGTTTAATCAAGATATATTTAAAAATCATTATATCTTTAATTACTTCTCCAATACCCTGCATATCTTCCACAATAACATTAACCCTATTGAATAATGCATCAATAGACTCATTGGGGTTCATTTTGAGATCCTCATACTTGTTCCATAGAACCTGTAGCTTTGATTCTCAGACTTTTGTGTCTCCCTCGTAAATGTTCAACATTTTTTCCACATAGCATGTGATGTTCAACAATATATCACTTTTGTATAAATTTTATTTGATAGTGATCCACCTAAAGCATTGATCCCTTTAGCATAAACAACTAATTCCCTTCTTTCAACTTCTAATAAAGCACTACTATTGATGTCAAATGATATTCCATGCATATCTATTGTGAAGAAATGCATTCCTACCAATCAGAACTAGTGATACATACAATTATTCCTTAGTTGAAAATTATTTTCGTCAAAGATCAGAATTCATTTATGATTATCCACCTCCATTTCTCCTTCTGAGAGAGAATAACTTAATTTCTAACTTTCACTCTGATAACAATTGTTAGGTATACAAGGTCAAATACCCTGAGATAGGGGGTGAATCAGGGTATGCCAAATTAAAACTTATGCCCCTTAGGATCTTGTTTCATTGTAAAAAAACTCAATTCTATCTTCCTACTGAATCAATATATGAACAAATATGAAATCATACACAAGACACAAGAATTTTTACTTGGTTCACATTCACTAGGATACATTCTAGGAGTATACAACTACAATGTACTAATGTACCAAATTCACTAAGGATCACTACCAATAATGAGTACAATGTTCAAGCTAGATCTTGTATGCCCAGGCTCACTGCCTTTTTAAGATTTAGGGAATGCTCACTGAATTTATAAGGGTCACACCCTATGATGCGTTCTATGGATCACTGTCGATGGAAAGGGTCATTTTCTTCCTCTTCATTTTATCATTGTTTTTTAAAAGGAATCCACTCATAGTTTATATAATTGTAGGAAAAACATAGTTTGTCGACATGTAGGTCCCTTCATTTTCATGAATTTTGCATCCTCAACTATAGGTAGATTCTCTGTTGAAGTCCCTTTTTCACCCACAGATAAAATCCACCTTTCCAAGTACTGTTAGATACCAGAACAATACTTTCGCAAATTGATTTAAATATTTTTGAAGACTCCTTGAGTGTTTCGTGAATCACCTACTCATTCCATGTACTATGTATCAGGTATGGTATGTGGAACACATTCTCTACGTACTGCTTCCACTTCTACAAACCACCCTTCATCCACAGACTGTCTCTGCCTTCACTATCACATACCACCTCCATGTACTGACTTTGTGAACCTCCTCTGTGAATCACCCCTTATCTGCAAAATTTTATCTATTTGTGGAATGAATTCTCTACTGAAGACAATTTATCCTTCACATACCTAACTTCCTCCTCTATGTACTACTTCCTTTGTAAGTTTTAGTTTCCTGCAAAAACCTTCTGTAGAATTGCTTCCATGCGAACCTCTTCATCCTTCGTAGAATTATCCTTCGTGAACTACATTAAGACATAACTTAATTCTCAGAGAATAGAGATGTTCTCTAATGATATTAACTCTCACTTCTAATCGGTAGGATTATAAATCCTTTTATTGGAAAATATTTCCATAAAATTTTTTAATCCAAGATTAACCAAATCTTTGATTTGGTACAGCCTCCACTGTAAACTAATCCTCCTGCTATGAACCGCACCCATTCCGCATTATATTTTTCAATTAAGTTCTATATAATTCCTTTGATCATACATGGCACCATTCTCTTCTTTCATACCACGAACCATCACGACTTCTAAATACCATACACCCTTCACTGCAAACTGTTGTCACGATCCGTTTCTAGTTTCGTGAACTGCTCTCGCATACCATTCCCACTGCCAGGTACGTGGCCGCATACCCTTCCTGGATATGCTACACAGTCTATGTCCTGGGCTACACATTTCCCTTCCTTTTTTAATTTCATTTTCCATTCCTCACATTGTTCAATCCTATAAGGAAAACCTTAAATTTCCAAACACAAATTCCTGATTTAGAGGCCCAAAAATTTGGTAAACACTTGAAAACTGCACAACCCTAAAAACATGTATTTAGAATACACCAACCATACTGAATTGAGGTCATATTTATTTTTCAACAAAATCAATTACACTCAAAACACAGAAGTTGACACCTTTAAGTAAAAACACCATTCATGGAGATAGTAGTCCATACATATGTATGAATGCTATTTTTTGTTTTTCTTATCATATTGAAGGAACAAAAATGAAATGAAAGGAATGTAAATATGTATAAATATATAATATCATTATAGTAGCATTGATATTTAATCTATATTATATATATTTACTAAAACATTCTTTAATAAATTCCATGTGAGGTTTGAACAATTTACACCATTTTGAGGAGGCGATAGTCCACACGTCTCCAAATGAAGTTATTTTATAACCACAATTTGGAAAGCATAAAGGTATTTTTAATATAACATTTATATAATATTAAATATGTTATAATGTAAATATTAAAATATTATTTTACCTGAATAAATGGTTTTAAGAACATCCATGAAGTCAGTAAAGGAAAAAATAACAAAAACATTATTCACGGAGGTTATTAACTAGCATAACTTGGACAACATTTTTGTTTCATTGAATAAGAGGATGTGAGAAATGAAATGGATATGAGATATTACATTAGAAAAATAATACTATAATATGTACATGATTATAGAGTTATCATGCATTGATGGATGAATGAGGTGAGGAGAAAGTATAAAAAGAAAAAAAAGTAACATAGGTACTTTGAGAAAATTACCTCTTGAATATCCCCTCCTTGAAAGACACTTGAAGACCTTGGATTTGGTGATTTGGTGAAAACATAAGATCTTAGATGTGGGTAGAGTGAGGTGGAGAGTTTTGGGAAGATATTTTAGGATCTATAAATCTTTGTGGGTCGAAATGGGGAGGTGAGGTTATTATTTACACTTGAGGAGATGCGGGTTCAAAGCAATTAATTTATTGATTATTTTATATTAAAAGATAATCATATAGAGGTGACATTAAATTAAAACACTTTATATTGTAATTAATGTTGTATAGACTGGTTTTGGATGAGCCACACCTCAATTACCATTTAAACATCTTAGTTTTTATGTATGTTAAAATTTTAACTTTTAATTTTAACCCTTGTCAAAATTTTACTTTCACTACGGTAAATAATTTTTTTTCCATGGTAAATTTTTATATCTAAAAATGAAAATGAACTTACAACCTAAATTGGACCTTATTTTTTAAAATATTTAATCCATTTTACTTAATTAAATTTACATAATTGGTAAAATTATATTTAATATTAATTCTACAGACAAACAAAAAAGCAGGTTTTTAATGTTTAACATTCAAAATTATGAAATGTTTTTAAATATAATTTTAATTTAAAAAAGAATCCAATGAAATATATTAGATTAAATGATAAAAAAATAATATTATTATACTTTAAATCCATGTAAAATTATATTCTAACAATACAAATAAATTAGAAGGAAAGTAGTATGGAACTAAAATGCAATATTTTTTTCTATTCATTAAAATATAAAATTTATCATGAAAATAGGAACAATTTATCCAAAGTAAATTTTTATGTCTCTATTCCAAATAATAAGTTTATTTTTTCAAATATAACATATAAAAATGACAAAAATATATTTAAAATGGTTTCACCTTCAAAAGGAGGTAAAACTGCATTTTTTGAAAAATAGTCATTTTATCCATAAAATTGTATTTGTTCATATAAAAATTATATAAAACACATAAGATGAATTTTAAACAATATATTTAATTTATATTTAAATAATATAATCCAAAAATCTTGATTTTATTATTTTATAATCAAAATTATTTTCATTTAAGTTGTTTTTCATAAAAACACATCCTTTATATTCAATTGGTTTTTATTTAATTTCCTAATTAATTTGGTATCCCATGAATAATTATATAAAAATTTGTAATCCATATGTTCCTAATTCATTTAATACATTTAATTACCACTATTCTAAAGGCTATATGATAATTATCCTATTAAATAATAATATTAATTTTTTTATTTATGCTAAATATGGTGCATCACGTATGCTATCGAACATAGTGTTTCCTTTTAAAAACTCTGGTTGTTACATTCTCCCCCTTTTGGAAATTTCATCATTGAAATTTGAATTTGGGGTTGGAAACTAAGGTATGAATTTTCAAAATACCATTATTTCAATCCCACATCAGAAAAAGGATTAACAAAACTTCCACTTTACAATAAATAAAGGAAAGTATGAATGTCAACTGAGATAACATGTACTAGGGTTCTAGGTAGAAAAACATGGATATGGAATAGAAAACTAACAATAATTTTTTGATGTAAAATAATTGAAAAAAAATTTGGAAAAAGTTTACAATCACAAAGCTATAAATTTATGATGGGTTAAACGGTCTTTGACTTTGTCGTAGGAAAAGTAAATAGAAAATTTTTTTGTTTTAAGATAATTTTCATAATGTTGTGGAATTAATTAAGTATATAGAATAATAACATAAGGAAATAAACTTACATGACAATTATAGTCTCATCCTTTAATCAAATTCTACCACAAAATCATATTTTCCTCCAAATAATGAGTATTTAAGAGGAAATGGTTGTTTATTCAAGACTATAACACTAGAATCAAATTCTAGAGAATCACATAATCCACAAAATATTAAATATATATTTATCTTATCTAAGAACATTAACTGGAACTAAGAATTTAGCATAAGATAATATAATTCCTCAAATATAATAAACTTTAAAAGAATAATGAGTAATTTTAATCTCTAAAATTCAAAAGTAATACACAAAGTCCAATATAGACCTTTGAACAAATAACATTCCTTAAAATTACTCAAATAATCCCATCATCAAAATAGAATTAATACTACTAAACATTTCATCATCCATGTATCTAACAAAACCCTTGAATCCATTATATATAGACCTCTTAATCATTCAGCATTCATCATGTACCACTAACAACAATTTTCCATCATATTCCTTAATACTTCTTTTCTTTCACATTTTATTTTCAGTTTCCTCATCTTCTATTGTAATGTAATTAGGTATTGCTAAAAATATATATGTACGGTCCTGCTAATCCCATTCCAGAACCTTCTTCATTGAAAATCTATTTTCCTAATGACCATACTCTCCACATTTAAAACATTTAATTGATAACTCTAAAAAAAATTATTTCCCTTTCATGGAGTTAAATAAACTCTTCCTTTTTCCTTGGAAGTTTATTGATTCATGACCTTTACTACCACGTCAATAACACCTTCTCATCCCTTTGAAAAAAATTCCTAGGTGTTTCTTTCTACATAATTAAAAAATATTTTGATGAATATACTTACCTTTATGATCATTATTAAATGAACTTCTATAGGGATTTATCTCTCTCGTATATAATGCATTAGAAAAAGCACCAAAGGTTCAAGTGATTAATCATTACTCTTGATAGTTGGTTTAGAATAACCACAAGAGTACTCATTTTATCCCCATTTCATTCGGTTTCTTATTCAGAAAACAACCACATTTTCCTTCACATCCATTTTTACTTTGGTGCCTATGGGATCCATCTATTTACTTAAAAAAAATTGTTATTGTGATTATATCAATAAAATAATAATATACTATCTTATGAGGAAGATAATCACTAATATATACTTATTCATGTTATCTAAAACTCATTCAATTTATCTAAACTAAATATGACTCTTTCTATCATTCTAACAATTGTGGTTTTATATAACTTGTAACTTATACTTAAATATCACCCTAACCTCTAAAGTTGTCTAAACCATCCTATCATACCAACTATAAGACCCCATCATTGAACATTACATAATATTGAGTTATGTCAATAATTTAAATTGAGGATATTTTTAGGTTTATATCTTTAGAGAATTATTCCATAACTCATACATAACGAATTAAATATTACAATGTATACATTTCTACTAACAGTGTATTTTTTTTAACAAAAACTTTTAAAGATAAACATCGTTCCATTTCATGTTTAAACATCACAACATTTCCCTAAATTCCATCCTAAATTCTATTAACCTTTAAATCCTACAAAAACATTTAAAAAATATGGGATGAGAATAAAAATATTAGTAAGAGATACACAATGAAGAAAAACTGTTAGTTTTTCAAAAACATATAAACCATGAATACATTATCATAATGTAATACCATTTACTTTTAAGAAGTATAAAATACTATTCACTAAATATAAGTTCATTAAATTCCCTTTTTTTAATCCAAATATTACCATAAAAATTTTAAAAATAACATATATCATATAAAGGTAACTTGGGGAATAATCTTACTTAAATGGAATAACCATATGGTCAACTTCTACACTTATCACTCATTAAAATGGAATATCCATATGGCTAATTCCAAACCCAATGCATTTGAGGTAATAACGTAACCATCGGTCCTTGGTTTATCATTGAACCACCCATATTTGGTCTTTCACATAACCACCCATATTTGGTTTATCATGTAACCACCCATCAAACTTCAAAGTACCATTATATAATCATAACACATAAAATATTGCAACTATCAACATTTCCCTCATAAAATTTCATTTGCAATCACAAGAAATCTTTTCAAGATATTGAAATAGTCAATATTATTTCAAAACCATTTTCAATACCAAAATTCTCAAAATGGAATAAGTTTTTTCTTTTACTTTTAAAACATTAAGTCTTATAGAGGAATCCAAATATCAAATAATGGTTACTATGGTGGAGAAGTCGTTTTCACCTCATAAATATGTAGGGTCCTAAAAAATTCAAAAAGGAGGATAATGATCCCCTTTAATTCAAGGGAGATTCTACCCAATTTCCCCTCAAAAGGGATGGGAAAATATGGACAATACTCAAGGATGGCAAAGGAGGAACTAGTCCGCGGACCGGTCTAATGTTAACGATGCACAGCCAGTTCCACGAAGCATCCCCCCTCCGCGGACCGTTGTTGTTCGCGGAATGGAGGCGGAGATCCTCCACGAGTGCAAAGCAGGGTGGGCGCCAATCCAGTTCACCGTCATGAGCCTTCCAAGCCGCGGACCGTGTCAGCAGGCCCAAACCCCCTCCGTTGTCATTCGCGAAATGGAGTCGGAACCCTCTACGGCCGCGAAGCACTCCCATCGCTCGGTTCGTAGGGGGAGAAGCGCTCAATACCCACCGCGAGTCACAGATTGACCAAGTCAGCTGTAAACCGGGTTTTCGGTCATGGACCTCCGCAAAATGTGCCGCGTGACCACAGATACATCTCTTTCCCCACTCTATAAAAGGATACTAAGGGGGAAAGGAAAATGGGATTTGGGATTCAGAGGAAGAGGATTCAGAGGATATCGATCAGACTCAGGTGGAAGGATTTCGAAGGAAGGCTTAGGATTTCGCAAATAGTGAAGTTCCAGTTCGCGAACTAGAGTAGGTATAAACTTGGGAACGAACTAATAAGGAACCGAAAATGCATAATAATTTGGTGAACTGCGAACTTAAAATAACATAAAAAGAGAATACTGCGAACCATAGCCCCTCCGCGGATACACTACCCATGGACCAGGATGTTTATACCTCTTTTCCGATCTGTCGCACCACGTAGCACCCTCCTACGCGGGCGAAGCCTCGACCGATGAACCCCCGATTGGCACCAACCTTGGCCGCCGCTACTCGTGTGGAACCCGCCGTGTACCAACCTTGTACGCGAGATGAACCCGAAGCCGCGAACCCTCTTAGATCGCGGGATGCCAACCTGTCCACGGACCCTCCTGGTTCGCGGATGGCCTCTAAGTCCACAGACCATCCTGGTTCGTGGATGGACTCTCAGTCCACAGACCATCCTGGTTTGCGGAAGGCCTCTCCAGCCACGTAGCACTTCCCTATGCGAAGGGCGCCACCACCCATACCCCTGTGTGGTCTGTCGAATCCTTCGGAGTTCCTGTTCCCCGAGCCACATAAGATCCTCCTGATCCAGCTTGATCCTCCGCAACCTCCTCATTGGCCTACTCACCGGCCCCGATCTGAGTCCTCCACCAGAGCCACTGGATCCATGTGGTGTAACCCTCAGGCGTATCAGTGTGCCGTTTTGAGTTTACATACCCATGGTAAGTAGAGGCGAAGGGGTTTCCCCGACCCTTGAGCAGATTCCCAAAGCATTCCTGGGTTCACATTCCCACGGTAATGTGGATTCTGAGCTCAGGAGTCCCCTTTCTACCCCTCCACTTGTTAAGGTCTCCTCAGGGGTAGTAAAATACCCATCAGAAGGAATCCCACATGCATTGAAAGAGAGGAGATGGGCACAGGAGCACCCCCTTTCCCTCTCCCGTTGTGCTTTGTCGCCATGGGTGTCCAACCCAGAGTAAGCCCCGACTTAATGGGCCGCCCTCATGCGTAATCCACACTCCACTTCTCACGGACTCACCTTTCACGACGTGATCCTCTGGTACCTACTGCCTCTTGTTTCTCACACCGAGCATGACTCATGTGGGCTTAGAGTATGCTCTGACCATGACATCCTCTTATGGGCCTCCTCAGAGTGTAAGCCCCAATCCATCATTATGGGCCTCCTCATAGTGTAAGCCTCAATCCATCATTATGGTCCTCCTTAGAGTGTAATCCCCAATCCATCATTATGGGCCTCCTCAGAGTGTAAGCCCCAATCTATCATTATGGGCCTCCTTAGAGTGTAAGCCCCAATCCATTGCCCTAGGCCTCCTCAGAGTGTAAGTCCCAAGCCAATGCGAACTACAAGGACTTTGATTCCCTGCCATAGGGATATGTAGGAATCCTCCATGAGGTTCAATCCTGATCACCAACGGACCCCCGGGTCCACCTTCACGTTGGTCCTCCGACACTCCTCATTCAAACTGTGTGGATTTTGATCCCTGTCTCCTAGGCAGGGTAAGTAGGAAGCCTCCATGAGGTTCAATACCAACAACCGGTCGATCTGACTATCTTCACATCGGTTCACCATGCCACTCCTAGTGCCGCCTCAATGAGTTCCGACTCCATGGGGTCATTAATCCAATGAGGGATGGTAAACCTCAGGCCTAAATGATTCTAAACCCCCTGCGTCCAGTTGACCATTGCCCACTAGGGTTAAATCCATGGATACTATGTTTGGGTATAAACCAAAGATTCGTGAACATGTGAATACGTCTTAAATCTATAAGAGAGTCCTGGAACATGAAATAATTCCCCCCAAAATGGTGCGATGAGCCCGACTTCCCATCCTCTCGACCAATGTGAGTTCTTAAGAGTTGCTGGTCAGACCATCCGGCGAACACCTGCCTTTGGAAAGCAGGTCCACGCGTCATCAGATACAGAACCGTTTGGTGTTTTGAGACTGAAAACCCCAAAACAAAAAATGGTGAACCTGACGTGAATATTTAACCAAGCATGATGGATTTAACCCAATTCCACTCTGTGCCCCCTTTTACTCACAAGGAGGGCCAAGCAAGGTCATTAACTACGCATGGGATCATGAGACGCTGCTTTTACGGGTTTGTTGTTTTTATTTGTTAAAATATTTTACAGGTACTACACAGAACTCCCTTCGATCCAATAACGTCCTGAAGGAACTCACAAGCGCGTGCTTCCAACTACGCAATGATAGGACTTCCTCACCTACGGAGGACCCCATCACCCACCCAGTTTCTTCAATGCTGGGTCTCGGACGTGCTGATCCGAGAGTACCACGTGAACGGTACTCTCCCAATGGTGGAGGTGGCCATGCATGCCCTCCAATACGCTAGAACTCACTGGTCACCTGCCCAGCAGTGGCCGCAAAGGCAGATCCAGACAGCCCTTGTTGCTGTCTCCAACCGTTTTGAGAGTATATCCCTGGAATAGGATAATCTGTACCTCTCTTATCTTAGGGAGGCGGATGAGGTCGATGTTGAGGACTTTATCCCCAGCAAACGGGGGTTCCTCTTCAAGGACCCCGCCGGCAGACGTCATTGTGGTCACGCCGCGATTCAACATCCTCGCACCGAGGAGGATGTCTCCCCGAGGATTCAGGCCCATGCTCCCTGAGCTCCGGCCCCTCAGACCGCTCGATGAGGGCGGAAGATGTACAATCAGGGATCGGTCATCACCCTGGTCCCTGAGGAGGAGCTCCACTACCCATCCACGGAGACATACCACAAACAGGCACCTACACCTATTCTCTCCTCCCGAGCCCACCATCCAGACATGGAGGCCTCATACGAGCCGGTGCGCATCCCTGCCAAGCTTCATCAAGCTCGTCGCTCACACAGGATGGTATTTACCGGGTAGGCACCTCTCCCTGCCCAGGGTCATGAATCCCACCAACCTGACATGGTGGCGACCTGGAACCTACAGGACCAGCTCCTATTAGTTATTTCTGACACCTTCCATCCTGATATGGTGGCGATCAACAAATCCCACCACCTAGATGTGGCGGAAAATCATAGTCGGGCACGTCTCCCCACCAACAAAGGCCACCGACTCGATACGGTGGGAAACCAATATATGCAGGGCCAGCTCCATGTGGATGCAAGTAAAGTCCGCCATCCCGATGTGGCAGAAAATGGAGAGATAAATTGGCATATCCCGACACAAGGGCAGATTCGTTCGCCTACCCCGACATAGGAGAATTGTCAGTACCCACTGACCACCGAAGGACCGGAGCAGGATATTCCTACTCTGATACCAGAATGGGCCTTCATACCCATTCCATCCAAAGATGTATCACTACATATCCTGGAAATGATGGAGGAGCAGGTATCGATCCCAGATCATATCTTGCAGACTTTCCAGAATGTAATTGCATCAACAGAAACAGCAAGGACTCAGGCTCGTGATCCCGTCTCCCCAATTGAGGCGACTCATCTAAGAGATGATATAGCCTCCTCGGAGCAGATAGGCATCCCTACTTCTGCTCAGGAGGGTCGTCTTCCATATTCCACGACGCAAGGGCAACCGGATCGAGCATCTTCACTCATTCCAACTAGGGGACACCCGTCCATCATGGTGGATGCTCCAAAGCAGGCATATATCCCTGATAAAATTCAAGATGTTCGTTGGCATATCCCGGTAGCATCACGGGACCCAATTAGATAGGGACCCAAAGGTGAAGGTCATTGTCAACAGAAGACGGTCCCCACTGCCTGCAAAAGAGCACCCCGAACGCGCTAAAGGAAGTCGAAAAATAAAGAGGGAGTTCATGACTCTGCTCTGCTGGAAGCTGGGGTTCCCAAAGACGCTAAAAATACATAAAAGGCTCAGAACCCTTCCCATACATTACTATATTATGGGAGTGGCAGTAGCAGTTGCGAAGGTCCTCCCTACAATGTTGCTACCAGCAGCTCTGAAGGTCCTCCCCAGAGCACCCGTGGGGGCTTCCCCTGCGAGCATATAATGATCGATCATGAGAGATCCTCTTTTGATGCGAGTCACGGAAACCCTCCACGTGACCATAAGATCGAGCAGCAATAATGTCCTCCACTTGTTGCGGGCCACCCTGAAGGTCCTCCCCAGGGTATACACTGCAATCACTCTCCATGCAATGGGCCCACAGATTATGATAGTAGTCCTCGCTATCATAGTCACAACTGTGGAGGCCCTCCCTGAAGTGACATCTCATCATGACAAGAAGGTCCTCCCCTTTGTCGTTTCCTTCCCTAAAGGTCCTCCCCAGGGGTTACACTGCAACGACACTCTGTGCAGCCGGGCATCAGATCACGGTGGTAGTCCTCACCACCCTGATAACGGAGGTCCTCCCCGTAGAGACGTCAAGCAATGAGAAGTCCATCCCCTCGTTGCGGTACATTATGGAGTCCCTCCCCATGATGTATCCCGCAGATATTCTCCCTGCGGCAGTAGTAATGGTAGTTCTCACTATTGCCGCAGTTGTGATGGTAGTCCTTGCCACCACGGCCGCCATTGTGAAGGTCCTCCTCACATTGGCCCCAAGCAACAAGAAGGTCCTCCCCTTGTCGCAGTGTGTCCTGAAGGTCCTCCCCAGGATGAAAATCAAACGTCAAGCCATGATGGTCATCCTCACCATGATGGAAGTTGTTGTAAAGTTCCTCCCCGTAACGACGCTACGCAGCCAGAAGGTCCTCCCCTTGCTGCAACACACCTTGGAGGTCCTCCCCAGGGTGTGCACTGCAAAATTCCTCTATGCAGTAAAGCATCAAGCAGTAATGGTAGTCCTCGCCATTACGGATGCCATTGTGGAGGTCCTCCCCATGATGACATATCATATCGACAGTAAGGTCCTCCCCCTGCCGAATCAAGCACAAAGAAGCCCTCGTATGCCGAGGCACTCAGAAGAACGGGATCAAGCATGTTAGATTCCCAGTTAGTTTCTAACGGCATCCTTATGCAATCAGGAGATGGTCCAGGGCTGCGTTCATCCTCTAAACCACCTCAGAATCACCCACATAATGATTCAGTACCTACCGGTCCCACTACCTCTGACTACACTGACAGTGAGCATCTCAGTTGGGCTGACCAGGTAGAGGAATCACTAGCGGAGGAGTATGCTGATATGCTTCACCTGAGGAAACGACTGGCCAGGGATGATATACCAGTTATGTTTTGTCCTATGGCCACCTCTCAGTTCGACATACCCAAAGAGTTGTCGGAAGAATGCGTGCACGGCATCCGCCATTATATATGGACAACCCTCCGCTGACTAAAATCAAGCTTCCTTCCCTACGACGGGTATTTAGACCACTCCAAGACAATAGGGGACCTCTTGCATCACATCGACCTAGAAGCTCTTCCTTCAGCAAGCAACAGTGACCCAAGAGGTGTAAAGGAAACATGGAGATAGCCTGTATCTGTGAGCTGCACCAGCTGCGCCGCCTCATTGGTGACGCTCCGACGGGAGTCCATATCAAGGGATGGGTAGAACATGGATCTTTGCATTTCACTTTGCTCCCCGCCTAGAAGAACCCGTTTGGTGTGGTGTCTTGCAACGTCATCTCGTCAAGATGGAAATCGAGTGGTCTTTATATTCAGGAAAGGCAACACACCCAACAGAGTCAGGCCTTGAGTAAGTCCCAGAAGCGTCAGGCCCGACGGGAACAAGCCATTCAAGAACTCCATAATCACGCCACTGAGAGCATACAACAGGCCTCTCTCCTAAGAGAGGCCAATAAGAAATCTTTTGATGCCTCCCCAGAAGGGATTGATTCACAGAAGAGCTCAGCACCAAACCCAGTTCACCCCCGAATGGGGGCACGCAAGATCAGGAAAGTAGCGATAGCCGCATCCACTACCGCAATCCAGGGTCAACCCCAGCCTGCAGGGTTGGGGGAATTTTTAACAACAAATTCACCTGTAAGACCAATAAAATCGGTAAGAGACTTGATGTCCAAGGAACGGAGCCAACCCCAACCCTCAGGGCTGGGGGCATTATTACCCCCTCCACAATAACCTCCCCCATGAGATTCAGTATTCTCTCTTCTAGGGAGGATGATCAGAAGGGGAGGTTCCCAACCTATCCCGTCATTTGAATCATCATCCCCTCCGAGAGGAAGGCGCACCGTAAGGTCGCATCAAAGAACTCTTCGCGTCACCCTTCGTCAAGAAGTCCGAAGGCAATCCCAGGTCACGAAAGGAAAGGCCAGCAGAAGACGCTGGAGATCCTCTTCTAATTTGGAATATGACATCCCCTCCACCCCCGCGATATGCATTCATCAATGCCATAGAGGCTAACCCCATGGGTGACACTGGGGAAAATGCAAATTCGGATGGATCAGGAGATGACGGTTCCGGTCAGGAGGTGACTCACAATGAACCACCAGGTGTGCACCCCTAGAATCAGAGGGCCGCCCTAAATATTTTCGTCCTTCCTGCCAACCCTCCTCCGCCTACCCAGCGAGCTTCCAATAAGGATAAGAATAAGGGACTGGTTACCCTTAACCCTCCTCCTTCTCTCGACAAAAATGATCCACTCACGCTTGAAGAGAGATTCGCTCGATAGGAAGAGGAGATGAAAGAATTGAGGTGGATTAATGCCGAACTACTCCAGAGGAACTGCCTTATCGAAAGTGCGTCCTAGGAGGAGCCACATCATGCACTCCCAACAAGTGCACCTACAAGACTAAGGTTTTCCCTGGAAAATGAAACATGGTCAGGGCTCTCATCTAATGAGGCGCCTGGCCTGTCCAATGATCCGCCTCCTGGAGGTGAGGAAACCTGAAGAGGTCAGCCGTGATGACAGGCCAGATTACTTCCCCTACCATCGGATGTTAGGGCACAGTATCCGAGAATGATTCATCTTCAAAGACCTCCTGAAGAGGATGGTAAACTCCAAACAGATCGAGCTGGGACCACCCCCAACACATGTGGCATGTATCTCTACCACCGACTCTGACAAAGAGGAGGGGTGGCAGAAAGTCACCAGCAAGAAGGGGCAGAAATTTGACAACTGGATGACTCAGAAGACAATCAACCAAGCCCAGGGCATACACCGAGCTCAACTACAGTAGTCGGTGTTTCCATCAACAGACCCTGAAGCTGCAGAGCTGACATTATCGACCTCACAACCCTCCACGATCCGGTCATCTGGGCGTAATCAAAGAAAGAGGAAACAATCTCAAGAGGAGTAGTCCGCGACGGGGCCAAAGTTAGTCCCGACCCTAGCAGATTATATGCCCTCGAATTTGGAGCCACAGGCACCGACCCACCAAATGGCACCATCAAGGACAACCGACCAGGTTGACCTGTTAGAGGATGAAGAGCCAATCTTTGGTTATATTAACGTCATCCATCTTATGGAATCATTCCCTGGAAAAGGGTATGGTTACGAACCTGAGTTCCTGGCACGAGGAGCCGGGAGGAGGAATCGCAAAGGTAGGGGATACCAGGGGAGGCGCAGCCGCGGCTGAAACCAACCCTATGGTTGGACCCCGGCCCAAACCATTATTATCGTGGAAACCCGTGGGAGAGCCCTTCAACGGACTCAACAGGAGAAAGAATTCCCCTCCACCTCCACAAGCAGCCACTCTGGACCTGTTGTTCTACGATACCCACCAGAGGAGGAACAAGTGTCTGGCCACCTAGTGCACACAAACAGACCGGACGGGCCAAGTCTTCAAAATGCGGGAACTCCATTGATTTTCGACCCCGCGGCTGGTCCATCCTCGTCAAATGCTCCATCCCCTAAAGCACCCGCTAAGACTCTCCCGCCAACAGAGAAGCGTCAGCCGCTGGAGAAGAAATACGATATCCTTAAGCAGTTGGCATCGGTACCAGCCAAGATGTCAATCCTCGATGCCCTAAGTCTATCAGCAGACCTCAGGGAGGCGCTTATAGAATATTTGATCATCCCCCATGAGTTTCAAGCTGAGGTAGTTGCCGCCGAAATTTACCTAACGGAGACTGACCCAGCTGAATGCAATGCGGTGATTTCCTTCACCGATCAAGATGAATATTCCATCATGAAAGGACACATCAGACCACTATATGTGTCCGGCACACTGAATGGTATTGAGATCCGGAAAATCTTTATAGACTATGGCTCTAGAGTTAACCTCCTTCCCCTACGGACACTCCGTAAGTTGGGCTATAGTGAGGACGACCTAATTCCCTTCGCCACAACTCTATTGGGTTACGAAAAGAGTGAGAAAAACCAATGGGAAAAATTAAGCTAAAGACCCATTTTGGTGACCTGGTATCCTACACGGAATTCCTGGTGGTCCGGCAGAGCACAGCATTCAATGCCCTGTTGGGAAGGCCGTGGCTCCATAAGCACATGGTCGTTCCTTCATCCTACCACCAGTGTATCAAGTACTGCATCAATGGACAAAGTGGAACATTTCACGCTGACAAGGCCCCTTTCGATCTCTCCGAGTCACATTAAATTGATGTCGGGTTCTATGAGAAAAATAAAAAGAAGCCTTTGGTCGATGGTGTTGACTGGATCCCCGCTCTAAATGGCCTGGAAATGGTTCCTGATGACCCCCTCAAGTAGCTTGGTAGATATTATGTCCTGCCCATCAACCATATTGAGAGTAGGATTTCATGTAAGGACATGCATTCAAATTTCCTCATGAATTCATCCACGATGGTCGAGAACAACAATTCAGGAACATCCGCCAACCCTCGATCTAGGGATGAATACTCAAGCGGGGATGCCCACGATTCCTCTCCCTCAAACCCTCGAAGGCTCATACCGGAATCTCTCTCCTCGTCGAATCAAGAAGATTAGGACATGTGAGAAGAATAGGGGGAAGATCTCAGGGATGCACCTCCTGCACTTGAGGAAGGTATATCCACCATGATGGATGGGCTCAGGGAGATAAACCTGGGTACTGAGGAAGATCTGAGGCCTACTCTCATTAGTGAAGCCATGTCCCCCAAGGAGCACGAGGTATATACCTCTTTCTTGAGTCAACGTCGGGATTTTTTGCATGGAATTACATAGAAATGATGGGACTCGACCCCGAAGTGGTGACGCATCACCTGGGTCTTCCAGAAGACCACCGGGGCTATAAACAGGCCGCCAGAAGGACGCATCCCTCACATGCCGCTAAAATAGAGGTTGAAGTCAATAAGCTCATTAAAGAAGGATTCATTCGGGAGTTCCAGTACCCCATTTGGTTGGACAACATCATACTTGTCAAGAAAAAGAACGCACAAATCCGTGTCTACATTAACTTTAGATATCTCAATCGGTATTGTACGAAAGATGATTTCACGGTCCCGATCACCGAATTATTAATCGATGTGATGGCCGGGTACGAGGCTCTATCCTTCGTGGACGGATATTCTGGATATAATCAAATCAGGATGGCCTGAGAAGATGAAGAAGACACTACCTTCACGTCCCCTCAAGGGGTATTCTGTTACATGGTCATGCCCTTTGGTCTCAAGAACACTGGCGCCACATATTAGTGTTCCATGCATTGGATATTTAAACTGCTCCTGTGGAAATTCATTGAATGTTATGTTGATAACCTGGTGGTCAAGTCCAGACAGATCTCGGATCATCTGTCAGACCTTGAGACCGTCTTCAACAAACTCTGACAGCATAGCTTGAAGATGAACCCCTTAAAATGCGCCTTTGGGGTTACCTCAGGGAAGTTCCTTGGCTTCGTCGTACACCATCGTGGCATCGAAGTCGGCCCTGAGAAGACAAAGGCTATCCTTGGATTACCACCTCCCCAAAATCTCACCGTGTTGAGAGGATTCCAAGGACACTTAGCCTATATTAGGCGGTTCATAGCCAACCTGGCAGGGAAATGTTTTCCCTTCACCCGGTTAATGAAGAAGGGGGTCACATACAATGGACAGATGAATGACAAGAGGCGTTCGACAACTTGAAGAAGTACCTCTTAATCCCATTGGTACTAATTCCCCTGGTTGAAGGAAGACCTCTCATCTTGTACGTGACAGCCTTAGAGCGATCACTAGGAGCCTTCCTCACACAAAATAATGATGTGGGCAGTGAAAACAGTCTCTATTACCTCAGTCGAACCATGATTGATGTTGAGACTCGATACTCAAATATCGAGAAGAGTTGTTTGGCCTTGGTTTTCACAGTTCAAAATTTACGACATTATCTGTATCATCATGAAGTCCATTTGATCTCGTGGATTAACCCGCTCAAGTACATCCTCAGTCGCCCGATGCTAACCAGACGCCTATCCCGATGGGCGGTCAACCTGCAACAGTTTGACTTCTGGTTTGTGCCTCAGAAAGCCATCAAGGGTCAGGCATTAGCAAATTTTCTGGCAGAGCACCCTTTGACAGGGACCGCCGTACCGGACGTTGATCTACCTGATAAATAATCTTCTCGGTTCTAGAGGAGTTCCCAGTATGGGAAATATATTTCGACGGTGCATCCCGAATCCCAACCGGGAAGAGGATGGGGGATCCCAAATTCAACAAAGTGGGTTTGGGAATAATAATCGTGTCCCGAGAAAAGGCAGTCTTTCCATATTCCTTCCTCCTATCAAAAGGATGTACAAACAATGAAGCAGAATATCAAGCTCTCATTGCAGGCCTGGAACTTGCACTCCAGGCACAATTACATAACCTTAAGGTAAAATGTGACTCGGAACTAGTCATCAAGCAAGTCAATGGGGACTATGTTATTAAAAACGAGGAGTTAATCCCCCTGTTTGGCCATGTTCAAGGGTTAATGGTGGAATTCTCCACAGAACCAACATTGACCTATATTCCCCAGTCTCAGAATGCTCAGGCTGATGCATTATCCAACACGGCCACAGCCCTAGCTGACCCAGGCCGGGATGAAACGGTTATTAGTATTGCTCATCGTCAAATGGTATTTCCATTTGTTCAGACCAAGATGGAAGAAATCCATGAATTCATCCCTGTCCCCGAGCCATATGCTCCTGCCACCGGCTAAATGACCCCCATTGCAAACTACCTTCAATGGGGAGAACTTCCATCAGACAGGGAAGAACGAGAGAAAATATGGAAAAGGGAAATCAACTTTGTCCTATATGGCGGCGCGGGTCAGCAAGAGGTCCTCTACAAATGAGGCCTCGATGGAGTGCTCCTCAGATGCATTGATGGAGAAGAAACTGCTGCCTTAATGAATTAAGTACATGCTGGAGCGTGTGGAGCACATCAACTGGGGACCAAGCATTCCCATCAGGTTCGAAGGCTTTGGTACTACTAGCCCACGGTGGCACGAGACTATGAGCATTTTACCGCAAAATTCCACTCATGCCAGATTCATACCAACTTCATACACCAACCCCTGGAGTTACTTCATCAATTCAAGTACTCTTGGCCTTTTTTCGTCTGGGGAATGGACGTCAGGGGACCGTATCCTCCCGCCACGACCAAACAGCTGAAGTACATCCTCACGGCAACCGACTTCTTTTCCAAGTGGGCAGAAGCCATACCCCTCAAGGAAGTCGAGGCAAGAAATATTTTCAGCTTTTTGAAGACCAATATCATCACCAGATTTGGTGTCCCTTATACCATACTGATAGACAACAGCACCAACTTCTGCTATGCTGAATTGGAGAAACTATACCCCAAGTATAGTATCAAGGCTAACCACTCATCCCACTACCATGCAGTGGCCAACAGATAGATAGAGGATTTCAACAAGACCATGTCAAACATTCTCCAGAAAATGGTGGAAAAATACAATAATTCATGGCCGGATAAACTCATCCATGCATTGTGGGATTATCGAACCACAATCTACACCGCTACTCGGGCTAACCCATACTCATTGGTGTATGGCACAGAGGCGGTCCTGCCCATTGAACTCCAACTTCCCTCACTCCATGTTGCCATCTATGATCAATTATTCGATGATGAGTAGTCAAAAAAGAGGCTATGTAAATTGGAACAGCTAGATGAGAAGCGGTTGCACACTTTGCACCATCTGGAGGTATATTAGAACCGAATCGCACGAGCCTTCAATAAAAAGGTTTGTCTTCGGTCTTTCTTGGAAGGAGAACTAGTGTTAGTCCTCCGGACCCCAATGATACCCAGCAAGAAGCCTCCAAATCTAGATCCCAAGTGGGAGGGACCATACATTGTACACAAGGTCTACTCCAACGGAGCATATACCCTGATCTCCATGGACGGAAAATTTACAACCGCTCCTATAAATGTGAGATTCCTGAAGAAGTATTTCACATAATAACTAAAGGTGTACTATTCATCGTCCGAGCTGCATGACGATAAACTACCAAGAACCCATTGGTCCAAACTCTATGGCCTTAAACTAAGAGCATTCTGTCCTCACCGCATGAGAATAAACTACACGGAGTTCATCCTCACTGCACAACGTTAAACTACGTGGAGTACGTCCTTGCTGCACGACGTTAAACTTCACGGAATCTAATAATATCTCCCTTCCTCACCGCATGATGTTAAACTTCATAGAGTACGTCCTCACCGTACGACGTTAAACTGCACGGATAATAAAAGTTAAAAATGCCTTCTGCACCCGTGTACAGACTAGACCTACACGGGGTGTATTCCCCGTCCTCACCGCATGACGTTAAACTGCACGGATTTTAGAGAACTACGTACGGCTTGATTCCTGCCCTCACAGGATACGTAGTGATGCCAGGATCCCCTATCCTGGCCCAGCCACTCCCAAATAAAATCTAAAAATTCTTTCTTCCCCCCTTGTATGGACCATACTTGCACGGGGTGTATCCCTCGTCCTCACTGCACAACGTTAAACTGCATCGATAATAAGTTTTAACAATGCCCCTCTCACCCCATGTATGGACCAGACCTGTACGGGGTGTACTTCTTTCAGAGAACTACGTACAGATTTATTCCTACACTCGCAGGATACGTAGTGATGTCGGGATCCCTTATCCTGGCCCAGACACTCCCAAATAAAAGCTAAAAATTCCTTCTCCCCCCCCCCCCCCGTGTATGTACTAGACCTGCACGGGGTGTATCCCTCGTCCTCACTGCACGACGTTAAACTGTACGGATAAGAAGTTTTAACAATGCCCCTCTCACCTCGTGTATAGACCAGACCTGTACGGGGTGTACTTCTTTCAGAGAACTACGTATGTCTTGATTCTTGCCCTTGCAGGATACGTAGTGACGTCGGGATCCCCTATCCTGGCCCATCCACTCCCAAATAAAAGTTAAAAATTCCTTCTTCCCCCCGTGTACGTACCAGACCTAAACAAGGTTTATTCCTCGTCCTAACCACATGAAGTTAAACTGTATGGCTTGCATCCTTACCACATAACGTTAAACTTCACGGATTTTAGAGAACTATATATGTCTTGATTCCTGCCCTCGTAGGATATGTAGTGATTCTAGGATCCCCTATCCTGTCCCAACCACTCCCAAATAAAAGTTAAAAATGCCTTCTTCCCCCCGTGTACGGACCAGACCTGCACGGGTTGAACTCCTCATCCTCACCACACGAAGTTAAACTACACGGATAATAAAAGTTAAAAATTCCCTCTCCCCCCATGTACGGCCCAGATCTACACGGGGTGTACTTCTTTCAGAGAACTACGTATGGATTGATTCTTGCCCTTGTAGGATACGTAGTGATGCCAGGGTTCCCCATCCTGACCCATCCACCTCCAAATGAAATAAAATAAAAATTAGACAATTTCCCCTTCCCCTGTGTACGGACCAGAACTGCACAGGGTGTACTTATTTCAGAGAACTACGTATGGCTTGATTCCCGCCCTCGCAGGATATGTAGTGACACCAGTGTTCCCCATCCTGGCCCATCCCCCTGAATAAAAGATAAAAATTCCCTTTCCCCCCGTGTATGGACCAGACCGGCACGGGGTGTACTTATTATACTCACCGCACGACATAAAATTGCACGGATAGCAAGATTTAAGAATGCTCCCTTTCCCCCATGTACGGACCAGACTTTCACAGGGTGTATTATTCGTCCTTGCCACATGACGTTAAACTGCATGGAAGTCGTCCCCACCGCATGATGTTAAACTGCGCAGACCCCCCTTTCCTTTCATGTCGGGTCACCTTCATCCTTACCGCATGATGTTAAACTTCATGGAGTTCGTCCTCACCACATGACGTTAAACTGCACGGACTTCGTCACGACTCACCCAAGACGCATGGAGAAACGATATGGAGATACTAATTTCACATTTGGATTCATCATCTCCATACATCAGAGTCCACGACCAGGATAATTATGGATCTTCATAACCAATCATGGCCATCAGAAGTGGAAATTCATCGACCTGTGGACACCTTTTCATGACTATACATACCATTCCCTCAGCGGCTTTGCATATTGATAGCCCCTGGACCGTCTACCAAAGGCAAGATTTCCTTGGGAAACACTCTTCCTAGCTCTGTACGCCTACCGGCCTCAGATCCCCTGTATCATATCTCCTGATCCAAAAATTTATGGAACAGTAGTTTACAAGTTCATTCCCCATTTCACTTCCAAGTGTTTCCAGGGTATCCCTATCTGGCTAGCCTATGTGTCCGCCGGTGTTTCACATAGTGACTTGCACATCAAGCCAGGACTAGGCTACTTTGACTCAAAAAACAATTTCAGTGAAGATTTTTCTTGTATACTCGGACACCATTATCCCCACGTAACGAACTCTGCACTATGAGCAATCGCGGACTCTCGCAACCATTCATGGCCATCAGAAGTGGGAATTTATCGACCCAGGGACACCTTTGTACGACTATGCATACCATTCCCTCAACATATCTACATAATTATAGCCTCTGGCTCGTCCATCAAAGGCAAGATTTCCTTGGGCGTTACTCTTCCTAGATCCGTACACTTACCGGCCTCAGATCCCCCCACACCACAGCTCCTGATCTGAGAAAACTCAAAGTTGCAGTTTACAACCTTCATCCCCCACCTTGTTCCAAGTATATCAGAACATGTTGACTTAGTTATCCTTCGAGTGACTGCAGTAATAGTCACCCAATGGTCCGAGCTCTATGACCGCTAAACTAGAAGTACCTCGTCCTTAACTCATGAAGTTAAACTACATAGAGTAAAGGTATGCCCCCGCGCGCAAAGTAAATCAGCGCAGGGATCTCTCTATGCTTTAACAGCAACCAGGGCCAAATATCCCCAACATGCCCAGACATTTCCTTCCCCGATGACAGAATTCGTGGCCGGGAAAATTGCAGATCTTTATAACCGTTCATGGCCATCAGAAGTGGAAATTCATCGACCCGGAGACACCTTTGCATGACTATGCATACCATGCCCTCAATAGCTCTTCATATTGATAGCCCCTGGCCCATCTACCAAAGGTAATATTTTCCCGAGCGATACTCTTCCTAGATCCATATGCTTACCGGCCTCAGAGCCTTCATGACATCTCTCCTAATCCAAGAAGCCATGAAACCATGATTTACACCATCAACCCCCCTCCACGTCTTTTACATACCAGGATACTCGGGCCCAGTTACATTCTAATCAAGAGAGGCCTTTTTAACTACGTCCTTACCACATGACGTTAAACTTCACGGTCAATCGTCCTTGCTGCACGACGTTAAACTGCACAGCATTGGAAAAGGAAAGAAAAATGCCCCCCCATCCTTGCTTCATGACGCTAAACTGCACAACATCCTTTAATAATGCTCTCTGTATTTTCCGCATGATGCTAAACTTCACGTTCGAACCCGTCATGGGTTCAGTAAGGAACGGAGGCTTTTCTCTGTCCTTTAGTGCACGGGTCATACCGGCACAAGCCACCGTCTCACACCCGTGTGAGAAGGGATTACTTCACCCATTCTCGGTAAGTTCAGTCTAGATGTTTCTTCCTTTATCCAGGCACCCTCTCCTCATAAACCATACTTTGCACTCAGAAAAAGCCGAACTCTCATAAATCCACCCCTGGTGGTCCCGAATCTCAAACTTCCCTGAAGTTGCTTGGCTATCGGGGGAATACAATCATTGACCTAAGGACACCTTTGCATGACTATGCATACCATTCCCTCAGTGGATCTTTATATTGATCTCCCCTGGCCCATCTACCAAAGGCAATATTTTTTTAGGTGATGCTTCTCTTTGTACGCCTCTTGGCCCTTGAGCCCCATGTCCATCCTGGGATTCGGAAACCCTCTAATTTATAGTTTACCAACATCTTTCACAACCCTACCTGAATATGGTGGAACGTCTATGACAAGATTACTGAGGGCCAGGATAAGCTGTCCCATTCCAGATGATGTCCCAGCTACATGACTTTAAACTGCACCAAGCCCTAACCATCCTTTATGCTAGATAAATGTGTAGGACAGAAACCTTGATTCTACACTCCTGATTGATACAGATGTTATCAAAACCTTTCAGACATCACATACCCTTTCCAAGACACCCCCGATGGTTTTCATAATTTTCCAATCCACCCATGGTGGTTTCCATAATCCGGACTTTCATGAAGTCCTATGGCCATCAGATTAGAAGATTCATTGACTTAAGGACACCTTTGCACGACTATGCATACCATGCCCTCAGCGGATTTGCAAATTGATCACCCCTGGCCTGTCTCCAAAAGGAAATATTTCCTTAAGGTAATTCTCCTCCCCACCTCTGCATGTCGACGCGACTCCCATGCCTTGAGACGTGCCCTACATGTCGTTAAAATTTAAACACACTCCATCCAAATGCGTCTGAAGGTCACTGAGACATCTTTTAATCAACCAAACCCCATTGGGGCCCTTTACCCACCATATTTAGTCAAAGATGTTCGACCTAAAACATCAGTAATGATAGTCTTGTTAGTGGGACTTTAAAGTGCTCACAAAAAAAGGCACAAAGCCTGTTAGTCTGAAAACCCAAAAAGGGTGACCTAAGAAAAAGTCGGGCCATACCTGCTGGGTCAACACCAAATGGGCCCAGGAAAAATTAGGGAATTAACAAGAAAAGACAAAAAATTTGTGGGGCTTTTCAACAAAACCCTAGAAATAGTCAAACTATGCTTGCTGGATCCCATGGTCTAGGAAAAAGTTAGAGCTCGTTTTATTTTTATCAATGGTCCTGGAATCTGATTATTCATATGCAGCAATCATGCCAAATAATTTCTATCATAGGAGAATATGAAAAGAGAATTGAGGAGAAATATTTCTTTGTTCCATAAAAAATTTGGTAGGAAGGGCATCCACAATCCAGAGCCTCCTCTAGCGTGAAAGGTTATTACAGGAGGTTTTTGGCAAATTCACAAAGTTGTATCAGGAGCTAGTGAGAATCCTCAATAGTTTGAGAGAGATTTTGCAGTAAGGTCGTTTCATCTTTTTCACTAGCCCGCAACTCTTCCACCTCCTGGTCCACCTTTGGCTCGCCCTCATTTCCTCCTCCATCCGCCACTCCCCTTCTTCAATTATGGTGGCAACGTTGGCCTCTTCCTGCTGTAGCCGCTGTATCTCATTCCTCAGCACCTCCAGGTGAGAACGCTGCTCAATAACTTCTCCCTGGAGCCTCGCAACTATCCCAACGTGATCATGAGCCTCTATTAGGCAAAGATGTCGGGTTTCGGAAAGGAAGGCTTTGGATTGGGTAGCAAAAAGGCGAGATTCAAAACCACCTAGTCTTTCCTGATCAGCAACCACCTACTTGACTATGTCATAAACACCATGATAGTCAAATCCGTCAAATCCTAGCAGCATAAACAGATTGTGCAGATTTAGTAATATGGCCGGCATCTCGGCTAGGGGTGTATGGGAAATCAATCTCCAAATTTTCTCCCAAGACCTTTGGTGAGCAGGTCGAAGACTGGAAATGACTTTTTGATCGGGCTCGGAATCACTCCCCGATGAGGACACATACTCGGGGATGAACGTCACCAAGGAGGGACCACATGCAGCTTCACCTGCAAACTCTGGCACTGCAGCAACTTCGCCCCTGGCAGTTGTGGTCATAGGCACGGTTGGGTCTGACGACATAATCGCCAGCACCAAAGGTCGTGGTCCTGAAGCCCGAGAGTCAATAAGACAGATAAGTAACCCTAATTAGAAAAGGGAAGGAAAATGAATTAGTGGCAATAGATCGGGAAACTTACTCCTGATCGTCAGGGCATCGGCATCCTCAATCTCTAAACTGCCGCGACAGCCACTCGAGGAAGATGCTACATCCTCAAAAGGCAAGGGAGTTCGGGGATCCCCTAGAGGGGTCCAGGACCTAAAGACATGCCTGAGGCCAGCAACTTCCAAAGCCATCCCCAAGCGGTCGCCTACGGAGACCAAGCTCGGGGAAATCACTCCCCCGGTAAACAAGACAATGGCCCGCTCTGGGTTTCCAACAACTGGACTAATGACAGGCTCTTCCTCCATTACCACGGGATCCATTGGGTCTGAGGTGGCTTGCCCCGTCGGATCTAGAGGCCCCTCAGTGATCACAGGCACCCCATTTTCCTCTACAATAGAAAGGGCTGTTTGATCAGCAGGAGTCTCGAATACCATCAGTTCCTCCTCTGATATATCTCTAACTAATGAAGGCGAGAGTAAAGAATCCATATCACTGGCCCCTCCAGCAGGGCCCTCTATTTCGTCACGCCCAGTCGTGGCTACAGGAGATTCTGCAGATGGAAAGGAAGCGAAAGGTATGACCGCTTGGGTAGCCATAGCCAGATCCCTGAGTGGCCCTACACCATACACCAAAACAGCTAATGACTGGAAGAGTCAGAATATACAGGTTGGAAAAAAAAGAAAATGGAAAGTCATGATTACCCAACATCCCTTGTTTGATCCGTTCTGATAAATTGAATACCTGTTGTCGTCTATGGATCTTCCTAGGGGATAGTTTGCCCAGAATTCTGGGAGGAGCTGGAGGAGGGAAGACCCTAGCTGGGTCTGCAATGGTCGCTTCCATGAGCTCAATTGCTCCAGGGGACCCCTCCTTGATGACCCCCATGGGTGAAAGCGCATGCTCACCTTCTACGGTACCACGGGGAGTATACTCTGGAGAGGGAATTGCCCCCTGAGATTCTTCAGCACCATGCACAAAGGGGAGAAACCTTAGAACCTCCACAATAAAGGAGGAAGAAAGTCAGAATGGGTGAGAAGAGCAACCTCTTCTTTAGGGTCAAACAATTCGGGATGTCTAATCATCATGGACTCCCGGGTGGTCCCATAGATCTGGTTTCAGAGTGAGCACACGTATTCATCCATCTCCTTCAATGACGCAACTATGTCACCCAAGTCCTCTTCAAACTGAAGGTGTGGCAGAGCAAAGACAACCCCAATACCTGGGAGTTTGAGAGGGATCGTTTGGAGTGATGCCCAAACCTCTTCATCTGTGCCCCTGGCCCTTAGGTCATCCCAAATCCTCCATGGGTTTGGGAATGCGGCCGTAATAGGAATGGATAGCCTGTAAGGATCAACTTGAGAGGGTCGGGCAGCGGCAGGGGGTGGTAGGGGCGCTAATGGACATATTTGTGTTCCGGATCTTGCCACTTCCCTAGAACTCTTTGGGGATACCTGTGGATGGGACCTCATAGGAAGGGAGGGGAATTCCCTTGCTTCAGCCATGACGGGGAGATCATCGAAATCATCACCCCCTGAAGAGTGGTCACTTCCTTCCCCCTCCTCATCGGTCACTGGGTGCAGCATGGCCTGGACTTGGTGGGTTAATACTGCATAACCCTGGTGTGTGTAAATATAGGCTTTGAGCTCCTGGAGATACTGATTGACCTGCTCTGGGTCCACATCATAAAGGATGTCAACAGGGGAAGATATGTAGCCCAGCCTGTCAAATGCCACTTCTGATTCCTGAAGATACTGCCACAGAGAATGGGGGTACTGGCTACGAATGGCTGACCGACCTTTAAATTCGTTCCATTGGCCCCAGGCTGTCGGGAAGGCAGCATCTGCAGGAATAACCAACCCCCCTCAGGTGGCTTCAAGGGCATGAGAGGATACACCTCTTTCTGTTAAAATATTCCCCGAGAGCACGGGACCAGCAGGGTGGCGAAGGACTTTGCCCAGCCTAGTAGAAACACCATCCCCCTTTCGCTTCCACTTTCCCTTTGATGGCTTGGGACTTGAGATGGTAGGCACCAACGTCCCTAGTTGTCCATTTGGGTATGATTGTACCCAGAAGTCAGCATAATTCTTAGATAAGAAGGGAGTGGAGTCTGCTATCATGGGGGTCATAACCTCTCAGCTGGTATCCTCTTGGGTAAACATTAACCACAGTTGCTCTACCACCATTAAATGACAATTCTCGTGGGCACCATTAAGTGTGGGAGGACACAGTGCCTGGACCCATCCAAATTGGCGCCCGAATCAGCAAGGCGCTTACCCCTCACAGATCAGTTCCCCACCAATACGAGCTACCAGAATGCCCTCTCGGAGGGAAAAGCAGTATCCCCGCTTGATAAACTCCCCTATTATGGTGTTCTTGATTGCACCAGTTGGGGAAGAGAACGGATGGAAATTTAAATGATCATAACACGAGATTTGACTCGATAACAGACGCATGTTCTGAACTGTCTGTTGATTATCCTTCTCTTGGGTTGCCCACTCTTCGGGAATAACCCCGCTGGTCAGTTGCAAGTATGGCCAGAATGTGGTTCTCGGAATCTGAAGAGGGTCTATTAAGGTGTATCAGTTCTTTATATGAACTCCTAGCCATCCCCATAGAATCTGAAAAGGGTCGGCCACTCAGTTTGGCCGGCTCCCATCGGTAATATTACCAAGCAACCGGTAGATTATGGCCAGTACTGGGATGGCTAGGCTGATAACGTTGTCGGTATCCAATTGTGCTGCCATGAAAAAGGTAGAAACACTTACGTTGCTAAGATTCCGTACATGAAATAGCCAGCCGCTCAAAAACATGGCCAGAAATGCCACCAGACGAAGCAACCGATCGACATCTAGAATAAGCTCTCAGCCCCATTCATTGAATTGGCCTTGCTCTAAGATCATCCAATAGCTGCCCCTCTGCTTTCGGGACTCCATTATAGGGAAATTCGTGGGCTTACGCAGAAGAGCTACAGACGGGATCTCTCTAGAAAAAGCCTCGATCCAGTCATGATACGGGATAGGCTGTCTCAGAGATGTATCTTTCGGATGATCCTCACAACCAGGGACAAGTTTTTTCGGAGATGTATCCTTCAAATGTTCCTGGTCCAGATCAATGAGCCGCTTCACCAAGGGAGGGGTTCTCCCTTCGTCGTCCCACACAAAAGGGGGAGGCAGGAATTCTTCGTACATACCCCCAACAATGGGGACCCCTGAAATCTGAAAGATGTCCCAAAGACTAATTCCCACCTCCCCGTGGACCAGATGAAAGGTGTTAGTGTCTGGGATCCAACGGCTCATAAGTTTCCTGACAAGGGCTTGAGGCCGGTAGGTATAGGTTTGGGACACCCATGATGCTTCATACAAGCCTACGGATTGCAGTTCCGCCTCGAACTCTGCACAGCTCTGGCAGACCCAGAAGGGCCACCCCCAATTAAAGGACTTAAATGATCCTCTCGATCGGAGATCCCGATTCGCTGACCAGCCATGCTGGTCACTTACCATGGCATTATGGGAAATTCTTTGATAGTAGTGGATTTCCCCTTCCTTTTGACATTGTTCTCCTATCAGAGATACTAGAAGGTGATTCAACACAGATCTGACAGTTGTGTCCCTCGGGGCCGGCCGCTCGTTGACAGGTATCACGAACCGAGGGATAGTGGCAGTGAATATCCATGCTTCAGAATTGTCAACATGGGATGGAATCGGAATCGGGATATCGGATAGAAAACCAAACCCATAGGCAGGAAGGCTGTTAGAAAAGGGGTACTCTTGTTGTGAATTAGAGAGCCGGCCGGCAAGAAATAAATATGGTGGGGAGTGGCAGATTCCATCCTGAACAGATCTAGCCATGTCCTTCATGTGTTGATCGCCAATTGGGAGGGGCTCTATAGCAGGCCTCGGTGCAGAACGAGGGGGAACCATATTTCCTCCTTGCACGACGAGAATCAACTAGCGGTTAGTCCGGAATAAAATTTTTTTGGACAAAAATACCAAATATATGGCTAAGGAGCCTTCCTAGAAAAGTCTGCGAGGAGGCCTCAAAGGATGGTTCACGATGACAGCATCCCGCGAACCAGCCCTTCGCGAAAGTAGTCCGCGAAACCCTGGACCGAGGAGCATTGTCTAGGAAACCGCGGACCAGGTTGCTTCGCGGAATTTCAATCCCGAATTTAAGTGGTAAATTTTGGAAGACTTATAAATTTTTAAAGTTCAATAGATTTTAGTCCGTGGAGCATTGAAACCACGGAGCATTGAAACCGCGGAGCATCGAAACCGTGGAGCACCAAAACCACGAAGAGATTTCCTACACGTCCCGTTGTAACTTAATTTTTAATTAATTAAAAGTGTTAGTTCGCGGTTGGGACGTTGATCTGCGGATGAAGAATTTCATGAATGAGAAATGGTTCGTGGAATTTGCATCTGGTTCGCAGACGAAGCGTTTCGCGAAGGAAGAAGCACCGCACGCAAAAAAGCTCTGGTTTCACGAAGAATCCGGTAAAGGATAAATGAAGGGCCCCCCGTATTTATAGGCATGGTCCTCTACCGGGCCCACCTCTCTACTGCGAACTACCTGAGTTTCAGGACCACTCTGCATCGGAATAGCCTCCTCTTCATTCCGATCGGACCCCATTCCGATGGGGGGCATTTGTAGGGTCCTGAAAAATATGCAAAGGAGGATGATGATCCCCTTTAATTCAAGGGAGATTCTACCCAATTTCCCCTCAAAAGGGATGGGAAAATATGGAAAATACTCAAGGATGGATAAGGAGGAACCGGTCTGCAGACCGGTCTAATGTTAACGACGCATGGTCGGTTCTGCGAAGCGTCCCCCCACCACGGACCATTGTCATTCGTGGAATAGAGGCAGAGATCCTCCACGGGCACGAAGCAGGGCGGGCGCAAATCCGTTTCACCGTCATGAACCGCCCCAGCTGTGAACCATGTCAGCCAACCCAAACCGCCTCCGATGTCGTTCGTGAAATGGAGCTGGAACCCTTCACGGCCGCAAAGCACTCCCCTTGTTTGTTTCGCAGGTGGGAGAAGTGCTCAATTCCCACCGTGAGTCGTGGATTGACCAAGTCAGCTATAAACCGGGTTTTTGGTCATGGGCCTCTACAAAAGGTGTCACGTGACCACAGATACATCTCTTTCTCCACTCTACAAAAGGAGACCTAGGGGGAAAGGAAAAGGGGATTTGGGATTCGGAGGAAGAGGATTTAGAGAAGATCAATCAGACTCGGGTGGAAGGATTTCGAAGGAAGGCTTAGGATTTCAAAAACAGTGAAGTTCCAGTTCGCGAACCAGAGCATGTATAAACCTGGGAATGAACTAATAAGGAATCGAAAATGAATAATAATTTGGTGAACCACGAACTTTAAATAACATAAAAAGAGAAGACCGTGAACCATAGCCCCTCCGCGAATGCACTCCCCACGGACCAGGGTGTTTATGCCTCTTTTCCGATCCGCCGTACCGCGTAGCACCCTCCTATGTGGCCGAAGCCTCGACTGAAAAACCCCCGATCGGTGCCAACCTTGGCCGCCGCTGCTCGTGTGGAACCCTCCGCATAAAAACCCTGTACGCGGGCTGAGCCTGAAGCCGCGAACCCTCTTGGTTCGCGGGATGCCAACCAGTCCACGGAACCTCCTGGTTCACGGATGGCCTCTCAGTTCGTGGACCATCCTGGTCCGTGGATGGCCTATCAGTCTGTAGACCATCCTGGTTCGCGGACGGCCTCTCCAGCCGCGTAGCACTTCCCTACGCGAAGGGCTCCACCACCCATACCCTTGTGTGGTCCGCTGAATCCTTCGGAGTTCCCGTTCCTTGAGCCACATAAGATCCTCTCAATCCGGCTTGATCATCTGCAACCTCCTCATTGGCCTACTCACCGGACTAGAGTCAAGGCCTCCACCAGAGCCACCGAATCCATATGGTGTAACCCTCAGGCGTATCAGCGCGCCATTTTGAGTTCACATACCCATGGTAAGTAGAGGCGAAGGGGTTTCCCCGACCCTTGAGCAGATTCCCGAAGCATTCCTGGGTTCACATTCCCACGGTAATGTGGAGTATGATCTCAGGAGTCTCCTTTCTTCCCCTCCACTTATTAAGGGCTCCTCAGGGGTAGTAAAATACCCATCATAAGGAATCCCTCGTGCATTTAAAGAGAGGATATGGACATAGGAGCACCCTCTTTCCCTCTCCCGTTGCGCTTTGTCACCATGGGCGTCCAACCCAGAGTAAGCCCCGACTTAATGGGCCACCCTCATGCATAAGCCCCACTCCACTTCTCACAGACGTACCTTTCATGATGTGATCCTCTGGTCCCTGCTGCCTCTTTTTTCTCGCACCGAGTATGACTCACGTGGTCTTAGAGTAAGCATCGACCATGGCATCCTCTTATGGGCCTCCTCAGAGTGTAAGCCCCAATCCATCATTATGGGCCTCCTCAGATTGTAAGCCCGGATCTAGAATTATGGGCCTCCTCAGAGTGTAAGCCCCAATCCATCATTATGGGCCTCCTTAGAGTGTAAGCACCAATCCATCACCCTGGGTCTCCTCAGAGTGTATGTCCCAAGACAATGCGAACTATGAGGACTTTGATTCCCTACCACAGGGATACGTAGGAAGCCTCCATGAGGTTCAAGCCCGATCACCAACGGACCCCTGGGTCCACCTTCATGTCGGTCCTCTGACGCTCCCCATTCAAACTATGTGAATATTGATCCCTGTTTCCTAGGCAGGGTACGTAGGAAGCCTCCATGAGGTTCAAGCCCAACAACTGGTCGATCCGACTATCTTCACATTGGTTCAGCGTTCTACTCCTAGTGTCGCCTCAATGAGTTCTGACTCTACAGGGTCATTAATCCAACAAGGGATGGTAAACCTCAGGCCGAAATGATTCTGAACCCCATGTGTCTAGTTTACCATTGCCCACCAGGGTTAAATCTATGGATACTATGTTTGGGTATAAACCAAAGATTCGTGAACATATGAATACGTCTTAAATCTATAAGAGAGTCCCAGAACAGGCAATAATTCCCCCCAAAAAGGTGTGATGAGCCCAGCTTCCCATCCTCTCAACCAATGTGATTTCTTAAGCGTTACTGTTCAGACCATCCGGCGAATTCCTTCCTTTGGAAATCATTACCACGCGTCATTGGATACGGAACGTTGGGCGTTTCGAGACCGAAAACCCCGAAACAACATCAAAAATAAATTCATTTTTCCATTTTATTAAGAAATTAAAACTATTTGTTTAAAAAGAATCATTTTGAAATAATTTAAATTATAGACATAAAATTTCATGTATAATTATTTTATATCCATATAAATTAATATGTGAATTAATATCATGAAGAAAATATTTGATAATTAAATCTTTAAACGTTCAAGGTGTCCCATAACACTTCGAACATTTAAATCTTAATCTCTAATAATTTATACATTTACCAATACATTAATTAAAATTATTATATATAAAATATGGATAATAAATGTCATAGTGGTTGTATATACACCTAATAAATGAATAAAGGTTCATATTATCAAGAAATTCCTTAATGAAAGATGATTGATATGAAGTTCCTTTCCTTAAGTCTGATTCGTCATGTGTGTTATTTATCTTCATGAATAATAAAAAAAGTTTAATTTATACTTTTTTAGAAAAAAATTAATGTTTATTATTCCTCTTATATCACTTATTAATATGTTATAACAATTACACAATTATTTAAGTTCATATCAACATTTTGTCAATATTCAGTTCTTGAGTCGAAAATAAACTTGGTATGATGTCAATAGTCCATGTGGTCATAAGTCCATCATCCATAGAATATAAAACATGATATAAATATAATATATTTTCATTATATAACTATTTATAATAATCATTGAAAAAAACTAAAAACACCATTCATGGAGATGGTAGGTCGTACATACGCATGAACGTTATTTTTCTATTTTTCCTGTTTTATTGAATGAACGAACATTAAATGAAAGGTTAATAAAAATGTATACATATATATAATATCATTATAGTATTAATAAAATTTAATTTATATAATATATTTTTATTAAAACTACTCATAATACATTCCATGTGATGTGTGAACGAATCACATCATTTTGTGAAGCCAGTAGTCCATACGTCCCCAAACGAAGTTATCGTATAACAAAAATTTAGAAATAATGAAGGTATGTTTAATATAAAATTTATAGAATATTAAATAGGTAATAATATATAAAATTAAAAAAAAATTACCATACATTCCTTGTGATGTCTGAATGAATCACATCATTTTGAGGAGGCGGTAGTCCACACATCCCCAAATGAAGTTATCATATAACCACAATTTAGAAATAATGAAGTTATGTTTAATATAACATTTATTGAATATTAAATAGGAAATAATATATATATTAAAATATTATTTTACCATAATAATGGTTTTAGGACCATCCATGAAGGCTGTAAAGGAAAACGAACAAAAACATTATACATAGAGGCAATTAACTAGCATAACATGGACAACAATTTTGTTTCTTTGAATAAGAGGAGGTCAGAAAAGAAATGGATATGAAATATATCATTAGAAACATAAAAATATACTATGTACATGATTATGTAGTTATAATTTATTGATGTGTTAAGTATGTGAGGATAAAGTAGAAAAATAAAATAAATTAAGAGAGGTACTTTGAGAAAATTACATCTTGAATATCCCCTCCTTGAAAGACCATTGAGGACCTTGTATTTGGTATTTTGGTGAAACCAGAATCACATGAATGTGGTTAGAGTGAGGATAAGAGTTTTGGGATGATATTTTAGGAGCTATATAGATTTGGGGGTTGAAATGGGTACTTGAAATTTGTTATTTATACTTGAGGAGAGGTGAGATCAAATTATCAATTTATTGATTATTTTATATTAAAAAATAACCATATAGAGGTGGAATTAAATTCCACACCTTTTAATTGTAATTAATAGTGTATAGGATTTTTAGGGTTTATAAACCCCTAAAACATACTTAAAATGTTTTATTTTATTTCTATGTTATGTTTTTAACTTTTAATTTCAACCCTTGTCAAAATTTTAATTTAACTACGGTAAATAATTTTTTTTCCATGGTAACTTTTTTATATCTAAAAATTAAATTGATCAGACAACCTAATTTTTACCTTATAATTTAGAATATATAATCTATTTTACCTAATTAAATTCCCATAATTTGGAATATTATATTAAAAATTAATTCCACAGACAAAACTAAAAAACGGGTTCTAAAGTGAAAGGTTCAAATTTTTGAAATGTTTTTAGATCTAATTTCAATTTAAAAAGAATAAAATTAAATAAATTGGATTAAATTATAAAAATATCATCTAATTATTCCTAAAATATATGTAAAGTGATAATATAACAATATAAATAAGGTTGAAGGAAAGTAGTTTTGAAGTAAAATGCATTATTTTTCACTATTCATTAAAATATGAAATTTATCACAAAAATACCAAAAAGTTATCCAAATTAAATTTGGATTTACCTATTCCAGAGAAGATTTTTATTTTGTAAACTATAACATATAAAAGTTAAAAAATTAGTTTTAAAATGGGTTCTCCATCAAAAGGCGGTAAAACTATAATTTTAGAAAAACATTCATTTTTTCCATAAAATTGAATCTATTCTTATAAATTGTATAGAAAAAAATAATATGAATTTTAGACATTATATTTAATTTATATTTCATTAATATAATCCAAAAAGAGTGAATTAACAATTTTATATACACAATTATTCTCATTTAATTAGTTTTTCATAAAAACACATCCTTTATATTAAATTGGATTTTATGTAATTTCCTAATTAATTTGGTTACCAATGAATAAATATAAAAAATTGTGTCAAACATATTTTCCTAATTTATTTAATCCTTTTCATTCACACTATTCTAATGGATATATGATAACTATCATAACAAATAATAATATTAAGTTGTTCATTTAATCTTAATGTGGTGTATCATGTATGATATCGAACATAGTGTTTCCTTTTAAAAACTAGAGATGTTACATTCCTATCTAGAGAACTAGTATCACTAAAGAGCATAAGAATCCACTCAGGAAACCCTCACCATGAAATATAAATCATTTTTCCCAGTGCATCATGTCATAACCCACCAACCACGGTGAGTCCATCCATGAGGCCTTAATAGAGAACCCATGTTCTCTCCTAGCCAGTATCAAGTGAACTATATCAATAAGGCATATCACAATGAAATACATATATATAATCAATCATAATCCTTCAAATTAACCTTTAAATTCTCAATCTAAAAGGACAATCCATCAAATCCATTGGTTGAGTCCCATGCCCATCCAATTTTATCTGAACAAAATCCCACGTATTGCAAGAGGAACATCCAATAACCCAATACTGCCGAGTATATCCAAAGTGATCCATGCAATGTCCCTTATATCACTCGAAGCATGGTAACTCCTTATCCATACCAGGTATCTTACATAGGGGATTATGTATCACCAATGATATGGTATATCCATCTTGTTGACGGGTCCATCCTTGTTTACTCCCCTGGGGAACCAATATCACTTTGGAGTATAAGAAACCACATAGGTAGCCATCAAATAGAAAGCCAAAGCATCGCTCACAGCACATCGATTCGTAACCCATCGAGCATAGAGAGTCCATCCATGACTCCTTAATACAGAACCCATGTTCTCCCCTGGTCTATATCAAGTGATTCATATCAAGCAAGTCACAACACAAGTCAAAGAATTTATATAATTTCACACCATTAAATAAACATCTAATGCCAAAATATTTCAATCTATTCTTGTATCACAAGTATACTATAAAAAGTAAAAATAAATTAAGCTCTAATATACAAGATATAATCATTAGGAAAAATTCCTTAATTATAATCAATTTAATCCAAGCATATGAAAATTTAATTAAAATTCATTTAATCACATGTGATGAATGAAATCTAAATAATTGAATATAACAATCTGGAACAATAAACGTATTCAGTTCAAACCAACCAACCAATGTGTATATTAATTTAAATATAAAGTATGTCACATCTAAGATGTTTTATCAACCATAAACACAAAACAAAAAAGTAGTTCACATATTATTTAATATAGTTCACCTCATCAAGGGGTTTATTAGAAAACATGGCATTGTATTTCAGAAATTAATTTCATTAAATTTAAAGAGTTACATTCATCTCAAGGTGTAAGGTATATAACATATAATACATTGTAAGGGTGAAATTAAAGACATAAAGAAAGGTGTAACATTATTAATAATTTAACAACTTTAAAAAGAATGATGGAACATAATTTATGGAATATTTTAAAAAGTCATAAAAAATGGTAATAAGAAAGGAATCCAACCTCAAAAGTAAACCAAGCCAAACACTTTGGAACATGACAATCTTATCAGCTTATAATCAAAGTTTCTCCTTCCCACTTCTGAGCATATGCACCATCAAATATAAATATCAACTCTTATCCCATATTTATATATTCACATGTCCATGAATATGTACAATAGTATCCTTACATATAGCTCGTATATACATTTACCCATATCAACATACACCTGTATGCATTTTTCTTATATTTACGCAATCAAACCTACCCCAATACATATATATATATATACTACCATGGGTAAATATAAATATAATGGGGGAAATTACACATATAGATTCCTAAATCTGTATATGAAGTAACTCACCTTTTACTTTGAAAACTCGAAACCACCTCAAGGACGACCAAAACTCACTAAAAAAATTACTAGAACCTCAAAAATATTAAAGGACCCTAAAAAAGTTGGTATAGTTCATTAAGTTGAAGAAAAACCTTAACACAGGAAGTGAAGATGAAATGATATAAACCAATCTTATTATCCTTTAGTGGAGGATGTTTTAATGTGAAAGACGACGTCTTGAGTGACCCATCACATGCCCTAACACTATAGGGGAATCCAAAAAGTCAGTTTAAACCCGAGACTCAGGTTCGAATGAGTTGTGTAGGGAGAATGGAAAACCATGCGGCCTATGGTACTAAATCCAAATAAAAACCATTCACTCTAGGTACAAGATTACATAAAAATGTTAATATCCCATTTTCTTCACCTCTACTTCACTCTAATAGGCCACACAATTTGCTGTTGAGGGTCGTACAGTTTTAGAAAAACTATGTACCCACTGTAGAATTTGAGATCGTGGAATTCCAAGCCCCGGTGCTCCCGATACTCGACAAGAATTCCATGGGACCTCTTTGGAATTCAACAAAGTACAAAACCAATTCATTTACATGTCCCAACTCACAAAATTATGTTCTTGTCCTCTATTTTATAAACGTTTTGTCTGGTGAATGTATAAAATTCAAATTCCTTTGGAATTTTTTTCTATTTAAAAACATTGTTTATTACAGGTTGTTCCATAATCAAAATAACATTAAAATATATTTATTATATTGTATTAATAATGTTTTTAGGGATACCAATTGTCTAGATAATGTGAAATAAGAAATAAGATTGAAAGTCCATGGTTATGATTTATACCACTTCATTGAGAGATCTCCTTTGGCATACCACTTAAGCCTTTAAATATTGGTATCTAGAGAATAAAATTGTCTCATGTATGAAGGGAATTGATATAGGAAGGTTTTGGAGTAGTTATTTTCCATGAGAGATGTATCATATTATGTGAATGAAGGAGTAGAAGTGGATTCCATTTTTATATGAGAGGAGGGACACACATTGAATTAATTAAATAATTTCAATATTATATGGTCACCATAATGAAAAATTGCAGAAGAATAGACAATACATCAAAGGTGAGATATGATAAGGTTGAAATAATTTCATCTGATAATATTTATTTTATATAATGATTCATTCCTAAAATTATATCCTTGTTTATCACATCCCCTAATAAACTCATTTTTAACAGCAATGAGGATAACAAAACCCCATTTTTTAGTAAATTATTTTTTTATCATAATATAAAATTTATATCCATTTAATTAATTTTTAAAAATATAAAATGAATGTCAAAATATTTTATTTATTTTATAATATAAAATTTTATCAATACCAATAATAAAAACTGATTAATTTAATTTAATATGATAAAAACACCTTGTAAGCATAAAAATGGTTTTTTAGAAAGGCATCTTTTCTGCCTAAAAATAAGTTCACTCCAAAATTATGTATAATATTGATTCCTATGAAATTATATGAATATTTAAAAATATTTTATAATTATATTACTTTTAAATTAAACGGGACTTCTAAATTACATTATTTCATAAAATTAAATGATAGATTTAAAAAATCATTATTTCTCAATATTTTCTAAAAATTAATATTTTAAAAAACAATTACAAAAAATAATAATTTAATATAACATTGAATCACTAATTTAAATAGTTATGTTATTTCTGTAAATTATAATTCATAATAATTGTATAAATTAATTATAATTTCCACACAGAAAATTTAATTAATTTTTTTTGAAGAATATATATTTCTGAACTAGAAAATGACCTTACTAAAAATAGACTATATATATAATTTGAATTAAAAAATACATTAGTGATTTATAAATCATGTATACATATTTTTAATTATTTTTTATTATAATACATTATTTCTAATTTAACATCTATTTTATAAATGATTAATATATCATTGTCCATATAGACTCATGGTTTCTTGTAATGAATGGTATCAAATACCTCATTTTTATTTGAATATAAATAAATATAAAATCTTTGGGTGTTACATTATAGCTCACATAAAATGAATTTCTCCATCAAAATTCTAATTCTATGATAAAAATAATAGTATACCTCTTCTCCATAATATCCTTAAGTAACAATGTATCTTTCTAGAATTTTATATTCCTCAAAATATCTTTAACCAAGTGAGTAGTATTGTTTTGTAGAACATTATCTATATCATCCAGAATTTTATAGGTTATTCTACATAATAATGATCATGATCCATGGGTATAATATCAATTTTTAGTAAATTTTATGGATCATATATGTACATATTTATATGAAATGCATGGAATACATCATGAAATAGAAATATTTTCCACAGAAGTTCCAAGAAATATGTTATCATCTCCCCTCAATGAAGAATATTTACAGGGGTGATATATCGAGGCCTCAACTTTCTATTCTTCCTTAATATGAGGATTTAAATCCATGGTGAAATTCATAGGACTACTTACAGACCTATATAATATTCCATATCTCATTGATGATTTTCAATATAAATATTTTGTAGACTCTTTTCTTCCATGAGGTGTTGTTGAATGTCTTTAACATTCTATATAATTTTATCTTCTACTACTAGTAAAAATTCATTTATCTCTCCAACTTCATCACAACTTATTTACTTATAAATATAATTTTAATTAGGGATCTATAACCTATCTCAGTGACCGAGTTAAATCTATTCATGTAGTAATAGATGACCAGAGGAAGGTGATAATCTCAACTACCTTTGAAATATATAGAACTTGATTTCAATAAATCCTCCATGGAATTAATTTTCCTCTTAGGATATCCATCTCTATGAGTATGAAATGCAGTATATAAAAACAATTCTATTTCCAAATAATAATTAATATATCTTTATAGCATCAAAATTGACCAATAATTCCGATCATATAAAATATAATTTGGTTCTCCATAATACCTTAACACCTCCTAAATGTAATCTAAGAAACCAGTCATGAGATAAATATTATTTTCAAGAAATTTAATGTGACAACTTTATAATGTAATGAACTACAACCCATAAATAATTATGTAATTTTGGATATTTTGGGGAGACTAATGAAAAAATACATGGTGATGTTTTCCCATTTCAATTATTGTTTGGGTAATTATGTTAACATCCCCTTTGGATTCTGTCTCTTAGAATTAACTTGTTTACATACTAAGCACTACGATATATAATTTGAAATATATATATCTTAATATTTTTTATAAAAAATAATATTTCAGATGTCTATAAAACATCATAATCCCAAATTTATAAAGAATAATGGATAATGAAAATTTTCAAACCACTCCTTTAAAAAATGTTGTATTAATGGGGAATATACTTTGTTCCTAAAACATATCATCCGATCACAATGATGGTTAAACTCAGGATAATTTCTCAAATTAATTTTTATCTCCACATCCTCCATATTAACCTATTTAATCATCACATGGATAGATAAATGAATAGTTACATTATAATGATAATATTTTTTCTCTTCAGTTTTTCAAGGTCTATCCTTCAAAAATCCATAATCACAAATTTTTTATCCTCATCATATATAAGATAGAATGATCCTTCCAAATAAAATCATCATCAACCTTTTCCTATTTTATTTATAGGTTTATTCAGAAGTCATAATGTTTAATCCACATAATAAATCATCTATGATACATATTATACTCTTCCTGGGTGAATATATACTTTGATATTTGATGATTAGTTTATATATTATGACATTACCTATAAAGATAATGCCTCCATATATTAATAAAATGTTAATTATAGTTAACACTAACATGGGGCTTAGATAAATTTTATCATTGAACAATAATTTGGGCGAGGAACCAGAAATAATTATATCATTCTTAATAAGTATAAATCGTAACCCATTCTTTAGTGAAAACCCATAAATCAGAAACCCTACTTCAATGCAGGGCAGTGTCAGAACAGGTCCACTAATAAACCGTCTATTTAGTTGCATAAAAAAAATTTACATTCATTTGGTTAGTAGTAATTTTATCCATTTCAAGTAAATATTTTGAGTGTATTAGGTAGTTTTGGTAAATAACTTATAAATAATCGATTGAATATGTAAAATCCAAGAAATATAAGGATATCAGTCCAAGTAGTTAGTCTGAGATAATTTTCAATAACATTTTTCATCAAATGATCCCTAATATACACTTGATTTTGATTATATAAGCCAAAAATGAATCATTATACAGTAAAAAATTCACAAATGGTAAATTTTTCATACCAATTAACCATCCTTAGGGTCCTAAATATAACCCTCATGTGATCATAATACTATTTCTTACTCTTAGAATTTATAAGAATACCATATATAATGAATAAAAACTAATTAAACTAATATCTATAGAAAATATTCCATAAATACATGAAGATAGTGGGAGAATTATTTATTATAAATGGAATCAATATAAAATCATAGTGACCATACCTAATATGAAAAATCTATCATGAATATGTCTTCACTTTTAATCCATAATGGATATTATCCTGATCAAATATCAATTATTTAAAAAATTTAGATTCTCATATTTGATTGAACAAATCATCAATAAAGTGAACAGAATAATTATTCATGATTTTTATCTAGTTATGTTCTATATAATCAATCTATATTCATGTTGATCCATATTTTTTCCTAAAAAATAACATATGTATTCTATTTTGATTCAACTAGACAAATTAATCTCTTATAAGGACTATCTTAGTGTTATTTTATATTTTATGATTGTAAATTGAGTCCATTATTTATGGAGTCATTGAGATAGGGGTAACACTATGTATTAGATCTATCAAAAACTAAACATAATTGTTTTAAATAAGACTATTAAAATCTTGTGAAAATATATCAATAAACTCTCGTATTATAGGAAACCATTAGTATTGAGTTTCCCCATTGCCATCTAAGGTAAATACACTATATGAATAGGATTCAAGACCCATAAAATTTATCTAATTTCTATTGGAATATTATATTGATCCTCACCCCAATATGATTTTGTAACACCTCACGATTTTAGAAAAACACTATGTTCAATAAATTGCATGGCACACAATAGTGATCCCAAACAAACCCCAAAAAATTATTATTTAATTATGACGCTTATAAACTATAAATTAAAATAGAAATTATGAATATTATTATCCTAATTGTGGAATATATAGATGTAATGGACCTATACAATTAAAATTAATTTATTAACTCTAATGAAATATGTACTCAATTTTTAATAATGTTCATTTATGCTTCATAAATATTTTTTCTTAAAAATGGGTTTTCTTAGCTTTAATGAGTGGGTATTATAATAAAAGTTTGAAAAATATAGAAATTATGGGATATAAAAATAATATAATATTTATAATAATCATAAAAAAATTCTATTACAGTAAATTTGTTTTATGGTTAATAAAAAAATTATTTTCTCATGAATTTTGAAAAATTATGGTTTTTGTTGTAGACTATATCTTTGTTTCAACCATTTGTGAAGAGTAAATTTATTTTAAAATAGTTTAAAAGAAAACATATATTATATTATATTTTTAATAATTCAACATGGTTATATGGAATCAATTTTATAAATGAATTTAGAATAAAATCATTTTTATACCTAAATTAGCATTTTTAAGAAAAAATATTTTTTCTGAAAAGTGGCTTTCATCACAGTTGTGAAAAATTATTTTAAAAATAATTTATATAAATTATAGGAACATAAATATAAGAAATGGAATATATTTTTTGATTCATACAATCGAAACATATCCTTGGATTTTATTTTTATTTTTTTGAAGATGTTACATTTTTTGTGAATTATAAAAGTCAACTATTTTTATAAAATATGATATCATTTATATTGTCGCAAAGTCATGAAAAATAGTATAGAAAATTTATGAAAATTATTTAATTACTCAATTATGACAAAATAATATAAATATTATTCGAAAATAATTTAAAATAGCGGGATTATAATTTAATCCATAAAAAATATGAATTTCTTTTTCAGCACTGACGCAAAGCCTATATAACACTAGAAATGTCAAATATGTTATACTAAAAATTAATAATTAGGTTGATATAAGTGAATAATAAATTTATATATATTAATATTAAGTATTATTTATTAATTTTTTTACAATAATTTTTGAGTTATATTATAATTGGATTACCTAAATGCTTGGTCAATGCTTACGCAAGGCCAGAAAAGTAAACATAAAATATTCAATGTGTTTTCATGATATAGGTGTGAGATTAAAAAAATAATGAATAAATATAAATAGTTATTTTTAACATAAAAAATATTTTATTGATAAATATATTTTTTAATTTTTAGATATTTTATAATTACCTTATATGCTTGGGAAACAAAAATACGGTATTAATTTAATTACTAGTTGTATAATATTAATGATAATAAATTTTTTAAAATTAACATTATTTGATATATTTAAGGTGATCCAAGAATTATATATATTACCATGGAATTTTTATAAAATAATTAAATAGTTGGTTCAAATTTGACTTGTTTTCCTATTTTTTTAAATTTATATAATGAGTAGCTTCAAAATTGATAATAATGATAATTTTTGGGGTTAATATTTTGGTAAATTATCTATAATTAATAAAAATTTATAATGGGAAAAAATGGGATAATATGTTATATAAAATTTCTTATATTTTTTTTATAGGCTATTTTAAAGTATTTGTCTCCAGAATACTCTAAATATATTTTCATCTTTAGAAAAATTCTAAAAGCGCACCTCCCATATTTTAGAAAAGGGCTCATCCTCCATCACTTAATTTCCCAATATAGAGCCTTATATATCTACCAATTCATAAAAATTACACTTACAAACAACCTAATACAATTTCTAGAGTTTTTGGTCACCTCAAAAGACCAACCATAAGTCCCTTAAGAGAGAATCTAAATAATATTTTTCAAAGAAGAGTAATCATCTTTTACAACTCTTCCATGTTTATTTCTTCTTAAACATTGTATCCATTTATTTTTTCACACTAATGTAAAAACTCCAGTAAAATTAATATATGTTGATGTTATTATGAATATGGTACACCCATATTCCATATTTTTTGATCCTATAAAAAGAGGAAACATCACTCATGTGTACGTATGACTTACCATCTCTATATAGCAGGGTAATTCATTTTTAATCACCATTTTATGTGGATGGTTCTAAATATGGTACTAATGAATATATATATATATATGATATATATTAAATAATTATTATTCAATAAAGTTTAGTTATTCATTACCATTAATTCATTCCATCCATCAAAAATTGAAACAAGATTAATGCATGCATATGTCCCACCATCTCCATGAATTATGTTATTAGGTTTTCTATCTCCATCATTATGGATGAATCTAAGTATATATATATATATATATAATTAATAAAATATTTAATACATAAATAATATTCTCTATATTATGGAACTATGTCCAACAAAAAAACTGGAACGTGAATGAAAAAATATGCATGGGAAAATGAAGTAGTTAACACCTAAAACAGGGGTAACAATGAAGACTTATTAACAAATTGGTGATAAGATGATATAATATCATCATATAAAATATTATAAATATTAATATGATTCTGTTATAAATTAATAAAATGTTTAAAACCATTATAAAGGAGGTTAAATTGTGTTTAACTAATGGGAATCATGATGTATGGGTTTCTCGTCTCACTTTCACTTATTTGATACATATTCAATATTAACCACTTATTTTTTCTGGGTTGTGTATATAGTTCCCTTATGAAATATTATATAATTATTTATCTTCATGGTATTTAATGTTTTATTTTATGTTATTTATTTTATGGGGAATATGATTTAAAAAATTCCAAAGTGGTAACAGTTTACTTCACAATCACATCATTATTTGGGATTGTTTATTTAAGTCTCTAAAATATTTCCATTAAATGCACATGTTTTATAAAAAAAATTCAAAATGATTTTTACTAATCTCTTACAGTATTTTAAAAGCAATTTTACCCGCGTTTTACTTTTTAAAATATGGTTTGAAATGAAATTATTATTGTTTTCTAAATGAGTTCATTTGGGACATTAAAAAAATATGGAAGGACTATTTTTCTAACGTATATAATATGAGAAGAATTTATTACCATCACTAAATATCATTTATTTTTAGATTAATTTACAGGTTTACAAGTCCATTTTTTATTAATTATTTTTCATTTATAAATGTGTATCTTGGAATAAAAAAAATTAAAATTAAAAAATTATTTCATCCAAAATTATTTCATCCAAAATTATTTCAAGTGATATTTCAAACTCATTTTCTATTACAGATGACATCTTCTTATGTTACATAACATATACTGGGGATATTATCTAAGGATAACATCCATATTATTTATATGATTTTTTTATATTTATGGTAAAAAAATGAAATGTTTATGAAACCCATTTCATATCTCTGTGTTATACTATGATGAAATGTTTATGAGACCTTATCCTTTCATGGGTTTGACATTATGAATGATTTTTGATCTTGTGGAAAATATGAATATAGTTTTCATTATGTAAAGGGTGAGACCTATATCTCCCTCTAATGAATTTTGTAAATATTGATACATCATGAGAAAAATTAGACTATAATGGGTAGTGGACCCAATTTATTAAGGGATGTTGTCCAACAAGATATTATTGAGTATAAACCATGATTACAACCATGGTATGGGGATTGAACCCATTACAATATGATTTTCTTGGGAAATATCCCTAACTACTAAGGGAAAAAAATTCTATGCTTATGTGTATATCAATATTCAATATCTTATGAATATGATATCATCTAATATATCATGTTCATTTAATCCTTTATGATTCATATCTTATGAACTGCCATAATTTATACCATGAATCAAATTTTTTCTATGATAATAGGGGTATAATTTTCAAATTTTTATTCATGTTATTATTCCATTATTCTAATTTATGCTTATGAAATAATTAATATCTTACTTTTCTACCTTTAATGATCATTTAAGATCATCCTTTTCCTATGTTTCATTCACCATGGTTATAGAGAAAGGTTTTCAGTATGGTATGTCTAAGAAGAGTGCTAGCTATAAAGAAACCTTGAGGGACAGTATATAGTTTTATGAAAAAAAAAATTACCAAGATATGTAAGAGTTTTGATAACTCTCTAGAACTATAAAACTAAATGGTAATCAGTATGAATTCTCTACAATACTTCCATTGATTTCATATGTTTTAGATGGTTAAAATTATGTCACCATTATCTCTATAAAAGCTATAAATGTAATGTTTATGTTTTTAGCACCGGGTCTAGGAGTTTGGGTCATAGTCTACTCTAGTTTGTGTCATTGGTCGGTTTTGAAAACATTATTGATTAGGATATTTTAATGAGAATTTATCTTAAGGATGTGGATACCATCACGAGTATATAAGTTTGAGTTTGATCATATGTTTAGAGACTTAGACACCCCTTTTTAGGTTTTAAGTGATTGAATCTTTAGAAGGTTAATGATATTTTGGAATATACATATTAAACCCTTATTTTTAATAATTATTATTATTTTAGGAACCATTCCTTTAGTTTTAGTGCACATATACATAAAGGTATTTTTACATGTAAGGTTTATTTTATCTCTATAATTGAATAAATTATGGGTAAATATATTTTTGAGTATTTTCATAATATTTTTGGAATTCAATTGGAATTATATTAATATAGATTTAGTAAAAATACAACTTAATGGTTGGGTAACAACCTGTAACATCTGGGAAGGACATGATGATTTCACCCACAAATGAAAGGAGACAAAGGTTCATCACCTACCACTGACCTACATGATATCATGGTTAGTAGGAAATCATTTTTTATTTTTAATATATCTGATAGATAATTGTTGTTTTAATTTTAGGAATATATGTTTTATCATATAGATAACTATGGGATTGGAAATTGATTTGGTGTTAAGTGATTAATGTTATTTCAGAAGATGTTCCCAATTTTGGGAACCATATTTTATTAAGGTAAATAGAATATTATGGAACATTTATTATTTAATAAGTTATTAATTGTATTTTGGAGTCACATATGATTTTATTGTGTATTTAATGTTATTCAGGTTATTTATGTGAATAGTTAGTGTATCTTAGAGATTATATGTTTAGGGAGTATATATTTTGGGAGATAAAAAATAAATTTATTTATTATGGTGATGTGATCAAATACTTATTATTTTTGGGTTTCAATAATAGTATAAAATATTAATAAGTAATTTCAAGGATATTTTTTTATTGAATGATCTAAGGTGAACTTTGGGATTTACTATATAATTTTTGGGATTCATGTATTTTCCCTCATGTAATGTTATATTATTTTTGGTAATCAGCTTATCATTTGATAACCATTTTTTAATGAAAAATGATAGAAGGAATATATTTTTATTATTTTATGGATAATGAAATCTATTTCATTTTTATTTTAGTGCTTCACGCATGAAAAATTAAAATTAAATACACACTTTATAGTGAAAAAGATGAGATTGTGGTGGAAATTAACTAATGGTTGAAACTATACTTTCCAAGTAAGTATGTTTCAACATGTTCATGTATAAAGGAATTAAAGTAATTACTTAACCCAAGAAAAATGGATCTTGAAATAAAAAAATTATCTGTTTAATTTTCTTATTAAGAAATCAATTGTGTTTAAGCCATTACAGAATAATGATATTGTTATGGATAACATTCTCATCATCATGTTCTCAATCTCTATCTATGAGTCCTTGAAAGTTATATTTCACTTAAATATCCATATTTTCACCTACCACAAATTTTTTCCTACATGTAAAACTAGTATGTGATATTTAATAAAACATATATAATTCAATTTCTCTCTTTTTAGATGGATGTTTTGTTGATCCTTTTTATGATGTGTGAATTAAAAATTGTATTTTAAAAAATTCAAACCCAAGTTTCCAAGACCAAGAAAAATTATCAGGACATCATTTGTTGAATGGATAAAAATTAAACCCCCTATGATTTTAAAATAATACTATGTTCTATAGTTTATGTTTCATGCAATACTGAGCCTAAACAAACACAAAAATATTATTATTTAAATACGACAGTTACAACCTATCGATTAAATTGTAAGGTAAGAGTAGTATTAATATAAATATGATATATATATATATATAATGGACCCAATCAATACAAATTCATTGATTAATTATTATGTAATATTTACTCAATTTTTAGTATTTTTATTTTATGCTTCAAAAATATTTTTTCTATAAAATGAGTTTTATTTAATTTTATGAGTAAATTTTATAATCAGTTTTTGGAACATAAATTTTTTGAGATAATATAATATTTTAAATAATCCTAAAATATTATGTTAAGGTTAAATTCTCAAATTTTTCTAAAAAGATTGATTTTCCATGGAAAAGTAAAGAATTTATATTTTTATTGAAAACTGTATTTTTGTTCAACCATTTGAAAAGATCAATTTTATTTTAAAATGTTTTAAATGAAAAAATTATTTAAAATAATTAATATTTAAGATTTTTTCATGGTATAATTTTTATAATTTAATTTGGTATAGTATTTATTTTTATTCATAAATATGAATTTTTATGAATCGGTAATATTTTTTTATTAAAATTGGTTTTCATCCCATTTTGAGAACTTAATTTAAAGTTAATTTATATCAACTAAAAAAATAAAATTCGATGAAATGAAATTTAGTTTTGGAATCATAAAATTCAAATTTCTCATATGATGATTTTTTACGTTATTTTGATGAATTTATAGTTTTATTGAATAGTAAAAACTATTGTTTTCATGAAATATGGTGTCATTTATTATATCTCTAAGACATAGAAATAACATTAAATTTATTAAAACTTACAAAATGAATAAATAATTTTAAAATAATATAAATATCATTAAAAAATAATTTAAAATAGATAGATTATATTTTATTCAATAATAAACATTATATTCATATTTAGTGCTGACGCGGAGCATGCCCCAAAACTAGAAAGGCATGTTTGGTATAAAAAATTAAATTGGGGTGGGATACATCTGTAATCAAATTGGATATTAATTATTAAGTATTATTTATGATTGTAATGGATTGAATCATATTATAGATGTATATCAAAATCATCTTGTCAAAGTGATTGTGCAATGCTTGTGCAAGGCCAGAAAAGTCAAAGTAGCACATTAAATGTGTTTTCATGATAGATATGTGAGTTAAAATAAATATTTAATAAATATAAATGGGTATTTTCATCATAAATAAAATTATTTTCTTTTTATAAATTCATTTATAGATTTTATAAATTTTATAATTATCCTACATGCTTATGGAACACAAATAAAATATTTATTAAATTATTAGAAAAAACAAATAAATAATATAAATTTTTTTAAAAGTATCATAATTATATATATTTAAGGATATTAAAGAATTAAAAATAATTTCATTACAATTTTACGATATAATAAAATTGTTTTTTTAATTTCACTTTCCTTCTTCATTTTTTAAAATATAAAGTAATGAATTGTTTCAAAATTGCTAAAAATAATATTTTATGCAATTAATGTTTTATAAAATTATTTAAAACTCATAATAAAATAAAGTAATCACAAATAATATATTTTATGGTCTATATTTTATTCATCTACTCATTTATATTCTATTTGGAAACATATGGCTCTATGATAGTCTTATTATATTTAAATGTTTTGTGAAGTTCAAAAAGTGTACCTCACCACAATTTTAAAAGGGAACCTCTTACCTCACTTATTACCACCACATTAAGCCTTCAAGATTGAAATATTTCTACAAATTACTCTTTCCAACTTCCTTTTACTATTTATAGAGGTATTTTTTCAATCAAAATACCAACCTTAGTCCTTTAAGAAAGGATTTAAAGGAAGACAGTTGAAAAATCGGTAATCATCATTAACAACTCTTTCATGTTTATTTATTATTATACATCATTTTAATGTGATTTTTCTATCCTAAATTAATAAATAAAATATGATAAATAATATAATATGTTATTTTTATTATTTTATAATCATTTTCTATCTTGTTTACATCCTATGAAATATGAAAACATCGTTCATGCATATATATGAATTACTGTCTCCACATAGTAGTGTAATTAGTTTTTCATCACCATTATACATGGATAGTTATAAATATGAATGTAGTGAATATATATGATATATATTCAATAATAATTATTCTATAAGAGTTAATTATTCTTTTCCTTTATTTCGTTTGATCCATCAAAAAATTAAAACATCGTTAATGTGTATGTATGACCTATCATCTCCATTAACACTGTAATTCATTTTTCTATATATATATTAGTGTATGAAACTGAATATATATATATATATATATATTATTTAAAACATAAATATTATTCTGGATATTATGGAACAATATCCTATAAACAAGAACCAGAATATATAGGATAGATTATGCATGTAATAATAAAGAAATCAGAACCTGTAACAAGGGTAATAATGAAATATTATTAACAAATGGGTTATTAGATCATATAAAAGGATCATATATGATATTATAAATAATAATATGGTTTGTTTATAAGTTAAAAACCTATTTAAACCCAATATAAAGTGTTATAAATCACACTCAAATAAAGGGAATTGTGAGGTATGGAATTATCATCTCACTATTACCTCTATGAGGCATATTCCATATTCACCACATATTTTTTTGCAGTTTATATACCACCAATTTGATATATAATATAATTACTATTTTTTACTTCATGATATTTAATATTTAAATTTATAGTGTTTCATTTATGGGGTTTACGATCCAAAAGATTACAATTTGGTATGGGTTTAATTCAAAATATCATCATTATTATAGATTATTTATATTTATGTTTTCATTGGAGACTATTTAAATTCCTTGTCCATGTTTTCTAAAACAAATCTATAATATTTTTACTATTCCCCTAAAATTGTTTAAAATAAAGTTTACACATGTTCCACTTTTTACAAAATAGTTAGAAATAATTGTTCTTTTTTATTTTCTTTTAGAGGTTCTTTGTGAATTTTCCAAAACATATACAAATGGAATACTTTTTATAACATATATAGAATGAGATTCTACTCATTCTATCATGAATCCCTATTTAATTGAAAATTCCTTTATATGTTTACATTTCCATTTTAAATGAAAATATTTTCAGTTATATGTGAACAATATTTTGGAAATTATTTTAAAATGGAATGGTTATTTTCATCGTTAATTATTTCATGTGATATTTTAAAACTGCTTTCCATCTATGATGGAATCCATTAATTTTACTTATAATTTACTAGGGATATGATTTAATGATATCATCCATATTATATATTTGTTTTTTTATGTTAATATAGATGATATAAAACATTTAGGAAAAACATTTTCATTCCATGGGTTATCCTATGATGAAATAATTTTGAATACCTTTTTTCATGGGATATGACATGATGAATTATTTATGATCCTATGGTGCACATAATTGTTTTTCATTATGAGATGTAAGGGACCTATATATCCCTCTAATTCATTAATTAATGATTTATATCTCATTAGATAAACGTGATTGGATTGGGGTGTGAATCAAGTTCAGTAAGTGACCATGTCAACCATGATAATCTTGGGTGTGAACCTTGACCAATTTGATGGTTGGGGGTCTAAACACATTCTACTATTATAGTCATTTAATGATCCTTGACAACTATGAAAATGAGTATCTATTCTTCTGTTTATGTCACGATTCCATGTCATACGCCAGTGAGATTCGTTCATGAATCATGTTCATTGATTCCATTAGGATTTATATCATTTGAACTTCTAATATTTATTTCATTACTAAATAATTTGATCTATGATATATAGTGTGTAACTTTAAAATGATATTTTCATGACCCAACCCATGCTGAGGCTTGATCTGAAAACCCCTAATCCCACCTCCATGGGCATGGGGGTGGTGACAAGCATTAAAGTCATAACAAACTATATGAGACCTTTTCCTAAAACCTATACACCTGCACACAACCAAATCAATTCAAAAGTGTAGAAGGAAAGAAGAAATGATGAAACACTACTATAAAGTAAACCAAGAGTGGATGAACCTCTCGATAGTATAATAGTACGATAGTATATACTGAAATGTAAAGGAACCAAATATGATCCATAACAAAAAAATGTCCAAACCTGAGAGAATAATGGAAAAGAAAATATTTGAAAGATCATATCTCCTAAATACCAATCTATTACTACCGTATGTAGTCCATGAACCTTGTATTTCTAAGATCCATTGTAGTCACGATCAAATTTTCCATCAACTTCACAACACATGACACATTATGGGAAATCCAATGTAGGGGTGAGTATATACAAACCTAGTAGAACACCACAAAAGATAAGGGGAGAAGTTAAAGATACAAGAGGAAGATAAAGACAAAAAATATCATAAGCCATAGTGAAAGAGTAAAAATCTACCCAAAACAAGATTGAAAGTAATCTCAAAAAAGAATAATGGGATAAACATAGTTAGTTAATGAACTACCCATATATTATTTTCCACCTCTAGTAGGATAGTATACCCATATATCCAAAAGAAGATAAACATGGAAAGTACATGGAATAACCTATGTATCTTCACCTCTCTTGGAAGAAGAGTAACAAAATCCATTTAGGGGGTACATAAGAATTATATATATATATATACTTAGAAAGATGAATCCCAGATGAGAGAGTAAGCGGATACCCATCTCATAGATCAGTAAGAAGAATCCCAAACATGAGAGTATGTTGATCTCCATCTAACAACTCAATTGAAGTAGAAGAGTATCCAACATCTCTAAAATTAAAACAATGATTCCCAACATATCATGAGTCTTCCCTAAACACACAAGTACAAGGAACTCATTCACCACATATTGATACACATACCATGCACATATTCACCTCTCCTGGAATGAGTGTAAACAAATCCAAGTAGGGGGTACAAAATAAGGATATATATATATATGCTTAGTAAGATAAAGCCCAAAAGAGATAGTAAGAGGATATTTATCTTATATAACAATAATAAAAATCCAAAACATGAGAGTAATCTAATCTCTATCTCACAGCTCAACCAAAGTAGAAGAGTAACCAATAGTTCTTAAATTAAAACAATGATGCCCAACATATCATGCATCTTGCCTAAACACACAAGTCTAAGGAAATCATTCACCACACATTTATACTATCCTCTTTGGTCAACACCGACATGTCTGTATGTTTTTTTCGCATCTCAAAAATGTGACTCTTTGGGGAAATTGGAATTATTTTCCATGAGTCCAAATCTACATCTAACCACATATCATCATTATTTTTCATAGTCAAGGGGGAACAATTTCAAGGTAGAGGAACCATGACCTGCTACAAGAAGAGGGTCCCACAATGATGGTTGAGGACCTGTTCCCAAATCAGATGGAGGGTTCCACTCTTGTCTATCAAGGACTCATGCCCTTCCCCATAGGAGGGTTCAACATGGTATGTTGAGGACCAATGCCAAGCCCGACTGGAGGGTTCCACTCTAAGTCATTGAGGAACAACGCTCTATCCCACATGTGGGTTCCACTTGAAATGTTGATGTCCCATGCCTATCCCTAGTGAAAGGTTCCACTCTAGGTTATATAGGACCCATTCCCTATCTGATAGTATGGTTCCACTTAGAAATAAAATTATAGTTATGTTTCTATATCACTGCCATCACTGAGTGTCACCTCAAAAGGTATCATTCATGGAAAATTCTACATCGTATCTCAAAATCCAAAATAGAGGGAACTATAAAATTTGACAAGGAAAAAAACTCTGGATAGGCTACCTGTGGTCCAAAATCCATGTTCAAACAAAAGATTTAAATTTGTTTGAAGTTCTCCCAAAGGAGATCAAGGGGTGCATGGTGTGTGAGGGGTCCCACATGATGTTTGGTCTAGCTCTATAGGTTGTTCATGCCCATGTTAGGAACATGGATTCCTATCCATTGATAAATACACACTATGTAGGTGGAGAACACAGTGTGTCCTAATTTACCATTACTAGGGCTATGTGATACTCATTCTGTCTGTTTACTAGAGTAGATAGGTGTGTACCCAACCCCTTGTACATCCACACAGGTTCTCATTTGGGTGACCCATAACACAGTTTATCCAACCAGGATAGGGTACATTGAGTGTAATGGAGGACTACACATTGTGTTACACTTAAATTTTTTGATACCCTAGCATCGCTGTTGAGTGGGGCTACATGTCGTGTGTTCATCCTTGAACACAACATGTAGTCAGGATTTTCACAAAAATCACAGATCAGACTCTTCACATTGAATCTATAAAAACCACTTTTTATTTCTACTTAAATCTATCCTAACACTTTATATTTGGCTATATATTATTAATATCATCTATTCAGCATTAGAAAAAACAATTGTAGGTTAATTAGGGTTTCACCTTCCATTCTACACATCGACGCACCTCCATTAATCGAGATATTGATGTTTAATCACCAAATCTGTCATCCTCACATAAAAACAATCTTGGATCTATGCTCAGTTTTTCAAATATTTCTCATTTCATTGATTCACTATGAATCTGGGGGTCCGATCGAGCTTAGCACCTCCCTGAAAAATTAAACTGAGACCATGAGGACCCAACAGTTTCTAATCACAATGAAACAAGTGAGGAAGCCCAATAGCATAGGTAAATTTATCATGGGAAAGTTTTCTTGGCTAATAGATTAAGAAAAATAATTCCATATTATAAAACGACTAAAAAAACTTAATTTATGTACACTGGTACTTGCAAACGATGAAAAGGGGAGAAAATTGAAGAATAAAAAATGGTCTACACAATCAATTTTATAAAAGGCATAAATAAACCAATTGATGAGTCCTACCTAGGTTATTGATCAATTACAGATTAATAATGTATCCTCTAATGATTCAATGTAAGCTACTACAATTTTTGTATCCTGATCAGATCTAATCTGGCATTCTGTCGTTGTTTGAGATGGTCTGTCAGATGAAGGAGAGAGATATCACTGATGATTTTTATTATGAGGCCAAACTTGGAGGAATTGGCCTAGAATAACTCTTAAAGTATTTTACATTACATTGAAAACAAACTAATTAATTAAATAGTTAATTCATTAAATCATTAAATGAACCTCCAATGAGCAGGTGGTCCGAATGTCCCACACTGATTCATTTTATGTTATTCCAAGTGTACATAGGATGTTCTAGACTAAACCGTACTTTCAGATATATGATCCAATAAAATATTAATGTTTTCTCTCATTTTCATTAAGAATCTACTTTCAAAAAATATAATATATATTTAATATTTTTATAAAATTAATTCTAGGAACACTTGTCCATGGAATCGCATGTCGTCTTAGTCCATATCTAGGGAAATTCATGTATTGAAATATTTAAAAGTATCACAAGGAAAATCCATGAATATACATCATTCCATACATTAAGGTTTTCATTCATAAAAATAAAAAAACATGAGATACTGAGCTAGTACATAGATCACTATCTCAAAAGAAATATCCTACAAATTTCCATGTTGCCATAGTATGTGAACTAAAGGGATGTTCTATCAACATAGGTTCCATTCCTGTGAATCCTTGATCTCCACTGGGTGCTATGCAATGCTGGATATATTCTCGATGTCTAGATTTTCTTAGTCAATAAAGTTTATGGGGTCGTGAATGCATCTCTATAGCAACAAAATGTGGAATATTTCATACACATGCTCTAGATGTGGTAGTCGGTAAAGGTGGTAAGAAACCTCCCCAACCCTCTACATGAAACAGAATGGCCCGATGAACTTTGGGGACAACTTGCCTCCCCTTCAAAACATAATCAACACTCTCCATGGTGAGACTCTTAGTAAAATTTTATCTCCCATATCAAAAACCATGGGCCTATGATGCTGATATATATATGATTTTTGTCTAATATGGGTCGTCCTCATCTGCTCATGGATAACTTGGACTTCTTCAGTTGTCACCTGCACCATTCTTGTGCCCAAAATAGATGACTCACCAATCTCCATCTAGTACTTGGGAGGCTTCCATGGTATCTCATATAGGGCCTCAAAAGTTTACATGTTGATGGTTGATTGGTAGATATTTTTTTATGAAAACATTACCAAATAAAGGTGATCATCCTAGCTCTGGCTGAAGTCTAACATGAATTCCCTCAACATATCATCCAACACTTGGATAGTGCTCTTGGTATGCCCATCATTCTGGGGATGAAAGGCTATAATAAACCACATATGGGTCCAAAATTCTTCCTATATGACTCTCTCTAATCATAACATAAATTGAAAATTACAATCAGAGTCAATCATCGAGGGTACCCCCAAGAAGATGAACGGTATCCCGTACGTATAGCTACCCAAAACTCTTAAGAAATTTTACTCCCTAATGAAAAGGAATTAGGCCAAATTAATGAGTTGGTAAACTATTACACATATGGTATCTTGGATATTTTCTCTATGTGGATTCCCTATGGTGGATTCAAAGGATATGTCATCCCACATCCACTATGAGATCTCAAGGGGCTGCAATAAGCCTATCAGAACATGGTGCTCAGCCCTCCCTGCTAACAAGTGAGGCACCGAGAGATGAAATCATTTATATTTCCCATCATGCTGAACCACCAAAACTACCTATAAGGTATATATACATCTTTCCAACACTAGGATGTATAGCTATTGGAGAAGTGTGGAACTCCCACATCACATCATCCCGCAATGTGATTGTAACCATTGTTCACTCTTGGAACAAGATGATCTGATTCCCTCTATTAGAATATATATCTGGTGAATCGTCTATGTATATTTGATTGTGTAAGACCTCTCAGTAGATTTATCGAAACTTGGACTCTCCCACACACTCAAGAAGTGAAGGAGTCAACACCATTAACTAAATAAAATTGTACCCTCCTACTTCATCAGGTCCAACTACAAGGAAGAAAACTAATCCAAATCCTCTTACACTAAGAGATCCTAGGGAATTATCCTAAAGGAATCATCTAAAACATCTCCCTTACCTATAGTATAGACTATATTTTATTCATTTTCCTATATGAATTCCAACTAGCATCGTAGTCTCAGGTTCAAGTCTCTTTACCTGAAGCTGTACCCGAGACTCTGGTGGTCTAAGTTAACCAAAAAGAGCTCCACCAGATGGTAGTACCATCACATCCTCAAGAAAAAAACTATGAATTCCATTAATAGGTTAGGAGTCACATAGTTCTTCTTTGTGGTGAATCAACTTCCTCTACCCATACGTGATAATTTCCTATTGTTGCATCAACACATATCTAACCCCAGCTCATGTTGCATCGTAATACACAACAAACTCCATTCCCTCCTTCGGTAGTCTCAACATTGGCACACTCATAAACCTATGCCTCAAAAACTCAAAGGCCCTATGTCACTATTCATATCAAGTAAACAGATACCCATTCCAATTTATGGTGTTCAAACAGTCTAAATATTTGGATAAGTCTTCCACAAACCTCTTATAGTACCCCGGTAAACTAAGAATGATTTACACCTCTGACATGTTCCTGGGTGGATCCCAAGAAAAATATTTTTCTATCATTTTCGGATACATGAATAAACCATGCTCTACGATGAAACACCATAGAAATTTATTATCATGTATCCATAACTATAACTTTGAGAGATTTTCATAAATATGGTGCTCTAAAACAAAATTAGAATCATCCCAAAGTGTTATGTATGCTTCACTACTTTTTTAGAGTAGATGGGTATATCTTTGATGAAGAAAACAAAAAACATGTTTGTTTTTGTCTAGAAACACTAATTAATAAAATCCAGATACATGGTGGGGGAATTATTCACTCCAAGGGGCGTCACTAGAAACTCATAGTGTCCATAGCTGCATCATAATTCCAACTTTGTAATATCAGCCATGTGTACCCTCAAATAACCATAGAAAGACCTAATATCAACCTTCAAGAACCATCTCACAACTTAAAACTGGTCAAAGTGGTCATCAATCCATGACAAGAGGTACTTTTTCTATTATCATGGCCTAGTTCGAGCGATGATAATACAGAAAAATCTATAATCGCACGTCTTCTTTTTTCATGAATAGGACTGGAGCTGCCTAGGGGGACACACTGGGTATGATTAAACATTTCTCATGAAGGTCCTCCAACTGAAACCACAACTCCTAATACTTGGTAGGTTCTATCTGATTTGTCATAGAATATATCAGAGCAGTCTAAGGATGAAATTTAATGTAAAAATCCATCTCCCACCTCATAGGTAGTCCCAAAATGTCCTTGGGGAAGAATTCCATGTAATCCTCTACAATTGAAGGATCAAAGAAGCATGAAGAGATGACTACACATTAGGTTATACTTGATAACTGATGGGCGATGGGATAAATCCTCATACTCTAAGAACTCACTTTCCCTACCATGATATCTCTCTCACCAAAAAAGGGAACCTCATACCATTAGTAAGTAAGAACCTAACTTGTCTGCGGTGACAGTCGATCTGGGCTCAAACTGTGTATAGTCAATCAATACCCAAGATGATGTCATAGGGTTGCATCATGACGAACAAATGGTCTCAAATGAACCTATATCCTCCAAGCGATAGCTCTCACTTTGAGAATATGAAACATATAGAAGAGTCATTACCTGTAGGAACCTCATGATGAAGTTGTAGTGATAGCACCTCAACAGGGATGTCCAACACTCTTACTAGGATTATTAATATTATAGAGTGACTTGAACTTATGTTCTATAGTACTAAATAAAGATTGAAAAACACACATATTGTATCACTTATCATCTTGGGTGCAATGGGATCATAGACATCCAAAGAATGTTTTTGTCTGCAGCCCCAGTTTCTAACTCCTTGAGAATGGAATGGGATTCTTGGTGGTGTTGGTTTAAGGATATATTGATGGCTTCCACCACCCACATATCCTCATACTCCTATTCTAGATCCTCCTCCCTGAAGACCAACCTATCCTCACTTGATAGATGCCTAATCATGGTGGTTCCTCTATCGTGGAGGTCCATCAGCTATCTTCCAGTGCTGATTAACACGTCTGGTCGGGAAGCCTCATGCCATTTGACCACTACCATAACAAGAAAATCCCCTCCCTTATCTAGGCTGATCTATTCCTCTACACTACTTCTAACCACATGCATGATTTTGATCATGGAAGGATCTCTTATGTCGAGATAGTGACACTCATTGTGTGTTGGCTGTCATAGAAGACGCAACTCTATGGTGCTCAGTTCCAGCTATAGTATTCTGGTGTCCCCTAACATAAATATATCTATCACCATTACCAAGTCCAAAACCTCATCATAGGTGGGGATGATCAATGGTACAATTCCAGCTCAGATCACTCTGTGAAGTTCATGTCCAAACTTCTATGATTAGAGGTTTCCATCTCAGATCATGTCAAGAGAGTAAAGAATAAGGTATGTGAACATCATTGCATACTCAGCTACTATCATCACTCCCTTATGTAGCTACATAAGCTTATGGATTTAGATAGAGTGCAAGAAGGAGGGGTATTAGTCCCCATGGAATAACTTTTGGAAGTCTACCCATGAGAGAGTCAACTCATCGTGAATATACGTAAAAAGGATCCCCAAATTCCCAAATTCTCCACATAAGAGACTCGGTGATACAGAAACCACTTTATCTCTTAATGTATGAAAAATATGAAAGATACAAGCCACCGACTCTATCCAATACTCTGCTACCTAAGGATGTGGCTCACTACAGAACCTCAATGACCTCTAATGGTTGAACTCACAGAGCACACTCAACTTGTATGTTTCTTCGGCCTGCTCTACAGGGACTATCTACTACTCAACAGGGGTAGGTTCTACTACTTTCTCACTAGGAGGAAGGTGATTGCAGGATGGACCCTGAGCTGAGACCTCATTTCTCATAGGTTTGTCATTATGAACCTATGCCGGTATCCTAGATGGATGTCATCATAGAGGCATCCTAAAATTTATCGATGCGTACCATAGTCAGAATAGAATAAATGCATATATATATACATTAACAACAATGGGGAGATTAATCAAGAGGGATAGTCAAAGAATAAATCCTATACGATTCATGTACAATTTATCTATGCAAGAAATGTCTCAACATACTGAGTTGATGAGTAGGTAATCAATGTCCTCGTGAATGAATATGTTGGTTGCTGCACCATTACTAAACTTCCTATCATGAGATCCACAATCAAGACACCTTGGAACTATTTACTTAAACCCAAATAATTCTTTTTAATGGGATACATCTGAAAAATGTCTCAAGGAATGGTCTTTCTCAGATTCCAATCTGTCTAACCTGACCCAAGTTGGGGCTCATGTCACAACTACCTCAAGATCACCTATAAGGTTTATGGGGTGGTGAAAAGCACCAAAGGAAAAACTAAATCAAGGAGTCCTTCTCCTAAAAACCTATACACATTCACACAACAAACTCAAAGGAAATATATAGAGTTAATAAAGAAATGATGAAACACTGCTACAATGTAAGCCAAGAAAGCATAAACCTATAGACAAAAAAAGTTTGGTATTTTTAATTGAAAAGTAAAGGGGAAAATTAAAATCCCAAATAGAAACGTTTCTCAACATGATAGAAACTTGTAAAAGAAAATAACTAAAAGTGACCATCTTTTGAATCACATGTTATGACCATCATACGTGGTCTAGGGACCCAGTGTCCCTAAGCACTTTTTTAGTCATGATCAACCTTTCTATCATCTGTATAAGACACAAAAGATGTAGAAAATTTACATGGATGGATAAGTATATACATACCCAGTAAATTTCCCCAAAAGGTGATGGGGAGTAAGAGATATAAGAGGAAGATAAAGGCAAAAAATAACACAAGGAATAGTGAAAGAGTATAACTCAACCCAAACAATGAGTGAAAGTAAGATCATCCATGAACAAGGGGATAGAAATAGTGAGAAGATGAATTACCCATTGAGTATTATCTACATATAATGGGAGATTAGACTCATCCAATAATGAGATGATAAACATGAAATGCACATGGTATACCCCTTGTTTCTTTGCCTCTCATAGAAGGAGAGTAACCAAATCCATGGAGTGGATACAGAAGAAGTATATATATATATATATATATATATATATATTTTAAATATGAATAATACCAAATGATAAAGAAAGGGTATGTATATATCACAACACTGTATGAATAATCTCAAATGTGATTGTAAGGGGATCACGATCTCACAGCTTAGCCCAAGAATAAGAGTGGAAAACAATTTCAAAAGTGAAACAATGATTCCCAAAATCTCATGAATCTTCCCATAAAACTCAAGTCTAACGAACTCATTCAACACAACTTGGAACTATCCTCTTTGGGTGGAAATAACTTGCTTTCACGGTATTGATCACATCTGAAAAACATGTCTCGTTTGGGAAACTATCCCTCTTCTTTTGAGTCCAAAGCTACACTAACCCACATCTTATCACTTTTCTGCATAATCAAATGGCCAAAAATTATAGGTAGAGGACCCATGACCTATTACAATAATTGGTTTCTACTATAATGGTTGAGGACTATTCCCAACCCAACTGGAGGGTTCCACTTTCGATCATCGAGGACTTATGCCCTACCCCATGGGAGGGTCCAACTTGGTATGTTGAGGACCCATGCCCATCTCAGCTGGAGGGTACCACTCTAATTCAATAAGGACCCAAGCCATATACCACTAGAGGGTTCCACTCAAAAAGTCAATAACTCATGACCATCCCTACTATAGGGTTCCATTATAGGTCATTTAGGACCTATTACATATCCCATAGGAGGGTTCAACTCAGAATGAAAACTCGGGGGATCTCTCCAGATCACTACCATCATTGGGTGTTTCCTAAATAAGGTTCCAATCCTAGAAAATTCTATATCATATCTCAAATTACATACCTAAGGGGACTATCATGTTATACAAAGAAAAATTCGCGATAGGATACTTGTGGGCCAAAATATTAGTTCAATCAAAGTTGATACGAACATTCAATGTTTTCTCAAAGGATCCCAAGGGGTATATAACATGTGAGGGGACCCACATAGTGTGTATTCCTACTCCAAAACCTAGTCATGTCCCTAGTCAGCACATGGATTCTAATCTATGTAGTGTTACATGCAGTGTAGGTGGACTACACAGTGTGCCATGCCTAACTGTGATGAGAGCCATGTGCTTCTCACTATATCCATGAACTAGATTAAACATTCATTTCCTTGACCCCGTGTACCGTTACATAGGTTCATATCCATCTAACCCATCACAATGGTTGTCCAACTGGGATAGGTTACATGTTATGTAATGGTGTAAAATATACCATGTCATCCATAATTTTTTTAAAACCCTAGTTGTCACGACCCATCCTCGGGGCCCGTGCCGTGACTACCCCAAGCCCGTCTTCCATAGGCCAGGGGTTGGCGACTAGCACCAAGGAGTAAATCCCAACAAAAAGGGAAGGCATTGCCTTTGAAAAGTAAACAAGCATCACAGAGTAAGCAAGCAGAAAAGTAAACACTAAGTAAAAACTGTAACAAGCTGTGATGAAAGTAAAAGGGGCCGGAAATACAAGCCCAACTGTAAAGTACAACTGAAAGGGAAAAACAGCAACTGAAAAGAAAATCCGCAGTGTCGAGCCGTCCTCTGAAGGTCCCACCTGAAGGGTGGGTACAGGTAGCCTCCACAGCTCCTCGGTCCATCCGTCCACTCCGAGTACGTCCCGCCCAGTGGTCCACCTCCAGGTACCATCCTTCTCCGCAAGCCTCCACCACGATCAGTGATGTCCGTCGTCTGCAACCAACACAACGAAGTGCGGGCATAGCCCGTGCAGGGGTGAGTATAAGCTACTCATTAGGGACCCTGAGACCCCCGAAGGTCTCCCAGAATCCACAAAGGATAACCACAAAGGAAAGATACAATCACGAAGTAACAATCGACACTGCTTAGGTATATGCCCATACATATACCTAAGTCATCAATTCCCGTTCGGCTCCAACATCTGAGCCCAAGCACAACCCAGTCCACACAGGAAAGAAAAACGTATACCCACACAGGATAGCACAACACAATCGACAAAGGAGATTAAATAGTAAATTCACACAGGATAGTTCAACACAATCCACAAAGGATAGTAACACAAGATTCAGCTCACACAGGTATACTTCTTCGGATGACGATAAAGATGATCACTGATCCATCTAATTCGTCGGACCCACAAAGGATCGATAGGTACTAACCCCCGCAATGACCCACACAGGATCGATAGGTAACTAACCCCCGCAAAGACCCACACAGGATCGGGACCACACAGGACCTGTAGGCGCTGGCTCACACAGAACCACTGAGCGCTGACCCACACAGGATCGGATCCACACAGGATCTGTAGTACTGATCCACGTAGGATCGCTGAGTGCAGTAGTCGTCACAGTCCACTGAGGATCTCTGCACATTCGTCGCTGCAGTCCACTGAGGATCTCTGCACAGTCGTCGCTGTTGTCCACTGAGGATCTCTGCACAGTTGTCGCTGTCGAAGTAGCAGTCGCAGCCAGCTCTAGGGTTCCCGCACACAGCAAGCTCGTTCGGGAGGGTCCGCTCCACGAGCCGAGAGGCTGATACATCAACTAACACAAAGTCCGAATTTTATGTATCCAAAAGTTCTGTATCGTCAACAGGAACTCAACGTCGCATACGGTGCATCAATCAGACGCCCGGTCTGATAGTTATTGGCTTTTTCGTCCCAGGGGCCCGGTTGTTTTTTAAGGAAAAACCAACCCGACCGTACTCCACCTACATCCAAACCTCGAGCGGAGTAAGCCAAAAGATCCGTCTCACTTAGAGGAATTCAACAAAGTCGACGGCACGTCAATCGGACGTCTGGAGCTCAAGATATGAGTGTTTCCGTTCTGAGGGCCAGGTTGGTTTCGTGTACGAACCAACCTGGCCGAACCCAAAGTAATCCGAAACCTTGAGTGAGATATACCAAAATGACCGTCTCGATCCAAGGATCGTGTTGCCACTGACGGCGTGTCATTCAGAGGCACATATATCAAGTTACGGGCAAAAGACTGAAAACAGTCTGAAGATGGGGGGTCTGGGCCCGGGCCAACCCGGGCCGACCCCCCCCCCCCCCCCGGGTCGGCCGAACCGGGTTGACCCGAACCGGTCCAACCCGACCGGACCCGGTCTGGCCCGGCCCGGCCGGTCAGAGCGGCCTGGCTCGGCTCGGCCGAGCGGCCGAGCGCTCGGGTGCCGCGGGGCGCTGCCCCCGCGGGTTGGAGGTGTCGCGGCCCCTCATGGGGCCGCGCTGGACAAGCGGACGCGGCTTCTGCCGCGTCCCATGCGGGCGAGATGGACTCGCGCGGCCGCGGGTCCGCTGGCCGCCGCCACTGTGGCTTTAGCCGCGGCGACCCTCTTCGGCGGCGCGCCGGGGCGCCGCCGGCAGCTTCCGCGGGCCACCGGAGTTGCTCCGGTGGTCCGTTTTCCTTCCCCTCTGCGCCGTTGTTCCTCCCGGGTTCCGTTCTTCATTGCGGGATAATCAAAAATCCCTTGCGTCACGTTTTGCCGTCGCCCGCCAAATCCGCACAACCACGAAGAACGGCGGAGGGTTGTCGGGCCGTGTTCGTTTGGCCCGCACCCTCCGCGTTAGAATAATAACAACGGAAGAAATATTCAACACATGAAACAAAAATTTTAATAAATTAAAATTGTTCGTATGAATTCGGTTCTTTAATTTTAAAGAAACGTTAACAGGAATATAAAATATTAACGACAACCCCTACCTCGTCAAGTCGTCGCCCGCGGGTTCTTCGCGGATTTGATCATCGCGGAAGGAGGGGTTCGTCGCGGAAAGAGGGGATCGTCGCGGTATTCGGAGTTGCGTCGACGAACTCCGAGGACCAAGAAACAACAGATTTAATTATAAATAATTAAATCCGTGTGTTGTTATAAACCACAAAGAAGTTTAAAAAAAGAAACCCGAGATCTCTTACCTCAAGTAGTTGGTGATCGGAGATCGGGGTGGGGAAGAACGTCTCGGATGAAGCGTCGTCAAACTCCGAGGGTGACGGTGTTCTTCGCGTTCTTCGCGTTCTTCGCGTTCTTCGCGTTCTCCGCGAAGGAGGATGAAGGCACAAGAATTTCTGTCAAAAGCCTCTCAACGTGTAATCCTCCAAATGTCATGTTGCTCTTATTTTATTATTACGCCAACAAACGAAAAAGAGGTAAGTAACGACCCATTAATTCATAGAATTAATTCAACGAAAGAAACTGCCCATTTAATTCACGAATAAAACCACCCAATTAAATGGTGCGTTAGGAAATTAAGAAAATGCGTCAGTTGACTTTCATAATGACGGGTTTTCGCGGGTGCGTTACTTAGCGGAAAAGAAACAGTGGGGCTCGTGCGGGCCCCACCTCACAAATATCCTACCAAGAGGGTAGGATATTTTTGGATAGCATCCTATCCGGATCAACTCAGCTTAAGCCACTTTTAAGTGGCTTCAAGTGGCTTCCAAGTGGCTTAAGTGAAATAAAATAAAGTTTGTCGTACAATTATTTTATTTATTAACTTTAAGCCCGAAAATTAAAAACCACAACCGAGCAAACGCAACTCCGGAAGAGGCGTTTCTAAGCAAAAACCGGCACTGCGATTTCATCGGTGCCCTCAGAATTCGATTCCAAGCACCGGTTCAAAAGTTAGAAAAACCCGCTCGTCTGTTCACTGAACGTACCCGATCCAAACTTCGGAAAATGATTCCGGGCACACCGGGCCTTGGAATCAGGTGCCGTTAGAGACTGCGTTCTTGTAAAATTCCAAAGAAAATTAAGAAAAAAAATTCCTTGAAATTTATGGGTCTTTACATTACTCCCACCTCAGGGATTTACATCCCCGTAAAGATACATCATAAACTAGGGAAACAAATGTGGGTACTGAGCACGCATCTGAGCCTCCCGCTCCCAAGTGCTCTCCTAGAGGTTCCTGTGCTGCCATATGATGCGCACTAGAGGAATCGATCGTCCACGTAGGACCCACTACTGTCGATCCTCGATCTCCACTGGGACCTCCGCAAAAGTCGCCCCATCATCCACGTATAGCTCCCCATGGTCAATGATGTGTATCAGGTCGTGCACGTATCTCCTCAGCTGAGATACGTGGAAGACGTCGTGCACTCGGTGCAACTGAGGTGGTAGAGCCAGGCGATAAGCCACCTCGCCAATCCTACTGAGGACCTGGAAAGGTCCGATGAAGCATGGAGACAACTTGCCGCCTCGGCCAAATCTCCGTAATCCACGTCGAGGTGAGACACGCAAGAAGACGTAGTCACCATCCTCGAACTCTAGTGGCCTCCGCCTCCTGTCAGAATAAGACTTCTGCTGGCTCTGAGCTATCCTCATCCGCTCCTGGATGACCTGGACCTTCTTTGTCGTGGTCCGGACCATCTCTGGTCCCACAAGTGATGACTCCCCAGGGTCTGTCCAGCACAAAGGAGATCTGCAAGGTCTGTCGTATAACGCCTCGTATGGTGTCATCCTGATGGTGGAGTGGTAGCTGTTGTTGTACGCAAACTCCACCAAGGGTAGGTGGTCCTCCCAGCTATGACCAAAGTCGAGGACACATGCACGGAGCATGTCCTCGAGAGTCTGAATGGTTCTCTCCGTCTGACCATCCGTCTGAGGGTGAAAGGCAGTGCTCAGACGTAGCTGCATCTCGAATGCCTCCTGCAAACCCTTCCAAAGCCGGGAAGTAAAGCGAGCATCTCGATCGGAGACGATAGATGATGGCACACCGTGAAGCCGTACAATCTCCCGAACGTAGAGATTCCCCAAGCTCTCCAATGTGCCCTACTCTCTGATGGGCAAGAAGTGTGCCGGCTTGGTGAGTCAGTCAACAATCACCCAAATGGAGTCGTGACCTCTAGAAGTGCATGGAATTCCAGTCACGAAGTCCATAGATATCCCTTCCCACTTCCACTCCGGGACCTCCAAGGGATATACCAAGCCTGCTGGTACCTGATGCTCTGCCTTCACCTGCTGACAGGTGAGGCATTGAGAAACTAACTCTACCACAACCTTCTTCATGCCCGGCCACCAGTGTTGTCATCTGAGATCCTCATACATCTTCGCCACTCCAGGATGTACTGACAAAGGAGAAGTGTGAAACTCTCTCAGCACCTCCTCTCGTAAAACGACTGGTACCAAGGTACGTCCTCTGAAAAGGACGTCATGCTATTCTCCACAGGAGAAACCATCAGGTGCCTGTCCCGAGGATATCTATGCATGTCGCGTCTCACAGTCGGCATCCCCACGCTGTGCCTCTCTGACCCGCTGCAGTAGTGGAGGAGTGACTGTGAGAGACTGAAGGAACGCTGCTCCATCTCTATCCACGAAGGATATCTGCAAGGTGGCTAGCTGCTATGTCGCCTCCTCAAGTAGCTGAATGCCCGTCCTCCTGCTGAGGGCATCGGCTACTACGTTCCCCTTTCCAGAAGTATATACTATCTCAAAGTCATAGTCCTGGAGGAACTCGATCCATCACTGCTATCTCAGGTTCAGGTTCTTCTGATAGAAGATGTACCTGATACTCTGGTGGTCAGAAAATACTATAAAGCTCTCGCCCATCAGATAGTGCCGCCATGTCTTCAGAGTGAAGACCACTGCTGCTAACTCCAGGTCATGGGTAGCGTAGTTCTACTCATGCAGCCTCAACTGACGTGATCCATAGGCAATCACGGCCCGCTCCTGCATCAGGACACACCCGAGTCCGGTCCCTAATGCATCGCAGTAGACTACGTATCCAACTCCCTCCTCAGGCAACCTCAAGGTAGGTGCACTGTTCAATCTCTGTCTCAGCTCCTGAAAGCTCTGCTGACATCTTTCTGACCACACAAAGGGTTTCCCCTTCTTCGTCAAAGCTGAGAGTGGCGTCGCAACTCTGGAGAAGTCCGGCACAAATCTTCGATAGTATCCGGCTAGACCCAAGAAACTCCGCACCTCCGTCACGCTCCTTGGTGGCTCCCAAGCTAGCACTGCCTCGATCTTCATGGGATCCACTGCAACTCCCACCTCAGAAATGACATGCCCCAAGAAGTGGACCTAACGTAACCAGAACTAGCACTTCGAGAGCTTGCCATAAAACTGGTGCTCTCGGAGTGTGTCTAGTACAACCCGCAAGTGGTAGGCGTGCTCCTCCTCCGTGGTCGAGTACACCAAAATGTCATCGATGAAGACCACGACAAATCGATCGAGGTATGGCTGGAAGATCCTGTTCATGAGGCTCATGAACACTGCTGGAGCGTTGGTTACACCAAAAGGAATAACCAAGAACTCATAGTGGCCATACCGACACCTGAAGGTCGTCTTCTGCACATCCTCGTCTCGAACTCTGAGCTGATGATAGCCTGACCTGAGGTCTATCTTCGAGAACCACCGTGCTCCCTTGAGCTGATCGAAGAGGTCATCAATCATCGGTAGCGGATACTTGTTTCTCACTGTCACCTGGTTTAGGCGACGATAGTCGACACACAGTCGCAAGCTCTCGTCTGCCTTCTTGGCAAACAATATCGGGGAAGCCCAGGGTGAAACACTGGGTCGGATAAAACCCTTGCCCTACAAGTCCTCCAACTGTACCTTCAGCTCTCGAAGCTCAGCGGGGGCCATCCGATATGCTGGAGTGGATATCGGGGCTGTCCCAGGGTACAGGTCAATGTAAAAGTCTACCTCTCTGCGAGAAGGTAGTCCTAGAATGTCGTCGGGGAAGACGTCCGCATACTGATCCACCACTGCAGGAAAACTAGGACTCTGCACGTAAACTGCTCCAAGGATTAGGCAAGCCAACTGATGAGTGATGGGTTGTCCCCTCCTCTGCGAGAGTCCCTTCTGTGCTGCAAAGGCTCCCTTCTTGCCGGTGAAGGTGAACCTGCTCCCGTCGGTGCGCACACATCGCACCTTGCGCCTAAAACAGTCAATCTGAGCATGGACTGTAGATAACCAATCCATTCCCAAGATGACATCGTAAGGCCTCGACGCCGCTACAAGAAGATCCCAGCCAAAGTTCTCGCCCCCTAGAGTAATCTCACACTGCCGGTACCAGTGCGTAATCGTCGAGTCTGCTCCCGTAGGAGTCTCTAGCCATAAGGATCGAGCCAATGGCTCTGTCGGAATCTCCGAGCTCCGAACAAGGGCAGTGGCTATGAAAGAGTGACTCGCTCCTATGTCTATAAGAACTGCAGCAAGGGTGGAATAGACACAGATCGTACCTCGAATCATCTCTGGCATGCCGTGGTCGTAGGCCTCCGCTGCCTGGAGCTGTGCCTGTCTCTGCCCGCCAGCTCCCTGTGGTCGGGGCGGACCTCCTGGTGGTGGTGGTGGCAGAGCCTCAAAGCGTCTCCCACCACCTGCTGCTCGGTCAGCTCCTCTGCCTCGTTCGTCTCCTCCCTGCGGACCGCCACGGTCGACCCACTTCCTCTGCCTAGGTGGTCCCTCCACCGTCTGCTGCTACTCGGTACGGCGGGTCGGGCAGTCACGAGCCATGTGGCCCTACGCGCCGCACGCGTAGCACTGCCTGCCTCTCGGAAGACTGGATCTGCGTTGTGTGCCCCGCACTGCTGAGCCAGTGTCCTGAGGTCGTCTACGAGAGGGTCTGGTCTGCCTGGAACCCTGATTCATCCGTCGGCTACCTGCTGCCGAAGACTCTGCTACCTGCCGCCCTGCGGTAGGTCTCGCTGCTGAAGTAGACTCAGCAAGAAATCTCTCAATCAGAAGGGATCGCTCCAGTACCCCTGCCTGGGTCGGGATGCTGAGGGAGATTAGCGATGCCCTGATCTCATGTCTCAATCCCTGCTCGAAGGTCCGGGCCCGGAAGAAGGGGTCCCGCACCATGCCGGTCGAGTAGCAAGAAAGATCGGTGAACCTCGCCGCGAACTAGGCGACTGTCAAGCTGCCCTGCCGCAGCTGAAGAAGCTCCTGGATGCGCACCGCACGGAGGGTGGCCGGGATGAACTCTGAGCGAAAAAGGCTCTCGAAGTCCGTCCATATGAGAGAGGCCTCATCGTGCACCTGGAGCATCAAGCTCCACCATCATCCTGCTGCTGCGTGCAGTAGGCTCGCCGTGAGGATCACCATGAGGTCTGTTGGTGTCCTCACTAGCCTAAAAACTCAAACGACCGCCTCCAGCCAGTCCTCAGCTGCCTCGGGGTTCATCTCCCCGCGGAACCTGGGTGGTCGCTGGCGCTGGAACTCATGCAGTGCACTAAGGCGACGTGCATCATCAGCGGTCGGTGCTGGAAGCATCAGGGGCTCGGCGGGTAAAGGTATCGTCGGTGCCTCCACTGTCAACGGGCCCTGTACCGAGGCCTCGTCACTTGGCGGGCTGTCGTCGCGCTCTACTCTCGAAACCCTAGCTGGCTGCCGTCGTGGGGCCATCTTGAAAAGGAAACAAGTGTTCCACGATCAGAACAGTATACTTGGTGAGCTAACACAAGTAATCACAAAGAAAACTTGAAACACACATGCAATCAATGTTTTCGTGCATTAAGTCGGAAATCAGAAGTCAGGGTCCTGGTGTATGGATACATCGGCCGCCGCACCAACACTGGACTCCCTGGACTGATAACCACACCCAATACGCTAAACACTATTGCTTCACATAGAAGAAAGATCAGAGTCTGCGGTAGAACCGAACTCCTCTGATACCAATTTGTCACGACCCGTCCTCGGGGCCCATGCCGTGACTACCCCAAGCCCGTCTTCCATAGGCCAGGGGCTGGCAACTAGCACCAAGGCGTAAATCCCAACAAAAAAGGAAGGCATTGCCTTTGAAAAGTAAACAAGCACCACAGAGTAAGCAAGCGGAAAAGTAAACACTAAGTAAAAACTGTAACAAGCTGTGCTGAAAGTAAAAGGGGCCGGAAATACAAGCCCAACTGTAAAGTACAACTGAAAGGGAAAAAAAGAAACTAAAAAGAAAAGCTGCAGCGTCGAGCCGTCCTCTGAAGGTCCCACCTGAAGGTTGGGTACAGATAGCCTCCATAGCTCCTCGGTCCAGCCGTCCGCTCCGAGTACGTCCCGCCCAGTGGTCCACCTCCAGGTACCGTCCTGCTCCGCAAGCCTCCACCACGATCAGTGTTGTCCGTCATCTGCAACCAATACAACGAAGTGCGGGCATAGCCCATGCAGGGGTGATTATAAGCTACTCAGTAGGGATCCTGAGACCCCCGAAGGTCTCCCAGAATCCACAAAGGATAACCACAAAGGAAAGATACAATCACGAAGTAACAACCGACACTGCTTAGGTATATGCCCATACATATACCTAAGTCATCAATTCCCGTTCGGCTCCAACATCTGAGCCCAAGCACAACCCAGTCCACACAGAAAAGCAAAACGTATACCCACACAGGATAGCACAACACAATCCATAAAGGATAGTAAACAGTAAATCCACACAGGATAGTTCAACACAATCCACAAAGGAGAGTAACACAAGATTCAGCTCACACAGGTATACTTCTTCATATGACAATAAAGATGATCACTGATCCATCTAAGTCGTCGGACCCACAAAGGATCGATAGGTACTAACCCCCAAAATGACCCACACACGATCGATAGGTAACTAACCCCCGCAAAGACCCACACAGGATCAGGCCCACACAGGACCTGTAGGCGCTGGCTCACACAGAACCGCTGAGCGCTGACCCACACAGGATCGGATCCACACAGGATCTGTAGTACTGATCCACGTAGGATCGCTGAGTGCAGTAGTCGTCACAGTCCACTAAGGATCTCTGCACAGTTTCCGCTGCAGTCCACTGAGGATCTCTGCACAGTCGTCGCTACAGTCCACTGAGGATCTCTGCACAGTCGTCGCTGTCGAAGTAGCAGTCGCAGCCAGCTCTAGGGTTCCTGCACACAGCAAGCTCGTTCGGGAGGGTCTGCTCCACGAGCCAAGAGGCTGATACATCAACTGACACAAAGTCCGAAGTTGATGTATCCAAAAGTTCCGTATCGTCAACAGGAACTCAACATCGCAGACGGTGCGTCAATCGGACGCCCGGTCTGAGAGTTATTGGCTTTTTAGTCCCAGGGGCCCGGTTGGTTTTTAAGGAAAAACCAACCCGACCGTACTCCACCTACGTCCAAACCTCAGGCAGAGTGAGCCAAAAGATCCATCTCACTTAGAGGAATTCAACAAAGTCGACGGCACGTCAATCGGACGTCCGGAGCTCAAGATATGAGTGTTTCCATTCTGAGGGCCCGGTTGGTTTCGTGTACGAACCAACCCGGCCAAACCCAAAGTAATCTGAAACCTTGAGTGCGATATACTGAAATGACCGTCTCGATCCAAGATCGTGTTGCCGCTGACGGTGCGTCGTTCAGAGGCCCGTAGCTCAAGTTACGGGCAAAATACTGAAAACAGTCTGAAGACGGGGGGTCTAGGCCCGGGCCGACCCGGCCCGACCCCCCCCCCCCCTGGGTCAGCCGAACTGGGTCGACCCGACCCAGTCCAACCCGGTCTGGCCCAGCCGGTCGGACCGGCCTGGCTCGGCTCGGCCGAGCGCTCGAGTGCCGCGGGGCGCTTCCCCCGCGGGTTGGAGGTGTCGCGGCCCCGCGTGGGGCCGCGCTGGACAAGCGGACGCGGTTTCTGCCGCGTCCCGTGCGGGCGAGCTGGACCCGCGCGGCCGCGGGTTTGCTGGCCGCCGCCGGCAGCTTCCGCGGGCCACCGGAGTTGCTCCGGTGGTCCGTTTTCCTTCCCGTCTGTGCCGTTGTTCCTCCCGGGTTCCGTTCTTCACTGCGGGATCATCAAAACGCCCTTGCGTCACGTTTTGTCGTCGCCCGCCAATTCCGCACAACCATGAAGAATGGCGGAGGGTTGTCGGGCCGTGTTCGTTTGTCCCTCACCCTCTGCGTTAGAATAATAACAACGGAAGAAATATTCAACACATGAAACAACAATTTTAATAAATTAAAATTGTTCATATGAATCGGGTTCTTTAATTTTAAAGAAACATTCACGGGAATATAAAATATTCACAACAACCCCTACCTCTTCAAGTCATCGCCCGTAGGTTCTTCGTGGATTTGATCGTTGCGGAAGGAGGGGTTCGTCGCGGAAAGAGGGGATCGTCACGGTATTCGGCGCTGCGTCGATGAACTCCGAGGACCAAGAAACAACAGATTTAATTATAAATAATTAAATCCGTGTGTTGTTATAAACCACAAAGAAGTTTAAAAAAAGAAACATGAGATCTCTTACCTCAAGCAGTTGGTGATCGGAGATTGGGGCGGGGAAGAACGTCTCAGATGAAGCGTCGTCAAACTCCGAGGGTGACGGCGTTCTTCGCGTTCTTCGCATTCTTCACGTTCTTCGCGTTCTTCGCGTTCTTCGTGTTCTTCGCGTTCTTCACAAAGGAGGATGAAGGCACAAGAATTTCTGTCAAAAGCCTCTCAACGTGTAATCCTCCAAATGTCTTGTTGGTCTTATTTTATTATTATGCCAACAAATGACAAAGAGGTAAGTAATGACCCATTAATTCGTAGAATTAATTCAACGAAAGAAACTGCCCATTTAATTCACGAATAAAACCGCCCAATTAAATGGTGCGTTAAGAAATTAAGAAAACGCATCAGTTGACTTTCATAATGACGGGTTTTCGCGGGTGCGTTACTTAGCAGAAAAGAAACGGTGGGGCTCGTGCGGGCCCCACCTCACAAATATCCTACCAAGAGGGTAGGATATTTTTGGATAGCATCCTATCCGGATCAACTCAGCTTAAGCCGCTTTTAAGTGGATTCAAGTGGCTTCCAAGTGGCTTAAGTGAAATAAAATAAAGTTTGTCGTACAATTATTTTATTTCTTAACTTTAAGCCCGAAAATTAAAAACCAAAATCGAGCAAATGAAACTCCAGAATAGGCGTTTCTAAGCAAAAAACGGCACTGCGATTTCATCAGTGCCCTTAGAATTCGATTCCGGGCACCAGTTAAAAAGTTAGAAAAACTCGCTCGTCCGTTCACTAAACGTACCCGAGCCAAAATTCGGAAAATGATTCCGGGCACACCGGGCCTCTGAATCAGGTGCCGTCAGAGACTGCATTCTTGTAAAATTCCAAAGAAAATTAAGAAAAAAATTTCCTTGAAATTTACGGGTCTTTACACTAGTGTCTCCGCTGAGAGGGGATTCATGTCGTGTGTTCATCCTTTAACACAGCATGTGGTTGGGATTTTCCTAAAAATCCTAAATCGTATCTTGTGATTTGGATCTGTCCAAACCACTTTGGATTTCAACTTGAATCTATATTAAAACAACAGATCTATCTATAGATTGTAGATATTGACTGTTAATCACCGAAAAACGACCACAAAAGGTCCAAGAGACTTTCACCATCTGATTCGCATGTCGACGCACCTCCATTCATAGAGATCTTGATCTGTAATCACCAAATTAGTTATCCTAAAATTGTAAAAATTTTGGATCTATGATCATTTCATCAAATTATTCTTGTTTCATCGATCCACTATGAATATAGGGTTCCGATGAAGCTCAAAACCTCCCAGAATAGTCAAACCAGGACCATGAGGAACCAACAGTTGATAATTTTGAAGAAACAAGGGGGAAAACATATTAAATAATTTTAGTTGATTAAGTACAAACATTCTTGTCCAATCGATAAACAATGGGGATTCAAATAAGAAAAAAATAAAAACAACTTAATTTAGGTACATGGGCACATGAAAAGGTTGAAAAGGGGAATTGATTGAAGAAAATAAAATGTTCTACTCAATGTATTTAATAAAAAGTGTGAAAAAACAAATTAACGAGTCCCACCTCAATTATAGATCCATAAATAATGATGAGTGAATCTTCCAATGAATTGAATGAGAGTTATACATTTTTTTCATCCGAATCTGATATGATCTGACATTCCGTCGGTGTTTGAGATGGTCCGCTAGAGGAAGAATATATCTCACACAAAAAAATTGATTATGAGGCCTACTCTAGAAGAATTGGTCTATAATATCTCTTAAATAGTTATCTATTTCATTGAAAACAAAATAATTAACTAAATATTTAATTCATTAAATGAACCACCAACTATAAAGGGGTCTGAACATCCTACACTAACCCATTTTATCTAGTTCTTAGGGTAAAAACCATGTTCCAAAATAAACCACAGTCTTGGATTTCAGATCTAATAAATTGATTAAGATTTGTCTCTTTTTCTTTAAAAACTTACATAAGTTCAATTTAAAATATGTATAATAATTTTATAAATTTAATTCTGGGAGAACCTGGCCTTGGAATCGCATGCCATCTTAGCTTTTAGATATGGAAATTCATATATAGAAATATTTAAATATATTATAAGGACAATATCGGGTCTCTATATTTATGTTATTTTTATTTTTCCATTATTGTCATGTTATGAATTTATAATAATTTTCATCTACCATTTTTTACCCTTAATGAGATTCTATTCTCTCCCATTTCTTATGTTTCCATTCCCCAGGTTATGAAGAAATTTTTTAAGTAGAGTGTGTCTTAGAAGAGTGCTAGGCATAGAGAAATTATGGGGGATGATATTGATTTTCATGAACTAATTGTTTATTTTTATATGATATGTTAGAGTTGGTCCTAATTTTATAAACCTATAATCCTATAAGTTCCTTCAGTATAAAATTAATACAATATTTAATTTGATATTTTATATTTATGATTGATGAAATTGGGTAATGATTATTTGTATCATAGCCAGAAATGTAGAGATTATGGTTCATTAGTAGATCTGATACTGTGTATCTTGGGATATTATAATGATTATATGTTAGTTCAGAATATCAAATGTGACTTCTATTCATTGGATGTTGAGATGGGATTTACATAAGGAAATCTATCCACTAACCAAAATAACATCAACCTTGTCTAGATTTTGTGTAATATGATTTATAGGATAAAAAATTCCAGAAAAATGAATCATTAAAGAATCATATATTACGGATGAAATCATTTTAATATTATGAATTTTTAATTCGAATTGAACATATATTTATTATAGTGGTAATGGGAAACCCCTGAAAATTCCATAGATATAATTTAGTGTGTAGACCCAAAACCAAATACGATATTATTAGATCTAGAGTTGATGATCTGTGTACCTATCATCACATCATTATCGTATCCCACATTTTAAGTAGTGATCATCTAAGATTTCCCTTTGTCTATGGTATTTAAGGAATTCTAATTCCAATTAAAATAATAAATCCTCGTATTCAACCACTAGTAAGAATATTTACTATAATACATTCACCTAAAACATCAGAGTTTTTGGGGTATATATTATAGATATTTCAACCCATTCACACCATTATCTAACTACGTCTACTAAATTCATAATTAAATTTCCCAATGAACATCCCTTGTGTAATTAATGAATTTACTACTCCCATTTAAAAAATTTCCCTCATATTTTTTTCTACACATCTGGCATAAAAGAAGACTTATATTCTTCCTTCAATGGTTTTTATTATTATTATTAACATTTAATTACATATTTCTATTACTATAAATACCATCATATTGAGGGATTACCCCAATACACATTAAATCCTTGATAGTACATCAAACTATTTCTTCAAAGCTACTGAAATGTCATATGGATGATTCCCAATGTGGATTTGTTTTTGAGCCACTAAAGAATCAATAAATCTCACATTACATTACATTCATAATATCATGAGAATAACTCACATGGATTGTAAATAATTCCTAATATATATTAATTCATTCAAATTATTCAAAAAATACTACATGGAATTATTTCTCTATTTTCATAAAATTAAATAAAGGAGTGTAATAATTTAAAATTTAAGTCCTAAAATCATCCCACTCCCTCAGGTAGATTTCATCGTTTTTCCCTATATTATTTATAAGTGTCCAACATTGATTCACTTATCCTTCATTGTTATAAAATTTTAAAATAATGTTTTCATGCTATGAAAAACTGATAATTAAAAAATTATTTCAGTTTTAGTGATCCATTGATGAGTAATTAGTGGATCACCATACCCACTAAAAAAGGTGAATGTTACCTCCTGAAGGAATCAAAATTACATTATTCCCTCCTTTTCTGATTTGGAAACACAGATGGATTGAAACATTTATAAACTTGTATATGTATAATGAAATTATTTTTCAATCCATCTACAATTAAATACAATTTATCATGAGGAAAATAGTTGCATTATCCAATAAATTTAGTGTTAACATGGTTATTTTTTGTTCCAGACATTGTATAAAACCAAAAATCATAGTATGAGGAACAATATTCATAGTCCAAAAACCATTAATATTGAAATTATTTTATAGGATGTCTAGATATTGACACCTAATTTTTATTCAATGACAACTTATGATTATAATAGGATCTTAATGGTCACTATCAATTAAAATATTTCAAAAACCTTCATGAAGATAATTTGAATTAAAATAAGTATATCCCCTATAATTTTATAGCTAGGAGTGAAGTATTAGGCTCACTCATCATGCACCAATAATGATTTATTTAATATAGAATACCCCACCACATTTAGATTTTTACACTAGGTGAATCAATTCCATAACCATGCCCACTTTCTAGTATTTAGGAATGGATGTTCTTGATAGGAAAACAAAAATTCTCTCATCACCATAATATAGGATGTTCTCATATACATAGGATTGTATTACAGGTTGTCACTAATGTTTTCTAAACATAGTTTTGGAAAATAACTAAAACCTTCTTTGATACCAATTGAGGCAACCCCATAAATACATACCTAAATATTATGTCTTATTGGATGAATATTCAATAAATATCATTGTAATAAATTCATGAACTGTAAATGATTAGTGTTTTTTGAAACATGTATATATAAAAAAGATTTATATAAATGATTTAGATCATATTATATTATTTTATTCACAATAAAAACATTGTTACACATATCCTACATAAACCCATTCTTCATGTCCTGGGGAAATGAAAACATATGAAAAGGTGATATAAAATATCAATAATGTTAATCAATTCATATATCAATTTATTATCATATATAATCAGTTGATGAAAATAAGAGTATGAGATCATGAGAATAATATTTGAAATAAATAACTATAAATTCATATATAACAATCATGTGATATGGAATATATCTTAATAGTTCATAAGATAATAATCATTAAGAAAGAAAAGAAGATGATGTATGAGAGAATAACATTGGTATAAGGTCATATAATAAAATAGTTTCATAATGTGGGGTGTTATCATAATCATATAAATAAAATATACAAGATACCCACCCATAAGATAATCACATATAAGGCTTGGGATAACCTCACTTGTAACTTCTTTTGGATTGGTATTAGCTCTCTTGGACACTTGTTTTCCTTGGGCTAACCAACAATGTACTCTATTTTGGGATTTCGATGAGAAATTAGATTCTATTTTAAATCATAAATCATCAATCCTTTCCAAATTCACTGGAGGGATATAATGGACCCACACACCACATAATCATTATCCATTTATATGTATACCACAGAATCATTATGTCATTTATAGTTACATCAAATAGTAAACTATATAAATGAAAACATACTTCATCAATAGTTCGTCATCGTATTTATAACCCATTACGAAACATTATAAATATTTTAAAAATAGTTCTTGTTCACAGTAAAGCATAAGAAACAATAAACGATTTTATTATAGATGATAAAACCATTAAATTATCATTAGAATATTTCATGAGGAAAGAAACCTTTTTATTTTGATATAACTAATTTAAAATTAAAAAATCTAAAAATTAAGGATAAAATATTAATTGACATAAAAAATGGTATCTTTTAAAGTAATCATCAATACACAAAGATGTTATGATGGTTGGAAAATTTATTAACCCGGTGTATGTTAATGTAATGATTACTTTCAAATTTTTAGTAAATACTAAAATTTACCTAATTCAGAAAATTAAAGTAATATTCAATCTAAAAAATCATATTGAATATAAAAAATGATTAAAATAGAAATATAAAATCATTAGGGAATGTTAATGAAAATGATGAAAAAATTTAAATAAAATAGGGATATGGAGGAAAATTATTCCCCACTATGGAGTGAAGTAAACTAATATAGTATGGACATATGCATAATCCTGTATAATAAAAGTTTATAGAAACCATTTTATAGAGATTTTTATATCATTATTTTTTACCAAAAGTTAACATAGAAAAACACATAAAAATTAATTGGTTAATTAAATTTGTATAGGCATCAAAATATATCCCCACCTGTATGGCCTTCACACCTCCCATCCCACCCCCAATAGGATTTCCCCTCCATGTGTAGTGTTTTACTTCAGTTCCCCAACCTCAATATCTCTCTCTACTTTATGTTTCAATTTTTTTTATTTTGAAACATTGAATTGTTGATTTATAAATCCATATTCTCTTATACAAAGAATAATTTTCATTTTCTTCTAGGTATAAAACACTAAGAAAGATTCTTTTATGTTAAGAATCATCCTAATTCATTCAAAAAATTATTTTTTTGATTCAATTTTTTTAGTATTGTAATTAATATGATTTTAGGTGATGTGTTTTTTTAATTTATTTACATCATACTTCTATATATACCTTATATAATCTTACTATTTTTTCTGACATATATTAGGCTATTTTTAAATTAATTATATTTCTATTTTTTGTAATTTTTTTGAATGTATTAGGGTGTAATGGAATTATTATTTTCATTATTTTATTTTAATATTTTGAATTATTAATTTCATGTATTAAAAATGTTTGTTCATAAAACATAATATATGTTTTGAATATATTGATGCTTATTTTTTACATAAATGGTTGAATATTGGTATAATTTATACAAAGAATTACATGGGATAAAAAATTTCTGAAAAACCATCTATTGATGTGTTCATTTTTATCAACAAACTACTTATTACTAGAATGAATATTTTACCTCATATAAGATCTATATCATTTTATTTTATTCATTTTTCTTAAAATTGTAAGTATATGAGAATAATGATTTGGATGGATATTTTATTGATACATAAACATCATTCGTAATTTTTTTTAAATATGTGTAAAAAATATTTCTTTAAAGGGAAATTTTCATTATTTTAATATATCTAAAATTATGTTTTTATTATGAATTTTGATATCTATAGTTGATTTTAGAAACCATTTTTCATGAACTATTCCTTACTAAACAATTACTAAATTTTCTCTAATATAATGTAGATATCGACTACTTTTATGCTTTCTTTGTATTGTGTAAGATTTAGAATAATATATATGCCTTGGTTCCTGTTTGACATTTATTATTGTCATATATATTACAATTCTCATATGATCTATTTTTTCAATGATATCATACATATACATATCCTCCACATAAAATAGTTTGTGTCAATAGTTATAATTCTTCATGAGAGAATTCTATTTTTATCCTTGGGTTTCTATATTTCCATTAATAAATTGTGAATAACCTTACATTTATTTTTTTTAGTATGTGATTGGTTTTGGTTCAACAAAAATACATGAAATCATGTTATGTTTAATGTAATTTTATGAATGTAATTTGATTTTAATTCAAATGTATGACCCACTTATGGTTTCTTTAAATTAGGTCTATTTTTTAAATATAATGGTGTTTTTCATTATTTTTATGAACATTATTTTTGAATAAATAATTTCACAACTCTTTATATTTGTAATGGAATTTTTGATTGGTTTTTTATTTGGTTACATTATTTTATTTTTCATATTTATTTTTTTTAGGATTTCGTATTATCATTTACAATTTTTGGTTTTTTTGTAACAATATCTTGTTATTACAATTTTTAAATCTATATTAAAAAATTATTCTTTAAAATAATAATTATATTTAAAATTGATTTGAATAACATTATAATTAATTTTTCAAATAACATGATTAAAACACCATTTTGACATGGTTTGTATAAAAATGATATTATGTGTTATTAAGTGCTTGTTATTAAATAATAAATGTTCATTTTTTTATAAATGATATTTTGAATGTCATGGAGGCACAATTTGAGTGGTGAGTTTGAGTCAATATTCGATATTATTTTTTTGGGTGATATGACCTAGACCATGTTGGATAAACTTGTAATTACTCTTTAAAATTAAATATTACAAATTTTACATCCAATTAGAATTAAAAATAATTATTTTTATAGGATAAATTCTATACAATATCATGTGAACCCCTTTCACTTTTTGAAATTACTCGCCCCCACTATCAGGTTTTTGTTGAATATTTACATATAGATTCCACTTGGATATAATTAATTTTTCAGTTATATTATACAATTTACATATTAATAAAAACATTTTTTTGAAATAATGTATAGATGTTGGATTTATGATACTGAACGGATCACAACAAATTTTTAAAACAATTTATATTCTTTTTTATAATTTTCATTTAGTAATTCTTCCATGAGTGTTCTTATACAGTGTCCTTGTAATACTTTTATTTGAATAAATTTCAAGTACAGAAGAAGTAAGATACCATATAACCAAAGTGTGGGTTCAAATAAAATAACATGTCTTCAATGATGATGGATATATAAGACAATATTAGACTGTATATTGTTGAAATGAAAATAATTGATCGATTTAAATGATATTTGATCAATTTTCATTTATTCATCATCACATGAACGAATGGTTTCCACATATAGTAGATAATCATATGAGTACAAATGAGGTATCTAAAGAAAATGGGAATGATGAGATATTGAAATAGTGTATGGATGATGTTAGCAGTGCATTATATCATCAATGAGTTAAAATAAAAAATAATGAATTTTTAATATGGTTGTTGCATGAGAAACCCATGGGTATAATTTCTAATAATTCCTTTGATTATATTCTTTACTCTTTGAATCACATACTTCTTAATGATATAAATATTATATCATGTCATTATATGTCTTTGAATTTATTTAAAGAACATGCATTTTATAAATATTGAATTTAAGCTTTCATAAAAGATAACTACTTATTCTTGGAGGAAACTATGGGGAAAACGATTCTAAAGAATATAGTACATCTTTATAAAAGGTAAATTTAGATGGAACACCATATCATGTTCCATAGAATGTAATTTGTGACCTTCCATTTATTCCTATACTCTAATATACTTTAATTATTGTTGAAATATTAAAAATATGAAATGGAATAATGAAGTGAAAATTGATGATATTGATTATTTGGTTCATCCTATTGATGGATTATGATTGTGGGATTTTTATTGAAGGTATCCTAACTCAAATAGAGAGTTTTTTAATTTCAAATTGGGTTTACCATGATTTATATTTAATCTATCTAGTCATATGCATATGTTTAAGATCACATGGCCAATTTTCATTCACATACAAAACCTTTAAACATATATGTGTAGAAAAAAACTTTTCACATTATTATCTATACTTATATTTATTCCATCATATCATGTCAATGACATAGATGTGCATATTAAAACATTAACAAAAGTGTTGAGGTGGAATTGGAATTATGGTTTTCACACATATAATGCTTCTTTGAAAGACAATATATAGATGTGGGATATAATTTTTTTGGTGATAAACTATTTTATATCTTTTAAAAATATTTCTAAATATTTTAAAAATGGAAAACAATCATGTACAATTTTTATTAGGAAAAAGATATTCAAGTGACTTAATTTTATTGTAGTCTTAGTTTCATGGGATATCACCAATTTTTTTTTTGATGGATCATAATTATAGGAGTTATCATTGATGTCTTGATTATACTATTGATATCAAGAGACCACCATTATGTATGTTTAAAATTTTTGTTCTTATATATTTGAAAATGTTAAACAGTCACTCAAAAAAGGATAGATAAAAATAAAATAGAGGAAGAATATATCCCCTAAATCCAATTATCGTTTGATTCATAAAGGTATACTCTTTAACTTTCTTTATTAGTCATCCAATTATTTAAGTAATTTTTTTAGAAATTATGTACATTGTGAAAAACATATATGAATTTTTTTTTCAATTCTTATAAATTTCAAGGGGAAGAAAAAATATAACATAAAATCTAAATGTTTATTAGTGATTTAGGGTATCAAAACAGAACCACATCACATGTCTAACAATGAAGATAAATGAAATGTTCTATTTTTTCATATATGATTTCATATTTAGAGAAGAATCAATTTTTTATGTAACAGAGACTATCATGGATCCCGATGGTTATTCAATAAATACATAAAAATGGGTCAATATATTAAAAGTGAAAATTATATCTCTAAAAACACATGGCTACTACATCCTTATGTATAGATTTATTCAAATAGAAATATTCCATTTAGTTATTAAAAAGTAACTATGATTGTGATTTAGCTCTACCATTTTTAAATATATCTTCTTGTTATCTGGTTTTCCATGTCCTTGAATAAATTGTGTGAAGAGACACCATTAATTTTTTACATGTTTGGTAAATTATGTCTGGAATATTTTTTCACTTTTATGTTTCATTTAGCAATCCATCATCCAAATTAAATTTATATCAGGGGAACAATTATATTTATTGGGATTTATCCAAATGATAAAAATATGTTCAAAATTATGCCTTCTTTTTCCATATATAATAATGAAAAGTAATTTTTTTATGAAAGGTTTATTATATAAAGTATTTATAGATTTTTGTTCAATGTTTTTTGGATTATAAACATGAGACATACAGGAATAATGTTAAAGGAAGAAGATCTATCTAAGAAATTTGTGAACACACTTCCATCACTTCCATAAGTAGTGGGGACTCATGGATTACATACACTATCTAAATTTATCCTTTATGTGGGGGAGATATCATATCAAACATGATTGATTAATTGTGACACGTTTGATGAATATATAAAGTAAGTTATTTTAAAAATTATATTTCATATAATACTAAATAGTTTCACATATATAATAAAATATCATTATATTTTTATGTATGGAATATAATAAAAAAAAATGGGGGAACTTATCTCCTATTTCCATTGAAAATAAGAGTTACTTTTCCATGTTAACTAGTTTCTTCTTTAGTTGAAATTAGTGTATCAATAATTAAGTTAATAAAATTAAAAAAACTAATTATTCATATAATTTTAATATTAATTTTTTATTTTAGGTATAAGTATTATCTATTAACTCTATCATTGAGGAAATAATTTTCTTTTATTTTGGTCCCAATTCATTGGTCATTAATGAAAACCACTAGTGATTAATGGGTGAAATTTTTTATATCTCATCAATTTAGGAATATGATAAATCAACATGACAGTGTTCCATTATCTACAAATAAATAATAATTTTCTAGTACATCCTATAGTTGGACTCATTTTGAAAGTGTGTCTTATTATGGGGTTATTTATAAAATACTAATAATGAATTATTACTCCCATGGCTGAGTTACTCTGATGAAGAGCATGTGGTTTGATTCAATGAAAAGACATGGAACATTTATTGATGACTTTGTATTTTAATTTACTAACATTTCCAAATTAATGACTATGGATAAACCACATATTTTGGAATTAATATAAAAATAATATGTTTATGTCAAAAATAATTTGAGTTTAGGATTCACTATTATTTTTTAAGTAATCAAAATAAATTTTTTATGATTGTGGGGATGAAAATTGATATATTTATTACACTATTGTAATTGATCAATATATTGTGTATGATGACTAAAATTGATAACTAGTTAGAGTTGATTGTGAAACTAATGTAATAGAGGGTAATATATAAATTAAACTATATTTTATCTAATTTTATTCATTTTTGGTCAACATGACTCTTTTAGATTTGTTGTATTCAATTTTTTTTAAAGACAATAAACTGATTCTAATAATTATTTTAAATGTAATAAAAAATATATGAATATATATAATATTATTTAGTCCATATAAATCATCAAAACCTAAATTTAATGGAGTCAAACCCAAATAATGTGGTTGTTTCAATTGATTTAACCCAAAACAAACCAACCTAGAATTAAACCATATAAATTAGCCCAAAATGAACCAAATATTGTAACCCAAAATGAACCGCATAATGTACCCCCAAAATAATAAAAATAACCTCACCCAAAATGATCCATTTCTATAAAAAATGAATAATTTATCAAATGACGTAACCCAAAATGAACCAATTAACATAACCCAAAAATATATATAACAAAAATATGAACCAAAAGGTCTAACCCAAAAATAAAAAAATGACATAAATAAAAATAAACCAAATAACCTACACATGAAATTATCCAATTTACCTAAAAATTTAATAACTAAAAAAATGACCAAATGAATAGAATTAAACAAATGATATAAATCAAAAAATAAATAAACCAATAACAAACCAAAATACCTAACCCAAAATGAACAAAATGATATAACAAAAAAATAAACTAAATAAACTATACCCACATGAACCAATTGACTTAACCCAAAAATGAATAAAAAACCTGAGGACCTTAAAAAAGACATGAAACTAAAATGAACCAAATTACTTGGCTAAAAAAATCTAGAAGACTAAAATAAAAAAAATAAAAAACTAAAAAATAAAGCAAATTACTAAACCCAAAATGAGATAAACCAAAATGAACCAAATAACTTCTCCTAGAAAGAAATAAAAATTAACATAAAATATGTAATCCAAAAATAAACCAAATGGACTAATCCAAATTGAAAAAAGGAAAATTTATTAAACTAAAGTGAACTAAATAACCAAACCTAGAATATAAAAAATAATGTAACTCTAAAATGACTTAACATAAAAATGATTCAACTGGCCTAACCAACATCATCCATAATTACCTAACTCAAAATAAAAAAAATATCTTATCCTAAAATTAAAAAATTAATATAATTAAAAATTGAGTAACTAATTAGATTACCTAACCCAAAATGGACAAATGTCCACAAAAAAGAATTAACCAAACGAATAAACCCAAAAAAGTCCATCCCTTAAATAAATGAAATTACCCAAAATAATCAAAATACACTAACCATAATTGAACTAACTGACTAATAAAAAATGCAAAAATTACCAAATTACCTAACAAAAAATTACAGAAAATAAAAAAATACCAAATGACATAGAACAAAATAATCTTAATGGCCTAACTAAAATATGATATAATTGAAAAATGAATGAAATAACCTAAACAAAAATTACCTAAACAAAAATTTTCCAAATAACCTACCCGAGAATAAAAAAACATGCAAGTTAAAATTTACTTAACCAAAAAATGTTTCAAATGGACTTAAATAAATTAACCAAAAATAACAAACTAAAAATGATCAAAAATATAAAACTAAAAAAAATTACCAAATATTCAATAATACCTAACCTAAGAATGAACAATATGACATAAATAATTCAAAAAAAATTCCATCACCGAAATTGAATCATATTAAATGACCAAATAAGAACTAGATGACGAAACCGATTGACCAAATGTCCAAATAACCAAATTAACTAACCTACAATAACAAAATGACCAAATAATAAAAATGACCAAATGACCAAATAACCAGATAAAATTACAAAAACTAAGTTAAACAAAATTTAGCAAACAATATGAAAACCATATCATACACATATTTATCATGTTAATTAGTATGAATTGATTTTGTTAATACATTGTATAAAATTTATAATTAAATAGATATTTATCTTCCAATGTTGGTAATTTCAAATACTGATGATACAATATGGAATATAATATTTGAAAATTATCACCACATGAGAGAGATGATAATACCATCAATGATTCCTCTTGTGAGTACATAAATAAAAAATATTAAGTGAAAAAACATGTAATGTCATTTAATCAATAATTTTTAAAATGTTAACATGTTCCAACTTCTTGGAAGAAAATGTTATTTAGCTAGACAAGTAACAACGATAAAAAACATACCAATTATAGGGGATTAAATACTACAGTTACTCTCAACACTCGTTATACATGATCAAAATAATAACCTTATAGACATATTACATAAACCATAGCTTATTTTCCTATGGTTCCCATATAATCATAATGTATTCTCATGAAAATTATTTTTTCTCCATCATTCAACCTTAACATCTTGCTCATCTATCATTCCCATTTCCAGTAACATCTCATGAAACCCATCTATATTTTTATATATCATAGACTCTTATGTGGAGGCCTCATTTACATAAAAACCCATCCTCTCTAGGATTTATACCTGTGATAATTTAATATCTATGGAAAATCCATTATATCATATTTATCATACATAGTACCATTTGAGGATCAATATATGTTAGAAGTAATTCTGATCCAAGTGATCCTTTATGAAAATTTATCACCCAATCTTAGGTAAATGTATAAAAAACTAGTAAATCTTGTAACCATAAATTTCATTGTTAAATGTATTAATTTTTTATTTTTTATTCAAAGATAGATATACCACAGTTAGGTAGTGTGGAATTACTTTCATTGTAAATAAACCAAATCCAATTGACTACTTCCATTGGTTACATTATTAAATTTTCATTTGATATATGTGATCACATACCAATGGACATTATTGTTTTGTAATATTGGTAAACTAGATACAAAAATGAATTTCACTCTGTAGTTGAAAACATTGAATAACACCAACTATTTCCATTAAGAACACCACTATTTCCTTTATCATATCCTTGCATATAAAATCATAACGGTTTCCTCAAATCTTGTGGAATGGAGACTACAAAAGTATTTTTCTTTAATTATTAGTGATGTTATTAAAATAGAAGAAGATATCATGAACATATAAGGTGTAATATTTCATGGTTAATATATGAAAACACATAATATTTAATCAATAACATGGAAATGAAATCAAATATTGTATAAAAAATGATAATCAAATTAGTATTCAATATTTGTCAAATAATCTTGAAGATAATCTATGGATATTATAATTAACAAAAAAACTACATGGACAAAAATAACTAAATTCCAAATAAATAAATTTATTAATATTGGATTTCATGTTTTCAAACATTGTGGCTTCTATAATATCAATAAATAAAGCCAATAGACTTTAATTGATGGGTATCTATACACAAAAACCCATTTAATACAAGCTTACTAATATCTCTCATGAGATTTTTTGATTCATTGATGGACTATCTATAACGGTTACACACCCATTACTGCATTTATAATGCATTCATTATATATTGAATAATAAATTAAATTCATAATACCATATTTATAGTCAAATATCTATATCGAGTAATGAATATAAATTTATCATGGAATTATCTATTCAACAAGATAACATTCATAGTAAAACATTGTATGTAGAAAAGATGTGCAGTTTATGGAACAAGAAAACTCGTGATTAAAATAATATGGTTATTTAAAAGAAAATTAGTTTTTAATTATCACACGAATGTGAACGTTTAAAGTGAATGATAATTACTATTAAATTAATGAGGAATGTGAATGTTAATATTTTTCATAGTCAAACCGATCATAAAGCATCCAAAAAAGTAAGTGGAAGGTATCAATACAATATATACCTAGTGAACTATATGTAAAATAAAGTGTTTTTGTCATTTATGAATAGAGATACCATAAAAATATCACTAAAAATCATTGATGAAAATACTTTTCATAATCCCCACACCCAATAGAGTACACCTCCTAGGTTGGTAATTAAATAATAGAGATGATGACTACCTAAGATCTACCTCTAGTAGACCCCAGGTTGCCGAATAACACCAAGGGTATAGTAAGAAAACATATAGGAGTCACTACCCTCTAATGGAACATGTGAAAGATATGGGTAATATAGATACCCCCATCATCACATTCTGAGATCTATAAATATATAATAATTAAATCCCAAGTGCATTAATTATATTTCATATAATAAAAAAATATATTAAAAGGAAAACTAATGTTAATAGTAAGATAAATATGGTAGTGAAATGAACCCCAAATAGCCCATTAAAAATATTGATATATTAATATCCATCCCAATATCCAATATTCTCCTAATAACATGAAATAATTTATATGTACATGGGTGAGCATATTTTTATACTCAATAGGATCCTCCTTAGGGCCTCTTGTGCAAAATATAAGGAAAACATGCTAAAGCACAGTTAATAAATAGTGAAACTAACTGGTATCCTAAATATGTATACTATTTTCCAAGCCTCATCATGGCTATATCTCACCATGTATCACAAAAAATACATCTTATATTATAATAATAATAAAACATCACGGGTTCTCCCATACCACTTTTCCTTTGGTTTTCTAGTCTTCCCTAACATTGCATGTCCTAATCCATCACTCTACAAAATATTCTGTCCTACAGACAACTATTATATGTATCAAGACATCCTCCCCATTCATCACACCATCACATCATTCCATATAAGATCTCCATATAGTAACCATGTATTTTTTGGGAGTTACCACAACCTGTATGATGTGAATCATACATTGGGTATTAAAACTCATGTCGTCACAGTCAATACATCGAGTAAGATACCTCAATCCATCACAACCTATACACTTCATACCTATAATAAAAATTTTGATACTATATTTGTAGATACATGTATGTGAAATAACCACAATCTATCAAATTCATCCAAAAAATACATATGAAAACTAACCATTGTGTATAACAACATATAAGTTTACTAAGAGAAGAGAGTGGTACCAAAGGGGGTGGTTAAAAATCCATCCTCCAATCATATTGTTAGGGAAAATAACTTCCTAGGTTCCACTCTATAACATCCAAGATCCCACAGTCTAGGATTTGGTGTCAAAATAAAAAACATTACATTTTTGTCATTGATGCCGAAAACTATGGCCTAATATTTTCATCCAAACCATACAACATAAAAATGAGAAATTAGATAACATACATCCTCAAGGTCATTTTTGGAATATATTTATATATAATTAGTAAAAAATCATACATAACAAATTGAAATGACATTAAATGATCATTTCTCAAACTTAACCCAACTTTTTCACATTAGGAAATAATCATCATCTATTTGAAATCCCTTCTAGACATAACTCTTTCAACGAAATGTTTTATAACCAGTGGAAAAAGAGACATAAGAAGGTTGAGATAGAAATATCAGTAAGGGTAAATGTAATAATTAAAAATAATAATTTCATTAGTGGGCATAAGAAGAGCATAATGGTATGATGACATAATAAAAACTCTTGAGTATAACATAAGAATATTTGTACCCATAAATACTTAGACCACAAAAAATGAAAGCATGGAATAAGTATTTATTAAAGGAAATAGTAATATGAATTGGTAATAATGATACATGAGATATAAATATTAATTAAATTAAATATCATAATCTTATAGGAATCATTGATAAAACATATTCGTAACTTGGAACATTATCTCAAATAACCCTTACATACCTACTACAGAATCCTCACAAATTGAAATAACCATATAACCAACATTAAATATAGTTATCTGGAAACATAATTTATATGCAATTCATTGGAGAGATATTTTGGTTCACCCATTTTATATATTGTAACGGGCTCACACTACGATATATGGGTCCACTCATAATTTATAATGTCCAAGAAAGTAATAATGAATATATAAAATAGAGAATTTATTTCCTAAATACATATTGAAATAAAATTTATTATAATGATAACATGATTTAACAATGAAAAGGAAATAGGTTCCATAAAAATCTCATTGAAACATGATTAACACATGTCAACAAAAATATTTCCAATGAAATCTCTTTGAGACAAGATTAATCAGTGGAAGAGAAATGGGTCCCCTCACAATTTCATTGAAAAAATCATATTCAATAAATAGAAATAATTACAATGGTATCGATAAAAATTATACATAGAGTAGGATAATTGGAAAAAATGTTATTAACATTGATCAATGGAAATACCAATAAAATATCATTGAATTTTTTTTGAGGAAAATATCCTTTTAATTTTCAAAATAGATTTTTAAGATATAATTTTTTTAATAACCTTATCTTTGAAAATCAATTTTAAATATAATAATTTTCATAATAATAAGAAAATATTTTCTTTAGAAATATAATATTATACTATAAAGGTAAGATTAAATAAAATTCCAGTCATCATAATGGGTAAATTTGTACATTCTATACATGTTAAAAGAACATTCATTTTTCAATGTAAAAAGTATAGAAAAGTACCTTGATCGGAAAGTGAGAACAATATTACACTAAGAAAATTTAAAATTTAAAAAATAATTAATTAATAAATAATTTTTAAAAGGTTAAAAACATTTTTCAATACATTTTCATAATACATGATTTGGGAAGAAAACTGATTTCAGACCGAAGAGAGAAGGAAAGCTAGAATTTCTTAAAAATATTTTCAAAATTACTATATATTCCATGGAGTATAAAAGTAGTAATATTACATAAAATTATGTTCAAACCCCATAGGATATGATAATTCACGTGATTTCTAATATTCTAACATTATAAACATAATCATACACAATCCTGATAAACGAAGATATTGTAACAAAATACTCGTACAACTTTAGTAACATTGAATTGTAATCCCCATGAAGAAATAACATTACATTAAACATAAAATATCAAAAAAAATAATTAGATTCATGATATAACATTTCACATGAGCATAATATACACCTAATACTATAGGATAGTTCTATAATGTCACATATATCTCAAAGAAAGAAAATTGATAAAAAATCCCTTTCCGCTTTGGTAACTTTGGAAATATAAAACCAATAAAATAAATATTCTAAAATGGATATTTAAATCCCCATAAGTTTTTTTACATATATAATTTAATAAATCAATGTGAATTATATACACCATATAACAAAATAATTTTTGAATATGGCATATATATCTCACATAAATAATAGTGAGATAGGAAAAACCATACCTTGAGTTTGACTTTGTTACGAGTGTCCTTGTCATCATGAATAATAAAAATATTTTATTTAATTTATTTATAACCTTATTATAGTTTATTATAACTTTTACTTCACTCATTATAATGTTTTATACAATTTAATAATCGATTAATTTTACATCATATGTTTTGACAATATTCTCTTTGTGTGTCTAAATCACCTTATATTGGTTGACTATAGTCAAATATAGAATTATTTAAACATCTATAGAATAATAATAATAACATAATTATCATCTTTATAAATAAAATATAATTTTTATACCCATCATGAATGATGTTCAAGAAAAATGAACTAATGTTACAATGATGGAGATGGTAGGTCGTATGTATGCATGTGTAACATTTTAATTTTCTGATGGTCATTATAGAAACAAGGTAAGTAATATTTTATCCTTATATATGGATAATAATAACATAAATATGATATTATTTAATTATATATACTTATGTATATCATTCTTGAGATGTGGAGGTGAATAAAAGGTATCGCATCTCTACAAGGAGGCGGTAGTCCAAACATCTTCAAAAGATGTTATCATTTTTTCCAGGATGTTAAATGGTAAAAATAAAACGATATATTATATTTCAAAAATGGTATATATTTTATTAATATAATAAATATTTCATGTATATAACATATATTTATTATATTTACCCTTATTACATTCTATGTAATGCATTACTGAAGAAAGAAACACATCGCTTGGTGAGGTGGTATTCCACCTTACACACCAACGTCATTATCATTTCCCATATAGAATTGAACATATATGGGTATATATGTTTTAATTACTAAATATTAATAATTATATTATAAATATAATTTATAAATATTATATTTATTATCATACCCAACCGTGAGAGGTGGTAATCGATAAACGAATGACATCTGTTTTTATGGCAGTAGTACATTATACACACGAATGTTGGTTTTGTAACCAATTTGGTGGAGGTGCGTGTGGTTATAGGTCATACACATAACCTAAAAAATTCTATGTATATTTAAGATAGTGATTTTATTATATTATCATGGTTTAATAAGTATTTAAGTGTTTGATAATGAAATAAAAAAAATGCACATTGATGAACGTTACCTCTTCTTCAGGTAGCTCATTTTGGTTTCCACTAAAGGCCTCCCAAGTATGGATTTCATCCAAATGTAACTATTTTAGGATAATGATATGTAATTTTTTAGTGATCATGGTAGTTTTTCGTTGACCCAAATGGATTGAGAGGTGTGAATGAGTTAGGCTAGGAATTCCCAATTATAATGGAGGAGTGGAATTCCTATAAATACCCAAAAGTATTTATATTTGGGAGGTATCAATAACCTCATGTGGATAAAAAATATATCATTAATGTAGGGGATTTTTTATTTGGTAGATAAAAATCTCTAACACACAAAATGTAACTCATTTTTATTACATTATTCCTTAGTCTTTATGTTTACTCAATTTTACCCTTTTTACCATAGTAACTTGTACCTTTTTATTTACCTAGGAAATTTATCCTTTAAAAAATTTATATGGGTCATGTTATATAATTTAAACCTAATTATTATATATAGTAAATATAATTAATTAAATAAATATCCAATTAGTTGGTAAAAAATAAATTTTAATACAAACGCATGTAAGGCGCAAAAACACAGTTTTAACATTAACTGCAATAACTGAGTTTTTTTCTATATACGTGTCAATATATAAATTATAAAATAAAAATTGGACAATCAATCTAACAGATTTGATATATATTTACATTTATTATTTTTTTTCTAAAGGTAAAGGGGGAAAGCCCCCATTTATTTAAAAATAAAGAAACTCCTTTTAAAGGGAAGAAGGAGAAACCCATTACAGAGACAGATGAAAGACATCTTAACAGAACAGTCCAAACGGGCAACAAGGATCCAAAAACCAAAAGGAAACAAAAATAAAAGCAGGTGATTAGTCACTGAAAGTGGATAATATTCATTTTTAATATCTTTAAATTAATTGTTCCACAGTCCATAAACATTGTTTTTAGTGCATTACATAAATAGAACTTCATTTCTCAACTAAAATGCAATTCTTGTTTAAAATGAAAATTTGGGCCCAATCATTCATTTGTTTTTGTACAACATTATATTCATTTTATGAATTTGAAATTTTGGGATATGATTGATCACTTTTTTGGAACATTTTATCTTTTAGTTCTGATGGATGAATCCCAAGGGAAGATGGAGAATTTTGCGCCCCAATGCAAAAATTTGCTGAAGAAAGCATAATGGGCCTAAGGCCCATCAAACAAATGTGGGTCTCACAAAACAAGCCCAATGAAGCTCAAATTTATACAGTAGAAGGATAAAAATATGAGGATCATTTTATTCAACTGTGTCTGGGGCTAATTCTGAATTTTTCATGATGATAAAAGGATATGACGCTGAGATTTAAATGGTGGACCTGACATTAATGCACATAAAGTCGTCCCACTATTCCGACCATAACTTCCAAACGGCTGAGCCAAATGTCCTGAAATGTTTTCATCGGATAGAGGACACATGGAAGAAAGTCTCATTATCCCCCCCCCCAACCAAAAATGCCACAGCGAAATCCACCTAGATGATGCATCACCCCCTCTATGATGAAATGTGTCATGCTGGCAACACATAAAAAGTAGAGAACTCCTCTAACTCATACATAAATATGAGAGGAGGACTGGACGATAGGTGCCAGCACACCTATCTCTCTTTCGAGCCACCCCCCCCCCCCCCGATGGTGCCAATGAAAGACTCACTGAACCATCAACCTAATGCGTCGTAACATCCAAGATAGAACACCATGCAAGTTCAGTCCAGGTGCCCATCCATCCAAAAGAACAGACGGTTGAATGATGGGTGCCAAGACACCCATCCCTCCTTCGAGGTCGCCCACCCGACGCAATATGCAGGATAGAAAACGCCATCCAAATGCAATGAGACCAACAGCAAGTGCCTACCACAACAATTGCTTCTCAATGACAGCTCGATCCAGCAAACACATCAATGGTAGAAAACAGAGAAAAGGAACATATCAGAAACATCCCAAAGCTGTGAAGAACACTCCTGCATTCACCTCAGTAATCACCACCACCATCATACCAAAGTTGACCTCCGCACGATCCAAACAGAGGATCTCCACACGAGCTTGAACAAGAAACCTCTGAGGACGCCACTGTCCGAGCTCCCAACTCCCAGAAGGGACTGTTGTGAAGGTCCGCAACTGAAGAAGAAGAAGAAACTGACTGAGGCGAAGAGCATTGGAAGGCAGGATGAAAAAATGAAACCAGCAAGCCCAAAAACCATCATCCAACACTGCCTGGATAAGACCAGAACCGCAACCAAACCAAGAGATTGTAGATCAAGCCAGCACACCAGAACCTGAAATTAGGAAGCCGGAAACCTCGCAATCATCCACCAAAGCTTCCGCCGATACCTCCTAATCAGACGCAGACCTCCACACGAACCGGATGAAGAACATACGAATCCACCGCAAACCCCGCAAGCTCGACGTGCACCTCCCCTGAAGAAGCCGGAACCTGCCATCCTCACCCATCCCCGCTCAAAGAGCCGCAATGAAGTAGGGAGAACCAGATCGAAGTAGATCTGAAGAAAAGGCATGTTGTAGAGGAATCCGAAGAAGAAGAAGACCGCGAGAAATCAGAGGTGGAGAGGACAGTGATGTGGAAGTCCCGATCTCAAACTGAAGCAGTGAGAGGGGGATTAGTAAGACACCACCGCGAGGGGAGGAGGAAGCAGGTCATGCCACCGAGCGGGGGAAGGAAACCCTAGCAGGGAGCGCGCCGGTAGATTGCGGCGCCATCAAACTAAAATGAGTTGTGGGTAACGAGGTATTGGTGATTTCCACGCCACGCTTATTCTGGTCCCCATTCACAACATACGCGCCGCTCGTCTCCAGCTAAATTCGAGTGTGGCGAGACTCGAACCTGCGCCAGTTCTGTTTCCATGGAGTGGCCGCCTTACACGGTACCACTAAGCCAACCCTGATCGACTATTTACATTTATAAATCAAATTTTCATTGATTTTAGTTTTTACCATTTTAAATCATTTAATAAAATATCATTTTTTATAAAATAACATTAATGTCAATTTTGACATTAATTATTTAATTTGAAATAAAAAAAAATCAATACAGCGTATTAAATAAAATATGTTATGTTTACACCACTATAAAATGATATAATCATCTAAAAAATTAATGGAACTTAATAATTCTTTCAATTTTCATCACTTTAATATTTTTAATATTATTTATTCTATTTAATTATTAACTAAATAATTCATGCATTTACATTTCATAATAATTTAAATTAAATATTTAAACTGTAAAAAAATTAATATAAATTATACTTATAAAAATAGATCATTTCTATTTAATATTTATATTTATAACCAACCCATTGGGGGTTTCCCCTTTCCTAATGCTTTATAGAATTTAAAGGTATGGAAGGTTCCGTTTTTTTCTTTTTCTATACATAACATAGTCTACCAGTCACATCCATGAAATCATATTCTCAATAACAGCTAAAAATAGTGATTATGGTCATAATTCTTGAAATAGGGACTTAAATAGGGTGTTGGATAGGTTTTAAGGTCATTTAACACCATATCTATTAAGTTTGACCCCCAAACATACTCTTTTTTTTCATAATCACGGTAATTAAGTTTAATGGTTTTCACTAATCATTATGGTCAAAAATTAATTTCAAATTATTAGATAATATAAATTATTCTCATTCCAAATATGGAAATTTTATCCCAAAACTCAACTAAAATATTTTGTATAATTTAATTTAAAATTATTCCCTTAGCCAAGGCGATATAATGGGTGTTGAAAGTGAAAACTGTCAAAATTTTAAATATTTATTTATAAAAATTAAAAATCCAAAATAATTCAACGATATAAATTGTATTAATTGATATTTAATTCAATTAATATTACATTAAAACATATTAAAAAAATAATTTTACATTATAAATTATTTAAACAAAAATAATGTTATCAATTAAAATTCAGTATTTTCACTATTCATCAAAAATGAAATATTTCAAAAAAGTACCCAAAAATTAACCCTTAGTTAATTTGGTTGTTACAAATTGAAAAATTAATATTATTTTTACAATTAAATTTACTATAAGTGGTAAAAATTAATATTAAATTATGATCTCCAATCATGATTAAATCATATGTTAAAAAAATAGTCTTTTAGAAGAAAAAAATATTTTATTCTAAATGATTTTTTTATTACTTATTAAAATATAAGAATATTTTAAATAATTTAGTTATTATTTTTCATTATATCCTATTCTAATAGCTAGGTGAAAACTATTTTATAATAATATTTCACATTTCATTTTAACTCATTATTGTGTATAACGAATGCTAAACCCAGTGTTCTATATACCTTACGTAATCAAACATAATTTTCTTCTTTTAAAATATCAGGTTGTTAAATCCTACCAAAAATAATAAATTTCATCCTACAAATTGTAAATTTATCCCATTAATCAATGATTGGACATTTGGAATTACTTTTTTTGTAAACCGACGGCATAAAATGGTTAATACAACATCCTCTTGATAAGAGATAATGGGAAGTATACATGTCATATGGAATAACACATAACTAGGTTTCAAATTATGAGAATATATGTTATAATAGAGAAAATGTGTAAATAATTATAGAGAGTGATTGAGGTTATTGATAAAAAACAAGTGAATAGTCAATGGAAATATAAGGTCTGACACCAATAAATATGTGGTGATCGAAAATGCCAACAGTTCATCCAAAAAAATTAATAGGATAATAATTTTGTGTCAATATCCTTATCCTATAAATGAGGGATTATTTCACCATATATATTGATAACATAGTGAAATATACTTAATTTCTTTATATAATTCCATCCTTTTGAAAATTTTAACAAGAATCTCATCTTTTTATCCAAACAATGAGTATTCAAGATGAATGTTTCATTTTAGAAGCACTAAAACGAAATTTTGAAGACCACATAACCATTAAAGGGATAATAAAGATATTTCACTAATATTTATACATTAAAAAATCAATATAGTTATATTTAATAGTAATATTCAAATTTAAATCCAAATTAATCAATAAATAACTATATTTAAAATTAATCAAGCATTTCCTAACTAATTTCCAAATTCAATGATTAGAAGGATTTGATCATATATTATTCAAATATAAATCAAAAAAATTCAAAATTAAAATCCCATATTATTCCCCAATAAACATAATCATTACCTAAAAATGTTCATACTAACCAAGACATCATTTAGGAAACTTTTAGGCATTAAACTGTTAAAACACTTTAGTCATGGGGTCAAGACCCCTCACATTGCCGGATGCGATGGGTTGTCACCCAGTATAGAATTATTTCATTTTTCTTTAAACATGAACAATAATAAATCCCTAAATAAAATTAATGTTGATCATAGGGGTTAAAAATATATCAACCTAATAAAAAGTTTCCAAAAATGTTATTGATAACATCAAAATTATTACTACTTAAACCTCTCAAATATGGTGTTTAAAACATTGAACATAAGATCAACCATAATCTTTTTGACCAATGATGTTATATATAACTCTTAATATAACATCAAATGAAAGAATCCTAATATCCAAAGTTATCTAAACAAACATTTTATACCAACTATTTAGTTCCAGAACCAATTATCTCATATTCAGTGATGGAATTATTAAATTTATATTTTCGGCTTTGATAATGATAATTGTGACAAATTTTTTCTATCCATACCTTACAGCACTAAAAATAAAAATTGCATCACAAACATAATTGAGGACCTTTTAGGTATATTTTTTAGAGAATTAGGAAACAATTCTCCATAAAAATTCATGTAACACTAAATGATCATTTCACCCACTAAAATTTGGTTTACTTTTTCACATCAATACATCATCATCATTCATATGAAATCAATTCTATAAATAAATAATTCATCGTTGTTCTTTATATACTAGGGAAAATTAAATATAATAATGTTTAGCTCAGATATATAGTAAGGGGAAATGTAAGAATTAACAAATGAATGTCATCAGTGTTTATAATTAGAGAATAAGTGAATGAACTAATAATAAATGTACAATAGAGTATAACATAATAATTTTCATACCCATCAATACCAGGATACATAAACTTGAAAACATTGAATAAGGGTTTATAAAAGGAAATAGTCATAAGAATAAATAATCATGATCCATGTGATATTAATCTAGTTCAAATGAAACATCATATACCCTTATCATGAATAGATAAAAACATATTGGAATATTGGAACATCGTCTCATAGAAACCTTATATAACCCTTAAAATTCCATTAAAAATTTGAATTTTCATACATACAAATTATAAAATAATTCCTTAGAGATAATAATTTTTATCCAATGAATTGGATCACTTTATGGGTTCACCTATAATATAATCTATAATGGGCTCACCTGGTACTATCTAGGTGCACCCATCATTTATAATGCACTAGAATCGAAAAATAAATAAAGAACATAGAGAATTTATTTCATTATAACTAATTGAAAAAAAAAATTATACATTTCATAACATGATTAACCAATAGAAGAGAAATGGGTTCCATAACAATATCTTCGAAACAAGATTTACTCAGGAAAAATAAATAGGTTACATGAAAATTTCTTTATGACATAATTACGTTGTGGAAAAAAATGGGTTCCATAACAATCTCACTGAAATAATAATAATCTATATAGAGGAATAATTTGGATGGTATAAAAATATTCCAAGTAAAAGATAAGGAGAAACAAGGTTTTATGGCATTGATGAATTTAAATAAAATTAAAATATCATTAAAAACATTCTTGTGAAAAATGGCCTTTTAATTTCAAAAATAAAATTTTAAAACATAAAACATTTTGAAAATCGATTTCTTTAAAATATATATTTTAAAACTAAGAATAAAAAATATTAAGAAATTTTTTCATCATTTTTTTATTTTTCAAATAAATAATTAGTGAAATGAGGATCATGGTGAAGGGTATATCCTTACAATCCATACATGTTAAAATAACATTCCTCTTGTATTTTGAAAATGTTTGAAAAGTACATTGATTGGAAAGATACAAGATAGTTCATTGAAAATGATATTTTTAAAAAATTGGAAATAATTTCCCTAAAAAATAAATTTTAAGTGTAAAATAATTTTTTACATATTTTGGTAAAACATTTTATAGAAAATATGGTTTAGGAAGAAAACAGATTTCCAACAAAAGATATAAACAAATCTGGATTATTTTTAAAATATTTTATTAAACTATCTTACTAAAAAAGAGTGTAAAATGGTAATATTGAATAAAAATATCATGAATAACCACATGAAATGTTAATTACCAAGAATTATCATATTTCATCATCAGATAATTAATCATACAAAATCCTGATAAACGTTTAGATTATAACAAAATACTCTTTTCACTTTGGTAACATTGAATCATAATCCCTATGAAGGAATGAAATTAATTGAAACATATAATATATTTTACATAAATAGATTCATTTTATAACATATCAATTAAGTATTATATAAAACTCATAAAATATGATAAGTTTATAACATAACATGCTTCTCAAAGAAGGAAAATTGAGAGAGAAATACCCTTACACATTTGTTAACATCAAAACTATGAAACCCATGAAAGATATATCATAAAATGGATATTTAAATACTCATAAATTAAATTATAATAATAATACAATACATTCAGGGTAAATTATACACGAAACAACAAAATAAAGGGTGAATATTGCATATATATCATAGAAATAAATGTGAGATGAGAAAGTGATTAACTTAAGACTAATATGTCATAGGTGTCTTTATCTTCCTAAATAATTTTTTTTCAATTAATTAATTTATTAAAATATAATTTTTCATGTTTATTATTACTATTATTTAACTTATTAACATTGTATATACAATTACATAATCGATTAATTTTACATCGGATTTTTTAACCTTATTTGTCTCGTGTGTCAATAAAAAATTAGGTTAGTTGACTATGGTCAAAGAGGTCATTGTTTAATCATATTCAGAGTAATAATATTGAAATAATTATTATATCTATAAATATATTATAGTTTTGAAACCCATAATGATTATTGATCATTAAAATGAACCAACTTTAGGATCATGGAGACAGTAGGTCATATGTACACATGAGTAAAGTTTCCACTTTTCTCTAATTATTATTGAAAAAAGGGATATAATATTTTATATTTATATAATTATAATAAAATCATAAATTCAATATTATTTAATTATATATACATTTATATATAATTATTTTGATGTGGTGGTGAAAAAAGGAATCACATATATTTATTATCTTTACCCTTATTACCTTCTATGTTATTCCTTGGTGAAAAATGAGCCAATCGCATCGTGAGGTGGTAGTCCTCCTTATATATGAGTGATCTTATAATATCCCTTATAAAATGGAATGAAAAAGGATATATATATATATATATATGATATAATTAATCTAGAGGTATAATTATGTCATAAATATAATATTTAAACTTTATATCCATCATCATACCCAACTGTGAGAGGTGGTAATGAAAAAATAAATTCCATTATTTCACGAGGCCTTAGTCCACCATACACATGAATGATGATTTCATAACCCATTTTATAGAATTGTGTGTGGTAGTAAGTCATTAAATATAAGGAATAAAATTTCAGAATATTTATTATACTACGGTTATTATATAATCATGTTATAATAAGAATTATATGGTGTGGAGAATGAAATAAAGAAAAACCCCCCACTGATGAATGTTGCCTCTTCTTCAGGTAACTCCTTTTGGTTTTCATTAAAGGACATCCATGGTTGGATTTCCTCCCAATTAAAGGTTTATTTATTGAGGGGAGGGAATTTGGGAATTGATTTTGGCATGTTATAGTCGATCCAAATGTCTTGAGAGGTGTGAATGAGTGAGGTGAGTGAATTCCCTTTTGTAATCGAGGAGGAGTGTCATTCTTGTAAATACACAAAGGTATTCGCTATTGGGAGGTCTTAAATACCTCACATTTCTCCAAAATATATCAATAATGTAGTGTAGGGTTTATTTTATTGAGAAAAACCTCAAAAACACAAAAATAAACACATTTATATAATGTTATTCCTTATCCTTTAAGTTTACTCAATTTTACCCTTTTTGTTTTTAGCAGGTAACATGTATCTTTTTACTTAACTATGTAATTTATCCTTTAAGTCAATAATTAAAACATTTTTAACTAGATAATTTATACCAACTTATTATAAATTTTTAATCAGATTAAATACATTAAAATACAATATGTGTGTAAAAATTAATTATAATATAGATGCATGTAATGCGTAAAAACACCTTTTTTAACTTAACTTTGCTAAGATAGTTTTTTTTCTATTTAGGGGTAAATATAGTCATTATAAAGGAAATATGGGACCATTAATGGATTATAGTAGATATTTACTAACATTGATAAATAATAAGGAAGTTTATTGGATGTTTAGTTATTTTAAATTATTTAATAAAATATAATTTATTATAAAATAACATTAATATCAATTTTTACATTAATAGTTTAACTTTAAATTAAATAAATAAATATAGGGATGTAATTAAAATATGTTATTTTCATAGTATTTTAAAATTATATAATCATTTAAAAAATTAATAGAACTCAATAATTCATTCAATTTACATCACTTTTCTATTTTTATGATCATTTATTCTATTTAATTATTAATTAAGTTATTCTGGAGTTGTTGTTTCTTATACTGTAAAAGTAAATATTTAATATATAAAATATTGAAATAAATAATAATGATAAAAAATCATCCATATTTATAAATAATATTTATTACTGAACTACGGGATGTCTTTGCCAATCCTAGATCTTTATAGATTTTAAATGCAATGACGATTCATTTTTGTCTTGTTCATTCTTTAATATATAGGTCACCTTCATTGAATATTATTCCTATTAACCCATAAAATCATCACTACCATGATAAGGGTAGAAATATCACTATGAAATGGGTGTTGGATAAGTTGTTAAGTCATTTTCCCATTTATTTATTAAGTTTTACTCCCAAATAAACTCGTTTTCACCATAATCATTTTAATTAATTTTATCTATTTTCCATTATCATTATAGTAAAAATTTAATTTTACATCATTAGATAATATAAAAAACATTGATTCCAAACATCGAAACCATTTTTACAAATTCAACACATATAAATGGTAGAATATAACTTAAAAGTAATGTCGTAGATGCAGTGGGAGAGTGGATTTTTAAAGGGAAAATGTTCAAAAGTTTATAATTTTTTTATACCAAAATTCAAAACAATAAATATTTAAATGACATAAATTGGATTAATTGATATAAAATTGATTTAATATTACACTAAAACAAATTTAAAATATAATTTAACATCATAAAATATTTTAAAAACAGCAGTTTTCAATTAAAATTCATTATTTTTAACTATTAATCAAAAAATGAAACACTTAAAAAATATACCAAAATTTTACCCTAATATAATTTTTCCAATCAAATTTTTAAAATTAATTTTTTTTAAAGATATATTTTCAAACTAAGTTATAAATTAATTTTAAATGTTCTATACCATGCAGGATTAAACAGTCTTTTTGAAAAAATATAATTTTTTAGAAATAAAATTATTTTTCTTATAAATGATTTTAATTTTACTAGTAATCAAAAGATAATCATATTTTTCATAATTTATTTTATTACTATTCATACCAACCAATTCCAACGATTGTGTGATAACTATTATATAATGATATTTCATATTTTTTTTAAACATGAAGTTATGGGTAACACAAGCTAAACTCAGTGTTTTATGTCTTTTATTCTATCGAACAAAATTTCTTAAATTTAAAATCTTGGTGTGTTATACACTAGGTGTCAGTATCCCTATCTAACATTGGCCAAGGATCATATGAAATCACAGAATATACAGGTAATAATATATCTCACAACCACACTATGGGAATACCCTAGTCTTAGACACAACTACTGCTAATAACACTCAGACTCTTGGCTACCAAGACTATATATCATATAAGTACGCACATATTTAAATAGTGGCATTAAATTTATTTCCATTCATTGAATAATTTACCATATTTTTATTAATTAACTACCCATTAATTAACCATTAACATTATTATAGATTACATTACACTAAACATCAAATTTTATTCCATGTCTTTTATGCATAATCCATGTTGAGTCCATGTTGTCACAAGAGTAACATATCATTCTCATTAAACAATATCCAAACCCATGTGATAATTAATTCCATAAACTTTATTAACTTCATTTTATAATGTAGGTACTCTTAAAATATCATCCAATGATACCACCAAGAGAATTGCAATAAAGAACAACAAGTTACCTCAACCGATGTGGATAAAAAAGTAGATAAACAAGAAACCTGGCCATGAACCATTAAAAATATTCATATCAAGGGAGAATATATATATATTATCATCACATAAAATGGTAATCCCATCTTCAAACCATTTCATCATTTCTAATTACATTATCAACACCCACATTCATATCTCGATGCATCTCTCTATCATCAGTGTTAGTTGGTGCCACATTATCTAGGCCTCCCCATCCCATATCAAATCAGTCATCCTATTCTCATCCATTTCAAGCTCATAACATGTCACATAGACAAGATCATATCTAGAGAACATTATAATTAAATAAGGGATCATACATAATCAACATGGAAACATGAAAATAAAATAAGTCTTTTATTCATCACATGAAAACAAGTTCTCACAACTCTAAACACAAGTAATCCATCCTCTAATAATAGACATACACTCTCAGACCCAAGAATTGAATTTATCAAAAAACCACTTTTTTATTGATGAATTAACTTATTCATTTATGAGTAGTTTTCAACTATAGAAAACCTAATTCATCAAGCTATAACAAGCTATCAAAAGTTCAATAAGTTTTTAGCATTAATTCTAGTTTTAACTAACCTAAAGGTGAAAATTTTTCATGTAAGATGCCTTTTACATTTAGATCATCAATAATAAGTAACATGAGTCATGTTATTTATCAATTTCATAATCTTATGGAAGAAAAGTTCTATTTAACATGAACATTTTCATCAATTTTAATATCATAATATTATAAGGATGACCAAACTACATGAATGACTCTTTAAATTTCATAATCCAATTAATCAATTAATTTCAACATTACATTATTTACCATTTTCCATCAATAAAAAAAATTACTCTATAACATATCCAAAATATAATATCACTCATAAAATATATTTCACACCATCTAGAAAAATAAGAAGAAAACTATTATCGCGGTATAAAACATTGACATATGGTTGCTCTCCAATTTCATCGTTAATCTAGATAAATCATTATTAGTTCAATTTCACTATCATCCAAGGGGATAAATCATGAAAATTTTATGATTTCTTATAAATAATTAGAGATAAAACAAATATCATACCTCAAATTCATCATCATTCTTCACATGGTAACTAACCAATGTCATAGATTCCTGTCACTATTCTTTCAAGAAGATTGCATCCCTCTATGGACATTGTTCCACAACCATTCCAAAAACAACATAACTCTATTTATAAAATGAAAAGAAAAACTCTTCCACATGAAAATAAAATGTGGTATGTAAAAAAATCAATGTTCCACTATAGAAGTGGTAGATCATACATTGGGGCTTCACGAATCAAAGACATAAGGTTGGGATCGATCCCCTTTTAATAGATCCCAAAACACCTTTAAAAACAATCACTAGATTACTAGATCTTTGGATGAAAAAAATATGGCTTGAGGTGAGCATAGGTAACATTAGGTTATGAAGTGAAATTAAAATGGTATAGTTATGGCGTGGACAATTTGTTTATATCATAAACACAAAAAACATTATGTTCTTCTAAAAAAACACATCACCTCAAACCACAGAACTTATATCTAGAATAATCTGTAACTATTAGTGATGTAATGTAAATTACATAGTTTTTAAAATAGAATATGTAAAACCATTTTAGGTTGTAAAAATCATTTCTTTGTCAAACCCTTCTTTTACCTAATAAATTCTCTTGCCTTATAATATTTATCATCCAAACACCTCTGCTACCCCATTATGCCTCCATTAAGTTACAAAGGCCTATGAAACATGAAAAGTTTCAAACTACATAGATTTCAGACATTACATGAGATACCAATCATACAATTTTCATCCTCAAGAATCAGAAACCAAACCCATAGAGAAAAATTGAAGGTTTTTTCCGATCAGCCACCTAGTGAGATACCTCTCAAGAATATCACTATCACTAGAGATTAGCCTCCTCACTTAGGGGAATAATGTGTAAATCCCTGAAAACCCAACAAAGACCATCTCCAAAACACTATAGGGGGAGATACCACTCAAACAAGTTTAAAGTCACAATAAGAAATAAAAGGAATTTGCCTTAAAACCAGAAAAGATTCAACATCCACAACTAGTATTAAAAGGATAGAGGAGATAAATATCAAATGGACTGGGATAATGAGAATATATATATGATTGATGTTCCAACATACTCTCCTCTATGCCACAATGATACCATAAAACAAGAACCAATGGATTATTATGCCCAGAAAACATATTATGATAATAGTCCTATTTCTATTCAAGAAACTCATTAATGCTATCATAACCATCAATATTGATATTTCCCCAATCAATGATGTGTTTATCATCCTAAAGTAAATAGAGCAGTTTTCACACATGAAGATAAACATGTATCCTGATTATCTTTAGGGGACTTGTTTTTTGGTATGTCATAGCTCCAATACGATCCAAAACCATGAACGTTCTAAAAAACTAGAGAGAAATATTACTCCCATTGCCAAAAACATTGCTTCCCTGGATGAGGTGTATCTTTAAATAACACATAATATCCCACATTAAACTACAGTGTTCTCCTCCTATGATCGGTAGAGGATTTATGATGATTTTTCTCTTCATTAATGCTCTCATGAATATCCTAAACCATCTCTGTTGTATTCTATACCAGTTTTGGAATGACAATTACTACCTCTCTGAACCTAGTACAGTACAATAGAGAATGTAATTTTTTACCTTTTTATCTTAAAATGGTTCCATACCAATAGTGGGTGGAAACTATTGTTTTAATATAAATCAACTTATGGAAGGTGCTTCATCCATGAACCTCCAAAATCAAGTACATATGAATAGAACATAGGATTAATGTTTTAGTTAGTCTTCTTTTTCTGAGCATCCTTTAGTGGATATTAAATATTTCCAAGTAATAACTGAGAGAAAAAATAATGCTAGAGACCTCTTCGCAACTCAAAGATAAAAAATGATCATGACCTGATATGATCATCCTTCGGAATCTAGAGAGTCTCACCATATTATAAAAATATTTCCTCAACATAACCTCCAACAATACTAACTCCTGGATCAATATAAAGTGGGGTGATTTGGTAAAACATACCACTATCACCCATATTTCATCATAGCCTCCATATGGTTGAGGTAAATAGGTAATTAAGTCCATCGGAATGTAATACCACTTCCAATGGTAAACATCTACTAGATGGATAAAACCTATAGAAACATGGTACTCAACCTTCACCTTCTAGAATATCGATATTGAGACACAAACTCTATAATTTCATTCATCATAAGAAGCACCAAAATTTACCACACAATGCTCATTACATCTTCTCTCTAAAATATAACACCAAGGCTAAGCTATGAAACACTCAAAGTATAACCTCATAAATCAATGAAGTGATGGAAAGCCTCTTTATGAACAACGCACATTCTTTCCTATCTCTAGACCAACCATCATGGGAATCACCAAAAACAAATTGATCTCTCTATACCTCCAACTCAAAATCCCCTCGTTGGGACCCCTCAACCCACTACACTAATGATGAATGCACTTTTATCTTGAAAATATAAGCTTTGACTCCAATCTCTACCATTTCAAAATTAATTGATGATTGTTCTTCCATCACTCTCCTAGAATATCCACATTCATTTATTAAATTACTACATGAAATCATACCGACACATCACCTACAACATTTCCCTTTCATGGAATATACAATATCACAAAATTGTAATCCTGTAAGAATTCATTCCACCAGTATTGTCACAAGTTAAAGTCATATTGGGAGAATACATACCTCATTATTTTATGATCAATGAGACTCATATATCACTCACTTATGAGGTAGTGTAACCATAACATCATGGTGAACACCACTAATAAAAAATCAAGATCATTGGTTTCATCATTACACTAATGGGTACATAATTGATATGACCCATAAAAAAGATTCAATCATTTCTACCTCAGAGCATAGCCAAAACCAATGTGTGAATCATTATAGAGAACCTCAGAGTGGATTCCCTCTACTAGATAAAAATAGACTGGATTACTAATCAAATTCTATATCATGTACCAGATAGCTGTCTAATCCTGTTCAATCCATAAGAATGTTTGACCCTTCATAATCAATGTTATTAGAGGAGTCACATATTGAATGAAATAGACTAAAAACCTCCTATGATATCACACAAGACCATGAAAATAATGAAACACTTCTACTATATTGGGGGATTCCTATGAAATGAAAGAATCTATATTCAGATGATCTACAACTACTCCATACTAGGACATGAAATACCGTATGAAAAAAATCATGATCTCATAACTCTCACTTTGACAACTTCCAAAATACCTAGTGATGACAAAGATCATATAAAATGGCATGTAGATGTTACGCATGATTCTCCTCATACATAGAGTACAAAAGGTTTTAATTGATGAAAAAATATTAAAATAATGTATTAACTCTCTGAAAACTATGTTATTTAAACCCATGAACATGGATGGACTATTTTTCATACAAAACATCATAAAAAAGAACTCATATGTTCATAATGAAAATGAAATTTGGATATCCAAATATCCACATCCTTCAATTTTATCTAATGATATCCATACTATAGATCTATTTTCAATAACCAACATGATCCCCTTAGCTGATTGAGTAATTCATCAATCTACAGAAGATGATAGATATTATTCACTATCACCTAGTTCAAGTAATGATAATCGATACAAATCCACAAACTTCCATCATCCTTCATCAAAAATAAAACTGTTCCACCCTAAGGTTTCTCAATCAGTCAATGAAACCCCTGTTATAATACACTAGCATGACGCAGTCGACGCTCTCTCAACTCAGAAGGAAACCCTTATATGAAGACATCAATATAAGAAAAATTCATAGTTCTAGCTTATTCCTAATCTCTATATCCTGCCAAGGGGTTAAGAATAAAACCCTCACTAGAAATATATCGTTATATACTTCCAAACCCCTAGGGAACATTGAATATTGATCATCCTACCTACTCATCATTATCTCGGTATTCATATATTATAATTTTTGAATATGAATCCAAACCATCTAAGGGAATTTCCCAAAAATGAACATTGTTATCCCTCTATATAGATCATATAACACAACTAGTCTTCTAATGAGATCTATGATAACCTTCACTGAATACACCCAATATATACCAAGGATGATGTCATATAGATATATCTATAAACATATTAATTCAACCAAAGAGAAGTGTTTTCCCAAAAATAGCTCAAAGTATCTACATATGTCAAATAATTCAGCTTAGTATACAACTAGAATAGTAAACGATAAGGGTAGTAGAATCCTATTTACCTCATTTATGAAATCATAAACAAGGTAAGGTGATATTGATAAGTTTATAACATTTGAGTGAAACAATTTATAAACCTAGGTAGAAAAAAATAAAAAAGGTACCTTGAATGATGTCTGGCTCACCCATCATTGGAAATTCAAGATCATAAAGTTTCCCACGACATTATCCACAACATATATAATGCAACAGATGGCCACATCCATGTATATTTACTAATAATAATTCCAAGAAGAATCTCAAGGGTATCGTCTTCCCACTCTATCTAATTTTAGTTGATCTCAAAAAGGATCACCATATTTTTGCTTCCATAGATGAAATTTTCTAAATAGAGGAACCTGAGGAGGAACACCTGGTGCACACTAACTAATAATAATGGTTGTTCACTCTCCCCACTAATGACCAAATCCTTGAATAAAAAATAACAAGTATGATCCCTTGTAATAGAACTAAGATCAACCACCCCGTGATTAATGATATGTTGAGTGTTAGTACCTTCCCTTACTATCTAAAAACTCTTTTGTCCATGTAACATGGAATCCCAAACCACATCTTTGATTTATTGGGAATCTTTTCTAATCCCATATCATGATGATATAGTTACATATAGAATCCTTTCAAGAACATATACTCCTTGAACCTCTAGATAAGTTTACAACATGAATGAGGTTCCCTAGTGTTAGATATATATATAAAAGGCCTTCTTAAAATGAATTTCCCTTACCTCCTTATCTTTTAGCATTTATGAATAAAATCCAAAAAGAGAAATGAAATTGATCAATAACTTTCCCACACTAGAATTTCCCTATAAAAGGGTAATAAGTTCTTAGCGAATGTCCACATTCACATTTCAAATATAAAAAAAACCCTTGAAACATGTCTCAGAACATATCCAATGAGACTGTTGACTCATCACAATCCCCACAGAAATAAGATCCACCACTACCTCACTACTCCTTGAATCATCATCACAGCTAATGAAACCCATTAGTCCTTCCAAAAATGGATCTAATTGAAATTAATATTAGCCTTATCCGACTAGTATTCTAATACTAAATCTGAAATGTGACCCTCATACATCTAGAAAATATAGCACTAAAACTCTCAAAGTGTCCCCCTCCATGTTTCTTTATTGTTGATCAGAACTCTATAGATGTCTATTGGAAAACCATGATGAACATCTTCAGCATGAACTGGATGAGGATGTCGACCTAGATCCATTCTAGTAAATGTGAAAATGATTAGAATCCGAAAACTAGAATATATAATAATTACTATTAATTAACTATTTCTATTTTTATTGTTTAAAATGTATAATCTATCCAAAGGTCTTCCCATTTTAAACACATTTGAAATGAATAATTATGCATGGGGATTTCATAATAATTTATGCCATAATAAGTATCAATTTATTTAAATGACTCGGTAATATTAATGGTTTGTGCATCACATAAATAGTCGTCCTAAATACTTGTTTCTCAACTGGTCTCTAATTTTTTCATTTCTCACTTATAATAGTTGACAACATTTCCCTAATAACCCATGAAATATCACCTATCCCTAACTCAAAAAAAACATAATATCCCTCAACCTGAATATATTATACCACTCTATCGTGACCCCCCCCCCAAGAGTACCCCTACTAGGCCGTAAATGGGAGAAGGGAGGTGCTGACTACCTGAGTTCAACCTCCAGGAGGTCCCAGGTTAGAGAATAGCTTTGTGGGTATAATAAGAACACATATGGGAGGCATTACCATCTAAGAGATCATGCATAACAAAGAGATATGATAGTTACACCAATAAAAACCTTCTTAGATATAAATATGAATGAAATCCAATGTATATAAATTTAATGTAACATAGTATAGAATTAACTGAATGGAAAAATAATTGTACCAAAATGGTCATAGAAGAGATAAAAACCAACGAAAATTAAAAAAAAATGGAGTCAATTTGGTATTTTTTGTGGATAATGTTTGTCTAATTAATAGCTCTTATTGAGAGGTTGCTTCCATAGACGTGAATAATGATGATGTAGGTTCTTCACCAATTCTTAAGAATAAGTAAATAGAAAGGAAGGATTATTTTCAACTTCAACCGACAATGATTACTTTATATACCTCTTTTGTGAATTAATGAAAACATTAATCTAACTACTTCAGTGGATTGGTAGAGGATTATGATTAGGATATGGACTGTGGGGATTATCATAGTCTTGATCAGGATATTTGATTCATTTTTCCTATTTATTATTCCTAAATGAGTGTAGTTATTTTATCTCTAACCAAATTCTTTCCCCATTTTCACTTTTTATTGTTTTTATTTAATATAGATGTCTAGACTCAATGTTTATAGATAGTTTCCAAAATGGTAAAATTGAAATCAATCATAAATCCCAAACATCTACTACAAAACCGTAATCTATTAATATCTATAATTATCCCCAACATTTTCTTTCTAGCCCAAAAATATTCTATATGAACACAGGGTTATAGTAACTAATACTCTATAGGATCCTCCCTAGAGCCTCTAATGAAAAATATAATGATAAAATAATAAAACAAAATGAACAAGTGAAACTAACTATTCACCTATGTAAGTACACTTAATTCACATCCACACCATGGATATCTCAAGCTAAGTATCATATAAAAGAGGGAAAAGTTTATAAAAATGAATCATTAGGGGTACCATGATATTGATTTCCTAATGGTTTTTCGCTCTTCCATAATTCCACATTCCCTAATCCATATCTCTCAAAAATAAGCTAGCCCACAGACCAATGGTCTATGTATCATGACATGCACTTCATGTATCAAATCATCAAATCATCCCATATCACATCTCTAAATAGTAAGGAAGTATTTTTTTTGGGATCCAAAATAACTTTTATGACATGTATCATACGTCTATTGTTTTACCTCTAGCCATCACAACCCATGTAGAAAGTAAGGTACATCAATCCATCATATCCTATACACATCATACCTATAATAACCATTTGGATAATATATCTAAAGATATATGTGTGTGAAATAGCAAAAATCTATCACAACCCTCTACACACATATATGGGAAAACAAATCATTATTCATACTCACACATAATAATACCATAAGTAGAGAATAAGTCCATAGAGTGTAATCATTCATTGATCCTCCCATTGGGATATTGTGGAAATCAACCTTGTAAAGTCCACCAAGTGTCAGTTTCCCCAACCAAAATGCTCTAAGTAGTGTATTCAATGATAAATCATACAAGTTTAAATATAGCTCAAAAATTGATCGATGGGCATAAAATAGTCATAGACTCAGCTGTAGCTAACATCACTCAAACTCCTAGATGCCACTTCTAATACAAGATATCCTATAAGCACACAATCATTTTAAAGAGACAAATTTATTTACATTTAATTCTTTGAATAATTCAACTTATGTTAAATAATTAATTAACAATTAACATTATTGCAGACTACATTACTCTAATCATCATATTCATGTCCATGCCCTATAAGAATAATCCAAATAGATATCATAACATTTCAAGAGTGACATCTCATTTTCATTTCAGAAAGAAAAAACCCCATGGCTTAAATCATTTATTAATCATTATTAACTTTATTCCATAATCCATGTACATTATAAAAACCTTCCAAAGATACCAACATCATAAAGGTAACTGTGAACATCTAGATGCTTCAAGATATATGGAATGGAATAGAGATAAACATGAAACCCATCCATCATCCACTAAACAGATTCTTATCTAGCGAGCATCCATCACTCATAATCACATTAATGGATTATCCCATATTTAACTTGTTCTATCCTCTTCAGTTACATCCCTAACACCCACATAAATATCTTGGCTCATCTCAACATCACTAACAGAAACTACTACTAAATCATCATAGACTCCCCACTACATATCACATCATCCATCCTAGGATCAACCATTTCAATATCATAACGCATCTTATGGAAAAGCAGGCATATAGATAATATGAAAAAGAATTAAAGAAACAAGTGTAATCGAAAGAGAAATTGGGACCTAAAACAAGTCAATCAGCCTTTACATGAAAAAAAATCTTTAAACTCCCTATAAAAGGCATATAACCTTTAATAAAAAAATTAACTCTCAACCCTAGGAAATTCATTTAATAAAAAATCGATTTCATTCCGTATTGAATAAAACGATTCATTTATTTTCAGTTTCTAACTATGTATAACCAAATATATCAAGATGTAATAGAATATCAAAAGTTCAACATTATTTTATCTTTAATTATGGATTTAATATACCTATAGTTTTATCATTCTCAATAATAATAGATTTTAATTTTCATCATCAATAAGAATGAACATGAATCACATATCATTACCAATTACATCACAATATGTACCAAATTTTTCTATTAAATATTCATGTTTGCATCAAATTGAATATCATCAATTGACAATGAATGCTAGATTAGAAACATAAATCCTTAAATTTCTTATTCCATTTATTCAATTAATTATGGATTTATGTTATTTACCATTTTCCATTTTGAAAAAAATTCTAATGAAGAGTATAAACAAACATGGTAAAATAAATAACATAGAGAGTATGATATCTAGAAGAACTATAAGTAGAAAAATATCCCAATATAAAAAAAATTATGATCACAAACAAATTTCCTCTTCAATATATTTAAATCCTTATTAGGTTAATTTTACTTTCATCTAAATGGTTAAACCATGATCAATTTATGATATCACATAAATAAATAGAGAAGAAACAAATCCAGTAACTCAAAGGTGTAAATTTTATTCATGGGATAAAAAACCAATGTCATATATCTGGATCACCTCTCCAACAAGAATATATCATCCCTCCAAAGATTTTATTCCATAACCATTCTAAAATAATAATATTTAAAACATGGAGATGAAACCAACATATCATGGAAATAAAACAAGGGATAGAACCGGATCGAAGATCCAGAAGATAATAGATAGAACATACCATAGTTTACAAAAGATCGAAGATGTAGGGTTGTGATTATTCACCTTTAAGGGTATCCTAAAATTCTTTGATAAACCATTACTAGACACCTAGAGAACTGGGATAACACCATAGGGACTGAGTTGAGTGAAGGGAACTGTAGGTTATAAAGCATGCCTCATTGGGAAAATTTAATATGAAAAAACCTCATATATATCATAAACATATCAAAGATTATGTTCTCCAAAAAACTATTTTCTTCATGCCACATATCCAATATTTAACAACCTGTATAAATGTTAGATTTATGACATAAATTCTACAAGAACAGCTAGACAAGTCATAAAACCCTTTTTTTCATAAAACTCAATTATGTCATAATCCCATTATTTTTGTAGTAAATTCTACATGACTCCATATTTTAGCATCCAAACGCCTCTGAAACACCACTAAGCCTCCTCAGATCACTATAAGATTTAGAATCACACAAATGGTCCATCTAAATGGATGTATACCCTTCTAATACACTTTTCACCTTTAAAATCACATTTATAAAACAAAAAAAAAATTAAGATTGGTTAGAAAATAATTTTCATCAAAAAGAATCTCATAAAAAAGAAATGGTAGTATAAGATAATGATTTTTTTATAATATGTATTTAAAAATTAATTTGATAATATTTTAACTAATAATTAGAATTTTTTTTGAATATAGTGATATATAAAAAAATCATTTTGGTCGGAAAGAGAAATAAATATATCTTTTTATAAAAATATTTTTTCAAAAAATAAAATTAACAATGGGGGGAAATGGTAATATTACTTGAAAACATCATGAATAACTAGAGGAGAGTAATATGAAACAGTTTTATTAGAAAATGATCAAATAATTCCCATGAATTGAAATTAAAGCATAAAAAATCCCAATTAAAATGAGACTGAATCATAATGAAAAGATTAGGACAGACCCCTTTTTATTTAAAAGAAAATAAAATACAGAAACATGGTGGGAAATGTCATACAAGCATACAATACCTCATTCCATGTATAAATAAAAAAAATAAAAGATCATAGTCATAATAGGAAGCATCATAATCACCATCCAAATCAAATTCATAATCTAAAGGGCCATGGGACTTGGAAACCATAGTCAGCTTCAGATATGAGTAGTCTTTCCTCGGTCAAGCATTCAAAGGAGTATTGGGTTTGGAAACCTTAGTTATCCACAAAATATTTCCCTTTGCATAAGGACTGAATATATGTTGTTTTTTTGGGTGAATCATCCTTTACATCATATCACCTTCCATGGATGCCATGTGTTTCCAATAATTTGAATATTTCCTCCTGAATCATTGAAAGATTTGTACCATCACTTATAGTTTGTTTCCCCTCGAATGCGAGACCAACATCATGCTTCTCCATTCTTGAATTCATGTCACCCTCAGCGTGGGAGTTCACTCCATGCTCAGGAACCAAAACCCGGGCCAATCCAGGCTCAAATCTAATCAATTCAGGCCCACATTCCCCTGTTTCATGAACAAGCACACTTCGTTCAGCATTTGGAGCCACCTGAGGCTCATGTACCAGTTCCTAAGGAATCTATTCCACCACTTGTGGAATACTAACTTCAAAAAAATCCTTTTTCATTATCTGAGTGAATCCCACCACAAAAAATATCTTTATTCTGCATTCTCTGCCTAATCAATTTCTTCTTACAAGAGGCATCATGATTAACTTTTAATGAACAGAAAGAACATACAATTTTTTATAGAATTTTTATTTGACATGGCCAATAACTTGACACTCTATACAGAAATCAGGTAATCTCTCATATTTTACTTTTAAAGAGATGTCATCATAAAATACAAACAAAACAATATTATGATTCAAGCCAAAACTTAGATCTAATTCCATGAGGACCCTAGCATAATGACCAAATATTGTATCCTCATTGGTCCTATCCATTTTGATTGGAATTCCAATAATAGAAGCAATGTCAAAAAGAATCTTAGGAGGCTAGAGGATTCAATGAAGACTAAAAGTTGTAATCCAAACTCGAACCTTGGTATTTTTTAATGAGAAATGATCAAAATGAAGATCACATTTATGAAAGAAAACCATAACTAGATTTAACAGAATCAATTTGATCCCCCAAGCTCATCATTTCAAATCCTCTGATGGGAAAATAATGTGGAAGATTCCTTGACCCATCAGCACGCATTTCCAATCTAAAAAAAACCCACAGAGAAGTTAACTTACCTGCGACTGAATCATAAAAACATAATAATTTAGTAAATTTTGAATCATAACCCCAATGAAATGATTAAAATCAACCGGAACACTAAAAACATGATTATAGGTATATTCATGATATAAAATATCAATAGTAAATTAGATAAACCTCATAAATATAAACAAGTGTGTAATACCAAATATGTATTAATGGTGTAGAAATTGAGATGAAACATGTTACAAAGATCTTACAATTGAAGTGAGACTTAAAAAATAAATCGAATATGTCAACAAAAATTAAATACAAATAATAAATGTTTAAATTCAAAAAAAAATCAAAATTCATGTCACGGACCAGGCCGGGTCGCCATCTGACCCGATGCCTGACCCAGTCTGCAGCATGGCCTAAAGGGCGTTCCCAATCCCCACAGGCATAAACAAGTGTCTGGGTATCAAAACTAACACAAGGGAATGATTTGCCAGAAATCGTAAACACAAAACAACTAACAAGATGAATAAAATAAAACTGAAAACTGATAACCAAACATGACCTTAAACTAAAATCGGATTTAAAGGTTTACAACTTGAACCAACATCCAAAAAGTATTAACTACAAAATAAACTAAAACTCTAACTCTAACCTCCAAGCAACAAGATAGGTGAAACATCCACAAGCTACAACACCAACTTGCATGAGAAGACCATCAACAACCCGATCCACCATCGCTGAGCACGATGCCTCAACCTAGAATACACAAAGAACAAGGTCTAAATACACCCAAAGGTGTATGTAGGGTGTGAGCCAAGAGCCTAGTAGGATATTACCAAATAAAAGGTTCCATGTCACAACATCAAAAAGATCATTTAACAAGCTTAATTAAGACCTTATTTTTTAAAATGATTTTAAAGAAAACATTTAATAACCGAAAGTAAAAAAGAAAAGAGCACTGGAAGAAAAATCATTTCACAAATACTACTTTAAAATGGATGAGAAAAATACATAATGAACATGCACATACTCAAGTAGTCTTCTTTATACCAACGGAAGGCACCACATCATGAATAGTAGAGCACTTTGAGTAAGTCTCGTCCCCTAAGGTATCTAGTATGTGTGGTGCACTAGAGACATCGTACCTTGGTGTAAACATGGCATAGGAACCACAATAATCAACGCTCTCGTGCATAATCCACTAGTAGGGAAACACATCCATAACCTAGTGGTCTCCAACCATCACAAAAGTTTAGTTAGTGTTGTAACGTCAATCCTGCTATATGAAACCGGGATGTACCACTCATGTGTCATCTAGCGTACTAGTCCTAATCCGCCCACCTAGGTACCTAGGGTTCCCCTTGTTGTGCTCAAAAAAATTTCACATTCACATCATAATCACTTTCACATATCACACGCCGAATAGGACATTACACATAAAAATCCACCACTTGCATACCCAAACACAATTTAAAAAACAAACGCACATGAAAATACATTTCAAAAACATATTTGTTGTTACTTAATCACTTCGCAAATCCCCATTTAGAAACACTCAAAGAGAAACATAAACAATTTTCATAAATTAGAAAATAATATGAAATTACACAACAAGGGTTGACATAATAAAACACCACCAAGTGAAGCAAAGAGGATTTACACCAAGAAACATGTCTCATTTTATATAAACATACTACTTTAAAAACAAACACATACACAAATCTTCGAAAACGATACTTTCTCACCATTTAAATAAATCAATAAGTCATATAAACTAGTTAAATCATTTCAAGAAAAACCAAGAAAACTTTACACCTAAACCTACTTTATCCCATATAGGGACGCCACTTTAAAACCAAATGCTCAAGGTAACGATATCAAAACATGTTTTCCATTATTTAAACAATTTTCAATTTAAATTAAAATATACACAACAAGGTGACACACCCAAAGTGACTCATTTTTATTTGAAAATCACCATTTAAATATACACACACCTCAAAGACTTTGAAAACGCATTTCACACCTACCAAACAACCCCAAAAACCCTTCCAAACATGTTTTGCATCTCAAACACCACTTAAATAAACCATTTCTCAATTTATAAAACATCACAACACATTCCACAAGACCTCACTTCAAAGCACACAATTTTTTACATGAAAAAACCCATTTTAAAATCACTCACACATTCCAACCCTTCTAAAACCTCATTCACACCCCAAAAACAATTGTTTAAACATTTTTGGAAATTACCACAACAAGACCAAAATGAAAGGTACCACCATTTCTAAAAGAAAATGAAATATCATCACACATGCATGTCAAAATATTTATAAAGCACTTTTTGCACAACCAATAAAGCACTACCATGATGCAATCAGAGTTTATATCAAAAAAACACCCCAATTGAGGTAAATATGGCTCTTTAAAATCAAACACACACCCTAACCTTTCCAAAATATAATCTGTATAACAACACAATCAAATAAATTATTTACACAATTGAAACGCAAAGCTGACATGCACAAAAATAATTCGTTAATCATTGGAAATACACACTTAAGCATACACAACTCAAATACCCCTGAAAACATAGATTTCTTAATCCAAACCCCTAAAACCCATTTTGAATGCAATTCACCAAAACAACACCAAACCTTGACATTTTCTTAAATCAAAAATTTATTTCTTACTAACAAACACACTAACCATTCTAAAAATATCATATGCACCAAAAAATAAAACCAAGAAGCACATTTATAAAATCAACTAATCATAATAAAATTATCCAATGGTGTTAAGGCACAGAACCACCCACCATGGTGTAGCAAACTTCACAAACATGGTGCACAAATACCGTTACATGCCAATCGCACCTCAAATGAACCCAAAGTCAAACCATAAAGAATAAATCAAACCAAAAAAACTCAAAATAAATCCATAAATGGAACCCTATACCCACTGAACAACTGAAACTCGAGGAAAAGGGAGGAAACTCAACCGAAGGGGTGGCGGTCACCGGACTGAGGCTTCGTCAGAAGGGGAAAAGAGGCATTCAACCATGGGGGGTTGCTGTCGTGTGACGGCTGGCCGGGATAGGGCAACGGTGACTAGTCCAAAGGCTGGTTGGGGGGGGGGGGGGTTGCCAGCGGGGGTCCAGGCGGGGGATAGGGTGCGACGGGGAGGGAGAAAACCAGGGGTGCAGTGCGAGCTGATCGCGCGAAGGAGGCGGTTGGTCTGGCGAACGGCGCAGGCGAGGAGGCCAGTCGGGAGCTGCGGGGTGCGGCTGGTCCGGCGAACGATGTAGGCGAGGAGGCCAGAGGGGTTGTGGCACGATTTGGCCGACTGGGAGGAAGGAGGGGGCGACGCCGGACGGGCTGGGTAGAAGGGATCCGATAGAAAAAAGGGGGGAAATGGGGGGTGTGTTGTGACGGTGAGAAAGGGATGGGTTTGGGAAGAAACTCTAACCCAAGGGATAAAATAAAATAAATAAAAAATAAAATAAAACTAAAAATAAAAATAAAAACAAAACTAATAACAGTAAGAATAATTATAATAATAATAGAATAATAATTATATTAACAATAAGATTCTCAATAATAATATTATTATTATAGTTATTAAAACGAAATTCATTAGATTTTTAACACTCCTTGTTTTATTTTATTTTTATTTTACCACTCATTTAATTATATTACTTTATCATTAATTTATTTAATTTAATTATTTGAATAATGGGAAGGTCACACGGCGGTGCTGGAAAAGTCGCACAGCTTTGCAATTATGCTTCGTCTGTGCGTCGCATGCTGTCGAACCTCAAAAAACTCATTTATCGACAAAAAACACCAAATCCTACCGGGACTTAGCCCACACCTGGATGGAACATTTCAAAAGACAAATAAAATAAAATAAAAAGATATTAACTTAATTTAATATTAAAAATAATTATTATTATTACAATATTAATAACAACGTAATTAATTAATTTTTTTCTTATATTCTTAACACTATTAATAATAATAACATTCTCAGAAAATTTTATTATAATTAAAATAGTCCCTGAAGTTTTATTACACTTCCCATTTTTATTTTATTTTCATTTTACTATTCATTGCATTCTATTTATCTACCTTGAAAATTAAGCGGGTCGTGCGGTGAGCCAGGTGAGGTCGCGCGGTGACTCGGGCAAGGTCGCGCAACTTAGACCATTGTGCGTTAAATGATGTCAAGGCTAAAACACAAGTTTTTAAATATGACCTCAAAAATTTTAATTCGGGTCTCCACCCGAACTACCAGATGCTCAGAAAATTAATAAAATAAATAATTTAAAAACAACAGGTGTGACAATTCTCCCCATCATAACTCTTTTCATCCTCAGAAAGCCACAACTAAGGTTGAGACCCAAAGTAGAGAATGATACACCCCATAAGATTCAAAGAGGATCCCCCATGAAAAACAATTGAAAAGAAGAAAACGCGATGTTCTCAGAGAAAGTGTCTTAAATGGAAACTTCAAGAAAACCGTAAAAGACTTTTCACCGTGTCTTACCTGCCCCAAAGAGTTAGAACACCTCCAGTTGATTGATCAAGGGAGGGAACTCTCGCACCCACAGAAACCAACTTCACAAACTGAAACAAGACTGGGGAAATCGAGACGAAACTGGGAAACTGCCACGGGGCGACCGACATGGGGAGGCCCAAGCGGACTCCCCACCATAGAAATAGGCTAGCATAGACTTACTCGAGAGACATTTTTGTGAGACTCATCGTGGGTCTCCCCACCATTAGAACAGATTGAAGGTACAAAACTTTGAAAAAGTTTTGACGGTGACAAAACACCCCACCAAAATGGTGGGGAAGAAATGGCACAACTATCGGGGCGTCAAAACCACAGTCGAAGAAAAACCAACATCTCCATATCCCTGGACAGGCACCATTAAAATTTGAGACCAATTCACCCAAACAGACCTCATAAGGACCGCTAAAAGCGGTTTCATCTAGTGGGACGCAACAACTGGGACTTTGAAGTAATGAGACGACCATTCCTTCTCATAGCTACAGGAAACCTCACGCACCCAGAAGGGTCGTTCGGAATGAAACAGCTACAGGAAACTATTTAAACTACTCTGACTTTAAACACCAATGACTAAAATAAATTCGGGGTCCCATACACTCTCTGGGTTCCTGACCATGCGTCAGCTTCACTCTGAGGCCTATGGATGGAACCCTAATGTTTGAAGCATCTCCTGCCTCGTAGTTAGGTATTGAAAAACTCTCGAACCGAGCTTCTCCCTTTGGTGATGCATGTAACCACATCGCAACCAAGACAACACCAACAAACACAACACGCCAAACAACCACCGATTATTTAAAACACCAAATCATTTTTACTTAAAAACCATATTTCCATGAATTCAAAACAAAGAGATGAGGAACGATGCAAGAGGAGACTAGTGTCAATGGGTGACTGGGACATATGGTTGGGGGACATACACCAATCACGCCACTTCCACAAAGAGAATTCTAGGACAGCGTCCCTGGCTTTACATGGCTTGTCAGACCCTACGAGCTTACTGGAACCACCAACCCGACTCCCTTTGCATTTCCCCTAAACAAGATTAACCACAAGCACCAATGACTCAAACAAACCTCGAATTATCCTGGTAACTTGAGTCCCGCCACGAGGTGTGCTGGCCAGGCACCTTACTCATAGCTAGAACATCAAGTTTTGACACCCTTAACTCAGGTCTACCCTGAATCTTCCTAACAAAAAACGACCCAAGAGAGCGAATCTCCTATGATACCAATTTTTCACGAACCAGGCCGGGTCGTCATCTGACCCAGCACCTGACCTAGTCCGCAGCATGACCCGAACGACGTTCCCGATCCCCACAGGCTGGCACAAGTTCCCGGGTATCAAAACTAACACATAGGAACAATTTACCTAAAATCATAAACACAAAAAAAACTAACAAAATGAAGAAAATAAAACTGAAAATAGACAACCAAACTTGACCTTAAACTAAAATCATATTTAAAGGTTTACAAATTGAACCAACATCCAAAAAGTAATGAATAAAAAATAAACTAAAACTCCAACTCAAACCTCCAAGAAACAAGAGGGGTGTGGAATCCACAAGCTACAACGCCAACCTGCATGGGAAGGCCATCAACAACCCGATCCACCATCGTTGAGCATGATGCCTCAACCTGGAATACACAAAGAACAAGGTCTACATACACCCAAAGATGTATGTAGGGTGTGATCCAAGAGCCTAGTAGGATACCACCAAATAAAGGGTTCCATGTCATAGTATTAAAAAGATAATTTAACAAGCTTATTTAAAACCTTACTTTTTAAAATGCTTTTAAAGAAAACATTTAAAAACCAAAAGTAAAAAAGAAAAGGCCATTGTAAGAAAAATCATTTCACAAATACTACATTAAAATGGAAGATAAAAATACATAAAGAACATGCACATACTCAAGTTTTCCTCTGTATACTAACGGAAGGCACCACGTCATGAATAGTAGAGCACTATGGGTAAGTACCCTAAGGTAACTAGTATGTCTGGTGCGCTAGAGACACTGTACCTCGATGTAAACGTGGCATTGGAATGACAATAATCAATGATCTCATGCATGATCCACTAGTAGGGAAACACATCCATAACCTAGTGGTCTTCAACCATCACAAAAGTTTAGTTAGTGTTGTAACGTCAATCCTACTAGATGAAACTGGGACGAACCTCTCACGTGTCATCTAGCATACTAGTCCTAATCCACCCACCTAGTTACCCAGGATTCCCTTTTTTGTGCTCAAACAAATTTCACATTCACATCAAATATCACTTTCAAATATCACACACCAAATAGAACATTACACACAAAAAGCCACCACTTGTATACCCAAACACCATTTCAAAAACAAACGCACACCAAAATACCTTTCCAAAACAAATTTGTTGTTACTTAATCATTTTGCAAATCCCCATTTGGAAACACTCAAATAGAAACACAAACAATTGTCACAACTTAAAAAATAATATTAAATTACACAAGGGTTGATATAATAAAAGACAACCAAGTGACTCAAAGAGGGTTTACACCAAGAAACATGTCTCATTTTATATAAACATACTACCTTAAAAACAAACACATACACAAATCTTCCAAAACACTACTTTCATGTCATCTAAATAAATCAATAAATCATTTAAACTATTTGTTAAATCATTTCAAGATAAACCAAGAAAACTTTAAACCAAATGCCACTTTATCCTATATAGGGACGTCACTTTAAAACCAAATGCTCAATGTAACGATATCAAAACATTTTTTCCATTATTTAAACAATTTGAAATTTAAATTCAAATTTGTACGACAAGGAAACACACCCAAAGTGAATCATTTTTCTTTGAAAATCACCATTGAAATATACACACACCTCAAAGACTTTGAAAACGCATTTTGCACCTACCAGACAACCCTAAAAACCCTTTCAGCCATATTTCGCATCCAAAACACCACTTAAATAAAGTATTTCTCAATTTATAAAACATATCAACCACATGTCACAAAACCTCACTTCAAAGAACACAAGTTTTTACATGCAAAACCCATTTTAAAATCGCTCGCACGTTCCAACCATTCTAAAACCTCATTCACACCCCCAAAAGAAATTGTTTAAACATTTTTGGAAATTACCACAACAAGACCAAAATGAAAGGTACACCCATTTCTAAAAGAAAATCAAATATCATCACACGCGCATGTCAAAATATTTATAAAGCACATTTTGCACAACCAATAAAGCACTACCATGATGAAATGAGAGTTTATATCAAAAACACACCACAATTCATGTAAACATGGCTCTGAAAAATCAAACACACATCCTAACCTTCCCAAAATATAATCTGCATAACAACACAATCTAATAAATTATTTACACAATTTCAAATTAAAGATGACATGTGAAAAATAATTCGCTAATCATTGGAAATCCACACATAAGCATACACAACTCAAATACCCTTGAAAACATAGTTTTCTCCATCCAAATAACCCCTAAACCCCATTTTGAAAAAATTTCACCAAAAAACACCAAACATTGCCATTTTCTTAAATCAAAGATTTATTTCTAACTAACAAACACACTAACCATTCTAAAAATATCATACGCACCACAAAATGAAACTAAGAAACACATTTATAAATTCAACTAAGCATGATAAAATTATCCAATGGTGCTAAGGCACGAAACCACCTACCTTGGTGTAGCAGACATCACAAACATGGTGCGCAAAGACCGTAGCACGCCAAACGCACCTCAAATGAACCCAAAGGTGAACCCTAAATAAGAAATCAAACTAAAAAACACAAAATCAAACCATAAATTGAACTCAATACCCACTGAACAACCAAAACTCGAGGAAAAGGGAAGATACTCAACCGAAGGGGAGGCGGTCGCCGAACTGGGGCTTCATCGGAAGAGGAAAAGAGCTCGCCGACCATGGGGGGTTTCTATCGTGCGATGGCTGGCAAGGAGAGGGTAACGGTGGCTGGTCTGAAGACTGGTCAGGGGGGTCTCCGACGGGGGTCCATGTGGGTCCGAGCGGGGGACAGGTTACGATGGAGAGGGAGCTACCCAGGGGTGCGACGCGAGCTGGTCGCGCGAAGGAGGTAGCTAGTCTGGTGAATGGCGCAGGCAAGGAGGCATGTCGGGAGCTGTGGGGTACGGTTGGTCTAGCAAACAGTGCGAGCAAGGAGGCCAGGGGGTTGCGGCGCGATTTGGCCAACTGGGAGGAAGGAGGGGAGCGATGCCAAACGGGCTGGGTAGGAGGGATCTGACAGGAAAAGGGGGGAAAAGGGGGGGTGTGCTACGATAGGGAGAAAGGGAGGGGTTGGGGAAGAAACCCTAACCCAAGGGAGAAAATAAAATAAATAAAAAATAATATAAAACTAAAAATAAAACTAAAAACCAAACTAATAATAGTAAGAATAATAATAATAATAATAGAATAATAACTATACTAACGATAACATTCTCAATAATAACAATAATAATATTGTTATTAGAATGAAATTCATTAGATTGATAGCACTCCTTATTTTATTTTATTTTATTTTACCACTCATTTAATTATATTAATTTATCATTAATTCATTTTATTTAATTATTTGAACAATGGGCGGGTCACACGGCGGTGTTGGCGAAGTCACACGACTTTTCAATTATGCTTCGCTCATGCGCCGCATGCTGCTGAGCCCCGAAAAACTCATTTATCGAAAAAAACAACAAATCCAACTGGGACTTAGCCGGCACCTCAACGAAAAATTTGGAAGCCAAATAAAATAAAACAAAAACATATTAACTTAATTTAATGTTAAAAATAATAATTATTATTACAATATTAATAACAACTTAATTTATTTATTTTTTTCTGATATTCTTAACACTATTAATAATAAGAACATTCTCAAACAATTTTATTATAATTAAAATAGTCCCTTAAGTTTTATTACACTTCTCATTTTTATTTTATTTTCATTTTACTTTTCATTACATTTTATCTGCCTTGAAAATCAAGCAGGTCGTGCGGTGAGCCAGGCGAGGTCGCACGGTGACTCGGGTGAGGTCGCGGGGCTTCGACCGTAGTGCGAAGAATGATGTCAAGCCCAAACACGTGTTTTTAAATAAGAACTCAAAAAATTTAATTCGGGTCTCGACCCGAACTACCCGATGCACAAAAAATTAATAAAATAAATAATTTAAAAACAACGGGTGAGACGATTCTCCCCACCATAGCGCTTTTCGTCCCCAAAAACCCACAACTAAAGTTGAGACACAAAGTAAAAGACTTTTCACTATGTCTCACCTTCGCCAAAGAGTTGGAACACCTCCAGTTGATTGATCAAGGGAGGGAACTCTCGAACCCATGAAAACCAACTTTACAAACCGAAACAAGACTGGGAAAACCAAGATGAGACTAGGAAACTTCCACGGGGTGATCGACATGGGGAGGCTCGAGCGGACTCCCCACCATAGAAATAGGCTAGCATCGACTTACTCCATAGACATTCATGTGAGACCCATTGTGGGTATCCTCACCATTAGAACTGATAGAAGGTACAAACTTTTAAAAAGTTTCGACGGTGACCAAACACCCCACCAAAAGGGCGGGGAAGAAAGGGCCCAACTATCGGGGCATCAAAACCACAGTCAAAGACAAACCAACATCTCTACTTCCCTGGATGAGCACCGTTAAAATTTTAAACCAATTGACCCAAACAAACCCCATAAGAACTATTAAAAGCAGTTTCATCTGGTGGGATGCAACCCCTAGGACTTTAAAGTAATGAGACGACCATGCCTCCTCACAGCCATGAGAAGCCTTACACACCCAGATGGGTCGTTCAGAATGAAACAGCTATAGGAAATGATTTAAACTACTCTGACTTTCAACACTAATGACTAAAATAAAGTCAAGGTCTCATACACTCTTTGGGTTCCTGACCACGTGTCAACTTCACTCCGAGGCCTATGGCTAGAGCCCTGATGTTTGAAGCATCTCCTGCCTCGTAGTCAGGTATTGAAAACTCCCGAACAGAGCTTCTAGATTTGGTGTTTCACATAACCACACCGCAACCGAGACAACACCAACAAACACAACATGCCACACAACCAACGATTATTTAAAACACCAAATCATTTTTACTTAAAAAAATCAGATTTCCTTGAATTCAAAACAAAGAGACAAGGAACAATGCAAGAGGAGACTATTGTCAATGGGTGACTAGACATATGGTTGGGGGCCATATGTCAATCACACCACTACCACAAAGAGTATTCTAGGACAGCATCCTTGCTCCATAAGTTTTGTCAGACCCTCCGAGCTCACTAGAACCACCAACCCGACTCCATTTTCATTTCCCCTAAATATGATTAACCACAAGGTCCATTGACTTGAAAAAAACTTCGACTTATCCTGGTAACTTGAGTCCCGCCATGAGGTGCGCTGACCAGGCACCTTACTCGTAGCCAGAACATCAAGTTTTGACACCCTTAACTCAGGTGTACCCTGAATATTCCTAAAAGAACGCAACCCAAGAGAGCGAACCTCCTCTAATACCATTTTGTCACGAACCAGGCCGGGTCACCATCTGACCCGGCGCCTGACCCGGTCCACAGCATGGTTCGAAAGGCGTTCCTGATCCCCATGGGCTGGCACAAGTGTCCTGGTATCAAAACTAACACATGGGAACGATTTACTAGAAATCGTAAACACAAAACAACTAACAAGATGAATAAAATTAAACTGAAAACAGACAACCAAATAGGACCTTAAAATAAAATCAGATTTAAAGGTTTACAACTTGAACCAACATCCAAAAAATAATGACTACAAAATAAACTCAAACTCAAACTCAAACCTCCAATCAACAAGAGAGGTGCAACATCCACAAGCTACAACACCAACCTGCATAAGAAGACCATCAACAAACCTATCCACCATCGCTGAGCACGATGCCTCAACTTAGAATACACAAAGAACAAGGCCGACATAAACCTAAAGGTGTATGTAGGGTGTGACCCAAGATCCTAGTAGGATACCACCAAATAAAAGTTTCCATGTCACAGCATCAAAAAGATTATATAACAAGCTTATTTAAAACCTTACTTTTTAAAATGCTTTAAAAAAACATTTAAAAACCGAAAGTAAAAAAGAAAAGAGCACTGGAAGAAAAATAATTTCACAAATACTACTTTAAAATGGAGTAGAAAAATATATAAAGAACACACACATACTCAAGTGGTCCTCCATATGCCGACAGAAGGCACCACGTCATGAATATTTGAGCATTGTGGGTAAGTCCCCTAAGGTAGCTAGTATGTGTGGTGTGCTAGAGACATCGTACCTCGGTGTAAACGTGGTATAGGAACCACAATAATCAACACTCTCATGCACGAGCCACTAATAGGGAAATACATCCATAACCTAGTGGTCTTCAACAATCACAAAAGTTTAGTTAGTGTTGTAATGTCAATTCTGCCAGATGAGACCGGGACGAACCACTCACGTGTCATCTAGCGTACTAGTCCTAATCCACCCACCTAGGTACCCAAGGTTCCCCTTTTTATACTCAAAAAAATTTCACATTCACATCATATATCACTTTCACATATCACACACAAAATAGTACATTACACACAAAAGCCACCACTTGCATACCCGAATACCATTTCATAAACAAATGCACCCCAAAATACCTTTCCAAAACATATTTATCGTTACATAATCATTTCACAAATCCCCATTTGGAAACACTCAAATAGAAACATAAAAAAATTTCACAAATTAGAAAATAATATTAAATTACACAATAAGGGTTGACATAATAAAACACCACCAAGTGACACAAACAGAGTTCACACCAAGAAACGTGTCTCATTTTATATAAACATACTACTTTAAAAACAATAGCATACACAAATCTTCTAAAAAACTACTTTCACGCCATCTAAATAAATCAATAAATCATTTAAACTATTTGTAAAATCGTTTCAAGATAAACCAAGAAAACTTTACACCAATAGCCACTTTATCCCATATAGGGACGTCACTTCAAAACCAAATGCTCAAGGTAACGATATCAAAACATGTTTTCAATTATTCAAAAAAAATCAATTTAAATTCAAATGTGCACAACAAGGAAACACACCCAAAGTGGCACATTTTTCTTTGAAAATCACCATTTAAATATACACACACCTCGAAGACATTGAGAATGCATTTCGCACCAACCAAACAACCCCAAAAACCATTCCAACCATGTTTCGCATCCCAAACACCACTTAAATAAACCATTTCTCAATTTATAAAACATCTCATCCACATGCCACAAGACCTCATTTCAAAGCACACATGTTTTTACATGAAAAATCCATATTAAAATCACTCTAACATTCTAACCCTTCTAAAACCTCATTCTCGCCCCAAAATCAATTGTTTAAACATTTTTGTAAATTGCCACAATAAGACCAAAATGAAAGGTACAACCATTTCTAAAAGAAAATGAAATATCATCACACACACATGTCAAAATAGTTATAAAGAACATTTTGCACAACCAATAAAGCACTACCATGATGAAATGAGAGTTTATAAAAAAAACACACCCCAATTCATGTAAACATGGCTGTTAAAAATCAAACGCACATCCTAACCTTTCTAAAATATAATCCACATAACAACCCAATCTAATAAATTATTTACACAATTGCAAAGCAAAGCCGACATGCACAAAATAATTCTCTAATCATTAGAAATCCACACTTAATCATACACAACTCAAATACCTTTGAAAACACAGTTTTCTCCATCCAAACAACCCCTAAACCCCATTTTGAAAACATTACACCAAAACAACACCAAACATTGCCATTTTCTTAAATCAAAAATTTATTTCTAACTAGAAAACACATTAACCATTCAAAAAATATCATACGCACCACAAAATGAAAGCAAGAAACACATTTATAAATTCAACTAAGTATAATAAAATTATACAACAGTGATATGGCGCAGAACCACCTACCTTGGTGTAGCATAATTTGCAAAGTCACGCAAACTTCACCTCAAATGAACCCAAAAGGCAAACCCTAAACAAGAGATTAAACCAATAAAAATCAAAATCAAACCATAAATTGAACCATATACCCACAAAACAGCCTAAACTCAAGGAAAAGGGAGGAAACTCAACCAAAGGGGTGGCAGTCGCAGGACCGGGGCTTCGCTGGAAGGGGAAAAGAGGCCGCCAACCATGGGGTTGCTGTCGTGCGAAGTATGGCCAGGAGAGGGCGACAGCGGCTGGTTCGAAGGCTGGCTGGGGGGGTCGCCGGTGGGGGTCCATGCAGGTCTGACCAGGAGACAGGGTGCGACAGGGAGGGAGAAACCTTGTGGTGCGGCGCGAGCGAAGGAGGCGGTTGGTCTGGTGAATGGCGCGGGCGAGGAGGGCAGTCGGGAGCTGAGGGGTGCAGCTGGTTCGGTGGACAGTGTAGGTGAGAAGGCCAAGGGGGTTTCGGAATGATTCGGCCGACTGGGAGGAAGGAGGGGTGTGACGCCGGACGGGCTGGGTAAGAGGGATCTGGCAGGAAAAGGGGGGGAAACGGGGTGGGTTGTTCTGCGACGGGGAGAAAGGGAGGGTTTGGGGAGAAACCCTAAGAAAATAAAATAAAAAAAATAAAACTAAAAAAACTAATAATATTAAGAATAATAATAATAGGAATAGAATAATAATTATACTAATGATAACATTCTCAATAAAAATAATATTATTATCGTTATTAAAACGAAATTCATTAGATTTTTAACACTCCTTTTTTTATTTTATTTTTATTTTACTACTCATTTAATTATATTACTTTATCATTAATTTATTTTATTTAATTGTTTGAACAATGTGCGGTTCACACGGTGGTGCTGGCGAAGTCGCACGGCTTCACGATTATGCTTTGTCAGTGTGTCTCATGCTGTCGAGCCCCGAAAAACTCATTTATCGACAAAAACAGTCAATCCAACCGGGACTTAGCCCGTACCTCGGTGGAACATTTCGAAGCCAAATAAAATAAAACAAAAATATATTAACTTAATTTTATGTTAAAAATATTTATTATTATTACAATATTAATAACAACTTAATTAATTGATTTTTTTTTTATTCTTAACACTATTAATAATAATAACATTCTCAAACAATTTTATTATAATTAAAATAGTCCCTTAAGTTTTATTAAACTTTTATTTTTATTTTATTTTTATTTTACTATTAATTACATTATACTTATCTGCCTTGAAAATCAAGCGGGTCATGCGGTGAGCAGGGAGTGGTCGTGCAGTGATTCGGGCAAAGTCGCGTGACTTCGACCGCTGTGCACTGAAAGCTATCAAGGCCAAAACACATGTTTTTAAATAAAAACTCAAAAAATTTAATTCATGTCTCGACCTAAACTACACGATGCCCAAAAAATTAAAAAAATAAATAATTTAAAAACAACAGGTGTGACAATTCATCACACATATAAGATTAAAATATCAATGACAATGAAGAAGTAATTTAACACAATGAAAAGTAATTGAGTTTTATGACCCCTTACCACTTTGTACCAATTCAAGTAACAACCCATTGGATGAAATAATTTTAATTGAAATATAATATAAAATTATGTATGATTTATTCATTAAATAACATGAAAAATTAATTGTATATAGACCATATAATCAAAATTGGAGAATAATATTAAAATATGCCTCAATGAAAAGAAATTAAGATGAAATCCCTTACCGTGGGCTCAACATCCTTTGTACGTGTTTAAAACTCTTGTATAGTAAATATTTAATTATTATACACATATAACATAACCAAATTCATTTTTACATAACCTTATAATATTTATTTATAGTCATTTATTACCCTTTATTAAGAAGCCTTTGTTAAAATCATTTTTCTTGGTGCTAACTGCTTCAAATTTCATGTATGTTTTGGTTTGGATGTTTTGGTCTCTATAAATTGATCATTTGTATATAATCCTCATAATTTAAATCATTATATTAATATCATATATATTCAGTATATAATTATTTATAATATCACAAAAATGATGGATACGTGAAAATTAGTTACACTATTTATGGATATTATAGGACATACGTATACAAGAACAATGTTTTCAATTTTTTTACAGATGGAATTAAGGAAGAATAAATAATAATAATAAATAATTGAAACATTAATGTATAAGATAAATCATATTTTTTTATCAAATCCATCCTTAATAACATCCATATAAAAATAAAATAAAAATGAATCACATCGCTACATGTTAGTGGAAGACCACACATATGCACAAGCGACATTATCATTTTCCCACAAATTTAAATGTAACAAGATAGATAAAATATTATAATTGAATATGTATAACTACATTATAAATAATATATATATATATATATATATATATATTTAATCAATCATTATTTCCAATCATGATAGGTTGTGATGGAAAACCAATTACATCAGTTCATGAGGAGGTAGTCAGTTATACACTTGATATGCAGTTTCATTTCCTATTTGAAGGAAGAGAATATAGATAACATTTATTACATAATCATAATAAAATATCAGTTTATTTTAGATACATGTGTTATTATTTGGTAATTAATAATACATGAATAATGGTTTCAATAGAATAAGTTAAAAAAATATTAGTGAAGAAAGTTATATTCTCTTAGAAAATTATCATTTGGAACTCTTATTAAGGACCAATGGGATGGTATTTTGGGATAACCAATAGAATTATAACATGGATTAGAATTATATGGATACACTTTTTTAGGTTTTATTCAATCAAAATGCATTAATATGGGTGAATATAATAAGGTACGAGGCACCCTTTTATAATTGATGATATGTTTCATTTTTTGTAAATAACCAAAATAATAAAATAATTTGAAGACACTAAAAGATTAACTACATTATTGAAAACTAAAGTAGTTTTAGGAATATAAGATCAATTCACACCTACCAAACAAGAATAGAAACCCATTTTAAACATGTTATTCCCTTATCATCTATGATTACTTTAATTTTAATATAATATTTTCACCATAACAACTAGTTTTTTAATTTACATATAAAATTTAACCATTAGATCCTAAAAAATTAATTACATGATATATGGACCCACATATTGTCAATATGAAATCAAATTTATCAAATAAAAGACAAATGAGAGTGGAAAATTTGTATTAACACTAACCTATGTAATGTGAAAAACCCTGTTTTAGCATTAACTTTATCAATTAATTCTATCTAATTTTATAATTTATAATTACATAAAATTAAGTTATAATTATAACATAATATTAATTATTATTTTTAAAAATATTCAATCAATTTTACCAAATTAATTTCATATATTTGGTAGAATTCAATTTAAAATTAAACCCCAAGCACGATGATAATACAGTTTTCCAAAGAAAACTTTTCTTAAGTACACAATTTTTTATATCAAATTTAGACAGAAAATATATTACAATGATCTAAATCAGGTAAATAATAATATAATTGAACTCATTTTACTTTAAAAAAATAAAGAAAAATTTAACTTTGTTAATTATTTAAATGAACATGTGGATTTCTATAAAAATTAGGATATTTCACTATTTATCCAAAAAATTAATCTACCTAGAAAATTATCAAAAATTAACTCTAAGATTATTTTTATATTATTACATAAAAAAGTTAATTTGGTGAATTTAATTTTATAAATTTGGTAAAATTAATTTTAAAATAGGTTTCCAAATCGAGAAAGGACCTCTATTTACAAAAACAATTTTAAGAATAAAACTAGGTTTATTCTTATCCCATTCTTAGAAAAAATATTAAATTAATGAGAATCTATTTTACTTAGTATATGATATATAAATTTTATAAAAATAATTCACCAATAGTTATTAATTTATTTTATTAAGTTAGAGACACATTATTCCTATAAAAATAGTTTTTTAGAAAAAAATTCATTTAAATTCAAATGATTATTATTTTAATTTCCATTCCATTGAAAACAAATGAATTTATGTTCTACAATTATAAGCCATATACATTATATAAATTATTTATTCTTCTCCTTAGCCAAAAATTTAATACATATGATATCATATTCATATTTAAATAGTATATTTCACAGGTTGTTTATGCTCTGTGTTGCATGGCGTATACACTATTAGTCATAATTTATTCTGTTAAAGTATCATGTTTTTACATTCATAACATTATCAATAAATTCTATCATATCAATTAAATTTTTTTTGGAAATCAAGGGTTTGAAATTTCAAATTTTATATATGGAATATCCACATCATAAAAGGGTTAGTAAAACAACCTCTTAAAAGGGGAGAATGGGAAATATGAAGGTAATCATAAAATAACACAAAAATATTTCTCCAAATATGAGAGAATAAATGAAATGTAAAAATATGGAAATATTGGAGAAATTTATTTTCTAAGGGCTAGTATAGATGGAAATGGAAAATGGTCAAGATAATGTTAACATCCACAAAACAATAAATATGTGATGGGTGAAAAGACCATCAATTCATCAAAAAATGGTTGTAATAGGATAATTTTTTTGATTCAAGATCCTTTTCAAATAGTAGTTTAATTACATTACAATCTTGAATAAGAACATTAGGATGTATAATTACATGATGACATTCTAATTTATATGCACAACTTCATTCTTTAGTTATTCTTAAATCAATTTTAATGTTAATCTATTACTATAATGAATTAATGTCATTTATTAATATTTTATTCTTTATGTATTAAATTTAACATTTAATAGATCATGATCTATATAAAAGTGAGACAAGTTCTTCTATATATATCTAAAAATTTTAAAAAAAATTATATTTTAGAAAAAATATCTAATATAATATGTTAATCTAGAAACCTCAATGCTAACACTAAAGGTATAAATTAATACTTGTCTATCAGATCAATTCTTTAAAAGCATTTTTAAATTATCCAGAACATCGTGTAGGCTAGCTATAGGAAATAAACTCATGTTTCTTTTCGGTTGTCAGTTTATGCTTGGTTGCCTTACTAGATGTGATGGGTTGCCTCCATGCATGCTGGTTTTACTTTTATAAATATATCTTAATATAATTCATATAACATTCTAAAAATATTTTTTTTAAAGGTGATGCCTTGGCCCAAAACGACCAAATCACAATTATTATTAAAAGAAAGATTACAAGAGTCTAAAATATGGGATCATATTACAATCTTTTTCATGAAAGGAAATAAGAGCATTGGGGAGGTCTTCAAACCAGGTAATGTCTAGATTTACTCCCATGTTTTCTATACTATCTTCAACCATGTTTGGTTCTCAATAAAAATGTGTGATGATATAGTTAATCTTGATAAGAGAATGGGTGCATTCCATCCAACGGGTAGTAATTGGCCAAGAAAGATGTGTTATGTCATTCCAAATCACTTGAATGATGGTCGTCAAGTCACTTTCAATCCATAGGTTTTTTTAACCAAAGAGCTTAGAAAATGAAATAGCATGTATCAAACTTAGCATCTCAGCTTCAAGGGAGTTTTAAATGCCATATTTACCCATGAAGCATCCAAGTATCTAACTGAGGTTATTTATGAAGAAAACACTGCACCCTGTAGGTCCTGGACTACCCTTAGAGACACCATCAATATTGATTCTCATCCATCCAGGTAGGGGTCACTCTAGAACACATCCATAGTGAGATGTGGTTGAAAGAAGTTTCTGTTAATCATTAGATGCTTTAGGATTCCAATGTCATGCATGGTGATGTTGCAATGTCCCTTTTGAATCAAGGAAGATTCATGTATGGCAATGCGGATCTTTATCTGACCTTAATTTTGATTGAGTGAGTAATTGTTATGAATAATATCTTTCCAATCATACCAAATCACATGGTGAAGCTCAACAACCGCAACAAGGAAGAGTTTCCTGATTTTCTGAGAGCCTTCCATTTCTGAACATTTTTTTAGTTTATCTCTAACGGAATAAAGAATCAACCATTTACAGTCAAAAATTTCAAGAATATAGTTCCAAAGAGTAGAAGCAGTATCACAATATAGAAATAAGTGGTTAGCATATTTTCTATATTAATTATAGATGTTTCACTTATATTAGAGCTGGATACCAAAAGAATGTAGGAAAATTTCTGTGGGAACTCTATTGTGAGTAAGACGCCTGATGATATTGAATCTCGAATGTTTTATCCAAAGTTTGTTGAAATGTTTTAACTAGATGTAATCACTCTCAAATTTATAGAAATAATGATTGTAGATATTTTTTGAGTTAAGTATACCATTGTGATTAGGTTCCCAAGTTAAGAAATCATTAGTGTAAGCAAAAGAGTAGTTTTCAATGACGTTCAAAATAGTATCAGGGAGGTGATCATGTTGAGAGTTTAAAATGTCTCTAATAGAGCTGTTGGTATTATAAGTAGTTTGGTCGGGATATATCATAGAAATTAAAGGTGTGCCAGTCCATTTATCCAACCAAACTTTCATGGAGGAGTCTCTGGAGACTATCCATCTAGAATTATTCATAATATTAGTAAAGGAGTGTTTGATATAAGGATAGATTTAAGAATTAATGAAATTCGAGTTGCCTCTTTTAAGTTTGCCAAGAAACCTATTTTTGAGAAAGGTAATAGCTTCAGAAGTATTGTGAAAAAGGTTCCAAGTGAGTCTTTATTGAGGGTATTCATTAAATTATTTGATATTTTTTAGACCAATACCACCATTTTCAATTGGCTTGGAACAATTTGACCAAGGAACAGTCACAAGTTTTCTTTCCAGAATACTACAAGTCCAGATGAAATTATTTATGGCGGTGTTCATTTTTTTAATGAGACCAACATGCCATTTGTAGAACATCATGGAGAAAACCATCTTGGATACAATATTGGATTTAACAAGGCAAGTCCTACCTACCATATAGAGATATTTACATTTCCAAGAAGATTTCAGATTTAGAACTTGGTCAAAAATAGTCTCAAAGTGACAATATTTGGGTTTTCCCCAAAAAATGGGAACACCAAGAAAAGTGAAAGGGATCTTACCTTCTTTCAGACCTAGGTCACTAATAATGTTACATTTTCTACTAGGAGGAAAGTTCTTCCCAACGAATATGTAGGATTTGTTCCAACTAATGGTTTGACCAGAAACATATTCATAGTGTGAGAGCGCATTTTTGAGATAAATAATGTTTCTTTTAACCCAAATGGTTTTCAATACCTTTAATCACATTAAAAGAAAATTCTTCTTAAAATAATAGTACATTTTGAACCTAATGGTCACATATACCTCATCCAAATAACATGTCTCCCAAAATATCATTAATATCCTAAAAATATCATCATTTAAATTCTAAAAATTGGTGTCTAATAATTTTAACTTAGGTTAAAACATAAACTCATAAATCCATGATGGTATCCATAAAAAATATGTTAATCATATAAAAAGGAATGTATGATTCCAATAAAATTTATAGAATCCTTAGATGTTTCATGATTATTATAACCAAAATACCATTGATAAAAATAATTCCAAAACATAATTCATGTATCCAAGTGTCATAAATATGTCAACCCATTTACATCAATGACTATTACTATATAGGTCCTCCATTAACCTAGGATATAGCCACTAAAATATAGCATTGTATCAGATGATTTATAAGTTTCCAACATTCAATACAATGAATTAAAAATGGATCTCTGTGATGAAATTTACTTATATTCATTAAACTCATCAGTTTTTCATCAATATTTATTAAATCATTTCCCTTTCTTCTACACATAAAACATTTTATCATTACAATATGAAATTCTTCTAGGTGAACTTTTCATATTTCTAATACGATGGAAATTAATCCTTATTTCTTACAAGGTCTCCACCAACCAAGCTCTTAATGAACTCTATTATTCTCTTATTTGGTGAGTTTTAGAGTTGGTTAAGGTGTGGGTTGTTAATAATATACCATGATAATTGATTATGAATAATCATAATACCATTCACTAAAATCATCTCCCTATTTGGTAGCTTATAATGACCACATTTTATATCATAATATTTTAAACCTTTGAAACCTATTGTTTAACCATGGTCAATAATTGTCATCATCTATTCAAATCCTTCAGGATATTTAATAAAGAAAATGTTAATTAACCCATGCATATCCCCTGAGAGTCTACAACTAGGTGTTAATAGGGATCATTGTCATGCACTAGGTGATGATCGAGTCAAAGCCCAGTACACCCATTTTTGAGTTACTACCCCTTGGTGAAACTGTTCTAGAGAAATGACCAGAAGATTTATGTAGATAAGGATTCCTTTTAAGAAAATTCACATAATATCTACCATAACAAAACGTTAGGATTTTATATTATATATAAACGTATACCCATGTTCAGTAATAAGGTTATATACCTTAATCCATATTTTCCTAAATCATGTTCCTAAGGATTCAACTAAAATTTCTCTAATACCAACTATAATGACCCCAAATGTAGTATCAGTGCTTCAATGGTTTCCTTATTACGCTGTAAAAAGATACAATTGATCACTTCCCAAGGGAACGAACATTTTAGTAGCATGGTAAAATTATATAGATTCTTTAATTTGACATTATATTTGAAACCAATAAATGAAAAATAGTATTTTTCAGAAATCCATTATTCACTTTATTATATACCTCTGTATTAATAATAATAAATTTATAGGGATCATGGGAAAAGGACTCAAAAGAAAGAGGTGACCTCAAATTTTTAGTATGGGTATGCATACATCAGATGCTATCATAAATAAGTGATGAATTATATATAAGGTTAAATAACTTAAAATACTTTAAAATTTAACCATTTACTAGATAATGATGAATAATATGAATGAAACAAATGGTGATAAAATAATTCTAAAAAAATAATCATATCATTTTGATAATAATTAATTTAAATAAAAACTAATCATATAATTACATGAACATCAATAACTAAATTATCAATAAATGAAATGATTAATATTTGAATTTGGGATTTTATAAATCATGATATCTATACATAAATACCTTTCACCAATATAATTTAATTAATGGGTACTTGTACACCAAAAAACCATTTAATTATAGCTTATATATTTTTCTCATGAGATCTATTAATGCGTGGATGTTCTATTTATAACCAGACACCACTAGTCACTACTTTTCCCATTTATTCCTTATATATTTAATGATAAATTCAATTTATAAAAATATACCTTCTCATTAAGTAGCTTCATTTTTTAAAGAAGTTGGATTTATCATTGTTTTCCCATATCAATTAAATAATTTTCATAGTATAAAACTATATGTATAAATGATATATAGTTTATGAGACATGATTACCCAAGATATAAATAATTTGAATATTTAAGTGAAATTTATTTTCTATCAATCATAAGAAATTCAACTTTTTAGGGTAAAGAAAATGAATAAAAAGTTAATGATGAAAGTAAATTTTAATGAATTCCTTTACGAATTTTAATGCATTCTATAGAGAAATAGTTTTTATATAAAACCCTATTTTCTAATAGGGTTCTAAAAAATGTTTTTAGACTTTACAAAATAATTTCTTACAAAAAAATTTACCTTTTTTTCTTTAATAAATTTTTTAAAAGGAATATTATTTTCTCATTCTGAATGATGAATTTGTTTACTCTTTTACCATGAAAAAGAAATTTTTTGTACCCTATATGGCATGTACGGGTTTACTCACCACTATTCCTTTGAATAATTTTTTGAATGTTTAAAAGGATGGTTTTTAAATAAAATGATTTTAAAAGTTATTTTCAACGAAAATTATTTTAATTTTTTTTTTCAAAATAAAAAGGATATTTTACTAAAGAATGTTTTTAAAAGATCTCTTTATAGAATTTCTATTCATCAATCAAAATAAACCTTTTTTTTACTCCACTTGGGATTCATTTTACTGATATCATCCCCAATATTCTTATGGATGGGTTTTGGATGATTTTTCCAAGGATAATATTGAAATTCATTTATTTCATTCCTTTTACTGCCCTTGAAATATTCAATTTCATATGATCATTAGATATTAAAATTTCCCTAAATATATGTATTATTTATCATGGATAATATTATTTCCTAAAACATATACCATTTTCAAATATAGTGATTACATTGATAGTTATTTTATTTTTTGGGGAAATACTCATAAATTTATATTCTTTATTCTATAAGGATATTTGATAAGAAATATTTTTAATTAATTAAATTGATTACTCGATATGATGAATTATTTGGACAAGTAGTGATGGGTGGGGCTCAAACATTATATAGCCCCTCTATACATCGATAGGTTCTCTTGGGAAAAATTAGTTGCACAAATTAAATGGGTTTCAACCTATGGGTTTAACCCATCTTGTGAAATATATACATGTTATCAGTTTTCATGTTCTTCATAATTGACATCTAGTAATTAATAATTTATTTTATTTTGATTTAGTATTTATAATCCATGTCATTTTCACTATAAAAAAATCTCCTGATGCAATTCATTATCTGTTTATTGATATAAACTGCATGTGTTTTTAGTTTCTTAACATTATATATTGATTATTCCATACGAAATTATTTGAATGTAATGTGTTTTAAGTTATTTTCCTTTACGTATTGTTTATGGAATTCATTCCTGGTTTATTGTTTAAATGGAATGTTCGTTCATATATTTACCTTTACATAATGATTATGCTCATTGATTAATTTTCCCTTCTTATGGACCTACCCTTACTGATTATTTGATCTCACATTTATTATTTTTTCATTCTCCTATATTTATTGAAGTGTTATGAAAATAATATGAAAGGTTACACAAGATTAAATAAAGTTATTATCATGAAAAAATAATTTTTTAATTTGTGTATTTATTTTTAATATAAGAATCATGTATATATCTTATTTACTAGCACTACTAAACTATTCAGTACTTTTTGAAAAGATTTAGTTGTATCTTTTGCCAATGTAATGGTAGTATGCACTGCATTCTGGCTTTCTAGAGTTGGGTTATTATAGTTGGTTTCAGAGCAGGCTTAGTATAAACCTTGGAAACTAGATTTAGGGAAACATAAATTAGAGAACATAACCATGATGAAGACATTGAAGATAAGTATAGAAGAAAATCCTAGAATTTTGTTAAGGTATATATTATATGTTAATTCCTTGAAATACATCTCATTATATATACTACAAGTGGATGTGGTTCTAGAACATATGTACTTTGGGGTAACAACTTCTGAATGGTGCAGCGGGCCTGACTTGAGTGTATCTGGGTACACGATAATGGTCCTTATGACACACCTAGTTTGATAATCATGGGGGATATTCTTAGGATAATTCACATTTTATTTAAAATCCATTATGAAGGATTTGAATATATAATGATAATAATTCACTTAGGTTAAACCTAATGTGTTTTATATTGAAAATAAGGTGTCATGATTTAGATATCCTATAAATTATTGTACTTTTTTCCACTATGACTATTGTTACTCACACTAGGCTCTTTGATTTTAGTTAATGGATGAAACCTAAAAAAATAATGATATCAATGAACATGAATGAAAATGTGGTCAAAATGAGAAACCAAATGGAATGTTGATTGGAATAAATGATATCTTGTTCTTAAATAAATAGTTTTCCCAAAATATTATTAACAATATATATTATAACCAACACTTGGACACACAAATTAAGAGAATGATAATTTTTTTTGAAGAGATATAGGGGTGGGGACTATGGAGGAAAAAGGGATAAATTTAGATCATTTAATAAATCTATAATTATAAACCCAATAAAGTGTCTCAATAGAATGGGTAAGTACATTATGTGTGGGAAAGTAGGACATAAAGATAATAATATCTAAGGAAAAATTAAGAGAATGATGGAGATAAATAAATTTCATCCCGAGGATCCATTTATATTTTATATCCCTAACTTTAAGGAACCTTGGAATTACTAGATTCAATGCCCTCTTCTAAAGTATTAACTCTAAAACAAGGACGGACCAATGTGGAAATAAATGGATAATTTTTTTATGTATTTGGTTTGTATTGAAAACCATAGATAAAAGGATATTTAATGATTAAATTTCAAGTATTCCCATCATATTTATTGTAGAAAATATATTAAAATGGTTTTATAAAAATTCAACCATTATGCCAGGTAAAAATGCATAAAATTTGGAAAGGTGATGGGGCTTGAACCCTTGACAGAAATATGGTAAGGGTTTCATGCTTATCAATAGCCTACATGATGTTCTGGTTAATATATTATTGTTTATAGACAAACAATTTGATGAATAAATATTAATGATGAAATAGTAGTATCACTTTTGATGTTTAGAGACTAATGTATTACCCATATTAGTACAGGAATATAGTTAGAGACATCTATAAGGACTTTTTTGGATATTATGATCATAAAAAAAGTAAATTCTAGTGATTCATAAACAAAAAAGGGTTCATTACAGGATAACTATTTCATAAAATAAGGAATGAATTAGAATTTGATAAAATAATAACCAAAAGATTAAATCATTCTTATGAAATTTAAATGTATCATGTATGTAAATTTCTTTATATTTTTTTTCAATAAAATAGTTTCTTACCATTTATAAAATGATCACCAAATAAAAATGTTATCATAATACATTCATTTTTGTTGAAATGATGGTCTTTTAAATCATCACATATTTATGGATTTTAGGCCCCCAACATTCCATTTATCATTCCCTTTTTTGTGATAATTGACCTCAATAACTCCTTATAATTATTTATTTTTTTCCACCAAATCCATATTTTCACTTTCCACTAATGTTCTTCTACTTAGATACATAGTTACATATTAGTCCATTTCACCTTAGTACTTTTCATTCTCTATTTTCTAGAGGATTTTTTATAAAACCATATCATGATGTGTGATATCAACATATGATATATTAAACAATATATCACCAAAATAACGTTTAAATTATAAGGACAAAATATTTTTAAGGTGGGTAGAATACAACACCCCAAAAAATAGAAAATTGTACCTTTTATTTGATAATTCATAACCACTTGAGACAATATGCTATATTTAATATTTTAAATAAATTTAACATATTTTATATCTTTCACTACACACAATACTGAGTTGGATTGTGTCATATCCAACATCAACGTTCTTTAATGACTTATGTTACATGCAAGACCCAATTTTTCTGAAAAATAATATATTATTAAAACATTATTATTTAATACAATAAGATATAAAATATTTTATAAATTATATAATATGAATATAATTATCTAAATTATGTAAATATATGTTCTATAACGAATTCATAGGTTTCTAATTAATTATAGATGAATATAGAAACAAATCGAATATAAATGAAATGTTTTTATGCTCCCAAAGGTATTTTATTCTAATAAATTAATATTAACTAATATTAGTGAATTATATTAATTAAATTTATATATTATATTTCCAATAAATATTTTTTCCATTTATCCAATTTATTTTACAAGCATTAGATAAGTATAAATACAATTTTACTCTTAGAAATTGTATTTTTATGAAGACGGTTTTTATGCCATTCAATGGAACACCTATATTAAAACTGAATTTTGACACATTAATAAACTATATATATCAAAATAAACTATATTATTTTTCTTATAACATAAAAATTTCTTAGGATGATTTTTTTTTATTTTTCTGAGAAGTTCCATCTTTTCATGAATAGTGAAAAATAAGGAATTACAATTGAATTCTAAGTTTCATCTAAATAATTTATATGGTTAACATATTTTATTAATTGGTTTTGAAGTAAAAATAGATTAATTATACATCCACTAATCCTATTTAGGTTTCAGGAATTAATTTCATTTATAAATATGACATAATAACATAGAAAACATTTGAAAATTTTTACTTTAAAACCCCGTTTTTTCGTCCCATCGACATGATTAAATTTTAAATTAATTTCTACCACTTATGTGATTTGATTATTTAAAAACTGGTTCCATGTTTTTAATCGTAATAATTTATAATTTCTAATAACATTTACTTAGTTTTTAACCATAAATATTAGTGAAAGTAATTAAAATGAAATAAAGTGATTAAGAGAAAAATTATCTTATTAAGGGACCAAACCATACTCTTAACAAAAAAATAACAAATAATCCTATCCAAAATATATTTGATGGAAACATTTAGATGTTATCATACTCTTTATTTAATTGGGTTCATTATTGGAGCCACATAACATGGAAAACATGGGTGGGATTCCCATTTAAAAAATTTATAAGAATGTCACTCCTCCTCTGCTATAAAAAGGTACTCACCCATCCCATTTATTCAAAAATCTTAAGAAATTTGTCACACCCAAATTCTACCCAAATAATCTCCCAAAATCCCTCATATCACCCTATAATCCTCATTTTGGGAAGAAATAAAATCAAGAATGTCTTTTGGTTTCAACTAAAAGGAGTTACCCAAATAAGAGGTAACCTTTTTCAATGATCACATTTGTTTTATTTACCTATCCACCACTTAAATTTTTTTATATAATTTTTATATAATAACCTAAGTGAATTAAATATACTGACATATTGTATTTATGGGATTTTGAACTAAAATTTCATGCACATCCATTTAATGGGATATGCAATCATTATTCGAGTGTATGGCGGACTACCGCCTCATGAACCAATGTCACTCATTCTTCTATTTACCAACATTCAAGGATGGAAATAATGATGTAGTTATAGTTTATATATGATATATATAGTATTTATAATATTTTTTTATCCTTTTTAAAATTTTATATAATGAAAACCCTTATACTTTCAATTTTGTGGGAATACGATAGCGTCATATGTGGACATATAAACTACCGCCTCCTCAAAGTGATGTAATTCATTCATGCTATATATGTAATGTATAACGTTTTTTTTAAATAAATTTGTGAAATATATTAAATAATTATTATAAAATAATTATTATATACGTAAATATCATTTCCTTTTCATTATATTAAATATTACAAGGAAATGGAAGTATCATTCAGGCGTTCATATGGAATACCATCTCCATGAATAGTGCATTTAATTTCCAATCTCCCAATATTGTGGATTATTATAAATATATATATACTGATTATATATATGATAATTTTATCATTTTTTTAATTCTGGAGATGATTAAATCATAAACTATTTAATAGGAACAAAAATAACATGTCATGGCATACTTGAAAAATAAAACAATTAACACATGAAATGATGAAAATAATGACATATTGTTATCAAATAGGTAATAAGATATTATAAAAATATAAAATATGACATTATAAATATGATTATGGTTCTTTAATAAGTTAGTAAAATTATTTAACCCATTATATATTAGGTTAAGTGATTTTCACCAAAAATGAAATGCAATGTAAGGGATTCTTGTCTGGATTTTTCTTCTAAGTGGCATAAATCATTTTTACCACTTATTTCTTTTTTGTGTGTATATAATACCCCTATTGAATTTTGTATCATTAATAAATTTATATTCATGGTATTTATAATTTTATATTATGTTATTTATTTCATGGGGATTATAATTCAAAAATTATAATGTAGTAAGGGACATTTTCTCAATTTACATTAATTGTGGAATACTTTGTTATTTTGCACATAATTTCCTATTTATGGTGTAAATACTTCCGCATTGACTTGTATTATAATTATAAATTCATTATTCATCATATTTTGATTTTTAATTTTAATTATTTCATCTAATGGGATTTACACATAATGATACCAAGGGGTGATGAAATTTCATAACTAAAATTCTTTTTATTTTTTTTGTTATTTTGTCATTGTCTTTAATATTATTTTATTATTTTTATAATTACATTGACTATATATTTATGAATTTATAGTTCTTAAATATTTATTTATAGTTTATACATATAATCTAATCAATGATTATTTCTCACGTCAACGTTATGACCAATTTAAGAGATTATTTCACAATCTCATTCTAATCAATATGGCTCATTCTTGAAATTCAATTATAGAAATTTATATCAAGGTTATTTAATAAAACCATTAATTTTATTCTCATCTATTTATTCATGACCTTTTTCATGTAATTATACTATTTTCTACTCTTTTTCACTCAAAATGTTTTATAACATGTTTTTTAAGAAAACCAGACTTCATCTATCCCTTTAGTTGTAGAACCCATTTTCTTAAAAAAAAATTTTTCTAAAAAGTTTTCAAAAGTATTCTTAACCTTTCTAAAATGATTTATTAAATAATTTATTATTTTTTTTAAAAAAAATCAATGGAATATTTTTATCTCTTTCCAAATGAGTCATTTTTCTATACTTTTACCATTCAAAAGGAATGTTCTTTTTACCTTGCACAACATTTATATATTACCCACTATCATTCCTTTGAATCTTCTTTTTCTATTTTAAAATATTCATTTTAAATATTTTTTTAAAATTGATTTACAATGAAAAGGATTTTCAAAATATTTTTCTAAATAAAAATAATATTTTCATTAAGAATGTTTTTAGAAGATATTTTTATTGTATTTATATTCATCAATGACAAAAAAAATTAATTTTTACTCCACTTGGGATATGTTGTATTGATACCATCCTTATTCTTCCTATTGATGGGGTTTTATTGACTCGTATAAGGATAATTTTGATATTCAATCACTTGATTCCATTTAGTCCCCTTAAAAAATTTAATTTCTTATGATCATTATACACTAAATTTCCCCTATATATCAATATTTGTTATCAATGATATTATTATTGCCTAAACCATATACAATTTTTACATAGGGTGTTTACGCATACACTTATTTTTTTTGTGTGGAAATAAAGATAAATTTTCACTCTTTGTACAACATAGATATTTTACAAGGATAATTGTTTATTAATTTAATCGATTACTCAATATGAGAAATACATTGGATAGGGATTGACAGGTGGGGACCAGACATTATAGATCCCCTCAACTCATTGATAGATTCTCATGATACAAATCCATTACAAAAATTAAACTAGTTTCTACCTGTACTTTTAAACATCATGTAAATGTTCCTGATTACATAGGCTTTCATGTGCCTCAGACATGATGTCCAATAATTAATCATTTACTTCATTTTAATTCATTATTTATATTTCGTGATATTTTCACTATGAAAAAATATATGGATACATTTCATTCTCAGTTTATTGATTTAAGTGGAATGTATTTTCAGTTCCGAACCTTTCCATATTGATGATTCCATATGCAGTTATTTAAATGATATATCTTTTATTTTAATTACATTACCATATTATTTATGCACTCCCTTCCCAGTTAATTGATTACATGGCATCTGTGTAAAATATTTACCTTTCTGTAATGATTATGCTCAATGATCTATTATTTCTTATATTTTACTTATCCATACAAATCATTTGAACTCACTCTTATTATTTTTCTATTCCCCATGATTACCTAAAGAGTGATAAGAAAGATATGCAAGGATATACTATATGGAATAATGTTCTTATTAAAATAGAAAATTATGTTGTAATTTTTGTATTCATTTATAATAAAAGACTTGTGTATGAATCTCATTTACCAAGAATAATAAAATTTTTAGTACTTTGGGATTTTATTTACTTGTATTTTATGCCAATGTAATGGTATTAATAACCCGCTCTGGTCTTCTGTGGTCGGGTTTCTACACCATCTCATTATTCTATTAAATTAAGGTTAGAGACCTTTTCATTTATTTTTTGGTAATATTCTTAATTGATATTTCTCTACCATCTATATAATATGGGATTTGGGATAATAAATTGGATTTATTTTATAATAATTTAGGTTTTTATTTGGGTTATATTCATTTTTGTGATTTCAAAACAATTTTTCGATTAGTTTTTTGTGATTAGAAGATGATTACTACATCTAGTGGTATTTTTATAAGTATTTTTATTTTTTAGTAACCCCCTATTATGGAAGTTTCATTAATTATCCAACTATTTTATATGATTTATATATATTTTTGAAATATATAGTTTTCTATATGTTTATTATATTTTTTATCTTTAAATGGTTAGTTTTGTTGTTCTTAATATTGTATAGAGGTATTCGATGAATTAATTTTATGGTTAAAATGAGTTGTATCATGGATAATGATTCATTTTTGGTAGAACCTTCTCTAATTTCAACTAAACCCAAAAACCTCTTTTTAATGGTGTTCTGATATTTCTATTTCCTATTACCTTCTACTATTAACCATGACATTAAAAGGAATGAATGTTCCACAGTGGGAAAAATAGTTACACACTAATTCTATTATGGTATTCTATAATATATAATTTTTTTAATTGTTCATCCATGGGAGATTTAGAAATCATATTTGATTTTTTATAGTGTTTAGACTAGGAAGGTTTACTACACGGTTAGAGGAAACCATGTGGATGACCCCAATATTTTAGTGGAATTTTTAAAAAAAAAACCCAACACGTTGTTTTCAGTGCAAAGTGTGCTAAACCATATAGAGAAACCATTGAAATTATCACAACTTCTTCCAGTATGTGTAATACAGTTGGCACATGATAAGAATATCATGCATCTAAACCAAGTGAGCTACCCAAAATCATTAAAATGTAAAATTCTAGTTATCCACCCTCCCATAAATTTTAGGTGTTTTGGACCTCCTATATTCTTGATCCTTTGTGGATTGTCAATATTAGGAAGAAGAAAGATCCTCCAATTATTATTCCTTTGTTATATGATTTTGTTTAAAGGGTTCTAAGCTTGTTATGATTATAAACCCATACATTTTATTTATTAATCCTATTCTATTCTCTTTACTTACACTTTAAATTTATTTTCATTTCTCCCATAAAACCTAATGGACTTATGTATTAAATATTTCATCTATGTTGGGAATAATCATGGGGATTTTTTTTATTGAGGAATATTAAATGGAATTTAATTACAAGGTTGTCCTTTCACCATCAACGATGTCTAGTTTGTAGTTTAAAAAAGATAGATTTTCAGTCTAATCTTATTGTTTGGTAATTGAATGAGATATAAACTAATGAAATTATATATATATATATGAAATAAATAGTATGTTATGATATAATAATTTTATAGAAGGATAACTGATTTTAAAATAGAATTTCCATTTTTTTGGATACATTATTTTGTATCATATAATTATATCATAATTCTTTAATATGAATCTACTCAATCATCAAATATGATATTGTAATAATCATAACAATAAACTCTAATGTTTTTATGGTATTTTTTTAGTGTATGATATAATATTATCAAAGTTCCATGTATTAATAGGATTGATTCTTTTATCACTGTAAACCCCCAGGAAGAATCCTAAAAAATAATATATCTCCAATCATGGATTCCCATGAATTAATGATTTCATTTATTTGGATTTTTTTACCATTAGTAACATGTAGTGTGATTGATACTATTAAGATTACAATTATGTATTTTTTAGTAATGGTTTAAAAATATTTGTGGCTTGATTATCCACTTCATAGAATTTATAAAGGGAACCAAGACCATATCATGTCTCTCTTTATGATCCCATTATCCAAATCTATTCCCTTCCTAAATCCCTCTCTCTATTCATTCTATGTTTCATGAATGAAATATTATTCCATGATGCAATTAGAGATCACACCAAATTGTTTTGGATGATTCATAGAAAACCATTGGTATGCCTTATTGGTAAATAAAATTCTACTAATGTGATAAAAACCATATTTATAATGAAAAATAGTAGTTGAGGGAGAAAGGGTATATGTATTATTCATATTTAGTTTACAATTTTTTAGTTTCAAATGTAATGAGTTTCTTAAAATTAATGATTTATATGTCCATAAACTATCAAATAATGTGTTAATAAATGAATTGATTTAAAGTAGTGGTATTGAAGCCAATCCATGTTGTATAATTGATTAAAATATATGGGAGAATAATTTTTTATAATCATATTAAATATCATATTTAAATTTGTAATGATGATACACTATAATATGGAATTGGTTCAATATCACTGCATATGATATACGTTATCTCCATATGTTTAGACATCATATTTTCCCCTAGTCATATGATATGATGCATGGATATAATATAATAATATCCCCATAGTTACTTTCAATAAAATAAAATAGTTTTCTATTTAGATGGTTTTTAATCAGTTATAAAATATATCTTGGATCACATAAGGGGGTGCATGATTTTCTACCATATAAATTTTAAAATATATCAAAAATTGAATATTTATTGAAAAAATTAGTAGATAAAGATTGTAGAGTTATGTAAGGTGATGATCTCAATCATATCCTCTGATTAAGATTGTATCATTAAATGGTATATATGATATAAAAATGTTTTTTATATTTTCAATTATGAATTGAATTTAGTAATATATAAATTTATTTATTAATAATATAAAAATTATAATTTGGAATATCTTTTAAATATTAAAAATTTCTAAAATCAGTATAATAATTTTTTCCTAATAAAATAAATAAATTTTTAGATTCATTTATAACTATTACATAACTATAAGGTGTTAATATTTAAAGAATACTAATTCCAAATTTATAATAGAATCCTTCAAATTTTAATTTTAATTTTTTCATTGGAAACATCTTATATTAAATCATTAATATTTTATAATTTTTAAATGAAAAACCAAATATAAAATTTTTACCAAAACGACCTCACAAACGAGTTATTCTCCCAAACCATATCCCTCAAAAAAATTGATGAAATAAAATGAAATTACTGTCAGTTCATAAGGTGTAATGATCTTACACCATCCTTATGTCTTCTATGAATATAGGTTGAGACACCAACAAACTCAAACAGTGAACATTTAAGAAATGATACAAATTGATATCACCTCTGGAGTGGTCTCCATTCGAGTGTTTATTTATGGATCTATGAACTACAATAATTTGTAATATATGATCTAAAATATTTCAATTATTATCACGGTAAAATTCATGAAATAATTATGAACTAAACCATTCAATCCATTAAAAAACTAATACAAAAAATCAACAACAAGTTAACACCGATCATATAAAATATCTTGGTAATCCCTTATTTTCATAAAATATATATATATCAATTGATTTCCATCATCCAAAAAATAATTACATGAAATGAAAAAATTTACTTCATAAAAAATAATTCCACATTCATGTGTAAAAAAAAGAACGCAGTGGCTCAGTTTTTTTCACTTTCATACTTTGGAATATTCCTACGAATATTTCCAGAGCTAGGCGCGAAGACGACGGGCAATTCCGAGTCCCGGTGTGCCCAAAATTAATTTTAAAAAAATATTAAGTATTTATGTATTATACACATGGTGGGGTTTCTTTTTCTTCTAAACGGTATCTTGGATCAAAAATGAGAGGGCACAGTTGCATTCGGAGCGTGTCGTTTACCCTAGTTGGGGTGTAAACTTTGCGGGCATGGGCCTGCTATAGAAAAATCCACTAGGGGAGTTTTTGTAAATAAATAGAAAAGTTTATTTATGAGAATCATCTTGAATAACATCTGAATGGAGTCTCAGATGGAAATTCTAAGCTCATCGTTGTGTTCAGAACGCCATGTTTACCCAAGAGGCGACCTAATCTTCTCTGCGCCTGGTGGTTTAGTTTGGGGCGTGGTCGTGTGATGAGTTAATTATTTTTTTTAAAAAGAGAAATAAAAAATCAATCCCACCCTTATCATTCCTCTATTATCCAATGATATCCCTCCTCCTTCCTCCTCCATTCTTCATCAATGATCTTCCAAATCGAGCAAACGAAGCGCCCATAAGCTTGGATTCTGACGGCGGACGCTCCCGGATCGTACAGCAGAAACAACGATGTGTGCAAAGCGTCGGTGATCTGCCAAAAGGTATTCAGTTTGAGTTTTAAAATCCTAGATCCCATTTATGCATTTTTTTTCTTCAAATCGTCATAAGGGCTATGTAGTTCGGGTCCTGAGCTTTCCAAAACATGTTTCAGATCTAAATTTGGAGAATCGGGGTGCTCCCGGTGGCTCCTGGAAGTTTTCTGATGGAAGACCCAGTTTTTAGTGGTAGAAATGGTGGATTACGATGAGGGAAGAGGTGGTGAGATAGTGGCATGGTAGATCCCAGCTCTGGTATGGTGGTTTCTGGCAGCGACACAGTGGTTTCTGACGAGACAGGTGGTGGTCCGGTCAGGATTTTCCGGAGGTTCTTTAAACCCCTGTAACTCACAAACCGTAACTTCAGTTTGCAATCCATTTGTGGAGACACATTCCTTGCATTCATACAGACCTTTTGAGATCACTTTATGAATTTTATGAGTTGGTTTCATGGCCTGGGGCAAAAAAATGTTGAAATGACAATAATATTTTTTTATTATTCAGCTTCGACCCGCCGTAACATCTACACAGAGCATCCGATTAACTCGTCGTCAGTGAAATTGTGATCCTGATAGTAAGGTGGAATTTTCAGGATAGTTTCTAGGCACTAGGACAGAGATCAGGGTGTGGGCCCCATGAGGCTGGTTTTGGGATTTTATGGAGAAACATGACTTTTACGTCTGGTGTTCGTTTTGGACGAATGAGTAGACAATCTCGTGCATTTTTTTGATGGGATCGCAATGGTGTGATCCACTTGATGAGTTTTGAAATCATGGTTTGGTCCCCACTCAGACTTGTTATGGTGAATAGTACATTTTCATTGGTTGTATGCTTCAGGTGAGTAGGTAGCCTATCCTACGAGTTGTTCAGCATAGATCACGATGGTGGCCTCTGTATAGGCCTAGGTGGTGCGTAGTGTGGCGATGTTGCAGGTCACTCAGGATAGCGACGTTTGGACCAACAGTGGTTGATTTTACTCCCTTGGTCCATTACTATGAGGGTTTTTGTGGCATTACAACATTATTATAGGTTTTTGATCTCCTCGATAGGATGAATTTCTCATAGAGTTGTTGCATCCCTCTGGTGGATTAATAGTGCGATCCTCTAGTTTTGTTTCCCCAGATTGAATTATTGGTATCATTGTAACTACTTATCCACGGGCGGTGATCCCATATCCAGCGTGTTAACCCCTATAGGGATTGAGGCATCATCGGTAATATGATCCCCTACGTAGTGGGTCGTGCATAGTAGGGTTGTGGAATCATCGGGTATATGATCCCCTACTCCGCATGTGGTATATAGTAGGGTTGCAGCATCATTGGTTATACGATCCCCTACTTAGTGTGAGGTTTCGGTAGGGTTGGTGCATCATTAGTTCAATCCCCTACATCGTGAGTTATACCAGATAGGGTTCTGGTATAGTCATGACCACCTTTACATGGGTGATGATCCTCTATCTGAGTGATGTGATCTATGGAGCACCAGATCAGGTTGTGGTGTCCCCCAGTGGTTCCTAGGAGTGATCCCCTATCTGTGAGATCTACGATTTACCGGAGTGGGTTCTTGTATCTTCAAGAGGACCTTATGAGTGATCCCCTATCTGAGGATTTTGGTAATTCTGTTGTTTCAGCATGGTGTTCTCATTGATGATATCCTACGAGTGTGTATCTCTCTGACAAGCGTCACCTGGGATGATAGAGTTTGTGGAGCATGTTCCCTAGTTATGTACCTGTCGCGGGTGATGAGGTCTGAACCTCATGAGGCTTGGTGCATGAAATGAGTATATCTGATTGATCATGGTATATGTATGGTCATATACTTGAGCGGATGTTCACGGTGTATGTATGGGAATACACTTGAGCTAAGCTGAGTAGCCGTGTTTAGCTGAGGATGGTCTTGAGATAGAGTTTCACACTCATTTGGGTTCCCTCTAGTTGGGATATGATAACTGTTTTCTTTTAGATACTCCCTTTTATTTTGGGGTTTTGGGATGCCTACTGAGTATTGTTATACTCACCCCTGCACGGGATTTTCCCGCACATATTTGTGTCTTGTGCAGACCATATGCCTTTCGACAGAGTCCCAGGAGGACCTAGAGCAGGCGGAGCTTTGTGAGCGAGATTGACTAGGGTGTTTACTGAAGTTGTGCCGAGGATCTTACTGGTGGGTACTTTTGACAGAGATCCCCTCCTGAGCAGGTTAGATTTTTTGTAGTTTACTTTTGGTGATCCCTGTATTTTCCCTTTTTTACTTTTGTTGTACTCTGGTTGTGGATTAGATGTATGCATGCATTTATTTTCAGTTTATATATATATATATATATATGAACTATTTCATGGAGGTGTATATGGGTGCATGTGTATAAGTACCTTAGGATAATGCCTCCCATGTGTGTGATAGCCTACTCATTACTAGATTCCAGCCCCTTGCCTATTAGAGGTGGGCTTGGGAAGTCGCAGCTCGAGCCCTGTTGGGTCAGGTCATGACAAAGTGGTATCAAAGGAGGTTCTACCTTTGGGATCTCTGAGTGTAGGTGGTCTAGCTGTGAGTTTAGTTTGGGTTGCATAGCGACAGTGTTAAGATGTTTCGAGTTTGGCTTTCGGGTTAGGGACTCCAGTGTTGGTGCAGCGGCCGACATATCCTTTCACCAGGACTTTGATAACCTTCATTTCGACTCAGGAAATTAGGACACTAGCTGAAGGGACATAACGATACATGCATCATATAGGACTGGGTTTTGTGTTTACCTTGTTTTTCTTGATTATCTCCCCATATATTCTCTTGACCGTGGTACGTCTTGATTGTATTTCAGGATACCTCCATGACGACAACCAGTAGGGGTTCTGTAGTGGGATTGTGGTGATGATCTGTCCCGTGTAGAGGTTGTGTACAAGGGTACAGGTTTTGAGGTTGGACCTCCATGTGGTCCTCCAGTTGAGCCACCACCTGTTGAGCAGCTGGTTGTGCCGACAGTGCAGGACAAGGATGTGCGCAGGCTGAGTGCTCTACATGAGTTCCAAAGCCAGTGACATCTGAGGTATCAGGGTGATCTAGACCCTCAGGTAGCTGATGACTGGCTCGAATCAGTCACCCGAGTTTTCCGCCTGGTGAGGACACCTTCAGATCATATGTTGGCCCTAGCAGTGAGCCTTATGCACTGTTCGTCTGGGAAATGGTGGAGTCTAGTGATGTAGTCCCACGACGAGGAGACGCTCACATGGGAGGAGTTTAAGTGGTTCTTTAGGGGAGAGTTATATCCAGTGACACTGAGTTCAGTGGGAATCCAGGAGCTTCTACAGCTTCGGTAGGAGGGCATGACTGTGTCGGAGTACTCAGTGATGTTTACATATCTGTCATGCTACTCTCTGAATATGGTTTGAGACCCATTATTTAGGGATTAGACCTTTGAGTAGGGCCTACGTAGAGATATCTGGGCAGGTGTGGTTTCCCTGTGCCTGCCCACCAATGATGGAGTGTTGGAGCGAGCCTTAGTGGTGGAGAGCTTTCTGGCTGAGAAGATTCAGCTCGTCAGTGCTGGGAATGTGGAAAATGAGACCTAGATAGCTGGTATCCGACATCAGACGTAGGGTTCTGGACGTGCTCGATGTTTTAGGAGGCGACCTCAGGATGGAGGATCTGAGGCTTAGGGCACTCAGTTCAGTTTTGATCAGCCGCAGGAGAGGCGGTGTTATGCTTACAATGGCTAGGGACATCTTGCTAGGGAGTGTCTGACCTACCATACAACTGATATAGAGTCAGTTGATAGACTGTCTTGGAAGAGGCAGTGTCTTGAGTATGAAGGTTTGTAGGGTGGAAGACGTGGCGACAGAGCAAGTGCAGTAGCGGTAAGTGGTAGGTGGTATCAGATTCCACCACCAACATCTCTAGGTGGTCCACACCGAGCTCAGGGAGATGGAGGGAAAGGGAGAGGACAACTGCAAGACATAGAGTCTGTTTACCTAGAGGCTCTACAGGTGGATTGAGGTATGCTTTGTGTCCTTTCTACTTCTGTTGTAGTTTTGATAGAAATTTTTTAACGGTACTCTTTTCTTTCTATTGCTTGCTCAAGTTTTGTTCAGGGAATTGGTAAGAACCTCTGTGGAAATTTTTTGACGTGCTTTGAATGCATGAGGAAGAGGGGTCCTTCCCCCACCAAGACACATTTTTTTGTGATACGATTAAAACCATGCGGGTGAGTCAGTACCACCCAAAGCGGATAGTGTCTCGGTATGTTAGATGAGTCCCTCTGACTTATGCGTTCGGGTAGGGGTGTGTGTTGGCGAACTCACTGGCATGGGATACCCAGTGGAGAGTTCAGTTGCTTTCCTTATGCTTATAGCTTTTCGGGGACGAAAAATTTTAAGGCGGGGAGGATGTAGCAACTTATGTTTGGGCCCTGTGAGACTTTGGAATATTCTTACGAATATTTCCAGGGCTAGGCACGAAGACGGCTTGCGATTCCAAGACCTGGTGTGCCCAGATTTAATTTTATAAAAATATTAAGTATTTTTATACTATACACATGGAAGGGTTGTGTTTTCTCCTAAAATGTAGCTCGAATCAGAAATATGAGGGCACAGTTGCGTCCGTAGCATGTCGTTTACCCTAGGTGAGGTGTAAACTTTGCGGGTGTGGGCCTGCTATGAAAAAATCCACCAGGGGAATTTTTTATAAATAAATGGAAACGTTTATTTATGATAATTGTCTTGAATAACTCTTGAATGGAGTCTTGGATCTAAATTTTGATCTCTCTGTTGCATTCAGAATGTCGCATTTACCCTAGGGGTGGCCTAATCTTCTCTGTGCCATGAGGTTTGGTCTGGGGTGTGGTCGTGTGTTGATTTAATTAGTTTAAAAAAAAAGAGACAAAAAATCAATCCCCCTTATCCTTCCTCTTTGCGCCAATTATCCCCCTCCTCCTTCCTCCTCCTTTATTCATGGACGATCCTAAAAATCAAGCAAACGAAGTGCCCACGAGCTCAGAATCTGATGGCGAACGATCCTGGATCGTGCAGCAGCAGCAGCGAAGTGTGCCAAGCATCGGAGATCTGCCAAAAGTTAGGTGGTTTGAGTTTCAAAATCCTGTATACCATTTATGCATTTTTTTTCAAATAGTCATAAGTGTTGTGTAGTTCGGGTCCCAAGATTTCCGAAACATGTTTCGGATCTAAATTTGGAGCACCGGGGTGCTCCCGGTGGCTCTCGGAAGTTTTCTGGCGGAAAACCCAGTTTTTGGTGGTAGCCATGGTGGATTACGGTGAGGGTGGTTGTGGAAAGGCAGCAGCATGATGGATCTCATCTTCGGCGTGGTGGTTTCCGGCGGCAGCGTAGTGGTTTCTGGCAAGACAGGCGGTGGTCCAGTCATGATTTTCTGGGGGTTCTTTAAACCCCTGTAACTCGCAAACCGTAACTCCGATTTGTGAGCTATCTGCGGTGACGCATTCCTTGTGTCAAGAAAGACCTTTTTAGATCACTTTGTAAATTTTATGAGTCAGTTTCATGGCCCGGGGCTATAAAACTTTGAAATAATAATAATATTGTATTATTATTCATCTTCAACCCGCCATAACGTCTGCACGGAGCATCCAATTGACGCACTGTCAGTGACGTTGTGATCCTGATAGTAAGGTAGGATTTTTAGGATAGATTCTGGGTGCTGGGATAGAGATCATGGTGTGGGCCCCATGAGGCTGGTTTTGGGCGTTTACGGAGAAACATGACTTTTCTATCTGGTGTCCATTTTGGTCGAATGAGTAGATGATCTCGTGTGTTTTTCTGTGGGGATCAAAATGGTTCAATCCACTTGATGAGTTTTGGAATCATGGTGTGGGCCCCACTCGGACTTGTTATGGTGAATAATACCTTTTTTATTGGTTGTCCATTTCGAGCGAGTAAGTAGCCTATCCTGCGAGTTTTTCAGTGTTGATCACAATGGTGGCCTTATTATAGGCCTAAGAGGTGCACAATGTGGTGATGTAGTGGGTATCTCAGGTTAGTGATGTTTGGACCAGTAGTGGTTGAGTGTAATCCCTTGGTTTATTCCTATGAGGGTTTGTGTGGCATTACAACATTCGTATAGGTTTGTGATCCCCTCAATAGGATAAATTTATAATATATTTTTTGTAGAGACTCAGGTTTTGTCTCTGTCAAACTTTGAAATATTCCTATGAATAATTCCAGAGCTAGGCACGAAGACGGCGTGCGATTCTGAGGCCCGGTGTGCCCGGAATTAATTTTATAAAAATATTATGAATTTTTATACTATGCATGTGGCAGGGTTGTGTTATCTCCTAAAAGGTAGATCATAATCCGAGGGCATGGTTGTGTCTGGAGCGTTCCATTTACCTTAGACGGGGTGTAAAAGTTGCAGGTGTGGGACTGCTGTGAGAGATGTCACCTAGGGGAAAAATCATCATTTCGAAATAATGACTTGGTGATTTTTATCACTGGAATTCTTTTGGAACAACATTCGAACAAATTCTCGGAATGGAAATCTGAGAATTCCATTGAGTTTGAAATAGGGTGTTTTGCCTAGGCGTGATATAAAATAGGCAGGTGTAGAGGTTTCGAAATCCATGCCCGTCGGTAGGGTCTCTAAGAGTTTATAAATTCCACTTAAGTGTAGAATTAAGGGGAGAACCCATTCTTCCATTCTCTCCCTCTCTCTCCCTCTCTCTCTATTGAACGTTCTTTAGAGTTCTTCGGCATTATTCATCGTTCTTTGCCGGATTGAGGAGCGAACTCCGGCGGATCGAAGTGGGATCACAGCGAGCATGTCGCCAACGACGAACGACCGGATCAAGGTAGGATTTCTGTTGATTTTTTGATCCTTATTCAATTTCTTGAGTTTTTGTCAAATTCATAGTTTTAATTCTATAATTTTAGAATTGGGACAATGGCCGAACGAACACGACCACCGTCCGAGCCCCGTTCTAAATCCCATGTTCGACGCGTTCTTCGTCTGAATTTTTCGGACACACCAAAACCTTGATGGATTTTCGATCGTGGGTTGGTGCTGTAAAGGCCTCGTCCCGAGGATCCCTAATCTGCCTTTGGATTTTAAATCGTTCCGCCGAAGTTGTTGTGGTGGCCGACAGAAGCCCCTTCTCCGGTAAGGGTGGTGGCCAAAGATCGGGGTGGTGCAGCAGTGGAGCCGGCCGGAGGGTGCTGCGGCAGCAAGCGGCACACGACTAGGCGGTGGCGTTGACCGGAAGCGTTCGTCGTGGTGCGGTAGGCCGAGGTGGAGCTCGGAGGGCCGGTGTATGGCGGCCGGTGGACAAGCGGATTCCGGGGGGGTTAAGGCACTAGGAAGGGCGGTTGGGAGCGCGACGCTCAGGTGAGGGGTGGTCGGGGCTTCGGAGCGGGGCGTCATTGTCTAGGTGGCTTTAGGGGGAGTCGGCGGAGGGGCAGAGAGGCAGCGCAGGTGGCCGACGTCGCGGCGGCATCGGGTGGTGCAATGCTGGCCAGTCCAGGCGGTGGGTGGTTGTCATGCTCAGCCGGTAGGAGGAACCCGAGGCGCTGACCTTGGGGGGAGCCGAGGACAAGGACCCGCGGTATGCGAGTCATGCTGGTGCGGCGCGCGGACAAAGACTGGCCAAGTGGCCGGTCTGTTTGGAGGAAATAGACCTAAGGGGTTCAATGGAGTCCGAACGGGCCGTGGCCAGTGGGTCGTGGCGAGCTGTAACGAACCCGCGGCTGGGCCGCAGGCCGAAGGTCTGGACCGGGCTGGGCAGGCTGGACAGGCCCAATTGGGCCCCTTTTGTTTAAGGGGTTGTATCTTTTAAACGGAGCATTCGTTCAACGTGTCGTCTGTAGCTGTGGGTTCATCTCTTCGAGAAGGAATTTTTGAAATAAGTTTCGAGGTTTTTGAGTTCTGCGTTCAAAGGTGGGTGACCCGAAATGCTTTAGTTTAATAATATTAAATTATTATTAAAGCTTTCAACAGACGTACCTCATGAACCAGATGTCTGATCAACGCGTCGTTAGTGGAAACATGATCCTAGTTCTCATGCAGACTTTTTGAGGTGCTCCTTTCAGTGTTTGGGCTAAAGACAGGGTGCGGGCCCCACAGGGCTCAGTTTGCATGTTTTACGATGAAATTTCACTTTTTCACCCGACATCCATTTGGAGTGTTTGAGAAGTCGATCCCGTTTGTTTTTTCAAGGGGATCACAATGGTGCAATCTTATTGATGAGTTTCGAGATCGTGGTGTGGGCCCCACATGGGCTAGTTACGGTGAATAGTTAGTTTTTCACCGGTTGTCCGTTTCGGGTGAGTAAACATCCTACCCCACGTCTTTTTCAACGTAGATCGTGATGATGGACTTGGTATAGGCCTTGGAGGTGTGCAATGTGGAAATGTGGCAGGTCGCTCGGGTTAGCGACATTTGGACCAGCAGTGGTCGAGGGTACTCCCTTGATTCGTTCCTACGAGGGTTCGTGCGACATCACAACCTTAGTATAGGTTTGTGATCCTGTCGATGTGATTTTTAATCTGTTAGAGTTGTGGCACCCCTCCAGTTGGCCCAGAGTGGGATCCTCTAGCATCGTTTCCCTAGATCGGGTTCTTAGTATCGCTGTGATTGCTTATCCATGGGCGACGATCCCCTATCTTGAAGGTTAACCCTGTAGGGTTTGTGGCATCATCAGGAATATGATCCCTAACGTAGTGGGCCATGCGCAGTAGGGTTGTGGCATCGTCGGGTATATGATACCCTACTCAGCATGAGGATTATAGTGGGGTTGCAGTATCGTTGGTTATACGATCCCCTACTCGGTGCGTGGTTTCGGTAGGGTTGGTGCATCGTCGGTTTGATCTCTTACATCATGGGTTATACTAGATAGGGTTTCGGTATCGTCGAGACCACCTTTACATGGGCGACGATCCTCTGTCTGAGTGACGTGTTTCGGACGAGCACCAGATCGGGTTGTGGTATTCCCCAATGGATTCTGGGAGTGATCCCCTATCTGTGAGATCTACAAATGCCAGATCGGGTTGTGGTATCCCCCAGAAGACCCTAGGAGTGACCCCCTATCTGTGAGATCTTCTTATACTGGTGTGGGTTCTAGTATCCCCTAGCAGACACTAGGATAAATCCTCTATCCGAGGAGTTTGGTGTTTATGTTGTTTCAGCATGGTTTCCTCGGTGATGATATTTAACGAGCGTGATCTCTCGGGTGAGCATCTGGGATGTTTTTGTAGGACCCAATGGAGTGTATCTCTCAGAAGAGTGTCATCTGGGATGATAGAGTTCATGGAGTGTGTTCTCCTAGTTATGTACCAGTCGCAGGTTATGAGGTCGGAACCTCATGAGGCTTGGGGCGTGTTGAGTATATCTGGATTGCCCATGGTATATTTATGGTCATACACTTAAGCTGTTCTGACTAGTCGTGTTTAGCCAAGGATGGTCTTGAGATGGATTTTATCTCTCTTTTGGGTTCCCTCTGGCTGAGATGAGCTAACTGTTGTCTTTCAGTTGCTCCCTTTTATTTTTGGGTTTTTGGGGTGCCTACTGGGTATTTTATATAATCAACCATGCATGGGCTTTGCCCACACATGTTTGTGTATTGTGCAGACCACAAGCCTTTTGACGAAGTTCCAGGAGGACCTGGATCAGGCGGAGCTTAGTGTGCGTGACCGACCGGGGGGTTTACTGGAGATATGCTGAAGAGCTTACCAGCAGGTGCTTTTGGTAGTGTTTCCCTCCTTCTGAGTAGGTTGGATGCTTTTGTAGTTTTTTTTGGTGGGCCCTATTTTTCCCTTTTTTACTTTTGTTGTACTCTAGTTATGGGTTAGATCTATGCATGCTTTTCTTTCTAGTTATATATATATATATATCTACACTTTTGCATGGAGGTGTATGTGGGTGCGTGTGTACAGGTACCTTAGGCTAATGCCTCCCATGTGTGTGATAGCCTACTCGGCTCTAGTAGCCATCCCTTGGCCTATTGGAGGCGGGCCTGGGTAGTCACAGCTCGAGCCCCATTGGGTCGGGTTGTGACAGATTGGTATCAGTGGAGGTTCCACCTTTGGGATCTCAGAGCATAGCTGGTCTAGCTGTGAGTTTGGATTGGGTTACATAGCGGCAGTGTCAAGATGTTTCGAGTTCAGATTTCAGGCCAGGGACTCCAGTGTTGGTGCGGCGGCCGATGTATCCATGCACTAGGACTCTAATAACCTGCCTTTTGACTCAGGACGTTTAGACACTAGTCGCAGGTACATAATGGTACATGCATCAAATAGGACTGGGTTTTTGGGTTTCCCTTGACTATTCTTGAGTCAGCTCTCCAGATATACTCTTTGACTATGGTGCGTCATGATTTTATTTCAGGATTCCTCCACGATGATATCCAGTGAGGGTTCCGTAGTAGGATTGTGGTGACAATCTGCCCTGTGTAGATGTTGTAGACCAGGGCGCAGGTTTTGAGGCTGCACCTCCAGGTGGTACAACAGTTGATCCACCACCTGTCGAGCAATTGGTTGTGCCGGTAGTGTAGGATGAGGTTATGCGCAGGCTGAGTGCGCGGCATGAGTTCCATAGGCAGTGACCTCTAAGGTTCCATGGTGATCCATACCCTCAGGCAGCTGATGACTGGCTTGAAGTAGTCACCCGAGTTTTCTTCCTGGCGAGGACACCCCCAGATCAGATGGTGGTCCTGGCAGTGAGCCTTCTGCATGGTTCGTTCGGGTGATGGTGGAGTTTGGTGATGCAATCCCACGATGAGAAGACACTCACATGGGCAAAGTTTGAGCATATCTTCAGGGAAGAGTTCTATCCGTTGATGCTGTGGTCAGTGCATATTCAAAAGATTCTACAGCTTCGGTAGGAGAGCATGACTGTGTCGGAGTACTCAACGAGGTTTACAGACCTGTCACGCTACTCCTTGGATATGGTTTGAGACCTGTTCTTTAGGGCTCGGACCTTCGAGCAGGGCCTACGCAGAGATATCTGGGCAGGTGTGGTTTCCTTTTGTCTGCCCACCTATACTGAAGTGTTGGAGCGAGCCTTGGTGGTGTAGAGCTTTCCAGATGAGTAGATTCAGCCTGTCAGTGCTGGGCATGTGGCATCCGGGATGTCGGAAGCTGGTAGCCGGCGACAGGTGCAAGGGTCTGGACATGGCCGATGTTTCAGGAGGCGACCCCAGGAGGGAGGATCTGAGGCTCAGGGCTCATAGGGCTCGTAGGCCAATTTTGGTCAGCTGCAGGAGAGGGGTGTTACGCTTGTGATGGTCGGGGACATCTTTCTAGAGATTGTCCAACCCGTCACGCTTCTGAGAGGGAGTTGGTCGATAGGCCGCCTTGGCAGTGACAACGTCTCAAGTTTGGAGGTACACAAGGCGGCGGACGTGGCGATGGAGCTGGTGCAGTAGTGGGAGGTGGTAGGCGGTATCAGATTCCACCACTACCACCCCCAGGTGGTCCACGCTGAGCTTAAGGAGTTGGAGGGCGAGGGCGAGGAAAGCTGCATTCCCTAGAGGTTGTTGACCCAGAGGCTCCATGGATGGATAGAGGTACGCCTTGTGTCCTTTCTACTTTACAGTAGTTTATTAGACACTATTTACAAGTACTCTTCCCTTTCTGTTTCCTGCTCGAGTTTTGTTCAGGGCGTTGGTAAGACCCTGTGTGGCTGTTGTTCGGCGTGCTTCAAATGCACGACGAAGACGGATCCTTCCCTCACCGAGATGCATTTTTGAGATGCGATAAAAACTGTGTGGGCGAGTCAGTGCCACCCAAAGAGGATAGTGTTAAGGTGTGGTGGATAAGCCCCTCTGACTTATGTGTTTGGGCATGGGTGTTTGTTGGCGAACTCACTGGCATGGGAGACCCAGTTGAGAGTCCAGTTGCTTTCCTTGTGCTTATGGATTTTCAGGGACAAAAATTTCTAAGGTGGGGAGGATTTAGCGACTCGGGTTTTGGCCTTGCCAAACTTTGGAATATTCCTATGAATAATTCCAGAGCTAGGCGCGAATACGGCGTGCGATTCCGAGGCCCGGTGTGCCCGGAATTAATTTTTTAAAAATATTAAGTATTTTATACTATGTACATGTCGGGGGTGTGTTATCTCCTAAACGATAGATCAGAACTGGAATTGGAGGGCATAATTTTGTCCGGAGCGTGCCGTTTACCTTAGGCGGGGTGTAAAAGTTGCAGGAGTGGGACTGCTGTGAGAGATGTCACCCAGGGGAAAAATCATCATTTTGAAATACCGACTTAGTGATTTTTATCACTGGCATTCTTTTCAAATAACATTCGAACGAATTATCAGAATGGAAATCCGAGACTTCTGTTGAGTTCGAAATAGGGTGTTTTTCCTAGGCATGATATAAAATAGGCAGGCGTGAAGGTTTCGGAATCTGCGCCCATCGGCAGGGTCTCAGAGAGTTTATAAATTCCACTTAAGGGTGGAATTAAGGGGAGAACCCATTCTTCCCTTCTCTCCTCTCTCTCTCTCTCTCAAACGTTCTGTGGTGTTCTTCAGTGTTCTTTGGCGTTCTTCACTAGATTGAGGAGCGAACTTCGGCGGATCGAAGTGGGATCGCAGTGGCCGCGTTGCCAACGACGAACGACCAGATCGAGGTAGGATTTCTATTGATTTTCCGCTCCTTATTTGATTTCTTGAGTTTTTTTTAAAATGTGTCGTTTTAATTATATAATTTTAGAATTGGGACAATGGTCGAGCGAACACGGCCACCATCCGAGCCCCGTTCTAAATCCCATGTTCGACGCGTTCTTCGTCCGAATTTTTCGGACACGCCAAAACCTTGATGGATCTTCGATCATGGGTAGGCGCTGTGAAGGCCTCATCCCAAGGATCCCTAATCTGCCTTTAGATTTGAAATCGGGCCACCAGAGTGGTTTTGGCGGCCGACGGAATCCACAGCTCCGGCAAGGGCGGTGGCTGGAGATCGGGGTGGCGTAGCGGTGGAGCCGGCCAGAGTGTGCAACGACAACAAGCGGCACACGGCTGGGCGGTGGTGTCGACCGGAGGTGTTCTTCATGGTGCAGTAGGCCGAGGAAGAGCTCGGAGGTCTGGTGTATGGAGGATGACAAAGAAGCGGTTTCTGGGTGAGTTAGGGCGCCAGGTGGGGCGGCCGGGAGCGCGACGCTCAGGCGAGGGGCGGTCGGGGATTCGGAGCGGGGCGTCGGTGTCGAGGAAGCTTTAGGGGAGCCAGTGCAGGGGCAGAGAGGCGGCGCGAGCAACCGGTGTCGTGGAGGCGTTGGGTGATGTAGTGCCGGCCATTCCAGGCGGTGAGCGGCTATCGCACTCAGCCGGAAGGAGGAACCCGAGGCGCTGACTTCGGGGGGAGCCACGGACAAGGACCCGCAGTATGTGGGTCCTGCTGGTGCAGCGCACGGACAAAGACTAGCCAAGTGGCCAGTCTGTTTTGAGGAACCAGACCTAAGGGGTCTGGTGGAGTCTGGACTGGCCGCAGCCAGCGAGCCGTGGCGAGCTGAACTGGACTTGTGGCTGGGCCGCGGGCCGGTGGCCTAGACTGGGCCGGCCGGGGTGGACCGGCCCGGTTGGGTCCCTTTTGTTTAAGGGGTTGTATCTTTTAAATAGCGCTTTCGTTTGATGCGTCATCTACGGATGTGGGTTAATCTCTTCAAGACAGACTTTTTGAAATTAGTTTCAGGGTTTTTGAGTTTTGCGCACGAAGGTGGGTGACCCGAAATGCTTTAATTTAATAATATTAAATTATTATTAAAGTTTGTAATAGACGTACCTCGTGAACCGGATGTCTGATCGACACGCCATCAGCGGCAGCGTGATCCTAGTTCTCGAGCAGACTTTTTGAGGTGATCGTTTTAGTGTTCGGGCTAAAGACAGGGGCGGGCCCCACAGGGCCCGGTTTGCACTTTTTACGATGAAATGTCACTTTTTCACCCGACATCCATTTGGAGTGTTCGAATAGTCGATCCTGTGTGTTTTTCTGAGTGGATCACAATGGTGAGATATTCTTGACAAGTTTTGGGATCATGGTGTGGGCTGCACATGGGCTAGTTATGGTGAATAGTGCCTTTTTCACCGGTTGTCCGTTTCGGGCGAGTAAACTGCCTATCCCACATGTTTTTTCGTGTAGATCTCGATGGTGGACTCATTATAGGGCTAGGAGGTGTGCAATGGGGCAATATGGCAGGTTGCTCGGGTTAGCGATGTTTGGACTAGCAGTGGTCGAGGGTACTCCCTTGGTTCGTTCCTATGAGGGTTCGCACATCATCAAAACCTTAGTTTAGGTTTTTGATCCTCTCGATGGGATGTTTAATCTGTTAGAGTTGTGGCATCCCTCCAGTGGGCCCATAGGGGGATCCTCTATCATTGTTTCCCTAGATCGGGTTCTTGGTATCGTTGTGACCGCTTATCCATGGGTGGTGATCCCCTATCTAGCAGGTTAACCTCATAGGGTTTGTGGTATCATCGGGAATATGATCCCCTATGTAGTGGACCGTGCTTAGTAGGGTTATGGAATCATCGGGTATATGATCCCTTACTTAGTAGGAGGATTATAGTGGGGTTGCAGTATCATTGGTTATACGATCCCCTACTCAGCGTGTGGTTTCGGTAGGGTTGGTGCATTATCAGTTCGATCCCCTATATAACGGGTTATACCAGATAGGGTTCCACTATCGTCAAGACCACCTTTACATGGGTGATGATCTTCTATCTATGTGACATGTTTCTGACGAGTGTCAGATCGGGTTGTGGTATCCCCCAGCGGATCCTGGGAGTGATCCCCTATCTGTGAGATCTACGAATGCCAGACTGGGTTGTGGTATCCCCCATCGGACCTTGGGAATGATCCCATATCTGTAAGATCTTCATATGCCGGTGTGGGTTCTGGCATCCCCTAGCGGACCCTAGGAGTAATCCCCTATTCGAGGAGTTTGGTGTCTATGTTGTTTCAGCGAGGTTTCCTCAGTGATGATATCCGACGAGCGTGATCTCTCGGGTGAGCATCTGGGATGTTTGTGTGGGACCTAATGGAGTGTATCTCTCGGACGAGTGTCATCTGGGATGACAGATCTCACATAAATGTGTTCTCCTAGTTATGTACCTATCGTAGGTTACGAGGTCGGAACCTCATGAGGCTTAGGGCATGTTGAGTATATCTAGATTGCTCATGGTATATGTATGGGCATACACCTGAACTGTGCTGACTAGTTGTGTTTAGTCGGGGATGGTCTCGAGATGTATTTTCTCTCTTATTTGGGTTCCCTCTGGCTGGGATGAGCTGACTGTTGTCTTTCAGTTGCTCCCTTTCATTTTTGGGTTTTTGGGTTTCCTACTGGTTATTTTATATAATCACCCCTGCACGGGATTTTCCCGCACATGTTTGTGTCTTGTGCAGACCACAGGCCTTTCGATGGAGTTCTAGGAGGACCCAGAGCAGGCGGAGATTAGTGTGTGCGACTGGCCAAGGGTTTACTGGAGCTGTGCTGAGGAGCTTACCAACATGTGATTTTGGAAGCGTTTCCCTCCTTCTGAGCAGGTTGGACGATTTTGTAGATTTCTTTTGGTGGGCCCTATTTTTCCCTTTTGTACTTTTTTTGTACTCTTGTTGTGAGTTAGATGTATGCATTCTTTTCTTTCCAGTTTTTATATATATATCTCTGCACTGTTTCATGGAGGTGTATGTGGGTGCGTGTGTAAAGGTACCTTAGGCTAATGCCTCTCATGTGTGTGATAGCCTATTCGGCGCTAGTCGCCATCCCTTGGCCTATTGGAGGCAGGCCTGGGGAGTCACGTCTCGAGCCCCGTTGGGTCAGTTCGTGACATTTGTGGCATCTCTCTGGTGGATTTGGAGTGGGATCCTCTAGCTTTGTTTCCCTAGATCGGGTTCTTTGTATCGCTCTGACCGCTTATCCACGGGTGGAGATCCCCTATCTAGCGGGTTAACCCCCATAGAGTTTGAGGAATCATTGAGAATATCATCCCCTACATAGTGGGTTGTGAATAGTAGGGTTGTGGCATCATCAGGTATATGATTCCCTTCTCAACATGGGGTTTATAGTTGGGTTGCGACATCATTGGTTATACGATCCCCTACTCAGCGTGAGGTTTTGGTAGGGTTGGTGCATCGTCGGTTTGATCCCCTACATCGTGAGTTATACAAGATAAGGTTCTGGTATCATCGTGACAACCTTTACATGGGCGACAATCCTCTTTCTGAGTGATGTGATCTCTAGAGAACCAGATCGGGTTGTGGTATCCCCCAGTGGTTCCTAGGAGTGATCCCCTATCTGTGAGATCTAAAAGTTACCATAATGGGCTCTTGTATCCCCTAATAGACCCTAGGAGTTGCCCATATCCAAGGAGTTTGGTAATTCCATTGTTTCATCATGGTGTTCTCATTGATGATATCTGATGGGCGTGTATCTCTCAGACGAGTGTTATCTGGGATGACAGAGTTTATGGAGCGTGTTCTCCTCGTTATGTACCTGTCATAGGTGATGAGGACGGAACCTTATGAGTCTTGGTGCATGAAATGAGTATATATATTTTCTCATGGTATATATATGGTCATATACCTGAGCAGTTGTTTATGGTGTATATATGGGCATACACCTTAGCTGAGCTGATGAGTCGTGTTTAGCCGAGGATGGTCTCGAGATGGAGTTTCACTCTCATTTGGGTTCTCTATGGTTGGGATGAGCTGATTGTTTCCTTCTAGTTTCTCCCTTTTATTTTGGGGTTTTTGTGGTGCCTATTAAGTATTTTTATACTCACCCCTGCATGGGCTTTTTTCACACAGGTTTGTGTCTTGTGTAGACCACATGCCTTTTGACAGAGTCCCAGGAGGACCCAGAGCAGGCGGATCTTTGTGAGTGAGACTAACCAGGGTGTTTACCAGAGCTATGCCAAGGATCTTACCATCGGGTACTTTTGACAGCGATCCTCTCCTGAGCAAGTTGGACGTTTTTGTAGTTTACTTTTGGTGATCCCTCTATTTGCCCTTTTGTACTCTTGTTGTAATTTGGTTATGGGTTATATGTATGCATGAATTTATTTTCAGTTTATATATATATATATATCTGCACTGTTTCATGGAGGTTTGTGTGGGTGTGTGTGTGCAAGTATCTTAGGATAATTCCTCCCATGTGTGTGATAGCCTACTCGGTGCTAGTCGCCAGCCCTAGACCTATTGGAGGCGGGCATGGGGAGTTGTGACTTGAGCCCCGTTGGGTCGGGTCATGACAAATAATATCTTCAGTAGTATCCATAAAAATGAGAATTAAGATATAAATAATAATGGTAAGCATCATTACTATCAACCAGAACTGACTACATCAAATAGAAACAATTCCAATAGAGAAATCCAAATCCCACATCATCTATACCTCCATTGAATATAATTGTTTATGAAATATCCAAACATCATCAATATTTATATAATCATTGTTAAAGAAGGATTTAACTGCATTGACATAAGAAAATCCTCATAAGAATATTAATATCACAGTTTTGAGTGGACAATATCCCAGAATACAAGAAACATATGAAAGTAAATGTTCATCCTCATATTTTTCAATCTTGGAAGAAAATTTAGTAAATTATGATGAAAATCATCTACTGAAAGAGTTAACTAATATATATATATATATATATATTTTAAAATCATGTCATAAATAAAAAATCCATGGGACTAAAATTAAAAACAAAAAACATTCATTCACATCAGATAGAAGTCTATCAAGAACCCTACAGAGAAATCATTTCTGAGGGGTATCCCAAAGGTTGAATTGGGGTTCCTCTTCCTCAACCCATGTATAAATATCATCCCTAATACCATCCTTAAAAACACATTTTTAATTATTATGATTATAAATACCTTCAAAGTCATATAAATCTAAGGCTAAAATGAGGACATCAACAACCACAGTCTTTGTATAGATATGACTTAAAATTAAATTTTTATTTTTCAAAAACTTTTAAGGAGAAAGTGAGAAACTGTGAGTTCAAACAAAACTGAAATAGAAGTGTAACAACCCAAAAAAATGTACTTCTTTAATTATGGATCACTTTCCTCCAAATAATTTTTTTTATGTTTTACAATAAAAGAACATCGAATTACTTCAGACCCAAATTTTAGTTTTCAGAAATGATATAAGTATTATAAAAAATTATGGTATATTGAATAATGATTATTTTAATTAAATAGCATGATTAAAACACCCATTTTTAAATTTAAATGATAAAATAATTTTACTTTTTTTATGTCAAAAATTTCACTATGCAATTTCACTATTCATTTTCTATCTGCTATTATTTTTAATAAGTATTTTAATATTTAAGTAAAATTTCTCATACTTAGAGAATTATTATGGATAAATAAACATCATTTTTGAATTCCAAATATCAAAATTTATCTTGGGTAAATTTTTAGAAGTTTTCTAAGAAGTATCAATTTTTTGATAAATAATATCTTATTTGATGAATAGTGTTGGATGAATAGTTTTTTCATGCTGAATAGTATTTGATGAATAGTAAAAATGTATTTTATTATTAAATAACTTTTTCTATGAAATTATTTTCAAAAATCTGTCATACATGGTTGTAATCAGGGTGAAAAAAGTTATTAAATAAGTTCAAAATAATTTTTTGGTGAATAGTAACATACCCTTATGAATAATAAAGAATAGTAATGAATAGTAATTCGGCCAAAAAAATAGAAACTTCACCCATTAATGTATAAACACAATTTATACATCTTAAAAGTGAAAAAATGATCAAAGTATAAGTTTTGGTATTTTTGTATTTCATAAATATTTTATTTACAATTTTATTATTAATTTAATAATTTAAAATGGAAATTAATTTTCAGAAAAGGTAATCATAAATTGTTACATTATTGTCTTATGGTTATACGATAATTTTATGGCACCTTGATTGCTTTCTTAAGGTGTTACAAAATTAGTTATAGTTTTAAAGTTGTTTTTTTAGAATAAATAATGATTTTATTTAAAAATTAAATTAAAAGTATTTAGAAAATTATTTTCATAAAATGGATTCTATTTTTAAATTCATAGCATCAATATTAGTTTAGGTTGAATTTATGATATTTTTATAAAATGTTTTTTTTTCAGTGAATAGTAAACATACAATTTTGAGTTTCAGTGTGATTAATTACATCATTAATGATGTAATAATTCTGGTCGACCTATGAATAGTAAGATATGTTATGAGGTGACCCAATTGGCCAATACCATGGGCAATCCCATGGTTTTTCAAATACCACTAATGAGGTGTCCCTTGGAAATTAATTTAATATTCCCTCACTTTTTTTATAAATAACAAGTCATTACTTCATTAATTTCATTCAAAATTCCTCCTCAATGAAGATCTGGTCTTTTTCCCTCCAAAGGACTCCTCACAAGGTGACCTTAAGCCCCCAAGGTCCCTACCTTCAATCTTTCGAAGTTACCCTGCATGGTAAGGGAACCATTCCCCCTCCTCTTTTAAGTCATGCCATACTTTATGTTATGTCTTCTATTTTCCATATTATTATGTGGGGGTATGTTATTATATATCCTTATTACTATAAATTTCATGTCCAAATGATGGGAAACCCTTTCCACTCTCATAAATTGATTTTCTAAATTTTTAAGTGACGTTGTTAGGTTGTCGATTTTCTTGTAAAAGAAATCACATTTTCTCTTTTCTTTCAAGTTTCCTTTCCATGTGGTATATCATTCAAATATCCACACCATGATCTTATTTATATTTTATTCATCCCCTATAATGTAAAATGATTCATTTATGGATGGGATACTCCTATCCCCTCTCTTTATATTGTTTTCTAAAACCATGTTATATAGCCGTTATGCTGCAGAAATTTCATCTCAAAATTTCACTCTCTTTCTCTAAAAAAATTCTATTATCTTATTTATATGAGTACCAAGACCTATTTATTTTCTAGGGGTGTTCATAAAGACATAAAATATGATATTATTGATTTTGGAATTGACATACATAAAACCCTTATTCCCTTTACATGGGTTATAAATGACATAATGATCTTGTTTTTAACACTTTTTAAAACATCTTGATTTTGATATGAAACCCATTTATTTATTCTCTTTGGGTTATTTATGGAATGTATGATTATAATACATGTGGATCACCTGAAAATAAAGACATATTAATGGTGTACCCTGATATAACTCCAATGCATTGGGTAAAGAATTTAATCTCTAGAGATGAAAAGTTTCACGATACCTTAGTGAATAACCTTGATAATTTTTATGACACCTTGGGGATGAACCTTGGTGATATGTTCATGAATGTCTAAATTAAATGTTGTAGCCACATATTCAAGTTATGATTCAAGTTCTTTTTATTATGATATTCCTTTACTTACATTGCTCATGTCTTTATGTTTTTCATCAAGTTCTTATTGATATCACAAATAAACGGATTCCCTTGCTTTCCTTACTGGGCGTTCTGGTCACCTTTTCCTTTGATGTATGTCTTCAGGTTATGAGATGCAATAATTTTACTTAGGATGAACTTATGATGAAAAATTAAAAGTGTATTAGAAGAATGTTTTATGTTGTTTTCATATATATTGTTCCTGATTTCCAAGACACTAGACATTAAAGATCCTCTGTTTGTAAAATGTAATGAAAAGTTATGTAACAAAAGACGGGATTCCATAGTTGGTATCAAAGGATAGTTTTGTTATTTATGGAAATTAGGCTATGAAAACTTTAGGAAAAACCCTATAGAAAAGTTTAAATATAGGAAACCTTCCTGGTATTTTGGTGAAATATTAAGTAAGTAGTTTCCCAACAAATATATCCCTGTTTGGATACGAACAAGTGGATGTGGCTCTGGCACAGATGTACCTAGGAGTGAAAACTCAGATAAGGATTTTATGGCTAGACCTGAGGTATCCTGGTACACAACAATGAGCCTTGTTGCACTCTAGGTTTGACACTCCCAGGGGATATGTTTGGTTAATCATAATCTTTTTATGAATCATTATGAAAGATTTAAAGATAATTGTTATTGTTGTTAATGAATAATATTTTTATGACATGAAATTAATTTATAATTTTATGTTTCGTAGTAGTAAAAAAATTTCTAATAATAGAATATTGCAAGGATGCAATTTTTTAAGGGGGAAGAATGTAACAACCAAAAAATGTACTTATTTTATTTATGGATCTCTTTCCACCTAATAACTTTTTTTATGTTTTACAATAAAAGAACATCGAATTACTTCAGACCCAAATTGTAGTTTTCCAAAATGATATAATTATTATAACAAATTAAGGTATATTGAATAATGATTATTTTAATTAAATAGTATGATTAAAACACCCTTTTTTAAATTTAAATGATAAAATAAATTTACTTTTTTTATGTAAGAAATTTCACTATGCAATTTCACTATTCATTTTCAATCTGCTATTATTTTTAATAACCAAGTATTTTTATATTTAAAATTCAAATTTATCATTCTTAGATAATTATTATGGTTAAATAAACATCATTTTTTAATTCCAAATATCAAAATTTATCTTGGGTAAATTTATAGAAGTTTTCTAAGAAGTATCAATTTTTTGATAAATAATATCCTATTTGATGAATAGTGTTAGATGAATAGTGTTAGATGAATAGTGTTTTCTTGATGAATAGTATTTGATGAATAGTGTTATTTTGATGAATAGTAAAAAATATATTTTATTATTAAATAACTTTTTCTGTGAAATGATTTTCAAATATCTGTCAAACATGGCTGTAATCATGGTGACAAATGTTATTAAATAAGATCAAAATAATTTTTTGGTGAATAGTAACATACCCTTATGAATAGTTATGAATAGTAATGAATATTAATCATCAAAAAAATTGAAACTTCACCCTTTAATGTATAAATACAATTTAGACATCTTAAAAGTGAAAAAACTATCGTAGTATAAGTTTTGTTATTTTTGTATGTCATAAATGTTTTATTTTCAATTTTATGATTAATATAATAATTTAAAATGGAAATTTATTTACCTAAAAGGTAATAATAAATTGTTACATTATTTTCTTATGGTTATACAATAATTTTATGAGACCTTGATTACTTTATTAATGTGTTACAAAATGAGTTATAGTTTTAATGTTTTTTTAGAATAAATAATGATTTTATTTAAAAATTAAATTAAAAATATTTAGAAAATTATTTTCATAAAATGGAGTTCATTTTTGAATCCAGAGCATCAATATTAGGTTAGGGTGAATTTATGAGATTTTTATAAAATATTTTGTTTTTCGGTGAATAATAAACATACAGTTTTGAGTTTCGGTGTGATTAATGACATCATTAATGATGTAATAATTCTGGTAGACCAGTGAATAGTAATATATATTATGAGGTGTCCCAAGTTTCCAATACCATAGGAAATCCCATGGTTTTACAAATACTACTAATGATTTGTCCCTTGTAAATTAATTAAATATTCCCTCACTTTTTCTGTAAATACCAACCCATTCCTTCATTAATTTCATTCCAAATTCTTTCTCAATGAATCTATGGTATTTTTATCTACCAAGGAGTCCTCCCAAGGTTCCCTAAAACCCCTAGGTCCCAACCTTTGAGCTTTAAAAGTTACTCTTCAAGGTAAGGGAAGAATTCAACCGAATCTTTTAAGTCATGACTTCCTTTATGTTATGTATTCTAGTTTCCATATTATTATGTAGAGGTATGTTATTATATATATTCTTATTACTATCCATTTCATTTAAAAATGATTATATACCCTTTCCACTCTCATCAATTTATTTTTTGAATTTTTAAGTGACGCCATTAGGCTGCCGAATTTTTGTAAAGAAATCGCATTTTCTCTTTTCTTTCAAGTTTCTTTTTCATGCGGTTTGTCATTCAAATATCCAAACCATGATATTATTTCTATTTTATTATATCCATATACTATAAAATGATTAATTTATGTATGGGAGACCATTTTACCCTCTCTTTGTATTGTTTTCTAAAACCATGTTATATAGAAGTTATGCTGCAGAAATTTCGTCTCAAAATTTCTCTCTCTTTCTCTCAAGAAATTCTCTTATCTTATTTATGTGAATAACCTAACCTATTTTGTTTCTATGGGTGTTCATAAAGACATAAAAAATTATATTCTTGATTCTGGAATTGACATACATAAATCCCTTATCCCCTTTCCATGTGTTATAAATGACATAATGATCTTGTTTTTAAACACTTTTTAAAACGTCGTGATTTTGATATGAAACCCATTTATTTTATTCTCTTTGGGTTATTTATGAACTGTATGATTATGATATATGTGTATCATATGAAAATAAATACATATTAAAGGTGATAACTGATTGTTCTCTAGTGCATTGGGTAAAGAATTTAATCTCTAGAGATGACAAGTTTCACGATACCTTGGTGAACAGCCTTGGTAATTTTTATGACACCTAGGGGATGAACCATGGTGATATGTTCATGAATGTCTAAATTAAATGTTTTATCCACATATTCAAGTCATGATTCAAGTTATTTTCATTATTAAATTCCTCTACCTCCATTTCTAATGTCTTTATGTTTTTCATCAAGTTCTTATTGATATCACAAGTAAACTGATTCTCTTGATTTCCTTACTAGGCCTTTTGCTCACCCTTTCATTTGATGTTTGTCTCCAGGTTATAAGATGAAGTAATTGTACTTATGATGAACTTATGATGAAGACTTACAAGTGTATTATAAGAATGTTTTATGTTTTTTTCAGGTATATTGTTCTTGATTTCCAAGACACTAGACTTTAAAGATCCTCTGTTTGTAAAATGTAATAAAAAGTTATGTAATAAAAGGCGGGATACCATAGTTGGTATCAAAGGATAGTTTAGTTATTTATGGAAATTAGGCCATGAAAACTTTAAGAGTAACCCTATAGAAAAGTTTAAATATAAGAAACATTCCTAGTATTTTGGTGAAATATTATGTAAGTGGTTTCCGAACAAATAAATCCATGTCTAGATACGAACAAGTGGATGTTGATTGGGCACAGAAGTACTTAAAAGTAAAAACTATGACAAGGAGTTTTAGACTTGACCCGGGATATCCTGGTACATGACAACGAGCTTTTTTTCACTATTGGTTTGACACCCCTGGGGGATATGTCTGGTTAATCATAAGATTTTTATGAATCACTATGAAGGATTTATAGAGAAATGTAATTGTTGTTAAAGAATAATATTTTTAAGACATGAAATTACTTTATATTTTTAAGTTTACTATTAGTAACAAGTTTATAATAAGTGAAAATTGCGAGGATAAAATTTCTTTAAGGGTTGAAGAATGTAATTACCTAAAAAATGTACTTCTTTTATTTATGGATCTCTTTCCTCCTAGTAACTTTTTATTATGTTTTACCATAAAATCACATCGAATTACTTCAGACCCAAATTGTAGTTTTCATAAATGAAATAATTTTTATAACAAATAAAGTTATGTGGACTAAATTTTTTTAATAAATAATATGATTAAAACACACTTATTTAAAATTAAATGATAAAATATTTTTACTTTTTTTATGTTAGAAATTTCACTATGCAATTTCACTATTCATTTTTTATCCGCTATTATTTTCAATAACTAATTATTTTTATATTTAAAAGTCAAAATTTTCATACTTAGAGAATTATTATGGTTAAATTAACATCATTTTTGAATTCTAAATATCAAAATTTATCTTGGGAAAATTATTAGAAGTTTTCTACGACGTATTAATCTTTTGATAAATAGTATCTTATTTGATGAATAGTGTTGGATGAATTGTGCTTTCTTGATTAATAGTATTTGATTAATAGTAAACAAATATTTTATTATTAAATAACATTTTCTGTGAAACGATTTTTAAAAATCTACCATAAATGGCAGTAATCAGGGTGAAAAATGTGGTTAAATAAGATCAAAATAATTTTTTGGTGAATAATAACATACCCTTAGGAATAGTAATGAATAGTAAATCATCCAAAAAATAGAAACTTCACACATGAATGTATAAATACAATTTATACATCTTAAAAGTGAAAAAATGATCATAGTATAAGTTTTGGTATTTTTTTGTCATAATTATTTTATTTACAATTTTACGAGTAATTTAATAATTTAAAATAGAAATTTATTTTAATAAAAGGTAATAATAAATTTTTAATTTATTTTCTTGTTGTTATACGATAATTTTAGGGGACCATGACTAATTTCTTAAGGTGTTACAAAATGAGTTATAGTTTTAAAGTTGTTTTTTTGGAATAAATAATGATTTTATTTTAAAATTAAATTAAAAATATTTCAAAAATTATTTTCATAAAATGGAGTACATTTTTGAATTCTGATAATCAATATTAGGTTAGGGTAAATTTATGAGATTTTTATAAAATGTTCTGTTTTTTGGTGAAAAGTAAACATACAGTTTTGAGTTTTGGTACGATTAATGACATCATTAATGATGTAATAATTCTGGTCGACCTGTGAATAGTAATATATGTTATGAGGTGTCCCAATTGTCCAATACCATGGGAAAATACCATGTGAAGCCTCTGGTTTTGAAAATACCATTGATGAGGTGTCCCTTGGAAATTAATTAAATATTTCCTCACTTTTTCTATAAATACCAACCCATTCCTTCATTAATTTCATTCCAAATTCCTCCTCAATGAAGCTCTAGTATTTTTACCTCTTAATGAGTCCTCCCAAGGTTCCCTCAACCCCCCTAGGTCCCAACCTTCGATCTTTCAAAGTTACTCTTCAAGGTAAGGGAAACTTTCACCCTCCTCTTTTAAGTCATGAGTTCCTTTATGTGATGTCTTCTCGTTTCCATCTTATTATGTAGGGGTATGTTCTTATATACCCTTATTACTGTCCATTTCATTTCCACATTATGATAGAACCTTTACACTCTCATCAATTTATTTTTTGAATTTTTAAGTGATGCTGTTAGGCTGCCGAATTTTCGTATAAGAAATCACATTTTCTCTTTTCTTTCAAGTTTCCTTTTCATGTGGTATGTCATTAAAATATCCAAAACATGATCTTATTTCTATTTTATTCTATCCCTATACGATAAAATGATTCATTTATGGATGGGATATGTTTTACCCCTCTATTTGTATTATTTTCTAGAACCATTTTATATAGCCGTTATATTGCATAAATTTCGTCTCAAAACTTCTCTCTCTTTCTCTCAAGAAATTCTCTTATCTTATTTATGTGAATACCAAGACATATTTCGTTTCTAGAAGTTTTTATAAAGACATAAAAATTGATATTATTGATTCTGTAATTGACATACATAAAACCCTTATTCCCTTCCCATGGGTTAGAAATGACATAATGATCTTGTTTTTAAAAACTTTTTAAAACGTCATGATTTTGATATTAAACCAATTTATTTTTTTCTGTTTGGGTTATTTATGAACTATATGATTATTATTTATGTGGATCACGTGAAAATAAATATATATTATTGGTGCACCCTGATTTTACTCTAATGCATTGGTTAAAGAATTTAATCTCTAGAGATGACAAGTTTCACGATACCTTGGTGAATAATCATGGTAAATTTTATGACACCTTGGGGATGAACCTTGGTGATATGTTCATGAATGTATAAATTAAATGTTGTATCCAAATATTAAAGTTACGATTCATGTTATTTTCATAATGATATTCCTCTACTTCTATTGCTCATGTATTTATGTGTTTCATCAAGTTCTTATTGATATCACAAGTAAACAGATTCCCTTGCTTTCCTTACTAAACCTTCTGATCACCCTTTCCATTGATGCATGTCTCCAGGTTATGAGAATTATTAATTTTACTTAGTATGAACTTATTATGAAGACTTGAAATTGGATTAGAAGAATTTTTTATGTTGTTTTCATGTTTATTGTTCCACATTTCCAAGACACTAAACTTTAAAGATCCTATTTTTGTAAAATGTAATGAAAAGTTATGTAATAAAAGGCAGTATTCCATAGTCGGTATCAAAGGATAGTTTAGTTATTTATGGAAATTAGTCTATGAAAACTTTAGGAAGAACCCTATAGAAAAGTTTAAATATATGAAACCTTCCTGTTATTTTGGTTAATTATTAAGTAAGTGGTTTCCGAATAAATAAATCCTTTTCTGGATACGAACAAGTGGATGTGGTTCTAGCACAAATGTACCTAGGAGTGAAAACTCCAACAAGGAGTTTTGGACTTGATCCGTGGTATCCTGGTACACAATAACGGGCCTTGATGCACTCCTGGTTTAACACTCCCAGGGGATATGTTTGGTTAATCATAATATTTTTATGAATCATTATAAAGTATTTATAGAGAAATGTAATTTTTGTTAAAGAATAATATTTTTAAGACATGAAATTACCTTATAATTTTATGTTTCCTAGTAGTAAAAATTTTCCAATAAGAGAAAATTTCAAGGAAGCAATTTCTTTAAGGAGGGAAGAATGTAATGACTTGAAAAAAATTTCTTCTTTTATTTATGGATCTCTTTGCTCTTAATAACATTTTATTTTGTTTTACAATAAAAGAATATAGAATTACTTCAGACCCAAATTGTAGTTTTTATAAAGGATATAATTATTATAACAAATTAAGGTATACAGAATAATGATTATTTTATTTAAATAATATGATTAAAATACCCCTTTTTAAAATAAAATGATAATATAATTTTACCTTTTTATGTCAGAAATTTCACTATGAAATTTCACAATTCATTTTCTATTTGCTATTATTTTTAATAACTAAGTATTTTTATATTTAAAAGTCAAAATTATCATACATAGAGAATTATTATGGTTAAATAAACATCATTTTTGAATTCCAAATTTCAAAATTTATATTGGGTAAATATATAGAATTTTTCTAAGAAGTATCAATTTTTTGATAAATATTATCTTATTTGATGAATAATGTTGGATGAATAGTGTTTTCTTGATGAAGACTATTTTTTGAATAGTGTTATTTTGATGAATATTAATAAAAATATTTTATTATTAAATAACATTTTCTGTGAAATGATTTTAAAAAATCTGTCATTCATGGTTTTAATTAGGGTGAAAAATATGGTTAAATAAGATCAAAATAATTTTTTGGTGAATAGTAACATAACCTTATGAATAGTGATGAATATTAATGAATAGTAAATCATCCAAAAAAATAGAAACTTTACCCATGAATGTATAAATACAATTTAGACATCATAAAAGTGAAAAAACGATCATAGTATAAGTTTTCATATTTTTGTAAGTCAGAAATATTTTATTTACAATTTTATGATTAACATAATAATTTAAAATGGAAATTTATTTTCATAAAAGGTAATTATAAATTTTTACTTTATTGTATTATGGTTATACGATAATATTATGGGACCTTGATTACTTTCTTAAGGTGTTAAAAAATGGGTTATAGTTTTAAAGTTGTTTTTTTTAGAATAAATAATGATTTTATTTAAAATTAAATTAAAAATATTTAGAAAATAATTTTAATAAAATTTATTTTATTTTTGAAATTAGAGCGTCGATATTAGGTTAGGGTGAATTTATGAGATTTTTATAAAATGTTTTGTTTTTCGGTGAATAGTAAACATACTGTTTTGAGTTTCTGTGTGATTAATGACATCATTAATGATGTAATAATGATATAATAATTCAGATTTACTTTTGAATATTAAGATATGTTATGAGGTGTCCCAATTTTCCAATACCATGGGAAAATTCCATGGGAAAGGCCATGGTTTTGCAAATACCACTGATGAGGTGTCCCTTGGAAATTTATTAAATATTCCCTCACTTTTTATATAAATACCAACACATTCCTTCATTAATTTCATTAAAAATTCCTCCTCAATGAAGCTATGGTCTTTTTACCTCCCAATTAGTCCTCCCAAGGTGACCTCATTCCCCCTAGGTCCCAACCTTCGAGCTTTCGAAGTTACTCTTCAAGGTAAGGGAATCTTTCTCCCTCCTCTTTTAAGTCAGGACTTCCTTTATGTTATATCTTCTAGTTTCCATCTTATTATGTGGGGGTATGTTCTTATATATCCTTATTTCTGTCCATTTCATATCTCATTGATGATAGACCCTTTCCACTCTCATCAATTTATTTTCTTAATTTTTAAGTGACATCATTAGACTGCCGAATTTTCGTAAAAGAATTCACATTTCCCTTTTCTTTCTAGTTTCCTTTTATCGTGGTATTTCATTAAAATAACCCAAAAATGATCTTATTTTTATTTCATTCTTTCCCTATACTATAAAATGATTTATTTATGGATGTGATACCCTTTTCCTCTCTCTTTTAATTGTTTTCTAAAACCATGTTATATAGCCATTATGCTGCAGAAATTTCATCTAAAAATTTCTCTCTATTTCTCTCAAGAAATTATCTTATCTTATTTATGTGAATACCCATAAATATTTCGTTTCTAGAAGTTTTCATAAAGATATACAAAATTATATTATTGATTCTATAATTTACATACATATATAAAATCCTTATTCCCATTCCATTGGTTATAAATGACATAATGATCTTGTTTTTAAACACTTTTTAAAACGTCATGATTTTGATATGAAACCCATTTGTTTTATTCTATATGGGTTATTTATGAACTGTATGATTATGATATATGTGGATCACATGAAAATAAAGACATATTAAGGGTGTTCCCTAATAGCGCTCCAATGCATTGGGTAAATAATTTAATCTCTAGAGATGACAAGTTTCACGATACCATGGTGAATAACCTTGGTAATTTTTATAACACCTTGGGGATGGACCTCAGTGATATGTTCATTAATGTATAAATTAAATGTAGTAGCCAAATATTCAAGTTATAATTCAGGTTATTATTATTATGATATGCCTCTACTTCCGTTGCTCATGTCTTTATGTTTTTCATCAAGTACTTATTGATATAAAAGTAAACTGATTCCCTTGCTTTCTTTACCGGGCCTTCTACTCAACCTTTCCTTTGATGTATGTCTCTAGGTTATGAGATGTAGTAATTTTACTTAGGATTAACTTATGATTAATACATTCAATTTTATTATAATAATGTTTTATGTTTTTTTCATGTATATGTTTCCTAATTTCTAAGACCCTAGACTTTAAAAAAACTTCTGTTTGTAAAATATAATGAAAAGTTATGTAATAAAAGGAAGGATTCCATAGGAAGATTCATCCATCCAAATATATTTTTTTATTAAGAAAAACACTTTTAGGGAAAATTGAGAAACAAATCCAAACACAGAAAGATTGTCCAACCACAGAAAGAAAATCAAACAGTATGATACGAAATAGAAGAATCCACGAATTTCAATTTAAGCCTTTTAGAGATTTTACCTCTAAGTAGAGTCCATTGGAGATCATCATCCTTCTCATCCTAATCAGCATTACAGAGGTATTAATAGTTGTCAACCATATTTTCCCAAGTTTGGATGAGCTCTTCTACAATAATCTTATGCTCATTGAATCCAAGTGTTATAATTCCAAGTTGTTTATTGGCCCAGGCGCCCTACTCTTCATAGAGGCTGGCCTGAAACTGCCTCCCTACTGGCCTGTCAAACTCCACCTACGTGGTGATGACCTCCATTCCTTTTCCTGAGAATTCTTCACTATAGTTGAGGATAGCTTCCCACTTGTCACATTCCATAAAAGCTTTCCCACTTTGGTGGGTATTTGTTGTCGTTGACTCCTTAACTTCATTCGCCAGATCAGTGGTACATGGTTCCCTTATAGGTGTTTCAAGATCCAAGAAATTTATCCCCACATGCTTTGAAACATCTTGAGGGATTTTCCTTTTTCTGGAGGGTCTAGTGACCGATGGAATAGGCAAGAAAGATTAGTCATTTTTCTTCTGCGGCCTCTGAGAGTGTTTTATGAACCTTGTCACGTTTATGATGGTGTTTTTCCCCTTTTTTCAGGTGAATCTGATAAATTCCTCCACCAGTTTCATTTCCTTGGGCTCATCAGGGGAATTCGATTCAGACTCCCTAAACTCTCCAGGGGAAGCCTCCTCTTCATCCCCTTCCTCAACCACATATTTCTCTTTAACTTCCAACACTGCAAACTGATTAAGAGAGTGGGTATCCATTCCACCAATCTTCACTGTATCAGCATAGGATGAATTGTCCAGGAAGACCTGCTCAAAAACCTCTGATACTTAAGGATGTTCATAACCTTGGCCCATGTACTATAAAAGATTGCTTGAAACCTCCCATTTATCATTATGGGGATGCCCAACAACACCTGGAGTAGGGACCTCCAAACACACAGCTGCACCACTGACCAATCTGGAGGATTCCAACTACCTGGCTAGAACAACGTCCTGGTGGGGGATCTTCTCCACCAACCCAGCCCCACTCAACTGCAATGCTGACCCTGATCCACTTGAAAAAGGGTTAATACCCAGATCTTGTCTCATCCATTCAAAGGCTTCTGAAACCTGATGCCTTGATTCTTTAGGGAGAGCCCTCTTCAATGAGCCAGAACCCCCCTCACCAAAACAAGAGGGACCTCCGCTGGGGTCTCATGCTCCTGGATATCCTGGACAGCCTCAACTGGGGAAGAATGAAAAGGAGGAAGACATATGGTAGAGACCTCCCAGAACCCCTGCTCGCACCCACCTGGATCTATAGCACGTATAGGGAAAGATTCATTGATCACTGAGGGCCCTTCATCCATAACAGGAGGTTTGACCAGACCCTCATTCCTTGCCCTTTTGTGAAACTCTGAATATAAGTGGCCCTGCCTAGAATAGTAGGAATAGAAAATCGACCATGACTCATAAACAATGGGTCGCGCGTACCTGTATTCTCCCTCTATCATAATCCACACCACCTATGGTGGGGGCCAGGAGAGTTCCATTATGACACAAATGCGCATTACGATGGGGTGCGTCAAAGAAGCGCTCCTCCGATCAGCGCATAGTAAGTGGCTGATGGAATTTCCAATTGACCGAAGGAGAGCCGGGTTTTGGAAAGGTAGAGGTAGACCAGAAATCTGAAGCCAAATTGCTGCAGTAAATGGGTCTCGATTCATATGAAGATCAAACGACCATCGAAGGATATGGAAATGGAAACCTTGAATGGATCTGATAGCTCTGGACCAGGCCCAAGCCAGATCATCCTCATCAGTGAAGCAAATGAGGATTTTCTGTAGCCCAAGGATCCCGACTACCACGCGATGGCTTAAACCCTGTTCCGCATTCACGTACCTGTCAAACATCTCCACAGGAGGCCAGCGCTGAACGAACTTCACCACCAGAGTTGTAGATAGCAGTGAAGAAACTTCAGATAATTCCTACGGAGAGATCAAAACCACTGGATTACCATTAAATATTCCAGGTACCTTTAGAGAGACACTGATCCTAGGGAAGAAAGAGACCCGCATGTCTGAAGGAGACCGAAGGAAACCCCCATTCCGGAAAACCTGATGGCATTCACTGGAAGCCTGAGATTGAGGCCCCTCTGGAGGAGGAGGAGGGGCCGCTGAGGCCTCCATCGAAACTAGGGCATTGCCCATCCTCCAGGGAGGAGAGATGACACGGTCTCTTTAAATTCCATAGGAAGAGTCATTAAAGAGAAATTTATTCCTACTAGAATTGCACTCCCTAAAACATTTCCAAGAGATGTCACTAACCTGAGTATCCAGTGCATCTATAAGAATATCTTCTAAGTAGACTTCCAACTTGTACCAAGACTGAATATAATCCTGAAGACTGATCTTTCCATTATTTAATCCCACAACTAATATTAGGTCTTAATTTTATATCCATGCATATTTCTTCTCATTGATTTTCATCCTTAATAATATCCTCATTATTTTAGAGGCTTATTATTCAATTGTATTGTGGGAGAAAACTTGTTCAACCGATTCTTATTTTGAGCTCATGAACAATTCCGAGGATTGCTCGAGCACAACACCCGATTTGCATTGGTTTTCCATCTTCTTGGATTTCAACTTATTCACTAATCGTGTATCCATAGGGAAAGTCAAGGGGGAGTAATCTAAATGCTTTATTATATTACTAGGATAGAGAGTAATGAATCCATGAATGTATTCCATTATTTTTATTCATTTTCTTTTACTCAACTTGAAATAAACAACCTAAATTTGATGAGATCATCATGTGCACCATGGATAGATTCACCAAAATTAATGTAGAACACATCATCTTCCTCCTATATGGGTTGTGATGTACCTTCTGTGTCTAGGTGAGTTTTTATAGGCCTATTATGGTACTACTTTTCCTTATTGATTAATTGGGAATCATGCAAATCATCTATAAACCCATTGAATATATTAGGAGAGGGATGAGACATAGAAGGTCCAACATGTTTCTTATTGACAACCTAGTCATCAAGAACCATTGGGGGTTTGTAGGAAGCAAAAAAATCCCTTCTAAAAAAATGGTTCCATGTTTTTTTTCAAAAAGAAAAACAACAAAATTGAAAATTGAAAATGGTTGTAAAAAATATTTTCTATTGTGATTTACTATTAGTTTTTGTTTACTTTTTTCACTGTTAGTACTAATTTACTATTTTCCTAAATTGTTGTGTTATTATTCACTGAGATTGTGCTGAATTTCATTTTCTACTGCCTATTGTACGAGTACAATATCTTTAGTAGTTATGTTAGATCCCTTGAACCCTAAACTTGATAAACAATTAAATTCTCTAAAAAATAAAAACAAAATTAAATTGGTATATTAAAAATATAGAGTTCTTGTACCTAATAATCAAAAAAAAAATTCCCATGAACTTTTAGAATATAACGATAGGTCTATGATGAGTGAGTTCTAACTTCCTCAAGTATCAAAGAACCCATATTCAATTAGGTTATCTCATTGAGCCAGAAACAATGAACTCAAATTGTCCCACAATGCTCTGCTACCTTATTTCAATAGACTATATAATGAGTACTCTTTATCCTTCATTAGATATTTTTACAATACTATGAAACAATTACCTCTTCTATGACCCACTGAAAATGAGTTGAGAATGTCAGTGTTTCCGTTTTTCCTTAAATTAAATTCTAAGAATTGGTTATTGATTCTATATGAGAACATATTTGAAAACATGGATCAAGTTTATAACTCATTCATCATGAAATTTTATCCCCAATGATTTAAAGTAGAATTGATAACTAAAATAAAAAGTTTTTACCAAGAGGATGGTGAAACCCTTCATGAGGCTTGGGAAACATTCATGGACCTATATAGGCAGTGTCCCCATAATCAACTCCCATCCCACCTTCTCATGAAAACCATAAATTAAGGGTTTTCCTCCTCTGATCAGATCATATTTGATCAATCTGTTGGAGTTAATTACAATAATAAAACTGATGAAGAGTTGAGACAAATTTTCCAAAACCATTCTTTAAATTCTCAACATAAAAATTCAACAAGGAATAGAATGAATTGAAATCCAAATAATGGTTCTGGAAATGATACTCAATCCATTCTTTATAAAATAAAAAATCAACTTCAAGCATTAATGAACTAGAATTATAAAAAATCTATGAATCATCTGGGCTATCAAAACAGAAAACAATCACATAGGGAAAATTTTTCTCAATGTTGGATGTTCGGTCACACTGAGAAGTTTTGTCCCAACATTGACATTCCATCCCAACAAGAAAACACATTTCTTTTAATTATCACCCTAGGATGCCAAACAAGGATGACCCATTTTCTAACAATTACAACCATGGATATAGTAACCATCCTAAATTGTTATGAAAAGGACAAGAGATGATAAAACAACCTACTACCCGTGCCTATCAAAACCAACATAGAAAAAAAATTCCAAAACAACAGAGGGTAGAATCTTTTAATATAGAATGAAATTATGATGGCCAAGTGACTTGAAAATTGGATCACATTTTTAATAGAATAGACTCTCAAGATAAAATATTTAAAACTCAATTGAATAAAAATCAATCCCAAAATGAATCTGATAAAATTAAAAATTATTTTAGAATGAAAAATATTAAAACTAAACTGGGCCAAATAACTCGATACTTTACTTCTAGGGATAAAGACAGGCTACGTAGCATAATTGAACTCAACCCTAGGGATAATTATATGGATTTTGTAACCAGAAGTGGGATAAATACTCAAATTGTAGCTGAAAAAGACTCCAAAAACGCCCTAACTGAAAAAATTATTGAGTCTAGAAATAAAGATCCGCTCTTTACAAAATATGGAGTCAAACCAAAAATCTAGATTCGAATGTCAAAGAATATTGGACCCCAATATGAAAGAAGTTGTTAGAGAGAAATTCATCAAACTGTTGGATACTATAATAGTATATCCCATCTATGATAGTACTTGGGTCTGCTTGATCCAAGTAGTCCCTAAGAAAGGAGGCTTCACTGTTTTAAAAAATGAGAGAAATGACAAAATTCAAGTTAGGAAATCCACAAAATAGAGAGTCTATATAGACTATAGGAAGCTCCATTTAGCCACTAAGAAGGACCATTCTCCAATTCCCTTCCTTAATCAAATTCTTTAGAGCTTTCTAGGATTGAATTTTTCTATTTTATGGATGGTTATTCTGGTTACAACCAGTTTCTAGTGGCTCCATAGGATCAGGATAAAACTAACTTTACATTACCCTTTGGGACAATTGCCTATAGGAAGATGCCTTTTGGGTTGTTTGGAGCCCCTACTACATTTAAAATATGAATGATGGCTGTCTTTTTGGATATGATTGAGAGGATTATAGAGGTTTTCATGGATGAGTTATCCATTTTGGGTATCACATTCGATTCTAGTTTAGATAATCTACAGTTATTGTTAGAGATATGCTTGGAGACCAAATTAGTTCTTAATTTGAAAAAGCCAACTCATGGTCACTAAAGGGGTTTAGGACATAAAGTGTCTAAGAGGGGTTTGGTGGTTGATAAAACTGAAATAAAAGTAATTCAAAAACTACCACCTCCTGAAAATGTAAAGGGTGTTATGAGTTTATTAAGGCATGCTAGTTTCTACTGGAGGTTCATAAAAGATTTATCTAAAATCACTAAGACCTTTTGTTCCTTTCTGGTCAAGGATACACCCTTTGTGTTTGATGAAAACTATTTTAAATCTTTTAATCTGTTAAAATAAAAACACACTACTTTACATATCATTACTCCACCTGATTGGAAACCCACTTTTGAACTAATATGTGATTCTAGTGATATGGTTGTTAGTGTCATCTTAGGATAGAGGAGAGACAATAAGTTGCATGTAATTTATTATGATAGTAGGATACTAGATGAGTTACAAAGGTACTATACCACTACTAAAAAGTTGTTATTGGCTGTAGTCTTTTCTTTAGATAAATTTTGGTAGTATCTTCTACGTTTAAAAGTCATCTTATTCACTGAAAAATCTTACTTAAAATTTTTCTATCTAAAAAGTATGACAAACATAGGTTTATTAGATGGATTATGGTGTTATAAGAATTTTATTTTGAAATTAGAGATAATAAATGAGCTGAAAAAATAGTTGCAGACTACCTTTCTAGGATTCCTCATACTCATTATGAAGATCCAAGGGAGATTAACTCTTTCTTTCCTCATGAATAATTACTCATTGTTTCAACAAGGACATATTCTTGGTTTGTAGATTATGCCGATATTTAGGAATCTATCATAATTTCCAAATACTTGTCTAATAATCAAAGAAAAAAAATCATTATAACTTAAGTATTACCATTGGGATGGCCCCTTGCTATTTAGGAGTTGTTCTGATGAAATTATAAGGTGGTGTGTGTTAGAGGAAGAGATGTTACCTATTTTGGAAAGTTATCACTCCTCACCTTGGGGAGGACATCATGGTTTTGAGAGGACATCCCAAAAAGTTATTTAAGATGGTTTCTATTTGAGCACCTTATTCAAGGATACTAGGAGCTTTGTAAATGGTTCTGATAGGTGTCTTAGATTGGGAAATGTTGGGAGGAAGAAGGAGTTACCTCAAAATGGTATTCTAGAAGTTGAAATTTTTGATGTTTGGGTTTTACATTTCATGGTTCCATTTCCATATTCTCATGGGAATGAGTACATGCTAGTGGATGTAGATTAGTTGTCTAAGTGGGTTGAAGAAGTAGCTCTACCAAAAAATCAGGCTAACAATGTTATAAAGTTTTTTAAAAATAACATATTTTCTGGATTTGGAGTACCAAAAGTCATTATCACTGATAATGGAACACACTAAAAAAAACTAAAAGTTTAATTATTTAATTCATAAGTATCGATACACCCATAAAACTGGTACTGCCTACCATCCACAATCTAGTGGACAGGTAGATATATTAAATAGGGAGTTGAAAAAAAATCTAGAGGTAACTATCTCTTACTTTAGAAAGGACTGATCTATTAAGTTAGATGAAGCTTTAAGGGAATATAGAACACCTTTTAAGACCCTAATAGGTTTTTCTCCCAATAGGTTGTTATTTGGGAAATGTTTTCATTTTTATGTGGAGTTGCAGCACAAGTCATATTGGGTAGTTATGGACTTAAGTTTAGATTTTAGAGTGATGGAGATAGAATATTTCTTGAGTTGAGTGAACTTGAGGAGATAAAGAGAGATTCTTATTATAATTACAGGATATAAAAATAGTTATATAAAATATTTCATGATTATATCATACAAAAAAAAGTTCAAACCTAGATAGAAGTACCTTTTATTTAATTCAATACATAAACTCTTTCCTATAAAACTGAAATCCAAGTATTCTGGAACATTTATAATTGTTAGGGTTTTAATGATTTGTTCTGTAGAGATTTTAGGAGAGAAAAAAATCCCATGCTTTTTAATATAGAAAGATTTAACCACTATTTTGAAGGATAGCCAAAGGGATTGGATTCCTTCACTATGCTTGAAAAATGATTCTAAATAAAGTCTAACTGATGAATTTAAACATAGTACTTCGTGGGAGTCAACCCATAGCTCATGATTTATGTTTATTTTTATTCTTGTTTTATGTGTTTAATAATGTGTGGCTTTCTTGTTGTTCATGAAATATCTATTTATGTTTGTCTTGTATTATTATTCTTGCTGAATAAAAATATTGCTGCTGATGGTGTCACAAAGGAGTGGAATTCTCACAATGAATCATGTCTGGAAAAAATTAAAAAGGAAATTTCTTTCATTTTCCTTCTGTATTCAGGTTTCTACTACTTATTACTTTAAAAAAATTCATTTCTATGTTGTTGTTTATCAGCAAGTCCCTAAATAACCAATGAATTTGAGACACTGATACTCTCCTATTAGCAAGTTACTGAACAGTGACTCACTGGTGGCAGTGTTAGTGAGTCAATGATTTTATGATGCTGTTGAAAAATCTACTGCATGTTTCTTTGTTGGAAAATTTTTATTCATAGAATTTTTCCTGGAAATTGAATTTCATTGTTTTAAAATATCTTCATTGCATGAAATTAAGTGCGGGGGTATATTAAGGTTGGAAATGTGTTTTAATTGAATATTATCTTTTGTGATGGGTGCTTATCATATCACTCACTATTCTGCTAAAAATATAATTGAATCAAACTTTGAAATTACTTACTCTATATTCACTATTGTGAAATTTTTTTACATGCTACTGCTTGAACTTAATTGAAAATTTCTTTATTACTATCTTAAATATTAATGCATGTACTTTCTTGAGAATATGTGACAATATAAAATGTTATTGTGGAAAATATATTGTGTTTATTATAATGTTATCATTATACAAGTCATTAATCTATTTAAATGAAAAATTAAATTGAAATTTAACTATAAAATTATATTATCCACTATTGAATTAAACTTTGGGGAAAATTTTTGGTTTTAAGTGTTGGGGAGGGGGTCAACCTATTTTGAGCTAAGATGTTCTTTATTGAAATCCCATAAGATTCTTGAACTCTTTAACCTTTTTGGTAAAAATTTGTTAAAAATTTTCAAAATTATTTCATAATTTCAGATTCTTTAGGATTTTAAATGTACTTAAATGAGTTTTTACTAAAGATAATACTTTTGTGGAAAGTTAAGAGTTGTCATGAATCTAAAACATTATAGGATGAATGATTGATGAATTATTTTTATCAGGGATTTTATAAATATTTGGTTTATGAACTATATTTGAGAGTGATATATGATACTTTTTGGGGGGGTTATGATCATTACTTTAGGAACTATAAGTTTAAACTTAATCCTAGGGGACTCACTTTCTTATTTTTTATTAAAAAAATAATCACTTTATTGTCCCAATTTAATTTTTTTTCATATGAATCTTTTAAAACTAGGGTAAAATAGATATTTGGGAACCCACGGTGAACCTATAAGACTCTAGGAATTGGGTGTGTTTCTATTAACTAAATCCATTTAAATAAGTGTTAATGCACAGTGCTCAGCACAAGATACCTGTCTTTGGAAAAATTAAAATAAAATATCCAGGGTCAAAAATGAGTTTATTAGGATTAGGGGAATAATGAACACTCGATGAAAAAGGGGAAAATCGATTTATATGGAATCATTTAGGTTGTATCAATAAAGTGATTAAAAAAATTCATTTAATTTTTTCTTTTGGAACCTAGGTGAAATTCAAAGTAAAGAAAGTTTCTTTTGTTAAGTTTTTAATTCAACCAAATTTTAACCTTTATCACTCTTGAACATAGAAATTTGATTTGAATTGTAGTAATTCATTGGGTAGTCTCATATATGAGGCATTAAATCCTCAAAAATGAAATATTATTTTCTCTTTAAATTACCCAGTGAGTATTTGAAATTTGGCAAGATCTCTTTTGAACACCCCAATTCAAAACCCTTATTGATAGTTTCTTGTGCTTTGTTTTAAACTAATTAACATGATTTGTTTATAACTGATCTATAAAAACATATGTATTCTTTTCATAAAGTAAATTAAGTATGGAATTTATTGAGGACAATAAATGATAAGTCCGGGGGAATTTGAAGTGGTCATAAATTTACTTAGTTTACCACATCATTTTATTTTATTTTTATTCATTTTATTAATTAATTGTGCACTGTAGCGGGAACTGTAGCAGGTACTGTAGTGGGAACTATAGCAGGTACTGTAGAGGGAACTATAGCAGGTAATGTTTGGCACTATAGCAGCCGGGAATATGCCCCCGTTTGGGCCTTCGGGCCACCGATTTGGTCCCCGAGTCCTTTAAGGCCTTCGGGCCACCCAGGCCTTCGGGTTAGTAAGGAATTCGGGCCACCTCAAGGCCTTCGGTCCACCTTAAGTGCAGATGAAAACCAGAAGACCTACAAGGAACTAGCTCTACAAGGAGGATGAGCAAGGAGCTTGATTTCACGATGAAGATGCTGGGGAGGAGCAGTTCCAAGTAGTTAGTCTGGGTTGTATTTAATGTTTGAAGCCTATGGGAAAATGAATTCCTCTAAGGCCTACGGGCCGTGTAATACTTATGCCTACGGGCCTTGTAAGGGTTCCACCTCATCCCTTGAAAGGCGGATTATCAAAAATCAATAAAAAATGAAGGCCTTCGGGCCATTGGATGAATGGACAATATTTATTTATAATTCATTTTTTATTTATTTATTTTTTATTAATTAAGTTTTTAAAACTTTGTTTTTAGGTTCTTTAATTTTTATAATTATTTTTTATATGTTAATATTCTGCCTTTTTAATTTTTTGTGTTTTCTCTAGGTATTAATTAATTAGTTAATAAATTTCATTCATTCAATTAATTTAAACATTAATTTAATTTTTTTTGGTTTTATTTTTAATCTTAATTAATTTTATTATTTAATATTTTTTCAACAATTAATTTAATTCTTTTAAATTTAATGTACTAAATTAAATTGATTAATCTAAAATTGAATTTTAATTTTTCTCTATGTATCAATTATATATTTTTTCTATTAATCAATTTCATTAATTAATCAATTAGTTTTAATTTTTTGTATTTTATGTTTTTTTAATGTAGATTTCATGTTATGAATTTACTATTTAATTTGTTTAATAAGATTAACATTTTATTACTTTATTTTATGTTTGTTTTCTAGTTATAATTACTTTTTATTTTGATGCTGATAAGTCATTGTTGTTCCCTTTGTTTTTTTGGAGGCCTGTGGACATCATTCCTTTTTATCAGTTTCTTAATGAGTCAGTGACACTTCCACTGTTACCCACTGATAACACACTGTCACCTCCACCGTCCCAGCTACAGACGCATCAGTACCTTGTCAACTACCGTGGCATTCCCTGCCTCACTTTCACCAACAACCACCTCTGCCATCTCCTTTCCAGTGAGCTTCTGAGGCTTCCAACCCATTTTATCTCACCATTGGCTTCACCTCGAGTGACTGACCCATCCTGCACTTTTCAAAAAGAAGTATAACCATACCCACAAATCTGAAAGTCCATTCACACTGCCACTACAATTAAAAAAAGCGACCCATAGACCTACTTAAAACCAGTTCCAGACTCTATGTTGAGATTCAACATGTTCAATAACATCAAATCAAATACATATATGAAAATGGGTCGACACTGAGCAGCACCATCATGGATCCGAGGAGGCCTTTAACTATAGATCTAATGTCGAGCTTTCATTTACCCAGATCGGGTGCCGTCAAGTGAAGCTGACCACCACACCGTATCCAGGGGACAACCGATGCATCACCATTGATGGAGACGAGTCGCACCGCCAGTTGCCATGTCGAATCTCACCATTTGGATCTGAAGTAACCACCTTCCACAATCATATATGTCACCTTCCAGAGAGTGTAGCTGCATTCTCCAAATAATGGAGGTTGAGCTGAGCCGAGCCGATGCTGGAGTAGTCTGCCACTATAAAGGAAGAAGGCCAGTGGCTTCTTAGAGAAGTAACGAAAACCACACCCCCCTACGCAGTGATGAAGAAGATGGGGGGGGGGATAAAAAATAACTTAATAAAAAATTAATTAATTAATTCAACTAATAATAATAATAAAAATATAAAAAAAATAAAAATGATAATTATTACATTTAAAAAAGTTTAATTAATTTAATAATTATCAAATTTAAATTAAAATAAATTAATATTTAATAATATTATTATTTAACTTAACAATAATTTACTAAAAATATATTTAATAAAAAAAATAAAATAATATAATGAAATCAAGAAATTTTTAAACACTAATAATTATTATAATAAAAAAACTTAATAAATAAATTTTTAAGTTTAATAATAATATTTACTTAACTAAATAATATAAAAATAATTATAATTATCTTTTATAAAGATATGAAAATATTATTAATAATTAATTTTTAAAAATATTTTTTTAATATAATATAATAATAATCAATTAAAATAAGAAACAATTTGAAATAATAATTTAATCTAATAATCATAATAAATAATTAAGTATTTATCTTTTATGTTATAAAATAATTTAACTATACAATGTTTTGTTTTTCAGATTCATGCAGGACTTGGATTCACAACGAGGTTCATCCCAACACCTGTTGGGAATTCAGTTCTAAGGGTTAAGCTAGTATGACAAGTATGTGGAAGAAAAACACACGTGCGCATTGAGTTAATGAAGAATGAACCTATGTCAGTGGAGGTGGTGGGTGATCTAGAAGAACATGACATAAGATTTAAAAAAAGAGAAAAAACTGAATAGAGGGTAACTCTCATTCACTTTTCATGACATTTTTGAGAGTTGGAGAGGAGGAAAAGCAGCATAGTGGAGATCGAAGCTAGAGACTGGGATTTCGAGTAGCACGACACCATGAATAATTTTTTGAGGGATAACTCTTGTCCCTCTATTATCTTTTATTTTTCAAACTAATTTATTTTTGAATTCAACATGTCTGTCAGCTAAACCTTTAGTTTTAGGATTTTCTACTTCCTCTAGTTTTTATTAATTCACTTGTTTTTCTATCTTACTAAGGTATTTATAATTAATCTACGAGATCAACTCTAAATTCATTAAATTTACATAACAACACTTTTTCTCAAACATAAAAAACTCCATTATCATTCAGAGAGTTTAATCATGGATGAAATTTCTTAAATCTTTAATTTCAAATCATCATATTCAATTAGTGAGATTTATTTTGGTCGATATCATTTTCATTCCATTGTAGTTGAATCATTCTATGAGTGGTTAACTCTGAGATTGTTAAATTTTCATGATAAATCTTCTGGTAAGGGATATTAATCATTATTTTTCAGTGGTTGTGAATGAAATCACATTTTTGTGAAGATGAAACCTTTTAAAACCAGTTGATTTGATCTTCCCTGAACATATTTCTTGATTTTACCTATTATCTCTTATGTTTGTCACTATTTTCTTAATTTTTCTTATTTATTTATAATTTTGTTTCTTTTATATAAAATAATAAAAAATTGTTTCATTTTCACTTTCATTTTTCTAAAAAATAAAAATAAAAAAAGAAAAAAAATTGAAAAGGAAGTTCCCCTACTATGGACACCAGTGGGGTTTGTTTTAAACCCATACACTCCCCAACCTTCCATGTGGATAGACCATGTAATACTATACTTATGTAGGTTAATAAATTTAATTTTGAGGGCCATGATAACCTCTAGACCCTATCATGGTACCACCTTCAACCACTAATGATATTTGGTAGACTCTGACATTCAAAGAGAAACTCTAGAGGACACATGGGGAACTGTGTAGGGGAAATAGTTGAGTGGCTTATAACCTGAGATGTTATGTAACTATCCATGAATCATTTATGATGCGATATAGATTCCCTATAACCTTAAGAACTAATATTTTAGATAAATTAAAATTTTGGCTTAATATATAGTGAAATACAGGCCTTGTATCACTAAATAGATATGACATAAGATGACATGATTTTTTAGGAATGTACTTCAAAAAAATACATTTCTAAAAGAAAATAATAAAAGACAAACATCTTTAAAAAAATACGTGTAGATAATGGAATCTTTATTGTCCATCTTAACCTATTGAAAAATTCTATTAGGTTGAATAGTTTATAGTAGGTAGTCTTGATAGGGTTGAATAGACCAAATTAAAAAATAGAAAATATGGATTATTATAAAATTTGAATATAAAGGCTAATTAATATAGTTAATTATCTGTAGAATAATAGAGATTACACATTGATATTTTTTAATTTTATTTCAGTCTAATGTGGGAATAGTCTATACTAATACTTCTCTACTCGATGAGAAGTACATTTTGAAGTAATCTAAATTTTTAATGGGATTCTTAACCCAATTAGAAAATAATTTTCTATTTTAATTATTAAAAAAAGGTACATGAGTTTTACATGGTGATTTTCAACATAATTACAAACCTAACATTAGATACTAGTATACATAAATTGAAAAATTTTGAATGTTGAAATCAGGGGACCCAATCCGATGATATATAATGATTGTTTTGAAAATTCGTAAATAGTAAGTGAATAATTGTGAGAGATGGGGAGATGTGTTACATACACAATAAATCGGGATGAAAAAGATAGATAGTCAATAAAATCACATGTAATGGTTATTGAGTACCAGATCAGCATACCTCCAAAAGATATAAGAATTCGATGATGTTTTTTTACCCCTTGGCAGTTCATCACACATTTTAAACAGAATATACAAGATATATTGAAGGTTTTGTAGTGTATAGACACTTTTTATCACACCAATTTGTATGCACTCACTGGGTTGTAATTGTATATATCTCTTCTAAAAGTAATTTGTGTACTATTTAAAGATTCTACAAAGATAAAAAACTAAATAGGCCTCTTCCAAATATATAGAAACATTTAAATATCAAAACAAACTAGATTATTAGAGACAAATAGGGAGAGAGAAGTATATTATAAATTCATATTAATCACTCAATTGTTGTCCAATATTTAATACATGAAATTATAATTCAAAATAAATTTGAAAAAACTTGTTAAATAATTAAAATATTCTCTATAATACTTTATAAAAAATCCATAAATATCATATGACTCTTTTTGAAAGTCATGATTAAAAAACAATACATTTCTTAACACAGGCTTAATATATTGAGAAATTAAAAACATAATAAAACTGAAATAAATACATTGAAATAAGTTTTAATGTGGTTAATATCAAGAAATATTATTTAAGAAAGAATACAATTAATGAAAAAATTGAAATTAATAAAAATTATTTTTTTACTTTCAAGTTGTATATTCCATGTGTGAGAATATAACACCCTTCTATCTTAATAAATACGTTTTTAAAATAATGTAAAACACATTTGAGAGGTTTTAGATAATTAATATGAATTTTATTTTTTTAATAATTTAAATAATATAAATAAACATGAATTAAATTTAAATCTGATGCGTTATGTAAAAGAGGGAAAATTTCAATATTCCAAAACAATTTGTAGAAATATCATTAATTTACATATAAAAATTCACATAATTTTTTCCTGTAGTAATTTTTTTATGCATAAGATAATAGACCAAAGTGAATCATTTTGGTGAAATAAACATAGAATAAATCAATTAAGGATAATTTCTCACATAACAGTAATTTCTAAAGGGGAGTCACATATCCAAATTTCAGGATTCTATAAACAAATTTACATAACAAATATAAGACCTAAAACAAAAATCAATAAATAAAGAATCATAATTTGGTACATTTTACTTTTAATAATAAAATAATATTAGATTTATAAATAATCAAGAATAACTTTAATCTGCTTTCTATAACTCAATTTATGATTAAAAAGAAGATGAAAAAGTTTACTGGAAAATTGAAGAAATCAAATTGAAAATATATAGGGACTTATGACATAATTTCAAATACGATATATATTGATTTACAATTTAATTTCATTTAATTAAATTTAAATTGATTTCTTATCTTTCAAAAAAAATTAATCATTCAATTTGATGTAATTTATATCATTTTATTATCGAATCACATAAGATTTCCTATTCTGGAAAATCTGTTAGGTGGATTTCAAGAATGAATATTTGAATTGAAAAAAAAACAACATGGATTAGAAAATTCAAATGCCAATTATTACATAAATTCTACATTGGAATCGTATAAAACATATATAAATTAAATTTTAATGTCCCAAATGAAATTTTTACCCTAGTCACTCTTCCATACACATATAGAGCATGTCACAACCTATCAAAATATGAAACCTAATGATATTTGATGAAATAAAATATTGTTATGTGATCAAAGATAACTATAATTTAATAAATACATAGTTAAATGTATTAATAAATTTGAAATAAAATAAAATAAGCCACACTTGGTAATTATGAAAACATAAGTGATTCAGGGGGACACACAAAATTCCACCCCTTTAGATGATTAAAAACCAAGTACAATTTAAAAAATGGTCTCCTTAGTATTGAAATTAAAAAAATTGTTTCATTAAAAAAAGTGGATTGTTTTTTATAATGTAATTACATAAAGACAACTATTAATTGTATAACAAACTATTTGTAAACCTGATATTTTGTTAAATCATGTATGAAGAAGCCATTTTAATGTCATCCACTATGAAAAAATATAATTAAATGAGTTCATAATAATTTTAAAAAGTATAATAATAATTTTTTTATATAAAGAATACTATTTTATAAAAATTGAAGGTTTCAACAGTCAGTTATCAATATCTTGGATGTAAGAGAAGTTATAAAACTAGTATATGAAAGAAAAATATGTAAATAAATTTAAAAATAAATCATAAAGAAAAAGATTAAATATTTTATATATCTCATTTAAATATGAATATTTTTTCATATAAATAAATTCACCCCCAATAAACACATGAAAATGTAAATCATTAAAGATATTAAAATTCCAAGTTCACATTTAATATATTCAAATTGAGTAAAATGTAATGGTTTAGTAATGATATCTATAAGTTGATTTTCAATAGGGATATACTCTATAAAATCATCTACCTTATTAACATGACAACTAATACAATTAAATATAAAATTGATATTCTATGTTGTATAATGTTGTAATGGAATTTTAGAAAGGGAAATTGCAGATATATTATCAAATAAATAGGAAATTTATCAAGATAAATACCAAAATCACATAATGTTTTTTTATCCCATAATCATTGATAATCATAACAATTAGTATAGATATACTCATCATATGTATTATATAGATAAATATATAATTTCTTCTTATAAGATCAAGTAATTAATCATTTTTCATGAAAATGACACATAACTAATGTGATTTTGGAATCAAATTTAAATCCACCAAAATTAATTTCATAATAGAATATTAAATGAAAATAGTTATATTTAGAAGAATAAAAATCAAATTTAATATTTCCATTAACATGTCTAATTATTCTTTTCATAACACTAATATGACTCTCTTTAGGATCATATTGAAAACATGCACATAAACTAACAGTAAACATGATATTGAGTATACATATAGTAAGATTAAACAAACTACCTATCATGACTCTATAAATATTAATATCAAAATATTTTACCAAATACATCAACATTTAATTAAAATCTATTAACCTTGGGATTTTTCAATGGTTTAGAATAATCGGCCCCAAACCATTTAACCAAATCCTATTTAAACTTGGATTAATTAGTAATGATCACATCATTCAATTGAGAAATTTTATCTCTATGAAATAACATTAATTATCCCATTATATTAATGTGAAACATAGATAAAATTAAAGTAGATAAATCAATACAGATAAATTCACTAGAGGAGAAAGAAAAAATACCATCAACATAATTTTTCACAATTAAAAATATCGCTAAAAAATATTTTAATTAATAATGATGGATAATAATTACCTCTCATGAAACCATAGTTCAATAGAAACAATTAATTTCCTTTAAATAAATCATGATGTCCTTGTTTGATACTATATAAATATTTTAATAAATTATAAACAAGAGTATGATATTTTATATTTTCAAAACTATTGGTGAGTAACATAAACTTCTTCATATATAAAACCATTTAGGAACCATCTTTTAAAATAAAATTGACATAACATAAATTTTTTAAATAAATTTATAGCTAACAAGATGATAATAGCCTCTAACCTTCCAAAATTTGAAAATAAATCTTAAATATTTATACCTTCTCCTTTATAGTTTTATTGTGAAATTATTAATCCATTATTTTTAACAATCTACCTAAATTCATACATCTTTTTTATAAATACACATTTATTTATAATTCAATTATTCTCCCTGGTAAATTAAAATAATATCCAAACATTATATTAAAAAAATATTGATTTCATATTGTATTAAAATAATAAAATTTGGACCATTTAATTATTGAAAACATTTAGTAAGAACATAATGAAAAATAGAATCTGAGTCAGAAATAGTTTTAAATTATAACATCTAGTTTTCATACTAAAACCAACATTACTAATAACATTTTCAATGGTATTATATTTATGAATCCACCACAGTTTGGGATTATATTAAGAATAAATTTTCTACCAGTCAACTAATTCACTATTTATATTTTATTCATGAACAAAACTGAAATCCATAAATTCATAATAAATATTTTACAAAATAGATTTCTAGGCATCATAAGATTCATAAATAATTATCATGAACAATAATGGTATTGTTATTATAAACACTATATTCTTTACAGATAGAATAATAAATAAGAAAAATACCTTCATCACTTATACAATCATACTTATCTAAATAGTATTTATTAATTGAAGTCAAATATTTACAAAAAAACTTTAAAATATCTAACCATGGGTTTTCTACCATTAAACATATCATTAGGGGTTTAATTAAAAAAGGGTAGAATATATACTCTATTTGAAACATATAAATAACTATTAATATATTATGCTGGAAAATATATATGGTAAATTATATTCATTTATCATGGTTCATTATGTCTCTTTAATAGTCATATTTATCTATTGAATAACACCATTTTGTTGTGTTTTTTTAGGAGTAGTCAAATTTTGTTCATAATAATTCGATTCACTAAAATCATAAAAATTAAAATTAAAATATTTATCTCCCATATCTCTTTTAATTGAAATAATTAAATAAACTTTATAATTTTGTTTCATCTAACAATAAATAAAAATTCTTATTATCATTTAATGTTTATGAAACATGAAATTAACCCATGTAAATCATATGAAATCATCCATAATAACCAAAACCCAATTCATTCCACATAATCTTTATGCTTTTATTGGACAACATAAATAATGATTCAATCATTATTGTGGTCAATAAGTAGAATCTTGATTGATATATTTTAATGATTCCATGTGTTTCTAACCTTTTAAGTATGAATAAAAAACAAAATCCTTACTTACCCTTAACATGGGTAAATCTAGAACATATTGATGCATGGGAAAATTGTGTATCAATTTCATATGAGAATGTATAAGCCTTAAATACTAGTGAACATAACCAATTTATGTAGCATTGAGACACTTTAAATTTTAATAAGTTTCATCTAATATATTCAAAGAATAAAATTTATATTTTTAATTAGAATAAAATAAAAGATTTTAGTTTTAAAAAAATTTTGTTCTATTTAAATATACATACCATCGTCACATTACTTTAAAATAATAATATAATTATGATTCAATACATTAAAATATAAAACATTTGAAATTAAAACAACTTTTGAAATACCTAATTTACTAAATATCTTAACCACTCATTTAGAGTTTTCTATAAATGTGATAGATTTGTTTTCACATTTAGTATAAGAAAAGATATTAACTATTTCATGGGTCATGTGCTAGGAATATCCATTATCCCTAACATACATGGCTAGGATATTCTTAAGTTTGTTATTATGAAATGATAAATTATGTGTAGAAACATTTTTTTACCCATGTTATTTTGGGTCCAACTTGGTGAGAAATAGAATTCAAATGTTATCCATAAAGATTTAAAACATTTATTGTAATGTACTACAACAGATAAATCATTTGCAATAAATTTATTTTTATAAACAAGATATCTAGGAAATATAAGAGAACATTCATTATCATAATTTTCATTCATATTAAATTCAATGAATGTAATAGAAGAAACAATTCAAGGATAACTTTTATCAAAAGTAGTCTTTTATAACAAAGGATTCTGTGTAATATAACCAAAACATGTTTAATATTTATTTTTTTTCATCATAGAAACTTTATTTCTAGTTTTTTATTTAATTATGAAAACGTAGTATTTTTTCTTTTATGATTACAATATTATTTATAAGATTATCAGTTTACTTCTGAAATTGCTTAAAAATATCATAGATATTGCATTATAACCTGAATCAAAATATCTTATTTATTCCCTGAGATAATCATTCTCCTATTGAATTTGTTACATTTCTTGATAAGCCTCTTACTTACTTCTATTAATTAGTTATAAAATTTACTAATCATTTAATATTACATTTTATGTTTTTAATTCTCTTCATATAACTCATCAAAGACATGAAAATGAAAATTACAATAATCTATAGAATAATAATCATTACTAACCATATTTATATAGGTTTCAATTAATAATATGTTGGATATTTCTCACTCACTTATAGATTTATCAATTCAATCAGGTTTTTCTATTCAACAGTATCAATCATTATATGAACATTTCAATTAATTTTATATTTTTTATCGCTCCCTTCTTTCTTCTTATTTTTATAGTCATGTTTGATATATCATATCAATATAAAACTATAATTGGTTACATTTAATGTCTATATAGTTACCTAATTTTCATTAGAACCATTCCTTTGATCATTCCATGGTAACATATTAAAAATTTTATTCACTTCATCAAATTATAAATACATTTTATTTTATTTTTAATTTCTCCTTTTCAATTTCATTTACCTATGATTAAAAAGAGTTCATTATAAAAATTATATTTGTTTTGAAATTAATACCATCATTATTTTTGGTTTTTTATTCTAGGATATTCTTTAACTGATTTTTTCACTAATGAATATATATGATAAGTTCATCCAATATGTATTGATTGAATTTTATAATTTCATTGATCACAACATTATTTGTGTTCCCATTCATGGCTAAAGAATTTAGGGCTATTTCAAAAAGTATAGGGTTCTTAATAGATTCTCCAAGTGAGATCATTCCATGAAAATGTTTTCGAATCAGTGGAACATTTTCATTACAAATTATTCTTATTCAATCTAGAAATATTGGAACTCCACTAGATGAATTCCTAGTTTTTATCTAACCAGAGTGTCTTATCATAGGCGGGTACCTTGTAAAATCATTCACATGTCATGATTAGACTTTGATATAATCACAAGACTAATAACACTTCTATTTATAATATTATATTATATATTTACTCATTTTTTATTCAAAAAATATATACCAAAAATAATTTTCTATAAGATTATTTGTGTTAGTTTCTAGTAAAATGAAATACTTTTTCGTGATTGAACAATATTCTATGCTTAACTTCACTAGGTAATCCTCTATTCTAGATGGTTATTAACTATAATATTTATCATTAAAGTGAGTTGGTTTATGAGGAATCTGTCCATTGTTTTTATTCATTATTCCTATCTTATATAACTTTTCCATAGGATATAAGGTCTGAAAAAATGATAGAAAAACAAACTATAAAAATATAATCTATATAAAAATTTGTTAAATTATAAAAGGAACTACTTATGGTACATTTTTTAAGTCAGATAAGTGATAAAAAATGGTCAAGAATAGTGATGCATATACCAAACCAAAAAATTAAATGTGTGGATTAATTATCTTAATTTATTATAAAAAATAATTAATTGAGTTAATTAGAAACAAAATAAATGAAATTGTGAGATAAAGTTATTTATTGCAGTTATTCCAAATATAAACCTACTATACTCTTTAACCACTATACATGGTGATAGATACATTGTGTACTAATATGATTATTGAAGGGGAATCATAACCCAATTACAACATACTTTTTCATATGTAAGTATAACATAATGAATCTTGACTATTTTATGGGTAGTAAAAAAACATTGACATTAGATACAAAGAGTCACTACCAGAATTCTCCTGACATTTGAATTTGAGCATCATAACTTCAATATAAATAATGTTTGTGTATGAATAATCATAAAAGAGTTGGTCAAAGAACATGAGAGTTGGGAATAATTGTTACTTACACAAAAACAAGGTGAAAAAGATAAATATTCCATAGAATAACTAGTACTTGTTCCTAATATAGGATAGCCTTGTCTGGTCAAGGCAGTAAAGTCCAAAGAATTGTTTTTAATCCCTCGAGTGATTGTCCAGTTGTATTTTGACATAGTATATATTATCTCATGATGGTTTAAAAGGTGTGTAAACTTGTTATAAATTTATGTTATATTCAATCGTTGTGTAAAAATTGTATATAACTCATTCAAAATTCCAATGAGTACCATATATTTATTTTTTAATCCTAAAAATAATAAAAAGGAGTCATGAAAATGGTTAGAAACATTTAAAATTAAAAGTGAATAATTCTAAATTATCTGAGTGAGAGAAATATATTATCATTGAATAATAATGTTTTAACTCACATCCAGTATTCATTACAATATTGAATCATTCAAACAATTTTGAAATTCCTATTAAATAATTTAATCATTCTCTATAATAATATTCCAAAATAAATCTATAAATGTCATATGAATCTGTTAGAAATTTAATATACAAATATATTACATTTTTTAATTATAGTTAATATTTTGAAAAAATAAAATATTAGTAACACTGTATTAAAGGTTACAAAACAAGTTTAAATGATTTTAATATTAAAAAATATTAATTTAAAACTAACATAATATAAAAAAAATATAATAATTAAAATTATTTTTGTGTTTCAAGATGTATGTTTAATGTGGGAAAATATAATATAATATAATCATAAAAAAATGACTAAAATAATGGGAAAACCTTACATAGGTTACATATAATTAATATTAATTTATAAAGTCATTAGATAAAATAAAATATTTGAAATAAACTTTCCAAAAAATTGAAAAATGAAGAACTACATAAAATAGAGAAAATTTCCAATGTTTAGAACAATCTTTAGTAATCTCATTAAACTACATAGAAAAATTCATGTATTCATTTTTCACATACTAGTTTTTCTCAAAATAGGATAATCAATATAAGTGATTCATGTAATAAATTCATGTTGGAAAAATTGATATAGACGGTATTAACATAATCAACTTTCTTAAGTATATAGTAATTTCATTTTTTTAATACCTTAAATGTATAAAAATATTTACATATAGACATTGAGACCTAAAATAGGCCTTGAAAAAGGCAGAATCATCATTCAGTCTCGTTTACCTATATTTATTCAATTTCACAATCTTTATAAATAATGAATAATCACTTTAATCGTGTTTCTATAAATCTTGTGATTATTATTAAACTAAAGAATTTCTATTCTGGAAAACTATAGACAAGATACTAAAAACATACATTTACTTCTAACCTAATTTCAGATATGATATAGATCAATTTGGAAGATGATTTTGTTTAATGAAGTATAGATAATTTTCATGTATTTACAATAATATTCATTCAATATTGAGTTCTATTTCTCATGTTATAGTTAAAATACTATGGGTAATTTATTTTTGAAAATATGGTATTTGGATTTAAAATTAGTAATTCAATTTCAAAACAGTTACATAGATGAAAAATAGCTATATGGATTTTAATAAAATTTCTAAAAGGGAAAAGTAAAAAAACATGTCTAAATGATATTTTAATGTCCCAAATGACTTATTTAGCCTATAAACTCTTCAATACAATATTTTAACTTGTTATGACCAATCAAAAAATGAATGCTATTAAATTTTATGAAAATAGATATTTTGATATGATCAAAGTTATATATATGTTAATCAATAAAAAAGTCGATGTACTGTGAAATTAAAAATTAAATATATAAAATAACTCATTTTAATTATAAAAAAATAAATACGTTCAAGGATACACAAAAAAATTTACATAATGAATTACTAAATGGAATTAATTTGTTTGAGTACTGATAAATGATGAAAATTATTCTAAAAAATGATGAAATATTCAATGTGTTTGGAAAACCCCTTCCTAAAAAGAAATAGTCTATAAAATTTATTCAACAATTGTTCATTGATACTTATAATAAGAAAATTAATTACTAACATAGGGTCTACTCCCATAAGATTGTGAACATGGAATCTATGTTACATAAGTAATATGGGACATTATATTACAACAAGATGGTATATAAATTTAAAAGTAACTTTCAAAAACTAAATAAGAATGAATGTTATGAAGTTTCTAATGCCCCCTTTCAGTGTATAGTTGTGGAAATAACCTATTTAAAGACTCATTTAATCAATATGATTGGGTTCATCAATGACATTGAGAGGATCAGTTCACCTATTATGCTTGATCTTGCTATGTATTTTATTATAAAATCACTATTGGAATGTATATGAAAATATATTATGAATTATAATATGATTAGAATCAACAAAATTTTACCTTATCTCATCAATATGTTAAGGATAGCTTAGAAATAAATCAGATGACTAAGATCAAGTTCCATAATTATGGAAAAAAAGGATAAGATCAACAACATACCTTGAACGTGAAGAGAATAGGTTATAGGGAGTCTCTAGTGATACTTAAACAAAATACAATCAATTAAGGGAAACATTTATATTCTATAAATCCCAAACATTATAAGAGGATCATCCAGGAATGCATAAAGGTTTATAATAATCCTCTTGGAAATTCAAAAAAAAAATATTAATGTTAAATAATTAATTTAGATAATGTGAAGGGTATACAATATCAACTATATGTAATAAAAATATTGTTCATATATAGAAGTTCTTAAGTCATCGATATTTTAATGGTTTATACTTTTTTATTCATGTAATGTATAAATATGTTTCTTTATTAATAATGTTGATGTAATGAGAACATCATTAAATGATGGATTTTTTTTAAGAATGTGTATTTTTTGTCTCCTTTTTCTCCCTTGATGTTGGGTTGGGAAATATTTATTGTATAATTAAAATAAATAATTATTTTGACACACATGTTTTGTGATACATCAATATTCAGTAACATGATTTGAATGAATACATAGATAAAAGTTTTTTTATTCAAGGAAATTTTTTTATCCTAAAATATGAATGAATATGATTCCAACACTCACTATGGAACATTATAAAAGTATTAATTCAATAACACATTAGAAAATTACTATATAAGATATGAAAATATGGGATATTTCTTATATAATAATTGTAACAAAATTAATGTTATTTCCTAAACATGAAAGTGTCAGTGTACTAAAACATGAAATTATAAAAATGATATTAATATTAAGATTCAAGTGTGAGTATGTTTAATCATAGTGACTTTTATAATTAACAAATAAAAATTAAACCGGTAAAATTTCTTGGTGAATTTCACTATATACACTAGAAGGTTTTGTATATGATGGTAAAGATATAATTTAAGGGTTATGTTACTTACCTTGAGATAGTGAATTCTACAAGACATCCTAAAGGAGTATAGGATGTTCTGGTGATGATATTATATAAAGGATTACTTTAGTATCCAATATATTTTAATAGGAAATATTGATCCAATAGGGTTCCAAGGATGATGATGATCAACATAGAATATTTTTAAATAACTATCAGAAATTATTTAATAAATAGAATTATTGTTTTGGAGTTAAGGTGTTTGAATATGTCCATATATTTTAATAATAGGAATATGTTTCTTGTATCTCACCATTATTAAAACTGGATAAAATCATATATATTACTTGCTAAATAGTATAATGGGATTGTTTTATTCGACTTTCACAAAGATATGTTGTTGGAAATACATATGAATATAATAAATTATCATAAATCTAAAATATGTGATAAAAATTACACCAATCGAGTGGTTTATCATACATTATATAAAAGTAAAATTCTTATTCCATGTATTATTATGTAATTTTAAGTGTTTAGTAATATTAAATATATAACATAAAAGTAAAACAACAAATTATCTTTCCATCATTGTGGCTGAATATTTGTAAATATAAAAATTAATCTCATTAAGTATTATGATTTTATTCCTCTAAATGTATGACATAGAGTTATCCATAACCGATGTTGTTCATGTATTATTAAAAATGAAGATAAAAATTTGTGTTTATCATGTTTTTTAATTTTTTACGAGATATGGAATTTTCTCATGGAGAATGAAAATGTTTTTTCACTATATGTCCCACTATATACACTACATGATCTTCTATACAGAACATATTTGGTAAACTAGGGATCTATTATTCTTATTTGGTTTCCCCATTAACAGATCATAGTGAGGTACCAAGCATTAATATCTTTATAAAATGATACATGTATTATGTAAGACATTGATATTTAAAAAAAAGGTAATACATAGCTATTTTACTAATTATGTTATCGTTTTGAGTGAAAATAAGCTTGGATTTTTCCTCTTATATGATGATGATTACATAAAGGACCTATATATATATCCGATGAAAAAATTTATGTCCAACCATAGTATGAAAATTTGATGCATTTATCTTCTTGGATATGGGCTATGTGATGTACACATTAAATAAAAAAATGAAATGATATTTATTTATCGAGAGGGTCATTCTATAGTCAATGTATTGATAATATTCTGAGAGGCTATATGATATTTTAAAACATGTTGTCACATGGTCACTCAACATATTAAATCATGTGGAATTATAAAATGCAAGTTATCATGAGATGTAGATACTGGAATCATGTGTTCAGACACATTTGTTTGACCGACATCACACTAAATCCCATTATATCTTGAGTTACAATGATTTTTTATAATAAGATACACAATTCATATTTTTTTAGATCCAATTACATATATTTTTATCAATTATAATATGGATCAGATTGACTAGCCAAATGGGGATTGATTTTGACTCTAGGTGATCATTAATATGTTTTAGAGTCATTTTGAAATGTCTTTTGTATGGGGTTTTCATATGGTATTACATGGATGTAATTTTAGTTATTGTTAATAATATCGTTTCAAATTTCTTTTTAAAAAAATGCTTTTTGGATACAATTTCTTGATTTTTTATAATTGACATTATATATAGATAAAAAGGATTGGAAAATTGAATATTATTTAGTATAAGTGCTAGATTGAAAAAGATATCCCCTAAATACATTATATATATATATATATCATATAAATTATATTACATGGTATGATATAACTATTATACATAAGAAGAAAATGCATGAAATTTTTAGTTTACATGTATATTGGATTATACCATTTCATTTGATATAATTATTTCGAAAGGATTTATTATGAGTCTATTTCAATAATCAAATGTGATAAAAGATAAATTGTTTGAAAGCGATGTATGGGATTAATGGGCTTTTCATATTTTAATATATTTACCAATTCTAGTTCTTTGTATTGATAGAATATAAAAATTTGGTTCATTCATAAAGCTATTATTTATTTGGGATTTCACATCCTTAGTTATATGCAATGAAAATGATAACATTACTCATGTGATTATGAGACACATGAGTAATGTAATTACTCTACATATGGATTGAGAAGAATCACTCTAGTATATATATTGGTAACCAAACTCTTGGAATTTCATGAAATTCATGTGTTTCTAAACACATTTCAAATAAATATTTTCCTATTGTCTAAGACACTTGTGGTGTTTGTGAATTATTTTCTATGATTTTCTATATTAATTATATAATATTTTTTAAAATATTTTTTTAAAATATATTACCCAACTAAAATATTTGTATTCCAAGTGTCATAGAAAATTCCAAGTTTGATTATTCAAAAAAAGGTGATGTTAAATTATGGGGTTTATCTTAGTTTTCATTTCTATGAAATATAACCAATTTTCCAGGAGTTAATTTTAAATTAATGTGTTTTTTATTTGACTCATGATGTAGGGTAACTTTTTTATAGTATTGCTTCATTATTTCTTTTTATAAAATGTTTTAACAAATGGTTTTACATGTTGGGATGAGAGGCCTACATGGAACTTGGTTAGGGAAATTCAATGGCGTTTGAAAATTATGGTTCTATTTTGTGGAATTTTTGGTTAATTTTAATGATATAATTCCCACATTGGGTAATGAGTTATTAATGATTATACATCCTTGTCAAGAGTAATTGGGTTTAATGTTTTGTATATAAATTTACCACATTTATTCTATAGTAATTTTAATATATCTTTTATACTTATTCAAATGTGAAACAAAGATATTTCTTCAGAGGGTGTTGAATTTAATGAACCATACATTTATGAATGAAATATCCCATCTAAATTTATTTGGATTTCATAAATTGTCATATAGTATAATATTAAAAACACGGACCATAAAATTAATATAAAAAACACATTTTTATTTAAATTTTAACATTTAATTTTGAGAATAAATATAAAAAAATGAAAATATTACTATATGGAAATAAAAATAAAAAATATATTAACTAAAATATAAAAATTTATATCTTTTTTGTGTCCATGAATTATCAAACCTATGAACAAGAAAATAAAATGGTTAATATAGAATCATGGGTGAAAATGGTGTGACTTCTAAATGAAGTTAATTAGAGGTATTTATAGGGAGTATAAAACTTATAATATTATTAGAATAATATGACTGACTATTGAGAATATTAAGCTAATTGTTAAAATAATATATACAATTTTGTAATGGTAAAATAATTGTTGGTTATTTTTAAAAATAAAAATATAAGAAATTTATATCATTGGAAAATTAACAATAATTATTACCATGATGAAATAAAATATTGTCATAAAGGATGAATAATTATAATTTTTAGTAAAACACATTTATTTTAATTTGATTATATTAAATTTTCAAAATTAATTTTTACTTATTGAGTAAAATATGATTTCTATAAAATTAATTATAACATACTATGGATATTTATATAAATAATATTATTTTCATATCCCACATAATTATTTAACTACTTGAAGGATAGGTTTCGTCATAGAAACTCATATTTTTCAATAAAATCATATATTATTTAAAATTTTAATTTTTATAAATTATTAAATTATTTTAAATAATTTGAAACATTTTTTTAACTATCTTATTTAAATTAGTTTTTTATCTTCTATTATTTTTTTAATAGTGAGATATAATAAAATACATGATTTAACATTATAAGTAAATACATTATTAATTACATATAGGATGATGTATGCAATAATTATCATTGAATTATATGAAATAATTATTGAATGTGGTTACTAAAATTTTCACTATTTGGAGTCATGATTAAAAACAATTATCTAAAGAGTATTATATATAAAAACACCCATCACAGCCTCTTATAAATACCACCCCTCTTATAATAAAATATTATGTCCCATAATATTCGTAATCTCTTCTAAAACCTCACCAAACAATCATTTTCACTTCTAATAAGATATTAACTTACCAGAATACCATTCTATGGAACCTTAATGGGTAGTCTAAGAGTTAACATCCAAAAGAAGAGGCAACACTCTCAACAGAAGTCTCTAAAATTCATTATTTCGTATCACTATTAAATATATTACATTATCATTTTTATAGAAACATTATTATTATTAGTATATTTAATTGTTAATATATTAATCTAATATAGATAAATAATATCCATTTATATTTTATTTATTTAAAATGTATCCCATGTTTTTGTTGGTTCACTGCCTCCCTGGAAAACAAGATTCATTTTCAACACTATCTTCATTGCTGGTTATATATTTTATATTATAGTTAACTTTTATTCTAATATGTATATAATAAAATATTTGAGGTTTTATAATATATTATGAATTATTATATTTAAAAAAATAAAAATAATTCACACTTGTTTTTTAAACATCATAAATAGACTAACTGTACAATGATTACAATTATACTAAATGATTCATTTATATGTCAGAACACATATGAATTTTTGGACCATATAATGATTTGTAATGGAATTAATATAAATTTATTTTACATATATAGTTAAATTATATTTTTAAAGGAAACATGATAAATATCTAGAAACCAAATAGGCATTGGAACCATGAAACAATGACCTAATGGGAGTATTAATACTCATGTGGTGTTAACTAGATGATTTTAAATGAACATAGATTAATTATAACATATATATATATATATATATAAATTTATAAATAATTTTTTAATACATTTATTTTTATTATTCTGGATTTTAGGTGATCTTATCAGGAAAGTCAAAAAAACAATGTGTGGGATATTCCATACCATCGTTATTTGATTAGGGTTATGCTTTCTTCTTCCATTTATCCCACAAAATTTATCTTATTCTCATATTCCTATTACAATTTAATTATATATATATATATATATATATATATATTCCTTATATGTATATCAACTACACTTCACCTTTATTTGATAGGGATAATACATTTTATCCTAGTTCCATTCTCAACTGCTTATATCATGGGAATAATCATGATATATCATTCCATTATTCTCATAGTCATGATTATGTAACTCATTTATATTTCAGGGGTTTCAAATTTATGCCTTATGATACACTTCCTTATGTAGATAACATATACATGTATATATTATGAAAATGAACATAATAATTGAAAATATACAACCCCTAAGGAATTTTCTAATGTTATCATATCATGAGACATTAGGTACGTTGAATTAGGGGTTATCCCAACAAACTATGTTATATTGTCATAAGGAAGAGACTTAGGTTATGATTTTGATTTGATGTTTTGTTTTGTTAACACATTTCCATTATTCCATCAATATTTTTAAGCAATTCATTATTTAGAGTTATATGAGTTTCCACATCATGGTATCATGTTTTTCATCCTCACTCAATGGTTATATTTTACTATCATAAATGGTCACTTATATTTCCTTATAGCTCATAAATTTCATTGTGTATATCCAAAGGTTATCATATTTTTTATTAATAATTAATTCTATTTAATAACCCCTTGGGATATTGAAATAATTAAAATGTTGATTATATAAGGACTCAATAATAAATATTACATATTCTACTGACATTAAACTAGAATTTTATTTCCTAAATACCATAAGAAATTTATGGTTTATTGTTATATATAATTAGTTCATCAATTATACATTAAAACCATATTTTAAAATGTGGACACTTCGGATGAGTATCTATTTATTAGACTGTAAAAATAATTATAGAAGAAACAAAATTTTTTTTCTTGTAAAATTTTCATGAAAACATGACTTCTTTTTTTACCCATCCTTGAACCATGTGGAAAACATTATAAAACATTGGATGACCAAAAAATATACGAATGGGACATAAATAGAGGAAGTGAATTGGTCCAATGAAAAAAAATTCAAACTTTATATTTTTTTACCTTTATCACATAATTCTTTTAGCATGTGAAACAAATAATTTCCACATGAATAATATACACCATTTTCTCATGGTAATCATTAAAAATATTATAAAGAAAGTAAAATTACATTTTAGGTGGATTAGATCATCATATTTATAATTTTTTTTAAAATAAAAAATAACATTATCCCAATTAAAACCATAGAAGAAACCACACTACATAAATAATCAATTATTTCTCTTTAAGATAAGTAACATTACACAAATAATTGAAGGGAAATAATATGGCTTACCCATCATAAAATTTGTATCTATCTCACCCATATTAATGAGAAATAATAGGTCCCTACACATCATATAAGTTGTATTAGACTCATCAATTTTACATATTTAACTGTAATGCACCATATCATGAAATAAAAAATTTATTCTTTCACCCGTTCATTATAAAATTTATGAAAAGCCCTTTTAAACCCATATAAAGAATAATTTTGGATATGGAAATACCCTTTTGTTTCAATACAAATTTACTTAAATAATTTACCATGAATACTTAGAAAGAGGGGTTTTATTTGATGAAAAAATGAAAAAAACTAATGAATACACCCATACAATAGTTTTTATAGTGTTGTGAAAGGTCAATTTCACCGTATACATTAAAATATAACATACATTTTTTCTTTTGTAATGAAATTTAAAACATTTTGTAAAAAATATTCCTTTTGAAAATAGTTAATAAAAGAATGAATGAGATATAAAATGAAATTTATAATTATTTTATTTCTATATAAATATAATAATAGATTTTTTAAAAAAATTTGGACATAGAAGCAAAATAGTTGTAAGGTAATATTTAATAGAGGAATTTTAAATGAGAGTCACTTAAAATGAGTATACCACATCATGCATATTATTTATAATACTAAATTATCAACTAATGATAAATATTTTTAGTATTGATAACTTATTTCATGTGTATTATTTGTTTTATTTTATTTATTATCATATTATATTCAATTTATATACTCAATAAATTTCACATCGGATGTTTGGTGATATTTATATCATATGTATAAAGTGACATTGATAGGTTGTCTCTAGTCAAAGATGTCATTATTTAAAAATATAAAGAATAATTATCATGAAATAATTATAATTTTTATTAATAAAATATCATATTAAAAGGAACATGAAATGATGTTCAAAAAAATTAACTATGTTATAATAATAGAGTCGGTAGGTCATAAAAACGCATGAGTAACATTGCCAATATTCAATGATAATGATGTAAAGTAGGTATGTATTATTTTATCATTATTAAATGATATTTAGATAATAAATTCCACATTTTTTATATAAAAGTAATTATATATATCATCCATGTGACGTGGTGATGAAAAATGGATCACATCACCACATGGAGGTGGTGGTCCACATTTACACATGAATGACGCACTCATCTTATAAATAATAGAATTTTAAGAAAGTAAACATATATTTTATTTTAAAAAATATAAATATTTCTTGATTATAAAATATATACATTAAATACATACTTAAAACCATATGTAAGAGGATGTGATGGAAAATGAATTACATCTGATCGTGATGTTGTAGACTTTTGTACACCCAAATGATGGGTTCGTTTCCCATTTTATTGAAGTGGATATGGATATATGTTATGAAATTTTCATTATAAAATCATAATATATTGATGATATTTTTTTTTATTCATCATAGTTGATGAATATTTTAAAGATGTAGAAGAAAACAAAATAAAAAATCTCAATTAATAACAATACCACATTTCTTGGGACAATATCTTAGGGTTTAAAACTAATGAATTCCTACGGTAGTTTTTTAGTCAGTAAAATCCCTCTATAAATAGTTAGGGATATAAGGTTGTGATTTGGGGAAGTATTGTTTTGGACAAAATATTTTTTTAAGTGTGATGAATATACGAGGGACCTATATAAATATTGTTCTAGCATTGTGTAATAATTTAAAGTATTAATTTTACTACTAAAAATTAAAAATTAATTACAATGAAAAATAATAATTTTGTTTCAAATGACCATTTAGAATAGAAAATACCTTATTTTTATTTCCTTTTTAGAAATTTCAAAATATTAAACAAAATAAAATGATATTTTTTGATTTTATTTACATAAATATTTTTTAATATCATATTCATAAGTTTATAGAAACAAAAGAACATATATTCCATGTTTGTAAGAATATAAATCATATATATAAATTCAAAAAAAGTAATTCATGTGTTGCGTTAGTTTAGTCATGATCATGTTATTTTTAACCTTAATTAATCCTTTTTAATATCAATGCGGTAAAAAATATTTAAATATTTTTCAAATCATATTTTCCAGAATATAATTGTAACAATTTACAAAATTTTGACCTCATGATTTGAAATGTTTAATAGATTTTTGATGATTCAAACTAGAGAAGTTTTAGATTTTGATTTAATATTAATCCAACAGATCATGATGAAAAATGGTTTTTCAGAAAAATCCCTCTTTAAATATAAAAAAAATTCTATTCCAAATTAAAGTATTAAGTTTATTTTTTTTAAAAGGTTGGGGCCGAAGTCTCAATTTATTATTAAAGTAAAGACCTCTTTAGGATGGGTAGAGGGTGACCCATTACATATCCCGAAGGCCCAAGGCCAAGTGGCCTGCATAAAGGGCTAGAAAGCCCATTTTTTGGCCCAAAGGACCCCTCGTTGAACAGTACTGCTACACTACCCGTGCTGCTATAATACCTACTACAATACCGCTGCTACTACAGTACCTGCAATAGTCCCTCCGCTGCTATAGTGATGCTGCTGCTACAGTCCACTGCTACAGTGAATCACCATATTCTAAATAACTTTCTTATGTGGTCAACAATCTATCTGAGTTGTTCCTCATAAGAATGGTTATCTTCCAACTAAACTACCTTGGGGATTAATTCATAATTAGAATTAAAATCATATTTTCATCACATTGAAACATGATTAATTTAGTATATCAGGGAAAAAAATGGATTCGAGGCCTAGGTAAATGTTCAAAATTTCTCTTGGATTTTATAAGTTTCAAGTAACTATGGACTTATGTTTCCCATTTTAAGAAAACACAGAACAATTTTCTATTGACATACATTAAAAAATAAATGATCACATACCACTAAGGAAAAATATTTTCTCTGGTTATTTGCATATATTTTCCTTATGCACTGAGTATTTAAAATATGTTGTTAAATCATATTCACCTTTTCAACCATTTTATCTACCAACTTTAGTCGCATTAACTTTCCTTCTCCCACTCAATCCAATAAATTTATAGTTTTATACAACCTTATGTATAATTCCCCAAATAGAGGAATATTTATATTAGAATAAATAATATTTTTAGAATAAAACTCAACCAATTAATGTTCCTAATTTTTAAGTGCATATAATAAGAAAAAATATTTTCTATTATTTTTTAAATAATTATCTTAGAAATTTACTTAGAGTTGGTATAAAAATAATGGACTTAAATTTTCTTCAGTTCAATGAATATTTTGACGTTTCTTCCAAAATTTAGAGTTGAATCTATGATCCTGATTAGGTACCATGAAGAGAGTAACTTCATGTAAACTTAATATCACCTTGAGCTACAGTCGATAAATTTAAACTCATGTCATATTTTCTCACAGGGGAGGAAATGTGTGGATTAAGTTAAATGATCAATAATAATGCAAATCACATTATTACTTAAAGATGAATTTTAAAAAAAACTACAATGAAATTCATGGATATATATTTCCATTTACACTATGGAATGGGAAAATATTGAAGTATCCCCTTTCGTAATTTTCATTATTAATTAACCTGTTGAAAAGTACAAAATATTAATGGAAATATCAGGAATGACTCATTTTATTCCATACATCTAGTAATTAATAGGAATGTCTTTACATAACTAAGTGCTTTATGATAAATATAAAATAGAGAAATTCAATATTCAATCAATAATTCTATCCTAAAATGAAAATCTTAAGGAAAACAAAATCTCATTCAAAATATAAGAACACCTTCATCATTAACATTAAACTCTAGGAATATACTAATCATAATAAATTATATCTTTTCCATTAAAACATGATCCCCCTTATATGATTTCTAATTCATTTTGAAATAGTTGATTATAATGAATCATGAAATAAAATAAATAATGTTTCTTTTTCCCAAAATTATAGGCCAAAATTAATCAATACATTACACAAAGGTTCATGTTCCATATATAACATTTTTTTTACAGAATTATATTTCATTATCAAAGCATAGAGTACTTTTTTTCATTTATAATATGGTAATGTATTGAGTAATAATAATACATAATAAGATCAAAATTATTCACAACTTCATTTTCAACTCTTTTTGAGTTAATATATACTTTATAATGTTATGATCCATAAATATTTACCAAATTAAACCATATAAATTATGACTTAAAGTTTCTAAAGAGAAACCCAAAGTATCTTACTCTAGATAACGTGTAAGTTAATTTAATAGATAATGATTCTATATCTATGAAGCATAATCATTACTTGATCATTATACATCTAAAAAAAACAAGTCCCTTTAATAAAGAAATTATAGATAACAAAATCACTATTTCTAGAGGGAAGAAAAAATCATTTAACAATCTTATTTTTAGTTCCTCAAAATAAAAATGATATTCTTTTATTATAAAAAATTTAATGAATTTTAATGTTAAATTATTTTGTGTGCTATATAGATGAGAAATTTTCTCCAAAACTGACTGCTAATAACCTATTATTCCATGAAAAATATGAACCTTAATGATTTTTAGGTATTTTCCAATCATCAACCACATTATTTTATCATGGTCAATAATTATTCTATTATTAAAAAATATATGTCCAAGGGGAAAAATTTTTCATCAACAATACACAGTTAATAAATTTCTAATATTGATTCCTTACTTTTATGGTTTTCAAAATAATTATTTGTTTTCATTAATTATCCTCTTAAATATTAGAATATATCAATATATTATCATTAAACACAATAATAATCTTATCCATGAACTCTTGGAAACATCTATTCATAAGGTCCATAAATAATCTATGTGCATTAGAAAACCAAAGGGGAATAAATAAAAAATTATAATTCACACTTGTTTTCCAAAATGATGTATTTGTGATATTATCATCCATCACCATCTATTGATCGTACCCTAACCTAAGATCAATATTAAAAAAAACTATTCTCCCTTGAGCTAATTACTCAAATAATTGATATGAGGAAAATTATATATGTTCATAACATTTATGTTTGTCAAGTATCTATAATAAATTCAATGTCTCAATGGAACATATTTCTTTTTAAAAATTTAAACTGAGGAACCCGAAGATGATATACTTTGATAAATGTAAAAATTATCTGACAATTATTTAATTAGATTTTTTTATTCCAAAAATTCAACTTGGGACATTAAATAATGATGTCACTATGGGAAAAATGGATATTTGCGACGGGTTATTTGCGACGGGGGTATTTGCCCGTCGCAAATAAGTAACCTTTTGCGACGGGATAGCTTTCCCCGTCGCAAAAGGACTGGCGCCCTTTGCGCGCCAAATCGCGGGAAACATATTTGCGACGGGGGAATATTCCCGTCGCAAATAACCAGCGGCGGTAAAAGGTATTTGCGACGGGAATATTCCCCCGTCACAAATAGTATGTCGGTAGGTGGTTATTTGCGACGGGACCCGTTGCAAATAACTATTTAACCGTTGACTGTAATAAATGATGGCTAAGGTATTTGCGACGGTACCCATCGCAAATACTAGTATTTGCGATGGGATACCCGTTGCAAATGGGCCCGTCACAAATAATCTAACCTATAAATACCCCCATCCGTTTTTTCCAAATCATTCTCAAACTCCATCTTCTTCTTCTCTCAAAATTTTATTTCTACAGTTCAGTTTTTCTCAAGTTTAATTTTTTTCTCCGGAGTTGATATTGAAGTTTTGAAGAACGATCAGAGATCAACCTCAGATCAATTTTCAAGGTATTTATATTCATTTTAATTTAATATTTATTTTTAATGTTTTATTAGTTTCAATTATTCTTAATTAGTTGTAATTTAATTATGTTTACATTGTTTTATTACTTAATAATTAGTAATAAATACCAATAATTAGGAATAATAACATTATTACATTATTAGTATATTTTATTATTAATATTAAAATAATATAATTTTTTATATATATACAATTCTCTTTTCATCTGTGTGTTTGCTGTCTCCACATGTATTATTTGTATATGGAGATAGAAAACACACAGATGAAAGGAGAATTGTATATAAATTAGAAAATTATATTATTTTAATATTAATAATAAAATATACTAATAATGTTATTATTCCTAATTATTGGTAATTATTCCTAATTATTGGTAATTATTCATTTAATTACTCATAATTAGGAACAATTACCAATAATTATCAATAATTAGGAATAATTATTAATAATTAGTAATAATTACCAATAATTAGTAATAATTACCAATAATTAGTAATAATTACCAATAATTAGTAATAATTACCAATATTTAGTAATACTTACCAATAATTAGTAATACTTACCAATAATTAGAAATAATTACCAATAATTAGTAATAATTATTAATAATTATCAATAATTAGTAATAATTAGTAATAATTACTAATAATTACCACTAATTAGTAATAATTAGGAATAATTACCAATAATTACCAATAATTAGGAATAATTAGTAATAATTAGTAATAATTAGTAATAATTAGTAATAATTAGTAATAATTAGTAATAATTAGTAATAATTAGTAAAAATTAGTAATAATTAGTAATAATTAGTAAAAATTAGTAATAATTAGTAATAATTAGTAATAATTAGTAATAATTAGTAATAATTAGTAATAATTAGTAATAATTAGTAATAATTAGTAATAATTAACAATAATTAGTAATAATTAAGAATAATTATCAATAATTACCGATAAATAGTAATAATTAGTAATAATTAGAAATAATTACCAATAATTAGTAATAATTACCAATAATTAGTAATTGTCACGACCCGCCCTCGGGGTCCGTGCCGTGACTACCCCAAGCCCGCCTTCCATAGGCCAGGGGATGGCGACTAGCACCAAGGTGTAAATCCCGGTAAAAAGGGAAGGCATTGCCTTTGTAAAGTAACAAACACCACAGAGTAAGCAAGCGGAAAGTAAACACTAAGTAAAAACAGAGTACAACTGAAAGTGCGGAAAAGTAAATGGGCCAGTATACAAACCCAAACAGAAAGTAAAGTACAACTCGAAAGGGAAAACAATAACTGTAAAGTAAAAGCCGCTACTCCAAGCTGTCCACTGGAAATCCCACCTGAAGGGTGGATACAGATAGCTCCACTTCTCCACGGGTCCCGTCGTCCGCTCCGAACACATCCCGCCCAATGGTCCACCTCCAGGTACCATCCTGCTCTGTAAGCCTCAGCCAAGATCAACGCTGTCCGTCGTCTGCAACCAACACAACGTAGTGCAGGCATAGCCCGTGCAGGGGTGAGTATAAGCTACTCAGTAGGGACCCCGAGACCCCTGAAGGTCTCCCAAAATCCACAAAGGATGAACCACAAAGGTGAGATACAAACATGAAGTAACAACCGACACTGCTTTGGTATATGCCCATACATATACCTAAGTCATCAATTCCAATACTCTCCAACCTCCGAGCCCAAGTACAACTCAGTCCACACAGGAAAGTATACGTATTCCACATAGGAAAGCAAAACGAAATCCACACAGGATAGCACAACACAATCCACACAGGAAAGTAGCAGGATTCAGCTCACACAGGTATACTTCTTCGAAAGACGATAAAGATGATCTCTGATCCATCTAAGTCGTCGGACCCACGAAGGATCGATAGGTAACTAACCCCCGCAAAGACCCACACAGGATCGGGCCCACACAGGACCTGTAGGCGCTGGTTCACACAGGACCGCTGAGCGAAAGGACCCACACAGGATCAGGCCCACACAGGACCTGTAGCACTGATCCACGTAGGATCGCTGAGTGTTGTAGTCGTCGTCGAATCCACACAGGATCTCAGTACTGTCGTCGTCGCAGTCACAGTAGCAGTAGCAGTAGTAGTCACAGTAACAGTCGCAGTCGCAACCAGCACTAGGGTTCCCGCACACAGCAAGCTCGTTCAGGAGGGTCCGCTCCACGAGCCGAGAGGCTGATACATCAACTGTCACAAGGTCCAGAGTTGATGTATCCAAAAGTTCCGTATCGTCAACAGGAACTCAACGCAACAGACGGCGCGTCGATCGGACGCCCGGTCTTAGAGTTATTGACTTTTTCGTCCCAGGAGCCCGGTTGGTTTTTAAGGCAAAACCAACCCGACTGTACTCCACCTGCGTCCAAACCTCGGGCGGAGTATTCCAAAAGATCCTTCTCACTAAGAGGAACACAACAAAGCTGACGGAACGTCAATCGGACGTCCGTAGCTCAAGATATGAGCGTTTCCGCTCCGAGGGCCCGGTTGGTTTCGTGTACGAACCAACCCGGCCAAACACAAAGTATTCCGAAACTTTGAGTGCGATATAGCGAATCGACCGTCTCAATCCAAGGATCGCATTGCCGCTGACGGTTCGTCAATCGGAGGTCCGTGGCTCAAGTTATGGCCAAAAGACCGATATCGTCTCGAAAACGGGGGGTCCGGGTCTGGGCCGACCCGGCCCGACCCCCCCGGGTCGACCCGACCCGAGTCCGACTCAGCCCGGCCGGCGGCGGGGCGGCCTGGCGCCGCACGGGTGCAGCGCGCGGGGGGCATGGCCCCCGCTTCCCAGCTGACGGCGCGGCTAAAAGCCGCGCCTTTTGGAGAAACCGGCCCCCCCTCGTGGGGGCCTACTTTGAGGAAAACCGGGGGGCCGCATGCCCCCTTAAAGAAACCGCCCCCCCCCCCCTCATAAATGGGGGGGCATTTGAGTTGACCGGGGGAATTAAATTCCCCCGGTTTTCCCCTTCCGGCCGGCCCACCTGGCCGGCCGGTTCTTCTTCAACGGACCGGCAAAGCCGGTCCCCTTCCGGCTTCTGACACCGGCGGCCCGGCGAGCCGCCGGTCTTCCCGTCTCGCCACGGCCCGGTACCGGCCGTGGTGTTCATCGTCCGGCGCGGTGCGACGGCACCGCACCCCTCCGCCGCAGCCCCGCTCCGGCCGCGGCGCCTTCGATTCCCTTCGACGCGGCGTGACGGCGTCGCGTTCATGATAAACTTCCCGTGGCGCGGCGCGACGGCGCCGCGCGATTATAGCCTTGCGATTTCCGTGTGGTGCGACGGCACCACGCCATCTCGTACATCCTCAAGGAAAAATATTCAAGAACAGAGGAGGGAGAATTCGGCCGTGTTTGTGCGGTCCGGCCCCCCTCTCGTTAGTCAATAACACTTAACAATAAACCTCAAAAATTGTCAAGCTAGAACCAAGAACGAGAATAAATAATTAACCAACAACAACCCCTACCTTGGTTCAAGATCGATGATCGTCAACGACCCGTGGAAGACAACGTCGCGGAGGTCGGGCGTCGCAGTAACGTTCGTCAATTCCGTTGACGAAGAGGTACGTCGTTGGTGAATCTTCGTAAGCCGACGAAGGAAGTCCGACGAGAAAGCGACGTTCCCTTTCGTTGACACAGAAGGCGTCGTCGATCTTCAGAAGCAACCGGCTACGAAGAAAAGAGGAGTGGCGTTCTTCGTCGGAGCTTGAGTGTTCTTCGTGTTCTTCGTCAATGTTTGAAGAAGAAGAAGGAGCTCTCAAATCCTCTCAAGATCAAAGGAAACCAACCCAACATAATAAAATAAGCTTAAGCTTATTTTATTACACAACCTTCCTCTTAGAATTTCAAAGCTTTGAAATTTAAATTAACCCTCTTCAATTAATTAAGCCAAGTTGTCAAACATTAATTGAAATGGGATAAAGGGGATGTTTTGAGTGAATTTGAGGAGTTGGGGTTCGTGTGGGCCCCACCACACTTAATCCTCCCAAGGGAGGTTAAGTGGATGTGGGTCCCACCTTTAACTCCCTTTGGGAGAAGTTAACTAACAAAATAAAATAAAAAGTGTTCCACATTTTTATTTAACTTCTTATAATTCTCCCAAAAACTAACTTTCGTCCCGCAATAAACGCAACTTCGGAAAAGGTCTCCTTAAGCGAATATCGGTGATGCGAGTTCATCGGTGCCCTCAGAATTTGATTCCGGGCACCAGTTCAAAAGTTAGAAATTCCCGCTCGTTCGTTCACTGAACGTACCCGAGCCAAACTTCGGAAATTGATTCCGGGCACTCCGGGCCTCGGAATCAGGTGCCGTCAGAAACTACGCTCTTGTAAAATTCCAAAGAAAATTAAGAAAAAAAATTTCCCTTGAATTTTAAGGGTCTTTACATTACTCCCACCTCAGGGCTTTACGTCCCCGTAAAGATACATCAAAAACTAGGGAAACAAATGAGGGTACTGAGCACGTATCTGAGCCTCCCGCTCCCATGTGCTCTCCTAGAGGTTCCTGTGCTGCCATCTGATGCGCACAAGAGGAATCGATCGCCCACGTAGGACCCGCTCCTGTCGATCCTCTATCTCCACCGGGACCTCCGTAAAAGTCGCCCCATCGTCAACGTCAAGCTCCCCATGGTCAATGATGTGCGTCGGGTCGTGCACGTATCTCCTCAGCTGAGACATGTGGAAGACGTCGTGCACCCGGTGCAACTGAGGTGGTAGAGCCAGGCGATAAGCTACCTCGCCAATCCTGCTGAGGACCTGGAAGGGTCCGATGAAGCGCAGAGATAACTTGCCGCCTCGGCCAAATCTCCGTATACCACGTAGAGGTGAAACCCGCAAGAAGACGTGGTCACCATCCTCGAACTCTAGTGGCCTCCGCCTCCTGTCAGCATATGACTTCTGCCGGCTCTGAGCTGTCCTCATCCGCTCCTGGATGACCTGGACCTTCTCTATCGTGGCCTGAACCATCTTCGGTCCCACAAGTGCTGACTCCCCAGGGTCTGTCCAGCACAAAGGAGATCTACAAGGTCGGCCGTACAACGCCTCGTACGGTGCCATCCCGATGGTGGAGTGGTATCTGTTGTTATACGTAAACTCCACCAAGGGTAGGTGGTCCTCCCAGCTGCGACCAAAGTCGAGGGCACATGCGCGGAGCATGTCCTCGAGAGTCTGAATGGTCCTCTCCGTCTGACCATCCGTCTGAGGGTGAAAGACTGTGCTCAGACGTAGCTGCATCCCGAACGCCTCCTGTAACCCCTTCCAAAGCCGGGAAGTAAAGCGAGCATCTCGATCGGAGAAGATAGATGATGGCACGCCGTGGAGCCGCACATCTCCTGAACGTAGAGACGTCCCAAGCTCTTCACTGAGCCCTGCTCTCTGATGGGTAAGAAGTGTGCCGACTTGGTGAGTCGGTCAGCAATCACCCAGATGGAGTCGTGACCTCTGGAATGCGTGGAAGTCCAGTCACGAAGTCCATAGATATCCCGTCCCACTTCCACTCCGGGACCTCCAAGGGTTGTACCAAGCCTGCTGGTACCTGATGCTCTGCCTTCGCCTGCTGGCAGGTGAGGCATCGAGAAACGAACTCTGCTACAGCCTTCTTCATGCCCGGCCACCAGTGCTGTCGTCTGAGATCCTGGTACATCTTCGCCACTCCTGGATGTACCGCCAAAGGAGAAGTGTGAAACTATCTCAGAACCTCCTCTCGCAAAGTGACTGGTACCATGGTATGTCCTATGAAAAGGATGTCGTGCTCTACTCTAAGAGAGAAATCATCAGGTGCCTATCTCGAGGATATCTGTGCACGACGTGTCTCACAGTCAGCATCCTCACGCTGTGCCTCTCTGACCCGCTGCAGTAGAGGAGGGGTGACTGTGAGAGACTGGAGGAAGGCTGCTCCATCTCTATCCACGAAGGATATCCGCAAAGAGGCTAGCTGCTCCGTCGCCTCCTCAAGTAGCTGAATGCCCGTCCTCCTGCTGAGGGCATCGGCTACTACGTTCCCCTTTCTCCTTAACGTACGAAAAAGCTGCAAAGATTTCTCCTTTGCCAAAAAGTGAAATCAGGTCTCATCCCCTGGATGAACCACGTTCCTTGCCTAATACAGTCAATCCCATCATGATTAGTTAATTCATGGCATGGATGACGTCGTAAGGCCTCGACGCTGCTACCAAGAGATCCAACCGTTACTCTCGCCTCCAAGGGTTGAGTCACACTGTCGGCATCAGTGTGTGGTCACTGGGTTTCCTCCAGTAAGAATCTCGCAAGTGAGGGTCAAGTCAACAGTTTTTAACCGGCACCTCTTAGTAAAAACAAACAAAAGACAAGAAAACAAAAGTCACCAAGGAAAGTATCTTTTATTACTTCAACTTAAAGTACAAGGACACAAGGCAACACAAACTACGAAGATAGAGGCATTATGGGCAAAGGCCTCTATGCTTGGAGCTAGTCCCGCACTAGTCCACCCACTTCCGGAGCTCCATGATCGTAAGCTTCAGCTGCCTGAAGCTGTACTCTCCCCTGAGGTCGGGGTGGACCTCCTGGTGGTGGTGGTGGTAGAGCCTCAAAGCGTCGCCCACCACCTGTTGCTCGGCCAGCTCCTCTGCCTCGTCCTCCTGCTCCCTGCGGTCCGCCACGATCGAACCTCTGCCTCTGCCTAGGTGGTTCCTCAACCGTCTGCTGCTCCTCTGCATGGCGGGTCGGGCAGTCACGAGCCATGTGGCCTTGCCCGCTGCATGCATAACACTGTCTTCCACTCGAAAGACTAGCTCCGCGCTGTGTGCCCCACACTGCTGAGCCAGTGTCCTGAGGTCGTCTGCTTGAAGGTCTGGTCTGCCTGGACCCCTGAGTCATCCGTCGACTACCTGCTGCAGATGACTCTGCCATGTGCCGCCCTGCGGTGGGTCTCGGCGCTGGTGTATACTCAGCAAGGAAGCTCTCGATCAAAAGGGCCTGCTCCAGTACTCCTGTCTGAGTCGGTATGCTGAGGGAGATCAGCGATGCCCTGATCTCGTGTCTCAAACCCTGCTCGAAGGTCCGGGCCCGAAAGAATGGGTCCCGTACCATGTCGGTCGAGTAGCGCGAGAGATCAGTAAATCTTGCCGAGTACTGAGCGACCGTCATGCCGCCCTGCCGCAGCTGGAGAAGCTCCTGGATACGCACCGCACGAAGGGTGGCTGGGAAGAACTCCGAGCGGAAGAGGCTCTCAAAGTCCGTCCAAAGAAGAGATGCCTCATCGTGCACCTGGAGCATCAAGCTCCACCATCGTCCTGCTGCTGCGTGTAGTAGGCTCGCAGTGAGGATCACCATGAGGTCTGCTGGTGTCCTCACTAGCCTAAACACACGTACCACTGCCTCCAGCCAGTCCTCGGCTGCCTGGGGATCTGTCTCCCGGCGAAACCTGGGTGGTCGCTGGTGCTGAAACTCATGCAGTGCGCTGAGGCGACGTGCATCGTCAGCGGCTGGTGCTGGAAGCATCGGTGGCTCGGCGGGTAGAGCTACCGCCGGTGCCACTGCTGACAAAGGGCCCTACACCGAGGCCTCATCGCTCGGTGGGCTGTCATCACACTCGACTCTCGGAACCCTAGCTGGCTGCCGTCGTGGGGCCATCCTGAATAGGAACAGGTGCGCCACGGTCAGAACAGTATACCTGGTGAGCTGATATGAAGTAATCACAAAGAAAACTTTGAAACACACACGCAATCAATGTTTTCGTGCATTAAGTCATAAATCAGAAGTCAGGGTCCTGGTGTACGGATACGTCGGCCGCCGCACCAACACTGGACTCCCTGGACTGAGAACCACACTCAATACGCTAAACATTATTGCTTCACATAGAAAAGATCAGAGTTCGCGGTAGAACCGAACTCCTCTGATACCAATTTGTCACGACCCGCCCTCGGGGTCCGTACCGTGACTACCCCAAGCCCACCTTCCATAGGGCAGGGGCTGGCGACTAACACCAAGGCGTAAATCCCGGTAAAAAGGGAAGGCATTGCCTTTGTAATGTAACAAACACCACAGAGTAAGCAAGCGGAAAGTAAACACTAAGTAAAAACAGAGTACAACTGAAAGTGCGGAAAAGTAAATGGGCCAGTATACAAACCCAAACTGAAAGTAAAGTACAACTCGAAAGGGAAAACAACAACTGTAAAGTAAAAGCCGCTACTCCAAGCTGTCCACTGGAAATCCCACCTGAAGGGTGGATACAGATAGCTCCACTGCTCCACGGGTCCCGTCGTCCGCTCCGAACACGTCCCACCCAGTGGTCCACCTCCGGGTACCGTCCTGCTCTGCAAGCCTCAGCCAAGATCAACGCTGTCCGTTGTCTGCAACCAACACAACGTAGCGCGGGCATAGCCCGTGCATGGGTGAGTATAAGCTACTCAGTAGGGACCCCGAGACCCCTGAAGGTCTCCCAAAATCCACAAAGGATAAACCACAAAGGTGAGATACAAACATGAAGTAACAACCGACACTGCTTAGGTATATGCCCATACATATACCTAAGTCATCAATTCCAATACGCTCCAACCTCCGAGCCCAAGTACAACTCAGTACACACAGGAAAGTATACGTATTACACACAGGAAAGCAAAACAAAATCCACACAGGATAGCACAACACAATCCACACAGGAAAGTAGCAGGATTCAGCTCACACAGGTATACTTCTTCGAAAGACGATAAAGATGATCTCTGATCCATCTAAGTCGTCAGACCCACGAAGGATCGATAGGTAACTAACCCCTGCAAAGACCCACACAAGATCGGGCCCACACAGGACCTGTAGGCGCTGGTTCACACAGGACCGCTGAGCGCAAGGACCCACACAGGATCGGACCCACACAAGATCGGGCCCACACAGGACCTGTAGCACTGATCCACGTAGGATCGCTGAGTGCTGTAGTCGTAATCGAATCCACATAGGATCTCAGTACTGTCATCGTCGCAGTCACAGTAGCAGTAGCAGTAGTAGTCACAGTAACAGTCGCAGTCGCAGCCAGCACTAGGGTTCCCGCACACAGCAAGCTCGTTCAGGAGGGTCCGCTCCACGAGCCGAGAGGCTGATACATCAATTGTCACAAGGTCCAGAGTTGATGTATCCAAAAGTTCCGTATCGTCAACAGGAACTCAACGCAACAGACGGCGCGTCGATCGGACGCCCGGTCTGAGAGTTATTGGCTTTTTCGTCCCAGGGGCCCGGTTGGTTTTTAAGGCAAAACCAACCCGACCGTACTCCACCTGCGTCCAAACCTCGGGCGGAGTATGACAAAAGATTCGTCTCACTAAGAGGAACACAACAAAGCTGACGGCACGTCAATCGGACGTCCGTAGCTCAAGATATGAGCGTTTCCGCTCCGAGGGCCCGGTTGGTTTCGTGTACGAACCTACCCGGCCGAACTCAAAGTATTCCGAAACTTTGAGTGTGATATACCGAATCGACCGTCTCGATCCAAGGATCGCATTGTCGCTGACGGTTCGTCAATCGGAGGTCTGTGGCTCAAGTTATGGCCAAAAGACCGATATCGTCTCGAAAACGGGGGGTCCGGGTCCGGGCCGACCCGGCCCGACCCCCCATGGGTCGGCCCGAACCGGGTCGACCCGACCCGGCCTGGCCGGCGGCCGTCCGGCGCGGCGGCGCGGTCCGGCGCGGCTCGGCCGGCGGCGGGGCGGCCTGGCGCCGCACGGGTGCAGCGCAAGGGGGGCATTGTAACACCCCAAGCTTCTACGGTACACTTCTCTTTGAATAATGTGATAGCGTGTGTTGTACGCAACACCGAGTTCTAACACACCATAACTAATCAAACTAGCCGTTATGAATAGTAATACCTACTTTTTGAAATTATATATATTTTATATTTGAAAATGGACTTCATTTTTGGATTCGGAATATCGAATTTAGCCTAAGGTGAAATTTTGGTACATTTCGGATAACTTTCATATTTTGATGAATAGTGAAAATTACTAAGTTTTAATTAAAAACAACTTTTTTAATCAAAATAATTAATAGTGATAAATTATGAATTTGAGTGGTTTTAAAGTATATTTAGAATATATTTTTACCATTTAATATAATGTTGGTCATTGGACATAATTTTACAATTAAACCGAACATAAACGAGTGTCAATCTTTTGATAGTTATTATCTCTTAAAAACACGCTTTTTGTTTTGACAGCGGGAATTAATTTTAAATTAATTTCTGCCACTTCTGTGTTTTTGAATTTAGGAAAATGGATTCCATATTTGGAATCAGGATGTTCAAATTGTGTAAATAGGTATCTTTTATTTTTAGACATTTTGAATAATTACTGCGGTAAATATTTTATTTACCATGGTTAAGGGTAAATCCGGTAAATAAGGGTTAAAAAATAATATTATAATAATACTAAATTACCCTAAAACGTGTCTTAACCCTATTGATTGATACATGGTCGACCATGGGAATCTTTGGGTCTATTTTGGGACCCCATGGATCCACTTGTAAGTGATAATGACACTTTATTTTAATTAAGTTAAAATGAATACAAAAATGACACAAGCATATATCTTTTAGAAAAACAATTGTTACATAGGGTTATATATGTTGGATTTTAGATTATAAATATTCATTAGAAAGATAAAACGATTTCCTACATAATGATACTTTATTTATAATTTTTAGACATTAAATAATTTATTTTATTTATGACACAATGATGATGCAGTAATTACTATAATAGTGAAAAATTAAAATAATTGATATTATAAATACCCAAATAAATATAATATGAAACTTTTAATGAATTAAACTAATTTTCTAGGATAATATGATATATTAGAATTGATTTAATTGACTTTGTTCGAAGTAATCAATCTGTTATGAGTTTCACAAAAATCAACTATTGAATAGTGTCAAAATTGACATAAAAGAGTTCTTAAAACAAATATTATATTCTTAATTGATATTAAATTCCTAAAAATCTAAGGTTCGGCCAAGAGACTTATATCATGATAGTTCCATCATTAATGTACCACTTGGGGGTCTCTTGGATGTATATAGTAAGGTTATTAACCATATTATATAAAAATACAAAGAGACATTGTAAAAGTGAAACTAATTAACTTAGAGTTAATACTTAAAGATAAGGTTAATATAAGTACCCAAACCTGTCTAAATTCTATTGGTTGAGTGTTTTTCGACCTATCCCCACCTTAACCTTTGAATAATAAGCTTTGGAGCCATTAGAAACCAAATATGAATTTATTATAAATTAATATTTCTAGCTTTTCCAAAGGTGCCCCTCACCCCTCTTATAAAAGGGCACTCCTCCTTCTCATTTCTTCACACCTTCAAAGCCTTTTGGTTCGGCCAAACTCTGCCCAAATACTCTCCCAACATCCCTCACTACAACCTAGAGGCCTTAGTTTGATCAGAAATACAACCTAAGGAGCCCTTTTGATCAAATCAAAAGGAAGAACCCGAAGAAGAGGTAATGATTTCACCACCCTTCTCCAAGTTCATTTCTTCTTCCACTTCTTCTTCCTTTGTTCTTACCATTCTAAAATAATAACTCCAGTATCTCACATATACTGTGATGTTATTATAAATATGGTACAACCATATTCAGTATTCTATCCACCCTTTGAATAACATGTCACCATACGTGCGTACGTACGGACTACCGTCTCCACGTCGTGGTGTAATTGTTATTCAATATAATATTATTTGGATGGGTATAATAATGATGTGTAACTCATGTAAATAATAAATATAACATGTTAATGATTCTGTATATATGATATACCATCCATTTATATATTATTTTAATATCAAAAGAATGATATTGTCGCTCGTGCGTACGTACGGACTACCGTCTCCACGAACGCGATGAGATTCATTCTCCATCGTATCCATTCAAGTATAATTATCATTTGATGATTTAAAAATGATGTTTAAGGACTAGATATCATTCTGGATATGAATAAGATACAACAACCATGGCTTATGTAACAAAACATATAAAAGAAAATGAGTAAGTTAACTCCCGAAACGACGATAATTCTAAGATATTATTAACAAATCAATGTTAAAAGATCATATATGATATCATATTATTATATATGATTCTTGTATAATTTAATAACAACTATTTCACCATTATACAGGAGGTTAACCTACCCCAACCAAGGAAAAGTACAAGGTAAGGGTTTACTTTACAACCTCTTCATTATCCAAGGTTGTTTATACGTAATAATCTACTGGGATCTCTTTATCATCCACATCCATGTTTCTTAAAAATGCATTTCAAAACATTTTTACTATTTACTAGAATATGAGTTAAAGTCATTTATACCCTTTTTGACTTTTATAAGTGGTTTATAAAGGAATCTTTGGGTCGTTTTCAAAACAAGGTCCTTTTTAACCTTTTCAACAGAATTAAGGTAAGAATGTTTTTTTAACTTATACGGCGGGTGCGGCTATTTTCCGCCGTTATAAAATCTTCAAAGCTTCCCTTACAAGCTTATAAGAATATTTTCAAAGAAAATGTTTTATTTTATATGGATCTTAAATTATTTCAAAATAAAAGGATATATTTCTTTAAAAAGAATTTTGATTTCATCTATGTCAACATCCTTTGATGGATTTTAAGATTATTTGAAGTTGATTTATTATGATACAAAACTTCTATATTGTATTGAAGGTTTTGTGATATGTTTGACTGTGGATGTGCTATTTTTATACCATTCATAGTTTATGGTGAAGGTATTGACATTTCATATGCTAGTTTTAATATGAATGTTTATGTTATGTTTAAACCTTTTAATATGGGAATGCATTGGACTTAATATGTGACGGGTGGAGCCTGCTATAGCTCCTCGATGCATCGGTAGGTCTCATGAGACAAACTAGTGTCTTGGCACAAGGCCTTGACAAAATCTTATTTGTAGTCTTGGCACGAGGCCTTGGATATGTGGTTATGATAGTCTGGCATTATGCATTCCAACATTATGAAAGTGGTTATTGATTTTTGCATGTGATTATTCGATTAGTAGAATATCCATGTGAATAATTAAATGGCATTATTTCATTTTATTTATGCCATACCATGTTGAAAGTTCATATTTAAAAGGTTTTTGTTTTAGTTATACATTGCCTTAAATGTTTATTCTTATTTATGAAAGTTTCCGCTATATTGTTATCCTTACTGGGCATTTGAGCTCACCCCTTTTCTATGTTTTATTTTTCCCAGGAAGTGAAGAAGTAAGTTATGAATGACCTGCATGGATTTTATGAGGGGTTAATAGTGTGGATTGTGGAAACATTATGTTGTTGTAGTAGTTTTTCATTTTATGATGTAATGTAAAACTTATGAATATATCTAGTGTTTCCAAGGCTACTAAACCAATCGGTCTTTCGAGATTTGATCTTTCTTGTGATCATGCCAATGTTATGTAATAATGCACCGACTCTGGGTAACTGGGGTCGGGGCGTTACAGTTGGTATCAGAGGAAGTTTAGTACAAACCTTGGAAGCTAGATTTAGATAAACTCTGATTAGAGCACGTAGACCTAAGATGAATTTTGAGGATTAGTATAGAAGAACTTCCTAGAATTTTGGTATTGTAGAGATTTTGTGAGTTTTCCAAGCAATACATCCCTGTCTGGATACGAGCAGGTAGAGGCGGCTCTGGCACAGATGTACCTAGGGGTAAAACCCGAAAACACCGCTTTGAGCTAGACTCGAACGGGAACTGGTGCACGACAACGGGCCTTGCTGCACTCTTGGTTACGACACTCCCGGGGGATATGCTTAGGATAACTCTCATTTTCTTTACAAATCATTTTGAAGGGATTATGAGTATATACTTCCTCAAAGAAAACATTCTTATGATTATGGATTATATCCATAAATAGTTCAATTTATGTTAAGTGTTTTATAAGTATGTGATTATGTATTTTGATTCATAAATTGATCTAGTTTATGCCATTGTTTAGAAATGGCGCCTAGTGGAAGAAATCGAAACCGTATCAATGCACGCACTCCATGTAGGGATTTCCCTCCTGCTCAAGATAATTATAGTGGGGCTGGTGATGCAACTGGTGCTGATCAGCTAATCACCATACTGGGACAACTTACTCAGGTTATGAATAATAACCTTACTCGTATGGAGCACCCTGATCCGCAGCGTGGAGGATCAATGTTAGATCGATTCATGAGGCAACAACCACCAACGTTCAATGGGAATACAAATCCCTTAGTAGCTGAGCAATGGATATTTTCCCTAGAGAAAATATTTCAGGCTTTGGGGAGCAGTGAAAGGGAAAAAGTTATCATGGCAGTTTACCGCCTCACTGGAGATGCTGATCAATGGTGGTCATTGATTCAAAATACGAAGGAAGATGATGAAGTATCAAATATGGAATGGATGGAGTTCAAAGATCTGTTTTTAGAAAAATACTTCCCTCGCGACCATCGATCAGATATGGAAAGGCAATTTCTGAGTCTGAGACAAAAGGAGGATGAGAATGTCACAAAGTATGAGGCTAACTTTACAAGGTTAGCGAGGTACACTGGTGATTATATTCGTAACCCAAGAAGTAAGATTGATTGTTTCTTTGATGGGTTAAAACCATTTCTCCGTCGAGCGTTAGTCTCACAATCCTTTTCATCGTACGAAGACATTGTCTCATGTGCTATCAAGACCGAAAAGGAATTCTCTAAGTCTTATGACTTTAAATCAAAGCAAGTGAAGAAGAGACCTGCTGATCAATCTGGGAATGGAAATAAGGGGAAGAAGGGAAAGGTTGAATATACATCTTGTGGTAAATGCGGGAAGAAACATCCTGGTACTTGCTTGAAGGGAATGGGATTCTGTTACAAGTGTGGTGAAAAAGGCCACCAAGCTCATGATTGCAAGGGGAAGAAGGAAGCTACCAACGTTCAGTGCTACAATTGCAGGGAGATGGGGCATTATGCAAATGCATGTCCTAAGCGTCAGGAGAACTTACCTCAGAAAAGGCCAAGGGATCAAGGCCAGGCTTATGCTATCACTACTGCTGAGGTAGAAGCTCCTAAAGACGTGATGGCAGGTAATTTAATGGTTTCCTCAAGTTTAGCAAATGCATTATTTGATTCTGGATCATCGCATTGTTTCATATCTTCCCAGTTTGCTAAGAAAATTAGATATTTCCAATTTGATTTAATAAGGGAGTTGTCAGTTAAAACTCCTAAGGGAAGTATCGTTGCAACAAAGTTTTGTGAATCAGTCCCCATTAGAGCACATAAATTTTCTTTATCTGCTGATTTCATCGTCATACCTATGATTGAGTTTGATATAATCCTCGGTATGGACTGGCTTTCGGACTATGATGCGACGATTTATTGTAAGAAGAAAGAGGTTACGATTCTTGATGATAATGATAAGGAGAACCTTATTTTTAGAGCAGAATCGTCACCACCTAATTCTTATTTAGATCCACCCCCATTAGCTCAACTTAATTCAATTATTGGGGAGGAAGAGAATGAAATAACTATCGGTGAGGAAAGGAATGTTCAAATAGAGGATGTACCTGTTGTGAAAGAATTTGTAGATGTATTTCCGGAAGATTTACCTGGACATCCTCCAGAACGAGAAGTTGAGTTTTCTATTGATTTGATTCCTGGATCAAGGCCTATATCGAAGACCCCTTATAGAATGGCCACTGTAGAGTTAGTCGAACTAAAGAAACAACTAGAGGAATTGAGTAATAAGGGATTTATTCGCCCTAGTGTTTCTCCATGGGGAGCCCATGTTCTTTTTGTTAAAAAGAAAGATGGATCTATGAGGTTATGTATCGACTACAGGGAGATCAATGCTATAACGATAAAGAACAAGTATCCCCTACCTCGTATTGATGATTTATTTGACCAACTGCATGGAGCTCAATACTTTTCAAAGATTGACCTTCGATCTGGATACCATCAGTTGTGTGTGAAGAAGGAAGACATTCCGAAAACAGCATTTCGAACCAGGTACGGGCATTACGAGTTTACTGTAATGCCGTTTGGATTGAATAATGCACCCTCTGTATTCATGGATCTAATGAATAGAGTTTTCAAGGAGTATCTCGATGAATTTTTGGTGGTATTTATTGATGATATCTTGGTATACTCCAAAACCTACGAAGATCATGAAAATCACTTGCGCATTATCTTGAAGACTCTGAGGAGGCATGAATTATATGGGAAGTTTAGCAAGTGTGAATTCTGGCTTCAGGAGATTTCTTTTCTTGGCCATATTGTCTCTAAAGATGGAATCTCTGTTGATCCTTCTAAGACCAAGGCAATCCAAGAATGGCCAGCACCTACGAGTATAACTGAGGTACGTATTTTTATTGGTTTGGCAGGTTATTATCGACGTTTCGTCCAGAATTTTGCCCGATTGGCTAACCCATTAACGAAGCTCACACGTAAAGGGGTTAAATTTGTTTGGACAAAAGAGTGTGAAGAATGTTTTGAAGAACTGAAGAGAAGATTAGTCAATGCTCCTATATTGACTCTACCATCGGGGAATGATGGGTTCGTTATTTATAGTGATGCATCGAAGAAAGGACTTGGTTGTGTCCTTATGCAGAATGATAGAGTTATTGCCTATGCATCACGACAGTTGAAAATTCATGAACAAAACTATCCTACTCATGATCTCGAGTTAGCAGCAGTGATCTTTGCTTTGAAGATATGGAGGCACTACCTCTATGGTGAAAAATGTGAGATTTATACTGATCACAAGAGTTTGAAGTATATTTTCTCACAAAAATAACTCAACATGAGGCAAAGGAGATGGCTTGAATTACTCAAGGATTATGATTGTACGATACACTACCACCCAGGGAAGGCAAACAAGGTGGCATATGCTTTGAGTAGAAAAGACCATGGAGTTTTGAACAATATGAGAATTGAAAGGGATCCAATTTTCATGGATCTAGTGAAGATGGACATGGGAATAACCAGGGAAGGTGAAACATCAATGCTTTTTCAAATGGTTGCCAAACCATCTTTACTAGAAAGGATTAAGAGTTCTCAGACCGATGATGAAGAATTCCAAAAGAAGATTAAAGCTGTGAATGATGGGAGATTGAGAGACTTTGTGTATGAAGATGGAATTTTGAAATCCGGGAAGAGACTTTGTGTTCCCAATATACCTGATCTAAAAAGGGAATTGCTGGATGATGCTCATAGTTCCAATTTCTCTATACACCCTGGGAGCACCAAAATGTATAGAGATTTGAAGGAACATTTTTGGTGGGACAACATGAAGAGGGAGATTGCTGATTTTGTGTCAAGATGTATGGTTTGTCAACAAGTGAAAGCTGGAAGGCAACAGCCTGGAGGAGTCATGCAACCTCTTCCCATACCGGAGTGGAAATGGGACAATGTTACGATGGACTTTGTCATGGGGCTACCAAAGACTCCTAGAAGGAATGATGCAATATGGGTTATTGTTGATCGTCTTACCAAGACATCACATTTTCTTGCTATAAGAGAAGATCTACCCCTGGAACGTCTAGCAAGACTATATATTAATGAAGTTGTGAGACTTCATGGAGTACCCCTATCGATTGTTTCTGATCGTGATCCCCGTTTTACTTCAAGATTCTGGAAAAGTCTTCAGAAATCCCTGGATACTGAACTTCATTTGAGCACTGCTTACCACCCTCAGACAGACGGACAATCAGAACGGACTATTCAAACCTTAGAAGACATGTTGAGATCTTGCTCACTTGACTTTCAGGGTATGTGGGATCAATATTTACCTTTGGTAGAATTTTCCTATAACAATAGCTTCCATTCGAGTATTCAGATGGCACCATATGAAGCGTTATACGGAAAGAGATGTCGTACACCAACCTGTTGGGATGACGTTGGTGAAAGAAAACTTGTAGGCCCAGAACTGGCGGAGGAAACGGTGGAAAAGGTGAAAGTAATCCAAAATCACATCAAAGTAGCTCAAAGTAGGCAGAAGAGCTATGCCGATAATCGAAGGAAGGATTTGGAATTTCAAGTCGGTGATCATGTTTTTCTGAAGGTATCTCCGTGGAAGGGAGTCATACGTTTTGGTAAGAAAGTTAAATTGAGTCCCAGGTACATCGGACCTTTCGAAATTCTAGAACGAATTGGGGTTGTAGCTTACCGATTGGCAATGCCGCCAAGTCTCTCCAAAGTTCACGATGTGTTCCACGTATCTCTATTGAGGAAATACATGCCTGATCCGACGCATGTACTCACCTATGAGGAATTAGAACTGGAACCCGATCTGTCTTATTGCGAAGAGCCCGTCAAGATTCTTGATACGAGAGAACAAGTGCTGAGAAACCGGACGACACGTCTGGTAAAAGTTTTGTGGAGAAACCATAAGATGGAAGAGGCAACGTGGGAACCTGAGGAAATTATGATGAAGAACCACCCAAGTATTTTTATGCAGTAATACCCTAGAAATTGCGAGGACGCAATTATTTGAAGGAGGGGAGAATGTAACACCCCAAGCTTCTACGGTACGCTTCTCTTTGAATAATGTGATAGCGTGTGTTGTACGCAACACCGAGTTCTAACACACCATAACTAATCAAACTAGCCGTTATGAATAGTAATACCTACTTTTTGAAATTATATATATTTTATATTTGAAAATGGACTTCATTTTTGGATTCGGAATATCGAATTTAGCCTAAGGTGAAATTTTGGTACATTTCGGATAACTTTCATATTTTAATGAATAGTGAAAATTACTAAGTTTTAATTAAAAACAACTTTTTTAATCAAAATAATTAATAGTGATAAATTATGAATTTGAGTGGTTTTAAAGTATATTTAGAATATATTTTTACCATTTAATATAATTTTGGTCATTGGACATAATTTTACAATTAAACCGAACATAAACGAGTGTCAATCTTTTGATAGTTATTATCTCTTAAAAACACGCTTTTTGTTTTGACAGCGGGAATTAATTTTAAATTAATTTCTGCCACTTCTGTGTTTTGAATTTAGGAAAATGGATTCCATATTTGGAATCAGGATGTTCAAATTGTGTAAATAGGTAACTTTTATTTTTAGACATTTTGAATAATTACTGCGGTAAATATTTTATTTACCATGGTTAAGGGTAAATCCGGTAAATAAGGGTTAAAAAATAATATTATAATAATACTAAATTACCCTAAAACGTGTCTTAACCCTATTGATTGATACATGGTCGACCATGGGAATCTTTGGGTCTATTTTGGGACCCCATGGATCCACTTGTAAGTGATAATGACACTTTATTTTAATTAAGTTAAAATGAATACAAAAATGACACAAGCATATATCTTTTAGAAAAACAATTGTTACATAGGGTTATATATGTTGGATTTTAGATTATAAATATTCATTAGAAAGATAAAAAGATTTCCTACATAATGATATTTTATTTATAATTTTTAGACATTAAATAATTTATTTTATTTATGACAGAATGATGATGCAGTAATTACTATAATAGTGAAAAATTAAAATAATTGATATTATAAATACCCAAATAAATATAATATGAAACTTTTAATGAATTAAACTAATTTTCTAGGATAATATGATATATTAGGATTGATTTAATTGACTTTGTTCGAAGTAATCAATCTGTTATGAGTTTCACAAAAATCAACTATTGAATAGTGTCAAAATTGACATAAAAGAGTTCTTAAAACAAATATTATATTATTAATTGATATTAAATTCATAAAAATCTAAGGTTCGGCCAAGAGACTTATATCATGATAGGTCCATCATTAATGTACCACTTGGGGGTCTCTTGGATGTATATAGTAAGTTTATTAACCATATTATATAAAAATACAAAGAGACATTGTCAAAGTGAAACTAATTAACTTAGAGTTAATACTTAAAGATAAGGTTAATATAAGTACCCAAACCTGTCTAAATTCTATTGGTTGAGTGGTTTTCGACCTATCCCCACCTTAACCTTTGAATAATAAGCTTTGGAGCCATTAGAAACCGAATATGAATTTATTATAAATTAATATTTCTAGCTTTTCCAAAGGTGCCCCTCACCCCTCTTATAAAAGGGCACTCCTCCTTCTCATTTCTTCACACCTTCAAAGCCTTTTGGTTCGGCCAAACTCTGCCCAAACACTCTCCCAACATCCCTCACTACAACCTAGAGGCCTTAGTTTGATCAGAAAGCCAACCTAAGGAGCCCTTTTGATCAAATCAAAAGGAAGAACCCGAAGAAGAGGTAATGATTTCACCACCCTTCTCCAAGTTCATTTCTTCTTCCACTTCTTCTTCCTTTGTTCTTACCATTCTAAAATAATAACTCCAGTATCTCACATATACTGTGATGTTATTATAAATATGGCACAACCATATTCAGTATTCTATCCACCCTTTGAATAACATGTCACCATACGTGCGTACGTACGGACTACCGTCTCCACGTCGTGGTGTAATTGTTATTCAATATAATATTATTTGGATGGGTATAATAATGATGTGTAACTCATGTAAATAATAAATATAACATGTTAATGATTCTGTATATATGATATACCATCCATTTATATATTATTTTAATATCAAAAGAATGATATTGTCGCTCGTGCGTACGTACGGACTACCGTCTCCACGAACGCGATGAGATTCATTCTCCATCGTATCCATTCAAGTATAATTATCAGTTGATGATTTAAAAATGATGTTTAAGGACTAGATATCATTCTGGATATGAATAAGATACAACAACCATGGCTTATGTAACAAAACATATAAAAGAAAATGAGTAAGTTAACTCCCGAAACGACGATAATTCTAAGATATTATTAACAAATCAATGTTAAAAGATCATATATGATATCATATTATTATATATGATTCTTGTATAATTTAATAACAACTATTTCACCATTATACAGGAGGTTAACCTACCCCAACCAAGGAAAAGTACAAGGTAAGGGTTTACTTTACAACCTCTTCATTATCCAAGGTTGTTTATACGTAATAATCTACTGGGATCTCTTTATCATCCACATCCATGTTTCTTAAAAATGCATTTCAAAACATTTTTACTATTTACTAGAATATGAGTTAAAGTCATTTATACCCTTTTTGACTTTTATAAGTGGTTTATAAAGGAATCTTTCGGTCGTTTTCAAAACAAGGTCCTTTTTAACCTTTTCGACAGAATTAAGGTAAGAATATTTTTTTAACTTATACGGCGGGTGCGGCTATTTTCCGCCGTTATAAAATCTTCAAAGCTTCCCTTACAAGCTTATAAGAATATTTTCAAAGAAAATGTTTTATTTTATATGGATCTTAAATTATTTCAAAATAAAAGGAGATATTTCTTTAAAAAGAATTTTGATTTCATCTATGTCAACATCCTTTGATGGATTTTAAGATTATTTGAAGTTGATTTATTATGATACAAAACTTCTATATTGTATTGAAGGTTTTGTGATATGTTTGACTGTGGATGTGCTATTTTTATACCATTCATAGTTTATGGTGAATGTATTGACATTTCATATGCTAGTTTTAATATGAATGTTTATGTTATGTTTAAACCTTTTCATATGGGAATGCATTGGACTTAATATGTGACGGGTGGAGCCCGCTATAGCTCCTCGATGCATCGGTAGGTCTCATGAGACAAACTAGTGTCTTGGCACAAGGCCTTGACAAAATCTTATTTGTAGTCTTGGCACGAGACCTTGGCTATGTGGTTATGATAGTCTGGCATTATGCATTCCAACATTATGAAAGTGGTTATTGATTTTTGCATGTGATTATTCGATTAGTAGAATAACCACGTGAATAAGTAAATGACATTATTTCATTTTATTTATGCCATACCATGTTGAAACTTCATATTTAAAAGGCTTTTGTTTTAGTTATACATTGCCTTAAATGTTTATTCTTATTTATGAAAGTTTTCGCTATATTGTTATCCTTACTGGGCATTTGAGCTCACCCCTTTTCTATGTTTTATTTTTCCCAGGAAGTGAAGAAGTAAGTTATGAATGACCTGCAGGGATTTTATGAGGGGTTAATAGTGTGGATTGTGGAAACATTATGTTGTTGTAGTAGTTTTTCATTTTATGATGTAATGTAAAACTTATGAATATATCTAGTGTTTCCAAGGCTACTAAACCAATCGGTCTTTCGAGATTTGATCTTTCTTGTGATCATGCCAATGTTATGTAATAATGCACCGACTATGGGTAACTGGGGTCGGGGCGTTACAGGCATGGCCCCCGCTTCCCAGCTGACGGCGCGGCTAAAAGCCGCGCCTTTTGGAGAAACCGGCCCCCCCTCGTTGGGGCCTGCTTTGAGGAAAACCGGGGGGCCGCCTGCCCCCCTGAAAGAAACCCCCCCCCTCATAAATGGGGGGGGGGCATTTGAGTTGACCGGGGGAATTAAATTCCCCCTGTTTTCCCCTTCCGGCCGGCCCACCTGGCCGGCCGGTTCTTCTTCAACGGACCGACAAAGCCGGTCCCCTTCCGGCTTCCGACACTGGCGGCCCGGCGAGCCGCCGGTCTTCCCGTCTGGCCGCGGCCCGGAACCGGCCGCGGTGTTCGTCGTCCGGCGCGGTGCGACGGCACCGCGCCCCTCCGCCGCGGCCCCGCTCCGGTCGCGGCGCCTTCGATTCCCTTCGACGCGGCGCGACGGCGTCGCGTTCATGATAAACTTCCCATGGCGCGGCGCGACGGCGCCGCGCGATTATAGCCTTGCGATTTCCGCGTGGTGCGACGGCACCACGCCATCTCGTACATCCGCAAGGAAAAATATTCAAGAACAAAGGAGGGGGAATTCGGCCGTGTTTGTGCGGTCCGACCCCCCTCTCGTTAGTCGATAACACTTAACAATAAACCTCAAAAAGTGTCAAGCTAGAACCAAGAATGAGAATAAATAATTAACCAACAACAACCCCTACCTTGGTTCAAGATCGATGATCGTCAACGACCCGCGGAAGACAACGTCGCGAAGGTCGGGCGTCGCGGTAACGTTCGTCAATTCCGTTGACGAAGAGGTACGTCCGAAGAAGTACGTCGTTGGCGAATCTTCGTAAGCCGACGAAGGAAGTCCGAAGAGAAAGCAGTGTTCCCTTTCGTTGACACGGAAGGCGTCGTCGATCTTCGGAAGCAACCGGCTACGAAGAAAAGAGGAGCGACGTTCTTCGTCGGAGCTTGAGTGTTCTTCGTGTTCTTCGTCAATGTTTGAAGAAGAAGAAGGAGCTCTCAAATCCTCTCAAGAGCAAAGGAAACCAACCCAACATAATAAAATAAGCTTAAGCTTATTTTATTACACAACCTTCCTCTTAGAATTTCAAAGGTTTGAAATTTAAACTAACCCTCTTCAATTAATTAAGCCAAGTTGTCAAACATTAATTGAAATGGGATAAAGGGGAGGTTTTGAGAGAATTTGAGGAGTTGGGGTTCGTGTGGGCCCCACCACACTTAATCCTCCCAAGGGAGGTTAAGTGGATGTGGGTCCCACCTTTAACTCCCTTTGGGAGAAGTTAACTAACAAAATAAAATAAAAAGTGTTCCACATTTTTATTTAACTTCTTATAATTCTCCCAAAAACTAACTTTCGTCCCGCAATAAACGCAACTTCGGAAAAGGTCTCCTTAAGCGAATATCGGCGCTGCGAGTTAATCGGTGCCCTCGGAATTTGATTCCGGGCACCGGTTCAAAAGTTAGAAATTCCCGCTCGTTCGTTCACTGAACGTACCCGAGCCAAACTTCGGAAATTTATTCCGGGCACTCCGGGCCTCGGAATCAGGTGCCGTCAGAAACCGCGCTCTTGTAAAATTCCAAAGAAAATTAAGAAAAAAAGTTTCCCTTGAATTTTACGGGTCTTTACAGTAATAATTACCAACAATTAGTAATAATTACCAACAATTAGTAATAATTACCAATAATTAGTCATAATTACCAATAATTACCAATAATTACCAATAATTATCAATAATTACCAATAATTACCAATAATTACCAATAATTAGTAATAATTAGTAATAATTAGTAATAATTACCAATAATTAGTAATAATTAGTAATAATTAGTAATAATTAGTAATAATTACCAATAATTAGTAATAATTAGTAATAATTAGTAATAATTAGTAATAATTAGTAATAATTATCAATAATTAGTAATAATTACCAATAATTAGTAATAATTAACAATAATTAGTAATAATTACCAATAATTAGTAATAATTACCAATAATTACCAATAATTAGTAATAATTACCAATAATTACCAATAATTAGTAATAATTAGTAATAATTACCAATAATTAGTAATAATTAGTAATAATTACCAATAATTAGTAATAATTAGTAATAATTAGTAATAATTAGTAATAATTACCAATAATTAGTAATAATTACCAATAATTAGTAATAATTAACAATAATTAGTAATAATTAGTAATAATTAGAAATAATTACCAATAATTAGTAATAATTACCAATAATTAGTAATACTTAACAATAATTAGTAATACTTACCAATAATTAGTAATAATTACCAATAATTAGTAATAATTACCAATAATTACCAATAATTAATATTAATTACCAATAATTAGTAATAATTACCAATAATTACCAATAATTAGTAATAATTAGTAATAATTAGTAATAATTACCAATAATTTCCAATAATTAGTAATAATTAGTAATAATTAGTAATAATTAGTAATAATTACCAATAATTACCAATAATTAGTAATAATTAGTAATAATTAGTAATAATTACCAATAATTAGTAATAATTACCAATAATTAGTAATAATTAACAATAATTAGTAATAATTACCAATAATTAGTAATAATTACCAATAATTACCAATAATTAGTAATAATTACCAATAATTACCAATAATTAGTAATAATTAGTAATAATTACCAATAATTAGTAATAATTAGTAATAATTAGTAATAATTACCAATAATTAGTAATAATTAGTAATAATTAGTAATAATTAGTAATAATTACCAATAATTAGTAATAATTACCAATAATTAGTAATAATTAATAATAATTAGTAATAATTAGTAATAATTAATAATAATTACCAATAATTAGTAATAATTACAAATAATTAGTAATACTTAATAATAATTAGTAATACTTACCAATAATTAGGAATAATTACCGGTAAATAGTAATAATTAGTAATAATTAGAAATAATTACCAATAATTAGTAATAATTAGTAATAATTAGTAATAATTACCAATAATTAGTAATAATTAGTAATAATTACCAATAATTAGTAATAATTAGTAATAATTAGTAATAATTAGTAATAATTAGTAATAATTAATAATAATTACCAATAATTAGTAATAATTACCAATAATTAACAATAATTAGTATTAATTAGTAATAATTAGTAATAATTACCAATAATTACAAATAATTAGTAATAATTAGTAATAATTTCCAATAATTAGTAATAATTAGTAATAATTAGTAATAATTAGTAATAATTAGTAATAATTAGTAATAATTACCAATAATTAAAAATAATTACCAATAATTACTAATAATTACCAATAATTAGTAATAATTACCAATAATTAGTATTAATTAGTAATAATTACCAATAATTGGTAATAATTAGTAATAATTACCAATAATTAGTAATAATTAGTAATAATTAGTAATAATTACCAATAATATTAGTACTATGAAAATAATAAAAAATTTATATAATATTAAAATTATCAATATTTGTAACGTGTTTTGCTTATTCTCAACATATTTAATTCTTAAAGGGTCAATTTTTAGGTCTATCTCAATAAAAAGTTTGCGTCAGTCGTTTATGATCTAAACTCTATAATTATCCTAGATTGAGTGTTTTTTCTAACAAATTATTCAAAACCAGTAATGATTTTATATTTTATAGAGAAATATGGAACAACAAGGTCGTCAACAATCATTATTAGGTGACCGCATATGGATAAATCAACATAGAAATCCAAATGGTTCTGGTTTAAATCCAGTATATGTAGAGGGTGTGGAGACTTTTTTATCATTTGCGGCATCAAATCCAGAATTTGTTTCAGAAGGCAAAATAAAATGCCCTTGCAGAAAATGTGCATTGAGAACGTTTGACACGTTTGACAAAGTGGGAGAACATCTCTTGCGTTTTGGTTTTCAACCAGATTATGTTTTTTGGTATCAACACGGTGAACGCAGTTCCAGAGCAGGTGATACCAACTTGATTCCGGATCCATCCTGGTTTCAAGATTTAGTACATGATGTTGCAGGTTCATCTGTTCAACATACAGAAACTCCGGCTGATATAGCTTCAAATCCTGAGTTGGCACCGTCTGAATTTTATGAGTTATTGAAGTCTGCTGAGGATGAATTATATCCTGGCTGTAAGATGAGCAAATTAGAAGTAGTTGCAAAATTTACGGCAATCAAATCAGATAACGGAATGTCAAACACCTGTTTTGACCAGATATTTTCTTTGCTTAAAACACTGTTACCCGAAGGAAATGTTTTACCTACAAATTACTACGAGAGTAAGAGGCTGGTTCGAAATTTAGGACTTACTTGTCAGAAGATTCATGCATGTTTAAATGACTGCATTTTATATTCTAGGGAAAATGAGTCGTTGGATAGTTGTCCCACATGTGGGAAACTGAGATATAAAGAAGGACAACATGGGAAGTCTGGTTTGATTCCTGTAAAATAGTTGAGATATTTTCTGCTTACATCCAGACTCCAGCATTTATTCATGTCTAAGAATACAACGACAATGATGTCATGGCATAAAGAGAATATTTCAACCGATAAAATCTTGAATCATCCAGCCGATGGTGATTCATGGAAACATTTTGATAGAGTGCATCCATCCTTTTCTTTAGAAGCTAGAAATGTTCGATTGGGCCTTTCCACTGATGGTTTCTGTCCGTTTGGATCTTATGGTAGTCAATATTCATGTTGGCCTGTTTTTTTAACTCCGTACAATTTACCTCCATGGATGTTGATGAAGGAGAAATATATCTTTTTGACTTTACTAATTCCAGGACATCCGAAGAAAAATATTGATGTTTATTTGAAACCATTGATTGATGAATTAAATTTATTGTGGAGTACTGGTGTCAGTACATATGATGTTGCAACGAAACAGAATTTCATACTGAGAGAAGCATTGATGTGGACAATAAGTGACTTCCCGGCTTATGGGATGTTATCTGGCTGGAGTACACATGGTCAGAAATCATGTCCTTACTATATGGGAGAGAACAAATCATTTATGCTCATCCATGGAAAGAAACCTTGTTATTTTGACTGTCATCGCAGATTTCTTCCAGCTGATCATCCTTTTCGCAGAAACAGATCTCATTTCGAGGATACCATGCGTGATGCCATCCACGAGGCATGGGAGGTGGCCATGCGTGATCGCCTTCGTCAGTTTTTGCACAATTTAAGAAAAGCTGCGATGAAGAAAGCAGGAGTGTCAGATTTTGACGAGTCATGTAGATCACACCGACCAGAGTACATTTCATCCCATGTATGGGATGGATTATGTGCGTACTGGTTGAGTGGTGCCTTTCAGAGGAGATCATCGGTGGGGAGGCAGAATCGGTGGAGACAGGAGGTGACTCATCGAGCTGGGATTCGTTCTTTCAGTACTCATAGACAGCATCTGGTACGTACATTATTTATAAATATTTTATATAACTATAAATATTAACAGTTTATTTTTTATTCTTATAGGCTGTCGAGCACCCCGATATTACGGAGTACGACGTATATCAGAGGATGTATAGTGATCCTGCTATTGGGGAGCTCAGAGGTGATTGTCAGCATCAAATCGTGGTTAGTATTAGTTGTTTTCAAGTTTAAAAATTAACTGTATATAATATATTCACAATTTTAATTTTAAATTGCAACTACAGGAGTCATAAGAGGCCGCAGCGTCACAGGCCCAGCCTGAGAGTCAGGTCGAGTCATCAGATCAGACCACTGACTGTCAGTTTGATGAGGCGGCATGGATGCAGGCCACCCAGTATGCGTTTGAGAAGGGCCGGGTAGTTGGTATCAGCTCTCGATTGACTCCTGGAGATTATTATGGCAGTGCTGCGATGTCGGCGTCTAGCTCAAGAGGAGATCGTGCATCTTCTTCTGCTACACAATATGAGGATCAGTTGTGATCTTAGACTGCACTGATAGAGAGTCTCCGACAGGAGCAGGAGCAGATGCTTCAGCAGCATGAGGAGGAGCGTCGACGCCAGCAGCAGCTGTACGAGGAGCAAACGAGTCGGTGGCAGCAGCAGCATCAGGAGCAGATGGAGTACATGCGCCGACTCACTCATGCTTTAGGGATGAAGTTTCCTCCACCACCATCTGCAGATCCCCCCTCCCCCCTCCTTCAGATTAGAGTTTGTATTTATGTTATAAAATTTGTGAAATCAAAATATAATTTTTTTCTATTCGTAGTTTCTGTCTCATTATAAAATATTTATTAATATTCTATTATTTTTTATTTTTGAATTATAATTCTATTATTATTATATTAGTTAAAATAATTTATCATTTTTATTTGTGAATTATAATTCTATTATTATATTAATTAAAATAATTTATTAATAATTTATTATTTTTTATTTTTGAATTATAATTGGATTATTATTATATTAATTAAAATAATTTATTAACAATTTTTTTTTATTTTTTTTATAGTATTTGCGACGGGATACTATTCCCGTCGCAAATAGTATTATTTTTTTTTTTTAAAAAAATTGTTTTTGCGACGGGTCCCGTCGCAAGAACTGTTTGCGACGGGACCCGTCGCAACAGGTATTTGCGATGGGGCCCGTCACAAATAGTTTTTTACAAATATACGGAGTACTAGTTGCGACGGGGATTCTCCCTGTCGCAGAAAAAGGCTTTAGCGACGGGCCCGTCGCAAAAAATTGTTATTGCGACACCATTTTCAGCGACGGGTCATTTGCGACGGGATCCCGTCGCAAATGACCCGTCGCAAATACCTGTTTTTCTAGTAGTGTGTTTTGAAATAGGCTTATCATCATTCCCCATGTCAAAAGTAAAAATTACCTCCCATTTAGGAATACCGATTGATAAAAAATTAGAAAATATAATGATATATTCATTCACTACTAGAACATCATTATTTTGAATAGAATATTTTTTTTTCAAAAAGGTATATATAACTTTCACTACCATCTCTACTTAATTTATCAGCTTCTTGGTAGGTTACTAGGGTATGGAATAATTTGATATAACATTATTAAATTTAGAATATATATTATAATGATAAAATGATTTCATATCGATACCCAAAATAATATAAAACTCTACCATGGGTAGTTCGATATAATTTTCAAGAAATATCATCCCACTAATTAAATGAAGAAATTTTTTATAAATATATGTTTCTATAATATTTCCACATTAATTTTTCACCAAAAGATATATCATCTTTTTATGAGATGATATTATGATTTTACATTAATATTTCATAGAAATGAAGGAATATGATGATCTAGAGTCAAATCAGGAATTGGCATAATTTGAATTAATAAGTAATATATGTGTAACCACTTAATTAGATGGACCATCAACAACAGTGGCAGTTGAAATATATTTTGGCACAAATTTAAACATTCGGTCTTGATCATTTCCACCTCAAGTTATATTTTTTGGATTTACAATAACATAATGTTCCATATAATTTCAAATAAAAACCCTAAAAAATTATTGGAATCCCATTACCCATTTATTTTACAGATCAAGACTATTTTCATTATATTTATGATCCTTGGGACTAGACATACCACACTAGTAACACTTACTAGATCCTATCAAACATTACATGCACGTTCTTTTACCTCACCAAGATCATGTTGGGTGATTTTCACTAAAAAAAAATTGTGGGATGATTCTACATTGTGTTTCACCTTGACAATTTCATACTTGTTTCATCTTTAGAAACATACGTTTTGGAAAACTCCATCTCAACTTTCTCAGAATATCGAACAACATTCTCATAAATTTTAAATTCTAATACACCAAATGATCATTGTAATATTATATTCAATCCTAATTAAATAATTTTAATTTTACATTGGTGATATGATTTAAAATATTATATGCACCTAGAAAAACATATAATGTTTTCTTTATATGTGGCTATTGAATCTTCAATTTTTTTTTTCTGAAATTCATATATTTGTTTCTCAATCATATACTAAAAATCCTCAAGGAAATATTTATTAATGAGGAGAAAATTAGAAGTGTCTCTTTCCTTGGGGTAAAGATCATATTTCTCTCTATTATTATTGACGAATAAACAGCATATATCATCTTTACATTCAAATAAATAAATTAAAATGGAAACTATTTGACATTTTCAATACCCCATCACTTCGAATATCCTTTTGAGATCAATGATCTATCCTTTGAAATCCACCAGATCTAAATATCTACCATAATCCAGAGGGTCTCATTTCTTAAATTGATGAATTGTTGACATTTTATTCTATAGAAAATATAGTTTCTTACTAAAATAAATTACACTACTATTTATATCTTTTTTCAACTAAATCATCCCAAAAAAATATCTCAACTCCAATTCCAACAATTTCATTATGCTGATTTAGAGGGGTATTTTCTACTTGATACATTCCTTCCTAATAATTCATTGTTTCATAAATGGAATAAAATTTTAAATAGACATATATTAGGTTAAGAATCATTATAATATTAAAAATCTAGATCATTTGAACATAAACATATATTAAAATAATTCAGGGGTATGCAATTACTATTATCATAAACTCTAATGGTAGTTAATCCTTTTCTCTAATTCCAACTAAATGGACCTATCCTAAAAAATTTCAAATTATTGTGACCTTAGAATAATTTTTTTTTACTATATACCTAAGGATCATTATATGTTAGAGTTTTATAGAATGTGGTCATAACTCATATATAAAAACACATTTTGGAAAAAGTGGACACTTTTGACCAGTATCTATTTTTTCCAAAATATAATAAAATTGAAAACTAATACATTTTCTTTTCATTATAAGTCCTTATGACATTTAATTTGACTAATTCATTCTTAATGACAATCCGAAAACCATGGGAAAAACCTAAAGTATCAGTAAATTTCACCATTTTTATAATATTCATTAAGTGTATTAAATAAATATTTTCCATATGAAAAAAATACACTTAAAAAAATAAATAAATACATTAATACTCATAGAAAAAAATAAATCCATCCTATGTGACATATATCATGATATTCATTACTCATTTTAAATAATTGCTAGAATAACCTAGATTCCACTAAAATCTACTCGAGAAACCACTATGTTTAACTCACTTCTTTATCCATTTCATGATAGGTCACATTATATAATTCATTGAAGAGCTATAATGGGGCCCACCCAACATATATGATATATGTATCTTAACTATATTTATGAGATAAAATGTTACAACCCTAATACTTATAAAATTATTTTTTTATTGTAGATTTAAATAGTTAAATTCATCATAAATGTATAATAAAATAATTTTTATTTATAGAAATTATATAATTTTCACTAATAAAATTTTAACCTGACCTATAAAAATATAATATATTTATATCATGGAAGAAATAAATAAATGTTTTTAGAATGATAAATTTAGTGTTGGTATTTTTTTGTGAAATATAAATGTTTATTTACCATTTTATAATTAATATAATGAATTAAAATAATATTTACCTTCAAAAAATATATTCAGAAAATAATTTTTTTTCTCATGATAATAAGATAATTTTACGATACTGTAATTAATTTTTCAAAGTGTCATAAAATCATTTATAATTTTAAAATCGATATGTTTTGAATAAATGTTGATTTAAATTAAAAATTAAATTTATCATATTTATAAAATTATTTTCATAAAATAAAGATCATTTTTTAATTCAACATGTAGAAAAAATGGTTAGGGTGGATTTTTTGGTTTTTTCTAAAATAGGTTAATTTTTGTGAATAGTGAATTGTAATAATTTACAGTATAAGCTAAATACGTGAATTATTAAGTCATGGATGATTTATGGTTGGAGTAAGAACCTTTGGTTCAAAACCACTTGTAGTAGATACTGTATTTAGTCACAATAATCCTCATTATTCAATGTCTTGATCCAAAATAATAAACAAATGAATAAAATAAAAAAACACCACACTCCACCAATATAAATACCACCCCTCACCACCTCATCTCCCCACTTCTAAAAATCTTTTATCATGTAAAAATTATGTTAAATAATATTACCAAGCCTATACTCAATGTTTAGGATCCTTGGGTTTTAAAAAAAGTCCAAATCCAATTTCCCTAAGTAGGTTCTCATGGAGGATAATTCAAGAGGTAAAATTCTCTTTTATTTCTTTTATTTTCTATTCAATTCATTTTCTTTTTTTATCTTCTCATCCTTTCCACTATAAAAATTGACATGATAAATCCAATGTCATATATAATCTAAAATCATATTATGTTAATGTAATATAAATCACCAAACTTCTCCCCTGTTGTTAATCTAGAAAATGAAAATATCATCCGTGATGTGTCAATTCAATGCCTTCGGGTATGATGTGTTTTCATTTTCTGTTAAGTATAGTCCTAAAATAATTATTATGGTCAAAAAATATTTTAATATATATATATATTAACTTTATTAGTTTTATATAATTAATTTAAATATGTATCATTAAATAAAATGAAAATAGTTTATGACGATTGGAAAAACCCACAAAAAATAAACCAAATTTTTATCATTAATGTTTAATATAATAAATCATCCTCAGATTAGAAAAAATGGTATATGGTGTCATTTAAAATTTTGGAAACATATTAATACCATTTCATTCAACTTTTTTAGTTTACCATCCATTTGATAAGATAAAAACAATAATGAATCAACCATGGAAACCACAAAATAAATGAACATAAAACAATGAAAGGACCAAAATATTATTAATAAATAGAGAAATATATTATGAAAACATCATATAAGGTATTATAAATATGAATATATCTCTTTAATAAATTTATAACAGTATTTAATCCATTATACAGGAGTTTTGAACACATTTGAAGGAAGTCAAACCTAAAGTAAGGGAATTTTCTTTTAAAATCCTATTTTAAATTTATATTTTTATAAAATTAAAAATAATTATGTTCATGATGAAATTATTAATGTTTTATGACTATTTAATGGTTATTTGGAATTTTTTATGATGGAAGGTGGGTCCATGATATCCTCTAATGAATTTGGTGTGTTTATGCTAGAATTTGAACTTAATGGTAATTTCAAGTGTAACTATGATGGTTACTTCCTAAGGTAGCCATGAGGGTTACATTATAATTTAGCCATGATGGTTTCAAATCATAAGGTATCCCTGGGGGTTACAATCCAATATAATTATTTTAAGAAAATGACACCCCAAGTTACATAAATGTTATATTTATACTTACTATGTTTTATGTTAATCTCTTATTTTTAGAAAGTAAGTATATGATACTTTAAGGGCTATAAATATATATTTTTGAAAATAATTTAATATGTTTATAATTATTCATGGAATAATGGTTTATTTCATTATTTTAATTTACCTTACTATGATTATTATTTTCATCACAACTTTTAAAATGTTTTTATAGGGATTATGGTTTGGTAATAGGAAAGAAGAAACAAAGATGGGTGTTGTGATGTATTTTTCAAGAAAATAAATCATGTTTTGTTTTTTATACACAGTTGTATAAATACTATTTTACTATAATCCAATTTATATGTATTTGGGTAGTTATTTTTGAATTATAACATAATTCTTTAAAAATACAATCAAAAAATATTTCTGGGAATATACGAATATTAATTCTAGAAGTATTAACTATATTACGTAATGTCTAAGGAAGGGTCCTTATAGTTGGTATCAGAGCATGATTTTGATAAATATAGTGTCTGGGATTATATTAATAGAATACCATAAATTATGTTTACCTTATGGTTGTATTGAAATAATATATAATTCAAATATTACCATGTTTCTTCATCTAAGATATGTCTGTTCAGAATGGTTCTCCATATAAGAAATATGGGAGATAAAGTTGTAAGGTACAAAGAGGGTGATATCTTTCCAAATATATAACATGGAGTGGTGGGAATTTTATTTGAGTAGATTGTGACAGTAATGGATCTATTGACACAGGCTATAATTGGATGTGTCATCCATGCAAGATAATATACAGAGATACCACAAAGTTACATGACGATAGTAGTACACTTCATGAGGAAACTCCCTTATGCTTTCAGTGGATCTTTTGAACTAGAGGTGGTTGAAGGGTGGATTAAATCCCTTGAAAAGATATTTGAGATCATGGGGAGTTTATATAATCAAATGGTTAGTCTTTATATTTATCATTTTGAAGGTGATGTCGACCAGTGGTGGTAAAAGGTCAAGAATATCAGGGAAGGAGAGGAGATCAATGCCTTGGAATGGGAAAAATTTAAGAATATTTTCATTGAAAAATATTTTCCTATGGTGCTTCTAATTAGGGTGAAAAAGCAATTAAATTAATAGAAACAAAAGAAAGATCATCGTGTGCTTTTGTATGAATAAATATTCTCTTGATTAGCATGGTAAGATTTAAATATTATTTTGGATCTTTATATAAAAATCAATCATTTTTACTTTGGATTTAATCCAATATACCAAAGGGAATTGGTATCCTGTGAATTCAATAGTTACGAGAAATTATTTAATGTTATCAGAGGGTATAAATTGAGTTATTTTATGATAACATGTACTTTGAAAATAATAAAAAATAAAATTTCTAGATGACAAGCAATGGGTAAGAATCAATCAAATAAATCCAAAGGTAAAAAAATCTTGTTTCCAGTTTGTGGAATGTGTGGTCAAAAGAAACTTGGGTAATTCCTTAACCAATCTAGGAGGTTTTTTCAATGTGGTAAGTTTGGACATATGGCCCATGATTATAATGAAAATGATCATATTTTTAATTTTGATAAGAAAACTGTAACGTGTTTTAAATTTTTTGAGATGGGGAATTATGAACATACCTTCCCAAAGAAAGATCTGAATGATGGAAAGCATCTAAACATTAAAAATAAAGGTGTAGTGAAATCCTTAGTGACTACTTTAGTAGATGGTGGGCCATCCATTGAATTTTTATCCCATACATTTTTTATTTACACATACGTTTCTAATGTCTTTTTTTTGATATGGGGTCTACACGTTCATTTATTTCTAAGAAATTTTCAACTAAATTTAAAATTTCACCCCAAGATATGAAGCTATAACTTATGGTAAAAAACTACAAGAAGATATTAATACAAAAAGGAATTATATGAACCTTACTATTGTTTTCTTATTGAATGAAATTAATTACAAACCTTGTTGTTTTTTCTTTATTAGAGTATGATGATATACTGTATATGGATTGTATTTTTGTTCACAATGATATTGAAAATTCCGTAGTTTTTATATGATTCCCATAATATTTATAAAAAACTATTATATCATAAATTTTAATACTCAATACATAACAACATCCTTCATTAAACATCCTTCTTAAACCATTAATCATACTTCATTATCTTATTTCTTAATACATCATTCCTAAATTAAACAATATGAATTATATCTTTATGATTCATCAGTATCACCTCAAAAATATTTCATACTTAAAACATAATAAAATAAATCATTCCATAAATATGGAAATCCATATTTCATTGAAATAAATCATTTTCTCATGGAAAAACACACACTGTTAGCTCAAAGAAAACCATTACGACCCTTATCAAGTAAATGAAACTCTTTATTGGAATCTTAGAGCATAACATTCATAAAACACTTTAAAATCCTTTATTAAATAAAATAAACATATGGTCCACATCCAATATTAATCACTAACCAATGTACTAGAGATCTATAATGGGGATCACCCTTTGTATATGATATATCAGGCTCACCCATGGTCTAAATGGGTCTAAACCCTTCGTATAGCTATATCAAGTACACCCATTTTTCATGATCTAAAATATTACTAAACCATTCATATAAGCAATATTTTTCCCTCCCATGAGCTATAATGGGTATCCATACTTTATTTTAATTTAATAAAAAATATATCCCACCTTAAAATATTGATTACCCAATGCATTGGAGGTTATAACATAACCACCTATCCTTGGTTTATTAGGAAACCACCCGTCATTGTTCTATCAAGTAACAATCCATGATTAGTTTATCATACAACCACTCATCATGGGATTATCACATAACTAACAATACTTTTTTTATTATGTAACCACCCTTAATAAAACAATTCTAAATAACTATAATATAAACATAAATCTTGAATGATTACATCATAAAAAAATTCATTAAATAAAACGACCATTCATTTTGAAATAACCCATTTTTAAAAAAGGTACACGTACAACAAAAATTTTCTTGGAAGTGCATATATAAATACGTAAGGTATGAATAAAAATATTAATGTGATATGAATATGGGATTTTTTTTATTCAGTATATGTAAAAAACATTTTTTATATATATTTTTTTAAAGTCATAATGAAGCTACTTAATAAAATAAAGAAAAGAATAATTTCAATTTTTTTTAAAAAGAAAAAGATGATTATAAATTAATTTAAAAAATCAAAGTAATTTTTTTTTCAATTTTTTTAAAAAAAATTGGAAATGGAATAAAAAGGGAGTTTAACATTTATCATTAAAAAGATAATTTCTAAAATAAATTCCATTATAAATATAATATCGTTGAAGTGAGAATTCATAAAATGAATAAAATATGTGTATCCAATATAAATACACATAAAAAAATTTAAATAAATATAATATATTCAAAAGTAATTTCACATATAGGATTATTATGACATAATGATGAAGTATATGTTTAACCCAAAGTAAGGAAATTAGGTTAAAAATTACCTTAGACAATATAATTAGTTCATTTGTATACACTATAAAAGAAATAATATTAAAATGGAACATTGAATAACATTTAGATAATGATATTCATGATACATTATATCAAAAGGACTCATATACACCATACATAAGAAATAAGTGGTTAATGAGGCATAAATGTCATAGAAGTAAAAGCGAGATGAGAAACCCTTGCCTCTTACTTCTATTTTGTTTTGTGTACTTCAATATCATGTAAAATTATCTAATAATGTTATTAAATAATTTTAGAACTATATTAAGATTTATAAATCCTCAGGTGATAATTATATAATACATTATTACCAATTAATTAATAATATTTCATTATTTTCATGGTTTCGAGTGCGTTTGTTTCATAGTTTCGTGGTCGGTTCATTTATCTATAATTATAGATGTTCTTGTAAAATGGGATTAAAAATATATAAGTGGAGTGAAAAATAATTAATGATCTTAAAATATGATTAATTATCCCATATATTATATTTTTTCTTCTATGGGTATAATTCATTTGATATAATGTTAATGATAAATGTTTAGTTTATTTTTATTGTTTTCCAAACATCATAAACTAGTTTCATTTTATTCAGAATTATGGGTATATATTAGCTATTGAACATGAAATAGATTATAAAATATAAATTAAATTATCATTTCAAAATAATTATACTTTTACGACCATCCATGAAGGTGATAATGTGAATAAAAAAATCATTATTCACGGAGATGACAAACCTCCATAATTAGGAAAATGGTGTCATTTCATAAAATATAAAAAGACAAGAGATTAAATGGATATGATATATTCCATTAAGAACATAAAAATATAATATATAAATGATTAAAAAGCTATCATGACTTTATTTATTCAATAGGTTGGGATAAACTAAAAGTATAAAAGAAATTAAGAGAAGGGCTTTGAGAAAATTACCTCTTAGATATTAACTCTTTGAAGGTTCCCTTAAGGAAATTGTAAATTGAAATGTTGTGAGACTAGTATAAATTGTATGTGAGGATAGCGGGTAATAGAGGTGTTTTCATATATTTTATTATCTTCATGGATTTTTAGGATAAATTAGGTGGTGAGGGCTGGTATTTATACTTGAGGAGGGGTGGATTTAAATGATTAAATAATGATTATTTTATATTTAAATACAACAACATTTTTATGGGATTAATTTACATGAATTTGGAAGATAATTAGTGATATAAATAATGTTTACAGATGAGAAATTCCACAAATACTTGTTGAATGTTTTAATTTTTAAGTATTTTAAAGCAATTCCCTTTTAAATTTAACATATTTTATTATTTTACCTATACAACAGTAAATCATAAATTTTACCATAATAAATTTTCTCCCAAAAAATGAAAATGAAATTAATAACTAATTTTACTTGATTAATCAGAATATGTAATATATTTTACAATATTCAATTTATATAATTGAAAAATTATATTTTTAATTAATCCTGTAGAAGCAACTAGAAAGAGAGTTTTTAAAGAGAAAAAGTTCAAAAGTTCAAAATATTTTTATATAAAATTTCAATGTTAAATTTATTCCAATAAAATCAGCTGAATTTATTGATTTATAATTTATCTAATTATACATTAAATAAATTTTTAAATATAAATTTAATATATAAGTAAATTTTATTAAACATATGTTTTCAATTAAATTCAACATTTTTCAGTATTTTTCAAAAAAATGATACTTCTTCCAAAAACACAAAAATTTCACCCTAAGATAATTTTGATATTTCACATTAATAAATGAAATTTATTTTTCAACTAAAATTAATAATAATGTCACAATTTATTTTTAAAATTGGTGCTCCATTAAAATGTAGAAAAAATGCCTTTTAGAAAAATATAGTTTCAATGATTAAATTTAGATATATTCTAATATTAATCCTATAAATATTATTGGATGAATGTAAAAAAAATTATTGTAGATATAACAAATAAATATAATTAATATATATCACTAATATCTTTTAATTTATTCTGTTATGATAAAATTATATTATGGGCATAAAAAATATTACTTAATAAAAACACATCCTTTATATTCTATTGGGTTTTTATTTTAATTTTTAATTCATTGGTAATCAATTAATTCATTTTATTATAATGTGTAAACTATATTTTGGTAATTTAGTAAATCTCTTTAATTCACACCATTCCAAATTGTAGGTGATAAATATTATTTTAAAATAATAATATTTAATCATTTTTAATGGTCGATGTGGTGTATATTTTATAATTTTGTCTATAGTGTTTCCTTTAGAAATATCAGGATGTTACATTAAACATGGGTAAATATTTACTTGATAAATATTTGAAAAATATTAAAATGGTATTCAAATCATTATAAGAAAAATATCAATATGGAAGAAAAATATTCTTAACTAAGTAAAAAAACAAAGTCAGTTTTCCTTAAAAACATGAGTTTTGTATCATTAGTACATAAAGAGTGGAAAATTATAAAAAAAAACCATTTATAAAATTAAATAGAGAATAATAAATTTTATAGGGTTTTATAAAGGAATATAAAATAATTTCCCCAGTAGAGACTTAAATAAAACATTCTTGAATAATGATGTAATAATGAAATAAACCCTTACCACATTTGTAACATTTGAATCGTAACACCCATGAATAAATTAATATAAAATGAAACATTAAATACATTGAATATAAATAAATTAATTTTATATCATTTCACAAACCAACCCAGGCCAACCCCAAACTAATCACCCATGATGATCAGCAACAAGGATCGAAGGGCATTCCTGATCCCTACAGACTAGAAACTAGTTTTGGGGAATTGATAGAGTAAAAAAGGGAACAATTTTTCCAAATGAAAATAAAATAAAATAGTGGAAACAAACAAATCACCCCAATAAATATAATAATATCCAATCTGAACAAAATTTACTTATAAACTAAAACTATAACAAAGATAAATAATAAAACCAAACTAAACCTAACGACCACAACATCTCCATTTGACCATGAGGGTCACTCTCCAAAACCAAAACCAACCATCATCCCCAGTGATAAAAACCAAGATAAAACCTATACCATAAGATAAAAATAGGAATGAGCTATAGGTGTGAGTTTTAAAACATATTATATATGCACGGACAAATCTAGTTCTATTTCACTTCCTTTAAATTAATAGAAACATCAACTTCAGGTTTGAAATCCAATATATATAAGGGTAATATTTTCCACACATTTGTCCATTTTAAAACAAAAAACATATCATTTACCTTTTAATTAAAATGAATATTCTTTTACAAGAAGTAAAAATTCACATTGTTTCTAGAAATTTGAGGCTTTTATTCAAAAATAATAAAAGGAAGTATAAAAAATTTCCAAAGAATTTTCCATAAATCTTTGAAATAAAACTAATATTTCTTCCAATGAAATACACCACAAAATAGAGAACACCATAGATGATCACATGAAAATGGTAATGGAAATACTCATGTAAGATTAAAAAACCGACCAATTCATCTTAATCATTCACCACAAATAACTAATTTTCGATATACATGGGAAAACCCTAGGAGCTTGTGAATATTCCATAAAATACTATACATCATGAGTCATCTTGGAAAGCATTCCTCACTCAATAAAATAAAATTTCCACCACATACTCAATCACACCATAAATTTCTCGATTAAGGGGAACAATCTCATTAAAATAATAAATAAACATATAATATCCCTTGCTCGGGCCACTAGTCTGAGAATATTCCTAACTATTGCCACAATTATTCTCCGAACATTTTCTAGTTATGCCAAGATCTCATTTCAGGAGTATAAAAATGGGTGAGCCAACCAATTCCAACTGAGAATTCAATCACAAGTAGATATATAATATATAATAATCCACAAAGCAGGCGCCACCCTGTGTCACCCCAAGGACCAATCTATTACCTTACAACTCATATATCTCAAATGGGTCCACACTAAGGATCTTCCTTTCTGCTCTAGGTAAATGGGTCATGATGGGTCCATAATAAGGATGCCCCACCCATTCATTATAAATGGATAATAAGGATTACAGTGTGAATAAATCCCATCAATTAAATATAAATAATGAAAGAAGATTATCCATAGAGGGTTTTCAGGATAAACAGTTTCACCACTTTCACAAAGTCCCAAATAGGAATCAACCATCAATTCTCAAGGAATCAAAATCACCATTCCAAAAAGCCTCAATCACATATTTTTCTATTTCACAATTATTTCTAAACTAATCCCATTTAAGCACTCACACCACATTTTCAAACCAAACCCATTTTCATCAAATTACCAATCAGAGCACACATCATCATCACATGCTATAACATTTTTAAAAACCAAAATCACATTGTTTTAAAGTCCAAAACCATTTATAAATCCTTTTGAGAGACCCAAATCCACCATTTTAATGTCACAAAAACATTTAAAATTTCATACCATGATTTACAATCCACAAATCACATGAAAAATCCAACTATGAATTTTTTTCAAGCACATTCTATGTAACATTAATCAAAATAAAGTTTTTTACTTTATAATAGGGAATAAATCCCTACATTTTACAACAAAAAAATATTCCAAATTTCACACATAAATTTTTAACATATAGGGAAGGTGCAAAAAGTATGAGACTAGTGATTATTAAAGTTATGGAAGTGTAAAGGGAAACCTACCGTAACTTCACAACACATCAATAACCCACACCCAAAACAACATTGAGAAGTCTCAAGGGACCAAGAAAATCCAAGAGGAACCTTAAAAACACAAAACCCCTAACATAAAACCATGGTAATAAAAAACCCTAGATAAAAAATACCAATGGATAATAATAAATCAAGAGAAAATGAAAGAATAAGAAGTGGGATATGAGAGTAGGATATTACCTTAGGAGATCTATCCCAATCCCTTGAAGTAATCTTATATCCAAACCATATGAGGGAGGATTAAGCTTGGAGAAGGAGGGACAAACCTTTTTTGGGTTGAAAAAACTAGAGGGAGAATAAAATGCGTGTTTTGGGGTTAATATCTAGAGTGGATAGAAGAAGCAATTATTTACGATATGTTAAGCTTCTACAGTTTGGAAATCTAGGCACCAACCAAGAGATATGGTTCTTCCAAGATATGGAACCATCCCACATGTGTGATATATATTTTGAAAAACTATGCACAAGAATTTCACCGAGCCCCTAACACCAAACTAATGCCACACAGTTTCATAGGCTAAGCCACATAGTTTCATCTAACTGTGCACCAACACCATGGAACCTGCAGCAAAGCCCACAAAATCAACTTCTTAGTGAAAAAACCCTGATGAATCTAAGGAGTGAACAAAATATCAAGGATAAACAAAGAATCACCTCAAAATTTAAAACCATCCATGCTCAAAACATGAGAGGAAAATCGATATCCAATAAAGAACCATAACAAAGGGTTAAAACAAAAAAAATCCTAGTGTGATAATTCTCCCCACCTTTAACTATTTAGACCCCCAGAAATCCACAACATATCCAATTGATCAATTAATTAAAATGGGTTCTAATAACCACATGATACAAAATTATCAATCCACGAAGGCCTAAACTACCACCAAACAAAACATATGGTTATTATAAAAAATGATCAAATAATCCAAAACTAGTTCCTAAAACAAGATTGATAATCAAACCAAATTTCTACAAAAAACCAACACTCCCTTAAACAGATGGGAACTCTAATTTCAATAACTTAATAAAGAAACTTCATCGCACCAAAACATCTCTAGAAACCAAAAAAAATTACCAACATTGGAGGACATAATTGTATTTACACCATTAGAAATAAACTAACACCAACCAACTCTAACAAAAACCACAATGAGACCAAATATGGTTTTCCAACCAATAAGAGTCGTCTGGCATAATCCAACTAACACATACCAACAAACCTTCACCACAATGGAAAAACCTTAATGAAATAAAAACCAACCTATGAGACAAACTAAAACCAAAACTAACACATGAGGGATAACTGTAAAAGGGAAACCAATCATATACATTCACATAAAAATATAAACCAATCGAATTTCAATAAAAATGAATCACCACACCACCTAATAACCAAGAGGAACATTCAAACCTAAAGGGATGAAACAAAGAAGAAATGATATATATGGTGAAGAAACTATAGTATAGAAATATAAATTGTCTCCATTATCACACTAAATATAGAATCTAGACCAAGTCCCTCAAACCCTTGATTCATGTATACACATCAACTTCACTATGGGTCCTATGGATGGAGCCCTGATGTTTGAAGCATCTAATTCATCATAGTCTTGAGCTTAAAATCCATGATCGAAACTCATTCCTTCCAAGAGAATAGGTAATCATAATATTCACACTCTACATTTTTTTCACTTCACATGAGAATAAATAGAAATAAGACATACAAAAGAACGCACATCCACTCATAAAGGTAAGAATTTTAGAACTTCCAAAAGAAAAAAGCCTCTATTATAATAGAATTTATCACAAGTTCCACAACAACAATTTATACAATTTTAATATAAATTAAAGCCTCAAAAAATCAATGGAAATCACCATTAAAATCATAGTAGAATACATATATAGTGGATCTTAATAAATATTATTACAACACCCAACTCTCACAAACTGGATCCATGTCATTTCCTAGAAACACCCTGATAGAACTATTGAAAGTGTCATTGGCATCCAAAAAATGGTATGTCTTTAGAGAATTCATACATGGTAACTTCTTATGATCTTACATACCACACTAATGACACATCATGATTTTACACTTATAAGAAGATGAATAATGTTCAATAGGTCTTTTAATTATGAGACCAACACCAACAGCTTCTGGCTGCTTCTCCACCAACATATTGAAATTCCCTTACACACTTACCAAGAAAAGAAGACAGATGGATTCCTTAATAACTCCTGCAAACACAGCCTCAACATGGTTGTCATGCCACACAATGCTGACAAAAGAGTTCAAACTGAACTCCAACAATGTTAACTACAAATTAGGAAAAATCCCATATTCAGAATTTCAATCCATCATGGAATCAGCCACAACCAGCTGTCTAATGTAAATAAATAGATCCAAAAAAGGATAAAGAACTCCAATAGTGATTCATAACCTTGCTAAAAAGTGTACATTTCCATTTCCTTCCTCATCTTTAATATATCATATAAATACCCTTAGATGAATGAATCCATGAAAATTTCCCTAGTGAGATCTACCTGAGGATTGGTTTGAGAGACTAAATTTCACCACTTCTATTTCGGGACATCACGCGTAAAGGTAGATAATTTCACATTTAATGACTTAAGAAACTCTAGGAGATTGATGTTCCTTTTGATTTTCCACACACACTATTTCGCTTCGTGAGGATCTACTTGACCATAAAATAGAGGTGGATTTATCTTTTGAAACTCAAGATTGAAATCCATAGGTTGATCAACTGGAAATACAACTAACGAGGTACCACCCATAGCTACACCACAAACATCCATAAAATATTTGTGGGGTGAGCACTAACCAATAATAAATCCAAAATCTCAATCAAAACCAACTCATCAATAATATTTCTCAAACTAAATACCCCACATAAGAAACACTTCCCAATCATGGGAAAACATACACTCGACTATTAGCTATCAAAACATACCTATTTTACTCATATAATGTTTTTTAAAGGAAACAACATGGTGGGTTGCACACTAACCAATGGCACTCAATAAATCCCTACACATGCACATTCTCATTCCACCCATGTTTTTCACAATTTCAATCCCTTTTCCATTTTAAATATCACAAAAAATTAAAAATACCATTAGCCACTAATAAAAACCCATTTAATATTTTACACTTCAATTTGATTTATAATAATCAAAATAAAATCTCATGGGTCACATCCAAAAATTCCAATTCACATAGTTCAAAATAATTTCAGCTGCTAAAAAATTCTCATTTCATAAAAAAATAATTTGATTTTATATCCATTCCTTCTAATTTAAAACAAATTTCAAAAACTTCCATCAAAATAAATTTCATATTTCAAAGCAAGTGGTTTCAATAACTCTATATTTTTAATATAAAATTCTAATCCCATTAAACCATTTCCATTTTACCCAAAGGTTGATTTTATAAAAAGTCATTTTTATAAATCCTTCTTCCATGTTAATTATGAAAATCAATTTTCATTTTTCTAAAAACCAAACCATTATCACTAAAAACATAATTTTAAAAATTACAAAACAATTTTTTAGAACAATTTTCATAATAAAAAAGACCCAATAAACTCATAAGAGGGAAAATAGTGTTGATGGGTGAATTTATCATATGGTTAGTGGACATATGACCATCACACCACCATCATGAAGAGTATTCTTAGACTATGTCTCTAGATCCACATTTCTTTCCAAGCCTTGTGATATCACTGAGACCACTGTCTAAACTCCCTTTTCATATGCCAAACAAAAAACACCAAAATAATAATAATTTTTCAAATTAACCTTGACCTCTCAAGGAAAGTCCAGGTTCAGTCTAGAAAGTGGTGTCTAGACACTCCCTCAGAATTTCACCCCATGTTTCAACATTCCTACTCTACCAACCATGATATCCTAAATAACCAAGGGTTCTTTGAAGCACGACCCTTTATTGGTCAAACCTCTATCACACCACATGTGAAAACAAAACAATTTTCACCAAAGTTCCAATTAGTCTACACATCATCATCACATGCCATTATATTTTTAATGAACCAATCACACACCACATTCAAGTCTTAAACCATTTTTAAAATAATTTTAACAACCCAAAGACACCATATAGATGTCAAAAAAACATTTAAAAATCCAAAACATGATTTAGAATCCAAAAATCACATGAAAAATCCAACCATACATTTTTGTCAAACACTTGGTGTGAAAAAGTTTACAAAAAATTTCTATTCACATCATAACAAGGAATAAATCACCACTTTTCACAAAAAAAATATATTCCAAAGATAAAACATCAATGTTTTCATTATAAAGAATAGGTGAAAAGAATGATACAAATACTTCTTAAATTTAATGGAAAGTGCAAAGGTAAACCTACCTCAAACTCATGGCACATCAATAACACACACCCAAAACAACCTTTTTAAGGCTTTAGGGAGAAAGAACATCCAAATAGGAGCCTTAAACACAAATAACCCCCCAAAATTAACATTGGTAATAATAACCCCTAGATCTAAAAGACCAAGGGAGAAGAACAACCAAAGATAAAATGAATGAAGAAGGAAAAAGGGGATGGTAGGAAGAGATTAACATAAAGAATCTATCCAAAAACCTTGAAGGAAACCTATGCCCCAACATGAGAGAGAGGATGCATTATAGAGGAGGGAGAATCCTCCATTGGGTAGCATGAACCAGGTGGAGAAAATAGGTTTTTTAGGATTAAAATATTGAGAGGGTAGAGTAGGAATTTAACAATTTCAATGATCTACATAGCTCAAATGGTTTCACTACATATTTTGGTAAAACATGTTCCAACTATGTGATATGGTTCTGCCAAGAGATAGAGCCTTCCTACACACTTGTTGTGGGGATTGAAAAAGTGTGTGAAAGCAGTGTACGAAACCTCAAACACCAACCCAAGGTGGAATGGATTCATGGAGTAAGCTGAACGGTTTCCTCTAACTGTGCACCAACCATGAGCCCCCTGCTTCTAAGACCAAAAACCCAAATTTACAATAAAAATTCATAGATGAAACTAAAGAATCAACCTGATATCAAGGATAAACAAATGATCACCTCAAAATTTAAAACCTGTCACACTCAGAACTCAAGTGGAAAACTGAGATCCAAAAAAGAACTATAATAAAGGGATAAAAAATATGGGTGTGACATAACATATCAAATGGGTATCAGATACAAATTTAAAAAGGAAATAAGAGTATATAATAACATATTCCAAAAAGAATACATTTTGAGTTGAAGAACCCTTACCCCGTATCCTACTTTCTATGTATTCAAAACTACTATATAATAAATATAGACTTATTATATATCTATTAATGAAAGATATTAATGTATATTATATCAAATATGGTTCAAATATAACATTTATCACCAATTTATTAATAATTATTTAATAAAATCAATGTTCTTGATGTTAACTAGTTTTTTATGTATTTTTTGGTTTAGTAGTTTTAGTTATTTAACTTTTATCATGGTTTTATTAAATCTATAATGTTAATAATGAGGTAATTATCATTTTTATTCTTTAAAAACACGTTTAGGGTCATCCATAAGAGTTAAATATTAAAAAATTAATTGTGTCATTCATGGTGATGGTAGGTTGTACGGAAACATGATCACTGTTTTCATTTTTCAAAGAATGGAAAAAACAATAGTAAATACTTATTATCATTTATAGATTCATTATTTAATCATATAAATTGTACATATACATTAAATCTATCCTTATCTCCATTAAATTAAAACAAAAATGAAAACAAAATCAAATTTATTTGTTTGGGTGGTCCTCCCCACATATGTATGATTGATATTATTATATTACAACAGATTATAAGGTAAAAAGGTATATGTGATATTATAATTATAGAGGTATAATTTTCTCATAATAATTATATATAAAAATTAAACCAATCATAATAACCATCCATGAAATGTGATGCCTGAAAATGAGTTGTATAGCTATGTGGAGATGGTAAGCCATACGAATGGATGAGCAATACATTCACTTCCTATTTTATGTGAAAAACAATGGATAATTTTGATATAACAATAAAAAAATTAAGTATACTGATGATAAGGATGTTATTATTTTATTATAAATTCCATCGATTTTTATGATGTAAAAACAAAGTAAAAATGAAGTGATCAGTTATGGTGATTACCTCTTCATTGAAAGAACTCTATTAAATATCCTATTAAGGGTCTAGAGATGATTTTTTTTCAATTAAAAACACCACTAGATTGTGTATCTGGAAGTCTTTATCAGATTTTTGTTGGGATTGGTTGAGCTAAAAGACTTACTTTGCTGTATATAAGTGAGGGATGAGGTTCCCTTTTATAATAGAGGTTAGAGGATGTTTTGGAATTTCATAAAAGATTAAATTCTAATAATATAATTCTCAATAAAAAACTATCCAAATAGACATATATTGAAATCATAGAGTGTTTTATAGTTGAAATATCATCATGAAATATTTTTTTGGGTTTTTTTGTTCTTTAAACCTTATCTTTTGGTTAAACCCTTTAGTTAACCTATTTTAACATTAACCACGATAAATCCTTCTTCAATGTTAAATGTTTTTAATTTTACATGTAATGGGAAAAAGGTTCATAAATAGACAAGTAATAAAATTTTAAAACATATATTTTAAATATTTTCCCCATTCATGATTTTATTGAATTTTTCATAATCTAATAAAAATTTGTTTTTAAAAAAATATCATTATTGTCAATTTCAACACTATTAATTTTATTGGAATTCAAATATATAAATATACATTTGGATTTCAAATATTATTCAATTTAAAATTACTAATATTTCATATTAATATGTTAAATTTTTGGGACACATTAACTCATTCAAATTATATAATATTTAATATTTTTATAATTCATTTTTTTATTAATTGAATTAATATATTATCAGCATTGAAAAAGAATTTAATTGAGTTATTTATTTATTAAAAATTAGAAATAAATTTTCATCATGAATAAAATATCAAAATTCATAAAAATAAAAATAATATTCATTCACAAATTTGTTTTTTTCTAATACGAACACATGAAAAATATTTAAAACAAAGAGAGAGAAATTTTTAACAGTCATGAATTTAAATATTATATATGTCATTTTAATGGAATTTTTTTCATTAAAAAAATTCTCTTAAATATAATGGTGATAATGGTAAATATAAATTTATATAATAGGAACTATGAAGAAAAACTATTACTATATAACTTAATTTTAACATAGGTTAACTTGATTTACCCTTTACCAAGGTGATAAATTTTACCATAGTTACTATTCATAATGTGTAAAAATAAAATTTAAACACTTTCCAAATTTAGAACTCATAATTCCATATATGGAATCCATTTTTTGAAATTCATTATCAATATGTGGAAGAATTTATTTTTTATATAATTTCACAAAATTCGATGAAAATCATTTTTTATAAAATCACCGTTTTCAAGCAGAAAACATGGTTTATATTCTTTTATCATTCCCAGATATAAATATTTGATGGATGATAAAATATTTTATTGAATATATAATATATAAATATCATTAAAATAATTTTTTAATTTTGTAAATTAAATTTATTAGTGTAACAATATATTTAACACATTATAAAAGTTTTTCAAAAAAAAACCAGTCCTTTTTTTTCAAAATGATTTTTATTTTCATTTCATATAAATTGATAAATAATTATGTTATTTTATACATTTTTAAACCAAATATTTTTCTAAAATTGGTTATTATTACTTATATCTACTATTCCAATTTCTTAGTGATATCTGTTAAATAATATTTTAATATAAAATCAGAGTTTGATTAAACCCATTGATTCATATAACACAAGATATTAAAGAAATAAAATTTATTAAAGAGAAATGTATTATGAAGTCCCAGGGTATTATATTATAACCCATTTAAATTATCTCCATCCTTGAAATGTTGTTACTTTGATAAAACAAGATGAGGATATTTTTGTCACCTCACATATTCAGGTTCCCTTGAATATTCCTCGAATTGATTATTTTTCCAAAAAAAACATGACTAGATGAGTAGTCTTGTTTCATTTCACATTACCTCAATGATACCAAATTAACATTGGTTTTTACTCATAAGAAATATCTTTCTTCATATATATGATCTTTGAGTTCAATACTGGTGTTGTTTCAATGAAAGTGTTATGTTTGGAAACCCAAATTGAAATACCCAAACTTATTACTTGCATAGTGGAAGTACGAAGTCGATCCACGGGGAGTGAGAGTAACTACATTCTGTTTTTCTATTTCGTGATTAATTAGGTTAATTTTAACTGAATTTTAGAGTTGATATTTAATGTTTGAAAAAAAAGTAACTGATTCTTCTATTTCTTAATGAATTGCTTTATAGATAAAGAAAAATGTAAAATTTATTTTGATGATAAATGGGAAGAATGTGTCAAGGCTTTATGTTTTTTAAGGTTATAAGTAAATCTATTTTCTTATCATGTTTTGTTGTGGATAATAACTCACATCTCTGGGTTTCGAATATAACGGAACCCCCATGATCTCTTAAGTTTCATTTTGAATAAATAGAGACCAATTCCTTGGTATGGAATTTGATTCCAATTAATTTTATTAATTGCTTTCCATTTTGAGACGATAATTGAACCTAATGATCATGGTTGTAATTTTTCATAATCCCTATTAATATCCTTGGAAATTCTGTTCATGGTCTGATATGAGGTTTACAATGTTATTTAGAAAGAAATTCTAAGGGATTGTGAGAGAGATATAAATAACACATATATAATAAGACAGTTGATTAATAACAAACCATAATCATCCACAACCCCAACACATGGAGAAATTAGCTACACATGGAGTAGGTAATGAATAAAAGACTCTTAATACCTGAATAAAACATCACAATAACATCATATTGAAGATATTCATGAATAAATAGAGGCAGAACCTCCCCTCTTCTCTTCACACTTTCTCTTTATCTATCTTCTTATCTCTCCTTTATTCTCCCATGTGGTGTCTCTAGTTGTACCTTACTTCAGTCTCCCAAATTTAGAGGGTCTTCTATCTTATTTATAGTATTCAAAACTACATGGTGTGTACTATAAATTACATTCCATGTAACCATGTCAACTTGACTCAGATCTTCTTTCTCCACTGGTAGGTTATTTACTGCACTGCCTTTGAATTTGAAGGGATCAATGGTTGGTTGGTGGGTGTACAAGGCATGTGGTTCTGCCCCACATGGCATGTAGTGTTAATTTCAAACACCAGTCACTTTTGGAAGGGGGTACACAGCATGTAGAGTGAAGTACACGGTAAGAAACATTTGGCCAACAATATAGGTGTGTACTTGGTATGGTCGATCCATGTCTAGGAAAAGGTACACTATGTGTATATGAAAATTACACACAGTGTATTTGTAAACATTTTTTCTAATCATTACTTATTTGTGAATTAGGGTGAAAAACTCTTGAAAATCATCATGATCACCAAATTAAGGCATTTTATCTCTAAAAATATATATATCTGGTGAAAACATGTTTTGATACTCAATAAAATATATGAAAATCTATACAAAAATCGGTTACATAAAACTCTCCAACAGTTAGTCATTTACTTGTCCACAAGGAAAATATCAAGATCAAATCAACAGAATCCATACTCTAAAAATGGAATCATCCAACTAATTATAATTTTAAATACTATACCTATAGATAAGGATTTTAAAAGGAACAAAATATATTTCAATTCCAAAGATATTCTAATCATGTCTCATATATAAATCAATTAAATATTTTCATCCTCTTTCATCCAAATTGTTCAACTTTTCATAAATAAACATGACACTTGATGATTTACCTTAGAAAAAAGTAGTACACTCTTCTCTCAAGATCATTTAATCAGAGTTGTGCTCAATCTCAAGAATATGCATTCTATCTATAGACTTTCAAGTGTTCTCATTATCCACTTCAGAAGTCAAATCAAAAAAATCAAGAGGGATTTTAATAAGGTTCAAATGTTTCTGATGCTAAGGGATTGTAGGTAATGATGTGAAAAATAATATAAGAGGATTCAAAAGGGGGGATGAATTCTTAAACAATAATGCATGATATTTAGAAATAGAGCTAAGTGAAAATTCATCCCCAATCAAGATCTATCAAATGGAATCATCACTATGATTTTCCCTTACCAACACGGGTCTATAAACCATCAATATCAGGTAACAAATGAATATGGTTCCTATTTTATAATTTTCAATACTTTTGTTTTTTTATGATAAGGACCACCAGGAATACAATTAATAGTCGATTGATAACCATTCTACCCAAATGAACAAGTGGAACTCTCCCATGCACTTAAATGTATGGTTTCTCATAAAAATATACCATAAATGGCCAAAACTCACTCTCTAAAGCTCAAATGAATAATTAGGAAAAAATTATAAAAGAATTAGGGTAATAAGGGAAAATTTTCTTTTAATGTGGCTTCCTATCAAGTCAGTTAATGGTTTCTATAGGTATTACAAAGATTATATGTAGGGTAGGTCTTAAGGTCAAAGGAGCTGAAAAATAATCAAATGCCTCAATTATTTTAATGTGATTCAAATATCTTAATGTTTTGAAGAGATATAATAGAATGTTATGGTAGTTATGCATATCCCAATAATATCTAAACAAATAGGGTATAAGAAATAATATGTCAAAAAGTCTTAGAATATCTCTTGGGAATGGGGAAAAATCAAAGATCAATCGGGTCATGACATGAGTACAAATGATTAGTCAAATAAATTTAAATTTCCAAGACTTTAAATTCATAATCAAACTATATCAGAAATCATTTAAAAATTATTTTAAATTTAAAATAATCATGTAACTTTTAAAATTCCCATTTTATGTATTTACTATTAATAATTATAATTAATTAAAAAATTTCCAAATTTTAAAATATTTCAACTATTAATGATGTCTCATAGATTAATTTAAGGGAAAATACTAGTGTAGTCAGAGACTGTCCCCCACATATAATATGAAACATGGTACCCCAAGTGCAACACCAAGGTATAAGAGAGGATTTGGGGACACATGGGCGGTCAGGATGAGGGAATGTAGTGAAATAATTAAAGCAAAAGTAAAAATGAAGAAGAAACTCTAAAATAATACACCCCTTGTGGTGAGTCAACAAAGATGAAATGTGGTCGAAAGAAAAGTGCTAAGCAATGCTCCATGGAACCTGTGATTGGTGGGGGAAGAAGAAAAAGAAATTTATAGATACATAAATCATCATATCACATGAATAACACAAAACAGATATATATATAAATGAAAAAAATGTTCCAAAAACTAGTTATGGGGTGGCATCAGAAGAGGCCTCATCAACAATAGGAGGATCCGATAGAGGATGATCATCTGTTATGGAAACTGGAGGCACCAGTTCTATGATATGTGGGAAAGACGCAATAGGAACATCCATCATGACAAGAGGAGAAACAGGAGTCGGAGACATAGGATAGATTCTCAACACATGAGTCTCTACCCACACATCCTGGGGATAGGAGGAGGATGAGAAACTGGGGAAAAAATGGAGAGGAGAACTGAATAGGTGTCCAGTTCCATTATCGATGGCGATGCTACTGATGGAAGAGTATCTAAAGGTGGAGAAGGGGATGGGGTAAATAAAGGTCGTGATTCTAAATAAGAAAGGCCAAAATTTTCTCAAGTATATCCAAACGGCAGTCTATGATGGCCAGAAGGAGGGTGATGGGGAGATCAGTTGAGGGTTCGGGTGGAGGTGGGGATGTGGAGGGCACATAAGAAGAAGGAATGGTGGAAGAAGATGGAAAGGAGGAAGAAGTGGGGTGGGGTGGTGAAGGAGAATCCGCTGGTGTATGGGGTGAGACATACTCAGTAACACTATCGGAAGCAGCTTGGTCATCTCTCGCCCATAATAGAGTTGGGGTATCCTGCATGATCACATAGCCATCACCCCTACACTCGACCATCTGTATACAAATACGCATGAATAAGTAGACATGCTGAGGAGAGGCTAAGGGTTTATCATGGAGAGAGAGATCAAAAACACAAAGGTGGTGGTCCAAGAGGGTGGCATAGAATCCACCGTTCAAGTTTCCCTGATGACCATGGATCAGAGAATGGGAATAGGTGGCCGCAAGATAGAGAAGTTCAGGATAATGGCTTCGGACTACACAGGTGAGAATATCCATTTATCGCCCGGATACGACACCCATATCCTTATATCGGGGAAAAGGATGGCACTGAAACATGGATGAAGGAAATTAAGGGGAGGGGAAATGATGAGAATGCTCTTCTAGGATGTGGGGGTGTTCTTGTTGTCATGCCCAGCAAGCTCCCGCCACATAGCGATGAGGTTAGAGTGCTCAGGGTGGGTAAGGGTGGAGACAAGATGAGGGGTAGCATGATGGGGGTTGAAGCTGCATACTCACCCAAAATCATCCATGGTCAGGATAAAATGGCATCCTCCCAACTGAAATTGAACTGGGTGGTGGTATCGGTGGTCATCTAGAAGTAGGTGGGCTTATTAAACTCGAAGGTCATGATAAAATCCAAAAATAAATCTCAACAAGTTGGAGTGATGACCTGGAGTGTCTGAAGCAAGTGCGTATGGACAAGGAGCACCTAAATCTCCTCCAAAATACTGAGATTCTGAGGAATGATAATGTCAAATAAATGGTCACTCAGCTATATCGTTCACCATGTAAATCCCTGAAATCGGTCTCCAGTTCAGATGCCCTCAGCAAAAATCTGGTAGGGATGCGGCTGAGGTTGGGCAGCAGCCGGAGCAGGCAGAGGTGGGGCTACAACTGTTGGTGTAGCCCAGATATGAGTGGTTGCTAGAGTTGGAGTAGCTGAAGCTGGAGATGGCTCTGGTGGGGCTTCTAAAGAAGTGCTCATCTCTGAATGTACGGATCTAGAAGAGGGAGTTGTGGTACCTGAGCTATCAACCACGGTGGATGGTGTGATATCATCCATAGTAGGATCAATGGTGGTAGTATTTGGAATCACAGAATCCACCCAACCAATGGATGTCGTTGCTGGCTACGCCAGTAGAAGAGGGTGTAGTGAGGATAATGTTGGGGGGCTGTCAATTGTTGATATCGAAATCTAACCACTCAGAATGCTGAAGAGGAATCCAATAGAAAGTGGGCCTCTCGCCCCTAGTAGTGGAATATGGCCACTTCCAACTCACATGATCATCACCTATCATATATGAAATAAATAAAGAAAAAGAAGAAAAATAAAAGTAAGAAGAAGAAAGAAAGAAAAATGTGAGAAAGGAGAAAAACAAAAATGCACTATGTGTGGATCCAGGGTACACAACATGTAGTGTGATTTGTTAAGAACCTGTGTACTCTGGATAGAAACGCCGAGTAGGAATAGGAAATTTATGTTCCTAGTACACGGTGTGTTATATATAGTACATTTAGTGTATATGAACATGGGGTAAAGCGCGTGTAAGTGCCCCGACACAGCTCGACTCTGTGGGGAAGACAATAAAGCACATGTCATTTGATTGTCATACACACCGTGTGTATGAAAATGGCGTGCTAAGGCATATATGGGCTCCATATTGATTCGCTCAAAATGTCGGGGGACACGACGTGTACTGAACATACATGCCGTGTAGAAATACATGGGATGGAGTTCATGTTCTATATGACACGGGCTAGGACTAGAAGGCTAGAAGAAGGCACCATACATGGTGTGCACTGAACATACACAACATGTATATTTTAAAGTATAGAATGTCCCTTGTGTGGTCGTATAGAAGATTTACACAGCATGTGTTCTTATTATACCCCATGTAATGTGGGTGGAAGCCGAATGGTCGACTGATCAAAAATACACCCTAAATGCAATGAAAACTCAGAAATAAAGAGTGTAGAAGGGAATACCTAGACCAAGGATGGAAATAAATGAGACATCATAGTGAAAAATGAAAAGAAATGGGAGATCCAGAGGAGGGAGGTTGACCAGTGTTGTATAGGACAAAAAATGGGGAGAGGGTTGGGTGACACAGGCTCAAGCTGAGTAAGGTCCCAACCTTTATACCCGAACTACATGTCTTTTCATAAATAGTGCACATAGTTTATGAGTTTTTTTATCACAATACATTAAAACAAATAAAATAAATATATTTAATTACACACAATTATTTATATATAAAATAAAATAAAATAATAAATAATAAACCTATACACATAGTGTATCAAAGGATGATAAGCCGTGGGTTCTAAAATTTGAAAAATAGAACTACAACCTTTGGTCTGGTGCTTGGGGCACGATTCAAACCAGCAACTAGCCGTTCCGAATGTAAGACCTCTACCACTGGAGAAAAGGTTGTAGTGTTTAATATTTTTAGTTACTTTTAATAATTAATTTATGGGTTTAGTTATACAAAGGACAATGAAAATGCACGACGTGTGGTTTTAATTTGAATAAAAGGGATGAAGCAGGGATATTAGTCAAGTTAGAACCCATGTATTTTGAATCCAGGACTGAGAATCTACTAATCAATCATCTTTACACACATTTATTTTCTTATTTTAAAAAATTTATAAATTATGAATGAAAATATGGTGCACATGAAAAATATCAAGATGCACGCAGTGTGGTTTTATTAATTGGAAAAATGATGGATCTGGTCCATTTGTCAGGATTCAAACTCGAGTCTTATAGATCCAGTTTATTCCCCTAGATAGCTGGTACATCCCCATCATGGGTTTTTTTTGGAAAAACTTATATATTGTTTTGAAAATACCTCACACCCCGTTTAATTAAACACAGGTTCTGAAAGGATGAATCTTGTACTAAAGGTAAGTATGGAGTGATTTAAACTGACGATGGCTTAGATACATTCTAGTGACCTTACCATTGGCACATGCATCATCCCTATTTATTAAATTAATTAATATTTACTTATACTACAAGTTCTATTAGAATATACAAAAAAAAAGGGAAGTATATTTCATGTAAAAAGGTGATGCACGACGTGTAGTCTCTAGGTTTGCTTCCAGAAAGAAACTTTATTTTAAGTCTTTGGATTAACCTTACATGAGACTCTTGCTATCCAAATTGTATGGTGGAGATTGTACCCACCATGTCCTCCATGTGAAGATAGGGTTTGAGACACTTCCCATTAACTTTAAATGGTTGACCATCTGATCCAGTTACTTCCACCGCACCATGGTGGAAAAATTTGATCAATCAGAAAGGTCAAAACCATCGAGACCTAAAATTTTCTTGTAAAAAATCTAAAATGGGAGTTAAAAAATAGTATCTAATTGCTAGGCTGGAATATCTCTTGATAGATCATACAGTCATGGACCGCCTTTGTATTTTCTTTATACTACTTGGAATTCTCATATGCCTCCTGCCAAATTTCATCAAGCTTCATCAGTTGAAACATGTGTTTCTCTTCCATGGCCTTTAGACCATAATTCAAGGTCTTCATAGCACAATAGGCTTTGTGATCAAGTTCCACCTATAAATGACATGGCCTTCCATAGATTAAACGGAATGGGTAAATACCCAGTAGAGTCTTTAAGGCAATCTGGTATTCCCATAAGGCATTCTCAATCTTCCTTGCCCAGTCCTTCCTTGAGGCTCCCACAGTTTTATCTAGGATTTTCTTCAGTTCTCAGTTGAAAACCTCTACATGGCCACTATATTGGTGATGATAAGGTGTCCCCATTTTATACTTTAATCTATACTTTAAAAGAACATTATTCATCTATACATTATCAAAATGCGTCCCTCTATCACTTATCAGAACCCGTGGAGGACTGAACCTGCTAAAAATATTCTTCTTCAAGAAGGAAATGATGACATTTTTTGTGTTGTGTGTCGTGGCAATAGCTTCTACCCATTTGGATACATAATCCACACAAACCAGAATTTATGAGTTTCTAAATGATGGGGGAATGAGACCCATGAAATAAATACCCCATATGTCGAAGATATCGACCTCAAGAATGAGATGTTGAAGCATTTCAGCCCGACACCCCATGTTACCAGTCCACTGACACCTATCATAATGTGCCAAAAAATATTAGGAATCCTTGATCATGGTGGGTCATAAAAATATAGATTTCAGAATTTTTTCTATCATTTGGTATGGAATATATTTCCTCCCAACTGGGGAAGAATAAAATAAATCCAAAATTCCTTTAATTTCTTCTTCTGGGATGCAGTGGCAGATCAATCTGTCTCTACATGTGTGGAATAGTAGCGGGTCTTCCTTGAAATATCTTTTCACTTAAGAAATAAATCATTTATTTTGTTGGAATGTATGATCAGGATGAAAAACTCCCATAACCAAGTAATTGGAAATATCAGCATACCATGGGTGTGGTGTAACTAAAAATGATAAAATATGCTCGTCTGGGAAGTCCTCCTTGATTTCTCTATCATCCCCTCTTTCTAAATGAGGCAATTAAATATGAGAGGGATGATTAGCAACAATTTTCTCACTTCTTTTCTTATCACGGATTTCCAAGTCAAATTCATGGAGCAGAAGCACCCAACGGATGATAAATGCTTTCAAATCCTTCTTGTTCATCAGATATTTGAGTGCATCATGGTCAGTATAAACAACTACTTTTGATAGTATCAAAAAAGAGTGTAACCTATTGAATGTAAAATCCACTACCAACATCTCCTTCTTGGTGGTGGTTCAATTAATTTGTGCTTCATTTAGGGATCCACAAGCATAATAGATAGGTTATAAGATACGATTAAGCTTCTATCCCAGAACTTCTCCCACCATGTAATCACTTGTGTCACACATGATTTCAAATTGTTCCACACAGTTTGTGGAAATCAAGATAAGAGCTTCAATTAATTGTTTCTTCAAAAGATGAAAATTTGTGGTACATGTTTCATCAAATTCGAAGATATAATATTTTGAAAGGAGGTTGGTTAGTGGTTGAGATATCTTTGAAAAGTCCTGAATGAATCTTCTGTAAAAACCTTTATTCCCAAGAAAACTTTGGATTGCTCAGACAGAAGTTGTAATGGGTAATTGTGATTTGATATTCATATTTTTAGTGTTATCTTCGATTCCTTTGTTGTAAATATAGTGGCCTAAGATGATACCATTATGCACCATAAAGTGAAAAAAATTAGTTTTGGACCAGATTAGTGTGTTCAAACTATTCCAAGACCAATTCTAGATTTCTCAAGTAGGTGTTGAATGATTTTCCATAGATGGAAAAATCTTCCATAAAGACTTCTAGAATTTTCTATACCATGTCATGGAATATCGCTAACATGCACCGTTGGAAGGTGTATGGAGCATTAAAGGTGAAAAAATACATTCATCGATTCGAAATAGTTCCATAAGTTCATGTGAATGTACTCTTCTCTTGTTCTTCAGGGGCAATAGAGATTTGGTTATATGCAGAATAACCATCCAGAAAAAAATATAATTTGTTCCCCACCAATCTCTCCAACATCGGATCCATAAAAGGAAGTGGGAAGTGATATTTCCATGTTGCATCATTAAGATTTCAGTAGTTCACAAATACTCTTCATCCTATTACCATTATTTTAGGGATGAGTTTATTTTTATCATTGGTAATTATGGTGATAACCCCCTTTTTGGGAACCACTTGTAAAGGACTTACCCGTGTGCTGTCGGAGATGGGGTAGATGATTCTCGAATCAAATAGCTTGATCACTGCATTCTTCACGAACTCCTTTATTGGAGGGTTTATTCGTAATGTTGGTTTTAGATAGGTATTTTATCCATTCTCAAGTACCACCTCATGCGTAAAAATGGTTTGATTTATTCCTTCATGATCATCAACTATCCACCATATAACCTATTTTCTTCACTTTAGAACATGTATAAGTTCATGTTCTTTCTATTGTGATAGAGATGCATTTGTGTATAACTGGAAGTGTGTGTTTATATCTCAATTATCCATATTTTAAAGGATATGGGAGTGGTTTTAGTTCAGGTTTTGGGGATTTGAGACCCGAAGTAACAATCGGTTCTACCTTATCTCACTCTAGAATGTCTGAGAAAGGTGTACGCTGTCAATAATGACCACCCTGGACTATGATGAATTGTATCTCTTCTAGTTCATAATCAGACTGGATATCCTCGATGACTAGTTCATCCGTGATAGAACAACATCCCATATCATCTTCCATATGGCCAGAGTGATTGGCCACTATAGTTAATGCATAACAGTCTTCATTTTCCATAAGTGATACTTTTTTAATAGCTTTGAGTACATTGTAGAATACCTTTTCATATCCTACTTGATGATAAATTCACCTTGGTGAACATAGATCAAAACATTCCCAGTATCCAAGAAGGGTCATCCCAGAATAAGAGGTGCCTCTTGATCTTCCTCTATGTCGAGTATGATAAAATTAGTAGGAAGAATCAACCTTCCCACATTAACTATCACATCCTCAAGTAGCGCTTTTGGAAATTTTATGGAACTATATTCTAGATGAAGTGCCACTCGAGTAGGTTGTAAACCATTCAGACCCATATTTTGAAAGACTCCATAGGGAATAAGATTGAAAATAGCCCTCAAGTCATAAAGTGCCTTCCCAAACTCACAATATCTGATTGTAAAAGAGATTATAAAACTTCCTGGATCTTAGAGTTTTGGAGGAAGAGAGTGTTGTACCACCACTGAACATTCCTTAGTGAGAGGAATGGTTCCCAAATCCTCCATCTTCCTCTTGTTTGAGAGGATTTCCTTCATAAACATTGTATATGTTTGAATTTGAGTTGATGCCTCTGTTAAAAGAATATTAATGTGATATTTCTGAAATACCTCCATAAATTTGGAAAACTATTGATCCATCTTCATCTGCTTCATTCAAGTGGGAAAAGTTAAGGTGGGTTCATACGTTTTGACCACCTCTTTTCCCTTACCATTTTTTTCCTCCTTCTCTTTTGATAGTCCATGTACTGAGGGGGCTTCTTTATCTTGGATTAATTATTCAAAGAGGGTATAGGTGGAGCTGGATTTTTGGCCTCACCTTGATTTGTAGTTATTTTCTAGGGTAGCTCCTTCCCACTTCATAAAGTGATAACACTGGCCTCCTCCTGTGGGTTCTTCTCAGTGTTACCTGGTAGTGTACCAGGTTTCCTTAAAGAGGGTTGATTTTAGAGCTGCCTAATTTGTTTATCAAGTATTCTAATAGATTCCTCTTAATTATGAAATCTTTTCCCAGTATTTTTTATGAATACTGAAATCATTTCTTCTAGCATTGATGATTGTTCCTACTTGGTTGTTGTGTAACCAGTTGAGGTTGTGGTTGCCTTAGTTGTTGTTCCAGACAAGGGTTTTGATACCCTTGTTGTTCGAAGGATACCTTCTACAGTCTGGGATATGGATTCTAATATGAATATTGATCATAATCGGTTGGCATTTGGGGGAGGGGTTTAAAGTTCTGTTACTACTTCCCCTAACCCATGTTCACATTATATTACCAAGCCATGTATTGGTATTGAGGTTAAATGTTTGTCCCTCTATTCTGAGAAACATAGCTTACCTCACTTGTTGAAGGACCAAAAATTGTCCCTGATCATTCACCATTATGTGATTGTCACCACATTCATCTTATGTTGGGTGATTTACCGCTTGAACTTGAGATGTGTTTATTAGATTCAGTGCATCAATCTTCTTAGACACAACATTGAGTTGGGTAGAAAGAATTATAGTGGAATCAATGTTATGAATGACCCTCTTTTGAGTACCCCGCTCTAAGTGCTATTGGATGATGTTTGATAACATATCTTCTAGTAAGTCGAAGAGTTCCTCTGGGGATTAATCTATCCTTATTCCTCCTACAGCTGCATCCATCATTGATTTGGTGTTTGTCGTAAGACCGCCATAGAAATTTTGTACATTCATCTACAATGGAAGGCCATGATGAGGGAAATTCCTTATCATTTCTTTGAAATGATCCTAGGATTCATATATAGACTCTGAATCATGTTTCTGAAAACTATAAATTTTATTTTGAAACTTCACAATCTTGGAGGGTGGGAACTAGATTGATAAAAATTCCTAGGCCAATGCCTCCCAGGTGATGTTGGAACATTGTGGTAGTCCTTTAATCCAGTCCTTCGCTTTATCCCTTATGGAAAAGGGGAATAAGAGAAGTCGAATGGCATCCTCGAACACTCCATGGTAACGAAATATGTCACAAATATCTAGAAAATTGGTGATATGAGAATTGGGGTCTTCAATTGGTAATCCTCCAAACTGAATCATATTTTGGATGAGTTGCATGATTCCCAACTTGATCTCAATGTGTTGGTCTTGCACCGATAGTGTGACAATACCTGTATCTTCCTCTTGGATATAAGGAAGACCTTACTCCATAAGGGTACGACATGGGTGCAATTGTTATTGAGGAGTTTGGGGTAGAATTTTCTACTCATGAGCAAAATAAGGCCCTTGGTTAAGCTTCATGTATGACAACCACTCTAGTGGGTACTATTGGGGTTGTTGCGGGCCCTAACCTGGAACAAATGGAGCCGGTTGTCTTTGAGAGCTCCATGGAATGTACTCCATGATGTTTATTGGTGGATGTTGGATCTACTCATCCTTAGAAACTTGTTTTTGGTTCTAGTTTTCATTAGGCATGAACTTCTACCCAATGCCTTAGAAAACATATAAGTATCCTTCTTCCATGTTTTCTATGGGGGCGTTTTGGTTGTGGTTACCCATAAGTGACCACCACCACCTCAAGATCATTCGTTCAATCTACGAATCAAGCGGAAGGATGTATCATGACTCAACGCTCTTGGAATGAGTTATTTGTCCAGCCACGCACTTGTGATCATTCACAACATGAAACAACACACCAAGCATAAAAGAGGAAGACTAAAATAATGAAAAACATAAAAGATATTAATAATAGAATTTTTAGAATTTTTAATTTATATTTTCACTTTAATTGATACAAATGTAATTTTAAAAAACATGTTAACATTCAAGTCCCTAGAAACGATGACATAATTTGGTGTCATTTTAGTTTAAGTGTCATGTTTGGAAACTCAAATTGAAATACCCAAACTTATTACTAGTATAGTGAAAGTATGGGGTTTATACACAGGGAGAGAGAGTAATTTTGTTCTATTCTTCTACTTTGTGATTTATTAGGTGACGTTTAACTATATTTTAGAGTAGATATTTAATGTTTCAAAAATAAAGTAACTCATTCTTCTATTTCATGATGAATTACTTTAAAGATAAAGAAAAATGTAAAATTTATTTTGATGATAAATGGGAAGAATGAATCAAGGGCGTGGATTTTTTTAAGGTTGTTAGTAAATATATTTTCTTATCTTGTTGTATTATTCATAACAACTCACATCTCTGGGTTTCGAATATAACGGAACCACTTTGATCTGGTAAGTCTCATTTGGAATAAATAGAGACCAATTCCTTGGTATTGAATTTGATTCCTATTAATTTTATTAATTTTAGGAAATTTTGAGATGATAAGTTCACCCAATGATCATGGGTGTACTATTTCATAACCCCTATGAAGATCCATGGAAATTCCATTCTTGGTCTGATATGAGGTTTCCCTCAATATTTATCCAGAAATTCCAAGGGAGTTTGAGAGATATATGAATAAAATAGATATAATAATAAAGTTGATTAATAAAAAACCATAATCATCCACATCCCCAACATATGGAGAAATTATCTACACATGGAGTAACTAATGAATAAAAGACTCTTAATACCTAAATAAAACATCATGGAAACTTTAAATTGAAGATCTTCGAGAAGGAAGAGTGGAAACACCTCCTCTCTTCTCTTCCCTCTTTCCCTTTCACTTTCTTCTTCTCTTTCCTTTCTTCTCCCATTTGATGTCTCTAGTTTTCCATTCCTTCAGTCTCCTGAATTATGAGGGTCTACCCTCTTATTTATATTATTCAAAACTACATGGAGTATACTATAAAGTACACACTGTGTAACCAAGTCAACTTTAGTTGGATCTTATTTCTCTACTAGCATGTGATATTCCGCTCTACCATTGATTTTTAAGGCACCGACAGTCGGTTGGTGGGAGTACACAACATATAACGCTGCCCCACATAGCGTCTTGTGTCAATTTTAGCCACAAACTGCTTCTAGAAGGGGGGTAAACGGTGTGTAGAGTGAAGTACATGGTGTGAAACATCTAGATGGCAACATGGGTGTATTCTTGGTCTATTCGATCTGTGTCTAAGAAAAAGTACACTCCATTTATATGAAAAGTACATGTCGTGTATTTGTAAACTTTTGTTCTGATCATTCCTAATTTGTGACTTTTGTTGAAAAACTCCTAAAAGTCATCATGATCACCGAATTAAATAATTTTATCTCAAAAACAACATATATATATCTGGTGAAAACATGTTTTGATACTCAATAAAATATATGAAAATGTATACAGAAATTGGGCACATCAAATACATGTGAAGGATTAAGTATGTACTTCTTTAGGATAGATACATTGAACACATCATGAATGTTATAGAAATTATTTGGAATTAGAAATCAATAATCTACCATCCATATACAATCATGAATTTTTACGTGACAAATATACCTAAGTATTAGCATTTCTATTTTTCAAAATATCACCACTCTCATAAAAGGAGATATTTATAGGAATACCTTGGGTCCCTCTTCAAACACAATGGCATTCTAATGGTTTTCAACATAACATTTTTTTGGCATTGAGATGATTTTATTTATTTCTTAGTAAAAATAAAATTATCTTCCATTTACTTATCACATTTAGGTCCCAATATATTTCATTATCAAACATCATTAAAACACGTTAGAGTTCTTCAAATTAGTCCATAGAAGAAATCATAATGATCTATCTGAATACTCGAGTAAAATAAATTGTTATATGAAATTTACACCAATGAAACATGTTGATACTAACCACCATTGAAATAAATATGATATATATAAAAATGTATTCTAGAGTTAGTATGGTCCTCTCAGACTGAACCGTTATCTTAGGATGATAAGAAGTGATGAAACTCAACTCTGTGTTCAAATCCCACTCAATACATTTTAAGATGATTTAGGTAAAACTTGGATCCTGAAAAAATAAAATAGAATGTGTTAGTCCATAAAACCTTCCCACTTCCTTAATATAATTTCTAGAAAACTAATTATGAGATAATTCTTCTCTAATTATGATGATGTGTACTGACTTCATAAGGTGATCGACTACATCCCATAGATTATTATTCAATTTAGATGTTTTGTGGTGACTGAAGATTAATTCCACTATGATGATTTCCCATTTCCTTTCTTGTATGGGTAACGGTTGTAACATACCCTTAGATTTATCTCTCTTATACTTAACTTTTTAAAATACAAAGTATCAAGAAACATATTCTATAAATATATCTTTTCATATTGTCCTTCCATAAAAACACATTCCAATCTATATACATCTTCATATATTTAGGATGAATAAACAATGAAGAAATATGATCTTCATCCAATACATAAATCATAAAATATGTTATGGAAGGGATAAATACTTGGTTCCTAGACCTCATTATTATTCATAATAAAGGATTAAATTTGGAAAATTTATCCCCTTCTTATGTAGCTCTATATATTCCTATTTAGGCCTCATTATTCCACAAAATGATAGATGGTTATACATTGAATTGTTCAAGATATTATTTCTCCATTTCCATCGATAATTGAAGATAAATCATTTTTATGTCTAAAAATATTGGATATTTTTTTTATCCTTATCATAGATAAGATAACATGTTCCTTTAAATCAAATCATCTACCACCTTGTCTGCTTTCCCAGGGTGGTTATGTGTTGAGAAGTTATAATCATTAATCAACTCCAAACATATACTTAGGTTAATATTCAACTCCCAGAATATGAAAATATAGTTTATACTTTTATAATCAGTATATATGTCACACATTCTCCATAAAGATAATGCCTTTATATATTTAATGAAAAAATTACAACAACTAACTTCAAATCATAAGTTAGTTAAGTTTTCTCATTGACTTTTAGTTAGTTTTAAGGGCTATCACCATATCATTTTACTTGATTACAAATCTCAATCCCATCTTCAATGTATTATTATGTATTATAAAATATTCTCTGTTATGGGGTACTATAAGCACATGTGTGATGACTAACATTCTCTTCTGATCCTTGATGTTTTCTATACATTGACCATGATTACCTTTGGAGATAACATGGTGAATGGGTTTGAAATATATGACAAATTATTCATAGGGTCTTAAAATTAACCAGCAAAACCAAGGAAACTATGGATCTAAGTAACCATGGTTGGACCAAGAAAATGTTAAGTAACTTCTATCATTTATGTATCAATAGATATACCCACGCATGAGATTATGAGACAAAAAATGAATCTTTTTCATTCTAAAGTTTACACATGATAAATATTTTATAAAAAAAATCATCCATAAGGTCTTCATTATAATCCCCAAGTGACCTTAATTCTCTTAATTATTCATAGAATATATAAAAATATCATCTATAATTATTATCACATGTTTTTCAAGATAATATCTAAAGAATATTTTCATTAAATCTGCGATGGTAGTAGGGGGATTAGTAAGAGAAAATGGAATCACTATAAAATCATTATTTACATACGTAGTATGTAATGTTGTTTTAGGTATATACTCATTAATAAACCTAAATTAATGATGTCCAGAATTAATTTCATTCTTGAAAAAGTAATGAACTCCATAAAACTTACGAAACAAGAAAATATTATAGGGGTAAATGAAATTTTTTCTTGATATTGATCTTGTTATGTTTTCGATAATCATTATAGTCACACAATGAGGAATCTTTCATCTTAGAAAAATAATAGATACAAGTTATGATAGTGAACCTAATCAAATGAATCCCATATCATTATTCTCTAATATATCATAGTTTAATTCCTTCAACTCAATTAGAGTAATTCTATATGGAGTGTATGAAATTTGTGTAGCATTGGGTATGAGTTCTACTAAAAACTCAACTTCATGATTCAGTGTAAGAGTTAAAACTCTTATGGGAATACATAAAAAAACATCAAAAAAATATCAATATACATGATAAATATGTTTCCCACAACCATATTAGATTAACACCACTTTTGAATAGGAATCAATACTAATATAATTGATGTTATTTCCATCATATTTTCATATTTACCATCACAATAATAGAAGATCATCGATTGGTTTTGAATATCATATATGAATTACATTTATCTATAATTTATGAGTAATTTAAGAAAATAAATCTAATCAATGAATATGATAACATCAAATTCATCCAGAGGGATAATAACAAGATTTACTGGAAGGAAATTACGACAAACTATAATCGATGTGGAAATGTATAATTCTGATTCAACGATTTTACCATTTTGGATTTTTCATTACTAACACAATTTCTAATTATTGAGGTGTTGAAGTGATAAATATAGACAATTCATAGAATATAAAAAATTCCAAAGGAATAAAACGAAATAAATAATTTTCAATTATAGGGTGAATTATAATATTACTTTCTAATACATCATTAGGAACATCCACATTGGATTTATTAATTGGATAATACATTCCTTATCCCTATGGTTTCTTTTATATTATATTCCCCTGATTCATGGGGTATTGGATAGAATTGTTACTAATATATTTTCAGTTGTATTTTGGTGTATTGATGGATTCTCCCATACCTTTTCATTCATGATCATGATGGACTTTTTCTCTACACATAAAGCAAATTCTTTTCCCTTTTATGAATGTACCATGATGTTTCGTTCCACAAATATCAAATGTTTGGAAATTTATTTCTCTTATTCCCTTTATCTATTTTTCTCTATTATTCTATTCCTCTAATACAATCATTCTAATTCACAATAATTAGAGAATTCTCTCTCAATATTGATAGAACATTTTGTTATATCCTTATATGCTGTGAATTTTTAGAAGAACAGTTCCCTTCAATGGGTTATCATATATTTATCAAAGAAACAATAAATCATTCTCTTAGTATTGTGTACATAGTTTATAGCATGCCTTTATAACATTATAATTTTATCTTTATACATATCCACATTATCTTATTTCTTTTATCTCATGATCAAGAATTGTATCTCCATATCTTCTCATTGTTTGTAAGAAAAATATTTTTCCATGACAAGTTCCTTAATATCATTCCATTAAATACTTGATATTTCCTCCACATACATATTGTTCTAAATCAATGAACACTATTGATCTAAAACCCATAATAGATGATAAACGTCTATGAAAACCTTCTCTCATTCATTACTCCCCAAAGTGAGGAATATATTCTCTAATGAGCTTATCTATTTCTCATGTTTGAATGGATTTTTCACAATTGAATTATATAGGTTAATGATGCATGAAGTTTTCTAACATTATTACACCATGATGTAGATCAGATTTCTTCTCCATAAAGTTAAGGTTATTAGTCATAACATGAGTTAGTGTCCCCAAAATAGTTTTAATATTTCAGCTCCAGCTGTAGCACCATCTCAAACATCATTATCTTTCCCTAAGGTAAATCTGATCATTTGTTATGTGAATTGATCTTGTTTCCATTCATTCATCCAGAAACCATTTATTAACAATATAATACACTACATTAAATCAAAATATTTTTACAAATTATGTATAATTATTAAAAAAGTGAAACACTTAACATAAAATTAAAATTTCATGCATTGAAAATATTATAATCATAAACATTGTTTCATTGGGAATATTTAAAAATTCATTCATAGTATAATGTTCCCAAATCTATGTTTTCTTAAGTATAGTTACCATGGTTTCTAGTAAACATGATTTTATACCAATGGTAATGTCCCTAACCCCAATACTTAGTGCGAGTGATTACTTTATTACATTGGCACAAGATACAGTTTATCACTTCCCAAATTAATGAATAGTTTAGTATTTATGGAAAATAGGAAATATACTTGTGTTACACATTATATTTTAATGAATAAAATAAAAAACTATTATTTTAATCAAGAAATCTATAATCATTCTTTTCATATCCCTTTATATCAATCATAAAACAATTCTTGATATTCTATTTAATAAAATACAAGAATGGTGTGACCATAGATTATATTTAAGGTTATGCATGTAGAGGAAGCTAAATAAGATATAAATAATATTAAAACAATAAATGATAATCAAATAATTATATATAAATAATATAATGTAAAATAAAATTATCTATGGATTTCATAAAAAATAAATTCATCTCACGGAAACTGATATTTCATTTCATAATTAATTAATATATATTGTTGTAAATTTAAAAAATTACATAGATGCCTCAGCCAAGACATCTGAAAATACATTTGATGGCTTGTTCCATGAGATCTATATAAATGGTTAAGGTCTAATCCAAAAACCAATATTATTTTTCTAACAAGACCTACCAATGCATTAAGGGGGTATGTAATTTAGTTTCTGACCCATCACCTAATAATTCTAAAGAATTTATTATATGAATAAATAACATAACATAATCATTTTTCTATAATAATTAATAAATGAATGTATTGGAAGAACTAACACATGGAATAACAATTCCTTCTCCAGTCAAGAAGATCATAAACCATCTAATGAATATGTTGGATGTCAGCATATGAATATAACATAATTAAATAATAATTTTATTCAATGAATGTTGTCAAAGATGAAAATAATTTTCAAACCTCATTTTAAATTATTTGTAGGAAAATTAACTTTTTTATAGTGAAAACACTTATTTAAAATATTATCAAATTGTAAAGAAAAAAATTTCTATAAAAATATCCCAGTAAAATAATAAACTGTGTATTAAATAAATTTTAAATAATTACAGTTGTAAATTTCATTCATAGAGTATATGTTAATAAAATTCATTTAAAACTTTTATTAAAATGTCAAATAATACCATATTTGAAAAAAAATATGAAGATTATTTCATAAAAAAATTAAATATAATAAATGAGAAAATAAGTTTTTTATAAATTATTGGATAATATTAAAAATATTTTTTAAAAACATTTAAGGAATATATGGATATGGAAGAAAAACATTCCTCACTACGTAGAAAAACAAAGACTATTTTAAAAAAAAAGCATGATTTCAATATCTTCGGTACTTAAATAGAAAAAAATGAAAATTAGAGATATAATTTTAGAAAATAAATAGAATATAATAAATTATATAGGGTTTTAGAGAGGAATTTTAAATAATTTCCCTAGAGGAGAGTCAAATATAAACAATCCTAGATAATGATACATTTTTGATATAAATCCTAACAACATTAGTAACATTTCAATCATAACCCAAATGAAACAAATAAAATGAAATAAATAATTAAATATAATTAATATAAAGAGATTAATTAAATCAATGGGTTAGTACACATGCCTTATAAAAGGTGATAAGTGAATAACATAACATATGTTCCAAAGAAGACAATTTGAGATGATGAACCCTTACCTGAGGTCTGAATTCCTTCTGATATGTTAGTAACTACTATATAATAAATATATATTCTATTAATATATTATAGATCCATATTCATATATATATATTACTATATATGAGGTATGTTTACTATTTTATCACCCATTTATTAATATCTCATTACTATAATCAATGTTTGGGATGATAACTACATCATTTTTTCATATAAGTTTTTGTTCAGTAGTTTTATTAATTTTTATTTAATTATGGTTATACCATCTCAATAATTTTAATAATTATATCATTATTATTTATATTCAGGTTATACATATTTATGGTTACCCATATATTTATAGATAGAAAAATGAATTATAATGTTCCTTGATATGGTAGGCCATGCATATTCGTGAATGTTTTTTCATTTTTTGATTAAATGAACAATGAAAAGGTAAATTATATTTTTATATTAAATAATAATTAATAATTAATATAAATAATATATATTCATCAAATACATCCTCATCACCATCTAATTAAAAATAAAATTAAAAAATCACCAAAATTCATGGATGTGGAAGTCTGAACATATGATTGAGTGATGTGTCTTTGTTCAAATGGATTCGAAGGTAAGGAAGAAGTTGAGATATTATAAATATTGGGGTTTAGTTTTCACCTAATTTTTATATATAAATAATATACACTTAATAATAACATTCTATGAAATATGACCGTGGAAAACAAGTTGTATCAATAAATTGAGATGGTATTTTATATATACACAATAGTGATACTTTCACTTTCCATTTTATGGGAAATGTAACACTTAAAAAAATTATAATATTTTTTCAAATAAATTTAATTTCACTAATGGATTGTGTTACACGTAACACATAATTTTAATGAGAAAATATATTCTATTAATATAAACAAGAACATTATAACATGACTGATAAATATTGAGGTATTAAAAGAAATATACACGATTTAAATAATAATAATAATTGTTTTATTTTAATTTTCTTTGATAAAATGAAAATGAAAATTATTAAATTCTTTATATTTTTTGAAAATACATTTTTTGGAATTTTTTTTTATTTTTGCGAATAAATAATTAAATTAATTTTTGACAGTTTCAAAAAAAATATATAAAACATTTAACTTCATTTTTTTTAAATCATTATGTCAATATTATAAGACTGATAGTTTTTTATATTTTTCTGAATAGATTATATTTTCGTTTAATAGAGGAAAATAACAGTTTTAATTGAAAACATTCTTTTTGTTTGATGAATTTATAAGGATTCATTTTTTTAAATGTTTTTAGAAGTAAAATTTCATAAATTATATATAAATAATTAATTTTTTGACATTTTAATGAATATAATATCTCACCTTGATATAAAAACATTTTAGTTATTTGAAACATTTATTATTTGTGAAAAACTATTTCATTTCATCTTCATGTTAAATTTAAATTAGTTTTTTCCAATTCATTGAATGAAATTTAGAAAATGTAACTTTGAATTTGGAATAAAAATTATTAATATTATATAATAAGTATAACTTATTTTTTGGTAAAATGAATAGTAAAAATTAAAAATCAATTACCATTATTAATGGTAAAATGAGTTTACATAGGGTTAAAATAAACATTTATTCTACAAAATGATGGATAAGCTTCCCAAACATCGAATTTATGGACATATATTGACCATATTACCTCTTTTTCTAATTTTTGACACATATTGGAGTCTTTTTCACTCTGAAAAAAAGGGCATGCTTTTTATAAAAAAAATCCATGTGTGTCCTCTCCCCCAATTATAAAATACCCCAATCACTCCCCTCCAATTGACACATAAACAACTCATTGGTCTATCAAATAATATAAAAAAATTTATCCCTATTTATTTTTCTAATTCAGTGATTCATTAGTTTTATTATGAAAACCTTATAGTAGTACATTCAGAATAATCCAAAAGTGGACCTCTAAAGAAGAGTTAAAATTCATAACCTTGTGTATTAGTTAATTTATTCTTCCACCTACATCAAATATTTTTTAATATTATAATTTAAAAACATTATTATCTTAAATATAAGGATATATTTTTATGTTAATTTCATGAACAATATCTATTTCCTTATTTATTAAATTGGAAAAGAAACTGTCTATCTTATGTATCGTATACTACCAACTCACGATCCAATGCTATTCATTTTCCATCATTACCTCTCACTTATAGTAATAACGATGAATTTAATTTTTTATATGATATTTATGATATTCTTATACTAATATAATTATAATATCACATATTACTTCTTATGATCCATTTAGTGGGAATATGATATTTTCTATCATGTGTACAGATGACTACTGCCTAGTGATGCAATGTGATTAGTTTTTCATCTACACATTAAATGGAATGTAATAAGGGTAAAATTAATGAATATATGGAATATTTTTTAAAATAAAAAATATTCTTTATAGGTAATATATTATTTTCATTTATATAATTTTATCCATTGAGAAAATGTAAACAACGTTCTAGCATCCATATGACCTACCATTATAATGAAGAGTGACATTCATTTTCTGTCTCTATGATTTATGAATTTCTATATATATATATATAATGATTATATAGTATATTTAAATCACTATTAAAAATCATAATACTATGTAATCATGATCAATATAGGAGGAATTAATATACCAATCAAAATCATACATGAAAAAGAAAACAGTTATTACCATATATGTCATTTTTACATGGAATTTTAAATAAACTAGAAATAAAAGGACACTAGTAAAACATATATGGTATGATACATATAAAAATGGTTTTTAAATATATTTATAATAAATATATATTTATTATATATTTGGTTTAAATATATACAACATTATTCAAGACTTAGTGGAATAGATTTTGTTCTAAAATATCCATCTTTAGGGAATAAGTTATGTTTTCACTTATCTTGTTTTATGATGTTTATATATAACCCCATTGACATATTATATAATGAAAATAATTATTATAATAACTTATAGTGTTTTTTTACAAATTATTCTTTCACAGGTAGTATAATTCAAATGTTACCAAAGTGGTAATAATTTTATATTAAACTCTCATAGTTTATTGGGATTGTTAATGATTAAGATTTTGATGGTGATATCATATGATATATCTCTCATGAAACACATAAATTTTATCCTCCTATTATTATTTATTAAGAATATTTTTTCCTTAAATTTTTAACAATTTATGTACTCAGTAGATCAAAAATATATATTTATGGTAAAATTAAAATTATTTCCCTATTTTTTCAGAAATGCTCTTTATTTTATATCTATGTTTTCTAAGAATTTATTCATGAATTTTTTAATGTTTATTTTTTATTTATTAAAGTTATTTTTATCATATTTTTTATTTTATAAAAATTCTTCTTTAAAATTATTCTTTATATCATTTTCCAAACAATGTCTGTTTGTATTTTACTGAAAATGTGAAATAAATATTTATTTTAACATGTATGGAATAAGTAATTTTAAACCAACATGTCCAACAAATGTTTAAAGTTTTCCTTTATATGTATAAAATTTTATTTTCAATGAATTTGTTTTATAGTATTTTTTAGGGTGTTTTAGTTTTTAATAGGCGATTTTCAAAGTGAAAAGCTTGATTTCATCACAAAATGCTACATGTGATCTTTCAAAATCATTTACCATATAAGATAAAATTATTTGATAATACATAAAATTTAATGGGTATATTATTTAGGGTTAAAACCCTTATTATTTATCTATATGGTTTATCTTAATAATGGCATGATTTTTTTGAAACATATTCCTTTTCCTTGGGTCATGTTATAATTAAATGATGATATGTTTACTGAACCCATTTCATTTCCATGGGTTGTACTATGATGAGATACTATTGAAACTCATTAATTTTCTTTTTTTCATATGATGAATGTTTTATGATATTTTGGAACAAAAATTTATGAATTATGTGATGATTTATACCTATATCTCCCTAAAATGTGTTGGGTGATTATTAATGTTATTTGAGCTCAATGGGTACATAAGAGGTTATCATAATACCATAAGAGGGTACATAGAATGTTATGGAAATCCTAAAAGATAGTAAAAAAGTGATTATTAAAATCCTGGATGAAGTTATATAGAAGGTTATATTAATCCCTATGTAGGTATGAGGGTGGTTATCCCAATCATTTCATATTATGATTGTCTTGGTGGGTATCCTTGAAATAAGATTTTCTATGTTTTTTTAAGTCCCAAAAATATTTATCTTATTCCTATTTTATGATCTCATGGATCATTTTATTTAATTAAATTATGATTCATGTCTTATAAAGGATCAAAATTTATTCAATGACACAATTTTATGATCTATGATAGATAGGGTATGGTTTTTCAAATGATTTCCTCATGTTCTCATACACTTATGAACATGATATGTTGATATCCCCATTTTTTCATTACTATGAATTGAATATCATCCATTATTAGGTTTACTTTCCACATGACATGAGTAAATATACTATGTATTTTATGTCTAAGAATTGTTCTAGTTATGAATAACTCATTTGGGGATGAATTATCTCACTTATGGACTAAATTTTTATGTGTCCACGTATCCAAAGGAACTAGACCTAAATGATTCTTACATGGTTCATTATGATATTTAATGAATAGTAATATATTAATATGTAATATTGTTATATGATAAGTTTGGTTATTTATAGATATCATTATACAATGTATTTTTTTTATTGGAATCTATGATGAAAAAACATTAGTGAGGTCCCTAGTTATATTTCTAAGGACAATTCTAAGGAAAATTATAAGTATAGGAAAATGTCCTAGAATATTGGTGAAGGGTTGAGCAAATGGTTTCCATGAAATTACATCCATTTTTTATACTATAAGTTGAAGTGGTTCAAAAGCATATATTGAAAGGGGTAATAACTCTGAAAAATCTACAACATTATTAACTCAAGATTTACCTAGTACACGACAACTTGCCTTACTACACACCTGGATTGATAGCCTTAAGGGATGTTCTTTTTAAATTCACCAACTCTATGTGAACCATCGTGAAGGATTTGAATGATGAACATGAATAACCTAAGTTAATAATAACATGTCCTGTATTAAAAATAAGGTTTCATGATTTGGACATCTTAAATGATTTTTCATGACTATGTGTTTCCCAATATGATTATTATTTCTTACACAATGAATTTTAGTTTTAGTCAATGTTTAGAATGAGAAATAACCATGTAAATGGTGAATGTGATGGATAATGAAATGCTTTTACATATAAGAACCCAAATTTTATGCTAGTTATAATGTAAAATCTATTTTATATTATAACACAATATTAAAAAGTTATGAATCATGATAAAAAATAAAAAATTAAAATGTTGGAGAAATGTTCTATTGAGTCCTTCATGAGGCAATGTTCAATATCTTGTAGTGGATCAATTTATCCTATAGTTTCTGAGAAATATTTCGGGACCACTAAAAAAATATTTTTTCAATTATCCAATCTTCAAATCATAAAATATTTTATTTAACTATTTATTAATTAATAGTAGAAGGGGATCAGTGGTTTAATATTAAAAAAATTTGAGATGAAGAGATAAATTTGATTCAATGTAATGATATGAGGTTAAAAAGATATTTTTCAATATTTAATATCCCCATAGTCTTCATAAAAATGGATAGGTAATTCCTTGGTAAAATGATGATGGGTCATTTTGTACTTTTGAGGAAATTTTAATAAGTCTTTGGAGTTTTTCTTCATGTGTTACCTTGTAATAGGAATGTAAGGTTGATCGATTCTTCATTGGCTGAAAACCAAGTCTACAAAGTACATTTTCCATAAGTGACATCATTATTTATGATGAAAAAATTTGATTTTATTTCATTGGGGAAATTTAGATTCGATATAACTATCAATCTCATGGGTTTTATAGGAAAATAATGTTGGATTACAAAGAAAACTCTAAAAGCCTTGGAGAGAAGAAAATGAAAATTCCACCATGCTCGAAGAGTGTATGGAAACATGAAGAAAATTTTCTTTAGGGGACTACAAAAAATTTATGTGTCGAAGAAAGTTCATCCAGGATATGAATGTTAAAGTGTTAGGAGGAAGATAACTAATTATTAGAATAGAGGGAAATCACCATATAATGAACCACCCTCACATCAGGGCTTGATGTGAAAAGAAATTGGGAATTATGAAAATGAATTCCATAATCTAATGGATAATGAAAGTAATAAGCTAGAAAAACCTCTGGATATAATGTATAAATATAATGATTACTCAATAACAATAACTAAAGTGCATCGTGGTAATTATGGAACAATTATCCTTCACTGTAGAGTTGGAAATTTCGTGTTATAGTTTTTATGAATGATCTTTATGGAAATATTTTTTTCATACATTAGTGAAATTAGATGTGATTATTGATCATTGATTGTCTTCCTCTATATGGAATCTTGAATAATGAAATAACATTTTATTTTCTCTCTATGCAAGGATGATCCCAAGAATCCAATGAAAATATTTATGTGTACTGTAATAGATTATTTTTAGAATAAAGGGTGAATTATGTTTTGGAAGTGTATATATCTCCATGTTAGATATTTTTAAGAGTTATGGATACCATGATGGGGTAATGATTATAAGGTTGATCATAATTTCCATGTCATAAAAACCCCTTTTCATATTTTATATGTATATATTTTTCAATGTTAATGATATTTTTGAAAACATTTAAAGAAATATAACCATTTGGTATTATATATAATTTAGCATAAAAATTATTTGCAGAGGAATTCCACTACATTTTTAAGACATAAGATTAAAGTTATTGGAAATAATTAGGGTTTATCACTTCTTATATGTTTATGGAATTATTAGATGTTTAAAATTAGGGACTTTAGAGTAATTATATTAATATAGTTTTGGAAAATGATTACTCATGTGTTGGAGACAACATGTCACATTCAGCAAGGTTGTGGGACTTCAACCCACAACCGATGAAAGAAAAGGGTATATCACCTCCCTCTGGCCTATATAGAAGATAATTTCTGGTGGGAATACATAAAGAGGGATATGGATTAATATTTATCTTAGTTCATAGTATTTATTAAATTTATTACATGGAGAAAAATTTCTATGGGGACTCTACAACCAATATTCATGCTTAAAAGGAAATGGGAAAATACCACTATGGATTTTTCCCTCACTCAAACCAAAAAAATATAAAGGGAACAATGCTATATGGGTTATAGTTAAACACCATAAAGAGTTCATAAAATATATTTCTATTAGAGCATATCTCTTTCCAGATCAAATTTAATAGAATTACATTAATTACATGGTAATTTTGTATATAGTACTAGATTCTATTGTACCTTATCAGGATCTAATGTTTACCTCAATATTTTGGAGAATACATCGGTAATCACTTGATATTGAGTTGAATTTCAGCACTTCATAGCTCCCTCAAATAGATTTTCATTCAAAGATAATTATTCAAACCCTAGTGTATATAGAGATATCTAGTCTAATGGATTTCAAAGGTTGTTGGAATCAACAATATCCATTATTTAGGATTTCTTAGAACAATACCTGTGACTTAGTAATTCATATGGTTCCTTATGAATCCCTCTATGTAAATAAGTGTATAAATAAAATGTACTTGGATAGTGTAGGTAAAAAATCTATTGGTTCTAGGATAGAGGATAAAATGTAAGAGAAGTCTAGATCCATTCAAAAACACCTAAGGTAATCACATAGTCAACAAAATATCTATTCTAACAATCGTTGGTGTGTCTTAGAATTTAATGTTGGTGAAAAAGTTTTTCTAATAATTTATCCATGGAAGAAGTTAATTATGTTTTTAGAGAAGGGAAAACATAGCCCTAGTTTTAAATATCCTTTTTCAAATTCATGATCATATTGAAACGATAGATTATCATTTGGTGCTTCAAATATACCTCTCTGAGCTTCATGATGGAGTATATATATATCTCACATGAGGAGTTAATTAAATAGTTCATCAAATTCATTAAAGTTAATGTTCATACAATCATATAATGATAATTCTTACTAGGAACCACTATTGTATATTCTGGATCATATACATATGTTCCATGAAATAATACTACTCGTATGGTCAACATTTTTAGGTGAAATGACCTTCTTGAGGAAGCTACTTTGAAACCTGAGGATGTGATGAAGTAGAATTATCCTATTTTTTTTATTGGAGTGATAAATTATAATAGTGAAATTTATTTTAATGGGGTATAATATAACACCACATTTTTCATGAAATATATCTTTTTGAATTACTTTAATTTAATTGAATTCTAGGGTTACATGCAATACTAAGATTTAAAAAACACAATACAATCTTAATATAAACATGAAAATTATAACATAGATGTTAAGCATGTTGTTATAAATTTTAATAATATCATTTTAAATAAAAATTATAATTATTTAATATATTAAAATATATTGACAAAAAAATACATAATATTTATAAATGTCTTCATATGCTTTGCAAATACCTCTTTGTAAAAAAATGACTTCAATTTATTTTTGTGAAAAAAGAATAAAATTAATTTTATTCACTTTTAGACAAATTATTTTTAATAGTTAATTTAATTTTTAAAATTATCAATTAAATATTATCATATTTTGAATTGTTATAAATTTTTCAAAAAAAATAATTTTTTGATAAATAGTGAAAATAATAGTTTTTTTTGAAAACTACCTTTATTGTTTAAAGAATCAATGAGGATCCATTTTTTATTAATTTTTATAAAATTTAAAATTATCTCATTTATGTTATAATTAATTAAATTTTCATTATTAGAATAAATTTCATATAGAATCATGTGAGAAAAAGATTTTTAAAATTTGACACTTTTCCCTTTTGAAATAAAATTCTTTATCACATCTACATGTTTATTTTTAATTTAAAATTATGCACACATTAAAATTTAATTTGAATAAATGTAATAAATATTTGGAACCAAAAAATTTAATATTATATAATAATATCAACTTAGTTTTTTCCCAAATTAATAGTAAATATAATAAAAATTAATTACCACGGTTAATGATAAAATTGGTTTACTAGGGATTAAAATAAATATATGTGTAAAATACCATATAAAATTCTCCCAAACCCATTATATTTACATATGTAGAAATTATAATCTATAAGGATCAATAATGAACCAATTTGAGGCCTTTTGGATTATTAGTAACATGGGTACAACTTATTTATTTCAAAACATTTATGTGTGTCCTCTCCCCCACTTTTAAAAGGTGACACACCATTTTCTTCTCTTCACACATACAAAACCATTTGGTTTATAATTTTACTCCTAAATTATCTTCCTTAAATCCCTCTCCACATCCTAGATTCATTTTATTTATTTTGATACCCTCCAAGAAGTCTTTATGTATAAAAGTAAATATGTTCTCTAGAGAAGATGTAGAACTTTTACCCTTAAGTTTTTTTACTTCTTCTAACACCTCCATCAAATCATATTCACCTTTTATAATAAAATATCACTATTTTCTAAAATGTAAATAGATTTTATTTTTTTAACTTCAGGGCCTAAAATTATCTCCTCTTCTGTTAAATGGAAAATGAAACTGTCGATCGTGTGTACTATGGACTACCACATCATAAACCAATGTTATTCCTTTTATATTACCACATCTCACAGCTGGTTATAATGATTTATTTTAAATTTATATATTATATTTATGATATTATTAAATTTTTGTGATTTTAATATCATATGAACCTTCTAACATTCCTTTTAGTGGGAATATCCTAATGTCTCTCATGTGTAGTGAGGACAACCACCTCTTGAAGATAATTTATTAGTTTTTCAGATAAAAATTACATGGAATCTAATAAGGGAATATTTTATTAGTATATGTGATATATACGAAATTAAAATGAATCTAAAAATGTTGTATATAATTTTAATTTATTTCATTTCATCTATAAAAAAATGGAAACAATAGTCATGCAATGTACGACCTACCATCTCCTTGAACAATGTAATTCACTTAAAATATCTAACAATATTTTTTACATTAAAAACTTATATATTAAATATATATATTATTTATATAAGTTTTCACATTTTAGATAAGATGTATCGATGATAAAAATTGAATCTGTAATGATACCAAACCAAAAAATACATGAAAAATGAAACTATTATTACTTGAAATGTGATTTCAACAATGAATTGATAAAAACGAGTGATAATAATATTAAATAAATATTATATGGTATTATTTATATTACAATGGTTCATTAATATATTTATAACATGCATATATTTATTAAACAAGATATTTTAATGTGTATGAATCAAATTGAGACTTAATGTAAGGGATGTTTTTATCAAATTTCTATATTTGGGATGTTCATTATGTTGTGAACCTATATTCTTTTATGAGGTGTGTATAATACCTAATTGAAATAATATATCAAGAATTTATTTGGTCTCATTATATCAAAAAATTTCTTCATTTTATTCTTTCATAGTGATTATGATTCAAATTTTACCAGAGTGGTAATAATTGTATGTTATAATCTCATTTTTTATCATCATTGTTTGTGATTAAGTTTATGATGATGTTATATTATGATCCATCTCTAAATAAACACTTTAATTTTTTTTCTTCTGGTTATATAATGATAATAGATTTTTTATTTAATTTTCCTCTCTTTATGATGTCAAGAGTTCAAATATATGTTTTTAATTAAAAATCAACTTTACTTTACTCTTTATCTAAAAATGTGATTTCTTCCATATCCTAATTTCTATGAATTTCATAAAGATCATTTTAATGGTCTAATATAATTTTTAAATTTCATGTAATATATTTTATTAAATTTAAAAAAAATTACTTTAAAGGAGTCTTCATTTTGCATCACAAAAAAACTCATTTACCTTTTAAAAAAATGATAATGGAATCATTGTTTTAATTTCTAAGAAAATAATGAAATTTCTTGCCATCATTACCACTAAATATTTTAATGATCTCATTATATTATTCAAATTTTATTTCCAAGGTAAAGGTATTACACAATTTTTTTATCATTTAGTTTTATAAAAGGTTATTTCTAAAAAGACAATATTATTTTTCTCAAGAAAGGCTCAAGGTTATAATTAAAAGTCTTTTTCCAGATAAGATAAAATCTTTTTTTGTTATATAATATTTTCAATATATTTGATCCAAATATACCATCATTATTATTTATATAGACTATTTATTTTTATTATCAAAATATTATTATTAAAGAGGTTTATTTTCAATGAGTTATGTTTTGATGGAGTGATAAAATGTTTATTGTAACTATTTCTTTTACACAGGTTATTATGTGATGAAATGTTTATGAAACTCATTTATATTAATGGGTTATGATATGATTAATACTTTATATGAAATTGTGGCATAAAAATGAATGAATTATGTGATGGGTGGGACCTATATCTCCCTCTAAAAAATTGTGTAATGATTAATCTAATAAGATCTTGAAGGGAACTTTTGACGTTATCACAATATTGATAAAGGGTATATTATAGGTTTTCCCCAGGCCTAAAGAGGGAACATTAGAGGTTATCTAAGTTCTAAAAAAGGGACATGGGATGTTATCACAAGATCAATGTAGGTAAAAATGTGGTTATCCAAATCCTGAAATTTTAATAATGTCTTTGTGGATAGAATTGATATAATATTTTCAAAGATTATGTGTATTCAAAAAATCTATATCTTATTCCAATTTTATGATCCCATGGAACATGTTCTCTATTTTATATACAAATCATGTTTTATTAACTACACATATTTATTCAATGACTCACATTAATGATCTATGATATGTATGGTTTGGATATTCCAATTTTATTCTGATGTTTTCATACCCTTATGCTCACATGATGTTGATATCTTTCTTTTTTACCATTAATGAGTAGCTGAGATCACCCTATTTTATGTTTCCTTTCCCAATGATATGATGAAATTTATTACATATGATCTATCTAATAATGGTTTATTTATGATGATCTTAGTGGGATATAACCTAGATCACATATGGACATGTTTCTTATGTTTTCATCTTTCTAAAGGAAATAGAGATAAATTATTATGGTGTGAATCATTATGAAATATAATAAATATTTATCTTATTATGATGTAATATTTTTGTATGAGAAGATTTGGTGTTTACAAAAAAGTTGGTGGATAATGGTGATTTTATATTCACAATGACACTTTAGTATATTGAAGATACTCGAGGTATTATTTTATGATAAATAACATAAATTTATATGAGATAATGGATAAGTAAAAATAAATTGATTGGTTAAGGTGATTAGACCTCCATTGAAAGAACTCCTTTAGATATTCTCTTAATGGTCTAGGGTTGGTCTTTTGGGATTATAAACACCTATATAACGTGGATAAATATGTTGGGAAGGTATATTAGTAGGGTTTAGTCAAGCTATAATGACCAATGTGGTAAAATGATGCGATGGAGCATGGTCCATATTATAATTATTATGAGGGTAACTTTCATAATTTCATAAAAGATTAAATTATAATAATGTTACTCTCAAGAAATTTCTATCCAAATACACAAGTATTTAACCCTAGGGTAGGATAAGGTCAAAATATTATCAAACAATAAAATTTAGAATTTTTTTTAGTGTTTTAAACATTACAGTTTTTTTAATCCTGTAGATATCAATTTTAACATATATCGTGGTAACACCTTTATCAATATTAAGAGCCTATAATTTTATATATATTGTAAAAAATGTCCCATAAATAGACAAGGGTTAAAAGTTGAAACAATTTATTAACCACATTTTACTATTTCAAGTATTTAATGATTTTAAATAATTTAAACTTTTATTATTTGGATGAATTATCATTAATGTCAATTTTGACAATGTTTATTTAATTTGACTTGAAATACATCAAGAAAATGATGGATTTTGAATCTAATTCTTTTAAAATTACCAATATATTTTATTAATGTAAAGAATTAATGGGACATATTAACTCATTCAAATTATATCACATATAATATTTTCAATATAAATTATATTATTTTCCATTTAATTGAATAAATATCATATTAGAGGTTCAAAAACATTTAAGTTAATTATATAATTACCAAAAAAATAGAAATAAATTACCACCATGAATATAATTTTATTATTCAGTAAATTACTTGCAGTATTCATTATCCATATTATTTTTTCAATATTTTATCACATAAAATATATTTAAAATAAATAGAGTAACATTTTGTAAATTTCATTGATATAAAACTTGTCATTTTCAAGGACACCATTCCATTAAAAATGAAGTCCAAGAAGAAGTTTATAATGGTATAATTCCATTAATATAATAAAAATTATGATAATTTTTTTTTACCATGTCACATAGGTGGTAGTGATGGAGTATAGACACCTACAGGTGGTGATGTTGAACCGAGGAAGGAAATGGGTGTATACCCATAAACATAATGGTGCAAGAAGGGGTACAGTCCATCGAAATAAAGGGGCCTTCAGAAAATCCATTTTTGGGCCTACATGACTTCAATATATGAATAAATAGGTATGGATTGGTGTGTTATCATTGAGTGTTAAATGAACTACATTTTCAGAATGTGTGTGTAGAATATATATATTAACCTAGGTTAACCTGATTTATGTTTTTTGGAGGTGATATATCATACTTCTGTTACTATCCACAATGACTAAAATAAAAGTGGTGTATTTAAAATATTTGGACATCATAATTAAAAATATGTAATCAATATAATTTAATTCAATAGATATAAGGCGAATAATTTATTTTTAATTTAACTGCACAACATTTGATGGAAAATATTTTTTGGAAAATTAATGTTTTATGCTTAAAGCTAGTTTTATATTATTTTATAATTCCTAGAAAAATAGTATATAAATGATTAAAAAATTTGAATAAATAATATAGAAAATTTATTAAAATAATTCACCAATAATTATATATTTAATTTATTAGGGTAAAAATATATTTTGTGCATAAAAATAGTTTTTCAAAAAAATACCTCCTTTATTTTCAAAATGAAATTTAATTTAATTTCTTATCAATTGATGGCTAATGAGTTCATTTTAAACATCTGTAAACCATATATGTTTCATAATTTTTATAGTCATATTCATATATTTCATCCCACCCTCTAGGTGATAATTATTAAATAATATTTTATTTGAAAATTATAGAATTATTAAACTTAGTGTTGCGTGTAATGCAACTATAGAGGAAATCAAAATTATTAAAGAGAAATATTTTATACAATATCAGGGTGTTACATTACTTATATAAACTTCTCATGTTCTTATCAAATATTATATATATATTTTCCTTACATTATACCTAGTGTACTATACTATTCTCTTTTTGTGATAATATATTTTTATCATGTTCACTTCTCAATTAATTATTTAATGGGAATACTTAAGATATGTCATTTTGTTGTCTGCTAACAAAAATGTTAACTCTTTGGTTCTATGTAATAAAAATGCCACGGATTTTAGTACCTCAATAACTGAATCTACTAAGGTGAATGTTAGGGATTGAAACAACCCTCCTAGCATAACAAAAAATTTATAAAAATAGATCATTAATGGTGATAATGACCAAATAGTAAGAAGGTCTTCTAGAAATAAAAATTCAGGGAAAAATAAAAAAAAGGATTAATAACTCTAAACTTAAGTTTAAATGAAGATTCTTTTCTGGAGTTTTCAGGGTATAGCTAACTCTAACACATTCACTATTCTAAAAAGGATGGCGAACAATCATCATCCTTTGTAGTTTTCTATTGCTGAAGAAAAAAATAAATTTTTTCCTGAAAAACATTCTCACTTGTGATATCATAACTACTGTTTTATTGGTATAATAAAAAATACCAACAATTTTTACACTCTATGGAATTTGTTAGACTTTTTCCTACAGAATGTTAATATCTTTAATGTTTCTGAAAAAAATTACATGCAACTTTAACACTAATAAATCTCACTTATTCTACTCTTTTTTTATGCTAAGAATATATGTTATGAAAGGGGACCTCTGTGGAATGACCTATCATATCTAGGAACCATTATTGATGATCCTTGGTTTCTTATTGGTGACTCTGATCCCATTCTCAGCTCAAGTGAAAAAATTGGTCCCTCCCCTACTACTATTTCTACAAGAGAAGTTAAAGAATCAATTGAAGACAAAATTCAAATTGAAATTAATCTTACTAGTGCTAAATTTACTTGGAATAAAAGACATTATAAAATATTTGTTTCCTCTAATATAGATAGAGCTTTCACAAATGTTCCTACTTTAGATAAATGGGACATTATCTTTATCACCACACTTCACAAGATGAACTCTAACCATCATCCCATCCTGGTCAATGCCTCCACCAAAGGCATGAGACCCCCGTTACCTTTATTATTTTACAATTCATGGTTCTATGATGATGAATTCACTAATACCATAAAAAACTATTGGTCCTCCATGTCACACAACAATGATGCCTTTGCTTGTACTGTTAAATTAAAGAACCACAAATAGACTCTCAAAAGTCAGGGTACCTTCAAATCCAAAAAAATTAACAATTAAATCCTTCTTATTGAGGAAGAACTAAATGAATTACAAAAAAATAAAACTTTCTATGATTCCAATATTGATGTTACTCAAGAAATAAACCATGCGATTAAGCTCAACTATTTTCTAAATTTTAAAGAAAACATGAGGAAACTGTAGTTTAATGTTAAATGGTTGTCTGATGGTGATAGAAATAATAAGTTCTATAATTCTATTCAAAGAATCAGGAAGTCTTGTAGGCCGATAACCTTTTAAAATATGGGAAAAAACTTCTTTTTAATTAATATGACATTTCTCATCACATTGTCTCTTACTATGAATCCATCTTCAATAGTCCTGATTTCAACAAAGACCTCCTTCCTAAGGTCATTTCGATAGTGGTCACAGATTAGGATAACACTTTCCTAATCAAAACTCTGTTGGATCATAAAATTAAAGACATTGTCTTTAGTGTGAACCCTGATAGTGCTCTAGGTCCTTATAGTTTCAATAATTGTTTTTTCCAACACTATTGGGATGTGATTCATGTCGATGTTTCAAAACTTGTCAAATAATTTTTTTCCAATGGTGTCATTCCTCATTATCTTAATGATCAATTCCTCTCCTTCATCCCAAGAGTGATAAATGCCTCTGAGATTCATTTTTTTAGACCCATTTCCCTTATCAATACCCTTTATAAAATAATTGCTAAAATAATTTCCAATAAACTCTTGACATTCATAGATAAAATTGTCTCCTGGAACCAATTTGATTTTATTAAGGGTATATCCATTCAATATTGTATCTGTCTTACCTTTGAGTGTGTCAATAACATGAATAAAAATAACAGATGAGGTAACATTTCTATTAAACTAGACATCAGAAAAGCTTCTGACACCATGTATTGGAGCTTTATCTTCAATGTTATTCAAGGTTTTGGATTTAGTGTTTCATTTATTACTACAATCAAAACATTGTTCAATTCGGGTTCTATCTCCATTTTAGTCAATGGTTATCCCAAGGGATATTTCAAATGCACTAAATGTGTCAGGAAATATAACCCTCTCTCTGTCATTCTCTTATCGATATTGAAAGACTATCTTGGCTGCCTGCTCAACCGTCTAGTGGACCAGAATAAACTAAAACCCATCCATGTCACTAGGAACATGAAATCCCCCACTCACCTGTTTTATGACGACAACATCATACAACTCCTTAAAGGTGATAAAAGAAACATTATAACCCTCAAAAAAACTATTTCTCAATATGAATATGTTTTTGGACAAACTATTAGTTAGAATAAATCTTGCATATTCTTTGGGAAGAACATTCCACCCAACAGAAAATCTAACATTATTAGTGACTTGGGTCAAAAATAAAGTACTCTAACCTTTACATATCTTTTTGTTCCCATTTTTTGGGGAATAATAAAACCTAGCCACTTTTCTACAATAGTTGAACAAGTTATAACCCAGAAATATTCTTGGAAAGGTAAATCTCTCTCTATGATGGGCATGATTTTCCTGGTCAAATCAACAATTTTTTCCAAGTTCTTTTACTCCATTATGGTCTATAAATATATGGTTGGTATTATAAAAAAATGAACATTACAATAAAAAAATTTATTTGGACTGGAAGCACTCTTGAAAGAAAGCTTGTGACTTTACCCTAGACAAATTGTTGCAAGCCTATTGAAAAAGGTGGTATTGACGTATAAAATATTAAGCACTTTAATGAAACTCTCCAAGACAGACTCACTTTGCACCTTCTAGATAATACTTCTGAATCTATTACTTTCCTCAAAAATAGTTTTCTTGAAAATATTAAGACGGGAAACTCAAATTTCGATCATTCCTCTATCTGGACATCAATTAGACAATCTTTCTCTAATATTATGAATAATTCCAGATAGATGGTCTCCAAGAACTCCGTTATGAAATTCTGGTTGGATAAATGGACTAGAATGATCTTAATTACTATAATATCTCCGGATCAAACCCATGATAGTACTAACTTCTCTATTAGAGATATTATAAACTCTCAACATGGCCATCTCCTGGAAAATATTCTAAATATCATTGAAAACTACCCTTTCTCAAATACTAATGATTTATTAATTTGGGAGCCTGCCCATAATGGTATGCCTAACTCTAAAAATATTAATAATCATTACTTTTGTAACTCAGAAATTTATTTCAGTTGGATAAATCCTTTTAACAAGCCTCAGATAAAGACTTCAAGATTCAATCTCATCCGGTGTCTTTCACACAATAGAGTTCCCATAGAGAGTTGTCTTCAATATTTTGGAATCCTTCTCTATTCGAAATTCAAAATCTATAATCAACACAAAGAAGATGTTAACCATATCTTTCTTTCTTGTGCTATTTCTTCTGCACTTTGGAAATATATTCTTGAAATTTTTAGTTGCAGATGGTTTGTTCTTGACTCCATTAAGACTCAACTAAAAAAATGTGCATAAATGGATGACTCTCAGAAAATCAAGAACCTCTTCCTATCTACAGTTGCTGAGCTCCATCATGTGATCTGGTATGATCAGAATGCTATTTTTCATATCAATTACTCACTCAATCAAAATGAAGGTCGGATGAGGATCCCCATTGCCATACGGGAAGCCTCTTTTATGTAAAATGGGCATTGCCACAACACTGTGCATGACTTTGAAATCCTACGACATCTTCAGATTAATGGAAATTACTGTCAACCTCATCACACTCTGGAAGTGTTCTAGAGAGCTCTTCTTCCTAGATGTATTAATTTTAATATTGATGTTCCTCCAAAGGAAATCTGGGCCCTGTGGGTTGCAGTGCTATCTTCAAGAATCACCTCGGTCAGATACTTAGATGCTTCATGGGTTGCTGCAGCAACACCACCTCTATTGAAGCTAAGTTTAGGAGTTTAATACAAGATATTTCCTTCGCCAAACCCCTTGATTGGAACAATCTCTAAATTGAAAGTGATTCGACTATCATCGTGCAGGTGATTTGGAATGGCATAACACATCTTGCATGGCCAATTACTACCCATTGGATGGACTGCACCCGTTATCTTATCGATCTCAACTATATCATCACACATGTTTATCGAGAAGTAAACATGGTGGTAGATGGCCTGGAAAACATGGGTTTAAATCAAGACATTACCTGGTTTGAAGACCTCCCTTTTGTTTTAATTCCTTCACATAAAAAATATTGTAATATGATATCGTGTTTCAGACTCCTGTGAACTCTTTATTTTATAATAATTGTGCTTTGGTCGTTTTGGGCCAAAAAAATATGTCATTTTTTATGCTCTAAAAAGGATCATGTATCCCATTTCCTTTACATTAGTATTACTTATAAATATGCCTTATTATGTAATTCCTCATGTTTCACACATATTCTTGTATGTGTTATGAATATTAATGGTGTAATAAAAATTATATATCCCCTCAATGAATTATGTAATGTTTTTATCTCATGAGATACCATGTATTCTGAATGAGCAGTTAACTTAGATTTACATGTTATATTTTCTTTGTCGAGAACCTTGAATCATGTGTATGATGTCATGTTTTATGTTGTAACTATATTTCTATAACTCAAACATCATTTTCAGGTTATGATTACATTATATGATATGTGACCTTCCACTTTAGGATATAATGTTACTCATTTTTTTCTGGATATTTATATTTCAGTAAATGTTTCTCCCTTACTAGGACATAAGTATTACCCATTATCTTATATTTATTTCTCGTAAATCATATGAAATATTAGAAAACATTTTGGATTTAGAAGAACCTTTTTCAATCAAAATAATAATGATATAATTTATATTACTTTTTTTTATGTTCCCATACATCCATATAATTTCTACCACTAGATCCTTGGTTTTTATTTTATGAAAATTTATATTTAAAATAAAGAAATAATATTGTTATAAGGTTTTGGTTGTTTATTTGAGGTTAGATGAAATTTTATTATATTGGTTTTGTATTAGTCAATGTGATGTTCATAAGTCTTGTTGTGCTCACCTAGATTTTGATTAACAACATGGGAATGTTGGGTAACTATGTAGAGAACTGGATGAACTACACTAGTATATATTATGCTTTATGTTGTGCATAGTTTAGATTGGTCCCTATTTAGAGATTTTCACTTAGTGTGCCTGTGAGGGAAATTCATGGTTTTTCCTAATATTTTCATAAGTTATCAGCTGAGTTTAGATGCTTTATGAGAAATTTCAAAGGTTATTTTGGGTTATTACTTTTGATGCTTCCCTTTATGCTATTTTGGATGAATATGGTATCATTTTTGGGACTCTACCTTTTTTACTTTATATACATATCCTTAGGTTCATTAGTCATTGTGAAACTATTGATCATATTATTTTTTACATTTATTTCAATTATATATATGAATTTTCCCATTTTTTACATTCCTTATTTGATTAATTATGTGAAATTTAATTTATATATATATATATTAAATAATATATATTTATAATATATTTTGAAAGGAGGAAAATGGATTTGTTTTGATTATATAAATATTGATGTCCACACACCCAAATAAATTGAAATTTACCCCTTTTGAATCATAGATTCAACCAATTTGTGGATTTAAATGGGGATTTTAAAATTAGTAGATTCCTAGGAATGTACAGTTTATTTCCATAGTATGGAATCATGGTTTCCAAGATTGAAGTTCATTTGTTTTCCAAAATGAATTTATTATCAAATTTTGAAAATAATAATTACATGATAGTTTTTTCCTTATTTATTACATTTTAAAAAAATTATTTTATTTAATTTTTTTGAACTAGGATTTATGAATTTTTTTATGAAAGTAATTGTGTAGAATCTTTTGGAAATACTTCTATGTTTGTTTATCTCACACAATACACACACACACACACTAGTTTGTGTATGTGTATCCCTTATGTTTTCTTTTGGGTAACCTATTTTTCATCTTCATTGGGAATCAATTTTTTCATTCATGAATATTATTGATGTGGTGTGTGACAATTAGAAACATTAATATTTCTGAATAGTGATAAGGTTATTTTTTATCTTTTAGATGTTATTATATTGGACACTTCACCATGTTATTGTACTTATCTTTGGTCTTTCGTATTTTTGTTATCATGATTTATTTATATTTCTATTTATTTGAACCACTTATTGTCATGTATTTATCTAATCTTGTATATGTTAATGTTAGTTAGGTTGGGTAACTTGTGAAATGTTTATCTTATTCAATTACATGTACCTATTTATTTTAAATTTCTCGAAGACCAATAAATATACAACAATTTCATATTTTTAGTTAATTTATACTACTTTATTTGTCACACCCCGACCACAGAATCCCATGTTTTTATTCTTTTCTTGGTCCCGTGCCTTTGGTCAGAGTTGGGTTTGGGTCCGGGTTCAATTTTTTTTGAAATTTTGATGTTTTCAGTGGGTCTCAGTCTAGTGGGCAGTCACTGCACTACTAGCGGTCACCACGCATTCGGTCCAGGTGGGTACTTGGTCACCGCACCACTAGTAGCGACCGTCCGTTCGGTCCTGGAGACTATGCGGTTGACCGATTATTATTATTATTATGATTATTATTGTTGTTATTATAATAATTATTATTATTGTTATTATTATTGTTCTTATTATTATTATTTTTATTGGATTATTATTATTATTATTATTATTATTATGTTTTTATTATTTATTTACATTACCTTATTTATTTATTTATTTTATCTTATCATTTTTATATTTTATTCTCCTTTCTTCTTTTCCTTTTTTTCTTCTCCATGCATGCTGCTCCCCACTTGTCCCCCTGTTCTGCACGCGACCCCCTGGTCTTCCCCAGGTCTCCCCTCGGCTCCCCGTCCGGCTCTCCTTCCGGCTTGCCCTCCCTGTCCAGAGCGCCTACAGAATGTGCCCTTCTCTATGCCACCCTCCCACGTAACGTCCGACATTCTCCCCTACTGCCTTCTGGGGTCACCTCCTGTAGGGCCACATGCAGCCCGCCTCTTTTCCCCAGCCGCGCCCTCCGGCCGCAGCACCCAGCCAACAAACCGGCTCCCCCTCCCCAGCCGATTCGGCTCACCCTTATACTGCCACTTCCATGTTCGTCATCGCCCTCCTCCATGCAGCGGCCTGCCCACAGCCCAGCGGCCACCGCTACGCCCCGCGCCCTCCTGTAGCAGCACCTATCGACCTCGGCTCCCCGCCCAGCTGTTGCTGCTCTCCTTCTCCAGATTCGGGTCTCCCTCCAGCTTTTCCCCTCCTTCCTATCCTTCTTTCCCCACACATCATCCCTCGTAGGCCCCTACTCCCTCCTCTTTCCACTACCCGGCTAGCCCGCGCACAGCCGACGCTCACCCCGACCTCCAGCGCGCACATCCCTCTCCCACCGGCCCCCTCCGCATGATGTTCAACGCTCCACTGTTGGTGTGCATGAGGCTAGCAGGCCTTGTCCAGCTCTGGCTCACCCTCAACGACGCAACCGTCTCCCTACCTTGCTGCCTCCCTGTCCGGGACCCCGCGCCACCCTCCTGCTACCCCGGTCCGGCCTTATCCTGGCCCCCACTCCTCCGAGTTAGCTGCCTCCTTCGCGTACCCTCTACATCCCCCTGTCATGATCCGGCCCCATCAGACCCCTCCTTCCCTATCCTCTTTAGCCCCGACCAGCCACTTCTCCCGCTCTCATGTAGCGAACCGATGACCTCCCGCCTTCCATACTCGCCTCCACGTTCATCCGGGACGCCACCTCCTGTCCAGTGGCCAGCATCAATGAACCTGAATCTCGTCACGCAGCGCCTCCGAGTTTCTCTGACGTGGCCGTGAATCCCCTCACTGGGTTCGCGAAGGGTTTATCGGGTCACGTCGGACCATGCTCCGTCCGACACCTCCGAAGGAGAAGCGATTTGAATCGCTTCGGATAGTTCTCCTTTATTTGCGGGGCACACCTTGTTTTACTGCTTGTTTTGGGTTCGTTTTATTTCGTCTGCACTGGTGTCAAGGTGGGTTTTACTCTGTTTATTCTTTTGGATTATTTTAAGATAGTGTTTCTGTGTTCTTAGATGCTTTAAATTGTTTCGGCGCATTGGAAAGGTTTTTCCGTGATGCTGCGGTCGTCAGCAAGTGGCGGGTACTTGTGCGCAAGTTGGGACGTACCGCATCGTCGTTGTAACCAGGTTGCGAGTCAAGGTAGTTCCCCCACTGCACTCACCTTTAAATTTAGAATTTATTAATTGCTTGATGTTTTATTAATTTTAATAAATTGGAAATAATATAAGATAATTAATTTTTATATGATTATTTGGTGTAAAAAGATCCGTTTATTTTATACACGACACTTGGAATATTTTATTGACGAACGGACACCCAATAGTGAAAGAATTCTCGTTTGGATTTTAAACATAATTCACAGAATTTCAAATTTAGTTATGGTTTTAAAGATAAATGATTTATTCTGAAGAATTGTTTTGGGTTTTCTTGAGAAATGAGATTTTTCTTTAAATTTGGTGAAGGCCCGCCTGACACTTTAATAAAATAAATTATTTTGAAAAACTCACATTGGGGTTACTCAGGGGTAATCGTTTGTGTGCGTTGATTGCATGAGTTGTGTATGATATTTTTGCCTCGTGACTGATTGATTTATATTGTGGACGCACCCATTTTTATTGCATGTGTTAACATGGGAACCTGACATAGTGAGTGAATATTCTAAGAACGATTTCTGCACTAGTTTATATTATGCACTGGCTAGTGGCCCCATAGTAGGGGAATACTGAGTTATTGCTGCAATGGGGATTGGGCCCCTCGGTTAGGTCATGAAGGTCTATACCAGGCGTTAGGGCGTTATGACGTCATCGAGTTAGAGCATGCTTTCAGGATGAGTCACATGTATAGTACATTTTGGATTTTTCATGATCTCCTAGGTTCGACCCATGTTTCCTTTAGTGTTTATTTATATGTGGCGGACGACTAAGAGGTCTAGTTCGGTTGTTGGCCCCTATGTGCAACTCTTTCCATTTCCCTTAGGGTGTGTTGTGTATTATGTGTGGTTTTTCCTTTTTGGCTAATAACTGAAGTTTGTATTTTTAAATGGTTCGCATAAAATGTTAAAAAAAAAGAAATATACCTATTCCTTTCAAACATTAAACTGGTTTTTAAATTAAAAAGGGCAATGGACTGATACTTGTTTTATAAATGAAAGTGTGCGTGGAAACTAATATTTTATATAATTTAGTTCAAACCTAGAATTAGTAAATTTCTTTATTTAAAGGTAGTGCATTGGGAAAAGATATCGGGCTATACTACTAATTTTTAATACTCAATCCTATAGTTCTTTTCTGTTTTTAGTGTTTGTGTGGGCTACAGCTTGGGTGCGTTCACCTTGGGCGATGTTTGGTCGTGAGTTGGAGAGTGACCCGCGAGGTCACACATAGATAGTGGTTGTCTCTTTCGGTTAGTTTTATTTTCTTTTGTTCTTGTTTAGTTACTTTACTCTGTTTATTTATTTTGCACTGATCTGTTTTATTTCTGCTGCTTTATTTATTTATTTTTTCTGGGAGAAATTGTTCCCACAACCACTGTTGATGCCCTAGCGCTTGTCGCCAGCACGAGAGGATCGTGAATGCCTCTCGGGCCATGTCACAGACCGGCTCAGGTGACCGGTACAGGGTTGACCCGGGTTGGTTCGTGAAAAAATGGTATCAGAGCAAGTCGTCTCTTAGCAGACCTCGCTTTCCAGAGTGCCCTTTATTATTTGGGATGTATGGTAGATGGAGATTAGGACTGTCAGGGCTTAAGAGGTAGGTTATGGGTCGATTCCTGATCACTACTGCTCATGACGAGACCTGAGTTACCAGGGTTATTCTGGAATTTGAATATTTTATCTTTGGTTGTTTTGGGTTGAGGAATGACAATGGGGGGGAGAATCAGTTCACTTTGCGGCCTCACATGGGGTGGTGACCCAGGTGAAGTCCAAGTGTCCCGCTCAAGGTCCTCTTAGTGTTATGCTTTACTTGGGGCATGGATCACCACCATGTTGTTGGGTCAGACATATACACTAGTTCCTCATTCTAGTGGGTTATTACTGCATGTGTTTTGTTTTAATCTCGGTTGATTTGAGTGGGTTAAAAGTGAAATTTGTTTTGAAATGGAAAAGTGTTTCTTCCAAATTGTTTTTGAAATTACTAAAGTGGATTTATGAAGAGAAAGTGTATCGGTTAGGAAAAACTTGGTATGTGTTTGGATTTGGTAAGAAAAAGAAGTGTTTGAACCTTGGCACTCCTTTTAGAGGGTCACACGTGCATGGGTATGTATGGAAGTGCATGGGAGCACTTGTTCGTAGGTGATGTGAGAGGGATTGAATAAACACACATGTGATGGTTCATAAAGTTCCATAGGTGAGTTTTTAAAACTTAAAATATATAACGGTTTTGGAAAAGTGATTTCTCCTTGTGTTTTATATATTTGGATTATGGGCTTATTTCCCTTAGCTTGTGTTGTTTCCTTGATTGAGTTTTGGCTTGATGCTGGTTTTGATGGTGTTTTTCATGTTGTCATGAGTATGGCGCCCAGAAAGCCTCCAAAAGTTGTTAATGATTTATTCTTAGTTCTCAGTTCGTTTTGTGTGTTAATTGCTTTTTGATGTAATCGAAGTCTGTTAGAGGTAGTGGTATTGTTCTGAAAGATAGTGTGTCTTCGGGTTGTTGGGAACTCCCAGAATAGTTAAGGTTCGTACCACCCTAGAGTTATTTGATGGTTCAGTTCTGGACTTGTAAAGATGACATGTCTCATCACCGTTAGAGTTTTGGTCATTATTACTGGTGTTATACATCCGCGAAGGTTCTCCATCTGGAAAGAAGTGTGGTCCAGTGGAACCTATCTCCAGGAAACCATCCCCGTCGATACCGGCTCCTAGTTCGTCGGACCACTCTCTTGTGCGCCACCAGTGTGGCCTATCCATACATTCTAAGTTGTCATGTTGCATCCCTTTGAAAATGTACGACCATCATGGTTTTTGTAATCATCAAACGGAAGAAGGAGTTAGAAACCAGAAGATGAAAATGCCTGACTGTGAGGCAGGAGATGCTTTAGCCATCAGGACCCCAGCCACAAGTCTCGGGATTAAGCTCGCGCACAGTCAGGAGTTGTCGAGGGTGTGTGGAACCTCGGTCCAGATAATGTATTCAGATTTGGAATGGAAATAGAAAAAATTTCCCTTGTTCTATTCTCATCATTGTCGTAAACTCATCCTTGTTGTGGTGGCGTGATGAGCTCGTTCCACCACAATCCAAGCTATCTTATCTGCTCTCAGTGTGGTTCTTAAGTTGTTTGGTCTCTCTGAATGGTGTGGGCCCATGAATAAATGGACCTGTTCTAATTTTGAGTTGGTCCTAGCTGTTTTCGATAGGGGAATGTTTGTTTCGTGAAGTTGATGGGAGGTTTTGAGTTAATTTCTCATCCACAAGTTGTTGGATTGTTCCGTAACAAGCTTTTTTCCATGTCTCAGGTGTGTTGTTCGGTACATGTGGGGAAAATGAATGAGTTTGGTTTGGGAGTTCCCATGTTTCCCCCCCCCCCCCGGGGGGGGGGGGGGGTTGTTCGGGTTTCAAGGGTTTTTGTATTAGTAAATTCTTGTGGTGGGGATAACCCTCTCATGTCCTCCCTTCAATCTCGGGTAGTGGTTTTTCTTAAATTGGTCGGGTGTGACGTTTATTGGGAATGGTTACCCCGAAGCTCTCAATTCTCTATGATTTTGTTTGGGAATGAACTCAAGTTGTGTCAACTGTTGGCTTGGTGAATTTCTGGGGGGAAAAGTGTCTGTGGGGGAGGGGGGGGGGAGAATTGTCACAACCCAACCATAGACGCCCATGTTTTTATTCTTTTCTTGGTCCCGTGCCTTTGGTCAGATTTGGGCTTGGTTCCGGGATTGATTTTTTTTAAGTTTTGATGTTTTCGGAGGGTCTCAGTTTAGTGTACAGTCACTGCACTGCTAGCGGTCACCACACATTCGGTCTGGGTGGGTACTCAGTCACCGCACCGCTAGTAGCGACCGTCTATTCGGTCCTAGAGACTACGCGGTTGACCGATTATTATTATTGTTATGATTATTATTGTTATTATTATTATTATTGTTATTGTTATTATTATTGTTATTATTATTATTATTGTTATTGTATTATTATTATTATTATTGTATTATTATTATTATTATTAATATTATTATTCTCAGCATTATTATTATTATATTATTATTATTTATTTACTTTACCTTTTTTATTTATTTATTTTCTCTTATCCTTTTTCTCTTTTCTTCTCCTTTCTTCTTTTCCTTTTTTTCTTCTCCACACATTCTGCTCCCCACTTGTCCCCCTGTTCTGCGTGCGACCCCCTGGTCTTCCCCATGTCTCCCCTCGGCTCCCCGTCCGGCTCACCTTCCGGCTTGCCCTCCCTGTCCAGCGCGCCTACATCCTGCGCCCTTCTCCCCGCCACCCTCCCACACAGAAGTCGTTGTTCTCCCCTACTGCCTTACGTGGTCCCCTCCGGCAGGGCCTCATGCATCCTGCCTTCTTTCCCCGATCGTGCCCTCCTACAACAGCGCCCAACTAACCAACCAGCTCCCCCTCCCTAGCAGACTCGGCTCACCCTCCTGCTGCCACTTCCCTGTCCACCGTCTCCCTCCTCCATGCAGCGGCCTGCCCACAGCCCAGTAGCCACCGCTGCGCCCCGAACCCTCCTGTAGTAGCACCTACTGAACTCGGCTCCCCACCCGGCTGCTCCTGCTCCCCTCCTCCAGATCCGGGTTACCCTCCTACTTTATCCCCTCCTTCCTCTCCTTCTTTCCCCGCATAGTAGCCCACGCAAGCCCCTGATCCCTCCTCTGTCTGCTACTCGGCCAACCCGCACACAGTCGGCGCTCGCCCTGACCTCCAGCGTGCACAACCCTCTCCCGCCGGCCCCCGCCACCTGATGTTCATCGCTCCACTGTTGGCAGGCATGTGGATAACAGGCCTCGGCTAGCTATGTCTCACCCTCAATGGTGCGCCCGTGTCCTGACCTTGCTGCCTCCCTGTTTGGGACCCTACGCCACCCTCCTACTACCCCAGTCCGGCCTTGTCCTGGTCGCCCCCTCCTCCAAGTTATCTGCCTCCGCCGCGCACCCTCCGTAGCCCCCTATCAGGATCCGGCCCCGTCAGACCCTCCTTCCCTATCTGCCTTCACCCCGACCAGCCCCTTCTCCCGCTCTCATGCAGCGAACTGACAACCTACCGCATTCCCTGCTCACCTCCGCGTTCATCTGGGACGTCGCCTCATTTCCTGTGGCCAGCAGTGACGAAACTGAATCTCGTTACGCAGCGCCTCCACGTTGCTCCGAGGTGGCCGTGAATCCCCTCGCTGGGTTCACGAAGGTTGTCTTAGGTCACGTCGGATCGCGCTCCCTCCACCTCCGCTGAAGGAGAAGCGATTTGGATCACTTCGGATAGTCTGCCTTTATTTGCGGGGAGCACCTTGTTTTACCACATGTTTTGGGTTCATTTCATTTCGTCTGCACCAGTGTCAAGGTGGGTTTTACTTTGTTTATTCTTTTGGATTATTTTAAGATAGTGTTTCTGTGTTTTTAGATGCTTTGCGTTGTTTTAGCGCATTGGAAAGGTTTTTCCGTGATGTTGCGGTTTTCGGCAAGTGGCGTGTACTTGTGCGCAAGTTGGGACGTACCACATCGTCGTCGTAACCGGGCTGCGAGTCGAGGTAGGTCCCCCACTGCACTCACCTTTAAATTTAGAATTTATTAATTTCATGATATTTTATTAATTTTAATAAATTGGAAATAATATAAGATAACTAATTTTTATATGATTATTTGGTGTAAAAAGAACCGTTTATTTTATACACGACACTTGGAATATTTTATTGACGAACGAAAACCCAGTAGTGAAATAATGATCATTTGTCTTTTAAAAAGAATTCATGGAATTTCAAATGTAGTTTTGGTTTTAAAGATAAATTATTTCTTCTGAACATATGTTTTGGGTTTTCTTGAGAAATGAGATTTTTCTTTAAAGTTGGTGAAGGCCCGCCTTGCACTTTAATAAAATAAATTATTTTGGAAAAACTCACATTGAGGTTACTCAGGGGTGATCGTTGGTGTGAGTTGATTGCGTGAGTTGTGTGTGATATTTGTGCTTCATGAATGATTGATTTACATTGTGGACGCACCCCTTTTTATTACATGTGTTGACATGGGAACCTGACATAATAAGTGAATCTTCTAAGAATGATTGTTGCACTAGTTTAGATTACGCACTAGCTAGTGACCCCATAGCAGTGGAATACTGAGTTATTGCTACTATGGGGATTGGGCCGCTCAGTTAGGCCATGAAGGGCTATACCGGGCGTTAGGGCGTTATGACATCATCGAGTTAGAGCATGATTTCAGGATGAGTCATGTGTATAATATGTTCTGGATTGTTCACGATATCCTAGGTTTGACCCATGTTTCCTTTAGTGTTTATTTGTATGTGGCGGAAAATTGGGAGGTCTAGCTCGGTTGCTAGCCCCTGTGTGCCACTCTTTCCATTGCCCTTGGTGTGTGTTGTGTATTATGTGTGGTTTTTCCTTTTTGGATAATAATTGAAGTTTGGATTTCTAAATGGTTCACAAAAAATGTTTAAAAAAAATAAATATACCTATTCCTTTAAAACATTAAATTAGTGTTTAAATTAAAAAGGGAAATGGACTGATAATTGTTTTAGAAATGAAAGTGTGTGTGGCAACTAATATTTTATATAATTTATTTCAAACCTGGAATTAGTAAATTTATTTATTTAAAGGCAGTGCATTAGGAATAGATATCGGGCTAGCCTACTGAGTTTTAATACTCACGACTATAGTTATTTTATGTTTTTAGTGTTTGTGCAGGCTACAAATTGGGTGCGTTTGCCTTGGGCGATGTTGGGTCATGACTTGGAGAGTGACCTGTGAGGTCACATAGAGATAGTGGTTGTCTCTTTCAGTTAGTTTTATTTTCTTTTGTTCTTGTTTAGTTACTTTACTCTATTTATTTATTTTGCACTGCTCGGTTTTATTTTTTCTACTTTATTTATTTATTTTTACTGGTTGAAATCGTTCCCACAGCCTCTGTTGATGCCCTGGCGCTTGTCGCCAGCCCGGGAGGATCGAGAAAACCTCTCGGGCCATGTCACGGACCGGCTCGGGTGACCGGTATAGGGTCGACCCGAGTTGGTTTGTGACATTATTATTATTATTTGAGGGTGAATACATTCATATAAGTTTTTGGTTCTCTAACCTGATGTTTTTCCTTCCTTTGGTGATCATTAATGTGTTTCAATCCTCATGGTTATGCAGTCTAAGATGAAAGTCAATATGACCCAAGGTGTTTAATTAGACTAAGAAATATGAACATTTTATGTTTTATATGTCATTTTATTTTCCAATCTATGGACATATATATTGTTTCTTATACTAGATATCATAATTAATGTGTATAGTTAATCATGTACAAGGTTATACTAATGAAAACCATGATTATATATGATAATAAAGAATTAGTTATTTCCTAGTGCATCATAAGTGATATGGAATCAATTAGATGTTCCAAAAAGAATTTTATCATTTCAAATAAATATAAGAGAATATCTCAATACCATTAATTAGAGTACGACTATCTGAAAAAAATTCATATACAAGGATGTTTATGGAGTAGTAAAAATCACAAGGATGATGAAAATAAGTCTATCATATAGTGTCAGAAAACATGTATTTTTCCTTATTGATTAGAAATTTAATTTTTCATGGTATTATATTACAAATTAGACATTATGATTTTTTTATTACTCCATTATCATCTTTTTATATGGAAGCCTTGATGTATTACTAGATGTTGGTCATTGATTTTAGGTAATTCACGTATTCTCATTCGGTAAAGTGGCCTAGAAGGTCTAATTCTATATGTATCAATAAACTCATTAAAATTTATGGTTTAAAAAAAGAAAAAAATATTCAATAAATTATGAAATTAAATTTATTCATATAACATCTGATTCAACAAATTCACTCACAATATATTACAATTTAGAATATAAAAATTGAATTTTATATCTTGATTATTTTTTCATAATATGTAAATAAATGTATATTGATTCACCAATTTATTAAATAGATTAAAAAAAATATTTAATTACAAAATTAAAATATTAAAATAAAGGTTTATTTTTATTTCAAATAAATGTAATATTATATAATAGGATATAGATTGAGTTTGATAATATATTTAGATGGTATATTTTATTTTAATCATTTAAATTTCTATTAATTTATTTATTAATGAAATTATATTACTATTTTAACATGTTAAGGGATATAAAAAATAAACTTATTAATATTCTTTTTTACATAGGAAATATCATGTGTTTAATAATAGAGAATGGCCTCCTTTGTTATTATCGTTATATTAAGGTACTGATATATTAAGAATGAATTCAATATAAAATGCAGAACTCCTTATATCATGGAGGCACATATTTCAAAATAATCATAATACCTAATGGGAAATCATCCCTCACCCTCCCAAGAATATTAGGAAAAAGAGAACATTGTTATGATAAAAAAATAATAACACAAAGAACTTATATCTTTTGTGATAGCTCTACCAGCTTCAAGAATGATAATAAAGGTTCATTTAGAATGTGTATATATATATATTACAATCCATTTATTTATTTTCCCTCAAAAAAAATTTGAATAAGAGTTTCATTTAAAAAATAGATCAAATGGATTCAATGAAAATGACGTTTTCACAACATACAGACCTACATTACAAAGGAAGGTGGTCATTATGGGTTTTTACCCAGTGATGCATCAGAACGAATGTTGGGATATTAGATGGAAGGTTGTTCTCACAATACCCATTTGATTTGAAATATTTCCTACTATAAAACTCTCTTATAGTTTATAGATATAATTCATGAATCCCACTAAATACCATTGTGGGAAAGGTTACCCTTGTGATAATGATCCGATCGAAATCATGTTTGTCTTTAAATATTTTTCCGTATTTGATGTTATCCATAATTATATTATTAATTAGTGATTCAATGGTTTATAGCCTCAGTTTGGAACTTTCAAGTCCATCATTATGAATAGAAGAGGTTAGAGTTGGGATGTTAGGATTGGTCCCATGATTAGGGATTCCCATATATCCTAATGAATGGAATCAGGATTCAAATATATTAGTGATACTTAATGGGACATGTAATATATGTTAATGACATATAACAATGACTAATGTGGATACTTTTTAAGGTCAGGAAACTGTAACGTCATTAATGATGTTTACTATTTTGAATAACGAATTATAGGTGAAATGTATTCATTAAAAGATAGTGTGTAACTTACATATAAGAGACCCGTACTAGTATATCCTACTGGTTGGTAACAAAAATGGGGTAGGCATGGTTGGGGATTTCACCCTAGAAGACACACATATATATATATATAAGTATGTCTCCCCTTTTATCTATTGTTAGTAGGATGAGGAAAGAATATTAGAACGGTCAAGGCCTACACATTTTAGGATTTAAATATTTATTAACCGACATGAGTATCAACTCAAGGTAAATATGTGGAAACAAAGATGGTAATCGTGAATAAAGATAATTATAATGAATCTAAAGAGATTATCACTACACTACTATAGATATGGATTTTATCAATGCTAGAAAAGGGCATCAACAAAGCTAGAAAAGCTCTTTTAATGGAGGTGAGGATAAGGGGGGTCCCTTTTATCAGCATTTAGAAAAGCGCTGATAAAGTCCCCTTTATCAGTTCTAAAAAAGGTGCTGATAAAAGGGGTTTTTTATCAGTGCTAAAAAAAGTGCTGATAAAGGAATCTTTTATCAGTGCTTTTTTAGCGCTGATAAAAGTTAAAAAAATAAAAATAAAATAAAACAATTATTTATTCAATTCAGGTAGGGGCTTCAACAGTGCCCCACCCCTCAACACCCAAGCTCGCATGCCCCAGCCACACCCCGGGCATTTAATAGTACCCCTACCCCCCTTTAATAGTGCTAGGACTTAATCACCACACGCCTCCCCTACCTCCCCTGAGATTCGAACTCGGGACTCCTCTCATGCGTTGTCACGACCCATCCCTCGGGGCCCGTATCGTGACTACCCCAATACCTCCTTCCATAGGCCAGGGGCTGGAGACTAGCACCAAAGGCGTATTTCCCTAAAACTGGGAAGGCATTGCCTTTATAAAACATGAACACACAACCAAAGTACAAGAGGAAGAAAAAACTAAGAAAAACTGTATATAGAAGAAGTGCTGTAAAGTAAAAAGGGCCAGAATACAAGCCCAACTGTAAAGTACAAATACAACTGAAAGCAAGTACAACTAAAAAGAGACAAACAACTGGAAGGGGGAAGTAGCTCCCGGATCGTCCTTCAGGCTTCCTACCTGAAGGGTAGGTACAGATGGCCTCCTCAGCACTCTATGTCTGTCAGACGCCACCATGTACCGAAACATCATAAGATCCACCTCTGGGTAACGTCCCGTCCTGGCGCACTCGGCCTCCTTCAGTGCTGTTCGTCGTCTGCAAACAACACAACGAGGTGCGAGCGTAGCCCGTGCGGGGGTGAGTATAACGATACTCAGTAGGGACCCCGAGACCCTCAAGGTCTCACCAAATCCAACAAGGAAAAACCAAAAAGTATGATTTCAATGGATAACCATTACTTCGGTATATTCCCATACATATACCTAATTTATCAAGTAACCCATCTCAATCATGAGGAAAACACAATGGTCATTGACTCAGCTCAAACAAGTATTTTTATTCACGAAACCACAGCTGCTGGAGAACTCCTCCTCTATTGATCACAGTAGTCCTGTCGTGACTCCGAGGTGCTAATCACTAACCTTAGACTACTTAGGTACTCCTCCTATCGAATATCATGGGTCTTCTGCCTCATACAGTAGCGCTCCCCGCCATGGGTCTGCCGCCGCACACAGTAGCGCTCCCCCTAATAGCCTACAGAGGTACTCCTCCTATCGAGTACCGTGGGTCTGCCACCTCACACAGTAGCGCTCCTCCGCCATGGGTCTGCCGCCTCACATAGTAACGCTCACCACTGGGTTAGTCAAGTGACTCCGAACGAATCAGACAAGTAGTCATTAGGTCTCAGCCAGCTTCTAGGTCTCTGTAGTCTGCTTTCTCATCTCCAGGAGGGTCTACTCCACACGCGACAATCTGATACTCCAAGTATCACGAAGTCCCACGAAGAAGTATATCAAAGGTCCACCACGTCATAGGGGTCTCAACGCAATAGACGATGCGTCAATCGGACGTATGGTATGCGAGTTATTAGCCTTTTTGTCCCGGGGGCCCGGTTGGTTCCGTGTACGAACCAACCCAACCATATCTCAACTATACCCCAAATTACCATGTGGTATTTTTGAAGGGACCTTTTCTAAAAGAGATTACCAGCGCCGCTGACGGTTCGTCAAACGGACGTCCGGTGCCAAAGATATGGCCAACGCAAGCAAAGGGTCAAAAGTGGGCCCAGTTCTGGTCCGACTCGGCCCAACTTAGTCTGGGTTGACCCAGTCATACTTTCTAGGTCTGACTCAGCCCGTTGGGTGGGTCATCCTGCTAAGCTTGGCCTAGTCCACTGGGCCCGGCCCAGCGGACTGCGTGGACAATTCGGGTCGAAGTCGCCATGTGGGCGACTCGGCCCGAAGGCCAGTGGTAGGTCCGGTCGGCGCCGTGAGGGGCGCGGCTCAGACGGATCAGCCCGAGAGGCCAAAGGTGGGCCGTGGGGGGCACGGGAAGGCCATTGGTGTATCGGGAAGGGTGCGGGGTCACGTCGGGCAGCTGATTGGGCGTCGGGCAGGTGTCGGGGGGCGCCGGGAAGGCGGCCTGGGCACCGTGGGGCGCCGGGAAGGCGGCCTGGGCACCGGGAAGGCACCATAAGGGCGGCCTAGGCACCAGGAGGGCGATTGGAAGGCGCCGGGAGGGATTTGGGCAGGCGTGGGGCGCGTCGGCAACACGCGGGGCGTGCAGGAAGGGTGTTGGAGGGCTGCGATTTCGGTCGGGGCGCACATCGGGCAGCGTGCGGGTAGGCTTTTCGGGCACCGCGTGACTAGCGGCGGGGTTCACGGAGGTCATGGGAAGCATGACCTATATTTTCCATCTTAGTTGTCATCGTCACATTTCCATGCCGCTGTCATGTCGTCGTCGATCCAAGGTTCTGAAACCATAAAGGTTGCGGAGGGGTCGGGCCGTGTTCATGCGACCCAAACCCTCCACGTTATAACGATAGCAAGCGGCTCAAGAAGTTGATTTAACGAGATATGATTAAGTATTAAACAACTTAAAACACACCCCTATCTTTTTAATCGACGATCGTTGGTTCGTCGCGGAGGAGACGATGTTGTCGTTGTTCGTCATACACTTCCATTTCCGAGCTCGTGCGTCGGTCTGTTGATGGCGAAGAGGAAGGAAGAAGGGTCGTCAAAGAGATCCCACGTCTGAAGGGGGTTCTGAGGAAGAAGCTGAGGAAGAATTTTTCATTGCCGTCGTCCTCACGTTCTTCATCGGAGGAAGTGTAATCCTCCAAGTGTTGGGCGTCGCGTCACTTTACCAGTGCTTCGTCACTTGGTGAAACCGTCCCAAATCCTTCTCCCAAGCTCCCTATATATAGGAGAGGGGGAGAGGTAAGTAACCATCATGGAATTTATGATGGTTCATTTATTAGGAACCTTCCTAAATTCTAACGATGCAGTTAAAAAAGAAAGGGGGGTCAAGCGAATTAAAAGCATTGGCGCATAAAATTCATTGGAAACAATTAATTTTATGTTGACACATAGCATTTAATTTCACGTTGACACATAAAATTAATTGACAGCAATTAATTTTTTTTGACACATAAAATTAATTGATAACTTTAATTTTATATTAACACACAACATTAAATGAGAGGGTTGTGAGGTTTCCTCTCCCTCCCCATTAAATGTGGGGTTAAGCCCTATGTGGTCCCCACGTCATAACCTCTCACAGGATGTTATGCTCGGGTGAGCCCCACCAACAGAATCACTCATGGGAGGTTAGGGTGTGGCAGTCCCACCTCCAACTCCTAAGTGGAGGTTCTAACCAATTAACACTCCACATGACGGCTAGAATAAAATAAAGTGTGGCTACACATTATTTTATTATTTCTAATAAAAAAGCTAAAAACTAACTTTTATTCCCAACCAACTGCTGTCGAGATGAAAGTTTTCTTAAGAGAAAACCGGTGCTGTGAGTTCAACGGTGCCCTCATATTTCAATTTTGAGCACCGGTTCGAAAGATATGAAACGCCGCTCGCACGTTTACTGAACGTACCTGAAAAAAAGTTTGGAAAAATATTATCAGTCACCCTCAAACCACTACAATCAAGGTTAGGCTCTTCCAAGGTGAAAAATGGCCCAACGAACCCAACGATACTCTTGGATTTTCAATCTAAGTTATCATTTAGAAGTTATGAATTTTACAATAAAATAATTGTCACTTAATTATTTTATTTGCGGCCAAAAACTAACTTCTTCTAGTGGCCCGCGCCGGCCAAAGTTATTATCTTCTTAAATAAAGCAAGCCCTCGTGAATTTAGCGGTGGTCTTGGATTTTTAATCTGAGCTACCATTTGTGAGTTATAAGCATTTGAAAAATAAAATAACTTTATTTAATTATTTTATTTACTGTTATGTCATTTTCGGGATTTCTCACAGGAGGTCCGCGCCGACTAAACTTAAGTCACACCTAGGGTAAACCTGTCATCCTGAGCTCAACAGTGCCCTCATATTTCTAATCTGATTAACCATTTAAGAGTTATTCCACTTTTTTAAGAAAACTTATTACGCGCATTAATATAAGCTTAACAAAACTTTGACGGATCATTTCGGGCACTCTGGGCCTCAGAATCACGCACCGTCAGAAACTACGGACTCAAAAAAATTTCCATATATTTAAAAAAAATTACATAGAAATTACGGGTCTTTACATTCTCCCCACCTCAGGGCTTTACGTCCCCATAAGCTATAACTCGAACTAAGGAAACAAGAGGGGGCACTGAACACGCATCTGAACCTCCCGCTCCCATGTGCTCACCTGGAGGATTCCGTGCTGACAGCGAAAGCGCACTAGAGGTATCGACCATCCACATAGGACTCGCTACAGTCGATCTTCAATCTCCACTGGAACCTGCATTAAAGTCTCCCCGTCATGGATGTCCAACTCCCCATGGTCGATGATGTGGAAAGGGTCGTGCACGTATCTCCTAAACTGAGATGTGTGGAAGATGCCGTGCACACGGTGCAACTGAGGTGGAAAATCTTAGTAGTAAGCCACCTCACCTACACTATTGAGGACCTGAGAGGTCTGATGATTCTCAGAGATAACTTTCCACTGCGACCAAATATCCGTATACCTCGTCGAGGTGAGACCCGTAGGGACGTGGTCTCCATCCTCGAACTCAAGAGGTCTTCGTCTCCTATTAGCATACGACTTCTATCTACCTTGTGCAGTCTTCATCCACTCTTGGATGACCTGCACCTTCTCAATGGTATCTTGTACCATCTCTGGTCAGTAAAAAGTGGGCCGAATTGGTGAGTCGGTCAACGATCACTCAAATAAAGTCATGTCCCCTGGACGTACGTGGAAGACCCATCACAAAGTCCATGGATATCTCATCCCGATTCCACTTTGGGACCTCTAAAGGCTGAACCAAGCCCACTGGTACTTGATACTCCACCTTCACTTGCTGATAAGTGAGGCATCGGGAGATAAACTCAGTTACTACCTTCTTCATACCCGACCACCAGTTCTGTCGTCGAAGGTCCTGGTACATCTCTGCCACTCCTGGATGTACTGCTAGAAGAGATTTGTGAAACTTCCTCAACACTTCCTCCTGAAGTGACACTGACACCATAGTACGTCCTATGAAAAGGATGGAATGCTCCATACCTTCAGAAAATTCTATCAGGTTCCTGCCCCATGGATATCTAAGCATGTCATGTCTTACAGTAAGTATCCCCATGTTGCACCTCCTTGACTCGCTGAAGATGTTGGGAAGTGAATATGAGAGACTGTAGAAAGGATGCTCCATCTCTATCCACAAAGGATATCTGCAACGCGGCCATCTACTCTGTTGCCTCTCCTAGCAGCTGAATGCCTGATCTCCTGCTAAGAGCATCTGCTACAACGTTCCCCTTCCCAGGTGTATAGACCATCTCAAAGTCATAGTCCTGGAAGAATTCAATTCATCGCTGCTGTATCAGCTGCCGAGAACCATACGCGATCACTGCTCGCTCATGAATCAGGACACAGCCGAGTCCGATCCCTAATACGTCGTAGTAAACAATGTACCCAACACCCTCCTCCGGTAGCCTCAAGATGGGCGCACTATTCAACCTCTGCCTCAGCTCCTGCAAGCTCTGCTGGAATCTCTCTGACCGCACGAAGGGTTTCCCCTTCTTCGTCAATGCTGAAAGCGGTGCTGCAACTCTGGAGAATTCTAGCACAAAGGTAAGTTTGGCCGACTCATGAGTGATCAACAACCCACTTATGCATGATTCCATCATGTGCTGCCTAGGTTTTCATTTACACTGATCAAGAAACCCCCCCCAATGTTTTAGATAAACCACAACCTTTTTCCTAATACAGTCAATCTGTGTATGAACTTTGGTTGCCCAGTCCATACCCAAACTAACCTTGTAAGGCCTCAACGCTGCCACCAAGAGGTTCCAACTGAAACTCTCTCCTCAAGGTCTAGATTACACCATCCGCATAAGTGTGATTATCGAGTCTCGTCCCAAATGGTAACTCCAGACGTGAGGGTCAAGTCAACGGTTTTAACCAGAAACTCTTGGTCTGGGACAAGATTAGTGGAAGGAATTAATGATTAGTACCTATGTATATTGATACGGTAGCTTGTATTAGACACAGACCGTACCTCGAATCATTCCTTGATCCCCTGGGTAACACTTCTTAACCGCATGCAGCTATTCTCTTCCCCTTCCCTCCAGTTCCCTGAGCATGGCTGGGACTTGAAAGGCGGGTGGTTGTAACATGTCGAAATGTATACCACCTCATACTTCTCTCTTAGATCTGCTTCCACGTCTGCTACTCTACAGATTCATCTGTCCTTAAAACTTCCCCTTCTTGAAACATTTTACACGCCCAAGTCTCTGAGACTGGCGCCAGTTCCCTACTTTCCCACTGATAACATTCACTAGCTGTATCCATTTATCAAAAGAACATTTAACCACAAAGGTTCTCTCTAGCACACTAGAATAAGTAGGAATGCATTGAGGAAAAGTGCTGGCTCAAATGTCCGTTAAACACACCTCGCTCTGAATTCCGAGCTCTAAATCACTGATCGTATCGTAGTCACCAAGTACCAGGAATGATCGATGCGCCTTGATGAACACTCACCTACCAACATGTCATCCTACCGAAGTTGTGTTTGCTCTAGAAAACACTCAGTCGCTTCCTCAAGCCAGTCCTCAACCACTTGTGAGTCGGGCTCGCCTTGAAACTTGAGGGATATCTGGTGCTGAAACACATGTAAGGCACTAATCCAACAAGTGTCCTCTACCGGTACCGTCGGTAGTGTCTGCTGACCAACGGGCAGTGATATAGTTGGCACACTTCCTGAAGGTACCATCTCGAAAAATGGTCCAAGTACCGAAACCTCATCACTATGTGGACCATCCTCATGGTCACTCACTGAAAAATATTAGTAGCTATGATCAACATATGATCTACTACCATATCTACTAGGTAGAAAACTCCAGTAATCACCTCCATCCAGTCCTCTGCTACCCAACGGGTGGTGGGGCTACTGGTACAACACCTGAAGGTGCCAACATAGTAAGAGAGCCCTGCCCCAGAGCCTCGTCGCTCGAAGGGCCGTCATCGTGTACTCTCTCAAAAACCCTAGATGGTTGTCTGTGTAGAGACATCCTGAACAGATGAGACACAGTCAAAAGACTATACCTAGTGAGCTGACCTGGTTTGATCTGACTTAAAGAAAACTTTTGAAAACACACACGCAATCATTGTTTTCATGTACAAAGTCAGAAATCAGTAGTCATGGTCCTAGTGTATGGATACGTCAGCCTCCACACCAACACTGGACTCCCTGAACTGAAAACCACACTCGATACCCTTAACACTATTGCTTCACAGAAAAGAAATATCGGAGTCCTAAGTTATGCTGTAGAACCGAATCCTTTGATACCAATTTGTCACGACCTATACCCCGGGGCCCGTATCATGACTACCCCAAGCCTGCCTTCCATAGGCCAGGCGCTGGCGACTAGCACCAAAGGTGTATTACCCTAAAACTGGGAAGGCATTGCCTTTATAAAAACTGAACACACAACCAGAGTACAAGCAGAAGCAAACACTAAGAAAAACTGTATACAGAAGAAGCGTTGGAAAGTAAAAGGGGATAGAATACAAGCCCAACTGTAAAGTACAAATACAACTAAAATCAAGTACAACTAAAAAGGGAAAAACAGCTGGAAGGTGGAAGCAGCTCCTGGATCGACCTCCGGGGTTCCTACCTGAAGGGTATATACAGATGGCCTCCTTAGCACTCTACGTCTTTCAGACTCCACCGTGTACCGAAACGTCGTAAGATCCACCTCTGGGTACTGTCCCATCCTGGCACTCTCGGCCTCCGTCAACGCTGTCTATCGTCTGCATCAAACACAACGAGGTGCGAGCGTAGCCCGTGCAAGGGTGAGTATAACGATACTCAGTAGGGACCCCGATACCCTCAAGGTCTCACCAAATCCAACAAGGATAAACCAAAAAGTATGATTTCAAAAGATAACCATTACTTTGGTATATGCCCATACATATACCTAAGTTATCAAGTAACCCATCTCAATCATGAGGAAAACACAAAGGTCATTAACTCAGCTCAAACCAAGATTTTTATACACGAAACCACGGCTACTGGAGAACTCCTCCTCTGTCGAGCATAGTAGTCCTGTCGTGACTCCGAGGTGTTACTCACTAACCTTAGACTGCTAAGGTACTCCTCCTGTCGAGTACCGCGGGTCTGGTGCCTCACACAGTAGCGCTCCCCGCCATGGGTCTGCCGCCTCACACAGTAGCGCTCCCCCTAATATCCTATAGATGTATTCCTCCTATCGAGTACCGTGAGTTTATCGCCTCACATAGTAGCGCTCCTCCTCCATGGGTCTTCCGCCTCACACAGCAGCACTCCCCACTGGGCTAGTCAAGTCACTCCGAATGAATCAGACAAGCAGTCATCAGGTCTCAGCCAGCTTCTAGGTCACCGTAGTCTGCTTGCTCGTCTCCATGAGGGTTTGCTCCATGAGCTACAATACGATACTCTAATTGTAATGAATTCCCACGAAGAAGTATCTTAAAGGTCCTCCAAGTCATAGGGGTCTCAACGTAATAGACGGCGTGTCAATCGGACGCCCGGTCTGTGAGTTATTAGCCTTTTTGTCCCTGGGGCCTAGTTGGTTTCGTGTACGAACCAACCCGACCGTATCTCAACTGTACCCAGAATTCCCATGTGGTATTTTTGAAGGGACCGTTTCTCAAAGAGATTACCAGCACCGTTGAAGGTTCGTCAAATGGAGGTCCGGTGCCAAAGATATGGCCAAGGCAAGCAAAGGGTCAAAAGTGGGCCCGGGTCCGGTCGGACTCGGCCCAACTCAGTCTGGGTGGACCCGGTCTGGGTCAACCCGGTCAGACTTGCGGGGTATGACTCGGCCCGTTGGGCGTGTCAGCCCGCTAAGCTTGGCCCAGTCGCTGGGCCCGGCCCAGCGGACTGCATGGACAATTAGGGCGGAAGTCGCCATGTGGGCGACTCGGCCCGAAGGCCAGTGGCAGGTCCGACCGGCGCAGTGAGGGGCACGGCTCCAACGGCTCGGCCTAAGAGGCCAACGGCGGGCCTCACGGGGTGCGGGCAGGCCACGAGTGTACCGGGAAGGGCACGGGGCGCGCCAGAAAACCGGCCGAGCGTCGGGCAGGCGTCGGGGGGTGCTGGGTAGGCGGCCTGTGCACCGGGGGGTGCCGGGCAGGGGGCCTGGGAACCGGGCAGGCGCCGGGAGGGAATCCTGGGTGCCGTGAGGGCGCCGGGCAGGCGCCGGGAGGGTGTCGGGTAGGCGCGAGGCGTGCCGGCAGCGCCCGGGGCATGCGAGTAGGGTGCCAGAGGGTCAGGCGGGCTGCGTTTTTGGCCGGGGCGCGCCCCGGGCAGCGCGCAGGTAGGCTGGTCAGGCGCCACGCGACTGGCGGCGTGGTTCGCAAAGGTCGCGGGAAGCGCAACCTCTATTCTCCGTCTTCAATGCCTTTGTCAGATTGACATGTCGTTGTCACATCGTCGTCGATCTAATGTTCCAAAACCATAAAGGTTGCAGAGGGGTCGGGCCCTGTTCGTGCGGCCCGAACCCTCCATGTTATAACGATAGAAAGAAGCTCAATCAGTTGATTTAACGATAGATGATTAAGCATTAAACAACTTAAAACACATCCCAACCTTTTTAATCGACGAGCGTTGGTTCGTCACGGGGGAGACGATGTTGTCGTCGTTCGTCGTACGCTTCCACTTCTGAGCTCATGCGTCGGTCCGTTAAAGGCGAAGAGGAAGGAAGAAGGGTCATCGAAGAGATCCCACGTCATAAGGGGGGTTCCGAGGAAGAAGCTGAGGAAGAATTTGTCATCGCCGGCGTCTTTGCGTTCTTCGTTGGAGGAAGCGTAATCCTCCAAGTGTTGGGCGTCGTGTCACTTTACCAGCGCTTCATCGCTTGGTGAAGTCGTCCCAAATCCTCCTCCCAAGCTCCCTATATATAGGATAGGGGGAGAGGTAAGTAACCATCGTGAAATTTATGATGGTTCATTTATTAGGAACGTTTCTAAATTCCAACGATGCGGTTAAAAAGAAAGGGGGGGTCAAGCGAATTAAAAGCGTTGGCACATAAAATTAATTAGCAACAATTAATTTTATGTTGACACATAGCATTTAATTTCACACTGACACATAAAATTAATTGATAGCAACTAATTTTATGTTGACACATAAAATTAATTGATAGCTTTAATTTTATGTTGACATAGAACATTAAATGAGAGGGTTGTGAGGTTTCCTCTCCCTCCCCATTAAATGGGGGCTTAAGCCCCATGTGGTCCCCACGTCATAACCTCTCATAGGAGGTTATTCTCGGGTGGGACCCACCACCATAAACTCTCATGGGAGGTTAGGGTGTGGTGGTCTCACCTCCAACTCCTAAGTGGAGGTTCTAACCAAAAAACACTCCACATGACGGCTGGAATAAAATATTGTGGCTACACATTATTTTATTATTTCTTATAAAAAAGCCAAAACTAAATTTTATTCCCAACCAACCACCGTCGAGGTGAAAGTTTTTTTAAGAGAAAATTGATGTTGCGAGTTCAACAGTGCCCTCAGATTTTAATTCCGAGCACCGGTTCAAAAGATATGAAACGTCGCTCGCACGTTTACTGAACGTACACGAAAAAAAGTTCGGAAAAATATTATCTGTCACCCTCGACCCACTACAGTCAAGGTTAGGCTCTATCTAAGTGAAACACACCCCAAAGAACCCAACGGTACTCTAGGATTTTCAATCCGAGTTATCGTTTAGAAGTTATGAATTTTACAATTAAATAATTGTCATTTAATTATTTTATTTGCGGCCAAAAACTAACTTTTTCTGGTGGCCCGCGCCGGCCAAAGTTAGTATCTGCATAAATAATGTAAGCCCTCTAAATTTCAGTGGTGGTCTTGGATTTTTAATCTGAGCTACCGTTTGTGAGTTATAAGCATTTGAAAAATAAAATAACTTTATTTAATTATTTTATTTACGGTTATGCCATTTTCGGGATTTCTCACAGGATGTCTGCGCTGACTAAACTTAAGTCACTCCTAGGGTAAACCCACCATCCTAAGCGCAACCGTGCCCTCAGATTTCTGATCTGATTAACCGTTTAAGAGTTATTCCACTTTATTAGGAAAACTGCTTACGCGTGTTAATTTAAGATTAACAAAACTTCGACGGATCATTACGGGCACTTCGGGCCTCGGAATTGCGCGCCGTCATAAACTGCATACTCGTAAAATTTACATATATTTAAAAAAATTACATGGAAATTATGGGTCTTTAAATTCTCCCCATATCTGGGCATTGCATTCCCGTAAGCTACAACTTGAACTAAGGAAACAAGTGGGGGAACTGAACATGCATCTGAGCCTCCCTCTCCCATGTGCTCACTTGGAGGTTTTTGTGCTACCAGCGAACACGCACCATAGGTATCGACTGTCCATGTAGGACCCGCTCTAGTCGATCCTCAATCTCCATTAGAACCTCCGTTAAAGTCACCCAGTCAACGATGTCCAACTCCCTGTGGTCGATGATGTGGGAATGGTCGTGCACATATCTCCTCAACTGAGATGTGTGGAAGATGTCGTGCACATGGTGCAACTGAGGTGGAAGATCTTAGCAGTAAGCCACCTCTCCTACCCTGCTAAGGACCTGGGAGGTCCGATGATTCTCGGAGATAACTTGCCACCTCGGCCGAATCTTTGTAGACCTTATCGAGGTGAGACCCATAGGGATGTGGTCGCCATCCTCGAACTCAAGAGGTCATCGTCTCCTGTCAGCATACGAATTCCTTCTGCCTTGTGCAGTATTCATCCACTCCTAGATGACCTGAACCTTCTCCATGTTAGCTCGTACCATCTCTGGTCAGAAGGAAGTGAGCCGACTTGGTGAGTCAGTCGACGATCACTCTTATAGAGTCATGTCCCCTAGACATACGTGGAAGACCCGTCACGAAGTCCATGGATATATCATCTCACTTCCACTTTGGGACCTCTAAAGGCTGAACCAAGCCTGCTGGTATGTGATGCTCCACCTTCACTTGCTAACAAGTGAGGCATCGAGAGACAAACTCAGCTACTGCCTTCTTCATACCCGACCACCAGTACTGTCATCGAAGGTCCCGGTACATCTCTGCCACTCCTGGATGTACCGCTAGAAGGGATGTGGTAAACTCCCTCAACACTTCCTCTTGAAGCGACACTGACACCATAGTACGTGCTCTGAAGAGGATGACGTGCTCCCCACCTTCAAAAAATTCTATTAGGTTCCTACCCCGTGGATATCTGAGCACGTCATGTCTTACAGTCAACGTCCCCATGTTGTGCCTCCCTGACTCGCTGAAGATGTGGGGGAGTGACTATAAGAGACTGTAGAAAGGCTGCTCCATATCTATCTACAAAGGATATCTACAACGTGGCCAGCTACTTTTTCACCTCTCCTAGCAGGTGAATGCCTGATCTTCTGCTGAGAGCATCTGCTACAACGTTCCCCTTACCAGGAGTATAGACCATCTCAAAGTCATAGTCCTGGAGGAACTCAAGTTATCACCGCTGTCTCAACCACTGAGAACCATACACGATCACTGCTCTCTCATGCATCAGGACACACTTGTGTCCGGTCCCTGATGCGTCGCAGTAAAACACGTACCCAACGCCCTCCTACGGTAGCCTCAAGATGGGCACACTATTCAACCTCTGCCTCAGCTCCTGAAAGCTCTGCTGGCATCTCTATGACCACACGAAGGGTTGCCCCTTATTCATCAACGCTGAAAGAGGTTCTGCAACTCTAGAGAAGTCTATCACAAAGTTAAGTTTGACCGACTCACGAGTGATCGACTGCACCCACTTATGCATGATTCCATCATGTGATGCATGGGTTTTCCTTTACGCTGATCAAGGAAAACCCCACCCCAACATTGTAGATAACCCACAATTTTTTTGCCTAATACAGTCAATCTGTGTATGAACTGTGGTTGCCTAGTCCATACCCAAACTAACGTCGTAAGGACTCAACGCTACCACCAAGAGGTTCCAACTGAAACTATTGCCTCAAGGGTCAGATCACACTGTCGGCGTAAGTGTGATTATCGAGTCTCATCCCAAAGGTATCTCCAGACGTGAGGGTTAAGTCAACGGTTTTAACTAGAAAATCTAGGTGTGGGACAAGATTCGTGGAAGGAAGGAATGATTGGTACCTATGTCTATTGATACGACATCAATTATTAGACACAGACTGTACCTCGAATCATTCCTAGAGCCCCTGGGTCACACTTCTTGACCGCATTCAACTATTATCTTCCCCTTCCCTCCAGTTCCCTGAGCCTGGCAGGGACTACAAAGGTGGGTGGTTGTAACATGTCGAAATGTACACCACCTCATACTGCTCTCCTAGCTCTGTTTCCACATCTGCTGCTATGCAGATTCATCTATCCTTAACATTTCCCCTTCTTGAAACTTTTTACACGCCCAAGTCTCTGATACTGGCGCCAGTTTCCTGTTTTCCCAATGCTAACATTCACAAGCTTTATCTGTTCATCCAAAGAACATTTAACCACAAAGGTTCTCTCTAACACCCTAGCATAAGTAGGAATGCATTGAGGAAAATTGATGGATCAGATTCCCGTTAAACACACCTCGATTTGAGGTCTGAGATCTAAAGCACTGATCGTATCATAGTCACTAAGTACCAGGAAAAATCGATACGCCTCGATGAAAACTCAACTACCAACATGTCGTCCTGCCGAAGCTGTGTATGCTCTAGAAAACTCTCAACCACCTCCTCAAGTCAGTCCTCAACCGCCTGTGAGTCAGGCTCACCTTAGAACTTGAGGGATATCTGGTGCTGAAACACATGTAAGGTACTAAGCCTACAAGTTTCCTCTACCGATACCGCCAGTAGTGTCTGCTAACCAACAGGTAGTGATATAGTTGGCACACTTCCTGAAGGTACCATCTCGAAAAATGGTCCAAGTACCGAAACCTCATCACTATGTGGACCATCCTCATGGTCACTCACTGAAAAAGATTAGTTGCTAAGATCAACATTTTCTCTACTAGCGTCTCAACTAGGCAGAAAACTCTAGTAATTGCCTCCATCAGTCCTCTTCTACCCAACAGGTGGTGGTGCTTCTGGTACAACACCCGAAGGTTCCAACATAGTAATAGAGTGCTTCCCTAAAGCCTCTTCTCTTAGAGGGCCGTCATCGTGTACTCTCTCAAAAACCCTAGCTGGATGGCTGTGTGGAGGCATCCTGAATAGATGCGACATGGTCATAAGACTATACCTGGTGAGCTGACCTAGTTTGAGCTGACTTAAAGAAAACTTTTGAAAACACACACGCAATCAGTGTTTTCATGTACAAAGTCGGAAATCATTAGTCATGGTCCTGGTTTATGGATACGTTGGCTGCCGCACCAACACTAGACTCCCAGAACTAAAAACCACACTCGGTACCCTTAACACTATTATTTCACATAAAAGAAATATCATAGTCCTAAGTTCTGTGGTAGAACCAACTACTTTGATACCAATTTGTCACGACCTGTCCCTCGGGGCCCATATCGTGACTACCCCAAGCCTGAATTCCATAGGCCAGGGGCTGGCGACTAGCACCAAAGGCCAATTTTCCTAAAATTGGGAAGGCATTGCCTTTATAAAACGTGAACACACAACCAGAGTAAAAGCGGAAGAAAACACTAAGCAAAATTGTATAGAGAAAGAGTGATGGAAAGTAAAAGGGGCCAGAATACAAGCCCAACTGTAAAGTACAAATACAACTGAAAGCAAGTACAACTAAAAAGGGACAAACAGCTGGAAGGTGGAAGGAGATCCTGGATCCTCCTATGGGGTTCCTACCTGAAGGGTCGGTACAGATGTCCTCCTCAGCACTCTACATACGTCAGACTCCACCGTGTACCAAAACATCGTAAGATCCACCTCCGGGTACCATCCCGTCCTGGCACTCTCAGCCTCCATCAGCGATGTCCGTCGTCTGCAACCAACAAAACGAGGTGCGGGTGTAGCCCGTGCAGGGGTGAGTATAACAATACTCAGTAGGGACCCTGATACCATCAATGTCTCACCAAATTCAACAAGGATAAACCAAAAAGTGTGATTTCAACGGATAACCATTACTTAGGTATATGCTCATACATATACCTAAGTTATCAAGTAACCCATCTCAATCATGAGGAAAACACAAAGGGCATTGACTCAGCTCAAACCAGGATTTTTATTCATGAAACCACGACTGTTGGAGAACTCCTCCTCTGTCAAGCACAGTAGTCCTGTCGTGACTCTGAGGTGCTAATCACTAACCTTATACTTCTGAGGTACACCTCCTGTCGAGTACCGCGAGTCTGCTGCCTCACACAGTAGCGCTCCCCGCCATGGGTCTTCCGCCTCACACAGTAGCGCTCCCCCTAATAGCCTACAGAGGTAATCCTACGGTCGAGTACTGCGGGTATGTCGCCTCACACAATATCACTTCTCCACCATGGGTCTGCCGCCTCACATAGTATCGCTCCCCACTGGGCTAGTCAAGTCACTCTGAACGAATCGGAAAAGCAGTCATCAGGTCTCAACCAACTTCTAGGTCTCCATAGTCTGTTTGCTCGTCTCCATGAGGGTCCGCTCCACAAGCTACAAGACGATACTCCAAGTGTCACGAAGTCCCACAAAGAAGTATCTCAAAGGTCTGCCACGTCATAGGGGTCTCAACGCAATAGACGACACGTCAATCGGACGCCCGATCTGTGAGTTATTAGCCTTTTTGTCCCGGGGACCCGGTTGGTTTCGTGTATGAACCAACTCAACCATATCTCAAATGTAACCAGAATTCCCATTTAGTATTTTTGAAGGGACCCTTTCTCAAAGAGATTACCAACGCTGTTGACAGTTTGTCAAACGGACGTCTGGTGCCAAAGATATGGACAACGCAAGCAAAGGGTCAAAAGTGGGCCTGGGTCCAGTCTGACCCAGTCGGACCGACTCAGCCCAACTTAGTCTGGGTGGACCCAGTCTGGGTCGAACTGGTCATACTTGCTGGGTCTGACTCGGCCCGTTGGGTGGGTCAGCCCGCTAAGCTTGGCCTAGTCCGCTGGGCTCGGCCCAGCGGACTGCGTGGACAATTTGGCCCAAAGTTGCCACGTGGGCGACTCAGCATGAAGGCTAGTGGCAGGTATGGCTGGCGCCGTGAGGAGCGCGGATCTGACGGCTCGGCCCGAGAGGCCAACGGTGGGCTGCGCAGGGAACTGGCAGGCCGCGAGTGTACTGGGAAGGGCGTGGGGTGCGCCGGGCAGGCAGTCGGGCGTCAGGCATGCGGCCTGGGCACCAGGAGGGAGTCGGGCAGGCGCAGGGCGCACTGGTAGCCTGTGGGGCGTGCGGGCAGGGTGCCGGCAGGCCGAGCGGGCCATGGTTTAGGCCGGGGCATGCGGGTAGGCGAGTCGGGAGCCGTGCGATCGACGACAGGGTTCACGATGGTCGCGGGAAGCACGACCTCTATTCTCCCTCTTCATTGTCGTCGTCACATTGCCATGCCGATGTCATGTCGTCGTCGATCCAAGGTTCCTAAACCATAAAGGTTGCGGAGGGGTCGGGCCGTGTTCATGCGGCCAAAACCCTCCACGTTAGAATGATAGAAAGCAGCTCAAGAAGTTGATTTAACGAGAGATGATTAAGCATTAAACAACTTAAAACACATCGCTACCTTTTTAATCGACGGGCGTTGGTTCATCGCGGGGGAGATGATGTTGTCATCATTCGCCGTACGCTTCCACTTTCGAGCTTGTGCGTCGGTCCGTTGATGACGAAGAGGAAGGAAGAAGGGTCGTCAAAGAGATCCCACGTTGGAAGGGGGGTTCCGAGGAAGAAGCCGAGGAAGAATTTTTCATCGCCGATGTCTTCGCGTTCTTCGTCGGATGAAGCGTAATCCTCCAAGTGTTGGGCGTCGTGTCACTTTACTAGCTCTTCGTCTCTTGGTGAATCCGTTCCAAATCCTCCTCCCAAGATCCCTTTATATAAGGGAGGGGGAGAGGTAAGTAACCATTGTGGAATTTATGATGGTTCATTTATTAGGAACCTTCCTAAATTCCAACGATGCGGTTAAAAAAAGGGGGGGTCAAGAGAATTAAAAGCATTGGCGCATAAAATTAATTGGAAACAATTAATTTTATGTTGACACATAGCATTTAATTTCACAGTGACACATAAAATTAATTGACAGCATTTAATTTTATGTTAACACATAAAATTAATTGATAAATTTAATTTTATGTTGACACACAACATTAAATGAGAGGGTTGTGAGGTTTCCTCTCCCTCCACATTAAATGGGGGGTTAAGTCCCATGTGGTCCCCACGTCATAACCTATCACAAGAGGTTATTATTGGGTGGGCCCCACCACCATAACCTCTCATGATAGGTTAGGGTGTGGCGGTCCCACATCCAACTCCTAAGTGGAGGTTCTAACCAACAAACACTCCACATGACGGTTGGAATAAAATAAAGTGTGGCTACACATTATTTTATTATTTCTTATAAAAAATCCAAAAACTAACTTTTATTCCCAACCAACAGTAATCGAGGTGAAAGTTTTCTTAAGAAAAAACCAGTACTGCGAGTTCAACGGTGCCTTTATATTTCAATTCCGAGCACCAGTTCAAAAGATATGAAATGCCGCTTGCACGTTTACTGAATGTACCCAAAAAAAAGTTCAGAAAAATATTATCAGTCACCCTCGACCGACTGCAGTCAAGGTTAGGCTCTTCCTAGGTGAAAAATTCCCCAACAAACCCAACGGTACTCTCATATTTTCAATTCGAGTTACCGTTTAGAAGTTTTGAATTTTACAATAAAATAATTTTCACCTAATTATTTTATTTGTGGTCAAAAACTAACTTTTTCTGGTGGCCCGTTCCGGCCAAAGTTAGTATCTGCTTAAATAAAGTAATCCCTCATGAGTTTAGCGGTGGTCTCAGATTTTTAATTTGAGCTACCGTTTGTGAGTTATAATCATTTGAAAAATAAAATAACTTTATTTAATTATTTTATTTACGGTTATGCCATTTTCAGGATTTCTCACAGGAGGTCCGCGTCGACTAAACTTAAGTCACACCTAGGGTAAAACCTGCCATCCTAAGCACAACAGTTCCCTCGTATTTCTGATCTGATATACCATTTAATAGTTATTCCACTTTTTTAGGAAAACTGCTTACGCGCGTTAATTTAAGCTTAACAAAACTTCGACGGATCATTCTGGGCACTCTGTGCCTCAGAATCACGCATCGCAGAAACTGCAGACTCATAAAATTTCCATATATTTTTAAAACAAATACATGGAAATTACGGGTCTTTAAATTCTTCCCACCTCAGGGCTTTACGTCACTGTAAGCTACAACTCGAACTATGGAAACAAGTGGGGGCACTGAACACGCATCTGAACCTCTCGCTCCCATGTGCTCACCTGGAGGTTTCTCTGCTGCCAGTGAATGCGCACCAGAGGTATTGACCATCCACGTAGGACCCACTCCAGTAGATCCTCAATCTCTACTAGAACCTCCTTTAATGTCGCCTCATCATCGATGTCCAGCTCCCCGTGGTCGATGATGTGGGAAGGGTCGTGCATGTATCTCCTCAGCTGAGATGCGTAGAAGATGTCATGCACACGGTGCAGCTGAGGTGGAAGAGATTAGTGGTAAGCCACCTCACCTACCCTGCTGAGGACCCATGAGGTCTGATGATTCTCAGAGATAACTTGCCACCTCGTCCAAATCTCCATAGACCTCATCGAGGTGAGACCTGTAGGGACGTGGTCTCCATCCTCAAACTCAAGAGGTCTTCATCTCTTGTCAGCATATGACTTATGTCTGCCTTTTGCAGTCTACATCCACTCCTGGATGACATGAACCTTCTCTATGGTAGATCATACCATCTCTGGTCAGTAGGAAGTGGGCCGACTTGGTGAGTCGGTCGACGATCACTCAAATAGAGTCATGTCCCCTGGACGTATGTGGAAGACCTATCACGAAGTCCATGGATATCTCATCCTGCTTCTACTTTGGGACCTCTAAAGGCTGAACCAAGCCTGCTGGTACCTGATACTCCGCCTTCACTTGCTGACAAGTGAGGCATCGAGATAAAAACTCAGCTACTGCCTTATTCATACCCGGCCACCGGTGCTATCGTCGAAGGTCCTGGTACATCTCTGCCACTCTTGGATGTACCACTAGAAGGGATGTGTGAAACTCCCTCAACACTTCCTCATGAAGTGACACTGACACCATAGTACGTCCTCTGAAGAGAATGACGTGCTCCCCACCTTCAAAAAATTTCATCAGGTGCCTGCCCCGTGGATATCTGAGCACGTCATGACTTATAGTCAGCGTCCCCATGCTGCGCCTCCCTGACTCGCTGAAGATGTGGGGGAGTGACTATGAGAGACTGTAGAAAGGTTGCTCCATATCTATCCACAAAGGATATCTGCAACGTGTCCAACTACTTTGTCGCCTCTCCTAGCAGCTGAATGCCTGATCTCCTGCTGAGAGCATATGCTACAACATTCCCCTTCCTAGGAGTATAGACCATCTCGAAGTCATAGTCCTGGAGGAACTCAAGTCATCACCATTGTCTCAGATGCAGAGAACCATACACGATCACTGCTTGCTCATGCATTAGGACACACCCAAGTTCGGTCCCTGATACGTCGCAGTAAACCACATACCCAACGCCCTCCTCTGGTAGCCTCAAGATGGGAAAAATATTCAACCTCTGCCTCAGCTTCTGAAAGCTCTGCTGGCATCTCTCTGACCATACAAAGGGTTGCCCCTTCTTCATCAACGCTGAGAGCAGTGCTGCAACTCTGGAGAAGTCTAGTAGAAAGGTAAGTCTAGCTGACTCATGAGTGATCGACTGCACCCACTTATGCATGATTCCATCATGTGCTACCTGGGTTTTCCTTCACACTGATCAAGGAAAAACCCACCCCAACGTAGTAGATAAACCAAAACCTTTTTTCCTAATACAGTCAATCTATGTAGGAACTGTCGTTGCCCAGTCCATACCCAAACTAACGTCGTAAGGCCTCGACGCTTCCACCAAGAGGTTCCAACCGAAACTCTCTCCTCAAGGGTCAGATCACACCATCGGCGTAAGTGTGATTATAGAGTCTCGTCCCAAAGGTATCTCCGGACATGAGGGTCTAGTCAACGGTTTTAACCAGAAACTCTAGGTCTGGGACAAGATTCGTGGAAGGAAGGAATGATTGGTACCTATGTATATTGATACATAAGATAATATTAGACACAGATCATACCTTGAATCATTCCTGGAGCCCCTGGGTCACACTTCTTGACTGCATGCAGCTGTTCTCTTCCCCTTCCCTCCAGTTCCCTAAGCATGGAGGGGACTACAAAGGTAGGTGGTTGTAACATGTCGAAATGTACACCACCTCATACTGCTCTCCTAACTCTGCTTCCACGTCTGCTGCTCTGAAGATTCATTTGTCCTTAACACTTCCCATTCTTGAAACATTTTACATGCCTAAGTCTCTAAGACTGGCACCAGTTCCCTGCTTTCCCACTGCTAACATTCACTAGTTGTATCTATTCATCCAAAGAACATTTAACCACAAAGGTTCTCTCTAGCACCCTAGCATAAGTAGGAATGCATTGAGGAAAAGTGATGGCTCAGATGTCTGTTAAACACACCTCTCTCTAAGGTCCTAGATCTAAAGCACTGATCGTATCGTACTCACCAAGTACCATGAATGATCGATATGCCTCGATGAACACTCAGCTACCGACATGTCATCCTGCCGAAGCTGTGTATGCTCTAGAAAACTCTCAGCCACCTCCTCAAGCCAGTCCTCATCCGCCTCTGAGTCGGGCTCACCTCGGAACTTGAAGGATATCTGGCGCTGAAACACATGTAAGGCACTAAGCCTACAAGTGTCCTCTTCCAGTACTGCCGGTAGTGTCTGCTGACCAACGAGCAGTGATATAGTTGGCACACTGCCTGAAGGTACCATCTCAAAAAACGGTCCAAGTAATGAAACCTCATCACTATGTGGACCATCCCTATGGTCACTCATTGAAAAATATTATTAGCTAAGATCAACATCAGCTCTACTAGATTCTCAACTAGGCAGAAAAATCCAGTAATCGCCTCCATTCAGTCCTCTAATTCCCAACGAGTGGTGGTGGTACTGGTACAACACCCGAAGGTGCCAACATAGTAAGAGAGCCCTGCCCCGGAGCCTCGTCACTCGGAGGGCTGTCATCGTGTACTCTCTCAGAAACCCTAGCTGGCTATCTGTGTGGAGGAATCCTGAACAGATGAGACATGGTCAAAAGACTATACCTGTTGAGCTTACCTGGTTTGAGATGACTTGAAGAAAACTTTTGAAAACACACACGCAATCAATGTTTTCATGTACTAAGTCGGAAATCAATATTCATGGTCCTGGTGTATGGATACGTCAGCCACTGCACCAACACTGGACTCCATGAACTGAAAACCACACTTAGTACCCTTAACACTATTGCTTCACAGAAAATAAATATCAGAGTCCTATGTTCTGTGGTAGAACCAACTCCTTTGATACCAATTTGTCATGACCCATCCCCTGGGGCCCGTATCGTGACTACCCCAAGCCTGACTTCCATAGGCCAGGGGCTGGTGACTATCACCAATGGCGTATTTCCTTAAAACTGGGAAGGCATTGCCGTTATAAAATGTGAACACACAACCAGAGTACAAGAGGAAGAAAAAACTAAGCAAAACTGTATACAGAAGAAGTAATGGAAAGTAAAAGGGGCCAGAATACAAGTCCAACTGTAAAGTACAAATACAACTGAAAGCAAGTACAAATAAAAAGGGACAAACAGTATGATTTCAACGGAAAACCATTACTTAGGTATATTCCCATACATATACCTAAGTTATCAATTAACCCATCTCAATCATGAGGAAAACACAAAGGTCATTGACTCAGCTCAAACCAGGATTTTTATTCACGAATCCACGACTACTGGAGAAATCCTCCTCTGTCAAGAATAGTAGTCCTGTTGCAACTTCGAGGTGCTACTCACTAACCTTAGACTGTCGAGGTAATCCTCCTGTCGAGTACCACAGGTTTGCTGCCTCACACAGTAGCGCTCCCCGCCATGGGTCTACCGCCTCACCGAGTAGCGCTCCCCCTAATAGCCTACAGAGGTACTCCCCCTGTCGAATACTGCAGGTCTGCCGCCTCACACAGTAGCGCTCCTCCGCCACGGGTCTGCCGCCTCACACAGTAGCGCTCCCCACTGGGCTAGTCAAGTCACTCCGAACAAATTGGACAAGTAGTCATCAGGTCTCAGCCAGCTTCTAGGTCTTCGTAGTCTGCTTGGTCGTCTCCGAGAGGGTCCGCTCCATGAGCTACAAGCCGACACACCAAGTTTCACGAAGTCCCACGAAGAATTATCTCAAAGGTATGCCACGTCATAGGGGTCTCAACGCAATAGACGACGCGTCAATCAGACGCCCGGTCTATGAGTTATTATCCTTTTTGTCCCGGGGGCCCGGTTGGTTTCGTGTACGAACCAACCTGACCGTATCTCAACTATACCCCAAATTCCTATGTGGTATTTTTGAAGGGACCATTTCTCAAAGAGATTATCAGCGCCGTTGACGATTCGTCAAACGGACGTCCGGTGCCCAAGATATGGCCAACGCAAGAAAAGGGTCAAAAGTGGGCCCGGGTCCGGTCCGACCCGGTCGGACTGAATCGGCCCAACTCAGTCTGGGTGGACCTGGTCTGGGTTGACCCAGTCAGACTTACTGGGTCTGACTCGGCCCATTGGTCGGGTCAGCCCGCTATGCTTGGCCCAGTCAACTAAGCCCGGCACAGCAGACTGCGTGGACAATTCGGGCCGAAGTCACCACATGGGCGACTTAGCCCAAAGGCCAGTGGCAGGTCCGGTTGGCGCCGTGAGGGGCACGACATGGACGCATCGGCCCGAGAGGCCAACGATGGGCCGTGCGGGGCGCGTACAGGCTGTGGGTGTACCGGGAAGGGCGTGGGGCGCCCCGGGCAGCCGGTCGGGTGCCGAGTAGGCGGCCTGATCACCGGGTGGTGCCAGGTAGGTGGCCTGGGCACCGGGCAGGCGCCGGGAGGGCGGCCGGGGCACTGGGCTGGCACCGGGGGGCGCCGGGCTAGGGCTGGGAGGGAGTCGGGCAGGCGCGGGGCGCGCCGGCAGCGCGCGGGGCGGGCAGGCAGGGTGCCGATGGGTCGGGCGGGCCGTGGTTTTAGCCAGGGCGCACGCCGGGCAGCGCGTGGGTAGGCTGGTAGGGCGCCTCGCGTCCAGCGGCGGGGTTTGAGGAGGACGCGGGAAGCGCAACCTCTATTCACCGTCTTCGTTGCCGTCGTCACATCGCCATGCCGCTGTCACGTCGTCGTCGATCCAAGGTTTAGAAACCATAAAGGTTGTAGAGGGGTCGGGTCGTGGTTGTGCGGCCCGAACCCTCCACATTAGAACGATAGCAAGCGGCTCAAGAAGTTGATTTAATGAGAGATGATTAAGCTTTAAACAACTTAAAATACACCCCTACCTTTTTAGTCGACGGGCGTTGGTTCGTCGCGGGGGAGATGATGTTGTCGTCGTTCGCCGTACGCTCCCACTTTTGAGCTCATGCGTCGGTCCGTTGATGGCGAAGAGGAAGGAATAACGGTCGTCGAAGAGATCCCACATCAGAAGGGGGTTCTGAGGAAGAAGCCAAGGAAGAATTTGTCGTCGTCGGCGTCTTCATGTTCTTCATCGGAGGAAGCGTAATCCTCCAAGTGTTGGGAGTCGCGTAACTTTACCAGCGCTTCGTCACTTGGTGAAGCCGTCTGAAATCCTCCTCCCAAGATCCCTATATATAGCAGAAGGGGAGAGGTAAGTAACCATCGTGGAATTTATGACGATTCATTTACTAGGAACCTTCCTAAATTCCAACGATGCGGTTAAAAAAGAAAGGCGGGTCAAACGAATTAAAAGCGTTGGTGCATAAAATTAATTGGCAACAATTAATTTTATGTTGACACATAGCATTTAATTTCACGTTGACAAATAAAATTAATTGACAACAATTAATTTTATGTTGACACATAAAAATAATTGATAGCTTTGATTTTATGTTGACACACAACATTAAATGAGATGGTTGTGAGGTTTCCTCTCACTCCCCATTAAATGGGGTGTTAAGCCCCATGTGGTCCCCATGTCATACCCTCTCACAGGAGGTTATGCTCGGGTGGGCCCCACCACCATGACCTCTCATGGGAGGTTAGGGTGTGGCAGTCCCACCTCCAACTCCTAAGTGGAGGTTCTAACCAATAAACACTCCACATGACGGCTGGAATAAAATAAAGTGTGGCTACACATTATTTTATTATTTCTTATAAAAAATCCAAAAACTAAATTTTATTTTCGATAAAACACCATCAAGGTGAAAGTTTTCTTAAGAGAAAACTAGTTTTTAGAGTTCAACGGTGCCCTCAAATTTCAATTCCGAGCACCGGTTCAAAAGATATGAAACGCTGCTTGCACGTTTACTGAACATACCTGGAAAAAAGTTCGGAAAAATATTATCAGTCACCCTCGACCCACTGCGGTCAAGGTTAGGCTATGCCTAGGTGAAAAACACCCCAAAGAACCCAACGGTACTCTCAGATTTTCAATCTGAGTTACTGTTTAGAAGTTATGAATTTTACAATAAAATAATTGTCACTTAATTATTTTATTTGCGGCCAAAAACTAACTTTTTCTAGTGGCCCGCGCCGGAAAAAGTTAGTATCTTATTAAATAAAGCAAGTCCTCATGAGTTCAGTGGTGGTCTCAGATTTTTAATCTGAGCTACCGTTTGTGAGTTATAAGCATTTGAAAAATAAAATAACTTTATTTAATTATTTTATTTACGGTTATGCCATTTTTTGGATTTCTCACAGGAGGTTCGCGCCGACTAATATTAAGTCACGCCTAGGGTAAACCTGCCATCCTGAGCACAATGGTGCCCTCAGATTTCTGATCTGATTAACCATTTAAGAGTTATTCCAGTTTTTCAGAAAAACTGCTTACGCACGTTAATTTAAGCTTAACAAAACTTTGACGGATCATTCCGGGCACTCCGGGCCTTAGAATCGCGCACCGCCAGAAACTGTGGACTCGTAAAATTTTCATATATTTTAAAAAAAATTACATGAAAATTATGGGTCTTTACATGCGCACCTAACACTTTTCCACTCCTCCATTTCACTTTTCTCTCCTTTTATTGTTATATCTATCTATTTATATATATATATATAGTTAGTGATAGTTATTCTTATATTAATATATATATATTAATATATATAGTTATATTAATATATATATAGTTATATTAATTTATATATATATTTATTCCTGTATTAATATATTAATATATATATACATACATAAATATATATATATAATAATATTTATATATTTATATATTTATTTATAAATTGGTATATATTTATATCTCTTTAGTTATATTTTTTATTCATATATTAATATATATTTATAAGATTGGATTTAAATACATTTATAAAATATGTTTTCTTATGTATGTATAAATAAATAAATAAATAAATAAATACATATACACAACACACACACACACATACACTCATATATATTATATGTTTATCTATAAGTATAATTATACATATTTATATATATTTAAAAATATTATATATTAATATGTATATACATATGTTTAGAATATATAGATAATATATATCAGTTTGTCAATACAGACACACACAAATACACACACACACACATTATATAAGTATATAAATATTCATATATTTTTATTTTAAATAAAATTTATATTAGTTTCTTATTTATATAAGGATTATATATTGGGAAATATATTTTATATGTAAATATGTTTAATTATTTATTTATAAAATTAATTTTTTATGTGCAAATATATTAAAAATATGTATATATTGTTATATATTTGATTATAAATAACAGTATATTCATAAAAATGATAAAATATTAAAGCCATAATATGAATATGAATGTAATACATTTAAATAAATTCATTCCCCACTAAAAAATGGCAAAACCCCCCTTAAACAAGGCTAAAATTTCATCGAATGTTAAAAAATCATGACATCCCGACTAAAAACTCGGTTTTGGAGGCCTTATGGGCCTTTTTTGCCTTGAAAATGTGATAGAAGGTTCTATTTACATAAAATTTCATAGAGCTCATCGCAGGCTTCGATTTGATGTGCTGTAGAGCTCAAACAGACACCCGGATCAAAATTTATGGTTGTTTGAAGTTTGTGTTACATTTTCGACCTATATTAGATCTTTTAATAATTTTTGGGATTTTTCACATCTTAAAATTGTTATTAAATGATTATTAGTCGATGATAATTAGAAAATTATTAACTAGTTATATTTTTTAAAATATTTTAAAGTCATTTTCACTAAATTTCTTAAATATTAAATGTTATAGTCTATTTATACTTATCTAAAACATATTTAAAAAAAATATATTATATTTATATAAATATATATATACTTATATAAAAATATATTATTTTTCATGATTTTTTTTGAAATTTATCAATTCAAAAAGTGCTGATAAATCCCCTCCCTTTATCAACGTTACTAAAAAAAGCACTGATAAATGGGTCTCCTTTAACAGCACTAAAAAAGCACTGATAAAAGGGGAGCCTTTATCATCGCTAAGAAAAGCTCTGTTAAAAGTGAACTTTTATCAGTGCATTTTTTTAGCGCTGAAAAAGGACTCCCTTTATCAGCATTTTTTAGCACTGTTAAATGGTGGCACTATGGAAATCCAGTTTTGAGGTACTGCTAATCAAGGTATTTTTGGATGAAATGGGTATCTTATGCTAATAAGATAAGGAATCTTATAATTGATGATATTTATGTTGAACCTTAGATAGGTGACCTATGTATCCTAGTTAATAACAAATGAGTTGGGCTAAAAATCACATTTTCCCTCATTTTTTATTTAATTTTTAATCATTTAATCAATTAATTGTTATCTTTTGTTAATTAATTTCATTTTAATAATTTCATAGTTTATTTCACTAATTTATCAATTTTCTATAATCAAACTTTTATTTTTTACTTTTAAAATCCTTTTCTTTGTCTTTGTTTGTTTTTTATATTTTATTCTTCTATTTACCTTTTATATCATTATATTTCTTGACATATTAATTTTATGTTTTTTATTTTTATTAATTAAACAATTCATAAATTTATTTAATAAATTAAATCATTAATTTAATTTTTAATCTTTTAATTTTCTATTATTAATATAAATTAACTTTATTTTATGAATAAAGTATTTAATTTGGTTTCATTGAGTAATTTAATTCTATTAAATTTAATGTTTTAATTCAAATTATTAATATAAAATCAAATTATTTATTTTCATTGATTTTAAACGTTTTTCAATTTTTAATTTATGTTTAGTATTTAATTATTCGTATTATATTTTGAAATTATTAATTATTACTTAGTTTCAAATTTATATTAATTCAGTTTTAAATTTAATATCCATTTATTTTGTTAATTAATTTAGATTTTAAATATGAAATTATTTAATTCTTAATTGTGTTAATTTTATTATTTATATTTTTTTTATTTTATGTTTTCAGATCAGTCACCATTGTGGTGTTTCACTGCCAAATGTTTTCCTTTGCAAAAAATACACAATCCAGCAGTGAGACATTTCTCACTGCCAGAAAGAACAGTACAATGAGATATATCACCTCTAATCCAACATTTTTCGAGTTTTTTTAAATAAGGTTTTTTAATTTTTTTTAAAAAGGCTTGGTTAAAAGTTTTTTAAAAAATACATCATAAAGGAGGAATCTACTATGCCACCATTGAGTCTCGGGTGAAAGGCGGCATTGTCGATGTCGCCTTTCCTCTATAACAAAAAAATGATTTCTTTTAATTTTTTTTATTTTGTTTTGTTTTGTTTATATATACATATATATATAAACAAAACAATAAAAAATAAAATAAAAATAAAAATAAAATTTATAGAAGAATTTTTATACTATTTAAAATCCAGTATTACTACCATTATGGTAGTCTAGATTCTGACAGAAGCTCTCACCCAGTTCTCCCTTTTACAAGAGGTCTTACCCTATAAATCATTCTGCATTTCTGATGTGGAATTCTGGTTCTCGCTTTCCTGCACAGAACATTCTGTATTTCCGATATGGGATTCTATTTCAAGTATGTGGCTTTGAAAGGCTATAATATATAAACTATAAGAAAAATATAAATGAAACTTAAAACATGTACTAAACATATAAGAAATAGTTTAAAACAAAAATAATTTCTTAAAAAATATTGATGGAAAACAATTTATAAGGTTTCAAAGACAACTACTTGAGACTTAAAAATGTTTCAAGTACATGAATTTGAAAGCCTATAAAATATAAACTATAAGACCAACATAAATAAAACTTAAAACATCAATTGAAAATTTAACAAATAGTTTAAAATAAAAATAATTTTGTAAAAAATGTGAATATAAAATAATTTATAAGTTTTCAAAGACACCTACTTGAAACTTAAAAATGCTTCAAGTACGTGACTTTGACAGTCTATAAAACATAAACTATAAGACCAACATAAATGAAACTTATAATAGGGATTAAACATATATGAAATAGTTGAAAATAAAAAAACAATTCATAAAAAATATTGATGCAAATTAATTTATCAGCTTTCAAAGACACCTACTTGAAAGTTAAAAATGTTTCAAGAATGTGCCTTTGAAAGCCTATAAAAGATAAATTATTTACCCAATATAAATGAAACTTAAAACATTGATTAAACATAAAATAAATTATTTAATTAGTTAATTATAAATTATTAATTACTAAGTTATTATTACTAATTATAATGAATAATTTATAATTAATAGTTATAATGAATACTTATAATGAATAATTATAATGAATAATTATAATGAATAATTATAATGAATAATTATAATGAATAATTATATTACTAATTAAATAATTAATTATTATATAATAATATATAATAATTACTAATTAATAATTATAATGAATAATTATATTACTAATTAACTAATTAACTATTACATAATTAATAATTATATTACCAATTAACTATTAATTATTATATAATAATTTTTTATAAATACTAATTAATAATTATAATGAATAATTATAATTTATAATTATATTACTAATTAACTAATTATAAAAAGGGCCTCGGCTCTATCTTTCTCAAAAAATTTACTAATTAACTATTATACATTTAATAATTATATTACTAATTAACTAATTAGTTATTATATAATTAATGAGTAACAATTACTAATTAACTAATTAAAAATTATATAATTAATAATTATATTACTAATTAACTAATTAATTATTAGAAAATTAATAATTATATTACTATGTAACTACTTAATTATTAAATAATTAATAATTGTATTACTAATTAACTAATTATATTATTTATTAACTAATTATATTACGAATTAACTAAATAATTATTATATAATTAATCATTAATAATTACCAATTAACTAACTAATTATTATACAATTAATATGTAACACCCCAAGATTTCATAGTACATTATCTCATTAAAGTAATTCAATAGTTTGCACTACACACAACACTGAGTTCGAGCGCTCCACAACTTACCAAACTAGCCGTTAAAAAAGCGGGTATGAATAGTATTAACTGCATTTTGAATCATATATACTCTATATAATTTTAACATCCATATTATGTGTTTCTTAGACATAATATATAAACAAAATCATTTTTTCATATAAAAGAAGTATTTTAAAAAAAATGCAATTTTACCATTTTTTAAGGGCAAACCCTTTTTAAAACCAATATTTGACACTTTTATATATTCAATTTAATGAAATTAAATTCTTCTTTAGAATTAGGCCATAAAAATTTAGGTTGGATAACTTTTTGGTACTTTTCTGATAACTTACATATTTTGACGAATAAAGAAAAATACTATGTTTTAATTAAAAATAACTTTTTTAATTGAAATAATTTATAGTGTTAAATTATGCATTTGAAAGTGTTAGGTCCACAAGGCTGAATACCCTGAGAGGGGGGTGAATCAGGCTATGACTAATTAAAAATTATAGCCCGTTCTGATCTTGTTTCACTGTTAAAAAAACACTCTTCTCTCTCTTTCCCGCTGCACAATATAAATAGAAAGTAAAGCATGCACAGGACACAACAATTTTTACTTGGTTCACCCTCAATACGCTATATCCAAGGAGTATACAACGACGATGAGCTGATGTACCAAATTCACTAAAGCACACTTCTGTTTACAAGGTTCGGGCTAGATCACTTCTATGCCCAGGCTCACTGCCTTTACAAGATTTAGGGTCAGCTCACTGCTTTCCTAAGGGTCACTCCCTGTCTCTCTCTCTCTGGCTCACTGCTGATGGAGAGGATCACCTTCTTCCTCTTCCTTTGCTCACTACTCTAGAAAGGATCCACTCACAGTTTATAGACCTGTAGGTCTCTTCATTATCACAAATGAATACATCATCTCTTGTATGTAGATGGTCTTGTGAAGCTTAACCTTCACCCATAGATGAATTTCTCTTTGCACCGAAGGTATTGGGAAATCCCCCAACTTCCACGCAGCCCTGAATCACTACTGGAAATCAACCTTACTTGGCGCCCTTCTCTAAGGCGGCGCGCAAGTCTCGGCGCACAAGTCAACACTGGCGCACAAGTATTTCTTATCACTTGCGTTACTCAAGATTAAGCTTCTTTAAACTTGCACGACGCACTTCCTTTGCTGCCCAACCCACCTTAGGCACACAACAAATAGATGGTGCGCAACTTCAACACTGGCGCGCAAGTCCCTACTTGTGCGACCACACACCACTTTCGCGACTTCCACACCTACGTGACGAGAGCTCTAATTTTTCTAAGTATTGAACTCTGTTATTGAATGAGGAGGGGTGGTCCAGTATTTATAGGCAATTTGACCACCCTGCGCGATGACGCGCAAGTCTCCCTTCGGCGTGCAAGTCTCGACGCGCAGCTCAACTGCCCTGGCCTCTGTCGTGATACTCACTTTGCGTGAACAAACCAATACTTGTGCGACCCACCTTCCTTTGATGTATTTTGAAGTTCTGATCCTGAAAAACAATAGGCGTGCAAGTTCCCAAGCCTCCTAAGCACCAGCGCGCAAGTCTCTTCACGGCGCACAAGTCACTTGCGCGACCAACTCAATACTTGCGTGACCCTTTCCCCTTTGCCATATTTTGATGATCTGATCTTGAAAAACATATGGCACACAAGTTTCCAAGTCTTCAAGTACACGGTGCGCAAGTCCCTTTGCTGAAACCACTTTTCTTTATTTGTCGATTTTTAGGCCCAAAAATTTGGCAAACACTGGAAAACGACTCCACCTTGTATCTGTTCTTTTTATGCCACCTCCAGATCATCCATTCGTTTGTCGACATTCTTGAATCAAACATAGATCGTTGATCACAGCTCTTGAACTCAACATTCCTCCATGAAATCCCCTTTGTCAACAAATTTGTATGTCATGGTTTTCTTTGTCAACAATCACAACACAGTTGTCTACTTTGTCAACAAACACAAGCACCTCAAAAATGCTTCAATGATACCTTGAGGGATTTTTTCCCAAAAGAAAGGTTTTGAAGTATAATTAGATTATATTTTTATCATTTAATACCATGTAGATCATTATATTTAATTTCAGTTTGAAATTTGACATAAACACATGTCAATCTTTTGATAGTTTTTATTTTTTAAAAACTTGTTTTTTGGTTTTAACAACGGGAATTAATTTTAAATTAATAAATGTAACTTCTATGTTTCGAATTTTTTAAAATAGACTTCATTTTTGAATTCGGAATATCAAAATTAGCATAGAGTGAATTTTTGGTATTTTTCTAAAAACTTTCAATTTTTGATGAATAGTGAAAGACACTGCGTTATTATTTAAAACTGAATTTTTATTTAAATAAATAGTTATTTTATTTAAATTTAATTTAAGTAAAAATAGATATATAATAACTTTATAAGTTCAATTTGATTCATTGGATTCATTTTATAATAAAAATAGATATATAAAATTTTATTGAACTTTTTAACCTCCTTTACCAACCTTCTAGGCACGTTAGCAAATTTATATAAAAATTAATTTTACTGCTTCTGTGAGTTGAATTTCAAAAATCTGAGAGACATGGTTGACATCAGTAAGTAAAATTTAGTTCAAATAGATAAAAATAATTTATGGTGAATAGTACCTTTTGACTTTTATTTACCATGATTAAAAGTAAATAGGGTAATTAAAGGTAAAAAGGATATTATAATTACCCTAACACATGTCCTAATTCTATTGGATAAGTGTAATTCGACCAAAAACAACCTTATGGATAAAATATGATCCTTTAGGTCCACTTGGATTAGATTATGACATTTATTATTATTTTATTTTAAAGAAGAGTTAAAAGTGTTAAATTCAAAGTTTATTAACTAAACCATTTTTAATATAGGGTTATACATAAGATAAATTCGACTATAAATATTCATTATAAAGATAAAAATATTTCATACATAATGGTATTTTATTTATAATTTTTAAAGATTAAATAATTAAATTTATTTGTGACACAATGATGAGGCAGTAATTACCTTCTTAATGAAATATTAAAATAGTTTATATTATAAATATTAAAATAAATGGAATTTAAACATTTTTATGAAATCCAAGAATTTTCTAGGTTAATATGAAAAGTTAGGGTTGATTAGATAAATTTTTTTCTAAGTGATAAGGTTTTTATGACTTTTACAAAAACAAAATACCCAAGAGTGTCAAAATTGACATAAATTAATTTTTAAAACAAATACTATATTATTGGTTGATATAATATTCCCAAAAATATTAGGTTCATCCAAAGGACTTAAATAATATTATATATATCCTTATTAAACCACTTTAGGTTCTCTTGGAAGTTTAGAGTAAGTTTATTAACCATATAGTGTAAGAATATAAGAAGACATGGTAAAAGATAAACTACTTAACTAAGAGTTAAATCTAAAAGATAAGGTTAAAATGGTAACCTAAACTTGTCTAAAACCTATTGGTTGAAAGTATGTAGAACCATAACCACGTAAGGCTCTAAATAAATTCATTTTTATCCATTATAAACCGAATATGATTTTATAATAAATTAATATTTTAATCTTTTCCTAAAGTGACCCTCACCCCTCTAACAAAAGGGAACTTCCCCTTCTCTCAAATTCACACCTTCAAATCCATTTTGGCTCAGCCAAAACCTACCCAAATATCCTTCCAAATTCCCTCACATCAACCTAGAGTCCTTACTTTGATCATAAATCCAACCTAAGGATTCCTTTTGATCAACTCAAAAGGAAACACCCAAAGAAGAGGTAATAATTTCACCATCCCTTTCAAGTTATTTTCATCTTCCACTTCCTCTTTTGTTTTTTTCATACCAAAATAATAACTCCAGTACCTCCTACATACTGTAATGTTATTATAAATATGGTACAACCATATTTTTTATTCTATCCATCCTCTAAATGACAAAGTCACCATACATGCTTATGTACGGCTTACCGTCTCCACCTCGTGGTGTAGTTTGTTATTCAAACACTTCATTATTTGGATGGATATAATAATGAGTATAACTAATATAAATAATAAATATAACATTTTCATGATTCTGTATATATGATATACCATCTAATTACATATGATTTTACCATCAATATAATGATATTGTCGCTCATGATTACGTACAGATTACCATCTCCACGACGCGATGTGATTCATTCCCACGTTACCATTCAAAGATGATTATAAAAATATATATTATTAATAAGTATGAAATATATGACATAATAATTCTATTGGATATATATATATATATCTACTTAAATATATTTATTCACTTACTTTCGTTCAATACGATATGAAAACAGAAACAACGTTTATGTGTACGTACGACCTACCGTCTCCATAAACGGTACCTTCCATTTCATATATCTATCTATTATAAATATTTATATTCTAAATATATGTGATATATAAATCAAGGTTTATATTCTGGAAGTATTTAAATCATGATCTAAATGATACGATCAAGAATAACAAGTTAAAACACGTACGATAAAGAAAGAAATTATTACCCAAAATGGTAATTTAACATGAAAATAATTATTAAATGGGTTATATAAAGTCATAAATGAGTCATGTATGATATAATAAATATGAATATGGTTCTGGTGTAATTTAATAACATACTATGGTCATTATACAGGATGTGAAACGTACCCTCGACCAAAGGAAGTGCAAGGTAAGGGTTAATTTCACAATCTATTTATTATATGAGGTTGTTTTTACATAAGTATCTATTGGGAAATATTTATTATCCTCTTACATGTTTCATAAAATTGTTTTGTCATGACCCGTCCCCCGGGGCCCATGCCGTGACTACCCCAAGCCCGCCTTCCATAGGCCAGGGGCTGGTGACTAGCACCAAAGGCGTAATTACCTAAAAATGGGAAGGCATTTCCTTTATAACTTGTAAACGCACACAACAGAGCACATAGATAGATACAAAACACTAAGTAAAATTTATAACAAAAGTGTGCTGAAAAGAAAAAGGGGCCGAAAATACAAGCCCAAATGTAAAGTACAAGAAACTGGAAGTACAACTGAATAAAGAAAAACTGTCGTGGGGTCGTCCTCCGAGGTTCCTACCTGAAGGGTAGGTAAAGATCGCCTCCTCATCACTCCAGGTCCGTCCGTATCCTCCGTGTAAAATCACGACGTATGGTCTACATCAGGGTACCGTTCGGTCCTGGTACTCTCAGCCTCAGTCAGCTCTGTCCGTTGTTTGCATCCAGTACAACGAGGTGCAGGCATATCCCATGCAGGAGTGAGTATAATTATAATCAGTAGGGACCCCGAGACCCTCAAGGTCTCACAAAATACAACAAGGATAAACCACACAGAATGAAATCAACAGATAACACCACTTAGGTATATTCCCATACATATACCTAAGTTATCAAGTAATCCATCTCAATCATACGGAGAAAAAAAGTTACTAACTCAGCTCAAACCAGGATTTAATCTAGGGGTGAAACGTTTCGAACCCTCGGCTGCTGGAGAACTCATCCTCTATCGTACAACGGGTTTTCCACCACAACCAGGTGCTCCCCCTCATAGCCTGTAGAGGTACTCCTCCTATCGAGTACCACGGGTCTACTGCCATAACCACCCGCTCCTCCCCCGTGGGTCTTCCACCACAACTAGGTGCTCCCCACTGGGCCATACGAGTCACTACGAGTCGATCGGTCTGCAGTCGTCAAGTCTTAGCCAGCTACTAGGTTCCTGCACAAATGCTCACTCATCTCCGGAAGATCCGCTCCACTAGCTACTAGTCGATGCTCTACTGCCACGAAGTCCCACGAAGATGTATCCCAAATCTATACCACTTTGTAGGGGTCTCAACGCAATAGACGGTGCATCAATCGGATGCCCGATCTGTGAGTTATTATCCTTTTAGTCCTGGGGGCCAGTTGGATTCATGAACGATCCAACCTGACCGTATCTCAACTATACCCCAAACGTCAGTGGGGTATACTCAAAGGGACCATCACGCTCCTAGATTACCATCACCATTGACCGTTGTTCAAACGGACGTCTAGTGCCAAAGATATGGCCAAAAGAAAGTGAATTTGTCGTAATGAGCCCGTGTCTGGTCTGACCCGGTCGGACCGACCTGGCCCAACCCTGTATGGGTCAACTCAGCCTGACCCGTTGGGTCTGGTCCGGCCCGTTGGGTGGGCCTACCCATTGGTTTTGGCCTGGCCGGCTGGGCCCAGCCCAGCGGGCCACGAGGGAAGTTCGTCCCGGAGGGGGGCCACGTAGGCACCTCGGCCCGGTGGAGTGGAGCCAGTTCATCCCGGAGCGCCGCGAGGGGTGTAGGAGGTTGGCCCGGCCGGGGTACGCGGACAGCACTGAAGGCCAGCTCGGCTGGGCGCCGCGAGGGGCGCGGCTCGGGCTGCTCGACCCGGGAGGTAGGGGTCGGTTCGGCTAGCGGTAGCATGGGGTGCCCAGATGGCGGAGCCGCAGGGAGTGCAATGCAAGCGGGGCGCGTGGACGGCGGATCCGTAGAGCGTGCAGGGCGTGCGGTGGTCGGGGGCCAGTTTAGTTGGGGTGCGGCGTGGATTGACTGGTGCAGCGCGAGTGGCACGGCCGGCGGGCAGTGCGGTTCGGCCCGGCAGGGGGCACGGCCGACGGGCGGCTCTGAACATACCCGAAAAAAACTTCAGAAATTGATTCCAGGCACACCGGGCCTTAGAAATCACACGCTGTCAATTTTTGAGGACTCGTAAAATTCCCATTTATTTAAAAAAAATTACATTGAAATTCTGGGTTTTTATATTCTCCCCACCTCAGGGCTCTACATCTCCATAAGCCACAACTCATAACTAAGGGAACAAGTGAGGGTACTGAGCACGCATCTGAGCCACTCACTCCCATGTTCTCTCCTAGAGGATCTCGTACTGCCAGCGAATGCGTACCAGAGGTATCGACCGTCCATGAATGACACACTCCTATCAATCCTCAATATCAACTGGAACCTCCATAAAAGTCGCCCCATATTCGACGTCCAGCTCGCTAGGGTCGATGATGTGAGAAGGGTCATGCACGTATCCTCTCAGCTGGGATACATAGAAGACGTCATGCACCCGGTGCAACTGAGGTGGAAGAGCTAAGTGGTACGCCACCTCGCCAACTCTGCTGAGGACCTGAAAAGGTCCGATGAATCTCAGAGATGACTTTATGCCTCGACCAAATCTTCATAGAACTCATTGGGGTGAGACCCATAGAAAGACGTGGTCACCATCCTCGAACTCTAGAGGTATTCCTCTCCTATCGGCATACGACTTATGCCTGCTCTGTGCAGTTTTCATCTGCTCCTAGATGATCTGCACCTTCTCTGTGGTAGCCCGTACCATCTCTAGTCCCACCAGTGCTGACTCCCCTGGGTCAGTCCAGCACAATGGTGATCTGCAAGGTCACCCGTACAACGCCTCAAAAGGTTCCATCCCTATGGTGGAGTGATAGTTGTTGTTGTATGAATAATCTACCAAATTTAAGTGGTCCTCCCAAATGTGACCGAAGTTGAGTAGACACGCATGTAGCATGTCCTTGAGGGTCTGAATGGTCCACTCAGTCTAACCATCCATCTGAGGATGGAAGGTGGTTCTCAAATGAAGTTGCATCACAAAAGGTTCCAGCAACCCCTTCCATAGCCGGGAAGTAAATCATGTGTCACGATCGGATACAATTGTTAAAGGTACTCTATGTAGCTACACAATCTCCTGCATGTAGAGGTGTCCCAAGCTCTCTACTGAACCCTACTCTCAGATCGGTAGGAAGTGGGCTGACTTGGTGAGTTGGTCAACGATCAACCAAATCGAGTCGTGACCCCTAGATTTACGTGGAAGTCCTGTCACAAAGTCCATGGATATCCCATCCCACTTCCACTCTAGGACCTCTAAAGGCTACACCAAGCCTGCTGGCACCTGGTGTTCTGCCTTCACTTGCTAACAAGTGAGGCACCGGGATACAAACTCTACAACTATTTTCTTTATTCCCATCCACTAGTGCTGTCGTCGAAGATCCTGGTACATCTTTTCCACTCCTAGATGTACCGCTAGAGTTTATGTGTGGAACTCGCTCAACACTTCCTCCTGAAATGACACTGGTACCATGGTACATCCTCGGAAGATGATTACGTGCTCCCCAGCTTCAGAAAATCCATCAGGTGCCTTCCCTGTGGATATCTTAGCACGTCATGTCTTGTAGTCAGTGTCCCCATGTTGTGACTTCCTGACTCGCTGAAGAAGTGGTCGAGTGACTGTAAGAGACTAAAGGAAGGCTGCTCAATCTCTATCCACAAAAGGATATCTGTAAATCATCCAAATTCTATGTCACCTCACCTAGAATTTGTATACCAGATCTCCTGTTGAGTGCATCTTCTACAACATTACCCTTTTCAGGAGTATAGGCTATTTCGAAGTCATAGTCTTGGAGGAACTCAAGCCAACGCCATTGTCTCAGCTTCAGGTCCTTATGGGAGAAGATATACCTGAGACTCTTGTGATTAGAGTACATGGTAAAACACTCGCCCATCAGATAGTGTCACCATATATTTAAGGCGAAGACCATTGCTGCTAACTCCAGGTCATGGGTAGTATAGTTCTGCTCATGCTGTCTTAGCTGTCGAAAACCATATGCGATCACTACTCGCTCCTCTATTAGGACACATCCGAGTCTGATCCCTGATGTGTCTCATTAGACTATGTACCTTATGCCTTCCTCTAGAAGCCTCAAGATTGGGGCACTAGTCATCCTCATCCTCATCTTCTGAAAACTCTACTGGCATCTCTCCAACCAAAAAAAAGGTTTCCCCTTATTCTTCAAGGCTAATGGTGGTGCTGTAATTGTGGAGAAATCTGTCACAAACCTCCGGTAGTATCCATCCAACCCCAGAAAACTCCATACCTCCGTCACACTCCTGGGTGGCTCCCAATAAAGTACCGCCTCAATATTCGCTGGATCCACTGAAACTCTAGCGTCTGAGATGACATGTCCCAGAACGTGAACCTCTCGGATCCAGAACTGCCACTTCGAGAGCTTACCATAAATCTGGTGCTCTCGGAGTGTGTCTAGTACTACCTAAAAATGGTAGACATTCTCCTCCTCAGTAGCTGAGTAGATCAGAATGTCATCGATGAAGATTATGACAAAGTAATCAAGGTATGGCTGGAAGATCCTGTTCATGAGTCCCATGAACACTTCTGGATCATTGGTTACACCAAATGGCATAAACAAGAACTCATAGTGGCCATACCAACATCTGAAGGTTGTCTTCTGCACATCCTCACCTCGAACGCTGAGCTGGTGATAGCCTAAATAGAGGTCTATCTTTGAGAACCCTTGTGATCCCTTAAGCTGATCAAAGAGGTCGTCAATCCTCGGGAGCGGGTACTTGTTCTTCACGGTCACCTAGTTCAGGTTCCGATAGTCAACACAAAGCCTCAAGCTCTCATCCACCTTCTTGGTGAACATAATCAGGGATGCCCAAGGTGAAACACTAGGATAGATGAATCCCTTCCCCCGTAAGTCCTCTAGGTGTACCCGTAACTAACGAAGCTCCGCGGGATCCATCCAATATGCTGGTGTAGATATCAGTGTTATATCAGGGTACAAGTAAATGTAAAATTCCACCACTCTACGAGGAGGTAGACATGGGACATCATCAGGGAAAACATCCGTGTACTAGTCCACCACTACAGGATAGCTCAGACTCTCTATATCAACTGCTCTGAGGGTAAGGGCAGCCAACTGATGAGTGATCAGATGCACTCTCCTCTGGGCAAGTCCATCCTATGCTACAAAGACTCCCTTCTCACTGGTGAAGGTAAACCTGGTTCCATACATGAGGGCACACCACACATTGCACCTAATTCAGTCTATCTGAGCATGGACTGTAGATAACCAGTCCATACCCAAGATGACACCGTAAGGCCTCAACGCCGCTACTAGGAGATCCCAGTTGAAGCTCTCGCCTCCTAGAGTAATCTCACACTGCCGGCACCAGTGCGTAATCATCGAATCTACTCCCATAGGAGTCTCTATCAATAAGGATCGAGCCAATGACTCCGTCAGAATCTCCAAGCTCCGAACGAGGGTAGTAGCTATGAAAGAGTGACTGTCACTTGTGTCTATAAGTATTGCAACTATGGTGTAGTAGACACAGATCATACCTTAAATCATCTCTAGAGCTCCATGATCGTATACCTCAGCTGCCTGGAGCTGAGATCTCCCCTGTCCACCTGCTCCCTATGGTCAGGGTGGACCTCCTGGTGGTGGTGGTGGTAACACCTCAAAACGTCATCCAACACCAGTTACACGACCAGCTCCTCTGCCACGTCCATCTGCTACCTACGGACCGCCTCGATCGAATCTCTATCTATTCAAGGGAGGTCCTTAGACCATCTGCTGATCATCCGAATGGTGGGTCGGACAGTCACGAGCAATGTGACCTTGCCCACCGTATGAGTAACATTTCTCTCTCATGTCATGTATGTCTCTACCTCAGGTGTTCCGCACAACCGATCCTGAGTCATGCAGTCGTCCACCTGTAGGTCTGGTCCTCCTGGACCTCTACAACATATGTCTGCTTCCAGCTGCAGAAGACTCCGCTACGTGTCGACTGGTGGTGGTTCTCACTACTGGATACTGCTCAGTAAGGAAACTCTCCACTATGAGGACTCTCTCGGACACCCCTGCCTGCGTCAGGATGTTGAGTGAGATCACCGAAGCCCTGATCTCCTGTCTGAGTCCCTGATCAAAGGTCCGGGACCTAAAGAATGTATCTCGCACCATGCCGATGGAGTAGCATGGGAGGTCAGTGAACCTCTCTTATTACTAAGCCATAGTCCTGCTTCCCTACTGCAGATGAAGTAGCTCATATATGTGCACTACACTGAGAGTCTCTGGAACAAACTCTGCCTGAAACAGGCTCTCGAAGTCTGCCCAGAGTAGCATCATCTCATCAGGAACCGGGAGCATCAAGCTCCACCATTTTCCTTCTACTTACTAGAGAAGGATGGCAACAAGAATCAATATGAAATCGGATGGTGTCCCTACCAGTTGAAAAACTCTCACCATAGCCTCCAGCCAATCCTCAGCCACCTGTGGGTCCGTCTCTCCCCTGAACCTGGGTGTCCTCTGGCGCTGGAACTCATGCTATGTGCTCAAGCGACATGTATCTTCTACTGCTGGGGCTGGTGGCATCAGTGGCCCAACGGGAAGTGGTACCGCTAGTGCCTCTGCTGGAAAAGGGCCCTACACGGAGGCCTCGTCGCTCATTGGTCACTCTGTGTGTACAACTCTTGGGAATCTAGATGGTCGTCCGCATGGAGGTATCCTGAAAGAAATAGACATGACAAGGTCAAAAGGTAATACATTTTGAGCTGACTTGGTTGAGCTGACTTAAAGAAAACTTTCGAAAATAGACATGCAATAAGTGTTTTCGTGTACTGAGTTGGAAAATCAGAAGTCAGGTTCATGGTGTATGGATACGTTGGTCGTCGCACCAACACTAGACTCGCTGAACTTAAAACCACACTTAGTACTCTTAACACTATTGCTTCACAGAAAAGATCAGAGTCCTAAGTTCTGTTGTAGAACAGATCCTCTAATACCAATTTGTCATGACTCGTCCCCCGAGGCTCGTGCTGTGAATTCCCCAAGCCCGACATCCATAGGCCAGGGGCTGGCGACTAGCACCAAAGGAGTAATTCCCTAAAACTAGGATGGAATTGCCTTTATAACTTGTAAACGCACACAACATAGCACACAACTTGATACAAAACACTAAGTATACTGTATAAAAAAAGTGTGCTGAAAAGAAAAAGGGGTCGAAAATACAAGCCCAACTATAAAGTACATGAAACTAAAAGTAAAATTGAAGAAAAGAAAACTACCGCTGGGTCATCCTATGAGGTTCCTACCTAAAGGGTGGGTACATATCACCTCCTCATCTCTCCAGGTTTGTCCGTCTCCTCCGTGTACCTTCACGCCATTTGGTCCACCTCTGGGTACCGTCTGGTCCTAGTACTCTCAGCCTTAGTCAGCGTTGTCCGTCGTCTGCATCCAACACAACGAGGTGTGGGAATAACCCATGTAGGGGTGAGTATAACGATACTCAGTAGGGACCCCGAGACCCTAAAGGTCTCATAAAATCCAACAAGGATAAACCACAAAGTATGAAATCAATAGATAACCCCACTTAGGTATATGCCCATACATATACCTAAGTTACAAGTAATCAATCTCAAGAATGAGGAAAACACAAAAGTTACTAACTCAGCTCAAACTAGGATTTAATCTAGGGGTGAAATGTTTCGATCCCTTAGATGCTAGAGAAATCTTCCTCTATCGAGTAAAGTGGGCCTTCCACCACAACCAGGCACTTCCCACTGACCTTGGACTACTGAGTTACTCCTCCTATCGAGTACTATGAGTCTGCTGCATCACACAGAGGCATTCCCCACCATAGGTCTGCTGCCACAACTAGGTGTTCCCCCTCATAGTCTGTAGAGGTACTCCTCCTGTCGAGTACTGTAGGTCTGCCGCCACAACCAGGTGCTCCTCTGCCGTGAGTCTGCTGCCACGACTAGGCGCTCCCCACTAGGCCATACGAGTCACTCCGAGTCGATCAGTCAGTAGTCTTCAAGTATCATCCAGCTACTAGGTTCCCGCACAAATGCTCACTCGTCTCCGAAAGATCCGCCCCACAATCCACTACTCAATGCTCCACTTCCATGAAGTCCCATAAAGAAGTATCCCAAAGCTCCACCACGTTGTAGGGGTCTCAACACAAAGACGATGCGTCAATCAGACGCCCGGTCTGTGAGTTATTAGGCTTTTAGTCCAGGGGTCCCTGTTAGATTCGTGCACAATCCAACATGACCGTATCTCAACTATACACCAAAATCTAGTGGGGTATACTCAAAGGGACCATCATGATCCAAAATTACCAGTGCCACTGAAGGTTCGTCAAACAGATGTCTGGTGCCAAAGATATGGCCAAAAGAAAGTGAACGGGTCGTAATGGGCCTGGGTCCGGTCCAACCCAGTCTGGGTCGACCCGGTTTGGGTCGACCCCGCCCGACCCATTGGGTCTGGCCCATCCCGTTGGACGGGCCAACCCGTTGGTTTCGGCCCAGCCGGCCGAGAGGGCATTTTGGCCCGGTGGGGGTCCGTGTAGGCGGCTTGGCCCGGTGGGGGGCCGCATAGGTGGCTCGGCCCGGTGGCGCGGAGCCGGTTTGGACCGGAGTGCCGTGAGGGGCACGGGAGGCCGGCTTGGACAGGGCATGTAGACGATGTGGGAGGCCGGCTCAGCCGGGCACCACGAGGGGCGCAGCTCGGGCGGCTCAGCCTGGGAGGCCAGGGTCGGTTCGGCCAGCGGCGGCGCGGGGTGTGTGGATGGCGGAGCCGCGGGGCGCACTGACGGCAGAGACGCGGGGCGCGCGGACGGTGCAGCCACAACGCGCGTGGACGATAGAGCCACGGGGCGCGTGGACGGCGCAGCCTTGGGGTGCGCGGGGCGCGCGGCGGCCGGGGGACAGTTCAGCCAGGGCGCGGCGCAGCTCGGCCGGTTCAGCGCGGGTGGCGCGGCCGGCGGGCGGTGCGGTTCGGCCCGGCAGGGGGGGCGGCCGGCGGGCGGCTCGGAAGCTGGTGGTTTGGCCCGTGGCGCCGGAGCGTTGCAGGGGCGGCGCGGGTTGTGGAGGCCGCGGGTAGTGCGACTATTGCCTCCGTCGCCTTCATCGTCATTCCGAAGAAATCACAAACAAGAACAACAGAGGGGTCATGTCATGTTGTTTTTGCCCGCACCCCGCATTTAGGGTGGTAGCAAGCGGTTCAATTCTTTCTTGAATTTCAAAGAATAATCAAGAAAAGAAGATAAAAGAAAAAAACAAATAAACACCCCACATCATCCCATAAAAATAAATAAATCCCAACCCGCAAGGAAAGTCATTCACAATGATTCTTTGTTTTAGAAGGGAAGAATTAATGGATTAATATCATATTCAAATACAACCCCTACCTTGATCGTTGTTCGTCGATGGAGTCGTGGAGAAAAATACGGAGTTGTCATCATTCGTCGTGTCCGCTACACACTTCCAATCCAAGATCGTGCGTCAATTCATTGACGATGATGAGGAGGGAATCTTGGTTGTCGAAGATGTCCCACGTCGGTTGCCTCCGCAAGATGCTTCTGAGGAAGAAGTCGAAGACGCTCCTCGCCGACATTCTTCATGGAAGAAGTTCTTTATTAGAGAGCTTTCTCCCTATGTCCTCCTCTCCCAAGTTCCACCAAGATGAATATGCCAAGCCAAAATAATGGATCAAGTTTATCTATTATTTAATTATTGGCACAAAATTCAAAAAGGTTTAAAAATAATTAATTGATGTGCTCAATTAATTAATGGGGAGGATTTGGCACATTAATGGAAAGTGTGTTGGCAGAATTAATTAGGTAGATGAGGTCAAGAGGCTCCCCCTCATTAATGTGGGGAGTTGAGAGGTTTTCTACAATTAAAATGGGGGTTTAGTCCTGGGTGGTCCCCACCAACGTAACCTCTCACGGGAGGTTAGGTTCGGGTGGGCCCCACCACCATAACCTCTCATGGGAGGTTATGGAAGGGTGGTCCCCACACTTCAACTCCCACAAGGAGATTTAGTTCTGGTGGACCCCGCCTCCATCTTTCTCATGGTGGCTCAAAAATAAAATAATGTGTAGTTCATTTTATTTTATTATTTTCCATGAAAACCCAAAACCTATGTTTTATTATCGACCCACTATCGTCGAGGTGAATGTATCCTTAAGAGAATATCGGCGCTGCGATTTCAATGGTGACCTCATATTCCAATTCTGAGCCCCGGTTCAAAAGTTATAAAAATCCACTCGTACGTTTACTGAACCTACCCGAACAAAAAATCAGAAATAGATTCCGGGCACACCGGGCCTCGGAATCACACGCCGTAAATTTTCACGGACTCATAAAATTCCCATTTATTTAAAAAAATATATATGTAAATCCCGAGTCTTTACATTTTCCACACCTCAGGGCTCTACATCCTCGTAATTCATAACTAATAACTAAGGGAACAAGTGGGGGTACTGAGAATGCATCTGAGCCACCCACTCCCATGTGCTCTCCTAGAGGTTACCGTGATTCCAGTGAATGTGTACCAGAGGTATCAACCATCCATGAAGGACCCACTCCTATCAATCCTTAATCTCAATTGGAACCTCCATAAAAGTCGCCCCATCATCGACGTCTAGCTCTCCATGGTCAATGATGTGATAAGGGTCGTGCACATATCTCCTCAGGTGGGATACATAGAAGACGTCATGAACCTAGTGCAACTAAGTAGAAGAGCTAAGAAATATTCCACCTCTCCAACTCTGCTGAGGAACTAAAAAGGTTTGATAAATCTCAGAGATAACTTGTCGCCTCAGCGAAATATCTGTAGACCTCGTCGGGGTGAGACCCGTAGAAAGACGTGGTTCCCATCCTCGAACTCTAGAGGTCTTCGTCTCCTATCAGCATATGACTTCTGCCTTCTCTATACAGTCTTCATCCACTCCTGGATGATCTGCACCTTCTCTGTGGTAGCTCATACCATCTCTAGTCCCACGAGTACTGACTCCCCTAGGTCAGTCCAGTACAAAGGTGATCTGCAAGGTCGCCCGTACAACGCCTCAAAAGGCGTCATCCCTATGGTGGAGTGATAACTGTTGTTGTATGAAAACTCCTCCAAAGGTAGGTGGTCCTCCCAACTGCGACTGAAGTCGAGGACACAAGCACGTAGCATGTCCTAGAGGGTCTGAGTGGTCTAATCATTCTGACCATCTGTCTGAGGATGGAGGGCGGTGCTCAAATGAAGCTGTGTCCCGAAAGTTTCCTACAACCCCTTCCATAGCCGGGAAGTAAAGCGTGTGTCAAGATCGGAGACAATCGACAAAGTTAATCCATGTAGCCGCACAATCTCCTGCACGTAGAGGCCTCCCAATCTCTCTGCTGAACCCTGCTCTTTGATCGGTAGGAAGTGGGATGACTTGGTGAGTCGGTCAACGATCACCCAAATCAAGTCGTGACCCCTAGATGTACATGGAAGTCCTGTCACAAAGTCCATGGATATACCATTCCACTTCCACTCTGGGACCTCTAAAGGTTGCACCAGGCATTATGGCACCTGGTGCTCCACCATCACTTGCTGACAAGTGAGGCATCAAGATACAAAATCTGCAACTACTTTATTTATTCCCGGCCACCAGTGCTTTTATCGAAGATCCTTGTACATATTCGCCACTCCTGGATATACCTCTAGAGGGGATGTGTGGAACTCCCTCAACACTTCCTTTTGAAGTGACACTGGTACCATGGTACATCCTTTGAAGGGGATGACGTGCTCCCCACCTTCAGAAAATCCATCAGGTGCCTACCCTGTGGATATATGAGCATGTCATCTCTTGCAGTCAGTGTCCTCATGCTGTACCTCTCTGACTCGCTGAAGAAGTGGGGGAGTGACTGTAAGAGACTGATGGAAGGCTGCTTTATCTCTATCCACAAAGGATATCTGTAAAGCAGCCAATTGTTCTGTCGCCTCGCCTAGAAGTTGTATACCAGATCTCCTACTGAGTGCATCTGCAACAATGTTCCCCTTTCCAGGAGTATAGACTATTTTGAAGTCATAGTCTTGGAGGAACTCAAGACAACGTCATTATCTCAGGTTCAGGTCCTTCTGGGAGAAGATATACTTGAGACTCTTGTGATCAGAGGACACGGTAAAAATCTCCCATCAAATAGTGTCAGCACATCTTTAAGGTGAAGACCACTACTGCTAACACCAGGTCATGGGTAGCGTAGTTCTGATCATGTTGTCTTAGCTATCTAGAACCATACACGATCACTGCTCACTCCTGCATCAGGACACATCCAAGTCTGGTCCCTGAGGTGTCGCAGTAGACTACATACCCTACGCCTTCCTCTGGAAGCCTCAAGATGGGGGCACTAGTCATCCTCAACCTCAGCTCATGATAACTCTGCTGGCATCTCTATGACCACACAAGGGGTTTCCCCTTCTTTGTCAAGGCTGATAGTGGTGCTGCAACTCTAGAGAAATCTGGCACAAACCTCTGGTAGTATACATCCAAACCCAAGAAACGCTGTACCTCCATCACACTACTAGGTGGCTTCGAAGAAATTACCACCTCAATCTTCGCTGGATCCACTACAACTCTAGCCTCTGAGATGACATGTCCTAGAAAGTGAACCTCTCGGATCCATAACTGGCACTTTGAGAGATTACCATAAAGCTAGTGCTCTTAGAGTGTGTCCAATACTACCTAAAAATGGTAGGCATGCTCCTCCTCAATAGATGAGTAGATTATAATGTCATCAATGAATACTACGACAAAGTTATCAAGGTATGGATGGAAGATCATGTTCATGAGTCCCATGAACACTGCTAGAGCGTTTGTTACATCGAATGTCATAACCAAGAACTCATAGTGGCCGTACCGACATATGAAGGCTGTCTTCTACACATCCTCGCCTCTAAATCTGAGTTGGTGATAGCCTGACTAGAGGTATATCTTTGAGAACCATCGTTCTCCCTTCAACTGATCGAAGAGGTCGTCAATCCTCAGGATTGGGTACTTGTTCTTCACGGTCAACTGGTTCAGGTGCCGATAGTCAACACAAAGCCTCAAACTCCCATCTGCCTTCTTGGCGAATAGAATCAGGGTTTCCCAAGGTGAAACACTAGGCTAGATGAATCCCTTACCCTGTAAGTCCTCTAGTTTTACCCCTATCTAGCGAAGATCCGTGGGAGCCATCTGATACGCTAGTGTAGATATCGGTACTGTCCAGGGGTACAAGTTAATGTAAAATTCCACCACTCAGTGAGGAGGTAGACCTGGGAAATAATCAGGGAAAACATCTGTGTACTATTCCACCACTACAGGATAGCTCAGACACTCCATATCAAATGCTATGAGGGTAAGGGCATCCAACTGATGAGTGATTGGCTTCACTCTTTTTCGGGCAAGTCCATTATGTGCTTCCAAGGCTCCCTTCTCGCCGGTGAAGGTAAAATTGGTCCCATCCATGCGAACGCACTGCACTTTGTGCCTAATACAGTCTATCTGAGCATGGACTATAGATAACTAGTCCATACCCAAGATGATGTCGTAAGGCCTCGACACCGCTACTAGGAGATCCCAGCCGAAGCTCTCACATCCTAGAGTAATCTCACACTACCGGCACCAGTGCGTAATAATCGAATCTACTCCTGCAAGAGTATCTAGACATAAGGATTGAGCCAACGACTCTGTCAGAATCTCTGAGCTCCAAACAAGGGTTGTGGTAATGAAATAGTGACTTTCAACTGTGTCTATAAGTACTGCAACTATGGTGGAGTAGACACAGATCATACCTCGAATCATCTCCAGAGTTCCATGATCGTATGCCTCAGCTAGCTGGAGCTGAGCTCTCCCCTGTCCACCCACTCCCTATGGTCGGGGTGGACCTCCTGGTGGTGGTGGTGGTGGTAACACCTCGAAACTTCGTCCACTGCCAGTTGCACGACCAGCTACTCTTCCATGTCCGCCTGCTCCTTGCGGACCGCCTCGATCGAATCTTTTGTCTCTGCCTGGGCGGTCCTTCGACCATCTGTTGATCATCCGAATAGTGGGTTGGACAGTCATGAGCCATGTGACCTTTCCCGCTATATGAGTAACATTTCCCGCTCCTGGCATGTCTTTCTCTTCCTCGGGTGCTCCACACAACCGATCCTGAGTTATACGGTCTTCCACCTATAGGTTTGGTCCTCTTGGACCTCTGGGACATCTGTCTGCTGCCAGCTGCAGAAGACTCTACTACGTGTTGACTGGTGGTGGATCTCACTACTAGAGACTTCTCAGCAAGGAAACTCTCCACTAGAAGGACTCTCTCTAATACCCCTGCCTGTGTCGGGATGCTGAGTGAGATCACTGAAGCCCTGATCTCCCGTTTGAGTCCCTACTCGAAGGTTTGGGCCCCAAAGAATGGGTCCCACACCATGTTGATGGAGTAGCGTGAGAGGTCAGTGAAACTCGCTGAGTACTGAAATACAGTCATGCTGCCCTTCTTTAAATGAAGTATCTCCTGTATGCGCACTGCGCGGAGAGTCACTGGAACAAATTCCTCCCGAAATAGGCTCTCGAAGTCTGCCTAGAGTAGCGTCATCTCCTAATGAACCTGGAGCATCAAGCTCCACTATCTTCCTGCTACTGCCTGTAGAATTATGGCAGCAAGAATCACCATTAAATCAGCTGGTGTCCCTACCAGTCGAAACACACTCACCACAGCCTCCAGTCAATCCCCAGCCACCTGTGGTTCCATATCTCCCCTAAACCGGGGTGGCCTCTGGCACTGGAACTCATGAAACATGCTCAAGCAGTGTGCATTGTCTACTGATAGGGTTGATGGAATCGATGGCCCAATAGGGAGTGGTACCACTGGTGCCTCTGCAGGAAAAGTGCCCTACACCGAGGCCCCGTCGCTCGGTGGTCTATCTATGCGTACAACTCTCGGGACTCAAGTTGGTCATCCACGTGGAGGCATCCTGAAAGAAACAGATGCGAAAATTTCAAAAGGTAATACCTGGTGAGATGACCTGGTTGAGATGACTTAAAGAAAACTTTTGAAAACACACACGCAATCAGTTTTTTCATGTACTGAGTCAGAAATTAGAAGTTAGGGTCATGGTGTGTGGATACGTCGGTCTCCGCACCAACACTGGACTCCCTAAACTTAAAACCACACTTAGTAATCTTAACACTATTGCTTCACAAAAAAGATCAGAGTCCTAAATTCTATGGTAGAACTGATCCTATAATACCAATTTGTCATGACCCGTCCCCCGGGGCCCGTGCCATGACTACCCCAAGCCCGCCTTCTATAGGCCAGGGGCTAACGACTAGCACAAAAGGCGTAATTCACTAAAACTAGGATGGAATTGCCTTTATAACCTATAAACGCACATAAAAGAGCACACAGCTGGATTCAAAATACTAAGTAAACTGTATAACAAAAGTGTGATGAAAAGAAAAAGGGGTCGGAAATACAAGCCCAAATATAAAGAACAAGAAACTGAAAGTACAACTGAAGAAAATAAAAACTGCTACTGGGCCATCCTCCGAGGTTCCTACCTAAAGGGTAGGTACAGATCGCCTCCTCAGCACAACAGGTCTGTTCGTCTCATCCGTGTACCATCACGCCGTTTGTTCCACCTCCGGGTACCGTCCGGTCCCGGTACTCTCAGCCTCAGTCAGCACTATCTGTCGTCTGCATCCAACACAACGAGGTGCAGGGACAACCCGTGTAGGTGTGAGTATAACGATACTCAGTAGGGACCCCGAGACCCTCAAGGTCTCACAAAATCCAACAAGGATAAACCAAAATGTATGAAATCAACAGATATCCCCACTTAGGTATATGACCATACATATAGATAATTTATCAAGTAATCAATCTCAATCATGAAAAAAACACAAAAGTCACTGACTCAGATCAACCCAGGATTTAATCTAGGGGTGAAACGTTGCAAGCCCTCATCTGCTGGATAAATCCTCCTCTATCGAGTACAGTGGGTCTTCTGCCACAACCTGGCACTTCCCACTAACCTTGGACTACTGAGGTACTCCTCCCGTCGAGTACTATGGGTCTGCTGCATCACATAGAGGTGCTCCCCACCATAGGTTTGCCGCCACAACCAGGCGCTCCCCCTCATATCCTGTAGAGGTACTCCTCCTGTAGAGTACTACGGGTCTGCCTCCATAACCAGGATCTCTTCCACTGTGGGTCTTTCTCCACAAATAGGCACTCCCCATTGGGCTATACGAGTCACTCCAAGTCGATTAGTTAGTAGTCATCAAGTCTCATCCAGCTACTAGGTTCCCGCACAAATGCTCTCTTGTCTCCCGAAGATCCCCCCCACAAGCCACCGGTCGATGATCCACTGTCACGAAGTCCCACGAAGAAGTATCCCAAAGCTCTTCCATGTCTTAGGGGTATCAAAGCAACAAACGACGCATCAATCGGACGCTCGATCTGTGAGTTATTAGTCTTTTAGTCCCGGGGGCCCGGTTGGATTCGTGCACGATCCAACCTAACTGTATCTCAACTATACCCCAAACTCCAGTGGGGTACACTCAAAGGGACCGTCATGATCCAATATTACCAGTGTCGTTGACGGTTCTTCAAACAGACGTTTGGTGCCAAAGATATGGCCAAAAGAAAGTGAATGGGTCGTAATGGGCCCGGGTCCGGTCCGACCCAATCTGGGTCGACCCTGTTCGGGTCAACCTGGCCTAACTCGTTGGGTCTATCCCGACCCGTTGGGTGGGCCAGCATTTTGGTTTCCGCCCGACCCTCTAGGCCCAGCTCAACTGGCCAAGAGGGAAGTTCGACCCGGTGGGGGGCCGCGTAAGCGGCTCGGCCTGGTGGCACGGAGCCGGTTCGGCTCAGAGCACCATGAGGGGCGCGGGAGGCTGGCTCGGCCGGGGCGTGTGGATGGTGCGGGAGGCCGTCTCAGCTGGGCGCGGCTCAGCTCGGAAGTCCGGGGCCGATTCGGCAAGAGGGGGGCGGGGCATGCGGACGACGGAGCCGCGGGGAGCACGGGGTGTGCGGACGGCAGAGCCGCGGGGTAGGCAGATGATAGAGTTGTGGGGCGTAAGGACAACGGAGTCACGGGGCACGTGAAGTCCAGGGGTGGGTTCGTCCGGGGTGCGGTGCGGCTCGGCAGGTTCGGCACGGGTGGCGCAACCGGCGAGCGACGCGGTTCGGCCCAGCATGTGGTGCGACCGACAGGTGGCGCGGTTCGGCACGCAGCGCCGGAGCGTCATAGGGGCGGCACAGGTTATGGAGGTCGTGGGTAGTGCGGTCGTTGCCTCCATAACCTTCATTTCCATTCCGAAGAACATCACAAACAAGAACAGTGGATGGGTCGGGCCATGTTGTTTTGGCCCACACCCTCTACGTTTATGGTGGTAGAAAGTGGTTCAATTCTTCCTTGAATTTCAAAGAATTATCAAAAAAAGAAGATAAAAGGAAAAATAAATAAATACCCCGCATCTTCTCGCAAAAAATAAATAAATCCCAACCCGTAAGGAAAATCATCCACAATGATTCTTTGTTTTAGAAGGGGAGAATTAAAGGATTAGTATCATATTCAAATAAAACCCCTACCTTGATCGTTGTTCGTTGATGGAGTCGTGGGGAAAAAGAGAGAGTTCTCATTGTTCGTCGCGTCTTCCACACACTTCCAATCCAAGATCGTGCGTCGGTTCGTTGACGATGATGAGGAGGTAATTTCGGTCATTGAAGACATCCCACGTCAGTTGCCTCTCCAAGGTGCTTCCGAGGAAGAAGTCGAAGACGCTCCTCACCGACGTTCTTCGTGGAGGAAGTTCTTCATTGGAGAGATTTCTCCCTATGCCCTCCTCTCCCAAGTTCCACCAAGATGAATATGCCAAGCCAAAATATTAGATCATGTTTATCTATTATTTAATTTTTGGCACAATATTCAAAAAGGTTTAAAAATAATTAATTGATGTGCTCAATTAATTAATGGGGATGATTTGGCACATTAATGGCAAGTGTGTCGGCATAATTAATTGGGTAGAGGAGGTCAAGAGGCTCCCCCTCATTAATGAGGGGATTTGAGAGGTTTTCCACAATTAAAATGGGGGTTTAGTCCCGGGTGGTCCCCACCACCATAACCTCTTGTGGGAGGTTAGGTTTGGGTGGGCCCCACCATCATAACCTCTCATGGGAGGTTATGGTTGGGTGGTCTTCACACTTCAACTCCCACAAGGAGATTTATTTCTGGTGGACACCACCTCCAACTTCCTCATGGTAGCTCAAAAATAAAATGTAACACCCCAAGATTTCATAGTACGTTAGTTCTTTAAAGTAATTCAATAACTTACACTACACGCAACATCGAGTTCAAGCGCACCACGACTTACCAAACTAGCCGTTCAAAAGCGGTTATGAGTAGTATTAACATAATTTTGAACTTTATATAACCCTTATAATTTTAGAATCCATATTATGAGTTTCTTAGACATAATGTAAGGACAAATTAATTTTTTTCAGATAAAAGAAGTATTTTTCAAAAAATGCAATTTTACCGCCTTTTAATGGAGACCCTTTTAAAATCCAATATTTGAAACTTTTATATATTAAATTTGACAAAATAAACATCTTATTTGGGATCGGGACATAATAATTTAGTTTCAATAAATTTTTGGTGTTTTTCTGATAACTTTCATATTTTGGTGAATAGTGAAAAATAATATATTTTAACTGAAAACAACTTTTTAATCAAAATAATTTATAGTGTTAAACTATACATATGAATGGTTTGGATGTATAATTAGATTATATTTTTACCATTTAATCCAATTTTGGTCATTGGAAGTAATTTCACTTTGAAATTGGACATAAACAAATGTCAATCTTTTGGTAGTTATTATTTCATGAAAATATGCGTTTTGGTTTTAACAAAAGGAATTAATTTTAAAATAATAAAAGCAATTTCTATGTTTTGAATTTGGTAAAATAGACTTCATTTTTTAATACAGAATATAAAAATTATCTTAGGGTGAATTTTTGGTATGTTTCTGAAAACTTTTAATTTTTGATGAATAGTGAAAAATACTGAGTTATAGTTTAAAACTGAATTTTTATTTAAATAATTATTTATTGTATTTAAATTTATTTTAGGTCAAAATAGATACATAATACCCATATATTTTCAATGTAATTCATTGGAGTCATTTTGTAATAATATTAGATATATAAAATTTTATTGAACTTTTCATCGTCTTTTACCCACCTCCTAGAATAATTTGTAAATTCACATAAAACTTAATTTTACCGCTTTTGTTAGTTGAATTTCTAAAATCCGAGAGACACGGTTAATATCAAGGAATAAAATGTGGTTCAATTAGATAAAAATAATTTTTGGTGAATAGTAACTTTTTACTTTTATTTACCACGGTTAAAAGTAAATAGGGTAATTAAGGGTAAAATTGATATTATTATTACCCTAACACATGTCCTAATTCTATTGGCTAAGTATAATTTGAACAAAAACAAACTTAGGAATAAAATATGAACCTTTGTGGTCCACTTGAATTAGATTAGGATATTTAATATTATTTAATTCAAAGAAGAGTTAAAAGAGTTAAAATCAAAGTTTAATAACTAAAAATTTTTTATTATAGGGTTATACATAAGATAAATTTGATTATAAATATTCATTATAAATCTAAAAATATTTCATACATAATGGTATTTTATTTATGTTTTTTAGACATTAAATAATTTAATTTATTTATGACACAAAGATGATGCAGTAATTAACAAATTAATGAAATATTAAAATAATTGATATTATAAATATCCAAATAAATGTAATTTGAGACTTTTTATGAATTAAACTAATTTTATAGGTTAATATGACTTATTAGGCTTGGTTAGATGAATTTTTTTCGAAGTAATAATGCTGTTACGAATTTAGAAAAAACAAAATACCAAATAGTGTCAAAATTGACATAAAAGAGTTTTAAAAAACAATATTATATTATTAATTGATATTCTATTCCTAAAAATATAAGGTTCTTCCAAAGGACTTATATAATTATAGTTTTATAATTAATTAACCACTTTTGGTTCTCTTGGAAGTATATAGTAAGTTTATTAACCATATAATATAAAAATACAAAGAGACATGGTAAATGACAAACTATTTAACTAAGAGTTAAATATAAAAGTTCAGGTTAATATAGTGACACAAACCTATATAAAACCTATTGTTTGAGTGGTTTTAGACCCATACCCACCTTATACTTTAAATAATTTACTTTTTATCCATTATAAACCGATAATGATTTTATTATAAAATAATATTTTAAGTTTTTTCTAAGGTGCCCCTCACCCCTCTTATAAAGGGGAACTTCCCCTTCTCTCAAATTCACACCTTCAAAACCTTCTGGATCAGCCAAACCCTACCCAAATATCCTCTCAACTTCCCTCACTTCATCATAGAGGCCCTACTTTAGTCAAAAATCCAACTTAAGGATCCCTTTTGATCAAATCAAAAGGAAGAACCTGAAGAAGAGGTAATAATTTCACCACCCTCTTTCAAGTTCTTTTCTTCTTCTACTTCTTCTTTCTTTGTTATTTCTATTATAAAATAATAACTCCAGTATCTTCTATATACTTTGATGTTATTATAAATATGGTACAACCATATTCATTATTCTATCCATCCTTTGAATGACATGTCACCATACGTGCGTACGTACGGATTACCATCTCAACGTCGTGGTGTAATTGTTATTCAATACATTATTATTTGGATGGGTATAATAATGTTGTGTAATTCATGTAAATAATAAAATATAACATTATAGTGATTCTGTATATATGATATACCATCCAATTTTATATTATTTTAATATCAAAAGAATGATATTGTCTCTCGTACGTACGTACGAATTGCCGTCTCCACGAACACGATGAGATTCATTCCCCATCGTATCCATTCAAGACTAAATTTCATTTGATGATTAAAAATAATTTTTAGAGACATGATATCATTCTGGATATGAATAATATACATCCCATCCATAAAAAAATATGGCTCACATAACAAATAATATAAAGGAAAACAGATCTGTTAACACCAGAAACGACGATAATACTAAGATATTATTAACAAATCAATGTTAAAAGATAATATATGATATCATATTAATGTATATGATTCTTTTATAATTCAATAAAAATTATTTCACCATTATACAGGAGGTTAACCTACCCTCGACCAAGGAAAAAGTACAAAGTAAGGGGTTTCTTATCTCACTTTTAATTCTGTGAGAATTCCATTGTTCACCACTTATTTATTGCATGTGGTGTGTGTACTGCCCATGATTGTATTCATTGTGTAATATACTTTAATTTATGGATATTTACATCATCATTTCATGATCCTTATTTCAAGGGTGTATGTTTCATAAGTTACCAAATCGATAAGGGAATTTGAAATTTCAATTTCTGCTCAATCGGCTTTACGCATACTTCATTGATTATTTTACTCCAAGATTATGTTTGGAATCACTATTTGTTTTCTTATGTCATAATTTACACTCCCCTTTTTGTGGATATAATTTTGATATACATAATCACTCCATTGATAAATTCTAAATTTATCGATATGAACTTGATAAGATTAATTTTAACTCAATCTCCATTTGTTGAGTTAAATATCCAATTCATTGGTGTTGTTTTTACAAGAATATGTGTGAATGTCCTCTGATTGATTTAAACTGAATATCCAATCATATTGAGTGTATTTATATTTGTCACACATAATTATGTCATTGATTTATCCTTAACCTAAGGATACGGTCTTTATAAGATATTTCATATCAATTTACATTCCATTGATACTTCTTTGTTGTTATACACCAAATCACTTTTATATAGTGTATATAATGTACTTTGACATAGCATATCATGAATCCCTTTATTCTCATGATATTACAAAGTTTTTATTACCTCAATTATTTGTATTCAAGTGTCTCTCTTTTGGTTAGGAACTCTAACTAAAATATCATTTTAAATGTTTTAAAGATTTATTATTCTAAATATTTCCCATTAATGTCCATGTTTTAAAAATGGTTTTAAGAATTTATTTATAGGGAAATTAAAGTTTTAAAATTAAAATTTCTTTTAAAAGTTTAAAAGTGATATGTGACACTTTGATTAAAAAATACATTTTTAAAATGGCTTCTTGACAAATAGTGTGACTTTTAAATGATTTCAAGAAAAAGGGGAATATTTCTCTCTAATAGTTTTGATGATTATTTTCATCTATGTCAATATGATTCATTATTATCGATTGAGGTTAATATAATACAATAAAATCTTCTATATTTTATCTAATGAGTTATGTTTGACTGTTGAAGTTCTTTTTTTATACCATTCATGGTTTTTGGATAAAGTATTGAAATTTCGTATGCTAGTTTTAATACAAATGTTTATGTTATGTTTCAAAATTTTCATATGAGGAATGCATTGGACTTAGTAAGTGATGGGTGGAGCCTGCTATAGATCCTCGATGCATCAATAGGTCTCATGAGACAAACTAGTGTCTTTGCACAAGGCCTTGAAAAAATCTTATTTGTAGTCTTGGCACAAGGCCTTGACTATGTGGTTATGATAGTATGGTATTATGTATTCCATAATTATGAAAGTGGTTATTGATATTTCATGTGATTGTTTAACTAGTAGAATATAAATGTGAATAAGTAAATGGCATTATTTCATTTTTTTCCATATTATAATGAAATTCAAGTTTAAAAGGCTTTTGTTTTAGTTATACATTGCCTTAAATGTTTATGCTTATTTATGAAAGCTTTAGCTATATTGTTATCCTTACTGAGAATCTGAGCTCACCCCTTTTTATGTTTTATTTTTCCCAGGATGTGAAGAAGTTAGTTATGAGTGACTTGCAGGCATAATCTAGGAAGTTTGGATGTTTCTAATGGAAAATTTAGTGTTGTTTTTCTTTTCAAGCTATAATGTTGACCTTATGAATGTATCTAGTATTCCCAAGGCTACTAAACTGATCAGTATTTCAGGAAATGATTTCCTTGTTTTATTCCAATGTTACTTAATAATGCACCGACTCTGGGCTTCTGGGTTCGGGGCGTTACATAAAATAAAATGTAGTTCATTTTATTTTATTATTTTCCACGAAAACCCAAAAGACATCTTTTATTCTCGACCCACTACCGTCGAGGTGAAAGTCTCCTTAAGCGAATACTGGCGCTGCGAGTTCAACGGTGCCCTCAGATTTCAATTCTGAGCACTGGTTAAAAATTTATAAAAACCCACTCGTGCGTTTACTGAACGTACCCAAAAAAACTTCAAAAATTGATTCCGGGCACACTGCGCCTCAGAATCATGCGCCATTAATTTTCAAAGATTCGTAAAATTCCCATTTATTTAAAAAAAAATTACATAGAAATTCTCGGTCTTTACATGTTTTCTAAGGGATTATTTTTAAGGTAATTTTTACTAAAACATTATTTTAAATGTTTTAAATATTTATTCTTCTAAAACATTCTCGTTAATGTACATGTTTTCAAAATGGTTTTAAGGATTTATTTATAAGGACATGAATGTTTTAAAATGTTAATTTAGTTCAAAAGTTACAAAGTGGTATGAGACAATTTGATTCAAAACTATCTTTTAAATGAATTCCTTTATATTAATTTTAAATGATTTCATGAAAACGGGATATTTCTCTCAATGATTTTTACTGATCATTTTCTACAATGTCAACATCCTTTACGGGATATTATTCTTGACTGAGGTTGATTTATGATGATACAAATCTTTAATATTGTATTGAAGGTTTTGTGATATGTTTATCTATGGATGTATTATTTTTATAACATTCATGGTTTATGGATAAAGTATTGACATTTCGTATGATAGTTTTAATACGAATGTTTATGTTATGTTTAAACCTTTTCATATGGGGAATGCATTTGACATAGTAATTGATGGGTGGAGCCTGCTATAGCTTCTCAATGCATCGATATGTCTCATGAGACAAACTAGTGTCTTGGCACAAGGCCTTGCCAAAATCTTATTTGTAGTCTTGGTACAAGGCCTTGACTATATGGTTATGAAGTCTGGAATTATGCATTCCATCATTATGAAAGTGGCTATTGATATTGCATGTGATTATTCAACTAGTAGAATATCAATGTGATTAAGTAAATGGAATTATTTTATTTTATCTTTTCCATATTATGCTAAAGTTTAAGTTTAAAAGTCTTTGATTTTAGTCTTATACATTCTCTTAAATGTTTATGCTTATTTATGAAAGTTTCCGCTATATTGTTATCCTTACTGAGCATCTGAGCTCACCCCTTTCTATGTTTTATTTTTCCCAGGATGTAAAAAAGTATTTTATGGTTGACCTACTAGGATAGGCTAAAAATATAAGTGTGTTCAAAAGGGGACAAAATGTTGTTGATGTTTTTATTTCTTGATGTAATGTAAAACTTATGAATGTATCTAGTACTTCCAAGGCTACTAAACTGGTCGGTCTTTCGGGGCATGATTCTTTGTATCATGCTAATGTTATGTAATAATGTACCGACTCTCGGTAACTGGGGTTGGGGCATTACATAATAGTTATATAATTAATAATTATATTAGTAATTAATAATTAATAATTATATTAGTAATTAATAATTAATAATTATAATGAATAATTATAATGAATAATTATAATGAATAATTATAATGAATAGTTATAAAGAATAATTATATTATAATTAACTAATTAATTATTATATAATAATTTTTAATAATTATCAACTAATAATTATAATGAATAATTATATTATTAATTAACTAATTAACTATTATATAAAAAATAATTGCATTAACAATTAACTAATTCATTATTATATAATAATTTTTAATAAATACTATTTACTAATTATAATGAATAGTTACAATTTATAATTATATTACTAATTAACTAATTATAAAAAGGGCCTTGGCACTATCTCTCTCAAAAAAGAAACTAATTAACTATTATATAATTAATAATTATATTACTAATTAACTAATTAGTTATTATATAATTAATGATTAATAATTAATAATTAACTAATTACATATTATATAATTAATAACTATATTACTAATTAACTAATTAATTATTATACAATTAATAATTATATTGCTAAGTAATTAATTAATTATTAAATAATTAATAATTATATTACTAATTAACTAATTATATTAATAATTAACTAATTAATTATTATATAATTAATTATTAATAATTACTAATTAAATAACTAATTATTATACAATTAATAATTATATAATTAATAATTATATTATTAATTAACTAATTAATAATTAATAAATATAATTAGTAATTAATATGAATAATTATAATTAGTAATTATAATGAATAATTATAATTAGTAATTATAATGATAATTATAATTAATAATTATAATGAATAATTATAATTTATAATTATATTACTAATAAACTAATTAACTATTATGTAATAAATAATTATATTACCAATTAACTAATTAATTATAATATAATAATTTTTAATAATTACTAATTATTAATTACAATGAATAAACATAATTTATAATTATACTACTAATTAACTAATTAATTATTATATACTGAATAGTTAAATTAATAAATTATTGGTTAATTACTATATAATTAATTATTATATAATTAATTATTAATAATTTCTAATTAACTAATTAATTATTATATAATTCATTATTAATAATATAAATTTAATAATTAAATAATTTATTATATGTTTAATCCATGTTTTAACTGTAAATTATATTAGTCTTATAGTTTATATTTTATAGTCTTTCAAAGCCACATACTTGAATCATTTTTATGTTTCAAGTAGGTGGTTTTGAAAGATTATAAATTATTTTTCATGAACATTTTTTTTGAAATTATTTTTATTTTGAACTATTTGTTATATGTTTAATCCATGTTTTAAGTTTCATGTATATTGGTCTTATAGTTTATATTTTATAGGCTTTCAAAGTCATGTGCTTGAAACATTTTAAGTTTCATATAGGTGTCTTTGAAAACATTTAAATTATTTTCCATCAAACATTTTTTATGAAATTATTTTTATTTTCAGCTATTTTTTATATATTTAATCAATGTATTAATTTTCATTTATATTGGTCTTGTAGTTTATATTTTATAGGCTTTCAATGTCACGTACTTGAAACATTTTTATGTTTCAAGTAGGTGGTTTTGAAAGCTTATAAATTATTTTTTATCCTCATTTTTTTGAAATTCTTTTTGTTTTCAACTATTTTTTATATGTTTAACCCATATTTTCAGTTTCATTTATATTGGTCTTATAGTTTATATTTTATAGTCTTTCGAAGTCACGTACTTGAAACAGAATCCCACATCAGAAATGCAGAATGTTATACACAGGAAAGAAAGAACCAAAATCCCACATCGGAAATGCAGAATGATTTCCAGGGTAAGCACTCTTATAAATGAAAGCCCTTTGTGAGATCTTCTTTCAGAATCCGGACTGCTGTAATGGCAGTACTGCGAGATTTTAAATAGCGGATAAATTCTGTTGAAAATTTTATTTTTATTTTTATGTTTATTTTTTTGTTTTAGGGGAAAGGGGCTATCGCAGTTGCCACCTTTCACCCAGTCCCAAAGGCGGCATCGCGGATGCCAACTTTGTGGCGTACTTTTAAAAAAATTACCCCAACATGCTTTACAATTTTTTTAAAAAAACTTATAAAAAAACTATCATTTTCCTATTCTCACCGCCTAAAACACATCACAATGGTGAGTTGCAACCCACCGTTACGATCCTTCCTTCCGCAATAACTACACAACACCAGGTAGAACATTTTCCACCTCCAACCTACAACATAGAACAACTCATCACTAGGAATCAATGTCTATCAACAACAAAATTGATACCACCAACCCTCCTTCAATTACAAACCACCATATTCATTATCTCACCACCAATCACCAAAGACACCCAACTAGCTATCATCACCCCGAATGACCGACAGGAGTAGAACCCAACAATTTCTCCCTACCATAACAAAATTATACCCATCATCACTAGTTATAAATTCGTTGTTGATCGCTAATGAGTTTAAGGATGATGCCACTACTCAGGTCTGGATCTGAAGCCTCGCCTCCATCTGAAACCAGCTGTTGGCCCTTGTAGGAACCATCAGATATGAACTATCAGCACGAAACTAAAGTAGTGTTGTGAAGTACCACTCACACCCGATGATTGATGTTGAAGTCCATCTACATTTAATCGTCGTCCACTGAATGAAGCCACTTAGAGGAGGAGCCAAGACCAATGGATGAGCTATGGACCATCGTAGATATGCAACAAGCATGAGTGCCACCATTTGGACTTCATCATCCTCACCATGGAGATGACGCTGCGAGGAGACTAGAAGTACCACTGTTGAGAGGAGTCATCAATGACTCTTCATGGAGAAGAAGATTACCCCTCCTCCTGACATCATGGTTTAACAGGAAGAAAGAAAAATAAAAAATAAATATATAAAAAAATATAGAAAGAAAATAATAAAATAAGAAAAATAATTAATTAATATTAAAATTATATATAATAATATTAATAATAAATAAACTCATTAAATAAATCAATAAAAATAACAATAATATAATATTAAAGAAAATAATTATTTTAATTAACTAATAAAATAATTAGTTTTAATAATAATTATAAATTAATTAAGTTGATTATCATTAAAAAATATATATATAAACTTTTGTAATGTTAATTAAATAATTTAATTAAAAATATAAATTTTTAAATTTTTTTGATAAAATAAAATGATTAAAATAGTTAATTAAAATAATAGTTAATAAATTAATTATAACATCACCTAATTATAAATTAAATAACATAATTATCTTATATTTTTATTAATATAATAATAATAATTAAATATTTACTTATTTATTTATTTAATAAAGTTAGATATTTATAATAAACATTAAATAATTTATTAATTAAAATTTGTTTTCACTCTTGATTACCCCAACCTGTTTTACATCCAGGTTCCTTATATACACCGAGTTAAATTTTTTCATAAGGGATCAACTAACCTGACAAGCATGCCAGAGTTGAAGACATGTGAATGATACAAAAGTGGATGATCCACCTAAGTCAGTGGAAGTTGTAGTTGAATAATAGATACAAGTGCGGTCTTTCAAAAATATAGACGCACTAGTAGTGCTAGATCTCTTTTTTAATTATTTTAGGCATTCTTTCCAAGATTCCCAAAAGAGAGCAGAAGCACTACTAAAGACATGTGGAATCAAGAAAGAGAAGCAGGACATGAGTAGAATGTGAGATCTTTCTCCCAATTTTCATCCTTTTAATTTCTTTTGTAATTGAAATTTCTTTATCGTGAATTGAATATGTTTTTTGGGTAATATTTTTGCATGGGATTCATAATTCTATTTGTTTTCTATTCATTTCTTCACATTAGTTCCTTATTTAAATTGAGACAAATTTGAGAGAATTTTTTTTGTTTCTTTTAAATTATTTCCCACCTATTAAGATTTAATTAAAACATCACAATCAATTAGATAGAGTTATCTTATCCTTTTTTCTCTTTTTTAAATTACAAAATAATTGAATATTCTGGAGAATAATATTCCATTGAACACTTTATAATTTTCATTTCAGATTGAAGATTTTTGGAGTGGAGAACTCAAACAATTCATATTTATGAGTGATTCATCTCCTGGTGAGGGATATTAAATAATTTTTCTTCGAGATGTGAATAATTAAACTAATGTGAATAATATTTTATTATTAATCAATAGAGTTATAATTTCTTAGAATCTCCCTTGATTAATTTTAATCAGTCTTCATACATTGTTTCCCCTATTTGTTCATCATATCTCTAGTTGCAACCTATTTCCATAGAAAATTTAGTTTACTCAACATAGTGTTTTACAATAATAATTAAAAAAATATAAATGTTTATTGAAAATAATATATATATTCACCCCCTACTTTCAATAATGGGTCTTGTTTTGAAATTTTTTGTCACAACACCTTCCCTAAATGTTAGAACCTGCTTACCACTATATATTAGTACATAAGAATTATAAATTTTTAAAAATTAGTCTTAATTTAATGATGATTGAGTCATTTTTTGGAAGAATTTCTGGGGAAAACTTCGTGTGACTAAATTTGAAAAAAAAAAATTAAAAAAAATCATAAATTTTTTAACTTTTTGAGTTACTATATCCTATATTCTTTCATTTGATATAAATTAAAATCTCCTCTTCTTTCTGTGTTTTGTTTATCATTAAATATCCTTACTACTAATTTATTTTATTACACTAAGTGAGATTTTTTTTTGGTAATTTCCATATTCTGCTTTGTTCTTTTAACAAAAATTTCATTATTTTTGTTTCTAAAATATTTTAAAAAATTGAATATTAAGGGAGATGGAATCATGATAATGGATTCTACTGTGTTTTTTTGTGGAACTTATTAGAATATGGATTGGTTGTGTGTCTATAATGTTCTACAATAGCCTCACCAATATGGATAAAACATTTATTATTATGAACCCAAAACCAAGTATTATTCAAAATTGGAACAAATGATGTCAAATATATTTGCAAAATTTATTGATTTTAATAAAACACACAATGAAATAATGGAAAACATTCAAGGTGGATCATGGAAATAAAATTTAAATATTAGGTATAAGAAACAACATGAATTTAGTGATGAGAAAATTGGTTTCATAAATAATGAAAAATAAATTGTGGAAGAGAGTGAGGTACATGCTAAGAAACTAAATTTTTATTGGAAATAATATAAATCTAATGTAGAAAAAAATAATGACATAACTAACTCTATTAATAAAGAAATAAACAAAAAAATTATCAAGAAACTAAATAGAGTTTAGTTGTAAAATTTTGAAAAGGAACTGATAATAATTGAAAAATAATGTCCTATTCTCTACATGATCTATAGTTTGGAAAAATTTAATTATAATAGAAGATTTGAAAATAGGATTACCTAGGTTAAGGAAAATATGAATAATGATAACTTGAATATAAAAATTCTTAACCCCACTTTTCTGAAATCTTGAAAAATGAACATGAACATGGAATAGTGAATATTTTGGAAGAGAAAAACAACATAAAAATAAATGATTCAGAAATTCATTAACCTAGTTTGAAAACCATAATTCCCTGATTTAAAAAAATTAACCCTTAATTTTTGAAATAACGTGTGATGAAAATGATAATGGACTATATTTTCAAGAAAAAATGATTTCTTGTTTTTCATTTCTTTTACCTTTTACTAAAAATCTTTCAATTGAATGGCCATAAGAAATGGAGAATAGTGTTGACCAACTGGGGGTAAAATGTTTAAATTTACCAATTATAGAATATGAATTTATTGAATCTGAAATGAATATATAACCAAATGAATTTAACTTTCTATAACTCTCAAACAATTTTTTTTAGAGAATGTAATTTTTTATTATGATCATCAAGGAGAGGATGAACACACATTTAATGATTTTCGAGGAATTGATTTTTCAAAAGTAGTTGATGATAAATTTTTATTTTTTTGATAAGGAACCCTTAGAATAGATTTATAACATGCTGAAACCTATGTTTTTAGATGAAGAAAATTTAACTCGTCCATACTTATCTATGTATTCCCCAATTGAGTCTGGCATTAGACCTTTTTATGGGACTATGAGTAAATTGTAAGAGGAAGAATGTTTTATTGATAATTATGAAACATTTATTGTATCTATTGAAAACCTACATCATTATCCTATTATACAGTACTCATCCTGTAAAACCCCTAATGTTGATCTTGCTGTGAATGTAAATGAATCTTAGAAATTTTAATTTCATGAAGACACTTTTACCGATTAGGATCACCCGTTTAACCACTGTCCCTTTATGAAAATTCTAACTTAGTCAAATATTAATTTCTTCTAGAAGATAACATCACTCCTACCAAGATTGATTCTTATGATTGATTTTTTATTTTTGATCTTAAAAGATTCTTGGAAGAGCTTGAGGGAGTTCATTATTTTTCATCCGAACCTAAATGTAATGAAAACAATAAAATGATTAATTTGGGGGATTATTTTTTTTCTCATCTTGAAGAAACTTTTTATCTATCACTTAATGTTAAAGGGTGTTTATTTTGGATAATTTCAGTTATTAAGTGATCCATGTTTTGCCTTATTAGTCGAAGTAACCACAACCTTCACTATTCTGTTAAAAACACATGGTAAAAACACATGTGGTGGTTCATTTATGAGAAACCACACTCGCCTAGTGACTTTGGTTACTTTTTAGGGGACTTCAGTTGGGAACATTAAAACGAGTGTTGTATGAGTGGAAACCCATGGTTTTATTGCATTCAATATTGTTTTATGATTTCAATATTTTTTTTATTTTTTTATTTTTAGAATCTCAAAAATTCAAACCAATGAATTAAAATTATATTTTTCATACAAGTCAACCCATTGTCATTTTGTGTTTTTGATTTGGTTTTGGTTTAGTTAAGAATAAAATGTTCCTACTTATCCTACCTTTTTCTCGAGTCCTGCTGATATTTTTTTCTTGGACTTACAATACCATTTTATTTGAGAAGGATGGAACTAGTTTCAATAAAGGATTAGAACTATTGTTTATATTTAAAATAAAAGAATCCCCTTGTGAATAATTAATGGATAAAATTTAATCTGGGAAGTTCCTTATATTTATTATGATTTTTTTTCTTCACTTATCTACTACTATCTAAAGGGGAAATAATTCAACATTCCACTACTGGTGATGAGACACCACATGTCACGAACCAACCCGGGGCGACCCTGAACCGGTCGCCCGAGCTGGTCTGCGACATGGACCGAGAGGCGTTCCCGATCCTCCTGGGCTGGCGACAAGCACCAAGGCATCAACAGAGGCTGTGGGAACGATTTCACCAAGTAAAAAGAAATAAATAAAGCAGCAGAAATAGAATAGAGCAGCGCACAATAAATAAATAGAGTAAAGTAACTAAACAAAAAAAATAAAACTAACCGAAAGAGACAACCACTATCTCCATGTGACCTTGTGGGTCACTCTCCATCTCACGACCAAACATATCCCAAGGTGAACACACCCAAGCTGTAGCCTGCAGAAACACTAAAACAGAAAAGAACTATAGGCGTGATTATTAAAACCCAGTAGGCTAGCCCGATATCTATTCCCAATACACTAACTTTAAAATAAAAGGAACATAATTTCAAGTTTGAACTACAATTTATAAAATTAAGGTTTTCTACATGTTATTCAAAAACAAAGTAAGAGTCATTGCCCTATTCATTTCTCAAAAAAAACCCAAGTCATTCTTTTAGTGATGCATTATAATTTTTCAAATGGGAAGTGATGTTTACATTTTCAATTTTCACAAAAAGTATAAAACTCCTTTCTTTGAAAATAATTTTCATAAACCACTTTAAAACCACTCATCACCTTCTAGTAAAAACACTATACATGAAAATGCTACAGTAGTTACACAGTCAGGGTAATGAAAAGAAACTACATACAAGAACCATATTCATCACAGGAAGTAATTGAAATCCAACAGACATGGGTGAACTCAGGAGATCAAGAATAAAACAGAAGACACCAATACATGTAAAATCATCCTCGTTGACATGTCACGATGAAATCAAAACGAACAATACGCTCGACCATCCTCTCTCAGGAAGGTCGAGGGAAAATCCCATAGTAATAAACCCAATATATCCACCTACTATAGGCCACTGGTCAGTACCACAACCTACCAGTGAAGCAGTCATTCTTATAATATTCTCTCAACATGACAGATTCCCATATCTCAAGTGTTTTGAAAGGGGGTGAGCCAACCGATGCCAACCGAGCATCCAATCATATATATATATAAAGCACAACAGGCATCACCCTGAGCCACTCCATGGGAAAACCTCTTGCCTTTAAACTACTCAAGTACCTGAGAGCCTCTAAGCGCGGCCTCCCAAACAATCAAATGCAACCAAGGCATAAGAGTTATCCTATGATGGATTTTATCAAAACCTTTTCATAATTTTCCATAAAGTGCCAAACGGGCATTAAACACCTTTCACAATTACCAATGTAAAAAAATATACATATTCTTTAGAAGACAAAAACCAGTTTGAAACCATTTAAGGATCCCCAAAACACAACTTCATAGGCTGCCAATATTTTTATAAACACCAAACCAAAACATTTTACTTTTTTTCTAGATGAACCATAAGAGCCAACCGGGCAATTTCTCAAAAGAACCAAAGTACTTGTTCACGCTTCAAAATAAATCATTTATCATTAAACCATAAATAAATTTGATATTCTATGAATATGTTTAAAAGCCAAACTGGCATTATTTCACTTCTGGGTGTCCGCTCATCAAGAAATTATTTCAAGTGTCCTGTATAAAATAAACGGCTCTTTTTACACCAAATAATAATTTAAAAATTAATTGTCTTATATCATCTCTCATTTATTAAAATTAATAAAATATTTAATTTGAACAAATAGTGTGCGCAAACAGAAGGAAATAATGTAACTTAAATTTTAAAAAAGTAGTGCAATGGGAACCTTACTTGACTCGCAGCTCGAACGTGACAACGCGACAGCACGACACGTCTCGCACAGGCACACAAACACACGCAAGCTGACAACCGCAGTATCACGGGTCTTCCTCTCCGACACGCTGCAACAACCGCACAACTAAAACACATAAACACGGAATCAAAACAATTCAAACGAACGAACGGTGAAAACACCATTCATAAAACTCAATAAATCATAAATAAAAATTTATATGATAGTTTAGAAAGAATTCACATAGATTTACCTACTCAACGCACACGACGTCTTCAATACCAAACACACAAAATATACCATGTCAAAATGCAAATCACAACACTTGCACAGATTAACAATCAACTACACAATTTATTCGAATGAAAACAATTGAAAAAACGCATGCTGACATATGGGAAAGCTACTAACCAAAACAGATTCACGCAAAACTCCAACAAAACCAAATTTGCACCAAATAAATAAATTAAATCACATAGCAGATTAATCAAAACAAACAAGAAAATCATCGTAGACACATGATGACATAAACTAGGAACCGACTCAAAACATATTTTTAATCAATTCTAAAAATTTCAGAACTCTATAGAAAGATAATTAAGTGCATAATAAAGCTGCGAAACAAGTTTTAAAACTAAAAGATAGAGCGCAAACGTTAGCGGAGTGCTCCGAAAATAAAAATACGCGAAATCACCTTCTTTTGAGGGGCGTGAATACAATCGCCCCCTAAAGGAAGGGAGAAGATAAAATTACGGACCCTTCACATACCTAAAAAAAAGAGGAACACACAGAAAAGGAAACCCCACAATTAGGTTTTTTCCAACTCAAAGGAAAACTCTCATCGAAGCTCTATAAACATCAGAAAACTTACCGGAGAGGGAAGATGAGAGGGCGAAGGAGAGGCTAGCTGAGGCGCCGGTGAAAAAATATGGGGGCGCCGAGATGGGGGTCAGGCCACCAGGAAAGAGAGCAGTGAAGTGGCCGGACAATAGTCGGAAGGTGGAGCCATGGTGGTCGGGACTATGATGTGCAGGGAGTTCAGGCCGCTGCTGGGAAGTAGGTCGCGCGAGCGTGGCCGACAGGGAGCTGGGTAGGTGCGGCTGGAGGGGGAGACTGTCGTGTGGGGTGTTGCCCACCGGGAAGGGAGGTGAAAGGCGTTGCAGGAGGGCAACGTGATGGGAGGCAGGTGCTGCTGAAGGGTGGCATGACGTGAGGCAGGAGCTGGCGAGGAGGCTAGGGGTGGGCTGGGTGCGCCTCGCGCAGAAGCAGGGGGGAAAGGGGAGGCGGCTAGCGCAAATAGGGAAGGGGGAAAATGCCACCGGGTTGATTAGGTCTAGGATTTTTTTGTCATTTTATCTTATAATTAAAAATAGTATTAAAACTAAGGATAATAATAATAATAATAATAATAATAATATTATTATTATTATCAAAAATTTATTTATTTATTTCATTTTATTTAACCAATTATTATCTTATTTTATTTTAAAAAAATAGCTTTAATTATTTTAAAAACTAGGTAACCCTGCGGGCCACGCACGATTACCTCCAGCTGGACGCACAGTTGAGTAAGTCGTGCTCAACCCACGTCACCCGACACTGCCCTCTTACAGTGTTGAACCATGCACTCATCACACGGCTTAAAAAAACATGCACAACTTGCACACCGCAACCCAATGCCCTTGGGCATCCATGCGGGCTGACCGCGCAACAGTGAAAAGAGCTGCCAAAATTTTAAAACTCAACCCATCAGCTACCAAAACTCAAAATAATAATTAAAAAAATTAAAAATAATAAATTAATCAGGTAGGGGTGTGACAATTCTCCCCACCATAGACACTTTTAGCCCCCCGAAAGTCACCAAGCCCAAAGATAGCCAAGAAATGAATCCATTCCCGAACACAACCAAAAGGAACAAGGAGTTTCGAGTGACTATTTACTACCCAAGTCACACCAGACCAACCCAGAAAAAACCACACTCAAAAAAAGGGGAGAACTCGAGGGGTTCTCCCCACCACAAGGACTAGAACCATATGAGACCAATTGGTATACCGAGACACTCGGATGGAGGAATCCTCCATAAAATCAAAACACAGTAGAGGAAAACCCACAGAGGCGTCCAAACTAAGAAAGATCCCAAAAACAACACCCATTAATTTCAACAAACATCTCCCTAACGAACGCAACTAAGACCAAACTCAAAAGTAGAACGGATCTGTTTATTCATGGGCCCAATACCTTAAAATAGACCAAACAATTTAAAAACCACGATGGGAGAATCTAAGACCGCTTGGATTGTGGGAGAACGCACTCATCACGCCACCACAACAAGGATAGATTATGACAGTGACGAGAATAGAACAAGGAAATTTCGGATACTTCCATTCCAAAGCTGAAAACATTATTCAGACCAAGGTTCCACACACCTTCAGTAGCTACTGACTATGTGTGAGCTTCACCCCGAGACCTGAGGTTGGGGCCCTGATGACTGAAGCATCTTCTGCCTCACATTCAGGCATTTTCATCCTCCAGTCCCTAACTCCTTCCTCACAAGTGACACTTCTTTCAGAACTCTCACCGGTGGCCCGAACACCCACACGGTAGCAAGACTTCGGAGAGATGAGAAAAGGCGACTTAAAATTCCTGAACCACCCAGACTAGTGGTAGGCGAGAGAATGCTCCAGTAAACTAGGAGTCGGTACAGATAAAGATACTTACCAGATGGGGAATCTTCACAAGAGATGACTCCAACCAACTACACCCGAGACTCTAACGACGATGAGACATCTCACCTTTTATTGTCTAGAACTGAACCCTCAAATAACTTTAGGGCGGTATGAACCTTAACTTCCCTGGGAGTTCCAAACATCCTGAAGACACACTATCTTTATGAACTATACAACAACCTCTAACAGACCTCTATTACCTCGATAAGCAAGCAACACACAAAAGAACTGGGAACTGGGCGTAACCCATTAACAACTTTTGGAGGCTTTCTGGACAGCATACTCATATCAACACGAAATACACCATCGAAACCAGCATCAAGCCAAAACTCAATCAAGGAAACAACACAAGCCAAGGGAAATAGGCCCATAAGCCAAACATATACAACACAAGGTGAAATCACATTTCTAAAACCATTATTTCTTTGCAATTTTAAAAACTAACCTATGGAATCTTATGAATCGTCACATGTGCATTTATTCAATCCCGCTCACATCATCTGCGAACATGTGTCCCCACACACTTCCATACATACCCACACATGTGTGACCCTCCATAAAGAGTTCAAGGTTCAAGCACTTCTTTTCCTTACCAAATCCAAACACATACCAAGTTTTTCCAAACCAAAACACTTTATCTTTAAAAACCCACTTTAGTAATTTCAAAAACAATTTGGAAGAAACACTTTTCCATTTCAAAACCAATTTCACTTTTAATGCACTAAAATCATCCGAGATTAAAACAAAACACAAGCAATAATAACCCACTAGAATGAAGAACTAGTGCATATGTCTGACCCAGTAACATGGTGGTGATCCATGCCCCATGTAAGGCATAACACTAAGAAGACCTTAAATCGGGCACTTGGACTCCACATGGGTCACCACCCCATGTGAGGCCGCAAAGTGAACCAATTCACCTCCATTGTCATCCCTCAGTCTGAAACGACCAAGGACAAGTGACTCAAATCCCGGACTAACCTTGGTAACTCAGGTCTCTTCACGAGCGGTGGTGATCAGGCACCGACCCGTAACCTACCTCCTGAGCCCCGACAGTCCTAATCTCCATCTACTAGACATCCAAAATAACAAAGGGCGCTATGAAAAATGAGGTCCTCTAAGAGTCAACCTTGCTCTCATACCATTTTGTCATGAACCAACCCGGGGCGACCCTGAACCGGTCGCCCGAGCCGGTCTGTGACATGGCCCGGGAGGCGTTCCCGATCCTCCCGGGCTGGGGACAAGCACCATGGAATCAACAGAGGTTGTGGGAATGATTTCACCTAGTAAAAATAAATAAATAAAGCAGCAGAAATAGAATAGAGTAGCAAGAAATAAATAAATATAGTAAAGTAACTAAACAAAAGAAAATAAAACTAACCAAAAGATACAACCACTATCTTCGTGTGACCTCGCGGGTCACTCTCCAACTCATGACCAAACGTCTCCCAAGGAGAACACACCTAAGTTGTAGCCTGCAAAAACTCTAAAAACAGAATAGAACTATAGGCGTGAGTATTAAAACCCAGTAGGCTAGCCTGATATCTATTCCCAATGCACTACCTTTTAAATAAAAGGAACATCATTTCAAGTTTGAACTACAATTTATAAAAGTAAGGTTTTCAACATGTTACTCAAAAACAAAGTACGAGTCATTGCCCCTATTCATTTCTAAAAAAACCCAAGTCATTATTTTAGTGAGACATTATCATTTTTCAAAGGGTAAGTGATGTTTACATTTTCAATTTTTACAAAAAGTATAAAACTCCTTTCTTTGAAATCAATCTTGATAAACCACTTTAAAACCACAGATCACCTTCTAGTAAAAACACTACACATGAAAATGATATGGTAGTTACACAGTTAGGGAAATGAAAAGAAAATACATACAAGAACCATATTCATCACTGCAAGTAATTGAAAGCCAACAGACATGGGTGAACCTAGGAGATCAAGAATAAACCAGAAGACAACAATACATGGGAAATCATCCTCTTTGACATGTCACGATGAAATCCAAACGCACAATACGCTCTAACATCCTCTATCTGGCAAGTCGAGGAAAAATCCCATAGTAATAAACCCAATATCTCCACCTACTATGGGCCACTGGTCAGTACCATAACCTACCAGTGCAGTAATCATTCTTAGAATATTCTCTCAATATGCTAGATTCCCATGTCTCAAGTGTTTGGAAAGGGGGTGAGACAACTGATGCCAACCGAGAATCCAATCATATATATATATATATATATATATATAAAGCACAACAGACATCACCCCGAGCCACTCCATGGGACAACCTCTTGTCTTTAAACTACTAAAGTACCTAGGAGCCTCTAAGCGTGGCCTCCCAAACAATCAAATGTAACCAAGGAAGGAGAGTTATACTAGGAGGGTTTTTATCAAATCATTTTCATCATTTTCTATAAAGTGTCAAATGGGCATTAAGCACCGTTCACAATTACCACTTTAAAAAAAATATACATCTTCTTTAGAAGATCAAAACCAGTTTGAAACCATTTACAGATCCCCAAAACACTACTTCACAGGCTGCCAATATTTTTATAAACACCAAACCAAAACATTTTACTTTTTTTCCAGATGAACTGTAAGAGCCAACCGAGAAATTTGTCAAAAGAACCAAAGTACTTGTTCACGCTTCAAAATAAATCATTTATCATTAAACCATAACTAAATTTGATATTCCGTGAATTATGTTTAAAATCCAAACTGGAATTCTTTCACTACTGGGTGTCCGCTCATCAAGAAAATATTTCAAGTGTCCTGTATAAAATAAACGGTTCTTTTTACACCAAATAATCATTTAAAAATTAATTGTTTATATCATCTCACATTTATTAAAATTAATAAAATATTTAATTTGAACAAATAGTGTGCGCAAAAAGCAGGAAATAATGTAACTTAAATTTTAAAAAAGAAGTGAAATGGGAACCTACCTCGGCTCACAGCTCGAACCTGACAACATGACATCACGACACTTCTCGCACAGTCGCACAAACACGCGCAAGACGACAACCACAGTATCTCGGGTATTCCTCGCCGACACGCTGCAACAAACGCACAACTAAAACACATAAACCCAGACTCAAAACAATTCAAACGAACAAATGGTGCAAACATCTTTCATAAAACTCAATAAATCACAAATAAAAATTTATATGATAGTTTAGAAAGAATTCACTTAGCTTTACCTACTCAACGCACACGACGTCCTCAATACCAAACACACAAAATATACCATGTCAAAATGAAAATCACAACACTTGCACAGATTAACAATCAAATACACAATTTATTCAAATGCAAAAAATTGAGAAAACGCATGCTGACATATGGGAAAGCTACTAACCAAAAAGGATGCATGCTAAACTTTGAAAAAAACAAATTTTCACCAAATAAATAAATTAAAGAACATATCAGATTAATCAAACAAACAAGAAAATCATCGTAGACAATTGCTGACATAAACCAGGAACCGACTCAAAACATATTTTTAATCAATTCTATAAATTTCAGAACTCTATAGCAAGATAATTAAGTGCATAAAAAAGATGTGAAACAAGTTTTAAAACTAAAAGATAGAGCAAAAACGTTAGCGGAGTGCTTCGGAAATAAAAATACACGAAATCACCTTCCTCGGAAGGGCGCGAATACAATCGCGCCTCAACGGAAGGGAGAAGAGAACCTTGCGGACCCTTCGCATACCTAAAAAAAAGGAACACACACAAAAGGAAAACCCATGATTAGGGTTTTTCCAACTCAAAGGAAAACTCTCATCCAAGCTCTATAAACATCGGAAAACTTACCGGAGAGGGAAGATGAGAGGGCGGAGGAGAGGCTAACCGAGGTGCTGGTGCAAAAATATGGGGGCGTCGAGATGGGGGTCGGGCCGCCGGGAAAGGGAGCAGTGCAGCGGCCAGACAACAGTCGGAAGGTGGAGCCGCGGTGGTCAGGACTGTGATGTGTAGGGGGTTCAGGCCGCCGCCAAAAAGCAGGTCGCGCGAGCGTGGCTGGCAGGGAGCTGGGTAGGTGCTGCCGGAGGGGGAGACTATCGTGTGGGGTGCTGCCCGCCGGGAAGGGAGGTGGCAGGCGTTGCGGGAGGGCGACACGATGGGAGGCGGGTGCTGCTGAAGGGTGGTGCAGCGTGAGGCAGGAGCGAGCGAGGAGTCTAGGGGTGGGCTGGGTGGGCCTCGTGCAGAAGTAGGGGGGAAAGGGGAGGTGGCTAGCGCAAATAGGGATGGGGGGAAAATGCCGCCGGGTTGATTTGGTTTAGGGTTTTTTTTTCATTTTATCTTATAATTAAAAATAATATTAAAACCAAGGATAATAATAATAATAATAATAATCATATCATTATTATTATCATAAAAAATTTATTTATTTATTTCATTTTATTTAACCCATTCTTATCTTATTTTATTTAAAAAAACAATATCTTTAATTATTCTAAAAACTAGGTAACCCTGTGGGTCGCGCACGATTACCTCTAGCCGGACACACAGTTGAGTAAGTCGTGCTCAAACCGTATCACCTGACACTTCCCACTTATAGTGTTGATCCATGCGCTCATCACACACCTTAAAAAACACACACAACTTGCATGCCACAACCCAATGCCCTTGGGCATCCATGCGGGCTGACCGCGCAACAGTGAAAAGAGCTTCCAAAATTTTAAAACTCGACCCGTCGGCTACCAAAACTCAAAATAGTAATTAAAATAATTAAAAATAATAAATCAATCAGGTCGGGGTGTGACACCACAATAGTGACTCATGTGTGTGGTAGAGGCAGTGAGTCATTGATGTATTTCTTATAATCTAATGCATATTATATTGTTACTGGAATTTTTTTCTGCATTTATTTTAAATTAATTTACTATATGGAATTAAGTATGTAGGGAGGGGAGGTAATAATATGGTATAGGTTTGTTTGAATTGTATTTTATTTTCTATGCATGGTGCTTAGAATTATTTTCCCTATTATATTAAAAATTTGTTTCAATCAAATTTCATAACATTCTTACACCCTTTTCTCTATGTAAGAAATTTACACATTCCACCTTTTAAACATAATTGAAAAATTCTATTCAATGTCTATAATGAAAATGAATGTGGTTCTATTTTAAAATATTTTTTGTGGAAATCATATCGTTTGAACTTAATTGTGACACTTGAACTTATAAATTTACTATTGAATTGAAAATATGTTTTGAGATTTAAAAGTCTAATTGTTTTTCTCCACCATAGAATTCCACTTTGGAAAAAATGTGAGTTTTAAGTGTGTGGAGAGGTTCTAATTATTCTAAGATGGTACATGATTTAATGAATTTCTATGAAATTAGTCATCCCATTAAATTTTTTCATTTAAAAAACTAGAAATTTTTTAAAAATTATATCACAATCTTGCGTTCTTTGGGATTTTTTTCGACACTTATTTCATTGTTTCCATTGTATTTTTACATAGTGGTTGCTGAGGGATAGTTTGATTCAGAAATATTTAAGGATGGGGGATTACTAAAGTGAATATTCTTACTACTTTTATGAATATTATATTTTGGAACTAAGAATGAGAGTTATATATTATAGACTTTTTTTTTGGAATTATATTCTTAACTTTGGGAAACTAGAAACTTAAATTTCAACATAGGGGATTAAATTTTTATTTAATATTAAAATTTTTCACCATAGTGATTCAAATTAAATGGTAGTGATATAAGTCCTTTGAAACTAGAGTAAAATGGGAAAATGAGAAACCATAGTGAACCATTGAGAAACTTGAAACATAATCTGTGTGAGTAACCCCTCTATACAAATTAAGTGCATATGCATAGTGCCTAGAACAAGTTACATGGTTAGATAATATTTAAAAACAAAAATGTGACTAGTTTTCAAAAATGAGTTCTTTATAGTGAAAGGAATTTTGAACTTCAGATGAAAAAGGGGGAAAAATAATTACATTAAAATCATTTTTGTTTTATCAATAATGTGAATTCAAAATAATAATATATTATTTTGAAACCTAGGAGAAAGACTAAGTATAAAGTTACTTTTGTTTGGATCTTATTTCCACTTTAACATAACCTGTTATCACTCATAATTTTAGAACATGAACATGAATTGATGTAAGTCAATAGGAATATTTATATAGGATTCATGACATTCCCAGTAGTAAATGATTATTTATTTCCTTGATCACCTAGCGAGTATTTGTATTTAGACATGACTTATTTTAATCATTCCTTTTTGAAAAAACTATTTTACAATTGGTCCTTTTCTTTTTAACTGCTACACATGGTTCATTCTGAGTTTTTCATAAAAAAACATTTTTCTATTTTTCAAAATGATAAAAAGCATGATATTGATTGAGGAAAATAAATTTTTAAGTTTCATGGAATTTGATGTGGGATTAAAATCCCATTTTCTTCATCTTTTTATTTAATTTTTAATCAATTAATTACTTATTTGTTACCATTTTTTTAATTAATATCATTTTCACAATTTCATAATTGGTTTGACTAATTAATCATTATTTATATTTAATCCTATATTTTTAGATTTTTTTGTGGTTGTTTTTTCCTTATTTTATTCTTATATTTACATTATGAATCTGCTGGTGACCATAATCGAGTTTGGGTTAGACGCAACGGGTTATGTCTATATCTGAAGACTTGCTTCCATACAAAGCCAGCCGCTGAATCTTGTTGGCACCACCGAATCTGAATTATCATCAAAAAAATGAAGCACCGCAATAAAACCCAATTTTCGATGCTGATTGAATATGATGTCCATCGTCATCGAAACAACATCCACCAAATGAAGCCTGTCAGAGGAGGATCCTTGAATGGAGGAGATGTGGACCTACCCAGATCTGCAATGAGATTGAGCACCGCTGGTCGGAAATCATCATCGTCGCCATGGATATCACACTATTAGGAGAACAGATGTGTCTTCTTAGAGTGGAGCGATAGACTAATATTTATAAAGAAGAATATTCCCCTTCCCTAGAAACCCGGTTTAACAAGAAGAAAGAAAAATAAAAAACTAAATCAATAGAAAATTATGTATAAACAAAATCATAATATAAATATAATTAAATAATTAAAATAATAATAATAATAATAAACTTATTAAATAAAATAATAATAACAACAACAATAATATTACCAAATAAATAATTATTTTAATTAATTAATATCATAATAACATATAAAAATCATTATAAATTAATTATATTGATTATATTTTATAAAATTATAATAATAGTTACTTAATAATGTTAATTAAATAATTGAATTAATAAAAATAATTTTATAATTTTTTAAAATAAAATAAAATAAATAAAATAGTCAATTACCATAATAATTAATAAATTAATTATAACCTCAAATAATTATATATTAAATAACATAAATATCTAATATATACATTTATCTAATAATAATTAAATATTTATTTATTTTATAAAGTTAAATCTTTATAATAAACATTAAACAATTTATTAATTACTGTTTGTTTTTTTATGAAAACTTGTGCCCATTTTACATCCACGTTCTTTCCATCCAGCCATTTACATTCTATTAGAAGGGATCTGCTAAACTAACAAGCATGTCATATTTAAAGATAGGTGGATGATGTAAAAGAGGTGGACTAACAAGTGTCGTTTGAAGTCGTAGGTGACCAAAGAAGACAATTGTAGGCTTTAAAAAATATAGTGGGCGCAAGTGATGGATCTATTTTTTTTATTTTTGGCATTATTTCCTGGAGTCCCAGAAGAGAGGATAAGAATAATTGGAGACCCAGGCGATCAAGAAAGAGTAGAAACAAAGGAGAAGAAGGGGAGTTCTCTCTCATCCTAAATTTCTACTTTTTCATTACTTTTACAATTGAAATTTCTTTTTCACGAATTGAATATGAGTTTTTAGTAATCTTTTATCATGGCGATTATTAATGCTACTGGGTTTTATTTCATTTATTCGCATTAGTTTCCTCATTAAATTGGGATAGATTAGCGAGATATTTTATGATTTCTTTTAAATTGTTTCAAACCTATCGAGCTTTAATCCAGACATCAATATCAATTAGTGAGATTGATCTTGAACCCTTTTTATCACTTATAAATTTCAAAACATGGAAAATTTTGGGGAATAATATTCCATTGCCCCAATTTTAATTTTCATTTTAGTTTAATGATTCTTAGAGTTCCAAACTCCATGAATTCATCTTTCTGAGTGATTCATCTCCTAGAGATGTAGATAAATCAATTTTTCTTCATGATCTATACAACTAAACTATAGAGATGAATATTTAATTATTAATCAGTGGAGTTAAAATTCTATGGAATATCCCCTGAATAATTTTACTCAATCTAAAAATATAGTTTCCCCTATTTTCATCATATCTCTAGTTACAACCTAGTTACTTAGAAAATTTAATTGAATAAAATTTCTATTTTAGAAAAAATAATTAAAAAGTAAAAATTTAAAATAAATTAAAAATATGTTTTCACCCCCTGTTTTCAATAGTGGGTCTTGTTTTGAAAATTTTGGTCACTCTACCTTTGCAGTAGTTTTGACCCTTCTTACCACTATACAGTAGTAAGTAGAAATTATAAATTTTTAAGCTTTGGTATAAATTTAATGACTATTAAGTCAAAATATTGTTAATTAGCCTACACTAGTATAATAGTGAAGGGTCAAAACCTTGGGGTAGGTAGAGTGGGAAATTTATCTTATTTTTTTAGAAACACAAAAGTCCACTAAATATAATGGATGAATTGAACTTTTTTATATTGAAGAATGAAATTAAATATGAGCAATGACATTTTCTAAAACTAAAAAGAGAAGGATGCATGTTAGAATAAGAAGAGACAATTTGAAAATATAATGGAAAATAAGAACAAAGGTAGAGAAATTAATCAAAACAGATGTATGAGGACTTCTAAATATATCAGGTTAAATTTTTTTTCTCTGCATTAAATTTTATTGAAAAAACACCTTTGAAAATGATTCAAAATATCACTTTCCAAGAGATAAATTACTCATAAATATGGATTCTTATAGCTTGCTACTACAAAAATCATGAAAATATGATGAATTTAATGAAAAGAATAGTTGGATTAAAACACACCATGAAATTCTAATATAATGAAATTAAATATTGGAAAATTAATTCAAGATCAGTCTTTCTGACTAATCTCAAAGTTTTTATTTTTAGAAATATGGGGTGTGAAAAATTTAAATGAAAATGAGAATCAATCTTGCCGATTGATTCTGATTCATGAAAAATGAAATGAAGAAGTAATGAAAACTAACCATCATAATTAAAAACCATAAAATAATTTTTTCTCAGAAATCATATTAATATTTAGGATTAAAAAAATATGATTTCAGAAAAAATAAAATAGATAGAGAAGAGTTTTTCCTTGATCTCAATCGTCGTTGTTGATCTAGCTCTACTTCTGGGTCTTCTGTTATGCTTCTGCTCCTCCTAGATGTCAAAGATCATGCTCCATGTATGTGAAAAGATATCTCCTTCATGATTAATGAATACCTTGTTAATTATTTCTACCCATAAATATTTAAATTACATTTTTGTTTTACCGTTGGTCACCCCTGAACGCACCAACGCAACTCTGTTCTCTCAAAAACACTATACATTTGTCTTCATCTACTACATTGCTCTTCACTTTAGTAAATACCTTAAATTGGGTGAAATTATGTGGTAGGGATGAATTTGGGAAAAAAACAGTTTGGGGTATGCACAACAAAAATAAAAAGTAAAAAATAACATATTTAACATTAAGTAAAAAGATTTATCATTTTATGAATATTTATTTATTCATTTAATTATTTTTAAAATTGAATTAAGTTTATTTATAATTATTTATAATTATTTGTAATTATTATTAATTATTAATTAATTATTATAATTTATTTAGAATTTAAATTAATTATTATATTTATTATAATTTGTATTAATTTATTAATTAAGTAATATTAATGTTAATATTTTTATATCTTTATAAATAGATAATCATTATTATTATTTTTAATTTATTAAATTTTATTAAATAAATTAATTTATAGTTATTTATTTTATTTAATACTGGTTTCAATCTAATTGTAAAAAAATTATTTTATGAGATTATGTATTATTATTACTAAATATATTATTTTATATTAATTATTATAATAATTCTATTTTATTATTAATATTATTAATTGAAATTAATTATTTAATTTTTTTGGATTGTATTTTCATTTTTATTTATATATATTTTTATTCATCCCCCCCCCCACCTTCTCGAGGGAATGTGAGGGGGTGCTCTTATTCACAAGATAGGTTGGACTAACCCTCGATGGGAGTGTGAGCTCCGCTCCACCCTAGTAACACCAGTGGTGGGATCTGGTCTAGCAGACTACGGTGGCTGCCATCGATGGAAACGACCACGCTCTTCCATCTCAGGGGCTCAAAGATCAGCTTCTTCAAATATACAAGTGTCAGGTAGAATTTTATATATTGTGACTCCATCCAATGGTGAGGACAATGGGAGATCAAAGCGACGGTGAGTCGTAGATCTGGTGGGTTGTTGTTCCTATTTTGTTTAATCTATGGTGCCGATTATTTTCTTTTGATAGTGGCCTAAATAGTGGAACTTTTTTGTAGGTGAGACGGTGGTGGTGAATCAATGCTTGCAGGCTGGCGATGTGAAATTGTGTTGAAGTAGTGGCGGTGGCTCCCGAAGCATGGGTTGCACATGGTTTGATTGCAGGTGGGTTGTCTGGGTCTCACCATAGAAAGTAGTTATGGTGACACATGTAAGGCGTCTGTGTTGGTGACTACTGTTGTAGGCTAGTAGTGAATCGAGGGGGAACTTCTGGCATTAACTTGTAGAGAGATGATTGCAGTTTGTCGCCAATCTTGGCAGTGTTGGTGTGAGGAGACATCATTGGAGTTGGTGGTGTATCGTGAGGGAGAAGGTGTGGCGGTATGAAGAAAGGGAATCTGGCAGTGTGTCAATTAAAAATGGAAAAGGGAAAATTGACGGTGGTGGGAAGAGCAATGATGATTCAAAAGGATGGGAAGAGCAATGATGAGTCAATAGGATGATGGTGGATCCTATACAAAATTAATTAAAAAATATTAAACAAATAAAAATTAATTCAAAAAATTTAAGAATAAAATAAATTTAAAATTTAAAATCAAATTCAAATAAATAAATAAATGAAACTTAAATTAAAAAAACTAATTAAGAAAATTTAAACCATTGACTAAATAATTATTTAAATAACAAAAAACTAAAAAATAAAGACTTAACTTATATTATAAACTAACAAAATTTATTATAAACAACAATTAAATGATTTGATACTCAAAAATTAAATTTAAATAAGATATTTAATTTGAATAATTAAATTGGTAGTTGAAATCACTTTAGAAATGTAAATTGAAAACTGAACTAAATTATATTAAGAATGAAAAAACCAAATATTAAATCTATTTTTTAAGATAATGAATTTAAATTTATCAATTTATTATTTAATATAAATAGAAAAACCTAAAATTATTATGTCAAGCAGAATGTAAACCTAGAAATTAATTAGATAAATAAAAAACCTGAAAAATAAGTAAGACAAGATTAATAATTTTAAATTCTAAAAATAAAAAATTAAATATAAATATAGATTAATTACTAAATTTAATTATAAAATTAAAAAATTACAATTAATTAATAGAAACATAAAAAATAATTACATAAATGATTAAAAGACAAATAAAATATATAGAAAAAAATTATTTAAAGTTCACATCAGTAATAAAATCCATTTTCATTTAAGATAAATAGTTTAAGATCACATTTTAGGATTGGTCTATATATTTTAACATCATACATTATGGTTTTATGATATATATATGTATATATATTAAATTCATGTTCTAGGACTCACTATTTATTCCTAGTTTCTATCTATGTTGTATGTTTTTCATCGCAAGGAACTGAAATATTAATAGCTTTATGACCAAATGATTCAAACCCCATGTGGTAATGAAGAAATTATATAAGATCAACTAAAAAACATGATAGAACACAACAGTATATTCACTCATCCTTACACATTGGGCTATACATAGAGTTCAATTTTCTAATTGGTAATTAGATTGAAGGATATTTGGTTGGGATTATACCTTGTTGGATTCCCATAGAATGTATATTATATGAAATGGGTGATATTAGAAGACTGGGAAGGGTTTATACATTAGCTTCCCAAGATATGTTACCATGTAGATGATCCTTGTTAAGGTATGTTTTGGGTCTTACACCTAATAGGATTCCCATATGTAATGAAATCAATAAGAGTATATCTAATTATCAAAAATATATTTAAGATAAGAAAAATATATCAACATAATTCATTTGAGGGAACCAAGTGCAGTTTACCAAATAATGGTATTTTTAAGGTGAAAGGTGGGGTTGTAGTTATTGTAACCCAGCCCAGGGTTCACTGGGACTAAAAAATATATAGTTTAACTATCAAAGTTTTAATGAGGATTAGGGATGGATGTGAAGGGAACACGCCGAAGTCCTAGGAAGTTTCTACTATAGTTATGATGACCTAGGATACATGAGGAGGGGGATCCCATTTTGTACTTACCCATAGAGATGGCCATATAAGGCAATTTATAGATGTATATCATTGTTTCCACACGAATTTATGCTGATGTACTTATTTTCTATATAATTACAACATATAATTCATCCATATAGCAAGAATTATAAAGGGGGATCCCTTTTGGGAAGAAACCATAGTTATTCATGAAGGGGAGTATCCATATAGATGTATTTAAATATGTTTCTCATGAAGAGGTATCCACATAGGAAACTCATGGATGGGTTTCCACAATGGGAGCCCACATAGAGTCATGTGTTATTATCTACTATATGTACTAATCCTGGCATTTTATACTAACACGTGTCACTCTAATAGACTTCCACACCATTTTTTCTATTCATATCGCTCCATCAACATTCCACGTCTCTCCTCCCTGAGAGAAGTTATCATGTTTATGCATATCCCACCCGCTCCCGCTTAGGTATTCATGCGGTGCGACTTACACAACCCTAAAATCCCGTCCTCCTTTGCGCTTTCATTCCCAAACGATCCGTAGTCGCTAGAGATCGGTCTCCAATGTGTTTTTTATCCTGGTTGTTATTGTATTTTCTGAAATTTTCCTACTTCTAATTCCAACTATAATCTCCGTACAATTTTTTCTATCACTCGTGATTGGGATTTATCACTTCGTGTGCTAGGGTTCCTGTAATTTCCCAACGTCGGCGTCATCATCCTCCCGGTCTCCTTAGGTTCTGTCGTGATCTTACTATGTCATCTTCCTTTTCCCAGTTTTACTTTACCTATTATTCGTGTTCAATATCACACTTGAAAATTCATCCACATCTATTCGAGCTTGTGATTCCCTTCCGAATCAACCCCACTACATTAGGTTATTCTTCCACAAGACTCCCTCTATACGATACACTAAAATTAAGACCCTTCCAAGTTTCATGATTCTACTATAACTCCCTCCCTTTGAACCCCCTACTTATTGCAATTTCTAGCGGCTGTTCAAGGGATTATTGGGTTTTGAATTTCAAGAGACGCCATCTTCCCTTCTCAGATGCTTCCGACATCTTTTATTCCCTCTCGCATCATCTTTACATTTCAAGTATGACCTAAAATGGAAACTGGAAAACATAAATTCTTTCCATTGCATTTTTGGTATCAACTAAGTTCTATATACATCTGTTTCATTAACTATTGTTTGAATTTTATTTAACTCTTTGACATAAAAAAATATCTATTATAGTTTGTTGTACAATTTTCCTTGAAACTTAGTTAGAATTAAATTTGGGTTTGCATTTTTATATTCAACTGTATATTTTGTTGTCTGATTTCATATTACCTCTTTTCAAAAAAAAAATCCTATTATGGGTACTAATGTTAAAATTTCCTATGAACTTATTCTGACTACATTTTGGTTATGCATGCTTATAACCAAATAGAGATTCTATGGTCAGATTTTTCAATTTCTGAATACAAAAAATCTACCCCTACCGTGTTCTGTTTTACCCTATTAGCTATTTGCATTCGTAATGTAAATTACATTCACTTTTCCATGTCCAATGTCTATTGTATGGTCTCATTGAACACCTTGAAAATAATATATAATAAAAAAACTCAAGCATGAATTGCCTGTTGAAATCTATAGATGCAAGGTTACAACAGAGGCTACTTATAAAGGAATGATATGGATTTTGTGAGTTCTCTATTAACTACTGTTTTAAATGATATGCTTAATATACTCTATTTAATAGTTTCATTAATTACACTTGCCACATGTTCAGTGCTGAAAACTATTGGAAACTATTTAATGAAATCTACCAACCATTTAGATACTCCATCAAGTGAAGCAGTATCAACAGGTGACATCCCACGTGGAGTCACATGCATTCCATTATCATCTATATGTATCAATGGTTATTTCTATTTGCAGAATGTTATTAAAGGAACGACATAAAGATGGATTGTTTTCTAATATTGTCACTGTAAATTTTTCATGTGAATTAAAGTCTTCCAGTGTTTGTATTCATTGACATTGCCACAATATTAGTGGCTACATGTACTTGAAGATATTTCCACCAGTAACATCTTTAGTATTTATCTGAATGCATTTCTAACTAACCAACATCAATCAAACTACCCTAATTTTATTGCAGTGCCTGAATATTTGTTTGCTCAATCAAATACAAACATTTATTTCCCATCAAACTGTATAGATTCATGGGTACAATACACACTGCTAATGAAGGAATGATATAAAGATGGTTTGTTTTATAATATTGTCACTAAAAATTTTTCATGTCAATTAAAGTCTTCCAGTGTCTGTATTCATTGACATTTCCACAATATTAGTAGAGACATGTACTGGAAAATGTTCAGTTGCATCTAGTAGTATGTTTGGAACTACAAACACTGAACCTCTACCAACAAATATATTGACAAATGGGGTTCATATATTTAGTGACACTATCTGTGCAAAAGGTGTTTCATCCTCATTTCATGAAAAAATATACATTATTCATATGTTAATATTTCCAGTATTATTTGATTCATTTCTATTTTTTTCTCTGTGTATGTGAATACACAAAAATTAATTGGATATAGGTTTTATTACCAAGATTCTAGTGCATTCTATTAAAAATTTCTATAAACTATCACTTCAACCAATTTTTTTTGCATGACTACCTGAATTCGAAGTTCTTTGAGAGTCATATGTAAATTGTTTAAACATACATTCCATCATTCAACTACCATTGTAAATTTCACCTCATCTTTTTAAATTGTTAATTTCATTATACTGTTAAATTAATTGTCATTAGTTTCTAAATGAATCATTTCACTTTAACATTATTGACTTATTTATGATTTTACCGGACATTATCGCTGAAATTGTCAGAGATAATTGACCAGAGATTTTGTGGAGACTACCAAGGAAACAGCTACAAAAGGCTATTAGATACTTATTAATATTTACATGATTTTTTTGTTAATTTCATTGTACTGTTATTCCCTAAAGTACATGATAGTATTTTCTAAATATAATATATCATGTTAATATTACTGACTTATTTATGATTTTCTAGGACTTTTTTTCTAAAAATTTCACCATAAATAGATAATAGTGGAGACTAATAAGGCAAAAAAGTCTTCTAGACAAGAATAAGGATCCCTTATCCGAGCAATGATCAAAGCATCAATGGGTTTTCACCTGGAAGAGGCAATATTGAGAAGAAATACAAACATGTACTGATCTTATCATGTCTAATTCTCACTCATTTCCCTATTAGAAAGAGATCATTGTAGTTTGTAGACCATATGAGGTATATCTAGATAATGTTTTAGGGAAATCACCCCACCAGGTCTACGTGGAATATTCCAAACTCATGGTACCCTCTTCTAGAACCATATGAGGATGTACATCAGGAAATTAAATATTCAGGTCATGGTGCATATTAATTGAGGTATGATATCTATATTTACATGAATTTTGATGACTTTGAAAACATGTAGCCTCTGAAGGAGGATTATTCTGTAAACATGAATCCTGGGGATGGCATGATCAGCAACATATATATGCACATACAAGGAAACTGAATAGAGGAAAATGGTGAATTTATTAATGAATATATTGAAACAAGGAAATGAAACTCACCTATATATGCAGTAACATAAATCCGCACCCACTCTAATGCCGAGTTTCCCATCTTTGACAAGGTATTAACACTTTTTCTACTTTAGATTCCCTTAATTCTTATTCAATTCTATTAAAAATTGAATTATATGTGTTGTGCACTTTTGTAAACAATATTTACGATAGTTTCCATGCTTTCATTTCATTTAGACGTATTCTAGAAAATGTTCTTCCCACTATGGAAATATTTGTAGGTTGTAATACTATTCCTATAACCCTTAATGTTCAGATAGATCTATACAATCGATACCTTATAGTGTCTTCAATTTCCTCAATAGATTCAAAATTCCCTGACATCATTACATTATGAATTTTTTTACTCTTTTTGGACTACTGAGGTAAGTTACCTTCCATTACTGAACTACTAATAGTTACCACATTATAAATTCAAATATCTATTCCTGGAGTAAAATTTACATACTCTGATTACTGCATCTTCTCATTTTTTAACACTTAAATAATGTTTTCTCTGTAAAAAAATTGTATAAAGATTACTATTTGATAATTTAAGGTTTTTATTTCAGATATTACTTCACACTTCAAAAATTTTCATATGTCATTGAAAGTGGATCATAAATCCAATTTTTTTAGGAAATATCATCCGAAATTTTCCTTTACTTAATTTATTAGGTCATTGATTCTTTTCATTTCATCTAAATTTGTCAAATGACATCTTCTCTAATTTCTTTTCTAATGCCTAAAAACCATAACTATTTTTAATGATATATCTATACATACTCCTCATACCATGTAAAAGATGTCACAAATTTCTATAATTAAAAATGTCTATTGTAACGAATATGGGATATGGTGGAAGTTAACTATAAAAAGATTCAACACCTTTGGAGGTTTGGGATAACTTTATTTCTCATGTCATTACATTTATTCTAATTTAAATTTTACAATTTTTTTTTCATTATATACTCATTTATAGTATGTCCTATACTAGAGGTTCATCTATTGGTTCCAGTTCAAGCTCCATTAACCAATTATGATGTAACGATGATATAAATCCAATTTCCAATGTTGACATTAACATAAATAGTTCAGACAATATATTATTATCATAATTTCTAGTGCATGGTTTGTTTAAGTATGTCCCTTTTATATTATTAAATTTTATTTTAATTTTTATGTGTTACTCCCATTTACTAATTGATTATTCTATCTTCATAGGTAATTGTCTACATTGTAGATCTGAAAGACATTTTGTTACTCTACCTCATATAATGGATAAAATATTTATATGTATTATAGAAAATGTTCCACAAAATAGTAATTTACTATGTTAAATCTCACAACATACTAATGAGAATATAACTCCACCGTTTACTGTAGTTTCATAGCATAAGAAGACAATTGGCCACAAATACAAGACTGTTGGTCTCTTGAATAAGTGCCAAGGGAAGAGTGTTATTACTTCAAGATGTTTTTCTTGGATTAGGTAATAACTGCTTACTCAAATCCTTGATTCATTGTTTTGAGTGGATAATAATGGTATGATATCATAATATCAAAGATGATTCGTTACATTTGAGTTAGATTCTCTTGATTATACATCATGAAATGTCTAACCATATTATGTTCATCTACATACTGTATCATTAATTTCTTTTACCAGGTTCAACTGCTTTGAGAATTTCCCAATTATGATGCACCTCAAAATAGATTCTCCTACTTGAAAATGGATGTTCGATTATTATTTTCTCTTATTTTGTTTGAATAAAAAAACATATTGTTTTCAATAGTTAAAAATGTTGTTTTAATTTTGTTTCCTTTTAGACAAATATCTATATTGGACATTGAAATAAAATTTTCCATAACCATTGTTGACAATTGTATTTATTCAACTGTTTTTTTTCATCTATGTCTATGTGAGGTGATTGGTACTCTGAATTTTATTTTTTTCTCATAGATTTAAAGTTAGTTTCATAGTTTTTAAAAGTATTTAAAGTTTTCAAAAATGATTAATTACTTTGAACTTGTATTTTCTTATAGTTTGCAATAAGTTTATTCCCCTTTCTAGTTTACAATAAGTTTCTTTATATTTCTATATTGCACATATGTAATATAGCATAGTTTCATGTTTTCTTTGCAAGTATTGGGTAGTGAAGTTATTAATAATGATGGAAGTTGTTTCTATAATCTGCATGCCCATCATTGGGGTTGTGATGTATTGTTTTTGTGATGTAGCAGATACAGGTATCTGAAAACATTTTCCTGCAGGAAGCCCACCTTTTTCTAGAAGAGAGGGACATACAAAAGATGCCCGCCTTACGCCAGAAGAGAGGAATGAAGATATTTGCAAACACCTCTGCTGGGAAGGAGGATTTTTTCTAGGTGTAAAGTTCCCACACCATCCATAGTGTGAAGGCAACAATCCAGTGCAGTGAGGACATTCCTATATATGATTAGAAGAAGGTTTTTGGACCCGACCTTCTTGAGGATGGGAATACCTTGGAAGATTTCAACATAAAAAAGGACTCCATCCTCCACATGCTTCATCCAGTGAAGGGTGAAATGCTGATTTTTATGATAAATGTTTCGGGAATATATATCCTGTTCTAGGTGGAGTGTTCCGACATCATCAACCGCCTCAACTCCCAGATCCAGGTCAAGGAAGACAATCCCTTTGATGAATAGAAACTTGTTTTTGATTTCAATTTTCTTTCAGATTACGGTATTAAGGAAGAGTACGACATAAAAGAGAAATCGACAGTCTAGTTGGTTTGTTATCTGAGGGGTGGAATATTAATTTTTTGTGAAACCCCAGTTTGGACTTTTTTTCATAATCCACTATTTTTTTTCTTTAAATTCATATTACTATTTAATTTTAATAATATAACATCAGGTACGCATTTTAATTATTTCTTTTAGTGTTTCTCATACATTTTTACTTCATTTAAAGATTCAAATCCATATTTTGGGTTTTCAATTTATAGTAGATTATTATGAAGATTTATTTTTTTTGGTTTACTTAAGGGAAATAATATCATTTGTGGGAATGATATATGAAAATTGATTTTCCATTTATAGAAATATTTTCCTTTAATACTATATTTTTTAAATATATTTTTTTCATTTTCTTTCTTTTCATATTTAATTTATATATACATTTCATTCCCATTAATTCCTTCTTCACCTTCATTTCATCCCACTCTTCCCATGATGATCATAGTCTCTCTTACCAAACCATACTACATTAATTTCTTTCATTTCCATTTCTTTAATCATATTCTGAATACTCCATCTTACATCATTCTCTTCTTGATAATACCTTATAGTTTATCTATTTTTACATAATCCATTAGTTTTTTAGGGAAACTGATGGATTATAATTTTTATTCTCTTTAAATTTATAACCATGTAACATAATGAGAATTTATACTTCCATGTTACATCTTCTTCAAACATCTTCCACATAGGGCCATTCTTTCTATGATGTAATATTTCAAATATAAACTTCAATTTTAAAATAATTATAACATATGCTGAAAATATTTTTCTTTTTTTTATGTACGTCCATTCTAAATCTACTTTATAAATAATGACTTTAAAGACGTGTAGAATTTCACATAATTATAAAAGTTGAGGCTGAAACCTTAGTTTATTTGGGAAATGCGCTACAGTACAAAGAAGTGCATGCAACATGCAGTATAGGGATGAACTCAGCGTGACTCGAACTCGAGACCTCGTCGAGACCCACAGGGGAAACTACTGACCAAGCTACACCCTGAGGGCTTCACATAATTATACCATATGCTGAAAATATTTTTCTTTTTTATGTACGTCAATTGAAAATCTAAATTATAAATAATGACTTTAAAGACATGTGTAGACTATAAAGAATGAATTTAAAGACATGTGTCTCCTCATATATCTTCCACTTAGGTGTCATATTCCCTACTACTAATCAATATCAATTATTATTAACATTTATGTTTCATTCTATTTTTATATTGCATTTTTATAAATATTTTAATAATTGAAAACTATGCACATGTGTTTGTTAATTTGTAATTAGAATGATCACACCATGAAAATGCAGGGGTTGGGTACTAGTATTTCTCAAAGGTGAGGAGCACAGAGGGGACATAATGTATGATGTCTCATAAGAGATGATCACCAAAACTCCCTCATGAAATAACTTCATTATAGAGGACCCATGATGCATATTCTAATAGAAACCTATATAGGAGAGATCATTATCCATGGGTTATCCTTCAACTCATCTTATTCAATTTAGTATTTCCCTCTTGGACTTATTATTCAGATTTTGGTTTGAGGTATTTATAAGAACTGTTGGATAAAATCCTTATTGAATGATAGGCCGCATAAGAATAAAATTAGAATGTTGTGAAATACCTTCACTATCATTTGAATATTGAGATCAAGAAGGAAGATTATGGCCAGGAATAAGTCCCATCATCATTTATTGAACAAATTTACTTCCTAAATGGATCACACAAAGATGAAGTGACTCTTGTAACATTAAAAAAATCGGTGTCATCTTTAATTGAAGTATGTGGTCTATGATGGAAGTATTTTATCAATGAATGGATTTATAAACTCATAAACAATCCATCATTGTTGGAAGTACATTTTCCATGAAATAATTTCATATATTTTAATGGTAGTATGTGTTATTTCCCACGTAGTTAATTTCAATTAATACTAAAATGGATCCCCAATTATAATAGATATCACCATAGATTCGTAATTAGATTTTTTCTCTCCAAAACAAAAAATAATCATAAAATATGACACTAACTAGGAACATTGATAAGGTTATTACCAATTTCATGTGGTTTTTCTAGCTAAAATGTTCATATAAGACCATCAAAAATGTGTTTTCATAAAAAAAAACCATCTTATAACATCATTTGAAATACATGGACTACTCCATGGTCCAGGATCTCACCATCATGTCACCACATATGGTAAATTTTTTATGTATATCATACAATATGTGTGAGAGAATTTTTATAGCACATGGATATCCAATTTTATTCTTCTTTATTTATATTGATTCATTTCTACTCATACACAAATCATATCTTCTGAGTGATGATTACATCATTGACTCTATAGAAAATTATATTGTATACATTTTTTTATTGTGGAAAAATTTTCATCCCCTTGAATTGGATTCGATAATTATGGATGCAATAATATACTATGTTTTCACGTGGAACATTATGAAATCCATTGTAAATATTTATGAATTTTGGATTTTTTTTATCCAATTAGAGGATTCATTCTAAAAACTGGATCTCAACTCCGGCCTCTAATGGATTCACCGTGAGGAATCATCAACTCAATTTTTTTAGTTTTTCCAAGATGAATAATCATCCCAACAAATATGATATCCTGAATCGATAAATATCCAAATTTTATTATAATAGGGGAAATGGGTTGATTGAAAATTTATGGCCTGATCCATGATAAGAGATCGAAATGTCACTACACATCCAATGGGAAAAAATAAATCCCCACGTAAACATTAAAATTATACTAACATAGTTTTATCTGATGTGATTGGGAGAATATATATATTATTACCATGGTGTTGAAGCCAATGAAATTGTTAAATTAATAAATTACCATGGTTAATGGTCAATATGTCTTTAAAATCTAACATGGATTTTTCTATCATGTAAGAATATTAGGTCATATAATGCACAAAAAAGATATAAGTTTAAGTGTCCTGTAATATTGAGTATATTTTATGTTGTTCTAAATCCAAAAATAGGGACTATAAACCCTTGGATTATAAATTTTTGATAAATTTATCTTATGTTAATGAATAATGAGAGCGTAGCATAATTTTTGTTAATGTAAAATGGTGGTATATATGAGATTTAATTTTTTTTAATATTCAACAAATTTTTTTTACAAGATGATGATAAAGATGATTGGTGGGAATAAATGTTTCTTTGACTCAATTGACTTTTTATAGGCTTTTGACATGAAAATGTTTGATCATTTTTGATTTTTTGGAATGCACATAATTTTACCTCACTGGTTAATGTTGAATCTCTACTGAGAAGATCCTTAACCATTACTTCAAATTATTTTTTTTGGGAATTCTACCTGGTGAGTAAAATTTCTCATTCATTATGATGTTTAGGGTCATTCATGTTGGACATATATAACTAATTTTTAAAATCAATTTTTTTTCATAATATGTTGATGTAGTATTAAAAGGAAGACAAGTGATGAAAATTCATCATGAAGGGGATCCCATTTTCATAAAATTAAATCAAATTCAGGGGAAGGTGGATGTTGGTTTTCAGAAATGGTGCTTGGTTCAAAGGTTATTGATATTTATGGTCAAATAGCTTTAACTTGAAGAGTGAGATCATATGTATACTAATGGAAAGGTAACCCCAAGGTGAATAGTGTTCAAAATTATAGTTTAGAAATTATCATGTATTAGAATATGTTACTTAAGGACATAGTGCTTGAATCATCATTCCACATAGGTTAGTGTAACATGAGGAGGACTATATTCCCAATAATGACTTGTTGAGAGGATAATATTTTCTAAATAATTTACGATTCCTAGTGTTATTTATTAATAAAAAAAATTATCCCTCAAAGATTCTTCACACTTAAATGTAGAGGGTGAGAAGAATAAAATGTCAATAATTTACTGTAAAGGTTGGAACAAAATAATAAATTTTAAAATCAAGGTTATTTTAATCCACATAAATTGATTGGTTATGGAATATGGAAATCATCACATAAGAATATTTATATCAATGGTAAGTTAATATAAGTAGGTGTAGATGGACCATTATTAATGGTATATTCCAACATAGTAAAATTAGGAGATAACCCATGTAGTTAAAGGGTACATTTCTTGTAGAACCAAAACACCCCCAAGGGGTTACACTATTGGATCAAAAGAAAATGATGTTGTTCACCATTCAATGGGAGTTCTTATTAGATCAATAAATAATTCCTAAAAATATTTTTATAAAAGTGATAACTTTGAGGAACAATAAAATCATGGTTGTGGGCTTCTAGGAGGAGTATATAAACTCATGAATTTTTTGTGTGATGATTCATATATTAGTGATATGATGTGATAATAGATAAAAGGATATTCAATATGGTTTAGATAACCCCAATGGTTACACCACTGTGTATTAAATAAATTATTATGGTGAGGGTGTAAAATAACAAATTATACATCACATAATCACTTAAAAGGATGTTCTAAAAAGTTAGAAGAAGGTGTCCTATTTTGATGAAAATAAAAAAAATCTTGGTGTATCTAAATTTCAAATGTAATGGGTAAGGATGATCTTCTCGAATCATTTCCCAGTCCAATGGTGTATATCGATCATTGAATGAATATTTAGTGAAATTATTTAGTCTATAAAATATTTTATCTACCCTCAATTTATATTGTAACATTTTTAAAAAATCCATAATGGGATTGTATTAGCAAACAAAGACATAAATTTTTCACAGTTCATGATTTAATAGTTTTCATGTTTATAATACCTTCCCATCGATCTGATTTTTAGTTTCATTTTTTGTAATTTGAATCATAATGTGTTAAAATTAATTTTTTTTAGAATTAATCATTTTCTATTGTGGTTTATGGTCAAACAAAAATGATTAAAAGGTAAGATAATCAATGTAGAAGAATGGTGTAATAATTATAATCTTAAGGAGATACCCTACTACTATTTTAGACTATCTCAGAATGGGGTGCACAATAGTATAAGAGAATGGTGATTTGATAGATAAATGTGACACGATTTTATCGATGGACCTATGATAAGAGATCTAGGATTCACTCAATATCATATTTTAGTTAGAATCAAGTAGCACATAGTTTATAATAACAACTTCCCATTTAATATCATGATCATATAGAGAAAGGGTCTATTTTTTATATTTTATTATAGGAAAGAAACTAGAAGAGTCTATATATCCTATACATGGGATATATGACCTACATTTACCTAGTAATGGATTACTCATCTAAATCATACTTATATATATAGGGACCATTTTTTATAAACCATTATATGAATTCAACTAATATGTTGGTAATGTTGTTTGTATAGTGGAAACCTCTAATCTATTTATGGTAAAATGGTGTAGATTATATTAGGAAAATTAACATCATGTCACAAGTAATTATATTTATTATAGAGTGACATCATAAAAAAAAGAAATATATGTATGGGAATATATGAAAATTTGTATTATAAAATAATTGATATGTCACAATATCAATGGTAGACCAATGAAGGGAAAACTGAAGTGAATGAGAGGACATGTAAGTTTTGATAAAGTGGGGAAATGCTTGGGATTTGTGATGTGTGAAATAATTTCTTAGGGAATTACTATATATTGTAAAATTGAAAGAATACATCCACACATAATTGTTATAATGGTACATTTTATATCATAGTTTTGTAGAACCATTACATTAGGGATGGCTAGTATATCAACACTATAGAATATATAATGGAAAAATAATAATTATATATTTATTGGGATCATACATAGTGGAGGGTCAATTTTCTTCTAGGAAATATAGAATAAAAAATTCTATAAATATTAAGTTACTAATGGATGGAACACACTAAATAGCTAAATGTTAGGTTGAATGGACTATAAATCATGCAGTTCAACATCATTTGACATGGAATTTATTTCATGTAGTGTAATGTTATATGAAAAGGATCATCAAGGGATAAGGTTTATGGTCATACATATTTGAAACAATTATCATGTAGTTGATGCCAATGTGACTAGGATCCTCCTCAATAGATTCTCTAATTCAGGAGTTCATATAACATATTGGTATTTCAATGTTTTTAGGAAATACGAAAAAATGGATATCATAAACCATCTCTTTATATATCATAACCAACAATGATAGGATAATGAATAGTGGGTATAGGTTTTCCATTAATAATGAAAAAAACTAGTGGTTTACCATCATGGAATAGTGAATAAGGTTATGGGGGACCATTCCCCAGTGTTGAAAATGTCCCCGATGGGGTCAATTCATATAATCAATGGTAACCATGTTATTCACCATTAAATGGGGTGTCACTTTGAATCAATCAATCCTTGTTACTGATTTCAATGAAATTAAATACCAATAGGATTTTATAAAGGTTTAATATATTTAAATAGGTTAATAACTACTAAATTAATTAGGTTGGAGGTGACTTAGAAATATGACATACGAAGTGGTTAATGTAACAAAAAAGATGGGTAAAAATGATTATAGTATTAATTAGCTAAATTATTTTTCACTAGTTATGAAATTAAGGTATGATAAAGGGAGATGGATTATAAAATATGTAAAACAAAACCTAAAAAATAATGTTTTTAATACTCAAGAAAAAATGGTGCATATAATCCATTTTTTAAGATAATATGTCATTGAACTCTGAAATAATTTTGAGGTCATATAGGGTGGACATTCTACCACATATTTTATGTTCCTATGTTATGGACCTCATGACCTTCATATTAGGTTCTCTAAATTGGGGCTGCATGCTATAAATTTTAGATTCATGTAGCTATGAAATAAATTACATACAATTTATGTTTATATAAGTAGGAAAAATATATGATGTTTTGATCATAGATTTATCTTACATGTAAGAGAAATATATGGAATAAGTGAAATAATGGGTTATCTTGGGACTCATAGTGAATGTGGGGAAACTCAAACACAATAATTGGACAAATTACAGGATGTAATGTTTTATAAATAATATTCATTTTGGATCTATTATAGTAACACCCACTATGACTGATAAAGACCAAAAAATAGGATTATATCATTGAAAATGGGTAAATTTATTACTATATGTTTGTGTATTATAAATCATGTGATGTATATTCTTATACTGATATGGCTCATACATAACAAAATCATATACCATATTGTGAACTTCTATATGAATTTTTTGGCCATATGTGATGGATAATATTTTTTGTAGTTTAATGTTAGAAAATAAGGATGTAGACTACCTAATGATTATGATCTTTTAACATCAGCCTGTTCAATGTAGGTTAATGTCATGCAGAGTGAAATTCATGTTATATAATTAATAGTCATATTCCAAGGAATCTATTTACCTAATTTTATATAGGATGAATCGTATTCATGTAGATAAATGTAATTAACTAAAACTTCTATGGTAATGTGATTCCTTATTTACATGTGAAACATGAAACAATTATAAGACCACTCATATAACATCATAACATATAAAAAGGATTAACATTAACCACGATGTTCTTTATTATATGGAGAAGAAAAAATGCTGCAAAATTAATTTTCATGCATAAAGAACTTTTGATTTATTTATTTTCAATGTGATTCATATGTGAAGTGTAAGAAAAAAATCTATGTTATGGGTATGGAAAATACCAAAATTGAACATGTGAATTGTTTGGACCTAATAAAGGTTAGAGGATTTTTTTTTGAATATGGATAAAATTTAGGCATTATAATAATTTTTATGTATCATTTATTTTAAAAAATAAATAAATATATTTTTATTAAAGAATTAAGTTAAATTTACAATTAGAGTTACCTCATTTAAAAATAAATGGAAATGAAATGGATTATTTTCTAGGAATAAAACTGAAGGAAACACACTTTTATTGAGTTATCTTAGCCATGATTAGGGTAGAAATATTTAACTATGTTCATGGAAATTGAGGAAATATTATATTTATCTAGTAAACCAATACAATTGATACACTCTACATTGATCTCGCTCATACATTAAAATGGGTTAGATCATAAAAAATGACCATATGTCATATATTTTATCATTATGTGTTCAGGAATAAATCTGGGTATTTTAGAGTAATCTAGGATGGGATAACATTATTTAGTTTCACATAATTTGTCTAAGATGATAAATTGTGTAGTTTATATTCATAAATATAAGAAATTTCCTATGTTTTTAGAGTAATGTGATGATGAAGGTTTGTTGTGAATTAAAAATCCATTCATGTTGGGCCTTTTTTTTATTCTAACATGTAGGTTTAGAATTAATCTATTAATCAATGTGACAATAACATTCATATTTATTTGTAGAGTATATGGATTATGAAACTCAATGATGGCTTTCCAAATCTACCTTTAGATCTGATGATTAATTAAATAAACATTAAATCATATATATAAAAAAATTTATTGAAAATCATTAGGTTGATCTTTTATAACAGCCTCATAAGGTTTCATGATGCTCAACTAATCTAGAAATCCATGCTACATTGAAATAGTGAAATAATCAGCCACATCATTAAGAATAAAGGAATGGACCATTTTTATCTATCATTTAGAGATGAACTAACCAAATTATTTTTCACACATTATTTGGTCTTCTTATGGTTTTAATAAGATTGAAGCAATGATATGGGTGTTAATGGAACCATTATACTATAATCTATCTTATTTTGAATCTAATCATTGATTACAATGGAACTCAAGATTGTATGTTCTAATAATCATTTATATGGGCAATAATTTGGATTGTATCTAAAATATTTCTCTTTAGGACTAATGATCCTTGGGAACTCAATAAAAAATTATCTAAAATAATGGTTAAATTGGTAGAATTATCCTCCATTTGGATGAAATATATTGTGTTTTTCTTATCATTAATTGATGGATGACAACACTTCTTCCTCAATAAAGATCATATGATGCGATAGATATAAGATCATGGTTGAATTTAAGATTTAGATGGTTCTTCCATAATATATATCAGTGTTGGTGCATATATTGAATATTATTATTAATAAATCATTGATTATACCACCCCTTAAATGGAAAACTCTTCTAGTCTTAGGGAGCATGAAATGATCACTAAGTTTTAACAATGTATAGAAGGAACCCAATGAGGGGGTTAAAAATATAAAACCATCCCCATATCTATGGTATGAGGTTATTCAGTAGAAATATGGAATCTTTTTTCAAATGATGGAATGTATCCATGGTGATAACTTCTAAAATGAAAACATGTTATCCTATTCTTGAGTTACTCATATTTTCCATTTCAACTAAGAAATATGTTCTTCATCTTGAATTGAATAGTCGAATTATGGGGTCTGATAGGTTGATGAATTAACAATATATTTACCATTCTTTAAGAATTAATTTGTGGGAGATTATGGGAGATATAATGTAGGATCTGGTGATTGTATTTTTCCTTGACATAAAGTGTATAATCTATTGACATTTTATTCTAAGGAATCAATGTGGTTGATGATGCCTTTATTAATGGTTTGTGGGATATCATCAAGATATTCACCAATAATATTGGTAGTAGAGTATGAAAAACCTATTATGTTTCTATTGATTTTAGGGGAATTTACACATCTCTTTCAAGATAAATATCACTAGGACCATTTGAAAATTCTTTAAAATCTGTTAATATCATATTAGTGGTGAAATAGTAGCCAATTTCATAGATCTCTTCATTCTAAATAAACATGTTCACCAATTGAAATAAATTCACTAAGGATAACCTGTTTCACTTATTTAAAAGTGTATATTTTTTGGTGGGTCTATGTTAATGGGGACATTTTTTTTGTATGCCTCTCATGAATTTATTTTTTGGTTTTATTCATGTTAACTAATTTTATGGGATGGATCCGATCAGAATTTGTTTTTGAATGAAAAAAGATCTCCCAAAAATTGTAGAATAAAATCAATATGATTTTTTTAATAATTTTTAAATACATGGGGACTCATCAGTAAATTTTTATTTCATGTACATTTTTTGTTGGATCATTAGAGGTAGATAACTAGAAGGATTAGTATCCATAGAGTTTAATAGATTCCATGTCTGTGGCATTTCGATGTCTTATGGTCATACTTTAATTAAGTAGATTGTTATTGGACTATTTTCCATGTTCTACAATGAAATGTATGTTATTTGATATGATTGTTGGTTAGGATAATCACATAATGACAATGATATTTTTTCATACTATGAGGCACACATATACATTAATGTTTTTTAGTAATCCTTCCAAAATCCCCATGTTGGAAAAATTACAATTGTTCCAATGACCTAAAAAAATCATGTTTCAATGTGAAAATAGGAATGTATTAGAGGTTCCCTCATTTCTCATTTTAACTATCAAAAACTAGAATCCCATATCCAATGTGTTACTTTAGTTCATTTTCATGATTATAAGAAATAAAATCCTAAAGGATCGAACATTTAATCATTTTTAAAAATCCATATTACAAACATGATACTCGTATTACATTTAGAAATTTAAAATACATCATAGTAAAAAATATAATGAAATTAATTAAATCAATGAATCCATATTAAAATATTTCTTCCACATAACATTGGTAATGGAAATAAAACATGGCTGATCTAAAATTATCAGTAAGTTCATGTAACGTGGAAGAAATAATGAATTAATGATAACAAATCAACATGGAAAATAAAATAACTGATAACACATGCCATCCAAATAACTAAAGAGGGGATAATCAATATGGAAATATAAGAAACTGAAAAAAATCCATTTAATCAATAAATTGGGAATGAAATGCTTCTATAGATTTTATCATTTGAAAACCCAATAGATAATAACAATGGTAACTGAAATATCTTTGAATGAAATGCTTAGTTATTGGATATAATATCTAAGGCACATGTTAACCTATACCATCAAGAAATTTCACTAGATTACTTGAAACTACTCATATAAACTCCTTTAATTTGTTGAAAGTATTTTTCTCATGATAACCTTTCAATGAATCTAGGGTCTATATAAATTCAGGGCCCCACCCATTGTATTCTGTCAAAACAATTCCTCATATCGAAAAATTAATTCAATTAATAAACCATAAGACTTAAAAAATATCCGTATTGAATAAATAATAAAAAATTATCAATATTTTATCAATGGAGGATAACTAAAAAAATTTATCGTTGATGTTGATGAATGGAAATACCATTTAAATAACATTAAATCATTTTGGAGGAAAATAATCTCTAAACACTAAAAATTGTCCCATATCACATTGAAATTTATGAATTATTATCCCCATGAAGGAATGAAATTAAATAAAACTTATAATATCATGAGAATAGGGATATTAATTATAGAACATGTGAATGGTTAGTATATAAATCTTATAAAATTGAATTTTTGTATAACAATAAATAAGTCGTAGTGGAATATACATTAAGACAAAAGCCATTACCTTGAGTATGACAAGGAACATGTGTCTTCATGTTCCTGAATAATAAAAACATGAAAATTATTTAATTTCTTCATAACCATTTTTAGGATTATTATTGCTTTTACTTTAATTATTATAATTGTGTATACAACTACTTAAATAATTATGTTTACATCGGGTTTTTTGACCAAATTTGGGTTTAGTGTTACAAATGATTTTGGTAGGTCAACTATTGTCAAATAGGCAATTAAATAAAAATATAAAGAATTATAATAATGAAAAAATTATCAAAATTAAATATCAATTATACTTTTACAAAAACTCATCAATTATGGTTATGAATAATGAACTAATGTTACAATCATGGAGATGACATGTCGTACATACACATGAGTAACATCCCTATTTTTAATAATAATTATGGAAATAAGGTAAATGAAATTTTAACATTAAATAATGATAATTATATCATAAATTAAATATCATTTAATCTTATATACATATATATATAATTATTTTTTTTAAAAGGAATCACATCGTCGTGAGAAGGCAGTAATCCACACGTCCATGAATGACATTATCACACTTTTAGTGTGTGAAATGGGTAAAAAATAAAATGATATATTATATTTCAAGAAAGATAATTATTTCATAAATATAATATATATTTCATTAATTTATCATATTTTAATTGAAACCATATTTTATACATTCCATATATAGTGTGAACAAATGACATCGCTTTGAGGAGGTTATAGTCCACACTTCCAGATATGAGGTTATCGTATTTACTCAAACTGTAAATCATAAAGGTATGTGTTATATAAAATTTCAAGTGGTATTAAAGAAACCTAAATATAATATATATCATATAAAAATAGGGTTTCCATTATAATTTCCAAACATGATGGGAGGTAAATTAAAAAACGAACATCATTTCTTGAGGAATTTGTTCACCGTTCACATGAGTGTTTAGTTCCTTACATAATAGATGAAAGTATTTGTAATTATAGGTAGAACAATTATAAAAACATATATATAATTATATGTATTTATTATAATATTTTTATTATTTAATTAGTGAATATGACTATTTTTGGTGGTGTAGAATGAAAATAAAATGACATATCTTGAAGAAGTATGTTACCACCTCTTTGGGTAACTCCTTTTAGTTATAACCAATGGAATTCCTTGTATGTATTTAAGACCAAATTTATTCTTCTAGTATTATGGAGTGGGGATAATAATATATTAGATTTTTTGAGATTAAAAAGGATTGAGTGGTGTGAATAATGGGGATTAGTGAGTTCTTTTTTATATTGGAGGAGGAGTGACATTCTTGTAATTTTTTAAAAGGGAATTACACCCAAATTTTCCCCATTTTATTTGGCTACAATAAATGTAAAAATTAGATACATTAGAGTACAGGTTAAAAATATGAAAATAAAATATATTTTGTAAAAGTTTCTAGATCATTTGGTCCCTTAAGATCAAGGTTTATTCCATTATGAAGCTAATTTCTCTCTTAATCATTGTAATTAATTCTAATTATATTCACTAATATTTTTGGACAAAACTAAGTTGAACTTATTATAAATTAGGGTGATTCCAAATATTTAATCCCTTTTTCCAAACTCAAATCATATAGGTGGATGAAATTAATTTTAATTTACTCCTACAGGCAAGAAAGCAATGCAGGGTTTTAAAGTAAAAATGTTCAAAATATTGCTAAGTTTTTATATTCAATTTCAATGTGAAATTGAATGAAATTATAGAAATTGTATTAATTAATTTTTTTATATAATTAAATATTAAATCCAATTAAAAATAAAATTTATCTTTATTAAAAATTAGTTGAAAAAGAACTTTTGAATTAAAATTAATTATTTTTGATTATTCTTAAAAAAATGAAACTTTAGAGAAAAATAAAAAACATTTAGCCTAACCTAATTTATAAATTTCTCATGAAAAAATGAATTTTGTTTTTTCATATAAAATAAAAGTGTAAAAAATCATATTCAATGGAGATTATCCATTTAAAGGTTGTAAAAATACCGTTATAAAATATAATTTTTTATGCTTATTAATGGGGTTGTTCTTATTTTATGATTATAAAATCAACTGGAGGATTATAAAAAATGTTTGGTTGAATATATATTATATTGAATAAATTAAAGTCAATAAATAATTGTAATTAATTTAATTTAATAGGATAAAATGACTTTGTGATCATAAAAATAGTTTTTTTGTAAAAACATTCCCTTTATATTCAGTTGGTTCATATATTCATTTATAATTATTTTAACCAATGAATTCAACCATATATTTTTATAAGTTAGTTAATTATATTCATAACCATAATTTTAATAAGTATTCTTTATCTTATTATATTATATAATATTTTTTAAAATAATATATTCTTGGTCTTTCATGTTATGTAAGCCATCGAGGAATGTAAGTCTTGTGTGCAACACATGCCTTCCTCAGTATTCCTTATAGAGAAAGCTAACCATTATGATGAATGTAACATAAGTGTAACTTGGTGTTTCATGTAAAGAAATATATGAATGAAAATTTAATTTATTCTAAAGCAACTATATCGTAAAGTCGTGGGGTGTTACATTTTCCCAACCTAAAATAAATTTTGTCCTCTCAATTCAAAATTGATCTCAGTAATTAAGAGATTGATATTTGAAAATAAAATATTTATGAAAACCCACATCATAAATAGGGTTAATAACACATCTTCATAATAAGAGAGAACGGGAAGTACAATTTTCACATAACTAGGTTCGCTGATAGAAGAACATATGTGGGAAATAGAAACATGGATATGGAATAAAAATATCACAATTATTTTCTGGTGGAGAGTAATAGAGAACATGTTCAGATAAAAGTTTATGTCCATAGAGCCTTAATCCACTATTATGAAAAGGTCATTTATATCATAAAAAATTATTATAATTGGATTTTTTTTTGTTTCAAGACAACTGTTGTTATAGTTGTGGAATCCTTTCACTATATTAGAATATTAGTAAATATATGTTTCTATTTCATAAACACAATCTTATCCATTACTTGTGACTTCAACTATTTATACTTCTTTTCATACCATAGGGTGAATCAGATGGTGATTTAATACATTAAAATCTAAAGCCTCATCCAAATATCAACATAATCTATTTCATAATTGATAAATTTTCTAAAATATTATGATACAGCACTTTAAAAGAAAGGTAACTGATTATTTAGAATGAACTTATAGAATAACATGAATTATGTTTTAATCATCACATAAAAAATGTGAATATGGTAATAACATTAATTACCATAAAACCTTATTGAAAACATGTATTCTTCTAATTAATTAAATATAATTTAGATTATTGGATATAATACTTAAATAAAAAAATGATGTAAACCCCATAAATGATAGAATAAACCACTTCAGAAATAAATCATTACTTACTTCTAAGGTGATCAACACTTATCCAATTTTCATTGTCTAAACTAATAATTTCTTTAATGAAATATAATTATCTAAATATTAGGAACATATTAATGGTCATCTTTACCTCTACCGTCGATTTTCCAAAAAAAATTACTTTCTATTGAATAACCTTTCCTTATACTATTTTTCATATGATCTCAAATCCTTAATGAAAAACCACTACAGTATGATCCTCATATATTCTATAATTCATATAACCTTTAAATAATTGGAAAAATACTAAAATTAAATGTTTATTTAATATTCATAATAATACTAATCATTCCTCTTTATATGTTGTAGTAGCATAATCTTAACCATGATCCATTATCCACTTATAAGGAACATTACTTTGAAACATAAGACATTGGTTTTCATAGTGTCTAATATCCTTACATTGGAAGAATTTTACATTGAAATTTTCTCTCTTCTCCATGTAATCGTACAAATGGTGGTCTTTTTATCCACACTTATAAGAAACTTACAATCTGTTCATTTTAGTATTGAAGTGTTTCTTTCCACAATTATCACATGTGGGAGAGTAATTATTTCCTTTATTCCCTTTATAAATCCATTTTCATTCTATCCTACTCTTTTCTTCCATTCCTTTGAAATAATAGGACTTGGAGAATTCATTACCCATCTTGTAATCACATGATATTATGTCCTCATATGATGATAATTCTTGGGAGACTATTTATCTTCTACATATTGGTATAAGACCATAAAATATATGATCCTTCATACTCTTTGGATCATGTACATTGGTGAGGTTCACGTTAAAGTTTCTAGGTTTCATTTCTAATTAATTAAAAATACTAAATTAGATAATATCCTTATGAAACATAATGAATAATCTGAAAACTAATAAATTACTTAACATAAATTGAAACTTTTAGGTGTATCTAAACTCATAATCATAAACATGGTTTCATTGGTGATATAAATACATAAAAATTCTTCATAATGGACTTTAAAGAAATGTGAATTATCCTAAGTGTTTACCCCAACAGTGTTAAATCAGGTGTGTAGGAAGCCCCATTTTCATGTACCAGGTTGCGCTCGAGTCTGGCCTGATGCACCTTGTTGAAGTTTTTACCCAAAGGAACATCAATTCCAGAACCACATCCACATGTAATATCTAGATATAGATATATTTCTAGAAAGATCCACATCATATATACATAAAAAAATTATAGTATGTTCTTCATTACTTATCCTCAAAGTCCATCTTAGGTTTTTGTTCCCTACTTTTTGTTTTCTATATCAATTTTATATTTTTGTGGATAAAATTACTCGGATACCAACTGTAATTACCCAAACTCAAAATCCATGATCTGGTGAATTAAATTAATAAATTGGAATTATTATGATGAAAAAACTTCGGGAGGACAAAAAAAATTATTAGTTTTGGAAAACCAGGTTACATATATGATACTCATATTATATTTGTAAATATAAAATAAATCATGGAACATAATAAAATTAAATGAACTACATCCCTGAAATCTAATACAATGATTTATTCCCCATAACCTTGTGAAAGGAAATAAAATATGGGTGAGCCCAAATTCTAAGGGTATGTAAATCAGATCTAATAATGAATTGATGAGAATAAATAAACATGTAAATATAAATAACTTATAACACATACCATTTGAATAACTAAATAATGAATAATTAAAATGGAAAAGTAATAAACTTAAAAAAATGTTCCATTTAATCAATAAAATGGTAATTAAATGAATCCATATATTTTATCATATAAAAACATCATGGATAATGTCATTGGTATCTGAAATATCTATGATGGAAATGATAAATTATTATACATCAAGTTTGAGGAATATAATAATATATAAATTCAAGACCATTCAAAAGATGAATTAAAAAAACGGGTAGAAACCCATTTAATTTGTACAACCTATTTGTCTCACGAGAACCTGTTGATGCATCAAGGGACTATATAAAGTCTGGGCCCCACCTACCACTATTTTCCCAAAGCATTCCTCATATCAAATAATCAATTGAATAAATAAACAATAAGCATGACCAAATATCTATATAGAATAAATAATACATATTTATCAATATTACTTTAGTAGTGGATAAGTATCAATATATGTTTTTTATTTTCTTGAATATAAATACCATTGAAAGATCATATATACATTACTGAGGAAAATAATATTTAAACACTCCAATGTGTCCCATGCCACATTGAAACATTTGAATCATAATACCCAAAATGGAATAACATTAAATGAATATTATAATATAATGAGAATAATTATTTTCATGATATAAAATGTAAAAAGGTATTATATACACCAGATAAAATTTACTTGGTTCAAAATGACTAATTTGTCTCAATGGAATGTAAATTGAGATGAAATCCCTTACCTTGAGTTTGGCATTTCACATGTGTCTTTATGTTCCTAAATAAAAAAATATGTTAATTATTTACATTCATCAGAAACTTTTTCAAGTTTATTTTTACTTTTAATTCACATATCAGAATGATTTATACAACTACTTTAACAATTACGTTTACATCATTTGTTTTGACGAAATTCAGTTCATGTGTTAAAAACAACTTTGGTAGGTCAACTATTGTCTAAGGGGTCATTACATAAAATATATATAATATTAATAATGAAATAATTATCATATTTATACATAAATTATACTTTTAAAACCACACATGAAATATTTTTATGAAAAATGAACCAACATTACAATCTTGTAGACGATAGGTCATACATACACATGAGTAAGGTCCCAATTTTTCAATGATTGTTATGAAAAGAAGTTAAGTAATAGTTTTTCATTCCATTATGATTATTTTATGATAAATTATATTTTATTTAATCATATATACTTATATATATTATTCGTGTGATGTAAAATTAATCACATCATGTTGAGAAGGAGGTAGTCCACGCGTCTATGAACGACGTTATCACAATTTTAGTGTGTGAAAAGGGTAATGATGAAAATCATATATTATATTTCCAAAAATTTAATTATTTAATTAATGTCATATATAATTCATTAATTTAAAATATTTTATTTAAACCACCATTTATATGTTCCATGTATAGTGTGAATGAATCACATCGCTTTGAGGAGGTGGTAGTCCACACTACGACAAATGATGTTAACGTATTTACAAAACATGGAAATCATGAATGTATGATTTATATGAAAATTAAAGACATAATAAGGCAACATAAATTTTATATATATCATATATAAATAGTTTTACCATCATAATTCCCAACCATGAGAGGTATTACCGGAAAAACGAACAACATCATTTCATGATGCAATAGTTCACCGTACACAAGAACGATATGTTTGTTTCCCATTAGATTTAAGTGTGTGTAAGTTCAGGTAAAACTATTAATATAACAATATATGTGTATATTTATGATAATGAGGTTATTATTTAATCATTAAATAATATGTTTTAAGGGTGGGGGGTAGAATTAAAATATAACAAAATAGTTTGAGGAAGGACATTACCTCTTCTTTGGGTAACTCCTTTTGGTTTGAACCAAAGGGATTACTTGGATGGATTTAATCCCAATTAGAGGATTATAGGATGTGGTTATTGAGTTTTTTGGATTACTTGAGTAGATTTATAGTGAAAAAATGTTTTTAAAAATATGAATAATGGGGAGGGATGAGTGCTTTTAATTAATAGAGGAGGAGGGGCAATCTGGTAAATTTTTGAAAAGGAAATTCCAACCACTTTTACTCTTATAAAGTGGCCCCAATAATGATGAAAATTGAAATAAAAATTGAGTACATTGTCTAAATATTAAAATAAATTATATTTTTTTATAAATTTCTAGGTCATTATGGCCCTTATGTTTAAGGTTTTTTCCTTATTAAGTTAATTTTCCTCTTAATTGTTGTAATTAATTTGAATTACATTCACTAATATTTTTAGTCAAAACTAATATGACCTTATTATAAATTATAATTTATTCTTATTCAAAATATATAATCTAATTTTCCAATTTATAGTGAATAAATTGGATGAATTATTTTAAATTTAATCCCAATGATTGGACGACAATGCAATTTTTGAAAGTAAAAATATTCAAAGGATTGATATGTTTTTATAATAGATATCAAAGAGAAATTAATTCCAAGGACATAAATTGGTTTAAATAACAAAAAATTTATTTAACTAGACTTTGAAACCAATTCAAAATATAATTTAACCTTATAAATAAATTACATGAAAAATCAGTTTTGAATTAAAATTCAATAATGTTAACGATTCATCAAAAAATGAAACCTCAAAGAAAATAATAATGGTATAACAAAAGATAATTTTGAAATTTATCATTAAAAAAGATGTTTATTTCGTAATAATAAATTCATTAAATTTTCAAAATTCATATTTATTGTAGTTTCTCCATTACGAGGTAGTAAAATTGCATTTATAAAATATAAGTTTTATGCATAATATTGGGTTTGATATTATATTATAAATATAAAATATATTGTATGAAAGTCAAAAATATTTTATTTAATATAACATATATATTACATTGATATCACTCACTAATTGTTGTTAGTTTAATTTATTAGTATAGAATAACTTTGTGAGCGTAAAAATATTTTTTTATAAAAACATTCCATTTATTTTCAATTTATTCTATAATTAATTTATATTTAATTTTTATCCAATGAATTTAAGCATACATTTTCATAAGTTTTTTAATCCTATTCATAAACAAATATTTAGCAACTAGATTGTATCTTATTATATTAAATAATATTTTTAAATATTATATTATTTGTCTTGTGTGTTATACAAGCCATAAAGGAAAGTCATTATTATGTGTAATGATAGTTCACCTTGGTGTTTCGTGTTGAGAAAGCTAATCATTTTGATGAATGAACATAAGCTTAGACTTGTGTTTTTAAAAAATAAATCTACAAACAAAAATTAGATTTTCTCTAAAAGGAAATTATTTTATAGTCTTGGGTTGTTACATTTTTAAAACATAGTTGTTCTATTATTTATAAAAACAATTGGGAAATATTGTATTCATCTATATCTAATGAGGCAACATGTGTTGTGATGTATGGATTGAAACCAAGAAAGGGGGTTCCTATGTATCTATATAACGAGAATACGATCACATATAAGTCACTCATGCTTAGATGGAAATGTTATACCTTTTAATGTCATGTTACAAGGACCAATATGGTTCCTTTTAATTTAATAAAACCATCACCACTTCTCTTCAGTTTAATTTCATATAGAAAAGAAGCTTGGGTGAAATGTTCCTAGAAATGGATGGTGGGGGATATATACATGATAGACAATTTATTATTCATTATTTTTTTGAAAATTAAACCAGAATATGTACAATTAGAGAATTCACCTAGTAGGAGGCTCGTATTATAAAACATAGAGATAGTAGTTTATATTTTCCTTTTGTACAACATTATATTCGATAGCATACACAATATGAAAAACCAAGTTCAAACGATCCATGATATAATTATACTTAAATTTTAACACTATGAACTTTCCATTAGATTAAAAATTATGTTTTGGAATAATTACATTATGAAATATATGCAGAATGTATTTATTTAATTAAAATACTAATCAATCATACACTGAATTTTAACAAGTTTGAAATAAAGGTAAAAACATTTTATGTTAACTGTGATATTATCAATAAAAGGATTTTAATATGTGTAATGTATTTTTATATTAATAGATTAAATTAATTATTATATATAAATTATTCTAACAAAATTATTTTTTATTTATCGATTTGAATGAATAAATATACAGATAATTATGTTCACTAATGTAGTAATGATAATAAAGTCATTGTATTCTCCCAAAATGGTTTAAAATTCATTTTAAGTGGATTTAAAATATAATTTTAATCAATTTTAAAAATTACACTTTTTAAAATTTGATATATTTTTGTAAATTTTTATATCATGTTTATATTAGGATGAATTTCTAAATTTTTTCTAAATTGACTAATTTTTGTGTGAATAGTGAAAATGATTCCTTTTGAAGAAATTTCATTAAATAATGTAATTTATAAACCTCATAAAGTTTTTAAATTATTATAAAGTAAAATAAGATTACCTATATTAAAAATAATCTAATTATTCACAATAATATTAATTTAATATTTTATTTTGGTGTAAGCTCATTTTAATTATTACAAACACATTTTCTAGAGTCACTTTCAATTTGTTTTGTGTAAAAAAATTAATTTTTTTAGAAAATTCAAGGATTTAAATTCTGATAATTGGATTTTTTATTTATAATAAAGAATATTATCTTTGGTAAATATTTCAATTCCAATTTTAGTAATAAATATTATTAACCATAGTTAAATTTATAACCACAATAATTAGTATAATATGATAATTAATGATAATAATTTGGGATATAGTCTGAAATTAAACTCAATACATGAAATCATTTTACTCGATAGTTTAATTTGGCCATAACCATCATACCATTGAATTTATGGATTTTGTTCTTGAAATTAACTAATAAATTTAAATTATTGTATGCTAAAAAAGTTACTAAATGCCACTCTCATTATTTTAATATCATTATGATACTATCCTAGGGATAACTGAATATATGAATAATTTTAAATATTTACTTCTAAAAATGAATTTTTTTAGTATGTATTTAAATTTTTTATAGATTTTTAAATTTTCATGAACAATTACACAATGATGACGCATAACTTGTGAACATAGTATAAAATTAAAATATATGATTTAAAAAATATTTGAACTATTGTATTCCTATTTAATTATGGATACCTAATTATTTCACATATACATATAATTCTTATGTTAATTTGAAATAGTTTATACACTCATTATTTTTTATCATGACACCTTTAATTTCATGATATATGAATAGTCCTGAAAATGACTATAAATGGTATTTAATGTTTCAAAATTCATTTAAAGTCATTATAAATTATAAAAATCCTTTCATTTATCAATTAGATTGAAGATATTCTAACCAATCAATAATGGTTCATGTCTTTTCCACTTTTTGTTATAAAAATTACTTTTATCACCCTTAATGAATAAATTTTTTGTTATAAAACTTAGGGATAAACATGATTAATGAGGGAGTTAATATAAAATATAAGGATAAAAATGAAAAATAAATAAAAAATATATATATATATATAATTGGTTAATTTTACATAGAACTTATACTCCATATATTCTGATATATTTCATTTTTGATCAATGGTAATTGTGTTTGGATATTATTATATATTAATATTTGACGTATTTATAATTGTACCTCCGCCATCCCTTATAAATGAGAACCACATATCCTCTTTTCAAAATACATAATTAGTCTATTTGTTTAGCCAATAACGGACCAAATACCTTTCTATATTCCTTCACCACATCATAGTTCTTATATACTTTCTATAATTTCATCCTATGAAGGCATAAGGTGTAAGGAAAAGGTGGATTCTAAAGAAGAGTTATAACTTTTAACCAAGTTCATTAATTCTATTTCTTCTTCTACCTCCCTCAATTTTTTTTCTTATCTTCGATGATATCATAACATAAATATCATACATATACTAATTTATTTATGTAAATACCCATATCCATCTACTTTTCTATCAATTGGATTATGATTATGTAGCTTGTGTGTACTTTTAAACCAACACATCCATGAATTGATGTGATTTATTTCTGATTTCAAAATTGAAAGTATGATAATAAAGATATATTTAATGAATATGTAATATTTATATTTTAGAACTATGATACATAAAATTTAATGTATTATTTACCTTTATTTCACTCATTCCATCAAAAACATAAAACATTATTCTTGTTTATGTACAGACTACCCTCTCCACAAAGTGATATAATTTTATTTTTATAACCACTAAATAGGGGTATTTATAAAAGTTATATAATGAAAAAATGATAATTATTACATGAATAATAATATATAAATGATTATAACATTTCAAATCTGCAATTACTGGAATCATAAAACTCAGTCATGAATGGGAAGAGGATTAGGATTCAATTAAAAGATAATATTACTGAAGAATTTTTAATTAATGTGTGATGAGATTTTATAATTGATCATATGTGGAATTATATGTGACAATATGGATATATTATATATTTATAATAAATATAATTTTTGAGAGGATGATAAGAGCTCATAAAAATCAAGTTGGAATTAAGGTAAGGGATTTATGTCACAAAATCATTTTATTTATAGACATTTTATTTTTTTATTTCCCTTATGAAAATTATAATTTCATAGTCCCTTAAACCAAATAACTTTTTCTATCATATTTTTATTTTTTTTGTTTACATTTTTGTCTTCCATTTTTTCCCTTTATTGGATCACAAATCAACAATTGATTAACATTTACAACACTTTATTTTAAGATAATAATATTTTAATGTTTTCCACCAAAAAATATTTTCATTCATTTAAAAATTACATTAAATGTTTCAAGAATATTATACTTTAAACGCTATTTATTATTTGGTTTAACTTTGAAACATATATGACTTTATTTACATTTTTTTAAATGGAATCTTATCTTTATTTTAAAAATGTTGTTTGTTTGAGTAATTTAAAAAACTGTGAATGAAATCTTTATTTTAACAAATTATGACATGATTATAATTTCCCACCATCATAAATGTTCTTCAAAATGAAGGATATATTGCAAGATTCGATGGTTTTCTTCAATGAATATAGTTTTCTAAATATTTCATTTTTAATAAATTTTATCATAATTGTAAGGTATTATTTTCAAATATTAATGAAAAGAATTTTGAATTTAATTTATATCATCATTTTTACATGGAGTTTCAATGAAGTTATTATTAACATTATTTATATTTAATTTTATATTTTCAAATGGTTTTATTTTATTAAAAAATTACTATTCCCAATTAATAGATGACCACCTTTCATCCTTTAAAATTTTATGGTTTTTTGTAATTAGAATTATCATGATCACATTCATGATCACTCTCTATCATTTCATAGGAAATTATTTTCTCCTATAGGTCCATAGTTTAATTATCATATTTATTGTACAATATTATTTAAAATATATTTATATTTTCTCTAATGTATACGATTTCAATATATAGTTTATGCTGGATGAGGTTTAGTAAGTAATTTATTTAATTAATAAGGGAAATAGTCCATATTCTTGATTTTATTTGGATAAATTTTAATTTATAAATATTTTTTAGAATGATTTATATTTATCATTTGATATGTGATGAAAGAATATGACATGAAAATAACAAATGGGGCATGGTTATAAATATCCCTTCATTGCGTTGAATGGTGTAATGAGAAAAAACATTTTTTGAATGATGTATAGGTCAAGTAAGTATAATATTTTCATACTAATTAGGTATTTGGTGTATAACTACTCATTTAATATAATATGTCTTGGTTGAGAGGCACTGGAATTATATTAGAATGTATTAGCCACATCCTTTAGGGAATTATTTATGATATCTTTCTTGAATCCTTGATGGGATGGTCATGAATGTATTGATTTATACATTTCAAATGTTTATAATCTAGTTTTCATTATTCAATTGATTTATATGTTGAGATTATCCATGAATGTACATTGAAATCTAATCGTTGAACGAATGGAATATTTTTCATTATCTAGTCTATTATATTGCTTTTTATTTATTTAGTCTGGACTACTATGTTTCCACATAACCCTTATAGTGCATCGTAACTCACTATTTTTTCCTTTCCCTAGGAAATGAAAAAGGAATCTTTGAATAATTTATAAGTATAAAATAATTGTTTTCATAATATGTTTTTAATTTCCAATATAATTTGTATTCAGTGTATATATCAATAATTTAAAGACTAAAAATCGATCCATTATATGATTTTCAATCCCTTTTATCTTGTACCAATTTAATAAGTAAGAAACTACTCTGGGTTTTTGTATTTGGGGATGCAATAGTTGGTATTAGGGAAAATGTTTTAGGGACCAATGGAATTCGATTTTTGAAAACAAAATAGAAAAAATGTGATCTATAATACTTGAGAATATTAAATATATTTTACCTCTTTAGGGGTTTTCTATCCCATGGATCAATATTACTGATGATTTCATGCAAACTAATTTTGAAATAAAATTTTTTAATGGAACAAATAAGAAGGAATGGAAAAAGGACCTATGATAAATTAAGGGATTACCTACATATCATATTAATAACATAGATGTTGGATCTAATAAAATCATGAACATATTAGGGAAAAAATTAAGATATTAATAATATCCATTCTCAAATGGAGTTTCCAAATTTGTGAGAATCCAGAGTGAAGGATCTTATAATTATATGTTACCAACTATATGGTGTTATAGAAAAAAATCAGAGCCAAACAAAATTTTTAAATAATTAGTGAAAAATTTAGTTTCATGATTACTTAGGTGATAAATTCCATGGAAGGAAAACAATTCAACATCCCACTTGACATGAATGTGGGAAGAAACAATTGGGTAAATTAATAAAGGGAATGATAGTTTGTTATATGTATGGGGAAAATTATATCATGCTCATAATTTCAAAGGTGATAAAGTATCTAATATTTTATAGGTATTTAACCACATAGATATGGAATATTATACATACCAATTCCCTAACTAAATAAAATTTCCAGGATAATTATATTTAGGTATTTATTGGTTATATCATGATATTCTTTAATGGTTGTGAAGAGAATGATAATTAATTGAGATTAAACCTTCCAATGTTACAAATAAAATTACCTAAATTAGAAATATAGTATGTGTGGACATTTATTTTAGGATGTTTTATTTATTGTAAAAATTGAATAATTGTATGAAAAATCAATTGTAATTACTATAAAAAATGAAATAAATCAATTGAAATAATTGACTACATTAAAAATTAATGATTTGTATTTAGATTAATTATTGTTAAATTGGATATAATTATTGAATAATTCAAATATTATATTTTAGGTTAACATGTGATACGAAAAAGTGATATTTGGGGAAATATAATTCATTTGTTTGTAGTTTATGTCATTATATTTCAGTTTATTATGGAAAAATTATATTTAGAAATATGTTATTAGGGAATATAAATATTTGACTATGTGGATGTATAAGTGATTATAATTTTTTGGGATAAAATAAAGAATATGTTAACAAACAATTCTTATTTTTATGTTCAATTCTAATCAATAATATTTTAGGTGTTTTTAATATGATCTGTAGTCATTAATAAAATTTTAGGTACCAATTTTATATCATATTAGTTAGTATTTTAGATTGAGGTTACTATTTCAGTTTTATATAGGGTAAATAAATTTCTAGTATTTTATGGATCTTATGGTCAATAAAATTTTACTTTTAGTGATTATTGGAGGAAAAATTCTTCTTGATCTTGATAGTTCACATATAATGATGAAATCATTATTATATATTGGGAATAAACCATATCTTCTCATTTTATCATATTTACCATCAGAAAGGTAAATGTACTTCTCAAACACAAGAAAACTAAATATAAATTTATCAAGTATTATATGGAATGTATAACTCATCTACCAAGATATGTTTTGACATACACATTTTCCTATATGACTTTTAATGTCGTATATTCATATTATGTTTCATTATTACAACGTATAAATTAATATTCATGACAAAATATATATCATATTTTAATACTATGTTATGATTTATTGGGTTTAGAAAATTAGGATTAAAATTTTTAGGATGTAATTTATATAATGGAGGAGAGAGTAATCCCCTAAAATTTATTTTTATACACTATTTTTATGAAACACTATGTTCGATTGTATACACCAAACACTACACCGAGTTCAAACAAAGAAGTATACTTTTTTATTTAAATATGACAATTATATACTAATCATTAGTTAGATGGTATAAATAATAATAAAAATATCATCAAATATATATATATTCCTTAACTAAATGATTATTTAATAAAATATTGATTATTAATTCAGTGGAAATGAAGATAAAATGTTTTGAATGTAAAAAATATATTTTTAATGAATGTTTTTTAACTTGTGCAATGGATTTTTATCATAATATATAAAACTAATTATAATTAAAAAATAACTTATTGAAGCAATAATATTTTATGTCCAATTAAAAAAATTATCATTCATTTAATTATGATTATTATAACATTTTGAGAATAATTTCACATCATGATTCAAAAAAAAATTTCTTCAGAGATTGTTTGTTTTTATATTTTTCATGGTTATTATAACAACTAAAGAACTTGGGGAAAAACTTTTCAATATTTTTTTTCATTATATGGTTTTTGTTACACTCATCACCATGTTTTAATGAAATGTAATATATTATTAATATTATTATTTAAATAAAAAATAAAAAAAATAAAAAAAATAATGTTAATAATGGTGGTATGGAAAGGAAAAATTAATTTTTGATAATTTAGTATAATGGTTTAATATAAATTAATAATTTTTTTAATTTTTTTAATTTATAGGAAATTATTTATATGATTTAAAAATAGTATTTTATCGAAAAATCAATTTTCTTATTTATGAGAAAAACTAATAAAAGAAAAATTTCCAATTTTTTTTTTTAAATAATCTTCATTTTTTAAATCTATAAGTCAAATTTATATTTGATTTAATTTTTGAGAATTTTATGAAATGATTAATTTTTCAATGAATAGTAAAAATACTTTTTTATTGAAAATGTGGGATGACGAGATGGTGTGGGTGAGGGTTCCTGGGCTCCAAGTCAATGGAATCTTTGCAGTGTAGATCTGACTTCTGGAATGGTGCTACAGCACTTTCTCTCTTCTCATTGAGGATGTGATTGGAAATGGCGATCCTCTACCAGGAATTTTGGAAGTCTTCAGATCATGTTTAGAGGTGGGTGAATCTATTTATGGATCTCATAATCCTTTAATGGTGGGAATAAGCGATGGATGATGGGACACTAGGATGACGAGGTGAGCAATGAGTGTCATCCTATTCATGATGATGAAAATTAGTTATGAAATTTATGTATCTTTCCACACTATGGTGGTTGGAGAAAGTGATGACTGGTAGAGCATGTGGTTGATGAATGAGAGTCGACCTCTGGTGTTGAGGATATGGGGAATCAATCTGAGTCAACCCACAATCTAGCTTGAAAATAATAGATCTAAGCTCACCGTGTTGAAGTCGGTTGTGGAAAACTGTGATCATGGAACCTCAGTTGGAAAGATAGTTCTATGTTGTGATGTCGATGGGTTTAAGGCTACGAGATCTAGTTATGAGAAGGTTTTATCGGGTTCTTATTGCGATGATGTGTTGCCTCTAGTGGCTGATCATGGTGCAAACCACATATCCATCATTATATCAGCAGCGAGGATGGTTCCATCCCCAGTCAGTAAATATGTGTATTTTAATTATATGAAATTTATGGTCTTGTATATGGATATAATTACATACGACTATTTACACATATGAAATATAATATTCTAGATCGTATTGGGAAGAAGGGTAACACTATTTGGGTGATTTACAATAATGAATATATCTATGATAGATTCAAGATCTACAAGTTCTCCATTATTGCTAGGATGGTTCTCCCCACTAGTGGTATGCTTTAGAATCTTGAAGATTCAGTCAAAAAATTATATTCTATTTGTAATTCTTTTGAATGAATATGTATACCCATGGGTAGAGGCTTTTTTCAGATTGTTTTCACATTAGAGGAAATGAAGTGCAGAGATTTGGTGATTGGCTCAATCTCTTTAAAGAAATATATGGTCTATTTTTTAGGAATGGGATTTTTGGTTTAATCTATTTTCTAATTGAAATACTAAGGCTCAATTTGGATTAAAATTATTGGTCTTAATTGGATATTATGAAATCCTAATATTTTATTTGATATTGCATCTACTGTTGGAATTCCGATCAAAATGGACCGGAATATTGAGGTTACCAAATTTTCTCACTATGACAGGGTCTTAGTGGAGATAGATTCAAGCTCTTTCCTGATTTATAATTTAGTTTTGTCAGCACTGGATGATGATATCTCTTTGAAAGTGAAATATGAAAGACTTCTTGATTTTTGTCCAATTTGTCAAACTATTGGTCATGTTAATGATAATTTTTGCAGGAATGTCGTTTGCTCTTTTTTTCATTAAAAGGTAATAATAATTATTCTCTTAGGATAAAATTGAGAAATCAAACACTGCAAAATAATATGTATTCTTTTGGGGATAGTAAAATAAATCTTGTTAGGAGCAATGAGCATATTAATAATGATTTGTAATAAATGGATGAGGTGTTCTCTCCGAAGATGGAACATGTAACTTAGGATACTCATGATAAGGAAGTGGTATCCCAGAAGCCTGAATATCACTGTTCATAGGACACCACCCATAAAAATGAAGGGAATTCAAATTCAGGTGATGTTGAAAAGCTCTCAAAAATTCAGAAAGAAATCAATAAATTAAGGTAAACGCAGAGAATCTATAGAAAATGGATGAGATAGAGGATCATTCTCCCAAAAAGATCTCCTTTATTCAAGAGTTATATAAAGGGGAAAAGTTATTTTTGATTATAAAGGTTTCCAATCATTCCCGCCTAGGAAATCAAGACGTAGGAATGACTACTCACAAGTGAAGCCAACAATGGTTACCAGATCTCATGGTCCTATAGGTTTTGAATTAGATTGGTTTGATGGTTATGATTCTTCTTATAAGTTTTATTATTATTTATTATGTTCACTTGGTATTAGGCCATAATTTATTGTATGACCCCATCTATATTCTCATTTTCTCTTATGTTGTTTTTTAATAAAAAGGTCTTTTCCTTTGCATTAAAAAACATTTTAATTGAAGATTTCATTTTTGATTTGATAATTGGTAAGATAAATTTTATTTTGTGATGGTTTATAATGTAATAATAGTTTAATTATATAATAATTAATCAAATTTATGTCACTGAAATCAATTTCATAATAAATATTGATATTATAAATTTCATTACCTTTGAAGATTTTCCCATTGAAAATCTTCTTTTTCATCATGTATGTGGGTTTAATTTAAAATTATATTTTTTCACATATTTGAATGGAATTTCAAAAAAATGGATTAAATATTTTTAATAATCATTATAAATATTATATAATAATTTCAACTTAATATTTGGTCAAACTGAATAGTAAAAATAGTACAAATTAATTACCACAGTTAAGGATAAAATGGCTTTATAGGGGGTTAAACTGAAATGAGAAGTATAAAAATTACATATAAACATGTCCAAAGACCATTTTATGGCCATATTTCCACCTTATACCTTATGAGTATAAAAAATGACCCATTTTTTGAATCTTTTTAAATGTGAAAAACCTTGGTATGCTATTTTCATTTCAAAAATTCAAAGTTTCTCCTCCAACCCACTTATAAAAGGGTACCACAAATCCTCTCCTATTAACACATATAAAACAAATTTCATCAGTAAATTATTATACAACTACCTTCCTTAATTACTTCCCAAAATACTATTGTCCTTATTTATATTATTAATCTCATTAAATAATGCATTATATATAATCCTAAAGACATTATCAGAAAAATATGTGGAATTAAAAAACATGTATTTTTTTATTATTATACAACCCTCAAGTAATATTCAAAGATGATAATATAATAACACTAGTATATACCAAATAATTTTTTCTGTTATGTTAATGTAATGAAATTAATCAATATCATCTTTCTTTAAATGGGAAATGAAATTGTCAAGCATGTGTATAGAGGATTACCGCCTCACGAACCGATATCATTCCTCTTCAATCACCACTTATCATGTTTGGATTTAATGATGGATCGACTATTTATATATGATATTTACAATATAATTATAATTATTTAATTATAATATTTCATCTTCCTTATTTCCATCTCATCAGAAAACAATAATTTTGCCCATGTGTACGAAAGAGTAACAACTCATGGACCGATATGATTTTTTCCAATTTAAATTATACATGGATGATAATAAAGATATATGAAATGAATATATATGATATAACTCAAATAATTATACCACTATAATTATTATATCACATATACCTTTTCAGTTTCCCTTCTGTGTGAGATATGATGTTGTCACTCTTGTGTACGGAGGTCTACCGCCTCATAAAGCAATGTGATTTGTTTTTTCACTTACGCATTACCTAGAATGTATTGAGGATATATTTTATCAATATATTTTAGATATAATAAGTAATAATTAATATTTTTAATGATAAATTATTTACCTTCCTTTATTTTCATCCTTTGGGAAAATTGAAATAACGTTTTTGAGTACGTACGACATACCATCTCCATGAATTATGTAATTAATTCTATATCATAAACATTAATTCATTACATTAAATTATTATATAATGAATTTATATGTTATTTTTATCATTTTAAAAATTATGAAGATGATTGAATCATGATCAAAATTAAAGGAATAAAGATTCTAAATCAAAACATACATGACAAACAAATTAGTTATTACGTAAAACATGTTTTCAATAAGTAATTGTCAATTCTTCGAGGCAGAGCAGTGCGATGGTCTTATTAGCCCTTTGGGATGTGAGTTTGAGTGACCAATTCCAGGATATCGATGATGATTTTGATGGCTTTGTGTTGGTTTTATGGATTTGAAATTTGAAGCTTCTCAGTGGTGGTTTTGAAATCCGGATTGAGCGGGATTTGAGACAGTTTTTGGAATTTGGTTTTTATTCTGAATTTTGATGGTTTAAGCAACCATCTCTCTAAAAAGATAAACTCCAGATGATGATTCAGAGAAGGAATCTTTCATCTATGTATGACCATTTGAATTTGGATGAACGAGAGGTTATGACTTTACCATCGGTATCAGGCCTGTGAAACCCTACGCAGGACAGCTTGTTGAGTGGTCATATGATGTGGAGGCTTGACATAACGTTTTAGTTTCTAGGGAGGAGCAGTTTCTTGTAGTATTGTTCTGGGTTATTTATTTTATGGGGTTATTTCGGGTTTCCCACTTTTTCCTCAAAAGTTCTTTTGAAATAAAAATTTAATTTTTAGTCAAATAAGTAATTGTTGATAAAAAGTACATAATAGTTCATAATTAAATAATATATGGTATGATATATATATTTATGATTCATTTATATATGAATAATAAACTTCTATTTATTTTAATTTTGGTTTGACCATGTACGATGTAAGTAGAGACTCTAAGTAAAATAATTTCATCTCAGATTGACTTCAATGGGAATTATATTATTTTAGGCACTGATATTATTTTATGATTTTTATAAAAAGACATTATATATGTTATATAATAAATTTATTTATTCAAATTATATTTATATTTTCATTTAATTATATTCTTTCATGGGGATTATTATTCATAATAAACCTAGGTGAAAAAGTTTTATATTAAAATCTCATTATTTATTGGGATTATTTATAATTAAGTTTTTAATGATAAAAATATTATGATATACCTCTATAGAAACTCTTGTATTTTTATTATCCTCTAATTATTTCATGAAACACTTATATTCCTTTCATTTCCCACCATTTATGTACTCAAGATTCAAAAACAGTATTTTTATAAAAAATTTAATTTATTTCTATCTTTAATAAAAAAAATCCATTTTCTTAAGCTTCTATATTTTCTAGAAAATTTTGTGTAGAAAAGTTTTAATTTTATCCAATTTTTATTAAAAAAATCCATACATTTGAAAATAATTGCCTTGTTGTTCTCAAAATGAATTTTCATTACATTTATTTATCCAAATGTGGAACAAAATATTTTTTTTAACTTTTATACAATTCATGGTATTATCTTCATCATGAAAGTATAAATTTTTTAAATATTCTTATATTTTTTTCATATAATATTTTCAAATAAATAAATTTTCACAATTTTTTATGAATTGTTAGTCAGAAAATGTTTATTTTTACTTTGAAAAATTTATTGTCCTTAAGAAATGATTAAAATGATCTTTTATAATAATTTACTTATAAGATAACATCCTTTTATTTTAATTGTGATTAACTAGGGATATTTTCCACTAATACCATTCATATTATTTCTATGAATGAATTATTTTTAGAAGAAAAACATGTTTATTAATCCAATTCCTTCTTCCAAGGGTTATATTTTGATGAAATTTTGAAATGTTTATAAAACATATCTCTTTTATATATGTTATTCTATGATAAAATGGTTATAAAATACATTTCCATTCATGGGTATCAAAATAATGAATGTTTTGTGATTTTGTAGCACACAAATGTCAGATTTTTATTATGTTGTGGGTGAGACTTATATAACCCTCCAATTCATTGGTAAATGATTGATATCTAATTAGATAAACACGAATGGAATTAGTAGTAAACCCATTTCTATAAGATACTTTTTCCACTATGATATTCTTAGGAGTGAACCTAGAATACTATAATGTTTTGGGGAGTTATCCCATTCCACTATGATATTTTTGGAAAGAAAATTTTTTACTAGGGAAATTATTGGTTATGTGTATGTGTATGATATAAATCTATAACCTAGGCCAGTGTTATCTTCTCATTGATTTGGTACATTTTTTCCTCTATGATTTATGTCTTTTGAACTTCCATGATTTATTACATGACTCTAGTTTAAGATCTATGATATAAAGGTTATGAATTTTATATTTTAAACTCATTTTATCATACACTTATATTCATGTTATTCTTATGTGATCAGTGATATATCGCTTATTTTCTATTAATGATCATCTAACCCCACTATTTCATATTCTTCCTTTAACCAAGGTATAAAAAATGATATGATTTCCGCTATTTCTATGAAGGATTCTAGTTATGGAGGAAATTATGGGTGATGATGTAGCTCAATTATGAAATAATTTTTTTTATGTTTCCTTGTTTCTAAAGAAGATATAACTAAATTATTTTGGCATGGATTTTTATGTTATCTAATGAAAAATCATCTATTAAGAGGTAATATTTAGGTATGATATGTTTGGGTCTTCACCATTGGTAAAAGAAAAAAGGTTCACTTATTCAATGGAAATTTGGATGAGAAAACATTTTTGATATCCCTACGTATATGCATATGGATATGTCTAGGGATAATTCTATGAATAATTATAAGGATGATTCAAAGCATAAGAAATGTTCTAGAATTTTCTTAAATGCTAGATAAAGTGGTTTCCAATAAATTTCATCCATTTCTAGATATTATAAGTGGATGTAGCTCTGGGATATAGGTACCTATGGGTATAAATTCCAGAAATTGAACAATGAGTTAGACATGAACATCACGTGGTGCACAATAATGTTCCATTATTCACATTATGATTGACACTCTAAAGGGATATTCTATGTAAATTCATAAAATCTTTATAAACCATATTGAAATATTTAAATAATGACCATGAATTACTAAGGATAATCAAAAGTTTTCATAGGTTGAAAAGAATGTGTTATAATTTATACATCCTATTAGTAAATTTTCATGACTACATGGTTCCTCGCTTTGATTTGTGTTTCTAGAAAATGTTTTTTAGAGTTATTAAATTGTTGGAACCTAAGGGAATCATATTAATGGTGATTATGGAATAAAATTTAGTGATTTTCCTCATGAAAAACCCAATGTTATAGGATAGAGAATGAAAAATCCAATTTCGATGCTCATACAATATTAAAAAGATATAAATAATACTGTACATCTAAACTAGAAAGTGAGGGAACAACAATCAGGTGTTCCCTTTAGAAGGTAACATCCATAATCATTTTTGGCTATTATAAAACACTTATTACTGACTAATGGATCAATACCATTTAAATTTTATTTTACATGATCCAATATTCAGAGAAAGGAAAAGTAATTTTGGATGTCTATAATTTGGAATATGATGTTGATAAATTTTAGATTATTATCAATAATAAAAGTCCAAAATATAAAATTGAGTCCATGTAATGGGAAGATATTATGAACATAAATTTAAATAAGTTATTTCCTCATATTTTTCAAGAAAAAACCAAGAAGGAATTTCATAGTTTAAATAAAAATGATCATTAACCATTAGTAACTATGAGGTTAATTTTTCATGAATTTTTAGTTACACTTCTTTTATTCTTATCCAACATGAATATAAAATTTGTTCATTTTTACTTAGATTAGATCTATGTCTCGAGAACGTGTTTTCCAAAACAGACTTCATTTTATACAAGGAAATTAATCCTTGTACAATTAAAGCAGAAATATGGATTGAGGATATCTTTAAATTTCATGGTCTTGATAAGAAAAAAATTATTTAATTAAAAGGAAAACATAAATACCGTAGAGAAAATAATGTAATCCTTCCTTTATTCTCAATGTGTGGAAGAAAAATGGGAGGATATTATTTTAAGGGGTATGGTAAGTGATTTATGTGTGGGGAGGATGTTTATCGATTAATTGATTGTCAATGTGATGGTATAATTTTATATAATGAGGAAAATAGTGAGATATTTATATACTATACACCTCCCATACTCTGGAGTCTCAAATTCAATGATTTTTTGAATTATGATAACCATTTCCCAAATATAAGGGTTAATGATGTTGATCAATTTTTGAAACCTATAAAGACAATAGATTAAGTAAAATGTCATGCGATCAATATTTCTAACGAGGCTTCCAAGAATTTTGTGGTGAAAGGTACACATACCATCCACTGTAGAACTTATATTGTTTTTCTAACATTGGATCCTTCTACTCTCTTATATATAAAAAATTACTAAGGGTATCAAATCACTATCTCTATGATTAGATGTTGAAGTAGAAATCAAACCCCTAATGGAATGATGATCACATCTCTAGTCTAGAATTCTGCTCTGGTCAATGTTTGTGGGAATGTGCTTCAAAAAATATTATTATTCTATCTCTAGTTAAATTTTATGTTTTCATAGGTATAGATTCCTATTCTCTATATAAATTACCAATAAAATCAAGAGGAAGGGTAGACATGTTTGATATTCCAAACCTACCTATGAATATTGATATGTGTGACTATAAGTATGAGCATCCAATGAATATGACATCCATTGTATCCTCCATATTGATTTCTTATTTGTTTAACTATGTGGATCTCAATACTTTTCCAATGTTGAACTTTTTTTTGGATATCATCAATTGAGGGTTATAACTAGGACATACTCAAGACCTCATTCCATAAATAGTACAGAATCTATGCGTATATATTTATGCCATTTCATCTTAATAATTTCCCCACTATCTTTGTGGATTTAATTGGTATTATATTTAGATATTACCATTATTAATTTTTTATAATCATTATAGATGATATTCGTATCTATTTATAGATAAATTAATTGAATTAATATTAATTGTTGTTTTTTTATAAATACCCCAAAGAAGGAGAAACAATATTCTAAATTTACAATGTGTGAATTTTGGTAATAGATGTTTTCAGTTTTTGGTCATATAATCTCCTGAGAGGGTATATATATATATCTATCAGTGATAGAGGATATTGAGCATTGGCTGAGAAAAAAAAACAGTTGAAGGTACCTATCAATTTTATAGTTTAGCTGGATATTATTAATGTTTTTGTATAATTTATCTTGACTATCTAATCCACTTCTCTAGTTAACCTGAATGGGGTAAAAGTTCCTCTAAATAGAAAAATTTGATGGGAATTTCAAGGAACTAAATAAAATATTGTTCAATACACCAATTCTTACACTACACTATAGTAGAGATGTGGTATTAATCTATAGTGATTAACCCAAATGGTATTGGGATGTGTGTCATTCATAATACAATGGTTATATCTTATACATAAATAAAAATTTAATGTTAATTGGAAAAAATTCCAAAAACATGATTTCAAGTTATCTTCTATATTTTTTTCATTAAATATATAGAGGAATTAAATTTATATACAAAAGTTTGATATAAACACTGATAAAAAAATTTAAAAGTATATTTTCACATATAAAGTGCTTAATATATGTTAGATAATATGGTTAGATCTGATTAATGACTATGGATGTTTAATACAATGCCACCCTTGGAAATAAACAAGGTGGTTGAATATTTGTGTTGGAAGGATCATGCTAGCTTATCAATGATATGGGTTACAGAATATCTAATATCTAAATATGTTCAAATGATGTATTATAAAATCATTAAGGAAGGTGAGACATCTTATCTTTCTAAAATAAGTGTTCAACCATATATCTAATGGAAGATTAAGGAGGTATAGAAGGAAGACATAGATCTGCAGAAGAAGGTAAGAATTGTTCCTATTTTTATCCTTAATAATGATTGAATGATATGTTTTAGGAACCATGTATCTATTTCATCCATTACCAATTTTAAAAAGTATCAGTTAGAAGATGATCATGGTTCTTCATTCTCTATTTATCATGGAAATACAAACATGTATATAGATTTGACAGAGTATTTGTGTTTTGATCTCTTGATGAGAGATATTACAGAGGTTGTTTCTTAGTTTATGGTATGTAATCATGTTAATGATAAGAGAAAAAAATAATGGTATATTATAACCATTACCCATACAATAATGGAAATGGGAAAAAATCAATATGTATTTTGTCATGGGACTCAACAAAATACCAAATGGAACATTTCTATATGGGTTGTAGTCAATTTCTATAAAATTTCACTAAACATCATAACTATCAGATAAAACCTATATATATATAATATTTAAAAAATATACATTAAGAATGTGGAACGAACATATTGAGTTCCACATTCAAATTTATCTGATCAAGATCTAAAGTTTAGATCATTATTCTGGAAAAGTCATCTATAGACTCTTGATAAGGATTTATTTTTATATAGTTCATATCATCCTCAGTCATATAGTCTATCCAAGAGAAAAATTAATACCCTAGAGGATATGTTATGATCTATATATATGGATATCATAGGTGGTTGGGATCAAAACCTTCTTCTAGTTAATATCTCATACAATAATAGCTTTCACTAACACATTCATATGGTTTATTATGAATCCCACAATAGAGTAAATTGTAGAACACCAATTTATAAGGATTATATTTTAAAATGAAATATTTTCAAATTCGATATAGATGAAGAAATGTATGAGAAGGATAGAGCCATTTAGTAACACATTAGGGAATCATAAGATCAATGGAAAATTTATGGTTATAATCACTAATGTGATATGTAATGTAATAATTTTGACATGGTGTTTCTAAGAATATTAGTATGGATGATGGTGATTATATTCTATAATAAACGGAAACTAAGAACTAGGGGTATCAGTCCATTGGAAGTTCTTGATCATATTGGTACAATAACTTATCAATAGGTGCTTCAAACAATCCTATATATTATCTATGATGTGTTCCATGTATCTATCATGAGAGAGTGAGTACCCAATCCTTCACATGTATTGAAAGCATAGGTTATGTCTCTGTAGCATGCTCATTCATATGATGAAAACCCTGTTTATATTCTAGATCACAAAAATAATTTTATACAAATGACGAGTGCTCAACTAGAATTTTGGAACGATTTCATGCTCATACTCATTTTGAGTTAATTCAAACAATAATTCAAAAGGTCAATGATCGCATGGATTTTTTCAATGAAATCATAGAAAATGTTTTATCTTAGAGTATATGAGTTCATGCTCATCACACCCTTTTTGGGGGAATTATTTTCTACTTTGGGGATCTCTTATATTTTTAAGACGTATTCGTGTTTACTTCCCAAATCCTAGTGTTGGACTGGTTACCCATATTATATTTATTTGATCAATATATTATGAATTATGTACACCTCTAGTGGTTACTCTTCATTACCTTATTAATTTTACGGTTCACTAGTTTTAAAGATGACTACTTGGCCTCTCGAGAGATTATTACTGTCTAGGGATACATATTGTGTTACGTAGTTGGGATTATCCCACAAAGAGGCAGCCTACGTATACTACAAAAATTGTAATCAAAACACCCATAGTTATATGGAATGGTTAAAGGGTAAGTTAAATTGTCTTCATCCCTATAAGAGGCATCTTATATGTCCTAATAAAAAACACAATCAGATCCCAAGTTGTATGATGGAATGGGTATGGGGGAAGTGAAATTGGGTTCCATCCTCTAAAAGGTGTCCTACCTATCCTTCTATGAATAGGAATCATAATCCTTGTAGTTTTATATAATTTTTGGGACTTTTACCTCAATTTTAGTTTAATAATGGAGGATCTTTCCTAATTTATATGCAATGATCATTATAGATCTCTAGACCCATGTGATTGATGATCTGTACGAGAAACAACATATATTGTATGATCAATAACCTTGCATGAGAGAACACCATTATATTCCAAATGAGGGTTTGTACATTTAGGATAACATTAGGACATTCCTCTATTGTGAACATGGAAAATTGAAAATAAGGAGGGGATTATTCTTGATCTTCACTAAGATACTTGACCTATCATGTGGATTGTGTAAGGGATTTTTTGGTCTTATACCTAGGATGAAGCCTGTATTTGTATATATATAATGATTATATTGACTAAATCTTTAATATGGATTTAATAATGTGTATTATCTAAAATCCATGGTTATTTATGATTTTTATAGGGATTATACCATGGAAGGTGCATGTATTTATGGATCTATGAGTAGTATCTCAACTCGTGGTTTATTGAAGATTTAACCATAAGGTGTATCTCAGCTCCTGGTTGATTGATGATATATTTGATAATTAATCTTATAAGGATACCCTAATGTACGCACATTCATGATGTATATGGTATGATCATAAAAATATCTAATCCTACATGATTCATCCTTGGTGCGAGAAACAAGAGATAGTGTACAATTATTTACATTGAATGAGATCACATCATTGGATTTGAAAGGGGGAATTATGTACTCAGTCTTCCTTAAAAAATTCATGTCTCATGAATGGGGTGAGAACATGAAATTGGGTGGGGCTTATTCTTGAGTGGTCTTGAGAGACATTACCTAGCAAGTGGATCATGTAAAGCCGTGTTTTAGGGAGTACACCTTGGAAAATTCCCACATTTCTAGAACCATGAAGAGAATCTCAAATGATGGTAATTTGGACAATTTTTTGTAGTTTTTAACTTAGATAATGCATATGTTTCTTGAACCAGGAGGATAATATCAACTCATGGTAGTTTGGAGGTTTGTATGGGGAATATATCTTGTAGTATGCCATGTTTCTGGAACCATGAGGGAAATATCACCTCATGGTAATTTGGATGTTTAAATGGGGTATACACCTTTTAGGGATCCCACCATTATTAAACTAGGAGAAGAATATCAATTCATGGTAATTTTTAGGTTTTAGTAAGGCTTACACCTATATGGAAGACAATGTTTCTGGATCCTTGATGAGAATATAAACTTTTCATAATTTGGATGTTTTTTGGGGATTACAACTAAGGGATTTAACTTATTTCTGGCACCATGAGTAGAATCAAATATCATTCTAATTTTGTAGTTTGGCTGGAGATTATACCTATGTAGATTATAATGATTCTAAAACCATGAGAAGAATCTCAAATCATGGTAATATGAAGGTTCTATTGGGTCTTACACCTAGGATGACAACCATGTTCTTGGAACCAAGAGGATAATCTAAACCCATGGTAGTTTTGAGGTTTAGTTGGGGATTACTCCCAAGAGGATTCCTATGTTTCTGGAATAATGAGGAGAATCTAAAATCATGGTAATTTGGAGGTTTTTTGGGGATAATACAGAGTAGGATTCCCATGGTGGCGGGTGGTCACCTCTCAACCATTACATGATGAATCTTACTCTTTATATATATCTCATCCAATTATTTTCACAGTAGGAATCCTATGTTTTTCATATATTTTATAGTATATTTTAATGTCATGTAGTTAGGAAAAATAGGAGTGGTTGATGTGAGACTTACATAATAGCATCCCTTTTTTATTCAACCTAGCATATGAGTCAGGTGATCTGGTTTTAGGAGATAATTGAGTAATTTTTCAAATCAATGTACTTATGGAATCTAAGAAGTGAATCTCATCTCATAGAACATAAAATGGACCAAGAGGAGAAGGTTGACTGGAGGCATTTCTGGGAGTGTAGAAGAAGATATCGTCTCATTATATTATATGGCGTGATCATTATAGATGTATATACTACAACAAAAAATTTCATTGACATATCCTAAAATATTCATAGTGTGACTCTCCATTTTTCATGGGGGTCAATGATGGTAGCAAAGGGACTCAGTCAAATTACTAGGACCTTGATGAAGTGGTGAGCCCAATTGGAGGTGCAGTGGTACATTCCCCCTATAATGAACATGTGGGATTGAAAGGATTTGCGAATGGGTGTATTCAGATTAACACATTGCATTTTACGCATAGTGATGTCCACATAGGATTTCTTATATAGATCTATCCACATAGGATTTTCCACATTGGGATTACCACATGGAATTAGACACATGGAACCTTCATGGAGGCTGACCGTATAGGAGCTTCACAATTGAAGGTCTTCATAGGAACATGGATAAGTAACTTCATCTTTATGAGGTATGAAAAAAATTATGCTTCACACTGAAAATGATCCAGGTTTTTCATATCATTTATTATTTTCATGATTTGAGATGGGATTAACTTGTAGAGGTACTTTAGAGGATTATTTCACAAAGGCCCTCTCTAGTTTGGAATTCATGAATTTTACACATATATTTCCAAGAGAGTGTGTGCAGGATGAGAATATGAGATTGACCATTATGTATTTTCCACCCTTTCATCTATGTTCCACTATCCTAATTTAATAAGTGGGTATCAATATTTATATGCATCAATGAATTACCACCACCCTGAATTATTTAGATGTATAAGAAATATGACTAAATTTTTGTTTGTGGGGAAGGGAGGCCATGTATGATATTGAAAAAGGAACCCTACTTTCAGATTTCATTGTAGAAACTTTGCAATGTAGTATCAAAAATGGATTTATGAATTTGTCTGGCCACAAACATTTTCAGTTTTAGGGAGGCTGAAATTCACTGCCTTATACTAAATATGAATTTAGCGTGTAGGAGCAGTGTTTTGATAAATGTTTAAGGTTCCATTCAGTTGGGAAAAATTTATTTTATGTGAATAAAATTGGAATTTATTATTTAAGACTTCATTAATTTTCATTTTTGGTACAAATGGGTCCCGACATAGAAAAATAATTTTTTTATATGTAAGTATTATTTGAAGTCATGAGTAGTTAAATAAAAGACTTTGAAGTTCACTACCCTTGGTTATGGTGTATATATACTAAAAGGATGTTTCCCAATAACAAAATGTTCCAAGAAGACTATCAAAAATGGTTTTAAGTGGTCGAATGATTTTATTATAATTTTTCTAAAATCCATATCCTATACCTAGTGGGTGGTTCCCACCACAACATCTTTATATTAGGTTTCATTTATAAGGAATCTATATCTCTTAGTGTGTGATAATTCTTAAGAAAAATGGATATCTAATCTTCCTATTTTTCTATCATGGGGATATATCTTTACTCAAACTCAAAATGTGTTTTCCAAGTGTGGATAGTATCATGGGTCATGTGGAAAAGTTCATGGCATGATTTTTTGGATTCCAATACCTGGTCAGTGTTTTGTGGCAAAAAAAAAATCAGTTTGAGAAAGCTATGTGGGAACCTGACAATTTAAAGAGACATAATTATAATTAGTTTTTATATTATAGTGATTTAATTTTGATGGAAATATTTATTTGGTGGGGGGGTAGAATTTAATAGATGAATATTTTAGGAAATAAGTTTCCCCCCATAAATTTAATATTTTTGATATCATTCAATAAATGAAACATTAATATTTAATGAACCATGATTCATTATTAATATTATATTTTAAACAAGACCATTATAAACAATCCATTAAACATAGAATCATGAATAAGAATATAAATTTTTTAAATATTAATTATATTATATATATATATAATTAAAATGTATTGATAAATAATTAGTAATTTTTTATTAAATACCATTTATGATTTGAAAATACTATTTTCCCAAAAAGATGAATTTTTTAGACCCTTACTATTCAACCATTGTTTGACACACTGTTATGTGTGAAAAAATCATATGGTCTTCCCTTTATTTTGAGACCGATAATTACTAACATGAGATTAGGTACCAAACATTTTTTGTGTTATAATTATGAAATAAACGTAGTAGTAAATAACTTTCAAAGAAACAAATCCATGAATATGATTAAAATGAAAATAATCATCAAAGAGTTTTTGAGTAACATCTACACCCAAGAGGCACTCTAGGTTCTATCCAAAAACCCCCTAAGGTTCAAACCCAATGATCGAATGTTCAAGATTAGACAACCAATGTTGGGTGGCCTCAACAGTCAGTTAGCACTCCCCTAGATTAGCTATCTCTTCCTCAGCTTTAGGTTGGACCTCTTCATTAATAATCCACATCCAGTCCTTTTGATCCCGTCATTCGGCCACTATGGATGCCCCTTCATCGCCTTAACCTCGTTGCCACTAAACCATCCTTCATATGAACAATTATCTATACTTATGTGGCAATGATGGCTACATTTTCCTATTAAAAACCTTCTAAATAGGTGATATCCCCCTCAATGGCATGGATATCCTTGGTTCATTCAGCCTTAAGATTGTTCTAGACAATATCAAACACCTTCCACATATCATGAGTCTACTTGATGATAAATTCCTGATCCAATGTGCGAGGACACTAAATTCCACCCCATTAGTACCTAGACTAAAAATATAATGGTAGAGATACCCCTTTGCATTTGGTAGGATAACCATTGGGGTGCAGGTGATGATGTTCTCCATGTATATCCAATCCTTGTGATGAATTACTCAGTTCTCCACAGTGGTACTTGAGCCAGAGTCCCAAATTACTCATGTGGTGTCAGATCATAAGGAGGGAAGTCAAAAAATATATTAGTGATTCAATCATCCTTAGGAATGACCTCGAGAAGGTTGATGTCCATCTCTAGGGTAAACAGATAATTTCTTCCCCCTCATCAGTATAGGAATCCCCATATACCTCTTATGGCCCCTATGATGTAAACAAAACCATCACATCCTAATTGAACACAACCATTTGTGTCATGATTGTAGCAATTTTCATCATGATCTTATCTCTAGCTTCCTCCATTAATGGAACAACTAAGGCTAGAAAATCCATCACATCCCCTCAAATACCAATGTTTCTGATGCGAGTCCCACCTACTCCATTGAGGCTTAATTTCTAACAATCACCTTTGGTGTCATGTTTATGAAAAGATCCTAAACCACAATTACCACATGTATTCTATCCATGGTTAACATCTGAAACCCCTACATCAGTGGCATGGTCTTGACAGTCCCTTTTGGTGGAACCACCACAGTTGGTCCAAATTCCATAACCTCCCCAACCATATTCATCGGGAGACCAGCAACCACTGCTACTGCCACAACATCAGGAACTACAAAATGGGAAATATCATTTGATGATAGTGGTGATAAATAAAAAACGAAGAAACCCTACAAGATGATACTACTAATCCCACATTGATTAAAATATCCAATGTGATTTCATTCCTTGAATCTATTAAATGTACTGATCTGTATAAAACTACCTTGATGAAACCACCTCTATTCAAGAAATATAAATATGATCGCTTCTCTGTCAAGGGTGACCCTAAGGCCCTTCCACAACATACTCAAATGTGTATGTTTTTTTATTATTTGTATAATTTCATAAATAAAAGGGGGAAAACCCTAGTTGTCCCCCAATATTAATCCTAGAATTGGTCATGTTTGGGGCTTCCAAAATTGAAAACTTGTTCCAATCGTTAGGGGTTACGTTCAGGTTTTGTTAAAATATCAAGAATATTAAGTTCATGTTTGGATGTTTGGTAATATACATCTCAAACTTGATCTTCTTTGAATATTTGAATGGGATTATGCTTTTAATCCTCATACTCTTATGAACACTATGGATCATGTGTGGGATATATTTCACAGTCTTAACCAGTTTTTCTGGCACCCCAAGATATTAAATGACATAGTCTCTTGCATAAGAACTCCAATTAAGATTGGTCAGCGACCTCTAAATCCTGAGCTTGTGTTACATGAAAGAGTTATAGTGGAGGTCAATATGGACTCAAAACTCTCTAATGTTATTAGTTTTAACACAAAATATTACAAAACAGAGGTTATGATTGAGTTTGAACATAAACTCCAATTATGTGAACTATGGAAAATTATAGGAAATTATATTTTAAATTGTAGGGTGGTGAAAAATAAAGTTTCTAAACCAAATTAAAATTATTGGATAGAATTTAAAAGACAAAAGAAAGATAAGAGAACTGTTATAGATAATCCCGAGCCTTCTTAGAAGAAAAATAAAATATGGGTGAAGAAATCAAAATTTTACAACACTTCGGGAGTGAATTTGGATAAATCATTGGATGGACTAGTTGATGAAAAATAGAATACTACATTAGAACATGGAATTTTATAAGAAATAGAAAAACTAGTTTTGGATTCTATCGAACAGTCCCAAGCTGAACATGTATTAGAGGAATGTCGTAAAGACACTTTTAAAGAAACTGAACAGCATAGCATTGATGATATTTACTCTACAGAGATACATACTGATAATAGCCTATAGGAGAATGATATTCCAATGGTTATGTATGATAATGATATGGGATAACAACATGTCAAGGAGTTATTTCTGAAATCAATGGAATAAGGTACATAGTAGGTTGAAGATTCTAAAACCATCAAGGATCCTCTGAATTCATCTGCTCAAACGGGTTGCAATGCTCTGATTGATGTTACATAGCTTAAAAGGGAGTGTCTCCTCATGGAGTTGAAAAAATACAAGGCATGATCTCTCCATCCATCCAAGGATGTTGTTGAATACAATAATATTGAAATGAAGCACACTCAGAATAAAATCATTGTTGATTACTCAGAAAAGGATCTTATTGTATATGTCACATGTATATTTTACCTAGACACTGCCAGAGGTACTATATCAAGATCTTATGTTGCATTACTTGATGATTCCTCCATTATAGTAGGCACACATCACACTATTTTTTCCTTATATTCTACTAATTTTCATAATATTCTGATTGAAAATCATACAAGTGCATTAAGTGTCATCCATGTGGTTACATCATTATAGGCTAAACCATTTGAAACAACTTAGGGTGATGTTAATGTATGTACTTATAAAATATCTTATATTTATTCTATGAGTAAATAGGGAATGAAATGTAATTTGAAATTTTCAAAAAAAGTTAGAAGATCTACTAGGGGGAAGAGATCTGGAAGTAAAAAAGGGGTTCTAACCCCAAATTCAGGTCCTATGAATTTTATTTTTTCAAATTGTCAAGTTATTGCCAAAAATGAAATTTTTATTGTCCTTAAAATATTTCTTAATACTCATCGACCTAAAATATTTTCTATTACTGAACCTAAAATCAATATTTTATCAAAAATTATGCACCTTTTCTTATATGGTTATAATTTTTTAGGTGCATGCAAAGATGGTATTTATATAGAAACTATCTAGATTTTTTATCATTCTTCTATACCGAATGTGAATGTTTTCAATGATTCTGATCATATGTTTACTTGTGACATTTATTTTGATTGTTATCACATTTTTTTTTCTTTGATTTATGCTAAAAATAGATACCAAGATAGAAGAACTCTTTGGAATGTTCTTTCTTATTTAGCTAACCTCATTCATGATCCATGGTTTTTGATTAGTGATTTCAATGTGATTCGTTTCTCCAGTGAAAATATTTTCCTATCCTACTCTTCTATCTCCTTATGAGAATTTAAATCCTCTACTAAGGATAACAATATTGTAGAAATCAACCTTACTATTTCCAATTTCACTTGGTATAGAAGTCACCACAACATGGTAGATGCTTCCAAATTGGATTGATATTTTAGGAATGAGTCTAGTCTAGATAAATGGGAAACCATCTCTAGAATTACCCTTCCTAAGCTTAAGTTTAATCATCATCCCTTCCTTTTTCTGTCTTTATATCAAATACCTAAAACCCATTCTTACTTTCAGATTTAATAACGCTTGGTCCTATGAACTCAAGTGTTCAAAAATCATAAAAAAATCAAACGTCTATGAATCATTACAACAATTTTTTGGATTGTATCATAAATCTAAAACATCTTTTTTAGTGTATTAAAGGTTGGTGTAGTTCCAAATCTAAACAAATTGAAAATGAAATCTATTTTCTTTATAATGAACTTATTTAAATTCAAAACACCACTAATATATTGAATTTAACTATTTATCCTCAACATGAAATTAACACTTATATGAAACCTAGCACATTTATCATCCTTAAAGAAACAAATGCGCAAGAAAATCATAAAAACCACATGGATCTTAGATAGTGATAGAAACACTAAGTTCTAAAATTATCTTCAAATAATTAGGAAAGATCTAGACCTCTCAATTTTCATAGAGAAGGGGATACCCACATTGATACTGAGGATGACATTTCTAATCATGTTGTATCTTATTATAAAAATATGTTTAATGTCCTAGACGTGAACAAAGACCTTCTTCTTGATTTCATCCCAGCTAAAGATAATGAGTAAGATAACACTTATATTTTAAGCATCCTTCTTGATCATGAAATCAAAGATAATATTTTTATCCATAATCCGGATAGTTCTTCAGGACCTAATGGTTTCAATAATAATTTCTATCAACACTTATGCGAGGTTATTCAAATTGATGTTTACAAACATGTTTTTTTATAATCGCGTGCTTCTTTATGGGTTGAATGCACAATTTCTTTCACTAATTCCTAAAGTGTACAATGCTTCTGAGATTCATCTATTCATACCTATTTCACTTATTAACACTCTTTACAAAATAATCATGAAAATTCTTTCTAATAGATATACTGATTTAAGTAATAAAATTGTCTCATGGAATCAATTTGGCTTTATCAAGGGTAGGTCTATACAAGATTGCATTTTTCTTGCCTCTTAATGAACTAACACTTTAAACAAAGACACCATGGGAGGTAATAATTCTATTAAACATGATATCAGGAAATCCTTTGATATCATTGATTGGAGTTTTATTTTTAGGGGTATTTAGAGTTTTGTTTTTAATGATTCCTTCATCAGTAGAAGAAATTATTTATTCAAATCAGCTACCATCTCTATCCTTGTCAATGGTTCCCATAAGGGTTACTTTAAATGCACCAATGGTGTTAGAAAATATGATCCCATCTCTGTCATTTTTCTTTCAATTATAGAAGATTATTTATGCAGATTTCCCACTCTCCTTATTGACCAAAACAAGCACATACCAATTCAGTCTTATAGTAACTTAAATGTGCCCACACATATTTTATATGACGATGACATCATCCCTTTTTTACAAGGAGACAAGAGGAATATTCAAAATCTAAAAAGTGTTTTCACAAATTATGAAGAACTCTCTGGTCAAATGATTAAATAAAGAAAATCTTCTGTCATTGTTGGGAAAATATTTCCTTCTAATCGGAAAGGTAATATTATCAATGATTTAGGTATCAATAAAGGATCCTACCCTTTGAATTATATCAGTGTACCCATTTTTTATGGAAGGACTAAATCTAGTTACTTTTTTAACATCGTTTACCAATGTCACGACCCCCTCCCACCAAAGATGCCCCTCCTGATCTGGCAATGGTGAAAGGAAGATAATGATCCTCGAGTCTCGCCACCAGTAGGCCCCGGGTTGGCGACTAGCACCAAGGGTATGAGTTTTCACAAATATGGGAGGCATTACCCTTTTTATTATTTTGGATTGGGAAATAGGACAAGTCAACCACCAAAAAGGAAAAAGAACAAAGGTGCTGAAAGGAAACCCAAACCAGTCCCATATGCATGTATAAATAAACTGAAACAGGTACAAGTACAAATAAGCTCAAAGTACAAGTGAGTATAGTACCAAAAGAAAAAAAAGAAAACAGCAACTACACAGCTCCCACTGCCTGACTAGTAGGGTCCCGCACGGCCCTGGTAGTCCTCCTGGAAACCTGAAAGTAAACATAGGGTGAGCATACAAGTATACTCATTAGGGAAACCTAAAGCTCTTGTGCACAAGTAGGGAGACACCCTATGGTCCCGTGAGAAAACAGAAGAACCAGAAACTAACAAGGAAAAACTATCCACCCAGCCTCACTGGTCACACTCACCAAGTAACACAAACAAGTTTAGTATATATATATATATAGAACAAAAGTATTGGGTACCCCGCACCATTTCCCACTTAATTAGATGCTGCTCTTCCTAACGACAAACGTCCTGACGCTACCACACTCTTCCCACCCACACACACCTGGGCTAAACCACGTATCCCGCCCGCACACACCTGGGCCTCACAACCACGCATCTCGCCCACACACACCTGGGCCACAACCACTAACCCGCCCGCAGACACCTGGGCCTCATCCCGAAGGTTCTTGGGAACGGTAAGCCTACCCGAAGAGTCTTGGGCTAAAGGTCGCCTCAAGCCATCACAGCCTCCGAGACCTACCCGAAGAGTCTTGGGTGTAAGGTCACCTCAAGCCATCATAGCCTATGGAAGAAGGAGCAGGAAGGAGCTAGTAACTAAGGGGGAACACCCTCTCCCATAAAATGGGAGCATTCGGCACTAGGTGCTTGACATGGGTGTGGTGCGACAAAACACAAAGATACCATTATATATATATACATATAACAAACACACAGCCCAACCTATGGCTTCTTAAAAAGAGAAACTGAGCATGTGCCTCGGCACTGCTACCACGAAGCATGCATCAACAACCAAACAATCATCCCCTAACCCCATTTAGGTTTTCATGTTTCATGCAATGGTTTAACAAATTATTACTACTGGGCAACTATCATCCAGACAAAACCTTTCACAAACATATCCCTTCCATCCACAACCAAGGTTAGGTAAAACTCAAGCAACCACATGCCATTTCTTTTACAAGAGATTATCACAACCATACAACATTCCATCATTCATTTATTTCAAATTTCCACACATAAAAACCTTTCCACACACAAAACATTTCCGCATTTGAAAACACCTTTTACTTCAAAACACTTTTCATAATCAAAACACTTTTCATAAATAAAGGCATTTTCCACAAAACAACCAAACCACCAACATGTTCATTATTCCAACTTTGTTCAACCGGGGTGATCAAACAAGGTTTTCATTCTCATTTAATCAGCCAGTCTTTACGTGCTTATCCATTTTCCATGTTTTAACAAAACCAACCACAAACAATTCAGATATCAATTGCGCACGCAAAGGCCACCAACGGCCTTGATTTTCAGTAGGCAAAGGCCTTTCAATCCAAAATCACAATCAGAAGATAAAGAAACTGGAAGGCAATAGAAACAGCACAAAACCCCAAACCCTTCTTTATCCGGTTATTATCTTTATTTAAAGTTCAACTGCATCCCATGGAACAAAAGAAAAATATCCCACCCCGCATGTTGCACGAAAAAGAGAGATGAAGGTAAACCCCTACCTCAAAAGGTCCCGATCACGTCGCTTCCGACGACGTCCTTCGGTGTCCTCCGCCTTCGCCAAACCCGAAAAACGCCTCCTAGGATGGAATATGGAGAAGGAAGGCCGGAAGTAAAGGTGACAAGTCCGGGCTTAGAAGCTTCTTCTCGTCACTACGATCCTATGGCCGCTGACGGATCGACGATCGGTGTTCAGACAAAGAAGTTAGAGGAGGAAGACTTCTTGATCATCCAAGTGTGTCGTCGTGCGAAGAAGAAGCGATTGGTCTAGAAATAATCCGTGCCCCTTTCTTATATAGCCAACGAATAGGTAAAACAGTATGCAGCGTGTATTGATGAATACACGGTGTGACTGTACACCTGTTACGTGTTTTGACTGGTCAACACACGACACGTCACGCGGTTTCCACGCGTTTTAAAAAAACGTTAATTTTATTAATATGTGTGTTTCATTGACCCGAGACATAACTCATAAAAAGGTATCCATTACTGGTCTTAAAATGACCGTCTTAATTACAGGATTACACTGCCGCTGACGGTTCGTCATTCCGACACCATATGAAGAAGTTATAGACTTTTTAAGTTTTGATCACCCAAAATAATAATAATATTATTTTACTATTATTATAATAATTTAATATTTTGATCAAAAGGGCTTGTGGCGTGAATATCTCCCCTTACACCATGTGCACTCCCTTATTTTATTATGTATTACTATTTTAATATATTAAATCAACATTATATAAAATATATGATATATTAAATCAAATTATATAAAAAAATATGATTTATACAAGGGAAAGGGGGCATTCACGCCTCCCCTCCCCATCTCATGCGCATCCCCATAAATTTATTATAATTTATTAAATAAAACCATTTTCCTTTTAATTGTATTATTATATTTATTATATGATCAATGTTATTAATTTTATAATTCAATTTTGGGAGAACCTATGCACAACCATTTCATTTAATTGAATTAAATGACAAAACAAAATTAATATAACATACATATTCAACCCCATTTTAATACATTTAATTTTATTAACCTCTAACATATAGTTTTACGCCATCATTGTTATTTATTGTTCTTCAATAACAATAACATTTCATCAACTTATTTTATTAACTCACCGACGTTATTTTTTTTAATAACAAAAAGATTTACGTTCGTCGCATTGACCACGTTAAACCACCCTGTTGGATATCTGAATCCGACCATGCCACGTCAATGTCGCGTAACATCCATCAATTTAATTATTTTAATTCTATTTATTTTTATTTCACACTGATTAAATTGAAACCAAATTTATTAAATAAAAACCATTCAATTTCATAAACCCAATATAACGAACTCACCTTTAATTTTTTTTTGAACGCACCACCGTGATTCCACTTACATGTTCATTTAATTGTTTTCAATAAATACCATGACTCATTTCATCAATTTCTCATTATTATTAATATTATGAATAATATTAATAACACAATAGCCATAATTATTATTCAAATTTAATTTCAACAATTACTCAATTAATAAAAAAAACTGCATGTTTCATTTATCAACGTCTAATGGATCACACACCTTCCCACTTTACATCATTAATAATAATAACACCAATTAAATCATTTTATCATGATTATTCTTTTTAGTTTAATTAATCAACAATTTATTTCATCATCATTATTATTTAACATATTTTTACGTTATCATCAGTATTAAAATTATCATTATAACGTGCATCGTGTTGACCACATCGATTTCAAAAAAGGAATGGACCGGAGGGGTCTGGTCCATTACATCAGATACCTCTTAAAACATTCTCGTCCTCGAGAATTAAAAACCAACCAAGAAAAAGAATGGATCCAAACAACCACTCCGCAAGATACCTCTTAGGGCTCTTGTCATAACAAGAAACAACCGACAACCCTAATTATGTGAGTTAGGAATTCCCTCTCCTATGTCGAGATATTATCCGCTTTAGGGGGAACTGACTCGCCTGCACGGGTTTAATCGCATCCGCATTAATGCGTCTTGATTAAGGACTGGGCCTTCCCACTTCCATATATTAGGTTTTTTTTTCAACTTACACTGCACCCAACAACGTACAACCCACACACTGCCCGGACACATGGCTTGAGGAATTCCTTCTCCCATGTCGAGATATTATCCGCTTTAGGCGGCACTGACTCGCCTGCACGGGTTAAATCGCATCCACATTAATGCGTCTCGATTAGGGATTAGGTCTTCCCCTCCCCACATGATAGGGCTCTTCACGTACATTTAAAGAAAAGCGGGAAACAACATAGCATTAAAAACTCACAAAAACAAGGTCCAGGCCTAACGAATGAGAAAAAGAGTTCCAACAATGGAGTGTAATGCTCCCAACAAAAAATAAAGGAGATCATTCAAGAAAACCCAAACACATCTCTATCGATCCCTGGTCCTTCTAGAGATGCTGCCTCTAATGCATGCAACTATCCTCGCTGAGCTCCTCTGCCTCTCTGTTGACGTCCGCCTCCTTGACCACGTCCCGACTGGGATCCTTGAGGAACTCCTTGTGGCTGGCCACCACCTGCTCCATCTCCCCTCAAAGGGACTGGAGCCTGTTGCTGCTGGAAGGGTCTTGTCGGTGACTGGTGCTGCTGAGGAGGGCGTTGAACCTGTCCATATCCACCGTACTGAGCATGGGTCGGGCACCGACTCTGAACGTGCCCGAAACCTCCACAAGAAAAACACTTTGGTCCTGGGCTCGTGAAAAAGGGACGAGGACCTGAAGATCTGAACTGGAACTGCTGGGGCCTTCTCCCTACTGGCCTGAAACTGGAAGGTCCCGTCGCAGGAGACCTGCTGCTGACTGCCTTCCCCTTCGACGAACTAGGCTGGATCCCCTCACGTGGTGCACCTCCCTGCGATTGCATCCTTTCTACAACTTCCGCCTTCTTCTGTACGGCTAAGTATGTCGGAAGGGTGAAGGGGGTCACAGCATACTGGAGCGAAGGATGAAGCACCTCTTCCAAACGTCTCGCCCGAGACTCTTCATCCGGAAAGAGTTCTGGAGCAAAGCGTAGGAGATTCTTGAACTTAATCCCCAACTCTCAAACAGTCATACTCCCCTGCGGAAGGGAGAGCAACTCCTGACGCTTTTCCACCTTGATCAAAGAAGAAAGGAATTCCTCTCGGAACTCCTTTTCGAAGTCAGCCCATGGAATCTCTACCTCCTTCCTCTCCCCGAGGTAGAGCATCCACCATTGGCGCGCCGCGCCTCTCAGCTGACTGACCGCTAGGGGGACCCAGTACTCCTTCGGAGCACGGATCAAGGTAAAAGCGATCCCTAGCTCTTCAAGCCACCCCTCCGTCTCCAGGTCCGATGTACTTCCCTCGTACTTCTTGAGAGTCTGACGCTAAAAAGAACGGAGGTTCTTCTGCCACTGGCTGTCTTCCTCCTCTCGATCGATCCTCAGTTGATCGATTGCCTGAACCTGCTGGGCCTCAGCCATCTGATCCACCCGGGGACGACGTCCAGGTTCCATAGCTATACGGTAAACAAGGATCACCTAAGCCCAAGTAGTAAGGAAAAACTCAAAGTTTTAATTATCATTTTATTTCAATTTCATTCCCAGAACACCCAAATCAAGTAAAACACAAACATGATGATGCATGTACCTTCCCTAGGGTCTCTACCCTGCAATCAATATAGTCTCACTTGGTCGTTCGGTAGGCTCAGAGTCCTTGCATCGGATCACGGGGGGCCCTAAAATCCCGTGTCCTAACCGGTCTTCCCTGGCCTATGTCACGCACCAAGATTAACGAACATTGTTGCCCTACCATCCCATGCAATCCTCACTGTTCCTAACTCCAGACTCCATCCTATCTCTCAACCATCACCTCTGATACCATTCTGTCACGACCCCCTCCCACCAAAGATGCCCCTCCTGATCTGGCAATGGTGAAAGGAAGATAATGACCCCCCGAGTCCCGCCTCTAGTAGGCCCCGGGTTAGAGACTAGCACCAAGGGTATGAGTTTTCACAAATATGGGAGGCATTACCCTTTTTATTATTTTGGATCGGGAAATAGGACAAGTCAACCACCAAAAAGGAAAAAGAACAAAGGTGCTGAAAGGAAACCCAAACCAGTCCCATATGCATTTATAAATAAACTGAAATAGGTACAAGTACAAATAAGCTCAAAGTACAAGTGAGTAAAGTACCAAAAGAAAAACAAGAAAACAGCAACTACACAGCTCCCACTGCCTGACTAGTAGGGTCCCACACGGCCCTGGTAGTCCTCCTGGAAACCTGAAAGTAAACGTAGGGTGATCATACAAGTATACTCAGTAGGGAAACCTAGAACTCTCGTGCACAAGTGGGGAGACACCCTAAGGTCCCGTGAGAAAAAAGAAGAACCAGAAACTAACAAGGAAAAACTATCCACCCAGCCTCACTGGTCACACTCACCAAGTAACACAAACAAGTTTAGTATATATATATATAGAACAAAAGTATTGGGTACCCCGCACCATTTCCCACTTAATTAGATGCTGCTCTTCCTAATGACAAATGTCATGACGCTACCACACTCTTCCCGCCCGCACACACCTAGGCCAAACCACGCATCCCGCCCGCACACACCTGGGCCTCACAACCACGCATCTCGCCCGCACACACCTGGGCCACAACCACTAACCCGCCCGCAGACACCTGGGCCTCATCCCGAAGGTTCTTGGGAACAGTAAGCCTGCCCGAAGAGTCTTGGGCTAAAGGTCGCCTCAAGCCATCACATCCTCCGAGACCTACCCGAAGAGTCTTGGGTGTAAGGTCACCTCAAGCCATCATAGCCTATAGAAGAAGGAGCATGAAGGATCTAGTAACTAACGGGGAACACCCTCTCCCATAAAATGGGAGCGTTCGGCACTAGGTGCTTGACATGGGTGTGGTGAAACAAAACACAAAGATACAATTATATATATATACATATACCAAACACACAGCCCAACCTATGGCTTCTTAAAAAGAGAAACTAAGCATGTGCCTCGGCACTGCTACCACGAAGCATGCATCAACAACCAAACAATCATCCCCCAACCCCATTTAGGTTTTCATGTTTCATGCAATGGTTTAACAAATTATTACTACTGGGCAACTATCATCCAGAAAAAACCTTTCACAAACGTATCCCTGCCATCCACAACCAAGGTTAGGTAAAATGCAAGCAACCACATGCCATTTCTTTTACAAGAGATTATCACAACCATACAACATTCCATCATTCATTTATTTCAAAGTTCCACACATAAAACCCTTTCCACACACAAAACATTTCCGCATTTGAAAACACATTTTACTTCAAAACACTTTTCATAATCAAAACACTTTTCATAAATAAAGGCATTTACCACAAAACAACCAAACCACCAACATGTTCATTATTCCAACTTTGTTCAACCGGGGTGATCACACAAGGTTTTCATTCTCATTTAATCATCCGGTCTTTACGTGCTTATCCATTTTCCATGTTTTAACAAAACCAACCACAAACAATTCAGATATCAATTGCGCACGCAAAGGCCACCAACGACCTTGATTTTCAGTAGGCAAAGGCCTTTCAATCCAAAATCACAATCAGAAGATAAAGAATCTGGAAGGCAATAGAAACAGCACAAAACCCCAAACCCTTCTTTATCCGGTTATTATCTTTATTTAAAGTTCAACTGCATCCCATGGAACAAAAGAAAAATATCCCACCCCGCATGTTTCACCAAAAAGAGAGACGAAGGTAAACCCCTACCTCAAAAGGTCCCGATCACGTCGCTTCCGACGACGTCCTTCGGTGTCCTCCGCCTTCGCCAAACCCGAAAGACGCCTCCTAGGATGGAAGCTGGAGAAGGAAGGCCGGAAGGAAAGGTGACAAGTCCGGGCTTAGAAGCTTCATCTCGTCGCTATGATCCTGTGGCCGCTAACGGATCGACGATCGGAGTTCGGACAAAGAAGTTAGAGGAGGAAGACTTCTTGATCATCCAAGAGTGTCGTCGTGCGAAGAAGAAGCGATTGGTCTGGAAATAATCCGCGCCCCTTTCTTATATAGCCAATGAATAGGTAAAACGGTATGCAGCGTGTATTGATGAATACACGGTGTGACTGTACACCCGTTACGTGTTTTGACTGGTCAACACACGACACGTCACGCGGTTTCCACGCGTTTTAAAAAAAACGTTAATTTTATTAATATGTGTGTTTCGTTGACCCGTGACATAACTCATAAAAAGGTATCCATCACTAGTCTTAAAATTACCGTCTTAATTACAGGATTACACTGCCGCTGACGGTTCGTCATTCCGACACCATATGAAGAAGTTATAGACTTTTTATGTTTTGATCACCCAAAATAATAATATTATTATTTTATTATTATTATAATAATTTAATATTTTGATCAAAAGGGCTTGTGGCGTGAATCTCTCCCCTTACACCATGCGCACTCCCTTATTTTATTATTTATTACTATTTTAATATATTAAATCAACATTATATAAAATATATGATATATTAAATCAAATTATATAAAAAAAATATGATTTATACAAGGGAAAGGGGGCATTCACGCCTCCCCTCCCCATCTCATGCGCATCCCCATAAATTTATTATAATTTATTAAATAAAACCCTTTTTCTTTTAATTGTATTATTATATTTATTATACTATCAATGTTATTAATTTCATAATTCAATTTTTGGAGAACCTATGCACAACCATTCCATGCGACTCAAAACCATTTCATTTAATTGAATTAAATGACAAAACAAAATTAATATAACATACATATTCAACCCCATTTTAATACATTTAATTTTATTAACCTCTCACATATAGTTTTACGCCATCATTGTTATTTATTGTTCTTCAATAACAATAACATTTCATCAACTTATTTTATTAACTCACCGACATTATTGTTTTTAATAACAAAAAGATTTACGCTCATCGCATTGACCACGTTAAACCACCCTATTGGATATCTGAATCCGACCATGCCATGTCAATGTCGCGTAACATACATCAATTTAATTATTTTAATTCTATTTATTTTTATTTCACACTTATTAAATTGAAACCACATTTATTAAATAAAAACCATTCAATTTCATAAACCCAATAAAACGAACTCACCTTTAATTTTTTTTGAACGCACCACCGTGCTTCCACTTACATGTTCATTTAATTGTTTGCAATAAATACCATGACTCATTTCATCAATTTCTCATTATTATTAATATTATGAATAATATTAATAACACAACAACCATAATTACTATTCAAATTTAATTTCAACAATTACTCAATTAATAATAAAAAACTGCATGTTTCATTTATCAATGTCTAATGGATCACACACCTTCCCACTTTACATCATTAATAATAATAACAACAATTAAATCATTTTATCATGATTATTCTTTTTAGTTTAATTAATCAATAATTTATGTCATCATCATTATTATTTAACATATTTTTATGTTATCATCAGTATTAAAATTATCATTATAATGTGCGTCGTGTTGACCACATCGATTTCAACAAAGGAATGGACCGGAGGGGTCCAGTCCATTATAACCAAATATTCAATCTACATTCCTCTTAGAAGGGTAAAGCCTTCTCTATAGATGGAAGAATTTGTCTTGTTAAATCTAAAATTGTCTCTAAAATGGTATACTCGTGGATGGTTTACAAATTTTCTGATGGTATCTTTATGAAAATAATTTTTTACATCAAAAAAATTCTTTTTAATAGAAAAACTTGTTAAAGAATGTGTGTGACCATTCCTTAGACTACTTATTGTAAGCCTTTAGATAAGGGTGGTCTTGGTATTAAAAACCTAAACTCATTACTTACTTTTTACAAGCCAAACTCACTTGGAACCTGATTCACAATAACTCTAATTCCATTTATTTTCTAAAAAAGGATTTTTTGACATGTTAATGAAAGTAAATATCAATTATATTATATCTTCTATTTGGTCGTCCATTTGGAAATCCTTTAGCAACATCATGATTTACTCTAGATAGACAGTTAGTGTCGACTCTTCCATGAGAATTTGGCTGGATAACTAGACTGTTGTTCCTTTAATCTCCATGCTTCCTCCCAATAATTTATAGGAGCACATCAACTGTACTATTAGGGATATTTAAAATTACCATAACTTCATTCTTCTGGGTAACATTATTCATATAATTAGAAATTATCCCCATTCCAATTCTGAAGATTTCTTAATCTGGGCACCTTCTCATAATGGCATCCTAGACTCTAATTTTTTTTACAGCCACAACTTTCTAAATTCTGATAATAATTTTGGTTGGTTTATTTTTTTTTGAATAACCATAGATTAATCCCTCAAGGATTACTCTTGTTTGGAATATTACTCAAAACATAGTCCTTACTAACATTTTCAATGAATATTTTGGGATTCAACTTTTCGATAACTTACATATTTGTAACCAATATAGAGAAGATACTAACCATATTTTTCTCTCTTGTGCTACGACTTCAGCTCTTTGGAACTATATTTTTGACATTTTTTATTGCATTTGGTTACTTCTTGATTCAATCACCTCTCATATAAATTGTTTTGTTGATATATAAGCATCTTAAAAAATAAAGAATATTTTCTTAACTGAATTTGCAGAGATTCTCTATGTGATCTGATATGATAGAAAATCCCTTCTTTATAATAATTTCTCATCTAGTCTAAATTATGGTCGGATGTGGATTCTCATTTACATTCGGGAAGCTTCCTCGTTTCGGAAGTCTAATTGTGACAAAATTTTTAAAGAGTTTGGGATCCTCTAATGACTTCAGATTGATGGAATCTATCATCAACCTAGAAACACTTTTGAAGTGTTGTGGAAATACCTGCTCATAGGTTTGATTAAAGTAAATGTTTATGGTGCACCTAAAAAAAATATGAGACCCTCAGGTTGTGGTGCTATTTTCAGAAACCACCTTGGGTAGTGTAACATCCCAGGTAAATAAAGAATAAAGAATTTTCATAATTATTAATATTTACGAATTAAATATTAATTTTATTTTAAAGGGGTTGCTATGTTCGATAGCGTACCCGATACGCAACGATGAGTTTCTTTGAAACTTACGTAGCACACTAGTAATAAAATAATATTATTTTAAATGTTAGTTAACAAGTAGCCGTTGTACTGGCGGGAATGGATAGAAATAACTAAAATATGATTAGATATGTTTTTAAATTTTTTTACATTTACCCAATAAAAGATAAAGGCTTAAAATACGGAAAGAGTTCAATTTTAGGGCATATATACTCTAATTTTCACTAAAGGTTCACTTATCACCTTTTAATGGTGAACCGTCATTAAATATAGTTTTGATCACTCTTATACTTTATTTTGGACCAAATATAACTCTTCTTTAGAATCGGGACATCAAAATTTACTTTGTGTAAATTTTTGGTACCTTTCTGATAAAGTTCATTTTTTTATGAATAGTGTAAAATGTTGTATTTTAATTCAAAACCTCTTTTTAATATAAATTATTTATATGATTAGATTATTATTTTAATTGGTTTTAAAGTGAAATTAGAAAATATTTTTACCAGTTAATCCAATGGTGGTCATTGGAATCAATTTCACTTTGAAATTGGACTTAAACTGGTGTCAATCTTTTGATACTTATTGTTTCAAAAAAACACGCTATTTGTCATGACAGCGGGAATTAATTATTAAATTAATTAATTTGACTTATATGTTTTGAATTTTGTAAAATGGAATTCATTTTTGAATTCGGAATATCAAATATATCTTAGGGTGAATTTTTGGAAATTTTCTGAAAAACATCAATTTTTGATGAATAGTGAAACCACTAAGTGGTAATCAAGCAAACTGATTTTTTAGTTAAATGAAAGTTTACCACTAATGTGTATTGAATTTTTAAAATCCGACATACATGGTTGTCATTAAGAAGTAAAATGTGGTTCAATGAGATTAAAATAATTTTTTGGTGAACAGTAACTTTTTTTCATTAATTGCGATTAGAGGTAATTAGTGTAGTTTAAGGTAAAAATGGTATTATAAGAATGTGAAAACACCATGAAACTTGTCCTACACCTATTGGGTGAGTCATGGCCGACCAAGAAAAGCCATGGGCCAACTTGGGGACCCCATGGAGCCACTTTAGTTGGAAAATGACAATAATATATTTTTATTTAATGTTAAAATTAAATTGACACAAACATGAGTTGTTTTACTAAAACAATTTTTGAGTGGGGTTATACAAGTCCAAATTTTGATTATAAATAGTCATTGGAAAGCTAAAAATATTTCCTACATCATAGTATTTTTTTTTTTATAATTTTTAGACATTAAATAAATTAAATTATATATGACATAATAATGATGCAGCGATGACATCATTATTTGACGATTTAAATAAAATGGAAAGATAATGAAAAATCTAAAACCTACACATGTCCAAAACCAATTGGATGAGTAGATTTCTAACCCTTATCACCTTATCCACGAATTATATCAATGTGGGACCTTTTAAAACCGAAACACATTTTCAAATAAAGTAATATTTCTTTACTTTCCAAAAGTGCCCCTCCTCTCCTCTTATAAAAGGCCCCCACCTCTACCCCATTTCACACACTTCTCAAGACTTTGGCTCGGCCAACCCCTGCCCAATTACTCTCTCCACATCCCTCTCCTCATCCTATAGGATTCCCTTTGGGAATAATCCTTTCAAAGGAAGCCTTTAGGCTCAAATCAAAAGGGAGTTACACTTTTAAAGGTAATTCATTCTCTCTTGTTCATTTGTTTTATTTTGCTTCTCCAACCCTATAAACTCTTTTTATTTACTTCTTTTGTAACAACACCAGTATCTTCAATATACTAGGATGTTGTTATAATATTTATTTGAGCTACACTCTCACACAACTACATCAAATGGTTAAAGAACATACGGTTTCCGTGGATGGCGAAATTCTGCCTCCCGAAACAATGATTGTTCAATACTCATTTAACACCTTCAAAGGTGGCCATTATGATGTCACTATTTTTATATATGATATATAATATGTTTATGTTTTCCTTAAGCTTCTGTATTTTTCATTTTTGGCATACCTTTATGGTTTCCATTATGGGTAAACACGATATCTTCATTTAAGGAAGTGCGGACTACCGCCCCCTAAAAGTGATGTGATTCGTTAATGCCATATGTGGGATGTGTAAAGGATGGATTTAAAGTTATGATGTTATAATGGAATTATAATATACCTCTATATCATTATTATTTATTTCCATTAAAGTATGAGATAGAAATGAAAGTAGCGTTCATGCGTACGTACGGCTTACCGTCTCCATGAACGGTGCATTTCATTTCTTATCCCCAAATGTAATGTACTATTAAAATTACATGTATATAATGTATATATATAATTAACAATATATCTAAATGATGAATATAATTCTGGAATTAAAATATACATACCTCTCATTTAGTTTTAATTCCACTAATATGAAAAAGAAATGAAAGTAGCGTTCATGAGTACGTACGGCTTACCGTCTCCATGAACGGTGCATTTCATTTCTTACCTCTAAATGATTATGTAATATTATAAATACATGTATATGCTGGATATATATGATATATATGATATCCAAATCAGTAATTTCATTCTGGATATAAATAACTTTTGACCACACAAACAAGATGTAATTGTAAGAAGTCAACTTTCGACTTAAGAACCAAATATTGACAAAACAAACATTATTAACTTAAATGTTTACATAATGTTCATAACATGGTATAAAAGGAATAATGAACTTGAAAAAGGATCTTAAGCAAGTAGATATTAACTCAAGTTTATTATTCAGGAGATTAAAGAACGGTCGGGTCAAGTCGGATACGAGGTAAGGGAATTTCTTAACCCAATTTCTATTCTTTGGGTTAATCTCCTACTTTCAAATTATGTCATGATATTATTATGTCCTATCTTGTATTTGTACTTTCTTTATGTGTACTTATAGTGAATACACATATTAGATCTATTTTATTTTAAAAATGATCTTTGTAAGGGACTTCGCCTCAATCTCCTTTCATTGAGGCATATTTCGTTTTATACACAACTTTATTTTATACGGTATATAAACTCCTTTGACTTTTACTTTTATACAAAATGAATCTTTTTCTACGAAGCGTTTTACTAAACGACAAAAAGGAATGTTTTTTTTAACGTACGCGGTGACAACGACCTTTTCCGCCGCCGCGAGTATTATTTGATCTTTGGCTTTCTCAACAAGCCGTAATGTTTTTAGAATAAAATAAATACCATATACTCTTTTATGTATTTTGGTATTGAAAATGGTTTTGAAAAAGGATTCTATTATGTCAATATATTTATGATATATTTTGATTTAAATGTGGAAATGTTATCATTCCTTTATATTGGTTTTGTGTTTTATGATTTTATATTGGTACTTGGACATTTTAACGGGTGGTTACGTTATAAACCATATGACGGGTGGTGCCGTGAATACCGGGACGGGTGGTTACGTTATAACCTCCAATGCATTGGGTATGGAAGTCGGCCGTATGGCTATTCCATTAAGTATGTATGGAAATTGGCCGTATGGCTATTCCATTAAGTGATATGTGTGGAAGTCAACCGTATGGTTATTCCACTTAAGTATGTTTATGTACCAAGTTACCTTTATATATTTTATGTGTTCTTTATATGGGTTTTATGGTAATACTTTGGTTACAAAAAGGTAAGTAATGATACTTTATTCAGTGAAGATTTTTTACTACTTCATGAAGGTGAAGGTATTACTTTGATAGAGTATACATGGTTTACTTGATTTTGAAAAACTAACAGATTTCATTCTTTGTGTATCCCTTACTGAGCTTTTTATGCTCACCCCAAGTTTTTTTGAAATGTTTTTCACAGGACTTAATGTGGAATAAGGTCAAGGATGGGATCAAGGGAATGTCATGCTATATAAAACATGGAACTAGACATGTTTCTTTCAAGAGTTTTTTTTATTATGGAAACTTAGTATAAGTGACTAATTTGTAATCTTTTGATATGTAATAGTTATGTTCTAATTCTCTAAAACTCTAAACCTGAAAAGATCCTCAATGTGAATTATTCATTTAATTCAATATTAAGTAAGGTTTAAGGCTGGGGCCTTATAGTTGGTATCAGAGGTTGGTTTAGACAACTTTAGGAGTTAGAAAAGTGTTAAATTATAATATGATTGAAATGATATAGCATTTACGGATTACCATGTTGCTTCGCCTAAGATATTTCTGTGTTCAGAATGGTTTTCCGCAGAGGAAACAAAGAAGCTATGTTGGGACGACATCAGGAGGAAGATAACCTTCCAAATCAGCAACCTGAGATGGTCGGAATCAGAACTGAACAGTTTGTTGCAGTGATGGCACAGTTAACTCAGGCTATAAATGGTGGTGGTATCCATGCACGAGATCAGCCGGATCAACCGCAGAGGAACATGTCAGTGGTGGAACATTTCCTGAGGCAACATCCCCCATCATTCATAGGATCATCTGACCCTGTGCAAGCTGAAGGGTGGATTAAAGCACTGGAGAAGATTTTTGATGTCATGGGGTGTTCAGAACAACAAAAGGTTAGTCTTGTTGTTTACCGTTTTGAAGGTGAAGCTGATCAGTGGTGGTCGATGGTGAAAAATATAAAGGATAGTGATGAGATTGAGGATCTTCACTGGGACGAATTCAAAGGTATGTTTCTTGAGAAATATTTTCCTAAGGTGGTTCATCTTAGGATGGAAAAACAGTTCCTAGAATTGAGGCAGGAGGATGATTCAGTGGCTGCTTATGAAGAAAAGTTTACTCGATTGGCAAGGTATGCTCCAAACTTCATACGAGATCTTGATAGTAAAATAAACCATTTTTACTCAAGGTTAAAGCCAAAGTATTGAAGGGCTTTAGCTTCTCATGAGTTCAAAAGTTATGAAAAACTTGTTCGATGTGCGGAGAAGGTGGAAATGGAGTTTGTCGATGATCAGGTGTTCTATGACAAACAACAGAATAAGAGGTCTAGTTGGCAGGCAAAGGTGAAGAATTCATCAAAGAAGCAAGGAGGTAAGAAAACCAAATATCCATCCTGTGAGATGTGTGGTAAAATGCATCCTGGAGAATGTTTATCCAAGTCTGGTAAGTGCTTTCGGTGTGGTAAGTCTGGACATATTGCTCGTAACTGTAAGGAAGATGATCAAGCAGGAAATGAAAAGCCAACGGTAAGATGTTTTAAGTGTAATGAAATGGGTCATTATGCAAACGAGTGTCCAACGAAGAACTCAACTGGGGGAATGCAGCCAGACTACAAGCAGAAAGGGGTGGTGAAATCCTTTGCAACAACTTCAGCAGATGTTGGGCCATCGAATGAAGTGGTATCAGCTCCAGGGAGCTCAGTATTTTTCGAAGATTGACTTGAGGTCGGGGTACCATCAGTTGAAAGTAAAAGAAGAAGACGTTCCGAAGACTGCGTTCCGTACTAGATATGGCCATTATGAATTTTTAGTTATCCCTTTTGGGTTAACCAATGCACCTGCTATATTCATGGATCTTATGAATAAAATTTTCCATGAGTTTTTTGGATAAGTTTGTGTTTGTGTTTTGAGGTTTGTGAAGAGTTTATGTGTGCCTTGTGATTCACAGTTGAAGAATGAGTTGTTTTTTCATCCTGGCAGTACTAAGATATACAGAGGTCTGCGGGAGTATTACTGGTGGGATGGAATGAAAAGAGACATTGCTGATTTTACTGTGAAGTGTTTGACATGTCAACAGGTTAAAGCAGAGCAGCAGTTACCGAAAGGGATGCTTCAGCCTTTACCAGTGCCAGAGTGGAAATGGGAAAACATATCCATGGACTTTGTTGTGGGATTACCGAGGACATCTCGAGGTAATAATGCAATCTGGGTTATTGTTGATCGCTTGACCAAATCTTCTCATTTCCTTTCTATACGAGATACTTTCTCTCTAGATCAACTTTCCCGTTTGTATCTTAAAGAGATAGTCAGGTTACATGGAGTTCCTCTCTCCATTGTATTGGATCGTGAACCCAGGTTTACTTCTAACTTTTGGAAAGGCCTTCAGAAGTCGTTGGGTACTGAATTAAAATTTTAGTACAGCTTTTCATCCTCAATCAGATGGGCAGTCAGAACGAACAATTCAGACATTGGAGGATATGCTACGAGCTTGTTTGATGGATTATCAGGGAAGTTGGGACCAACATCTTTCTTTGGTTGAATTTTCTTATAATAACAGCTTTCATTCTAGTATACAGATGGCACTATTTGACGCATTATATGGGAAGCGGTGTCGAACTCCATCATTTTGGAATGAAGTGGGTGAAAGGAAGCTGATGGGACCGGAATTGGTAGAAGAGATGGAAGAAAAAGTTCAGTTGATTCAGAAAACACATGAGAACAGCTCAGAGCAGGCAGAAGAGTTATGCGGATAACCGGAGGAAGGATCTATCTTTTGAGGTAGGTGATCATGCTTTTCTCAAGGTTTCTCCTTGGAAAAGTGTGATGAGATTTGGTAAGAAAGGAAATTTGAGTCCAAGGTTCATTGGACCATACGAAATTCTGGAAAGAGTTGGATCAGTTGCATACCGAGTGGCTTTACCTCCGAGTTTATCTCAGGTACACAATGCTTTTCACGTTTTGATGTTGAGAAAGTATATGCCAGATCCATCTCATGTTTTGAGTCCATAGGTAGTTTAGCTGGAAGAGAACCTATCTTATGAGGAACAACCGGTCCAGATTCTTGACCACAGGGAGCAAGTGTTACGGAATAAGGTGATTCATCAGGTAAAGGTTTTGTGGAAAAACCATGTGATTGAAGAGGCAACGTGGGAATCTGAAAATGCTATGAGGGATAACTACCCCCACTTATTTTGATAAGTGAATAAAATTGCGAGGATGCAATTCCCAAAAGGGGGGAAGGATGTAACATCCCAGGTAAATAAAGAATAAAGAATTTTCATAATTATTAATATTTACGAATTAAATATTAATTTTATTTTAAAGGGGTTGTTATGTTCGATAGCGTACCCGATACGCAACGATGAGTTTCTTTGAAACTTACGTAGCACACTAGTAATAAAATAATATTATTTTAAATGTTAGTTAACAAGTAGCCGTTGTACTGGTAGGAATGGATAGAAATAACTAAAATATGATTAGATATGTTTTTAAATGTTTTTACATTTACCCAATAAAATATAAAGGCTTAAAATACGGAAAGAGTTCAATTTTAGGGCATATATACTCTAATTTTCACTAAAGGTTCACTTATCACCTTTTAATGGTGAACCGTCATTAAATATAGTTTTGATCACTCTTATACTTTATTTTGGACCAAATATAACTCTTCTTTAGAATCGGGACATCAAAATTTACTTTGTGTAAATTTTTGGTACCTTTCTGATAAAGTTCATTTTTTTATGAATAGTGTAAAATGTTGTATTTTAATTCAAAACCTCTTTTTAATATAAATTATTTATATGATTAGATTATTATTTTAATTGGTTTTAAAGTGAAATTAGAAAATATTTTTACCAGTTAATCCAATGGTGGTCATTGGAATCAATTTCACTTTGAAATTGGACTTAAACTGGTGTCAATCTTTTGATACTTATTGTTTCACAAAAACACGCTATTTGTCATGACAGCGGGAATTAATTATTAAATTAATTAATTTGACTTATATGTTTTGAATTTTGTAAAATGTACTTCATTTTTGAATTCGGAATATCAAATATAGCTTAGGGTGAATTTTTGGTAATTTTCTGAAAAACTTCAATTTTTGATGAATAGTGAATCCACTAAGTGGTAATCAAGCAAACTGATTTTTTAGTTAAATGAAAGTTTACCACTAATGTGTATTGAATTTTGAAAATCCGACATACATGGTTGTCATTAAGAAGTAAAATATGGTTCAATGAGATTAAAATAATTTTTTGGTGAAGAGTAACTTTTTTTCATTAATCGCGATTAGAGGTAATTAGTGTAGTTTAAGGTAAAAATGGTATTATAAGAATGTGAAAACACCATGACACTTGTCCTACACCTATTGGGTGAGTCATGGACGACCAAGATAAGCCATGAGCCAACTTGGGGACCCCATGGAGCCACTTTAGTTGGAAAATGACAATAATATATTTTTATTTAATGTTAAAATTAAATTGACACAAACATGAGTTGTTTTACTAAAACAATTTTTGAGTGGGGTTATACAAGTCCAAATTTTGATTATAAATAGTCATTGGAAATCTAAAAAGATTTCCTACATCATAGTAGTTTTTTTATAATTTTTAGACATTAAATAAATTAAATTATATATGACATAATAATGATGCAGCGATGACATCATTATTTGACGATTTAAATAAAATGGAAAGATAATGAAAAATCTAAAACCTACACATGTACAAAACCAATTGGATGAGTAGATTTCGAACCCTTATCACCTTATCCACGAATTATATCAATGTGGGACCTTTTAAAACCGAAACACATTTTCAAATAAAGTAATATTTCTTTACTTTCCAAAAGTGCCCCTCCTCTCCTCTTATAAAAGGCCCCCACCTCTACCCCATTTCACACACTTCTCAAGCCTTTGTCTCGGCCAACCCCTGCCCAATTACTCTCTCCACATCCCTCTCCTCATCCTAGAGGATTCCCTTTGGGCATAATCCTTTCAAAGTAAGCCTTTAGGCTCAAATCAAAAGGGAGTTACACTTTTAAAGGTAATTCATTCTCTCTTGTTCATTTGTTTTATTTTGCTTCTCCAACCCTATAAACTCTTTTTATTTACTTCTTTTGTAACAAAACCAGTATCTTCAATATAATAGGATGTTGTTATAATATTTATTTGAGCTACACTCTCACACAACTACATCAAATGGTTAAAGAACATACGGTTTCCGTGGATGGCGAAATTCTGCCTCCCGAAACGATGATTGTTCAATACTCATTTAACACCTTCAAAGGTGGACATTATGATGTCACTATTTTTATATATGATATATAATATGTTTATGTTTTTCTTAATCTTCTGTATTTTTCATTTTTGTCATACCTTTATGGTTTCCATTATGGGTAAACACGATATCTTCATTTAAGGAAGTGCGGACTACCGCCCCCTACAAGTGATGTGATTCGTTAATGCCATATGTGGGATGTGTAAAGGATGGATTTAAAGTTATGATGTTATAATGGAATTATAATATACCTCTATATCATTATTATTTCTTTCCATTAAAGTATGAGATAGAAATGAAAGTAGCATTCATGCGTACGTACGGCTTACCGTCTCCATGAACGGTGCATTTCATTTTTTATCCCCAAATGTAATGTACTATTAAAATTACATGTATATAATGTATATATATAATTAATGATATATCTAAATGATTAATATAATTCTGGAATTAAAATATACATACCTCTCATTTAGTTTTAATTCCACTAATATGACAAAGAAATGAAAGTAGCGTTCATGCGTACGTACGGCTTACCGTCTCCATGAACGGTGCATTTCATTTCTTACCTCTAAATGATTATGTAATATTATAAATACATGTATATGCTGGATATATATGATATATATGATATCCAAATCAGGAATTTCATTCTGGATATAAATAACTTTTGACCACACGAACAAGATGTAATTGTAAGAAGTCAACTTTCGACTTAAGAACCAAATATTGACAAAACAAACATTATTAACTTAAATGGTTACATAATGTTCATAACATGGTATAAAAGGAATAATTAACTTGAAAAAGGATCTTAAGCAAGTAGATATTAACTCAAGTTTATTATTCAGGAGATTAAAGAACGGTCGGGTCAAGTCGGATACGAGGTAAGGGAATTTCTTAATCCAATTTCCATTCTTTGGGTTAATCTCCTACTTTCAAATTATGTCATGATATTATTATGTCCTATCTTGTATTTGTACTTTCTTTATGTGTACTTGTAGTGAATACACATAGTAGATCTATTTTATTTTAAAAATGATCTTTGTAAGGGACTTCGTCTCAATCTCCTTTCATTGAGGCATATTTCGTTTTATACACAACTTTCTTTTATACGGTATATAAAATCCTTTGATTTTTACTTTTATACAAAAGGAATCTTTTTCTACGAAGCGTTTTACTAAACGACAAAAAGGAATGTTTTTTTTAACGTACGCGGTGACAACGACCTTTTCCGCCGCCGCGAGTATTATTTGATCTTTGGCTTTCTCAACAAGCCGTAATGTTTTTAGAATAAAATAAATACCATATACTCTTTTATATATTTTGGTATTGAAAATGGTTTTGAAAAAGGATTCTATTATGTCAATATATTTATGATATATTGTGATTTAAATGTGGAAATGTTATCATTCCTTTATATTGGTTTTATGTTTTATGATTTTATATTGGTACTTGGACATTTTAACGGGTGGTTACGTTATAAACCATATGACGGGTGGTGTCGTGAATACCAGGACGGGTGGTTACGTTATAACCTCCAATGCATTGGGTATGGAAGTCGACCGTATGGCTATTCCATTAAGTATGTATGGAAATTGGCCGTATGGCTATTCCATTAAGTGATATGTGTGGAAGTCAACCGTATGGTTATTCCACTTAAGTATGTTTATGTCCTAAGTTACCTTTATATATGTTATGTGTTCTTTATATGGGTTTTATGGTAATAATTTGGTTACAAAAAGGTAAGTAATGATACTTTATTCAGTGAAGATTTTTTACTACTTCATGAAGGTGAAGGTATTACTTTGATAGAGTATACATGGTTTACTTGATTTTGAAAAACTAACAGATTTCATTCTTTGTGTATCCCTTACTGAGCTTTTTATGCTCACCCCATGTTTTTTTGAAATGTTTTTCACAGGACTTAATGTGGAATAAGGTCAAGGATGGGATCAAGGGAATGTCATGCTATATAAAACATGGAACTAGACATGTTTCTTTCAAGAGTTTTTTTTTATTATGGAAACTTAGTATAAGTGACTACTTTGTAATCTTTTGAGATGTAATAGTTATGTTCTAATTCTCTAAAACTCTAAACCTGAAAATATCCTCAATATGAATTATTCATTTAATTCAATATTAAGTAAGGTTTAAGGCTGGGGCCTTATAGGTAGTGTCCCAAATGCTTCTTTGGAACCTATAAAATCACCTCCTCTATGAAAACTAAAATTATGAGTGTGATCCATTCTATTTTCTTTACTAAGAAATAGAATTGGAATAATATTTGGATTGGAAGTGATCCAACCACTACTTTCCAGGCTATTTGGAATGGTGTGGTGCATCTTGCCTGGCCGCTTACAACCTGTTTGATGAACTGCCACCTTTTGCATCTTGAGATCACCTACATTGTCACTCATACCTTTCATGAAGAGAAAATGGATGTAGATGGTCCTACTAATAAGGTATTTAAGAAGTACATAACATGACTATATGACCTTCATATTGATTTACTTCCACTTTATAATAAAGATTATAAAAATATCCGGTCTTTCAGACTCATGTAACCCCTTTTTATTTGTTTAATAATTTGTGCTTTAGAATTTGACCAAGGAACCACCTTATTCAAAAAAAGAATCCATTAAACATTGGAATATAGAATAGTAATGATAAAGGTGAAAATGGGAAAAGGATTACATGAATAGTATATCCACATGAGAATCTCAGAATTGTTCATGGGAAATACCCCATGTGAGGTAATCCCCCCCCCCCTGTGGTTGCCTCCTTAGTCACCATCTCTGCTTTAGACGATGCTTGGTAGCCTAAGGATAGGTTGTTAGGTAGTCCCCAAAACTTTACACTTCAACGATTGAGGCTCACACTCCCTCTTCCTAAGGTTCATTACAATTGTCACCCTCTATCATGCTCAAAAATTCTTAAATATGAAACGATGTTATGAAGAAATTCAAAATTGAGGGTTACATTTAAGGAATGCGTAATTATAATATTTACCACCTCAAGTGAATTCCCCTTCAATTTGAGATTCCCAAAAGGTGTCACTTCTTCAAGACTCATCCTCCAAACCCTTTTTCAGAGGTATTCATGATGCTAACTCACCTACTGAGGAATATAGGGGAGAATGAATTCCTAGAAGCACCTCAAATTAGTAGTTTTGTGAATGCGCAATGCCTCATAAGTGGATGAAGTCCTCTAAATCAGTTATATATTTCACTACCCTAGATATAGGAATGTGGAAACTTTCCATGGAATGATAAAACCTAGTGAGGAAGATCCCCACAATTTTGAGATTCCACCACATCCATTGAAGAGCATATATTTGTCTATAAAATCCTCATATCTCCCTGGTGTTAGGGAAGACTACTTAATTAAGGATATTTGGATGACACAAACTCTTCCACATACCATGAACATACATCCTCAAGATCCCCACCCCCTCCAAAGGGTTCTCCTTCCCCCCCCCCCCCACAAATGTTTCCTATGATTTCTGAGCATTTTGACACTCCCCCCTATGGAATCCACCTATATTAAGATAAATATTACCGAATATATAGATACTTACCTACCCATCAATCCAACTCTGGAACCATGGAATGCTCCAAACACTACTCTTCCTCAATTATGAAATTGTCCAGCCATTCCATCATTAGACTGAGTAGTTCACTACCTTAGCATCTCCCTGGGATAAGCACTATACCAGCATAGTGCATAATTGTGAGTGATTCTATTGGTGGTGGTAGATTGTGGAAAATCATTCTACCCTTTTCATTCATCACACATAAACATTTATTGTATCATCATAAGGAATTCTATTTTTCACTCACAATGCACATTTGTGTATACCTTCATAGTCAACCACTGCTGGTATCATAAATTTATTGTGAATCAATGTGGGTCATACAACTTCAATCGCCATAAAGATTAAACATGCCAATATTACCCATACTTATAAGTCCAGTAGGTACAACTAATACTTGAATTTTCTAGTTCCTTCATCAGTCACCATCACCAGGAAAAGGGGATAAGGTGAAATAATAAGTGACCCACTGAACCAATCTTCAACAACATGTCTATCTAGAAATAGATGAGAGGGTGAATCCTAATGATATTTAGGATCAATGGAAAGAAGTATTTTATAGGAGGATAGATGGGGTTCATGTTTTCTAATCCCCCATGTGTATGAAAACACAACCATATAGAAAGGGTAAGGGCCCCAACACATGGATAGGATTCTTCCCTCTACTGGTGTGTAAAACCACATTGTACAATTTCTCCAACAACGAGATAGCTAGGTTGACGCACTACCCCATCTCTGGAATCATTTCAATGATGTAGGTTCTCAGCCACACCACCATGTGTGCATCCCTTATTTGGAGTAGCCATTCATAGATCATAATAGTGGTAAACCCTGCTAGCATGACCATGTGAACCATAGTCATCACACTGAAGCCCCATAGCTATAACCATATTGCCTCTAGAATCCTCTACTATGAGTGCACCTTTCCACTCTATAATTCCTCTTGTAATTGATGTGTCATATTGCATATAACATTTTAAATTTTTGTTCCAAATGTATCAAAACCTCTTTTTGGATTTTATTTAATTCATCAATGGATTCTGTTCTCTCATCCCATACACAAAACACAACATTACCCCTTCTAAGGTTGGAACCTATTCTTAGTCCGTCCAGAAGTTATATTCTAGTAGAAATTCATCATTCATTTATATTTGGATTGGTATCCAAGAAATATTAAAATAAGCAAAAAATTTGATGAATAATTCCCCGTGATAAAAATGGATTGTGTTATTCTTAGTGACCACCTTCTCAGTAGCACCAAAAAGATATCTAGGTGTCCGTAATCATGGAACTGTGAGGACCACACCACCTTATAAATCCCAAAATTATTTAAATATACCTCAAACCAGCATCATGACTAGTATTCCTAATGCACATAGTCCCACTCATCCATGATGTTTCCTCTCAAAATTATTTTCCCTATGTCTTTACACACCGTAATTTGTTTCCCTACTTCCACCTTTAGTATTTTCTTATAATGATGATGGGATACCTCTACCTCCAACTACTGTCAAATGATGTTATTTAGGTGGTTCTAGAGAGTGTAGACGTTAATAGACTTAGGATCCTTTAGGGTGTGGCCTCTTGTGACCCTGTTCCACTGATATAGTCTAGGAAATCTCTTGAACTAGAGAACAGGCCCATCTCTATCATTATTAGGGATAAACACCAAATCCCTCAGGCTGACATCATAAAGAATTAGCATCTTGTAGAGAGCATAATTTTGGTGAACCTCCATCAGTATCATAGTGAGCATATCAAAATTTAACATTCTCCATATTATCTCCTTGATAATTATTTTTCTAATCATCTCATATTGATGAGTAATAATAGCATTTTCACCTTCAGTGGCCATTAGTTTTATTAAATAGAATGTTTTTAGGAATTTTTACAAATTCCTCTTCCTGAAATTCATGTTCGTCAATGTATATTTATGTAGGTGTTCTTGTGGATGTTTATTCATGGGGGTTTGGCACATAATCATGTTTGTAGAAGGGTTAATAATCCTTATAATTGGTGATCAAAATCAGAAAATTATCATTATGGTGTTTAGATTTGTGAAAATAGAGAACACGACTATATTTCAAGATCTTGGGGTCCCCTAAGGAACCAAAATACCTATTTATAGGCATATTTCCAACTATGTTTCCTGATGTACTTTCAATAAGGGGATTTTCCAATCTATAATTTTTTGTAGTTTTTCCTCCGAATTTGACCCTTAATTTTTCATCCGATATAATTATAAGGGAGGAAAATTTTAACACTGAAATATGGATGTCACTAGAGAGGTCAAGAAAGGAACGACACATTCGAGGTGAATTTGGGCCAAAATAGACCTAAAATCAACTGATAGGGAGAGATTAATAAAGGTAACCACATTTAAAAATTGGTGAAGCTCACAAAATTCCCGACCGTGTAGAGGATTGGTGGTATCCTCCATATAGCATTAGTTCGGGTTCATGGAACTCAATTTAATGGATATTACCAGTCAACCAAAACATCCACGGTAAACTCCAAAAAGTATAACACTAATTCGTAGAGCCCTACCCATTCCCAATACTCATAAAGCTTCATAGAAACACATTTGTTTTTCAAGAAAACAATGGCCCCACCATCATAGGGACTATAAATAAATCCTCCTATCTGAAATATATGGGGACATAACCAATCAACTTCATAGAAAATCTCTAAGTTAATGATACTCTGAAACGTCATGAGTGAAATAGAATATAGATATATGAAGGTATACATATTTAAAAAAACCATCCCTTTCATTTTTGAGAACCTCAAACCATAGTGTAGATTCCTTTCATGATGTTCCATTTCCTTAACAAGTGAATAAAGACCCTTGTGGTTCTTGGGGGTTTCAGAAGAAAATAATCTTTTACAAAACATACTCCATAGGGACTATGAATATTCCCTAAGGGAGAGTCACCCTTTTTCTCCAAACATACTCCTTCACAAGACCCAATACCTTCTTGATAACCAGATAATTTGTGAGGCCGCAACCTTTTATGAGACACAAAAATTCACGAGACCCATCATCCATGCCTCTCCATCATGCCTCCTTCCAGTTGATCCACTTGTGGAAAAGGTGAGTTCCCAAGTCCCATGTGATTATACAGGATAGTTTCATCCACAAATTTAATGGATTTGAGACCATTAAAACCTAACCTTATTCCCAACCACTTTTCTCCATGTGTGGAATGTGCATTCATCAAACCTAGTGGTCCTAAGAATAGGTACCCTGATGACTATTTTTCCAATGAATTAGTATCCTAATGATTGACATCCATATTTTCACTCCATGTAATTAACAAAACCATTTTTTTTATAAATTTATTCCCCAAACTATATCCCAAAAGTGTGATCATTTTATATTATCCATATATCATATGTAATCCCCACACTATTCCCCGTCAAATCACCTTACACGACACAAGAATCCTTAGAAGACAATGTTAAACATCATGGACCATTACGGTCACACGACCTTAAACTGTGGCCTCGAACTATGAGGGTTTTAATCCTAGTCTCTTCAAAATGTTTCATTGGATTCCTCGCTGAGGTTTAATCAGGATAAAAAAATCCATGTGCATAATAAATTCCCTGGGGAAACACATATCCACCCTATCCATATCAACAGGATGTTCTGATCCTTCTCCAAAATATGCCAAGCCTGTGACTTGATCCATCCGCATAGGGATTTCTTTTCTAAATATATAAGATTATAAAATTTATCCTTATTATGAAATCCCTACCCATTTATATAAATGTGTGATTCAATAGGTAAAACCCTCATAATACATAGGCTCTTTATGTAAACTACCTATTGATTGATATGTTATTCATTTGGTTTCACACCAAATATTCCTAAAAAATGAGATTTCCACCAAAAGAGGATGAATTTTGAAGTTCCCAATATACACAACATTGACACATGAACACTTTTCAAAATGATACGACATACTATGACCAACGTTTGATATCCTATTATGATAGATGCAATTTAATTAACCGACATCCACATTGAGATGTCACAGGTAATGAGTTTAGAAAACATGGAATAAATCTATGAGGTAGAATCATAATAGGTGATGGTATCCAAGGAGAATTCCATTAAAGGGGGAAACATAGTCCATCATACCTTTTCAATCAAGGAGTAAACATTAATAATGAAAGTGATGAAGGTCGTCCAACTTTGCAATGTTGGGATATGGTGAAACAGAGCATCACGTGTGACGTGATAGCCCCAAAAAAGCATCAGAATCAATGGTTCAATTATAAATTTATAATAAGTCCAAATTTATTATATATGAGTATAATATTTCATGAGAATATTGTTGTACTTGAGATAAGGTATTTCTAGTACAATCTCATTTTATTTCATAATTCATTTGGATCATATTTTCATTGGTAAATTCATATGATCTATATCTCTTAATCCAAATATATATTCATACCATCTCGTTATGCTTTGGGTTTACATTTTTATTTTCCAATACTACCCTTTGTTGATCAAGAATCAACAATTTAATCACATATCAAGGACTATTTTTTAAAATTTAAAATTTTAATGTTTTCCAAACCAACTCCTTTTCATTCATGTCTAGGATCTTTTTAATTTTGTATAAACATTCTTCATTTTACTAAAATGATTATTTAATGAAATTTTAAACCCTATATTTTCATATTTACAATATTTTAATTGTATTATTATTTTCATTTTTAGAAAGGGGAAATTATGGATTTTTTACTAACAGTATGAAATCAATCATTTTGTTACCATTTACTACACAAATAGAATATACTACTATCATAAATATTATTTTCCATGAAGAATAATTTTCATATTTTTATGGTTATTATCAAAGAAGTTATTTTTTAATATTAATAAGATTTAAAAATAATATATTATCAAAATAAAAGAAATTTTTATATTAATGGAATAAAAATAATTTCTAATGTAATTTATAACTTATTTTCTACAAAAATATACAAGTATTTTATTTTTAATGTTTTTATTCAATTTTATTTTGTATTTATTAATGAACTAGTTTAAAAAAATAATTTATGGTGAATTGATGATCTTTATTTATCTTTTATTTATTTATGGTTTTCTGATAACTTATTTTCTAATAATATCAGTCCCAATCACTCTTAGTTATTTCATTAGAATTTATTTCCTCCATCATGAACATATTTTATATATCATTAATTTTAAATGATTTTACTACCTTTACCTTGATATTTTCTTAATCATATACCATTTATATCTATTGTTTTATTTTAATGATATTAATTAAAAAACTTAATTCATTTACAATGGAAATATTCCATATTTTTTATTCAATATAAATAAATTTTTATTTATAATAAATTTTGATAATTAATTGTTTTGATCATTCGATTTATAAGGAATTGATAGGATGTGAAAGTGACAAATAGTTATTGGTTATAGATATCCCATTGATGCATCAACATGTATTTGGAGACAATACACATTTTTCATGATTTTTAGAGAGGTTATATGATCATTTCATAATAGTTGGGTATTTTGTAATTTCATAGCCATTAAAGTTTATATGTATTTGATGAGATTCCTTAGAAAAATATAATAATGTCTTGGCCAATGCCTTCATGGTACAATTCATGATATATTGGATGAGTCATTAAGGGTAAGACCATGAATGTATAGATTTATACATTCCCATTCTTGATAATATAGTTTTCATTATTCATGTGAATATTATGTCGATATTATCTATGTAAATAATTTAAACTCTTATTATTGATTGAATGACATATGTTTTGATTATCCACTTTTCCATATTAACTATACCAAAATTAATCATGATATCTTTTTCAATATGTTACCCATGATGAGTATATGATAATATACTTTATTTAATTCACCCCCTATATATAAATAAATAATAATAAATTATTTTCAAGGATTAAAGAATGTTATTCATTCATTGTTATTAATTTAAAATTTAATATAGATTTAATGTATGATTATTATTTTTAAAGGCTTCAAAATTGAGAGATATTATGTGGTGAGATACCTTGTATATTATTCCATTGTAATAAGTAAGCATCGACTCTAGGTTAATGGTATTTAGGATGATACACATATATATTGATGTCACCCCTTTGTCTGTTGATAACTAGATTAGGAAAGAATATTAGAATAGTCTAAGAATTCACATAATAGGATTCCATTTTAGGGTAAAAAATATCCTTATATCAACTAATGTTAAATTTTAGGAAACCAATAGGTGTTTCATAACTCATGGTAGATATGTGGAAACCATGAAGAGTATTTCAACTCATGTTAAATTATATAAAAAAGGTCATCCTATGCATGTCACAAAATGAAATATATTATTGAGGATGTCGGTTTTGAACCTTAGATAGATTTTCTAGGTATTATTGTTAAAATAAATATATAAACATATAGTTATAGTTATACAGTTTCATCTCATGTGCTGGTAATGGTCCATTAAATTTTTTATCATGTGATCAGGATGTGTTCAATGGAGATTAAAGTCATGCATTTGTGACTCACTAAGTATTACCAATTTTTTGTTATGATGAATCTCAGTTTTGAAAATGAGGTGATCTAAATAAATATATATGTCCATGTGATCCTTAATAATAGTTTAAAATTATTGAAGAAATTATATCAATCATATGACATGAGAGAACATAATGGAATATTTAATAGGGATTACACATTGTGGTGATTTTTTTATTCATATTTTCAACTTGAAATTATATAAAAGAATATATGATTGAGGAATATACATAGTAAGAGGATAATGGAGGATTCATGTTCCATGAAAGTAGAAATCATAGGAAATCGAACAGATCCTACTCCAAGTGACATGATTAGTTGGTGTGTTGGGTGAATGAATTTTTTGAGGATTACAACATATAGGAATCCAATATATTATGTATCCTATAAGAGTATCCCAACTCAAGGGGAATTTAAGGAAACTAATATTAGTATATCAACCAATGGTATTCAAGGGAGTACATAAGTGTATCTCAATTAAATTTATTGCTAAGGTGATGGATGCATTTTTACCTACTGAGACACAAATCTAGGATAACATCAACTACAATATTTATAGTCTGAATCGATTTATAATTTGGGTCAATATCAGAAGAAAAGTTAAGGAATCATATAATAGGACTAAAACCTATAAAAAATCTTGAACGAGGGTACATGTGAGGATCCCTAATGGTATGGACCATCATATATGTCCACATAGGGGAATCTATTTAGCAACCTCATGGTTTTAGCCTCGAATTGGATCATTTTCAAAGTGTTGCAAAATAGAATTTTCATTAATGATGTGACTAAATAGTGTTCTTAATTAAGGGGTTGTAAACATAGGATGTGTACCTAAGTTTATTGTGGATGTTATCATCTTCATAGGGGTTCCCATATAGGGGTCTCATGGTCATATTCATGATCCTGTAAGGGGTGATAACCCTAGGTATCTCTCCCTGTCGCTGCTGCCCCCGCCTCAGATCGGCTCGGCTCACCACCTCGGTGTGGATTGGATGGATATCGGCGTCTCTCTCTCTCTCGTGGAGATTTCATGCGACCTCCTGGAACCGTCTTCCTTGATCTTCCTCATCGATGTTGGCCTGCTCCCACCTCACTCCACCTTCACTGAGTAGGGATTCTTTCGGCGACATGAGTAAGGCACCGCATTCGGTTTCCATTTTCCAAGCTTGAGGGTTTCAACCTTGTCGTCAGTATGTTCTCTGGGTGGTCAATTGAGGTCTCCAAGTTTTTTAAGGTAGAGATGGGATCTATGTGCTGGTTTGTTTTTGGATTTGATTGTTTCTATTCATGCGTTCTTTTAGTTTCTGGTTTTTGCATTGGAGTGTTGTGGGTGAATCTGATCGGGGGATCTCCTTTCCTTTCATTTAGCGATAGTGGGTATCAAAAATTCTATAGATTTGAAGCCTGTTGGTGGGTCAATTTTTCATTTCGGCCTTGGTTCCTTGCCTGGTTTGAATCATGTTTCTCGGTTTTTCAATTTTGAAGTTCTAGCGATGGTTTGTGTCGTACTTCAGACTAGCAGTTGTGCTACAATGGAGGCAGGGACGTTCTGTAAAGTGCATGATTCAGGATAATTATCATTTTGGTTTAAGAGGATCACGGTTTTGGGTGAATCTATTGGATTTTTTTTATTTTTCTATGCATTGATGAGGTTTTTGTGGTTTTCATTTTGTGTGTTTTCTTGTGGCACTGCGGCTTTGGTCTAGGAGTAACTGCATCCAATTTATTTTCAAGGAACTGTTCCAAAAGATGTTCAGATGAGGGAGTGTTATCGTTTTCATCACTATTCTGATTTGGATGTTTTGAGAGGGTATGTCATTTTACATAGGTACCGGGCCTGTGCATTCTTGCACAGGATAGCTATCCGGGTAGAGTTGGGAAGGTGGACGCTGATCATATTTTTTTGGATAGGGTGGGGCTTTTCCTTGCATTTGGAGTGGATTTTATTTGGTCTTGATGATCTTGGTTGTGGAGGCATGGGTGTTCTTTATGTCTTTGATGTCATTATGGTTTCTCAATTTCTCCTCAAAAGTGTTTTTGAGAAAAAAAATCAGTCATATAGGGGTCTCAAGAATGGGAGTCTATATAGGATGATCATAGAGGGGTGTCTATATAGTGAATCCTTGATGAGGTTTATGAATAAAATATTTTTAAAGGAGAGGTCAAGGTATGATATTTATTAGATGAAGTCTCACTGAATATTTTCATAAATAATACCTCATGAAATAACTTCATGGATGAGGATGTATGATTTCAATTCACATAGAAGATTATGTGGAAGAGGTAATTCCCTAAAGTAATTTCTCAATGTCTATTTGTTCTCTATATTTTTCCCATCCATGCATTTTAAATTTTTAGGTTGTTATAGAGTATTTATAGGTGGTACAAGCTAAATGCATCTTGAAATAGGATGCCTCATAAGAAGTATATGACCGCATTGGAATCTTGTCATCACACCACAAACAACATCAATTTTCATAAGAACTATGAGATCATGAGGGAACAATGATAACATAAAGGAGTTACATCATCATTGCATAAAATATTAGGTTCAAAACCGGATCATGTGATGGTGAAGTATTTCCATAGGAATGTCAAAAATTATTTTGAACAACATATGACATTTGTGGCCCATTATGGAAGTATGTGATATATGATGGATGTATGTGGTCATCAAAGAATCCATGAATTCATACCATTTTAATTTCTTCTATGAAAAATGTACATGGTATGATAAGTACATATTCATAACCAAATATAATTATATTTTATTTTTCCAATTCATAATATTGGTTCAGGATAAAATGAATCCCAACATAAAAAATTCATATATTCTGAAATGAAAGTCTGTTTTTTCTCAATGGAATGATCAATCGTCATATGTTAAACAAACCACAATCCTTGCCACAGGGTTCACCAATAGGTGGTGTTTAATGTGTCAAAAATATTAATATTAGACCCATAAAATATATTTTTAATGATATGACACAATTTTCATCTACCAAGTGTGAAACTCTGGGACTACTCTCGGAGGGAGGTTATCACCACCAAATTAGTGAATTTTAGTTAAAACAATTCATGACTTCTATTCCATTAGTGTGTGAGAAGTCATGTAGCACATTGAAACCCCCTTTCTAACATCTTAATGTTAGGATACATGTTTCTACTAAAACTCAACCTTTTTTTCTATGTGAGGAATAAATTACGGATTATACAAATAAGTGTGCAGTAGATTTTTTTGGCTCCAATTGTATAAAATGATTTTTAATGACATATGATTATAAAAAATATGTTATTTATTTTATAAAGTATATATTTGTGGTGTTTAAATGAGATTATAGTGAGAATTAATTTAGTTTTTTGGAATCTCTCATTGATTTTGATAACGAAAATGGTGCACCCACCATACAATCATATTGTGTCCCAAAACATTCATGGAATAATTAATTAAATATTATATCTTCCCATTATCCCAAGTTCTACACTATACATCATAATGTTTCACAACCTGAATTAATGTTACCATATAATTGTTTGTGAATAAAATGTATCCAAAATCAACAAAAGAATTATATATTGATTTTTTTTCATACATATGATTTCATAATTATCATATTATACTTTATTTCTATATTAATTACTTATTTATAATTATACAAAAAATATACATAATGTCTCTATTAATCTAATATATACATCCTGATTCAAATATATAGAATGAATTTTATTAAATTATAACTCACACTGTGATAAATCTACATTTAAAAAAATATTTTTTTACAAAATATTAATTTTTAAAATAAAACTATACAATTTAAAATGAATTAATATATTTTTATTTCATATCATTACATGATTATTATATAATTATTATTTATTTATTTATACATTATCTTATATAATTTATAATTTTGTATTCACTCCTACATATTGATTTCATATCTATTATAAAAATATTAAAATGATCATTGTCTATAAATGTAAAGAAAACTAACCGCGTATATCATTGAGTACATACAAATTTAAAATTTATAAACCCTATAAACTACTAATATTATGGTAAGAAGGATGTAGAACCACAGGAAAGGAATAAAGGTATAAAAGAACAAACTAAAACAAAAATAATCAAAAACAATAATAACAAAAGCTAAAGAAAACAAAATAGAAGGAAATGTAATGCAGTGAGCAAGATGGTAGTATGAAATGGTGCAGAAAGGATGTAGTGAATTAGAGAAAGAGATCGAATATGGTTGAGTAAGGGGGACTGGACTGTAATAGTTTGATTTAAATGTAACTATTATTGAACAAGACCAATCATAGAGTTTCTGTGGCAATATGCAGAGGTGTAAAAAAACTACCTATCATTGGATAAGTCACCCCTCACCAGTGATCTCTCTTAGGAACAATTATTTCTAAGATAAACCAAGATAATTATGCTTCATCATAGAGAAGAGATTACCACATCCTTTTCCAGTTAGTACTTCGATTGTGGTTGCTAAAGAAGAAGGATACTCTACCATTCAACTTTTGGTACTTGATGTAGAGTGAAATAAATCTCACGAGGTAAAGTAAAAGATGTCACTAGGTCAAAATCCTTAGCCCTATTGTGATTAATTCCAATACAAGAATAGATGAAATGATATTAATTCCATCCATTTGTTTAAACCCTCCTAAACTACTTAGAAATTCATAGTAGAAGAAGCATGGAATGTTGAGTTCAATGAAAACATCTTAGTACAATAAAATAGATTAAAGGAAAAGGTGAAGAAGTCATCCTACTCAAAAAATGCTCCATTCTTAATCACCTACTATGCTCCTCGCCTGTCTCTATGCTCGGATGAGTGGAGATGGTGGTGGTTTATTGGGTCCTACAGTGAAAGGATGAGAGGGAAATGGAACTGGAATTGATGGGAGGATCTAGAGATGGAAGGATGAAATGGTTGGGGGCGTCAATGGGACAATGGGGGTATAGATGAGTGACTTGTGTTACTGATAGGTAGGCATCGTTGAGTTGAGTGGGAGGTGTGTATCAGTGACTTGAGTCATCGATAGGGTTGAACGGTTACATGGAAATACCCACAGAATAAAAAATAAATTAAACAGTTAAATTAATATTTAAATTTTAAAACTAATTAAAAAATAAATAAAGGTTAAAATAACTTAAAAAATAAGAAAGAAATTATTTAATTTCATAAATTTTTAGTGATTAATTTAAAATATTTAAGAATATCTAAAATTAATTGATTAAATTATTTAACCAATTAATTAATTAAATGAGTAAATAATATCAATGAACTTACTTAAAATAAAACTAAACAAAAAATTAGAAAATTTAAAGAATAATATTAAAACAGTTGAAATTTATTAAATAATTTAATGAATAAATAAACAAAAAGTGACATATTTTTTATTTACAGATGAGTTAATTAAATAATTTATTAAACTAATTATTTAAAAAAATGAATAAATAAAATGAATAAATAAAAAATAAAAAAGAACAAAAAATGACTATTAAAAAATATTTATTTAAATAATTTAATTTAATTTAAAAAAGAAAAAATTAAACACCAAAATACATTATTTAAACAAAAAAATTATTATTCTACATCTTATGAACAAAAAACACAACAATTGGCAATTGTTCTGTAAAATACATTTTTTAACATTTAAAATACACTAAGTACAACGAAATGATGTGGAAACGTATATTAAAAAGTATCCACATTAGAAACATATATAAGTCAAATTAATATATAAAATTCACTTTATATATATATTTTTTATATATATACCCATAGAGACACCAATATAATATTTAATCTCCCTTTCTAATTTATTCATTAATATTTCTATAATGATTGTAATATTTTTGAAGATTTATAAATTTATAATTCCTAGTATGATTTAAAATAGTGATCAAGCAGAAGAATATTTCAATCTTGAGGTATTTTTATTTCATTATATTTTTTACAATTTTATTGTTATGATAATATTACATCATATATTTTTTTAATATTATTATACAGTATTAAAACATATATTTCATTATTAATTACAAATTGTATAATTTATTACTAATTATTGATATATATTTTGTTCATATCTCGTTACTAAATATTATCACAAGGGGATATTATATAAGGCAAATTCATATACAAATTTAGGTGTTTACAAGTATATATAATGTTTCCTATGTGGTTATAATAGTTTTATTTACGGAAAAGATGAATATATTAAGGTGAATTACATTATTGAAATTTAATTAAATGGTATTTTACAATTTTGTATCTATCAGTTTGGTGGGTAGTGTCACATACATTAAGGAATAATTAGTTAACCTTGTGTAATTTGTTATATATTTTTTATAATTACTGATATGAGTCCCATGATTGTTGGTGTTTGGATATATTTTATCTGATATATATGGTTTTCTCCATATTTTAATTTTCAATAAAACCTATATTATTAGTAGTGAGATTAATGATCTATACCTAGCCTTGTTGTTTTCCAAGGAAGCTCCGGTTGCGGTATGATCACAAATTTTTAGGGGTCTTTTTATTCAAATTCTTCCATTATTGTTGGTTTGACCAATAAATTTGATTTATGGTTATTCAATTTCACTAATGATTCAATATCATATAGGGACATCACAATTTATTGATTTTAGATTAAAGTATAGTATTTGACTTCAATTATATGGATTCATTTTCTGAAAATAAATATATTTTAAAATTGACTTATTTATAATTATGATGGATTTAAAAGAGGGAAAGTATAGGAGAATCATTCAAGGTAAATTTTTGTAGTGAGAGTGATTTTGGAAAAATACAATGGGAGTGAATGATCCACAAATATTCATTTTAAAAATTATTATTTTATATGTTGTTCGTTATTATTATCAGAGTGTTAATTATAGAAAAATATAGGATAATATGAATGCATGGTTGTGAATTTAAACCATTCATTCCTAAAAAATGACCAAAAAATAAATATTTTATACTAAGAAACATCATATTTCCTTTATAAAAACCCTTAAATAATAGGTATGCATTATTTCATTATCATTTTTATTTTAGAGATTCTATTTCCTCGCTAAGACTATTATATCCAAGGTAACTCTTTCTCATTTCATTTCTTTCATATTTTCATTTTTCATTTTCATTGCATCTCATTTGTTGGTGTATTATAAGGATTTAGCTCAATTATTTCACCATTACATTGAGTTAAAATTAAAATCAAAGGGACACTTTCTTAGAGATTATATAGGATGCATAGAAGATGTAATGTAATGTCATTTTATAATTGATGAATGTAGTTTTTTCACATAGTTAATACTTCCCTTTTCAAAATTTTAATGATTAAATAGGATATGTTTTATATTTAACTTTTGGATGGTTATAATTACTGAGATATATATGAGTAGATTTATATAATTACAATAAGGTATCTACATCAACATGTTACTGTTTATTTTTCAACAAAAAATCCATGGGCAAATATTTTATGTAATGAATTCAACCATAAATGTAGATTGTTTTTAAATTTTTTTGATGATTGAAAAGTATTTTAAAATTTTTGGGATATGTTTTATTATTGAAATTTATTTATTTTTAAATCTCATATAATTTATAATTCTTATTTTAATTTATATACTCTTTTTTCATTTGGGATTTCTTATTAAATGTTTCTAAAATATTCATTTTTAATGAGAACTTGTTGTAAATTTTCATAGTGTAATTCTATCAGAAGGTGGAATGACCCTTAAATTTATTTACTATTTACAAATTGTATTTATGTGTTGGTTCCAAAATAATTTTAACAAGGTATCCCACATATGTACATAGGAGAATCCATGAAATGGTGTTTTGTATCTACATAGTTTCCCACTTAAATATTCTAGCAACATCTTTGGTATTATGGGTTTCTGAGGATTTATTAACAAATAAACAAGGGGTTAGATGAAATTACAATCAATTTATCCAATTATCTTCTAGGATGAGACTAAAACAATGAATATTTATATACTAAATAATTATTTTTCATACATTGTCTTATTCATAACCAATTTCACTATCTTTCATCATGTATAATAAAGATCACCAATAGTGACACAACAAACTCCATCATTTATGGTGTATTAATGAGATCATGTGAATCAAACATATAATATATGGTCCCTCCTTTATCCTAGGATATTCATGTCTATAATGGTTAAAGGAAAAACATGTGGAAGAAATATTCATGGGGATAAATAATTTCTGGTATATTCATTCATAAGGTTTCCACACCCAAACCATGGCCTTCAAACTTCATTATATAAGCCCATGAGTTTGTTCCTTAATACCCATGAATAAAGTCATGAATTATAATTCACATGATTAAAGGAATATATATATTTATGAAATTATAAACTTAATGCGCTTATCTCCCAATAAAATATTTCTTAAAAATATTCATAATAACGATATCCCTTAGTGGAAAAAATTCAGTCATTAACCATTTTATCTTTGGTTTCTATATTAATAATAATTTGTGGAATGATATTATATAACTTAAATTATGATAAACCATTTGTAATTCCATATGTTAATGGAACTAGAAAATTTACATAACATTGGACTCATACATGTCAACTATATGATATGTTTAATTAGGAATCATATATAGCCCAAACATGTCAAAAATATATTCGGCTTGTATAAATTATCTCAAATAATTTCCAATATAAAATGATGAATAATATAAATAGTTATATTTAACCTAATATTATATAACATTCAATAATTTTTAAAATAATATCCAATATTCCCTTTGGATATATTAAAAATGATCTTGAATTTTTTCATTGATCTTCACTATGTACCACATCATATGTAAAAACTTTTAATTTTTATCTGAAACTACTTTTATATAAATTTTAAATTGAATTTATATAATCACTTGGATTAATTTTCAACCCCCTTTCAGTTAATCACAATGTGTTACAATATAGAAGTTTGTAGAATTGATAAAAATTATGAGCTCTCATATTTATAATTATATTTTATGGGTGTTCTCTAGAAAAGAATTATTTATAGTAAATGTACAAAGGGATATGATATGACCTCCAAGAAAATTATATGCATATAACCTAGTTCTAATAGTTATATCATATAAAAGAATAAATTTTTATATGATAAATCTAACGTGATGTAATTTAAGTGTGTGATGAAAAGTAATCCAATCATGTAAAACTATTAACAAATTCTTGACATTATTTATATAAAAAGACTAGGTCTATGTATACAAAAAATTTCATTCATAATTATAAATTTTATCATCACATTCCCCCAAATGAATATATATTTTAAATATATTTATTATCTAGTAATTTTCATACACATTTCTATTTACCATAATCAAGGGACCATTTTTAATACTCATCATATGAGATGACAACAAACCTTTTTCATAAACAATGACCATCAAAATGATAATCTACATACTCATCCACCACTTAATTTTGTAAGAAAAAAAGGATAATATAATAATTATATCAAAGTATAATGTTTATCATTCTTGATATATCACTATCCCCAGTTATAGAGAAATCCAATTACAAATTTTGATACCCAAATATTAAAAAATAACATATGAAACTTTTTGTGGTAAATATCATAGGTAATTTCATAAAAAAAATATGTTTTTCTACCTTAGGATAATATTCTATATTATGATATAAGAACACCACTATTGGAAAAAAATACATTTTTTCACAACCAATTATACTTCATTAAAGACATTAATCAGGGATAACTCAATGTCATACTTCGAGAGGTCAATTATAATTTCACATCATGAGTACATACAACCAACATTATTATTGATAATTTCGAGACTAATTTTTTTTATTACATGATATTTTTTATGTTCCTTTTTGAAATTTAATAAAATAGTAAGGACCATTATCATCATGTCACATATTATAGACCACTATATATGCCTTTTGTCCCCAACACATTATTCTTTTTTAACTCATTATATATATATGTAACATTATTTTGTAACCATAGGATAAAAATATTCCTATAAGATATTTATTGAGTAAAATATATATAGAATTATAATTTTAATAATATTCTGTCATGGGAATCATATTCATACTATTTAACTCCATAAACATGAATTTAAACACCTTAACATGATAAAATCTAATGTTATGGTGTAAATAACATCATTTAAATACATAAAAAATGTTCAATCATCATCATCAAAACTAGATCATTTTTCATTATATATTTCATTTAAATGTTTTCATAACTAATGTAACTCATTACATTTGTCTTTTATATATATAAAATAAATATTTTAGTATATTATTTGACATTCACTTTGAAAACTAAAATTCACATTGTATATGAACTGGTATAAAATTTTATTTACAATAGAGAGACATATCTATGTCTGTTCATTCTCCAAATATCCTCTTATAAATTATCTTATTATAAAAATATCATGATAAGATACAAATAATTTTTTTTATAAAATAACAAGTTTTTTCTAGTAGTTTGAATGTTTAAAAAATATGTTATTGCATCCCTATCATATAAGGTATTTTTTTTGTTTATTAAATTATTACTGGAATAATATTATTTTATATGAAATATTTCATTGATTGTAGTGGAATCCAATCTATAATATTTTAATTAGCATATTGATAAACCCATTTATCATAGAGAAAAAATATTTTTTCTTATTGTTTTGAAATGTATGTTACCAAAAATGTTGGATCATAAAACATGTGTATTCAATCCATAATATCATATTTTTGATAATAAAACTATGTTTCTAAATAACACACCTTATCAAATAATATAAATAATATTACCATACTCATCTATTTCATGGATCAATCTAATATTCATATATTATTTTTCATTGAACCATAGGATTTGAAAACACTTTTTCTCATAATTTCAACTCAATATATAAGTTCCATCAATCATTTTATGATTTTAACTCCGTTATATATATATATATATAATTTAAAAATATACACTTAGAATATGGTACCTTTCATACTCTGTGAATATATTTATATATTACTAGTATAAAATATTTATATAACATGTGTTTTTTCCAGAAACTCCTTTATGTATCCAACATAATTCTATCATTTGGATTCATTATTCATTTCATCCTAATAACACCTTCATCTAATGAACATGACTAGATAATTCATGTAACTCTTTTGGATTTTTAACTAATTTTTCTTTTCCATTTTAATATTTTAATAAATTATACCATCTATATAGAACCATAACCATGACATGAAAATCCCAATTCATATATAATTATCACTTTGGTGATATAAGTTAAAAGTTTTATGAATTTGTTAACATTGTAAAAAATATTAACAAATATGATGAGAGAATAAATTCCATAAAAAAATAACAAATATGAAACCTTGAGTGAATTATTTTATCCTTATCAAAACCCTTAGAATTCAATTTCTGAATAACTTGAATACTTGGTACATAGGAACGTATTTCTATAACACATAGTATGTTTCTTTAAGATAAATTAATAAATTTTTATACCAGCCTCAAATATTTATCAAATTGAGATTCACAGCTTCTAAATATATCCCAAAGAAATGTTAGATTACTAAGATGATAAATTTATATAATTGAATCCTTTATCACATGATTATAAAGTTTTATATTCATTTATGATGGAATTTTATTAAATTTAATTCCACTAGAATGATGAAACATTTTATATTCATCGTGACCATTATTCAGTCAATATCTTTATTTCCTCATGACCTAAACTGGTTCAACACAAAAATTATTAAGGAATATATCTAGTAGATGATAATGTTATTCATATCATATATAATTATCGGATAGTTGAGTGGTCAACTCTTTATCCAATCTGATATATGGACTACTTATACTACATTATTCTAGTTTCCTAATGATTATGGTTTCTAAATGAAGATTAATAAAATAATATTCCATGAATGAGACACCTAATATTAGGGTCACATCATTAATTTATTTCCATAGACAATATATTCCAAGGGTACCAATCATTAGTGTGGCCTGCTGTATAGGATAATTAAGGTTGAGGGAACTGTTTCTTTGGTAGGAATCATAAACTCGTTATTTTAAGTGGATTTAATAACACAATTTTATCTCATCTTATTCAGTCGACATGAATGTAATATTCAATTTTTTTAATATAATCATATTCCACCGACTGAAACCAGTATTTTCAAACCATAATGTCGTTTTAATGTTTACAAAACTCATTTATTTTGTTATTATCCCACACAAAAAATGCAACTATATTCACAGACACCCAAATACATCCCACCAAAAAATTATATAAAAACCTTTCATGTAATAGTTTAGAATTATATATTTTAATCATTTAAGGGGTAATATTAGATCCATAGGTATCTAACCCACACATTTCTTGAAATTTTAGTAGACTATATGCCAGTGAGTAGTTTATCCCAAAGTGAATCTATCTTAGGGCAGAATACTAAAATGGGATCTTAATTCCATCATAATTAAAATTTATGATATGTATAATTCTTAACCAATAATAAAATTCAAGATCATAAAATAATACAGACCAAATATAAGATAGAATAGAAGTAAATAAATTTACATAACTACAATAATTCTATATATGCCTGTATAATAAATTATTTAATAATTTTAATTATTTAAACTAATTCATAAAACAAATCATAATATAAAAAATTCATTACCATTAATTATACAAGAAATAACTAGAATAAATGAACCATTAATATTTTTAGGAATGAGATAAAAAAATTATGAAAAAATCATAATTGATGCATTTATAAACATATTATAATTAATCCATGCATTATAGATATTCAATAATTCAATAAAAAATATTATTTATATGTATTCCAATATGAACTCATTCCTATTATACATTATTTGGAATTTAATTTATATATATGATGTTGAATTAAATATAAACCTTTGATGCACCAAATCCATTCAGTAAAGTGTTTACATAATTTGAATATCAACAGTTTCTGTTTTTTGAAATATTTAGTCATATAAATTATCGAAACACATTTGGACATTTAGAAATAATATCTCATATAAGATATTTTTAATTTTTATATTTTAAAGTAAATATTAAATAAAATTTATTGTTTAAAATTTAATAGCTTATATAATGTTTCATTATTTTTTACATTACAATACCATTATAAACTATACATATAAATTAATTGAAAAATAAATTCTAAATTTTAAAAAAATTTAAAAAGTTGATTTCTTTTTAATAATTCATATTATATAATTTTATTTAATAAATGTTTCATAAATATTTAGATAGACTATTATAAAAATTGACAATTAATTTGTTTTAAAAACATTATAAATTAAATAAATATCCAAAAAAAAATTTACTACAATTTATAAAAAAATTATATATTTTATTTATTTCATAATTGAAATTTAAGAGAATTATAATTATCCATCATATAATATTAGGAATTATAAATAAATTGTGTACTCTGATTGATAAGGTTGTCGAACTAAACCCATTAAGTATAATCAATTATATTTTATGATTAACTACAACACTCCTTATAATCATATCCCTTAATAATAATCTATGTAGTATAAACCAAGTGCATAATGGAAATCATATTATATGATATAAATCATTCACAATATCAAAAACATTAGTTATTAATATATCATGACTCATAATATCATGTGTACCATATATACAACATAATTCTCAATTTTTAAATTGAGGAATGACACTATCACTATTTATGTCATCACATATGCTACAATATTTATCTATAAAACTAAAGAATTCAAACTATGGAATGCCCAAATATATCTAATATCCTAATTAGTGTCACAAATACACTATATGTTATTAAATGACATATGTTCATCCACTAATAACTTATTATAGAATAATAATTTCAATACCAACATTCCATAATATAATAAATTTCAATGGTTTGGATTTATAATATAATATTTATTAGATTTTTGAATTAATCATTTTAAAAATGTTTTTTGAAAATAAAATGATCATAGAATAGCTCAAATATCACTCCAAGATATAAAAGGATTGATTTACAATTAATAAAGTTATCATTAGTGAATAGAAACCCAAAAATTGTAGATCTAAAACATATGAAACTCAAACCATGTGTATTTAAAAAATGAACAACTTATGTGTGTACTATACACTATTGATCAACACTATCACTACATCCAATATGCATGATAAATCTCACCAAGTGGAATCCATGAAATGCTATCATGTATGATTTATCCATGGGATAATGTGAATCTCATATCATAACCCTTCCAAATCCTACGATATTCTAGTATCTTTTTGGGAAAAGGAAAAGTGGATGGACATATCTTCATGGGGATATAGAATTATTGAAATAGTCTTCCACAAGGTTCTCACACATACACCATTGGCTTATAAATTTTTTATATAATCCCTTTGGGGTCCTTCATATCCCATGTATTAACTTGTGTATTATAAAATTCCTGAGTAATTCCACAACCATTGGTGCGTTAATTAAATGAATCTTTGAACCTATAACATGTTCCATCTTATGATACAACCATAATAATGATCTCAATTGTTTTATGATATTCAAACATTAACCATTTATCATTAAAATTCTATAATAATAATAATATTTTGTGGTGTGATATCATACATCATGCATTATAATATCCCTTTTTAATTAAATTAAAGTGCATGAATAGTGCATATGATTTTCTTTTAGATCCTTGAATTTCATGCTATACAACATTATAAATAATTAAGTATATATAAACCCCAAATATCAAATAAATATCTTTATTTTATAGAATATATCCAATATGATATGTATATTTTATTATTCAGTTTAATTACTGAGTAATGATTTTCTAATGGGAGTAATAGTTCACTTAAGTGGGGGATATCACATTAGTTTGAAGGATCATGTGTTTATTAATGCCTATGGGAATTATGGACATGTTGGTCTTGAGTACTACAGATTGGATTGAATAGGGTATGCATGGGTATGAAAACATGTATTTGTAAATTACAGTCATGAGTTATAAATCTTAGTTTTAGTAATGATTGGTTTGTGTTTATTAAAATTGTTGGGTATCTTTTTCATATTAATTTAGAGTGAATAAAATGGACTAATATTAATGGTTTTTTCAACTATTTTTACATTTTACCTTACATTTTATAACGCTCAAGAAATATTTCATATTTTTTATAGACGTCGTAACCATTTTAAATCAATGGGAAAATATTCATTACCTTTATGCTCATCCATTACTTCTGTACTTTATTTAACAAGTAAATTAAGTATATTTTTCACTAAAAATACATTATTTTAGTGAATTAAGGATCATAAAATTATTCAATTGTAGTTAGTGGTCCATAGTTGAAAATACATGACTTTAGTGAATGAAGGATCATAAAATTATTCCGTTATAGTTAGTGGTTCATAGTTACTGAAGAGTTATTAGGGGTATTATTTATTATATATCTGATAGTGTATTAATATAACTGATTTATTTTAAACTAGAATAATTATATAGTCTATATTTATTTTTTAATGATTGTTTGAATTTTATGTATGATAAATATTCAATTATATTTTTCTATTTTTGGTCTATTTTTAGTACAGGAGTATATTTTTATTCATTTTAACTCTATAAATCATATCCAAAAATGATATTTGTTTATCTATAAATACAATTTACTAGCCAATGAATTTCCATGAACTTGTCAATAGATTCTTAAATTAATGTCTTATCGTCATATTTTGGTATAAATTTTAGAGTCATTTTGGGGACATATAAATTAAAGAAATTAGGTTAATTGTTTTGTTAATGGTGGAGATATGATAGTGGGGACTCAGCTGGTAGTGTATATACCTTCATAGTAATCATAATTATAGAAAAATTTGGTTCACTATAGGTATCAAGGGAAAATGTTCCATTTATTATCCCATTACAAGTTGTATTTTTTGTTTATTCTATATTGAGGATCAATTTCCACATAATATTGTGATGTGAATGAGTTTTATGCATCATGTATAAACATGAAAATACCACTATAAAATAATTATGAATGATTATGATTTATTTCTAGTTATATATGAATATATAGTTTTTTTATTTTGATTATAAATTTTGAAAAACATGTATGATGTAAGGAATTAGATTATATCTTTAGGTGAATTTTTATAATATTATATGTATAGTTTCTTATTATAAATAATAAATGAACAATTGATTGTTATATGTATTTTATAAAATGTGATATACCTAAATCTAATATTGAATTTCCAAAATGACTATACTGAAAGGGGAATATAGTTCATTTGTTAGTGACTTTATTTGGAAGATATTTTTCTTGTAAACTACAATGTAGTGTGGTATTTTCTAATTATAATTATTCTTGAAATTTTATAGAGGGTTATTTCTATGTATTAATTAGTTTGATTCTTTTATTTTTCATCTTATTTTAAAAGTGATGGTTTTTTGTTTTAATGTTCAAGATTTTTTGAACATCGTGATATTTCTTAATGGAAAAAATGTATTTATAAAATGAGTATTTTGGTTTCATACAAGTATGATCATGGTTTATATAATGGAACAAAATGTGATATTAAAAATATAAGGCCCCATCCTTAAACCTTACTTAATCTTGAGTTATTTCAAGATTACACATTGAGGATCTTTTTAGGTTTAGAGTTTTAGATAATTAGATCATAAAACATTCATTACATTCCACATTTAAACAAAGTGGTTACATAAAAGATAGTATTAATTTTTTCCCATCAACGGAAACATATTTAAAAATAAATCATTGATTCTTTCTTGAAACTGCCTTGACACTATCATCATAACATGTACCTTTCCCTTGACCTGTGAAAAACATTTCAAAAAAACTTGGGATAAGAATAAAAAGCTCATTAAGGTTTATAAAAATATGGAAAGGAAACATGAGTTCATATATACATAAGAATGAAATCATACTTTACCCATAAAACATTGGAACTTTAACATACCTCATCAAATCATGATTAAATCATAGAAATCATAAGACATAAAGGTAACTTGAGGCATTCATAACATTCTTACGTAGGGATTAACCCTCTTGGTTAGGTTTGGAATACCCACCACAGTATATTCCCTAAATCTCTTCAGAGAAACCTTAAAGTTTCACTCCTTCACGTTACCCAATGCATTGGAGAGCTATATCGGGCTCACCCGCCCTTAGTTTATCACGGAACCACTCATCTTCATAATAATGCCCAAGAACCTCAACATAATCGTATCACATAAAACATGCATAAATAAACATAACATTTCCATCTTTCAATCACAAGATATCAATACAACACATTGATATAAAAACATTATGAAAACCATTTTCAATACCAAAATAAAAGAAAAGTAAAACATTGTAATTATTTTTCTTTAAAAAAAATGTATGGCTTGTAGAGGAATCCGAAACTCAAATAATGGTCACGGCGGCAGAGAAGTCGTTGTCGCCGCATACGTACGAAAAAACATTCCCTTTTGTTGTTTAGTAAACGCTTCGTATAAAAAAAATTCCTTTTTAATAAACATAAAATTAAAAGGGGGTTTATACACCGTATAAAAGAAGGTTGTGTATAAAACAAAATATGCCTCAATGAAAGGAGATTGAGACGAAGTCCCATACAAAGACGGTATCCTTGGATTAAGGATAAATCAATTACATAATTATGTGTGACAAATTAATACACGAAATATAAGTGGATATTAAGTGTAAAACAATCAGATTTTATTCACACATATTCATAGAATGACATATTCAAGGAGTACAAGTTTATTCCAAAGAATCAAATTTGGGTTAAGAAGTTCCCTTGCAAAAATTTGACAGCCTAACGGCGTCACTACAAAATTCAGAAAATGAGTTGATGAGAGATAAAAAGGGTATCTCATCACATGGACATAAAATTTAAATCAATAAGGATATAGAAGAACATATCCCAACATAATAGTATGTGAATTAAAAGACATAACAAAAGAATTCTTTTAAAAAGAGGAGGGTGAAAGGTTCCCTTACCGACATGGGTATCTTTCGAGACATGAACCCCGTGAAATAAGGACAATAAAACATTGATGTAAATACTCATAAATGAAAGTATATTACACAATGAGTAAAATAATGGGAATTAAATACACCACTAAAAGTAAATTGTGGCAAATGTAGCATAAATCTCACGGGAATAAAAGTGAGATGAAAAATTCCTTACGAAAACTCGGCAGCCTAACGGCGCCACTTAAAACTTACAAAAATGGATCGATGAGATCAAATAGGGTCTCTCATCATATTAAAATAATGTTTATAGAAAGAGTAATATAAAATAACATCCCCCAATATAAAAAAGAGGATCTTAAAATAAGTGACATAAAGGTGAGTACTTAAAAAGAAAGAGAGAGGTTACATCTCTTAGGAAAATTCGGCAGCCAAACGGTGCCACTCAAAACATCCAAAATGGATTGATGAGAGATAATAGGGTATCTCATAATATGAACATAAAAATTACACTAGTAGTAATATAAAATAAGATCCAGGTCACAAAAAATATGAGCTTAAAAGGAATGACATAAAAGAGTGTACTTAAAAAGAAAGAGGGGTAGGGTCCCTTACGAAAATTCGGCAGCCTAACGGTGCCACTCAAAACATCCAAAATGGATTGATGAGAGAAAATAGGGTCTATCATCATATGAACACAAAAATTATAGTATGAGTAATATAAAATAACATCCCAATCATAATAAAGATGAGCTTAAAAGGAATGACATAAAAGAGTGTACTTAAAAAGAAAGAGAGGGGTAGGGTCCCTTACCTCGGGTCCGACTTGACTCGATCATTCTTTAATCTCCTGAATAATAAACTTGAGTTAATTTATACTTCCTTAAGAACCTTTTTCAAGTTCATTATTCCTTTTATATCACTTATTACCATGTCATGAACACTATGTAATTATTTTAGTTAATAACAGTCGTTTAAACGATCATTGGTACTTGAGTCAAAATATGCTCTTTATAATTACAAGTTGTTCATGTATCCATTATATCCAGAGTTATAATCATGATTTATATATCATATATATCATATATATCCAGTATATACATGCATTTATAATATTACATAATCATTTAGAGGTAAGAAATGAAATGCACCGTTCATGGAGACGGTAAGCCGTACGTACGCATGAACGCTACTTTCATTTCTATTTCGTATTTTATAGAATGGAATCATAATGATATAAAGTTATATTATAATTCCAGTATAATATCATATATAATACCATTAATTACATCCTTTATACGTCCCACATATGGCATTAACAAATCAATTCACTTTGAGGGGGCGGTAGTCCGCACTTCCTAAAATGAAGATATCGTGTTTACTCATAATGGTAACCATAAAGGATATGCCATAAATGAAAAATACATAAGCTTAGGTAAAACATAAACATATTATATATAATTTATAAATATAGTGACATCCTAATGGCCACCTTTGAAGTTGATATATGAGTGTTGAACAATCATCATTTCGTGAGGCAGAAATTCGCCATCCATGGAAACATTATGTTCTTTAACCATTAGATGTAGGTGTGTGTAAGTGTAGCTAGAATACTTCTTATAAAAAAATACTAGTATATTTAAGATACTGGATTTTTTAAAAAATAAATGAATAAAAATAGTTTAGGGGGTTGGAGAAGCAAAATAAAACAAAATGACACAAGTGAAGACATTACCTTAAAATCGGGTAACTCCCTTTGGTTTGAGCTCAAAGGCTTCCTTGGGAAGACTTCTGCCCAAAGTGAGGCTTCAAGGGGTTATATAAGGATGTGGAGAGACAAAATGGGCAGGGTTTGGCCAAGCCAAAGGCTTTATAAGTGTGGGTAAGGAGGTAGATGTGGGGGCCTTTTATAAGAGGAGGGGAGGGGCACTCTTGGAAAGTAAGGAAATGTTACTTTATTTTAGAATGATTTTCGGATTTTAATGGTCCTAAATTGATGTGTTTATAGGATAAGGTGATAAGGGTTATAAATCCACCCATACAATAGGTTTTTGACATGTGTAGATCTTAGATTTTACATTATCTTTCCATTTTATTTAAATCGTTAAATAATGAGGTCATCGCTGCATCATCATGATGTCATAAATAATTTAATTTATTTAATGTCTAAAAATTATAAACAAAATACTATGATGTAGGAAATCTTTTTATATTTCCAATGACTACTTATAGTCAAAAATCTGACTTTTATGACCCTATTTAAAAATTGTTTTAGTAAAACAACTCATGTTTGTGACATTTTTATTTTAACTTTAAATAAAAAGTTATTTATGTCATTTCCCAACCAAATTGGCTCCATGGGGTCCCCAAGTTTACCCATGGATTGTATTGGTCGGCCATGACTCATCCAATGATGGTAGGACATGTGTCTAGGTCATTTCATTTTATTAAAAGATTATTCTTACCTTAAACTACACTAATTACCTCTAATCGCGATTAAGAACATAAAAGTTACTATTCACCAAAAAGTTATTTTAATCCCATTGAACCACATTTTACTTCCTAATGAAAACCATCTTTATCGGATTTTTGAAATTCAAAACACAGAGGTGGCAATGTTTCATTTAAACAAAAAATCATTTTCTTTAACTACCACTTAGTGGTTTCACTATTCATCAAAAATTGAAGTTTTTCAGAAAATTACCAAAAAATCACCCTAAGCTATATTTGATATTCCAAATTCAAAAATGATGTATTTTTTACAAAATTCAAAACATATAAGTTTCATTAATTAATTTAATAATTAATTCCCGCTGTCAAAACAAATAGCGTGTTTTTATGAAACAAAATGTGTCAAAAGATTGACACTAGTTTAAGTCCGATTTCACAGTGAAATTAATTCCAACGACCACTATTAGATTAAATGGTAAAAATATATTCTAATTTAACTTTAAAAACAATTCAAAAGATAATCTAATCATATAAATAAATTATATTAAAAAGATGTTTTGAATTAAAATACAACATTTTTCACTATTCATTAAAAATTGACCTTTTTCGAAAAGATACCAAAAATTTACACAAAGTAAATTTTGATGTCCTGATTCTAAAGAAGAATTTTATTTTGTCAAATATAACACATAAAATTGTAAAAAAGTGGATTTAAAAGAGGTTCTCCATCAAAAGGCGGTTAATCGACCTTTTAAAGAATATTGGAATGTTTACGCTTAAAATTGGATTCATTCGCATTTTTAATCATATAACATTTATTGTAAAGAGTAAAAATATTTGACAAACATATATAATCATTTTTTAGTTAGTTCTGTTCATTCCCGCCATTACAACGGCTAGGCGTTAACTACCATTTAAAATAATATTATTTTATTATTAGAGTGCAACGTAAGATTCCCAAGAAACTCGTTGTTGCGTATTGGGTACGCCATCGAGCATAACATCCCCTTTAAAGTAATATTAATATTTTATTCACAAATATGGATAAATATAAAAATGTCATATTATCTATTTACCTGGGGTGTTACATCCTTCCCCCCTTTTGGGAATTGCGTCCTCGCAATTTTAAAATTGAGCTTGGAAACATCCTTGAAAGTCCCACATCGGAACAAGAGTCGGCAAAACAAACACTTTAAAAATAATGAAAGATAAGTACAAAGGTCACCCGAGTTAACCCATACTAGGATTCCAAGTATGAAAATATGGACATGGAGGAAAAAACAAAGGGTCATGTTCTGATGGAGAGTGATAGTAAACATGTCTAGGAGAAAGTTAACCATAAGAAAATCACAAACTTGTGATGGGTTAAACGGTATTCGATTCCCCAGTAGGAAAAGTTAACAGACAACATTTTTGTTTTAAGTTACTTTTCATTGAGGAATTTATTATTGAGCTTAACTAAATCATAATGAAACATACTTACTTGTCATGTAGACTTTCAACTTTTACTAGATTCCTTAATCAAACTCATACTTTCCCCAAAATATGAGTATTTAGGAAGACTTGTTCACATTAAGAGTACTATAATCAACTTCTAGAGGATCACCTAATCCAAAAAAGATAACTATATACTTCCCATATCTTTAGAATTTAACCAAAACCAAAACCAAAAAGGTTAGTACAAGATTAGATAATCCAGAAAAGGATAACCCTTTATAAAAAGAAAATCTATTCTTAATCTCCAAAATTTATCAAACAATACCCAAAGTTCAACAAAGACCATTCAATAAACAAATTGTCCATAAAATACTTCAAAGTAAACCAAACTAAGATTGAAACCCAAATATTTGAAGGATTTAGTCACATAGTCTTCCAAGTTAAATCGTAACATTTATCTCCAAACAACATCAGTTGCTCCTAAAGTCTCGTATTGAAGAGTAATTAACCTAATCACATATCCTCCATGATAGGTTAATAAATTTCCATAGATAACCCAAAATCAGCTTACTCTTAATTCATAAAATCATATAACTAAAAAGAATTAGTCAAACTAACTAGGGACTTCATGTAGCCCAGTGGTAGGCGATAAATACCAGTCGCACTTTGGTTGTGGGTTTGATTCCCGCAGCTTTGTCTAGCGCGACGGGTTGTCACATGGTCTCTGTGTTGTCCTTTTTCCAAAACTATATAATTCTTAAAACATTCCCCAAAACGAGATAAAATCTTCAAAAAAAATCATAAAATATTTTAACCTCAAGTTTATCTCATGCCTTTCATTTTCCATCATAACATATAATAACTCATAATTACCTCAAAAGTAAGGATCATATAAACCCTAATGGTTACCTTTATAATTATTACCTGAACTTCCACATCGATTGGTCATCTCATACATGATGCATTACAGAACATAGCAAGGTTCAAGTGGATGATCATGACTCCTTGATAGTTGGTTTAGAACAACCACGAGTTTCCTCATTGAATACCCCATTTCATCCAGTCTCTTAATCAGAGAACCACCACAGTTTCCTTCAAACCTATTGTCACTTGAGTGCCTACTAGATCCATCCATTCACTAAAAATAGAAATGTCAGTGTGAGTATATCAACAAAACCATCATGTACTAATGAGGAAGATAACCACTAATATATACTTACTTATTCACTTTATCTAAAACTAGGACTCTTTCTGAAATCCTAACCATTATGGTAATGTCACTTATGCTTAAAGAATACCCTAACCTCTAAAGTTATCTAAACCGACCTTTGATACCAACTATAAGGCCCCAGCCTTAAACCTTACTTAATCTTGATTTATTACAAGATTACACATTGAGGATCTTTTCAGGTTTAGAGTTTTAGAGAATTAGATCATAAAACTTGCATTACATTCCAAATTTAAACAAAGTGGTTACATAAAAGATAGTATTCATTTTTTCCCATCAACAGAAACATATTTAAAAATAAAGCATGGATTCTTTCTTGAAACTGCCTTGACACTATCATCATAACATGTACCTTTCCCTTGACCTGTGAAAAACATTTCAAAAAAACTTGGGATGAGCATAAAAAGATCAGTAAGGGTTATAAAAATATGGAAAGGAAACATGAGTTCATATATATACATAAGAATGAAATCATACTTTACCCATAAAACAATGGCACTTTAACATACCTCATCAAATCATGAATAAATCATAGAAATCATAAGACATAAATGTAACTTGAGGCATTAATAACATTCTTACGTAGGGAGTAACCCTCTTGGTTACGTTTGGAATACCCACCACAGTATATTCCCTAAATATCTTCGTAGAAACCTTAACATTTCACTCCTTCACATTACCCAATGCATTAGAGAGATATATCGGGAGAATTTGATCATAAAACTTGCATTACATTCCACATTTAAACAAAGTGGTTACATAAAAGATAGTATTAATTTTTCCCATCAATGGAAACATATTTAAAAATAAATCATGGATTATTTCTTGAAACTGCCTTGACACTATCATCATAACATGTACCTTTCCTTTGACCTGTGAAAAACATTTCAAAAAAACTTGGGATGAGCATAAAAATCTCAGTAAGGGTTATGAAAATATGGAAAGGAAACATGAGTTCATATATACATAAGAATGAAATCATACTTTACCCATAAAACATTGGCACTTTAACATACCTCATAAAATCATGAATAAATCGTAGAAATCATAAGACATAAAGGTAACTTGAGGCATTCATAACATTCTTACGTAGGGAGTAACCCTCTTGGTTACGTTTGGAATACCCACCACAGTATATTCCCTAAATCTCTTCGGAGAAACCTTAACGTTTCACTCCTTCGTGTTACCCAATGCATTGGAGAGCTATATCGGGCTCACCCGCCCTTAGTTTATCACGGAACCACCCGTCTTCATAATAATGCCCAAGAACCTCAAGATAATTGTATCACATAAAACATGCATAAAGGAAACATAACATTTCCACCTTTCAATCAAAAGATATCAATACAACACATTGATATAAAAACATTATGAAAAATATTTTCAATACCAAAATAAAAGAAAAGTAAAACATGGTATTTATGTTTCTTTTAAAAAAAAGGTATGGCTTGTAGAGGAATCCGAAACTCAAATAATGGTCACAGCGGTGGAGAAGTCGTTGTCTCCGCATACGTACAAAAAAAACATTCCCTTTTGTTGTTTAGTAAACGCTTCGTATAAAAAAGATTCCTTTTGAATAAACGTAAAAGTCAAAGGGGGTTTATACACCGTATAAAAGAAGGTTGTGTATAAAACAAAATATGCCTCAATGAAAGAAGATTGAGACGAAGTCCCATACAAAGACGGTATCCTTGGATTAAGGATAAATCAATTACATAATTATGTGTGACAAATGAATACACGTAATATAAGTGGATATTAAGTGTAAAACAATCATAGGTTATTCACACATATTCATATAATGACATATTCAAGGAGTACAAGTTTATCCCAAAGAATCAAATTTGGGTTAAGAAGTTCCCTTGCAAAAATTTGACAGCCTAACGACATCACTACAAAATTCAGAAAATGAGTTGATGAGAGATAAAAAGGGTATCTCATCACGTGGACATAAAATTTAAATCAATAATGATATATAAGAACATATACCAACATAATAGTATGTTAATTAAAAGACATAACAAAAGAAGTCTTCTAAAAAGAGGAGGGTGAAAGGTTCCCTTACCGACATGGGTATCTTTCGAGACATGCACCCCGTGAAAGAAGGACAATACAACATTGATGTAAATACTCATAAATGAAATTATATTACACAATGATTAAAATAATGGGCATTACATACACCACTCAAAGGAAATTGTGGCAAATGTATCATAAATTTCACAGGAATAAAAGTGAGATGAAAAATCCCTTACGAAAACTCAGCATCCTAACGACACCACTTAAAACTTACAAAAATGGATCGATGAGATCAAATAGGGTCTCTCATCATATTAACATAATGTTTACAGAAATAGGAATATAAAAGAACATCCCCCAACATAACAAAGAGGAGATTAAAATAAGTTACATAAAGGAGAGTACTTAAAAAGAAAGAGAGAGGTTAGATCTCTTACGAAACTTCGGCAGCCTAACGGCGCCACTCAAAACTTCCAAAATGGATTGATAAGAGAGAATAGGGTATCTCATAATATGAACACAAAAATTACATTATTATTAATATAAAATAACATCCCGATCACAAGAAAGATGAGATTAAAAGGAATGACATGAAAGAGTGTACTTAAAAAGAAAGAGAGGGGTAGGGTCCCTTACGAAAATTCGGCAGCCTAACGGCGCCACTCAAAACATCAAAAATGGATTGATGAGAGAAAATAGGGTCTATCATCATATGAACACAAAAATTACAGTATGAGTAATATAAAATAACATCCCAATCATAAGAAATATGAGCTTAAAAGGAATGACATAAAAGAGTGTACTTAAAAAGAAAGAGAGGGGTAGGGTCCCTTACCTCGGGTCCGACTTGACTCGATCGTTCTTTAATCTCCTGAATAATAAACTTGAGTTAATTTATACTTCCTTATGAACCTTTTTCAAGTTCATTATTCCTTTTATATCACTTATTACCATGTCATGAACACTGTGTAATTATTTTAGTTAATAACGGTCGTTTAAACGATCATTGGTACTTGAGTCAAAATATGCTCTTTATAATTACAAGTTGTTCATGTATCCATTATATACAGAGTTATAATCATGATTTATATATCATATATATCATATATATCTAGTATATACATGCATTTATAATATTAGATAATCATTTAGAGGTAAGAAATGAAATGCACCTTTCATGGAGACGGTAATCCATACGTACACATGAACGCTACTTTTATTTCTATTTCGTATTTTATAGAATTAAATCATAATGATATAAAGGTATATTATAATTACATTATAATATCATATATAATACCATTAATTACATCCTTTATACGTCCCACATATGGCATTAACGAATCAAATCACTTTGAGGGGGCGGTAGTCCGCACTTCCTAAAATGAAGATATCGTGTTTACGCATAATGGTAACCATAAAGGATATGCCATAAATGAAAAATACAGAAGCTTAAGTAAAACATAAACATATTATATATAATTTATAAATATAGTTACATCTTAATGTCCACCTTTTAAGGTGATATATGAGTGTTGAACAATCATCGTTTCGTGAGGCAGAAATTCGCCATCCACGGAAACAGTATGTTCTTTAACCATTAGATGTTGGTGTGTGTAAGTGTATCTAGAATACTTCTTATAAAAACATCATAGTACATTTAATATACTGTATTTGTTACAAAATAAATGAATAATAAGAATTTAAGGGGTTGGAGAAGCAAAATACTACAAAATGACACAAGTGAAGACATTACCTTAAAATCGGGTAACTCCCTTTGGTTTGAGCTCAAAGGCTTCCTTGGTAAGAATTCTGCTCAAATTGAGGCTTAAAGGGGTTATATAGGGATGTGGAGGGACAAAATGGGTAGGGTTTGTCCGAGCCAAAGGCTTTTTAAGTGTGGGTAAGGAGGTAGAGGTGGGGGACTTTTATAAGAGGAGGGGAGGGGCACTCTTGGAAAGTAAGGAAATGTTACTTTATTTTAGAATGAGTTTCGGATTTTAATGGTCCCACATTAATGTGTTTCAAGTATAAGGTGATAAGGGTTCTAAATCCACCCATCAAATAGGTTTTGGACATGTGTAGGTCTTAGATTTTACATTATCTTTCCATTTTATTTAAATCGTTAAATAATGAGGTCATCGCTCCATCATCATGATGTCATAAATAATTTAATTTATTTAATGTATAAAAATTATAAAAAAATAATATGATGTAGGAAATCTTTTTAGATTTCCAATTACTATTTATAGTCAAAAATCTGACTTGTATAACCCCATTTAAAAAAAATTAGTAAAACAACTCATGTTTGTGACATTTTTATTTTAACTTTAAATAAAAAGTTATTTATGTCATTTCCAACCAAAGTGGCTCCATGGGGTCTCCAAGTTGAACCATGGATTGTATTGGTCAGCCATGACTCATCCAATGATGGTAGTACATGTGTCTAGGTCATTTCATTTTATTAAAACATTATTCTTACCTTAAACTACACTAATTACCTCTAATCGCGATTAAGAACATAAAAGTTACAATTCACCAAAAAATTATTTTAATCCCATTGAACCACATTTTACTTACTAATGACAACCATGTATGTCGGATTTTTTAAATTCAAAACACAGAGGTGGCAAAGTTTCATTTAAACGAAAAATCAGTTTCTTTAACTACCACTTAGTGGTTTCACTATTCATCAAAAATTGAAGTTTTTCAGAAAATTACCAAAAGATCACCCTAAGCTATATTTGATATTCCGAATTCCAAAATGATGTCTTTTTTACAAAATTCAAAACATATAAGTTGAATTAATTAATTTAATAATTAATTCCCTCTGTCAAAACAAATAGCGTGTTTTTATGAAACAAAATGTATCAAAAGATTGACACTAGTTTAAGTCCGATTTCAAAGTGAAATTAATTCCAACGAACAATATTGGATTAAATGGTAAAAATATATTCTAATTTAACTTTAAAACCAATTCAAAAGATAATCTAATCATATAAATTAATTAGATTAAAAAGAGGTTTTTAATTAAAATACAACATTTTTCACTATTCATTAAAAATTGAACTTTTTCGGAAAGATACCAAAAATTTACACAAAGTAAATTTTGATGTCCCGATTTTAAAGAAGAATTTTATTTTGTCAAATATAACACATAAAATTGTAAAAAAGTGGATTTAAAAGAGGTTTGTCATCAAAAGGCGGTTAATCGACCTTTTAAAGAATATTGGAATGTTTACGCTTAAAATTGGATTCATTCGCATTTTTAATCCTATTACATTTATTGTAAAGAGTAAAAATATTTGACAAACATATATAATCATTTTTTAGTTAGTTCTGTTCATTCCCGCCATTACAACGTCTAGGCGTTAACTACCATTTAAAATAATATTATTTTATTATTAGAGTGCAATGTAAGATTCCCAAGAAACCCGTTGTTGCGTATTGGGTACGACATCGAGAATAGCATCCCCTTTAAAGTAATATTAATATTTTATTCACAAATATGGATAAATATAAAAATGTTATATTATTTATTTACCTGGGGTGTTACAAAAAATGGTTCTTTTGTTTCATTAATGATCATTTTTATTAAAAAAATGATAACTTTTACCAAAAAAGGATTTATTAGATATTATTTATTATTATTTAAAATGAAGAAATATTCTCTCAAATTGTTTTATTGTTTTATAAAATTAATGGTGAGTGTATTTAGAGAATTTTTTTTAACATAATGTGGTTACTAGTTCATGGATAAACCAATTATTTATAATGGGTTTGAATGATATTTTAAAGGAACTTTTATTCTAATTAAAGCCCCAATTTTTCTGTTACCACATTTGATTTAGAGTATAAATGTTTGTTATGAAATATGCTCATATTTTTGTATATTATTAGATAAAAAGATAATTTTCTATTTTGTAATGATTTTATGAGTTTCAATAATAATAGTACATGAATATTTTTTCTAAAAAACATAATCAACTAATCCAATTCAGATAAAAATTAATTTTACATATAAATTTTTTTTAAATTGATTTTGTTAAATTTCTTATCTCTATATAATGCTTGAAAAATTCATATATATGGATTTATGATTTGGTTGAGTAAATTCCATTTATTATTACATATTTAAAATGGATTACAAAATGTTTTTTAAAATGATTTTAAATTATCAAATAACATTGGGTTAGAAAATTAGTATTTAAAGGTTTCTATTTTTATAAAAAGAACTCATTGAATACAAAGTCAAATATTATGTTAGTTTCAAATAATGTAACTTAAATAGGTTGTATAGAAAATTTTAATAATTGTATTTTTATATTCATATATTATATTTTACTCTAGTTATTACATGTTTTAAATTATGAAAATTCTGATTTTATAAAATATTTGGTAGAGAAATGGTTTGGAAAAGTAGAACCCTGGAAATATTGGGAAACTAATTTAGAGTTATAAAATGACTTTTTAATGATTTCATTGTGAGTGTACATAAAATATTTTACAATTTTTGAATTTTTGAATTTCAATATCATATATATATATATATACATATATGTGGTATATTCTTCACTAGATTTGGGTAAACTTGTTGTAAATTATGATCATCATGCATTGTAGGGGTGGTTTATATCTAAATATATTAGGTGGGTTCTAATATATTATGGGTGTTAGGTGGGAGATTCATAACCAATGAGAGGGGATAAATTAAAGGTTACTAAAACACCAACACTCAAATAATTTTTCTCCATTATACTAATACCGAGGATCCAATTATGAAACCATGTGATGAAATGAGAGATAAATATAAAATGAAAATGACATGTGATATTTACAATATTGAAACAATCCTTTTATTATGAGCCGAATATTGTAATAAAATAATTATGATCCTATTTTCCTTACTCATATTTTATTACATGAAAGAATAGAATAACATATTAAATAATAAGAACATGAACTCAGACTGTAAAAGTGATCAAAATAAGAGTAAATATATTAACCAATATTTCAAATCCACCTCAACATCCTCTAAGAGTGGGATTATTTGTGTTATATTATTTTCACCTCAAACCCAGCCAAAAATCACTATATAGCCCTCATAACATTATAAGAAACTATTTCATGTTTAATTATAGTTATCTAAGTGATTATTCTCATTTAAAAGAACTTATATAATTTATGACATTATGTATGTGTGTTATGTAATAATCTTCAATTAACTAAAAATTAATAAAACATGGATTACACGAAGTAGTTTATCTCTTAAAATCATAATTATGATCAATAAAATTTCATTATTATAAACTCCATTAATATCTATGAACTATGTCATGATTTAATAATTTTAATTGGTGTTCATTCAGATCATTATGGGATCCCACCACATTCTCTTTTACTTAGATTAATTGATTCTTGTGCACATGGATTTACCTATATAACTATAAATCTAGGTAATTTATGTATTTAGGAACTGTATTATCATTTTAATCCATTTTCCATAAATAAAATAAGGGTTCATGTTTGGATTCAAATTTTTGGGTTAAATTATATTTTATGGTAAACCCATAGTCTATATGATGTTGCATCTATGATATGAATCCCTTTTAATATAGATATAATGATCTAGGATTATCATTTTGGAAATCTTTATATAATATTAGTTTATGTTTATCTTTCATATACTTTGATTAAAATGGTAGTTATATTAATGTTTTGTGACATTCACTCTATGGAAATTATATTTGAAAATATACCAGAAATTTTTCATTCCTACAATCCCATTTGTCATATACCAAGAAATGATCAAAATGATTGTGTATAAAAATAACATTTTTATAAAGGGGATTATATTGATAATTATATAAATAATTTTAAATATAATCCTATGGATTATGGTGGGGGAATATAGGAAATTTTGGATATATAGCTAGTAATTTATGGTAATGTTATTGTGTTAATGACTATTACATCTAGTCTATATTTTGGGGAGGCTCTAACTGACGATGGATCCAGTTTTCAATGGTAAATTGATGAAAGGAATGGAATAAAATAGCCTTTAGTAGTGAGTAAGAAATAATACTTGAATAATAATTTGATTTTTTTAGAATGTATGGGTGGAATCCCTTTAAAATTAGCCCACTAAAGATAATGGTTTCACCGCACCTATTTGGTCATCAAATGTATAGGGATATATTTTAAAAGTGATAGTGGGTTATTAAGCATCAAATATTATATATCCTCAGGGGAAAATTTTTCATAGAGAAGGATTTCATTCATTTATGATTTCATTATGGATACATGTAGGAATTAATTTTATAGTTATCATTCTTTATTGATTGGGTCATCTCATCATAGGAATTCATTTAGCTACGGTATTGTGAATTCAATGCCTAAGTTGGATTAAACCAAAGAATCATGGTTGTAGGATCAATTTAATTTACGAGATGGAAATTATTTTCATTTAGTAATATAGGATTTATTGAAAACCAATTGAGTATTTCACTATTCAGGAAATATTTATGCTCTTATTGAGGATAATGCTCATAAATAAATGAATTCATACATGGTTTCTGCAACTAAAGGCATGCTGAACAATGATTTTGTTTTTATAGATTTTCTAAATAAATATATCAAAAAAAGATAATTAATATATAAAATACACCATGATTAATATGTAAAATCCTTTTCCAAAAATGGGAATGGTTCAACCTATCTTCTTTGGCACCTTAGAAGAAGAATATTACTGGTATGGGAATTTACAATGAGTATTATTATTACATCTAATTTGTTTTTTCGTTTTGGTTTCTATAAATAGGGTAGGGTGGTATATATGTCCTCATTTTTTCCATATCTAGTTTGGAATAATTTATTTTCATTTTATTAAATAGGATTTTCACCTTATACTTTTTCAATAACATTGTGAATTCTATATATTTATATAAAAATTATTCATTTCCCCCCCAATTGAACTCTAATTATACTCCATCACATTAATAAAATATAATTATAATTAATAATAGAAGATAAATTTATTATAAATCAATAAAGATTCATATTAAAAAATTATCTATATCATGTAACTACTATTATAGTTAAATAAGAATCACACCCTTGGATAAAATGATGTTTTTTATATCTATTGAAATGTTACTGTAAAGATGAATAAAATATTGGAAATGATCTATGTAATATCTTCTCAACTCACCATTTTTGAATTATCGTCACATGAATACTAAAATATCCATAATAATCATGGCCTCTCCAATATCCCCATTTTCATTAGATAGATCCTTATAAAATATATATAACCTTCTATCCAAGATCCATTTATCTACTCCTCCATTATCCACCACAAGAAATAATTTTCATCTCTTCCCCACTATTATCATCAACTAAAATAAGAATAAACTATATCCCTCTATGAAAAAATATATCTAAAAATTTTCCCCACTTACGCATAAAATAAAATTAATAAAGGAATATAAAATAATTAACATATTTATATTTTTGGAGATAATTTAATCCAAAAACCACTATAAGGCCTCCATTATCAAGGTCCATGTAATGATATTTGAATTGATCCATTGTTGAAATTTATTCTAATGAATGATATTTAAAATCCAAATTCTCCTTGATGTAGTGGTATATTATTTCATCATGTTATGGTAATGAATGTTGCAATAAAATTTATTAAAATATATTTCACTTATATTACCAAACCAAATCATTAATTACTTTGATATATTCACTATAATACCCATGGAAATGTGATTCCTAAAAATAATAAATTATATCATAGAAAATGACCATATGGGTGTGATAAGGCACTTCTTTAGTATGATCCATGGGGTTAGATAACTTTTTTATGACCATATACCATATAGAAAGTGTAGAGGCCCTAATTCTATTTTAGGTTTCAGTCCTACGAAGAGGGAAATATCATATAATGGAAAGAAAGTGTAATAGCCATGGAAAAGTGAGAATATACACTACTGGAAAACTAACCTATACCAACGGTTTGGAACTGTTGGTATATGCCTCCAAACCTTTGGTATATCCCATACCAACGGTTTGGAGAACCGTTGCCAAGTAAGCCGTTGGGATAGGTCTATTCCAACGGTTTTCCCAAAACCGTTGGTATAGACCTATCCCAATAGTTTTGGAAACCGTTGGTATAATTAATATAAAAATCTATACCAATGGTTATGGAACCGTTGGTATATGTATTTCAAAAAAAACATTTGTTGGGATTTGATCCCAGGACCCCTAGTTTATTATTCAACAACTTAACCACTAACCTAACATGACTTTTGTGAATATAATTACATAAATATATATATGTATTCTCATAATGATTTTAAATTTTGATTTATATAATGTTCTGGGTAAGAAGAAATGATAAAAAATCAAAGGATCTATACCAACAGTTGTCAAAACCGTCAGTATAGGCCTATAACAACGGTTTTGACAACCGTTGGTATAGATTTTGATTATGGATTTTGATTCTGGGAAGAGGTTGATTTGTGTGGGACATTTCCCAACGGTTTGTCCAAACCGTTGGGAAAGGGTATACCTATCCCAACGGTTTGCCAAAACCATTGGGAAAGGAGGCCACAATGTGGGCTTTCCCAACAGTTTGGCCAAACCGTTGGGAAATCCATACCCTTTGCCAATGGTTTGGCCAAACCATTGGGAAAGGTGGCCTCAAAGTGGGATTTCCCCACGGTTTGGCCAAACCGTTAGGAAAGGGAACCTATACCAACGGTTTTTACGAACTGTTGGTATAGAAGCGTTGGGAAGGATCAGATTTCTAGTAGTGATAAAAGACTAAATGGTATCAAATCCAATACCTAGTTAGAAGTTAAATAGTACTATCTAGTATTGAGCCATGGGTTCATATGACCTGGTTAATTGCTTGTTGAGGTCAGGTCATGAAACTCAACCTCATGATTTAATATTTTCATAGCATGAACATATTTTGGGTTTTTTCTTGTGAATTTAAATTATATTAATTTGGATTTATTCTTAGATAATTTTATTTCTCCTTATTATGTTTCCATAAATGTAATTTCCTATAATAATGAATCCACAAAAATAAATTAACATTCTATCCCCATCATTTCTTATGAACATGGCATTAAAATATACAAATAAATATAATTTTTAATCATTTATATTCCTAAAAAAGTATCATGATTATCATTGATATATATAAAACTATTTTTATATCTATAAGATACAGATCGTTGTAATTCCTATGAAATTTTCTAAAATACTATGAAAAAAATAATTGATCAATATTCTATCAATTAAAATTGGCTTGAAATAATACATTAAAAAAATTATCCACACAATATCCTTTTTCATCCTTGAAAAACATTGTCTCATGTTCCACATGAGAAAAAACATATATCGAGTCTTATAATATAATCATTTTTAACAACCAATCAAAAAATATAATCTTATAAGATAATTATCAATCATTTTGTGTTCATGAATTGTAAACCCAAAAATAATTTTATCCTATAAATCATTGATTTCTTTAAAAACTATTCATTTAAAATATAATTTCCATCAAATAAAGAAAAATATTACTAGATAAACTAATATTATCAACATAAATAATAATAATATATAAACTTAAATCATCTCCCTTGATATATATATATATATATTTATCCACCATTTATTTCATGATATTCATTCTCTTTGATCTATGTTCTTAATTTAAATACCATGCATGTGAGATATTTTAACTCCCATATAATTTTTTATTTACCTTGAAAAAGATATGAGAATAATTATCAATGATTGAATCTTTTGGTCGTTAAATATAATAATATTCATTAAGATCTCTATTCATGAAATATAAAAATCAAATCAATTTAGAAAACTTTTTAAATCCAATGAGTTATATCATAAGACAATTATAAACAAGCTTGAGCCTCTTTATTGGAATAATATTCTCATAAATGTTTATACAATCATTTTTTTGGATATATTGAAATTAAGATGAGTTGTATTCCTATTACATCTACATTCACATTGAGTTTGTTTTGAGAAGACAAATCATAGTGATAATAATCATAGATTGTATAAATGACAAAAATTCATACATTTACTTTTCCATCTAATTCATATATTTATCCATATATATTATCCTATACTAAATTTGTAATTCTTTATCAACAATTTTTACGTGGAACATGTTTCCTTAGAGGATTAATTTTTTTTTAATTTTAACCAATCCTACATATCTAGAAATTTAATAATAATAATTTTAATCTTTAAAATAATTTATATAATCTGAATAATTCATATCTTTGAAAACCTTTTATCCATTATCTTTTTTAATGTTGTAATTATTAATAATTTATTTTTATGATTTATTTTTATTTTAGATGATATTCGGATCAATGTTATAAATGATGTTCTATATTTTTTTATATCATTAACAACTCATGAAACCATATGTGTATCTAATAAATATCCCCACATCATATCTTTAATGAATCTTCCCCATGTTTTTCCATTAATTTTCATATAACATGGGATACTAAATACATTCAAATTATTTAATCAAGGATTCTTCCAAAATCCTATCTCATAAATAATATCAAATTAATTTATTTAGAGTAAACAAAATTTGAGAATGAAAACATTCAAAATGGTAGTATTTCTATAAATATATTTTTTGGATATATGCTTGTATACTATGATTATCCAAATATCCACCAATATCTAGTTATTATTTCTACCTTCTATAATTTGTATTATTTTCTATCGATAATTATATTAATCTTTTATCCCCTGCATGCCTCAAACACATCATTCATATATTTTGATAAATTATTATATTGAATAAATATGACAACACGTTTCTTTTTATTCTATAGAATACCTCTAAATGTTCATAATAAAATCAAAATGTTATATTTTACAGCATATAATGAGGATATTTTTAATGAAATTAATTTCATTAAAATATTAATGTATGAATTTCTTATATTTGTAAATATTAATTCGTTAGGATGAATATATCTATTTATATAATCTAAATATGATTTTTCAATCGATCAAAACGTAATTATGTGTCTTATTCACCATATTTACTTTATGAAACATGTATCCTATGTTGATAAATTCATGATTGAACATAAATTAATTCATTATAGATTCATAACTCATAAGTTCAGTATTGTTGTTTTAACCCATATAGCCATGTATTCTATGTCAAAGGCCATTAAATTCTTTGATACTTACAAAACATGTGTTTTGATTAATGGAAATATAAAATAGATTTTCACTAATTGAATTTCCATAAAAAATAATTGTAAGAAACTTAATTAACTTAATTGTGAAACTATTATCTTGAAAGATAACCTCATTTTAATTATCATGAAGTTAGGTGGAACTCTAATGATTTTACATCAAACCAAGAATAAAGATATCATCACTGGATTTAAATTTCATTTCACTAATTTTGGTTCTTATATCTTCTTTAACATTATGTAATACATATTTTTAAAATGTAACATATTAACCATTGTGATATAATATATCTTTTAGGAGTTTTTTATTGTTGGTTATGTTTCATGTGTAACCTGAATCCCATTTCCTATGATTTTATCTTCTTTTATAAATTTTAATACATAATAAAAATCATGTATTTCTCTTGATTAAACCTCATATTAATATATTTAAAATATTATTTCTCTTAAATAACATTTATATAAATATAACATAATTATTATATGTGTATATAAGTTGTTCACTACTCGCATAAGTTTCTAAAATATAATCAGAATAATTATAAAATTCTAATTCTAATTTTGATGCTCACTTTCTAATATCATGTAAATTTTTTATTACTCCATCTCGATTCATAGAAATTATTAATTTATAAAACTAATATATTTTTACAATATAATAATAATAATTTTTTTTCAATCAATAACACCAACATATTTCTTTAAACTTAAATATTTAATTTTTTTTCACCCGAAAAATATTCTTATTTATTTTTATAATAGTTTCTATTGAGTTTAATTCTGTATGTTTTTTTGAAGATTAAGCATATTATGACTGACATTGTATTTTTCCATTTTATGGTCTACTTTTTCATTCAAACATTATTTATTTTATGATATTTACCACCAACAAAGTAATTGAAAATTATAGTATTGTACTTAATTAAAGAATTATCAACCATTTTCCATTCTTTGTTGTTGTTGTAATGATTTTGAGTTGAATATTGTCAATCATGGACAATGGTTCAGGTAATTATTATACTATATTTATGTTTTAGGTCGAATAAATATTATCCTTCTCTATTTTATAGTACTCAAAAACAAATTTATAATATGTTTTACTTATATATTTAGGAAATATTCAACAGAATTATTATCTTCATTCAAAATTTTCTCAATAGTTGTAAAAAAATATTTATTAGTAAATAATGTTTATTGTAGTAATCTCATATAACATGTTTCTAGAATAATGTATTTTATTTATGTCACACATCAACTATGGTAAATTCACATCTATACCATCAACCTCCATGAACTTTAATTTATCTTTTCATATCAGTTGAGTTTTATTATCATTTGTTAATGTTCTTGTTTTTTATTCAAGATTAATATTTTGATTAAAATTCACCAAGAGATCCATTAATATTTGAAACACTTTCAGTGTCACAAAGTAATAAATATCGTACTTTTTATTTATTCTTCATTACAATTAATATCTTTGAATATATTATAATTTTTCATAAAATCATTACGTCGTCCATCATATGAACCTTATTCTTTTTTTTCACATTCATCAACATAAGATGACATATACTATTTTTGAGTTCAAATTCCTCTTTACTAATGAATTTTCATTTCCTTTAAATTTTAAATAATATCATTTGTTACATGTACATACTACCTTATTTCAAATTAATGATTCTTTATACTAATCGCTATCCTCGTTAACTTATTATTTATTTGGAAAACTAGTTAAAATGCATAATATTTCCATAATTAAAATTCATAAATTGTATATTTAAATTATATTTACTATTTAATCATTTAATTATTTATGAGAAAATGTTATGAATTCATTAAAGTTCATTGCCTAATCCTTAAGAATATTTTCCTTTTCATTAATCCTCATTACATCAACTTGTTTCATAACTGTTGAATATTTTATTGTTGTCTCTATTTAATATTTAACTTAAACCATCATGGATAGTGCCTCCTCAACAAATGGCCTATCATGTAATTTTTAACCAAAAAAAATTTCTAATCATCCATGATTTTATCATCTAATGTTGGGATTTTTTTATTAATATTAATTAATATATTTCTAATTAACTTCATTACCATGGTAGAATTTTTGTGAATTTAACCATCACATGAAACAGAGATAAAAAATTTCATTCACCCAGTTAAGTATACAATCAACTGATATGACTTACACCATTATTTTAAACTAAAATTTAACAATACATGTCTATAATCATGTATTTTTAATATCATTACCTCCTTCAAATTTATAAACAAAATTTATCTAAATTTCATTTCATGCCTTCAAACCCATAATTAGTACTAACGATTTTTTAGATATGTATGAGGTTAACATGATACATGTTCTGAAATTGGATTTAATATTCTTTTAGTCTATCACTATGTAGGTTTTTCCAACTCATGTAATATAATATCCTTTTTGGAGATATCAAGGATGACCCAAAAATGACTTCAAGATATAGAACCATTCTATCTTTAAACTGATGATAACCTTTTCAATTATAAAATTGATAATTCATTTTTATTGATGGTATTAATTGTAAAAATATAAAATATTTATTAAATAGTTTTCGATAATTATTAAAAAATATTATTTGCAATACCAATAATAACTGTTTTGAATCTTTATAAGGATAGCCTACTAAGATGTCAATTTGAATGAAGAGGCTTGATAAAATACTAATAGTGATACTTTAGTGAGAGATACATAACCCATAAAAGTAGTGTGAATCCATGGTAATCAATACCAAAACACTAAAATTGATTATTATAATTCTAATTAAATCTTGTATCTATATATTAAACTATTTAATAGAGAGACATAGTGTTATATATATATATATATCACATACAATAAGATATTTAAAATTTTAACACATTATTTTTATAAATATTTTAATATTTAATGTCCAATGTTAGTAATCCCACATCCCATGAAATTATTTTATATTCAATATAAACAAAAAAATGAGTATAATAAAATTTCAAAACATCAACTATAATAATTATCCAAAAAAGAACCACATATTTGATTAAAAATAACTAACAAAATACCCATACACAATGTGATTATTATCAATCTTGTTAAATCTAGAATCCAAAAAAAATTGGTGGAGATATATATAGAATGATAAAATCTCATGAGATAATATAATTACATGTTTCAAAAAATATTTACTGAATCATTATTCCTTGGTTTCCAATGGTTATGATCACACTAGTTGAGTTTTTGTCATCTTATTTGTAAGAATAGTGCATTTTGTGAAATGATATAATTTATGAATCCAAATATAATAATGGATAAAATTTATGTTTATTAGTCTATCAACATTAGTTCAAGTTACTCACAGTGTAAAATCTAAATTTCACAATTTATATTCTCAAAAAACACTACATAAATGCTCCCAATATTCTCCAAATTATATTAAGGCTATCTATATCATGTTCTATCATATTTAGAAATATAATCTTCTTTTTTAGCGACCACATACAAATTATAGTAAAATGAATGTTTTTTTATGGACTGAACCTAATTTAACTCTATATCCAAAAAATGTATTATATCATAGATTTGATCATTTAAAATATTTATTGATATCAATAAAATATACACCCTTTTTGAATCCATTATTTTTTATTAATTATATCATGGAATAATATTTCTATTCTTAAATTTTTATGAAATTTTAAAAAATGGATCGTGGTGTGGATAGAATGATTATTATGTGGTCCATAATTATTGTAGTTTACAATTCTTCATTGGTTATGAAATATTTGGTGAAAAATTTTCCTAAGAGTTATAGTCCTCCACCATCTAGTATAATCCCCAAAAAACAAAAAATATATAATTTATCAGGGAACTGTAATGATATAATACTTGCATATTTCATCCTAATTCCCACCTCAAAGTAAATTATCCCCCTGTTTCGACTCATTGAAGTATAATATAATCAATTAAAATTATTCATTCTATATCCTCAAGAGAAAATCATTCATAATCTACCAAATCAACTCTAATAAGAGTGAAACTCATCTATGTTAATGTTGATAATTTATAGTACATCAATCCATCATTACACAACATAAATGAGTTATCTTATGAAATAATTCATAGTATGATCCTAATAAAAGTCTTTTCTAAACACTATAATATTTTATATAATAATTTTTCTTGAGCTATCCAAATCATGTTATTATTACTAATAATAATTTATCACATCCCATTAGATATATTCTCAGCACCACTTTTTTCAAATCACATAATGAGTAAATTTCCATGTCTCTAATCATTAAGGGGACTTTATAAATATCAATGGATGAAATTGGGAGTTCTTAGTTTTTGAATATTGAATAACTCATATTGTTATAAAATTTAATTTAATTTAGGTTAGTTCTAGTTGATTATTTATTGTATATGATTCATAAATAGTGTGTGTTACATTGTATTGAAAATAAATCAAAGAATCATGAGTGTTTAATCTCTGGTTTTATGTGTTATGGACCTAAGATCATTTTTTTATGTTTTTTATGTGTGGGTGAGAAATAAAATGAATTATGTGTCTTGGGAACTGCATATTTTTTATCACATGTTTTTGGTTTTTTCTGACTCAAAAATCTATGGTGGAATTTTCTATAATTCTAAGAATAATTTTATTAGTGGTTAGATGATAACTCAATCACTTTAAATATGTTCCCATATTTCAATGTTAAGAATTAATATATCATAATTTTTGTTTAAATTGTATATATTTGAAGGTTGAAGTGGAGCCTAATAAAGTAGTTTAGAGTATTAGAAACATCTCAAAGGTGTTTTAATCTATAATTAAAAAAATTGCAAATAATAGGGAATTTATAAAAAATATATATAGTTGATAATGTGATATTCATGGTTTGTCAAATTATGTGTTTTTATGAATCCATTTTTGTATTTTTTTTCATCATTATTAATTGATTTCCCTAATCATGCATTAAAATAATAAATTGTGGAAAAACATTACTATCTTATTTAGATCTTTTAATCTCTCAAAAGATAACATAGTGCAATATATCTATACCAACTAATAAACTATATCTATAGACAACACATTTTTTCATTCTATGTAAAGATCATTGTGAAGCACATAGTGATTTTTAAATCATTTTATCTTCTAAAAATATTTTCACCTACGTTAAATAGTTGTTATAACCAATATTTTTAATCATGATTGAATATAAAAATATTAAAATATCACTAATTAATTTTTTTAAAATGAAATGTTCTGATGAACTATATTCATAGTGGATAAAATTTATGTCCAAATCTAAAATGATCTCTATAAAAAAATTTAGATAATTTGTGACGATATATTAATGTTCAAAAAAATTATTTTGGAAAACTACATCAAGTATATGAGTGGTTTTTATAATATTTACTTACTTTTTAAAATGGTTTTTCCTAAATTTTGTTATGATGAAATGATATTATTTGGAATATATATTTCATGCTGAAGGATGTGTTATTGGATTTCAATTTTGTTTCATTTTCATTTAGAAACTCCTGGATAGAATAAGATCACCCATCTAAAATTCATGTATTGGTTATAAATAATAATTTTAAAAAATATCATTCTAATTTTAAATAGTATGTTGATTCAAATGGATAATAATACGATCTTCATAAAATAAGGTGGGTAGTGTTGTAGTTTACCATAATATGAATTAAATAGTATATTATTTATTAGAGTAACAAGATTTTTTTTTTAATTTTTCCAGGTACCATCTAGTATTTAATCATAATTTATCTCTATTAATAGTGTATGGATAATTATTTTTCTTCTTCAATTAGAGTCACTAGCCTTATTTACAAGTTATTTTGCATGAATAAAATGAACCACATTTGTGAGAGTTATATCAACCACATTTTTACTATATATTTGATGAGTTTCAATGATGTAGGATCGGAATGATAAATGTAGATACTCAATATACAAGAGGGGGGTGAATTGTATACTTTAAAAAATTCCTTAGGAACTTTTAAAGATGGTAATTTTTAACAAATTTAAACATTGTAAATTCACAAGACCCTTTAGTTCTACAAACTTGCTTGATTTTGGAAATATGGTTCTTGGAATAAAAATTAAGAAAATTTTACAAAGATAAAGATTCTACCTTAAAGAATATTAAATCTTACTAAACAGAGTACAAGAACAAGAAATTATAAGATAGTTATACTTTCCTTAACAACCAAAATGCAGCAGAAAACATGAAACAATACAAGTAACAAGTTGAAAATCTTTTAACCCAAAGAGAAGGGTATCCAACAACATTGGATAAAGGTCCCTTGATTTATACTTTTAAGAAATTTTGTCTTACCCACACCAGGGTAGTCCCTCGATACGAATATCAGAGTCTGTCTTGCTATCCCCACAAACCCTCAACTTCAAGGTAGTCGGTACCTCTATCTTCATATCCCTGAAATCCCTTGAATGTACTCAGCAACATTCGGAGTCACATTAAGCAATTCTGAACAAGATGTTTAGTACACCCAAAGCATAAAAGTCCCTCTCTCTAGAAATCACTTCATCATGTAATCTCTAGAGTTGTATAATAGTTCATCAAAGTTGTGATCTCCTTCAAATGAGCTTCTATTTATAGTCACATCTTCAACGATCAGCTCCCTCCTCCAACAGTCATATTTTTTCTTGAATTTCGGAGGGACATGAACACATGTCACTCAAACAAAGGTTGTTTATAAATATAAACCAAGACATCATTTTATAATTATAATAAGAGTAAGAAAAAAATATGGTTTCTTAACCAAATCAATTTTTCGGAGTGTAAGGAAAAATAAAAGTTCACAGTTTAACCAAAAAACCATTTGGTGTCTATAACACATGGATATTAGGATTATGTATTCCAAAGAATTCGTAACCTAAATTCTATAGAATTAGGAGTCATAATTTCAAGGAAATGCAGAGTCTAAATTTAGTAGAGTTTGGAGTCTGAATTCAGTAGAATTCGGAGTCTGAATTCATAAGAATTCAGAGTCTAAATTTGTAAGAGTTCAGAGTCAGAATTCAGAGAACCTGGAGTCTGAATTCATAAGAGTTCGGAGTCTAAATTCATAATAATTATGAGTCTGAATTCGTAAGAATTCAGAGTTTGAATTCATATAATTAGGAGTATGAACTCCGAAAGTTCGGAGTCTGAATTCATAGAATTCGAAGTCTGAACTCAAAAAGTTCGGAGTCTGAATTCAGAGAATTCGGAACCTGAATTCGGATCTTAAAAGCATAATTCTATATATCTAATTATTTATAAGATTCTGAGGTTTTGGATATGATACCGAATTTAATACATAGAATATTAAAAATAATAACATGATAAGGATAAATTTTCCTTGGGGAAGGAAAATTTTCCTTATTAAGATAAAACAAAGGTGAAAATAAATTTTCCTTAAGATAGAGTGTTTGTGATTTTTAAAATATTAAGGAATGGAAGAAGTTATAAGGAAACCTTATTGACTCAACAATCTCCCCCTTTTTGGAAAGCACAAACATCCTTGTGAAAAAGAACATAAGGACTTAGAAAATATTTTTCTGGACTTTGAAAAATAAAACTTATCTCCCTTAACACATGGGAAAAGAGTAATATGACTAACTCCCCATTAGGATTTGGAAACACTAAGGATCATATTCTTGATTTCCAGATTGAGACTTAGCATTTCATTGCATACGAAAATCTTCTTGGATAAGAACTCCCCGTTATATGAACTCACCCTTACTTGGGGAAATTTATTCTTTACATAGTATTTTTTTATCATTCATTTATCCACCTTTGTGATTTTCAAAACGGAATATAGGGAATAGAAAAAAAATATGGTACCTGAAATATTAGTACTAAATAACCAAAAGACAAGCTACCAAAAATTTAATTTGGTTTGGAAAAAATTTACACAAGAAAAAAATACAAAAAAATATTGGAATTGAACAAGATTATCCTTCCTTCTCCTTCAGCATCAGCTTCTTCACAATGGTTTTCAACTTTTTGATCTCATTGTGATCTTCCTTTTCACGTTTTAGAAGTTGATCCTAATCTTCTATTTTCTTCTCTAAGGCTTTGATTTTTTCTTCCTGAGCCTTAAGAGATTATTTCTGACCCTTTAGAACTTCTTCTTGCTTAGAAAATATTTCCTCAAGTTTGATTCTAATATCTCTTTCCCTCTTCTAACTCTGAGAAACTGAATATAATTTACCATTCAGATCATTCACTTATTTCTTCCGATAAGTCTATTCCAGAGTTAGATTTTCCTCTAAACTATTTATGAGATCCTTGATATTCACATCTTTGGTGTCAAATGTATCCCTGACACTTTCTTGTAATTCATCAAGGATTCTCATCTCTTCTATTTCCTTCCTTGACCAACTAGTCATTTTCATGCAAGATCTTTTGTGGGCTTCGTAGTTTATGAAAAAAAATTTGAAATCGGACTCATGTTTGATGCACTTATCCATCACCATGAATACTAAATATGATTTCTGATTTAAGGTATGCAGAAGCATTTGGAATATCAAGTCTATACAGGGAAATATTGGAATAGTCCCAATAAGCTTCTTCAAAGACAAGACTACAAAATCATGTGCATGTGAGGACGATTCTGAATCAGAGGTTTTTCTTGGTGAGGAATCTTTTTCAATATCAGTAGCTTTCCTCTTTGATGAAGCACCAACTTTTTTCTTCCTCCCTAATGCTCTGCTATGTGTATAAACAACCAACTATTTTCCCATATCACCTTTCAGAATTACTTCTTCTTGATTGGGTGATTCGTGTTCACTACCAGATAGTTGCACAATTTTATCTTCATCTACATCTTCCTTCTCTGTTCCTACCTCAGTATCCTTTGTATGAATGAAATATTTATTGATTCTTTCTTTTCTAGATGGTTTTTCAACTTCATCTTCAGCCTTATCTTCATCCTTCCCAAGACTAGAAAACTTTGATGATTCGTCTTGAGAGGTTTAGAAGGATGATTTCTCATAAGGGCTTTCCTTCTCATGAAAATCCTCAACATGATTTATCATATCATCATTATCACCACTGCCTTATTATTCCTCTTCTTATACTTTTTATTCTTCAATAACTTCTTCTTTTTGTTTTTTTAGAATTAAAAGTTTCTTTTTTTGAGTTTCAGGTAATGGTTCTAACAAAAATGATTCTGGTACCAGAATATTCTTAGAAGCTTTCTCAGCAGCCTTCAGAAGTGATTGAACTATGTCAGCCTCAGACATATTTTTCTTACGCTTATTTTCTTTCTCTTCCTTTTCATGCTATTCTTCTGACTTTTCTTTCAAATATTTTTCTTTAGCAGTGTCCAAGACAAACTTAGGCTCCCCTTATTTTGGGTTTTTCTTATCTTCCATCCATTTAGCCACAACCTCATTAGGATAGGCTTTTTGCTTCTGTTGCTTTAGTGGTGTGTATTGGGTTTCCTTATCCACTAGTGATTTTACTTTCTCTTCCACTTCCTTAATCTTCCTCTTCCTTCCACCCTTTTTAGGGGTTTTAGCCACCTACTATTTCTTTGAAATAATTTCAACTTCCACTTCAGGAAAGTCATAGAATTATTCGGTTTCATTGGAAAAGACAACTTTTATCCTTCTTAGATTGTCATCACTCAAAAACAGAACTTTTCAATTTCTTGACATATATTTGCAAGAAAATTTGAAGGATTCTAAACACCGAACAATCATATTTGACAGAATGGCTTGATACATGATAATCTGAGCCTTCAGATTTCCATTCTTTATGTTCTAAATTGTAACCAAGATATGATCAACCAAGTTTATATTCCTTAGGTTTACCAAGAAATCCAAAATGTACATATCACTTTTCTTCAAAGTATCCTTCTCTCTTTTTCTCAGTATGATGAATCCTTGAACCCACAATTCAAGAATCCAAATATTTATAGACATGTGAAGAATATTTGGAGTCTTTACCTCTGAGAGACCAAAGAAATCCATGTCCTTGACCTTATCAAAACTTCCTTGAACATCGGGTAGATTGTGAGAACAAAACTCAGCTTCTCCTTCATAAGGAATACCAACCAATATTTCAGCCTTGGTATATGAAATATAATATGCCTTTTCATAACATTTGAAAGAAAACAAACTCCTACCTTCTCCCTTGAAAAAAGTTATTATCTTGTAGAATTATATTAACAATTCTAGATATACCAAATCATGAGATTTTGGTTTTGAAAGGAAAACAATTTCCCACCCATTCAGCTTTATATTCTTGGAGATAATGGAATCATACTTTGTGAAAAAATTCAGATCAACTAACCTTTCTCCATATATCTACCATTCAGAAATTGGTTTGATAGTTGACATATCTTTCTGAGAGGAGACTTCAGAAGGAATTCAAAATTAAGAAAGATATGAGAATTTCGGAACAGGCTTATGTAGGAGTGCAGAGCTTCAGCACACGAAGGATTGATTTTCGATGTTGGAAAACCATAGGGAGGTCCTTTATATAGGCAATTGAAGTGACAGTTCAGCTTCCATGACTAATCCAATAGCTGAAAGCATCTTGATAAGATCTGACAGTTGAGATTATAGCTGAATAAGGATTTTTATAGATTTCGATCTTTTGAGGTTTTTAATAAAAATATTCGGATTCAAGGAAAAGATAATACAAAAATTTTAAAAACAGATGAAAATATAAATAAGTAAAAGATGATTATGAAAATTTAAGAAAGGAAACATACCTTTCAGATTTCTATGAAGATTATTCGTAATGAGAATAATTCTTCTTGAAGAAATTTAGATTAAAAAAATTTTGATTACGAAAACTTTGACTACGAAAAACATTATTACAAAAATTTTAAGTACGCAATTTTCATTATGGAAAAATTGAGTATAAAAAATTTAGAAAAACTGATTACGAAAATTTTCATTACAAAAAATTTAGAAAATCTGAATACGAAAATTTTCATTACAAAAATTATAGAAAATCTGACTATGAAAATTTTCATAAGGAAAAATTTAGAAAATCTCACTACGAAAATTTTCATAATGAAATTTTTTGAAAATATGACTGAAAATTTTCATTACAAATTTTTTTTGAGCTAACAACCAAGAAACTAGACTCCCCATATGAAAAGAAGTTTCTTACTGTCAGGGGATTGGTTTTAACAGGAAGTTAACATGGAATATTACCTTAAGATTATCATTCCTAACTTCTGTTTAATGTATTCAAATCTATCGGATGCTAATGATTTTGTGAAAATATCAACAATTTGATCTTGTGTTCTGATATATTGAATAATGATATCTCCTTTAGCATTATATCCAAAATTTGGTTTTCCTTATTTTGTCTTGATAATATTTTCAAATAATTTTTTGTTACCAGTCTTATGTCGTGAATATCCACTATACATGTACTATTTATTTCTATTGGTACTATCTTTGTTTTCCTTAAAATAAGAGAGTTAGACTTTCAGAACCCAAACTTTATTGGATCTGGAAACTTCAGAAAGTAAAATTTTAGGAATCCACATTTTCTTTGAAAAATAAGCTTTATGAAAACCTAAATACTAAGTTTTATTTAATGAACAATTTTTTTCCCAATTCCCACTACAATGACACTTAGTGTAGAATGGATCACTTTGAGTAACAACATAATTGTTACTAAAAATTGGTTTTGAACTAGTATAACCAAAACCAAAATTATTCATTAGATGTTGAATTTGGGAATACATCTTATCAAAGTTTTCCTTCCCTAAGGTAAAGTTTGACAAACACTTCCTTGAGGAAAATATTTATGACTTTAGTCTAATAACTAAGTTCTTATCCTCCAAAACATCATTTTTAGCACTAGATTTAGGCTCAAAATAAATTCATAAAAATTACATTTTCTAGATCCTTAGAAAGTTTATCCTTCTCAAAATTTACTTCCTCAAGGGTTTTTGAAATACTTTTAAAATCAAGGGTTTTATTATCAAGATCTTTAGAAAGATCTAATATTTCCTCAGTAAGAATATAAATCCTATAATTTTCCTTATCAAGCTTTTTCTTGACTTTAGAATTTTCATTCTCAAGAAGCTTTGCAATCCAAGAAACTTCTTCATAGGTATGTAAATTATTATCTTCATCAGAAGAAGATTCTTCATTTGAGGATTCATAGTATTTACTGTCACTATAGTTAGAATTCAAGGATACATTGGTGATTGATTCATCATTGTGTACCTTTTCCATTAAACAATGATTTTCAATAGGTAGTATGGCTATTAGACCAAGATTATTCTATACAGAAGATTTTTACTCTGGGGATTCATCTGAAGAGTCACCACCACTGGCACTCCAGGTGTCATTAGATTTCAAAACATTCTTAGCTTTAGCTTTGTAGTAGTTCTTTCTATTCTTTTCAGAATGCTTTTCTTTTCTATCCTTTTTCATAAACATTGGACAATCCAGTCTTATATTTCATTCTCTTTTACATTCATAACAAGTGACTTCTGAATATTTTTTTGTCTTTCCTTTCTTTCTTCTTGTATCTACATTGAATGTTCTTCTATCCAATAATATTGTTCATCCTTCAGGAAAGATTGGATAATTCATTTTCTGAGGATTTAATTATACTAGATTCGAATTGAATAACAACCTTCTTAGATTTGGATCTTGTAAACCTCTCAGGAGTCTTGGATTTCATATGATTTGAAGTTGTTTTAAAATCACCACTTTTATTCCCATTCTTCTTCATAATATTGTCAGCATATCTATTCATTCTAGTCTCATGTTGAAGATGAGTTCCAAAAAGTTAATCAAGATTAATCTTTGAGACTTTCCTATTCTCATCTATAACTATCCTCTTAGATTCCCATTCATTTGGCATGATGTCTATGATTTTGTCCACAAGAGCTTCATCATCTAGTCCTTTCTCACCCATAGATTGTAAACTATTAAAAATAGTAATGAATCTTTGTTGTACCTTACATATGGGTTCTTCATAAGGAAAGATAAAACCATTGGACTCACTGCTAAGTATGGCTCTTCTATTTTCAATAACTTTGGAAGTTTCAAAGTGTGTAACATCAAGATTATTCCAAATACAATTTTCTGCATCACAAGATGAAATATGGATATATAAATTTCTAGTCATAGAACAAAGAAAAGTATTACATACCTTATAATTTAGTTGATATTCATTCTTTTCATGGTTGTTGAATGTACTGACTTCCTTGTTAGGGATTTTATATCCTTCGGTAAGCATAAAAAAAATTTATACTCCAGTGTTGACAACAAATGTCTTCATGCGATCTCTCCAATATTTTTAATCATTCCCATCAAAAATTGGTGGTCTAGTAGGATTTAGGCTGTCTATGTAACCAAAATTTATTCCTCCCATCTCAGAAAAAAAATCTTTCCTCACAAACTTGTTAGTAATAAAAGTTTGTAAACAAGTAAAAAAATATCCTAAGCAAGGAAAATATAGAACAAGGAAAAACACGAGCAAGATAACTTTTATGTGGATATAAGTATTTCAAGGACCTGCTCTGATACCAGTTATATGATTGAAATGATGAATTTAGATTCTTAATATACAATAGGTGGGTGAATTGTATACTTTAAAAAATTCCTTAGGAACTTTTAAAGATGGTAATGTTTAACAAAGTTAAACAATGTAAATTCACAAGAAATATTAGTTCTACAAACTTTCTTGATTCCGGAAATATGGTTCTGTAAATGAAACATAATAAATGTTTACAAAGATAAAGATTATACCTTAAAGCATATAAAATCTTACTAATCAAAGTAAAAGAACAAGAAAGTATAAGATAATTATACTTTCCTTAACAACCAAAATGCAGTAGAAAACTTGAAACAATACAAGTAACAAGTAGTAAATATTTTAATTGAAATATAAGGGTATCCAAAAACCTTGGATAAAGGTCCCTTGATTTATACTTTCAAGAAATTTTGTCTTACCCACACTAGGGTAATCCCTTGATATGAATATCGGAGTCTATCTTGCCATCCCCACAAGCCCTAAACTTCATGGTAGTCGTCACGTCTGTCTTCCTTTCCCCGGAAGCCCTTGAATGTACTCAGCAACATTCGGAGTCGCACAAAGCAATTCTGAACAAGATATTCAGTACACACAAAGCATGAAAGTATCTCTCTCTAGAAATCACTTCAGTATGTAATCTCTATAGTTGTAGAACATTTCATTGTGAGCTCTTTTAAATGAGATCCTATTTATAGGCACATCTTCAACGGTCGTCTCCCTCCTCCAACGGTCATATTTTTCCTTGAATTTTAGAGGGACCTGTACATGTGTCACTCAAACAATGGTTGGATAGAAACAAAAATCATGACATAATTTTACAACTATAACAAGAGTAAAAAAAATATGGTTTCTTAACCAAATCCATTTTTCGGAGTGTAAGGAAAAATAAAAGTTTTAAGTCTAACCAAAAAACAATTTGGTGTCTACAACACATGGATATTTGGATTCTGTATTCCAAAGAATTCGTAACCAGAATTCTATATAATTCAGAGTCGAAATTTTATAGAAATTTGGACTCTGAATTCAGTAGTGTTCAGAGTCAAAATTCAAAAGAATTCAGAGTTTGAATTCAGCATAATTAAGAGTCTGAATTTATAATAATTCGGAGTCTGAATTTAGATAACTTAGAGTCTGAATTTGTAAGAATTTGGAGTCTAAATTTAGAGAACTCAAAGTCTGAATTTGTATGAGTTCAGAGTCTAAATTCATAAGAATTCTAAGTCTAAATTCGTAATACTTTGAAGTCAGAATTTAGAGAATTCAGAGTCGGAACTCAGAAATTTCAGAGTCTGAATTCAGATAATTCGGAGTCTGAACTCAGAATGTTTGGAGTCTGAATTCATAGAATTTGGAACCTGAATTTGAATCCAGAAAACTGAATGCTTTATATCTAAGTATTTATAAGATTATTAGGTTTGGGATACGAAAGAAAATTTTATACTTAGAATATGAACAATGAAAACATGATAAGGATAAATTTTCACTGGGGAAGGAAAATTTTCCTTATTAAGATAAAAAATAGGTGAAACGAAATTTTCCTTAAGATAGAGTGTTTGTGATTTTTAAAACATAAAGGAATGGAAAAATTTATAAGGAAACCTTATTGACTCAACAAATGCATCATGTTATTTTGGAACAAAATGATAATGAGGAGTTCAGTTGTGACATATTTCGTTTCAATTAGTTTTTAGATTATAGTATTGTAGTAAGATTTTTTATTGGAAAAATATTTATAGGATAAAGAGTTTTGATGCACCAGTTTGGGTTTTATGGAGATTACTCAGGTTGAATATAGTTGAGTCACTATTGAAGCATCAGTATGGTTTACAAATGAAATAGATTTCATTATCATGAAATTTTCAAGGACAATAATGTTATAAGAGATGTTTGGATGTAAGGTGGTGTGCCGATGGTGATTTTGTGAAATCATAATATTGGTGTAGAATCAACCTAACTATGCATATTGAGATTGTAGTTGTTAAATAGTTCATGAACATGTTATTAAATTTATATTTAAGGTATTCATGTTTGGAAAAAAAATTACTACATTATGAAACGTGTAACATCCCAGACCATCTGACGACTAGGACGGTCATTAGACTAGTGTGTCATATGGCCTCAAAATCACCTCCCAATAATCTAGAGGTAGTTGACTAGAAATTAGGGTTTGAGGAGCTGATAGCGAGAAGACTACACCCCCATATTAGAGCAGGACAATGGTAAAACTAGAAGAAAACAATATAGAATACCATAAGTAGTAAGGAATAATGGAAAAAACAATGGAAGAATAATATTAACATAAAAAATAAGATGGATAATGCCAATATATAACAAATACATGTACGTATAGATGATGATGCATAACTATAATAGTAGAAATACAATAGTAAATGAAATTCAATAGAGTAAAAGTACATCAATAAGGAAAATTAATTAAAATAGAATCCCCAAGGGAAATATCCATGAATATTGTGATCTCGGTCTCGGTCATGTGTTCCTAACTACTAGGTGTATTCCAAGAATAACAATAGAACCAAACCTAGTGATACAAAAAAGGACTACTCTGGTACCCCAGTGTAATGGCGGCCTAAACAGGGTGTTTGATAAAAAATATAATTAGGTCCCCACCCACTGTGTCTATGATTGAATCCAATCAGTGAATATAATCTAATGTAATGTGCATGTAATATGAAAATAAAGAATAAATGAAAAATAAATAATAATAAAAACTAAGTCATCTTAGTTTTTTCAAAAATTCATGGTTGACCATACCTACTTCAAACTATATTATAATTTCTGAACCATGAAACAATATATAGATGTGATAAGGGGATAAAGTGATAAAAAATAGCATGAAATTTGTTTCACGAGTTGGACCGACCCCAAGAATGTGATTGTATTCAAGGATGTGTCCCTCAGATAACTATTGTACAAAATTTTACTTTTTATAAATCATAATTAAAAAAAATTAAATATGAAGCCTCATGGGACCTTCCTAGGAGATCATTCAACAAGTAACCCATGTACAACACAATGAGCACTATAATGCTCAATGTCATCGAAGTCTATTGAATTTGACTCCTATAAGGCCACACAAGTATCACTTCTAGCCTCATGTGAGGCAAAACCTCCGATCTCATCCCCATTATATCACGTAGGTGACCAGGTCTTGCTCATGGCATGGTACAACCATATCTCCATTGAGCATGTCCAATGTGTCTCCACTACGGAACCAGTATTACTTATACTTAGGTATAAGAATGAACGGTGCACCCATCCAATCATACCAGTACCACCCTTAGTTTATACACTTTCCAAATAAGTGGAACTGATCACTAGAATGATGATTTTCTCCTTGGAATTCCATGAATGGAAAACCCAAGTATCACTCATGAAATTCTTATTTCATTGAATTAATTAAACTTGACAAAAAATGGGACCTTTCTTGTAATCATTCCATATCACATCTCTAAAAATTAATAAAAAGGGACATCACATTATAACATAACTAAAAATGCATACTCAATTGGTAATCTATGAGGTCCATGATGAATCCTGTTTACCATAAGGCTATGAAATGAATAAAACACATATATATCCTTTTCTAATTGATGGAAATGAACCTAAATAGAGGGGTTTTATTATTAAAAATCTGTCATTTCTCATTCAACCAATTCACAAGATTCCAAATTTAATAATTCATGTTCTTCACATGGAGTCATGGAAAATACCAAAGCAATACAACCAATCATGTATTAAACCACTGAATATCACTTTTATAATTAGAATACATTTCACAACATCAGAGGGGTTTTATTAAAAAATCATAATTTGTTTATCAAACAATTAATTTAACATAATAAAACATTTAATACCAAATAATTCCAACATTCACCTTAAAGATTTATTTATGAATAAAATACCCAGAAAGGAAAAAAATCAAGGTTTCACATGGAAAATAGAAGGTTCCACTAATAATTGTACAATACACTATAGGGGGAACCCCAATAATTATCCAAGATAAATGTTTAGAAATAATTTAATAAATTTATTTAATTTAATTAAAAATGGATATTCAAGATAGAAATCTCATCGGGTGTCTGTGATCATGGTTAACATCTTCTAATTATACAGCATGGAGTGTAATACTATGTGTGATGATCCGTTTAATTTTAATAAACCATTTATAAAATGAAATATGACAATGGCTGTCATGTGAAAAAATGTCTCCATTAATAAAATAATGTAAAATAATTGAAAATCTATATAAAAATTACATTATGCTTAGGGAGTATTACTGATCCAATATAAATATCTTACTCGATCAAGATTAGAAGAAATCAAAAAAATGGAAATTTTACCTAAAAATAAGGAAAATGATCTCACACCAAAATAACACAACATAGGGAATGCATAACATGAAATATACTAGAGGGGACTTGAGATCTTTTTGGTGTACATCCATAGAGACCAAAAACGATCGAATCAGATGATGTACAAAGGAGAAACAAAAAAGGCTAGGTCTATCTTTGAGGAGGAAACCCACAGTTCTTGCAGATATCACCCATTGGATGGAGAAGAAGAACAAAGAATGAAAGTTAATAATTGTAGTAATGGAGTTTTGATCATTTTACCCTAAAACCTGGGTTGAATGGTTTGGGAACACTGTTTGTCCAAATTATGCACCATCCATCTGATACCATCTACCTAAGAAACTACCCTAAACAGATTTTCCCGCATGGTTATCCTAACTGTGTGCAAACTATGTGGCGAATTGTGAGAGGGTACTACCTACGTGGAACTAACCATGAGGGATAGGTGCATGGTTTGGACAAGACATGAGGATCCCATGCACCTCACACATGCACCAATATAAAGTATGAATAGTTGGGAAAACCCGTTTATAACCCGAGCACTTTACATTTTCACCTATCTATAGCCCACATGAATTCCCCCTAGGGCCTACATAGTTTCAGACAAATTGTACATCCTCTCCAAACTATCCAAATAAGGAATTTCTGGCCCCAACACTCCCGAAACTCAACATGGCCTCCTAGGGACCTCTCAAGCTTTCACTAATGTCCAAAAATAACACATTGAAGTGTTCAAACTCTCATAATTCCTATATTAATCTTAGTTCAAGGAAACTCCATTCAACTACATGTAAAAATTTAAATTCCTTTGTATTTTAACTCATTTTAAAAACATGGGTCATTTCAATATTTCTAACGTAGAACTGTGCATCCCTAATAAGTTTTTGGGATACAATAAAAAAAATTACATGATGTATGAGGTTCGTGATGTCTTGGTCAACTGTCTACATTATGTTAAAAAACACCCAATGCACCTCAAACCATTACACAATCATAAAACATTTAAGCCATGAAGATCTGAGACAATTATATTTTTCCAATTAAGACACCCAAATGATCATTATTCATGGCCTCATAATTGGAGACATAATCACTCCACCATCTCTTTAACCATATGACTGATGGTTCACCCCACCATGGGTCTTAACATTAGAAATGGGGGACAATTCCTAACCATGATTCCTCAACAGTTGGAATTACCTTCCAAGAACACCTCTCATCATTCTAGTGATGATCCATGCATGATTTTCCAAATAGATAAATGGAAAACTCTCTATCATCATCAATGTCTTGTCAAGCTGGAATTCTATGAAAATCACAATTCAACACATACCGCAAACATCACCCCAGGATTATGTTCCAAAAAATGGTCATTCACCGACCGCACACATTTATTGGATGGTAAATCAAGTCAATCCACCTATGAATTATAATTTTCAAACTTCTATCTTAGTCAGCCAATATATTTCAACAGAACTACATTTCCTTCCTCCAAGTAATTTTTAATTCACAAAGAAATTGTCCAACAAAAATCATTCCTATCTTCCATTAATGGTCCCTAATCAAACCATCACGTGACCATTAAAACTATGATGCCTCAGCATGAATAATGGTGAAATACAGTTCTGGCCCACTAGAATTGTTACCCTTATACCACACCTCCAAGTCTAACTACAAGTATGAGGTAATGTTAGATTCATTAAACCGGTGTCCAAATAACTAACCCATTGAAGTCCATACTCCACGTTTACATGTGAGACATTGATACAATCCCAAAAATCCATATTAGATCATTGACTAAGCCCATAGTGGAAACTGTCTGTCCATAAAATCAAAAGAAATATATGGGTTCTAAGATCCCATCAATATCATTCCTACAGAAGAACCAAGGAATCACTGAAGACTAACCGGACCTCAATTAGAACAATGCTTCAATGCATAACACTAAGAAACCCACTCAAACAAACCAAAATGCTTTTAAACATTAGCACAATGTATAACCAACTCTCTCTTAGTGCATCAATAATGATTTCAAGATAGGGGAAAATCTCATCTCTAATCTAGATTACAATAAATGGATTTGAAGATTACCACAAGAAGAGAGGACAAACCACTACTGGTTGACCCCTTGAAATAATCTCGACATAAACCTGATGATGCACAATCACATACCCAATCACAATTCCCTTAGCACACAGTCATATCCTGGATCGTTCAAACTTGACCACTTAAGTACACTCATGAAAAATAGTGTTTCTCAAGGGTATTGTACATAACAAACCTCATAAACTACATGATTCTAAGAAAGAACCTACATATTTTGAAAACATTAAATCCCCAAAAGGGGTGGATTGGTTTCTAATAAGAAAAATAGATTAGATTCACCTTCAATGTACATGTGACACTCCTTTGAGTCACATTTATATAAGTCATATAAAATAGTATGAAAACCATGACCAAACTGACCAACATGTCAAAACACCCAATTCTCTTGAAAGTCCCCCTGAGAATTAGGAAGAACATGTATCTTTTAACTACCAAGCCACTCTAATATAGAGAAGACCCTAGAATTTAATCAAAAATGAAGACTCAAATATTTCACCAAACATAACCACTTCATTACATGAGATTAGTCCCAAAGTCATATTTCCCCTTAGCACCTTTAACCAAGGAGATGACATTACATGACATATATCATCGAATAAGGGGATATGGTCACACAACATACTATGTGGCTAACCAATCTCAGGGCATGTCTAACCTATTGGAAACAAGAATTATTCAATTCTCACGCCCATAACAATGATAAAAATCAAATGATCACCCCCCAAAAAAGAATTTCAATAGAAAATTAGAGTACAACTATGGAAAAAGGAACCCCAACGACACCTAAATGTTAGAAAAATAATAGGATTAGAAATAAAATTATGATTTTTGGGTGCTACATACCATGGTCTAGCCCCTCACAAAATCACAAGAACATACACTATCACTATTTCACGCCAAATAGAAAAACATTTGGTTCAAGATCCAATAATTTATTCCATTACTAAAAATATGGATTCCTATGGAAAACACCTATGGTTCTATTCCATGGAAAATAAAAGGATTATTTAATATACCCATACATTAGGGTTTAAAAAAGGGACACCACCTAGGGTTCCATTTTAAGACATTTCCTTATTTTACATTCAAAACATTAAACATTTGGTGATTTAAAAAACATCAAGTATCCATTTTAAAACAAAAAACACTCATCAATTGATTTAACTAAAAGAAAAAGGAAAAATATGCAAGTCTTATCAAACATCCTTTTTAATCATTAATCATTTATTTTCATCCTTTCATTTAGAAATTTTTTGAATTGAATTACCTTTTAAGTTATATCTGATTATGTGACCAACAAGGGTCCCTGGTCTCACCCAAATTTACACAAGATTTTATGGTTAAGCGGTCACTTGTAGATTAGCTTGGGTTGTAGAATTCTCAGAGACCTTATAAGTAACTAATAGACACGTAAATTCTATGGACTATTTTTAGCTATTAAGTGTCCAAATTTGAGTTGATTTTGGATGGGTTTAAGTAAACACTAAAAGTATTAAGTGAATTCAAATTATAAGAAGGGTTGATCCAAGGTTATTACAAGGGGTGGATTAGAAGCATTTTTTTAATATTTCAATTTCTTATATTTGAGATGGTTTCATTTAAGGAGGTCAACAAAATCATTACTTACTGGTTTAATTCCTAAAAAACCTAATACTAATCACCGATACACTTGAAAGATCAAAATTTTGATCACTCCAAGGTAAAATTTTTCATTAGAACTTGAAGTGTGTTGCCTTAAATTAAATAAGGATGAAGTGGTTTTAAAATAATAAAATAAAAATCTCATTTAAAAGAAGTTATTATCCATTAATGGAGTGAAAAATAACATCAAATACATCCCCTTTATACTCCCTTGTATCTAACTATAAGTGGGTTATCCCTCCATTGATCATTTGGTTTCAATGGAAGCTGGAAGTAGACTCATGAGGGAGGAATTTGAGAAGTAAAAAAACAATGAAATAACGATCACTCCACCGTTGTGTTATAATCTCACAAGGTTTGGTGTGAAAAAGTTTACACCATGAACCAACAGTATCAAAGTGATATGAATAACAACAGATTAAGAGGAGAAGAAGAACTTTTATTAAGAAACTAAAGTGAATTGAACAACTTACATGTGAAAGAGAAACTTGAGACAACAAAATCGCAGCATAACATTACAATGAAGGTAAGCTCAAAATATGATTAAATACTTAAATACTGCTGCCTTAAATACGATTTTTGGGAGCCTTGGGTCGAGCCTCCGATAGTAAAAAGCATCCCACTTGATTATGGTAGGCCTAGGGTGGGGGAAAGTAAGGGACAGTTGACTTTTTTATCCTTGACTCGAAGTGGCAGCCAACTTGCATCCACCAAACAGACATGCCTAGATGTCCTTCTAGATTGCCGAATCAGAGTGGAACATAGAATACAACACTGAATATTTTTATGTCCCCTATCTCTATGTAATATTTCAGAATAAATGGATTTTTTTTTGCTGAGATATGATTAAATTGGTGGGCTGTTTGTTTGGGCCGCAAAATCTAGCCCAGAATTTTATCTCTAACATGGGACACCCAAATAACCAAAATGGATGCTGAAATAGCACTGGATCATGAATAATTATACGTTTCTGTATACGTCATATATCATCTCATGAAATTTGGGCTTCATTGGGTCTATATTGTGGGTCCCACATTATCATCAGTGGGTTGGTGTCCAATCTGCCTTCTCCAGAATTGTTTCCTTTTATAGCCAAATATCACCATCATCCTTTATGAATTCTCCATTGACTACTGAATGAAAAATTCTAATATTGAAGTTTAGATCAATTTCCCAAAATATAAAATTAAAATATGGATAATTACATTCCTTAAAATCAGATGAATCATTGGGCCTAAATTGGTATACATTAGGCATGAAGTGCACAATTGATGAGAATGGATGATCAAAATTAAAATCCATTAACTCAAGCCCATAAGATCAAAAATTAACATTTAATAACATTAAAATATAATTAACATATTTATTTTTATTGGAAAATCACACCCCAAACTTGAGATTTTGTAGTACCGAGCAAAATGTATCTCAACAATATAAAATTGGAATTATCTTTTCCAAAACCATTTTAATACAAAATGATCACCAAAAACCCTTATAATAAACAATCATGAATCCCATCAATATATTTTAATAAAATATAGTTTCATAATCAGATCCCTATCCCAAGCCCATTCCTTTGTTCAAATTAATCACCATATTTCATCCAATATCAATTAAGTGTGATGATGTGTTGTGCATCACATTAGACCTAGGGGTTCATCTTTATTCAAGGGGGGAAATAATGGAAGCGCTAGGTGGAATCACATTTCAATATTTAGATGAGTATTAAATTTTTTTTAATTTTTTTTATTTTATTTTTTTGTTGTTGTTTTTTTTCAATTTTTCCATGGTAATTGAAATTGCACTTAATAGAGTCAACCGATGTTGCGAGAATTTTCTGATGACTCCCAGGATCAAAGAACTTAGGGAACAAAGTGAATCCCACATGCTCGGGCATCATCTCGAGTTAACTAAGTCAAAAACAAAGTCAAATTAACACAAATAGAGATAATATTACTAACTCTGGGCCAGACAACTATGGAGTCACGATCCCTAAGTGTCGAAAGCCATGCATTAGGTCATTTCATTTCTCTACGTGAAAATTTATTGTTTTTTTATTAAATACTCATATTAAAACTAAAATAATCCCTAATCCTATGATATTTATTTGGGGGACCACATGAACTCAAACTTATACCCCACTATCGAAAGGATGTGTGTTGTGATCTCATTTTTTTCTATTTGGATGAAAATATAAATGATGAAATTTTACATTAGACAGCCACACTTTACAAAATCTAAGCTCATGAAATTATACATGTATTAAAATTATAATCATGTAATGATAAATTATTTTATATTTAGTTTCATGGTTTTCAATGTGTATTATCATGTTCAAAGTTCAAGGAATTTTTCTTCCCATTTACACACAATTTTTTTAAATCATTTTTTTACACAAAAGAATTTTTTTTATTTTATCTCCCCACGAAATTAAAATAAAACTATCCCTAGTGTTTGAAAAAAGAAAATTTAGAAGGGTAAGATTTAGATAGGGGTTTAAAATAAAAATTGAAAATTTTGATCATGTAATGAAGTCACCTGGTGGTTGAAGTTGAAGTTCGTGCTACTCAAATTTAGTCCTTTGATATCCATGTTACCCACAGAGTTCCCTAGTGAAAAAAACAAAAAAAACATATATATATATATGTATATATTAATAATAAAAAAGTAAAATATAAGTATATATATAAAAATTATATAATAAGGAAGCACAATAAGTCATAGGTCAGTGGTAAGCGAACGCCCCTATCTCCCTTCGGTCCCGGGTTTGAGTCCCCAAGGATTTGCCGATTGTCATAGGGATTTCCCCATGATGTACGATGCGTCCTTAATAATTTTTTTATTTTATTTTGTATTTTTATTTTAACCTACAAAAATAATAAAATAAAATGAACTAATGATACATTGTCTTCTTTTTAAATTTCTGGGTAAGGTATTACTCAAGGATCACACCACATGACATTGATGAATATGGAGCTCCCCTTTCATACCCATCCATAATCATAATATAATAACATGTTAACAATCTATTTTTTTAAAATATCAAAATGATTCATTAATCCTATTTGAAATATAAAGTTGATTAAAACAAAAAAATGATTGGAAACTGGAAAACCCTGGGTTGCCTCCCATGAAATACTTTGTTTAACGTTGTTAGCTTGACTTAGACCCTTAATTATTTATGTATTTTCCTCATATAAGGTTGGTACACACAAGTTTTCATCCACTTAATTTTTTTTGAATGGTTCAATTAATGGTTTGACTCAATGACTGTTTACTTTAAATGTTTGACCATTGGTGGGATCTTGAATTTCAACAGCCCCGTGGGGATACACCTTATGCACTATATATAGACCTGACCATATAAACCTCTATTTCCCTAGGTGTATTTGAATTTTAGAATTATAAAAAAGAATAGGTTTTCTCAGTTAAATGTGTTTGGTTTTAAGGTTTCGAAATTGGTAGTCTTGTACTTTTTCTTTATTGATCCTTGAATTTTCATAAGACTCTATCCTAAGTTCCTCAAGTTCATTGATATCTAATTTCCTTTTTTTTTGGAAAATGAGAGGTCATAATTAATTTTCTTAATTTCCAAAAAGGCCTTATGTTCAATCTCCATTGGAAAATGACATGCTTTACTATAAACCAACCTATATGGGGACATTCCTAAAATGGTTTTATATGCAGTTCGATAGGCCAAAAGAGCATCTAAGATTTTTCTCGACCAATATTTCCTAGATGGATTAACAGTTTTCTCATGAATTTGTTTGATTTCTTGATTGGCTAACTTAGCTCGAACATTGGTCTGTGGGTGGTAAGTAGTGAATACTTTTTGAGAAATTCCATACTTTTCCATGAGTTCTAAGAATGGACGATTGAAAAAATGAGTTCCACAATCACTAATGATATCCCAAGGAATTCCAAATCTAGAGAGGATGTTTTCCTTGAGAAATCTAATCACAGTTTGATGATCATTGGATTTTGTAGGAATGGACTCAACCCATTTTGGAGACATAATCGACAGCTAAAAGGATGTACCGATATCCCCTAGAGTTTGGTATGGGACCCATGAAATCAATTCCCCGACAATCAAAGATTTTAATCACTAAGATGGTATTGAGTCACATTTGATTCCTTTTTTGTGATGGACCCTACTTGTTGACACCTATGACAACTTTGAAAAAAAGTGTAGGATACCATTGAGATGGTAGGATAGAAGACACCACACTGAAGAACCTTAGTAGAAGTTTTCTTAGTGGAAAAGTAACCTCCACAAGACTCACTATGACATAATTTAAGGATAGAATCTTGTTTAGATTTTGAGACACACCTCCTAATGACTTGGTCAGGGCAGAACTTATAGAGGTATGAATCATCAAACACATAGTGTCTAACATCAAAAATGAATTTCCTTAGAGCTTGAGTGCCTAAGAATTTTGGAATGAATCATGTAACTAAGAATTTGGCTATGTCGGCATACCAAGGGCAGTCACTCACAGAGTATAGGCGTTCTTCAGGGAATGAATCAGACACAGAAAGGTGATTTGAAATTTCATTTAATTCCATCCTAGAGAGGTGATTAGATACAACATTTTCAACACCCTTTTTTTCCTTGATTGTGAGGTCAAATTCTTGTAAGAGAAGAACCCACCTAATCAGTCTATCCTTGGCATCTTGTTTTTTGAAGAGGTATTTGAGGGAAGAATGGTTAGTGAACACAATGATAGGGGATCCTAAGAGGTAGGGCATAAACATCTCTAAGTAAAACACATTATCAAGTAACTCCTTTTCAGTGGTGGTTTAGTTTATTTGTGCATCATTTAAGGATTTTCTTGCATAAGAAATGACATAAGGAGTTTTATCACAATGTTGTCCTAACACAACTCTACAGAAAAGTCACTAGAATCACACATATGTTTGAAAGGAAAGTTCCAATTTGGAGATTTCATAATGGGAGGGTAGGTGAGAGAGGATTTGACGGTTGATAATGAACCATCATAGCTTTCTGTCCAAAAAAATCGAGCATATTTCACCAACAGAGAAAAACGTGGTCAACAAATAGAGCAGAAATTCCTAATGAACCATCTATAGAAACCGTCATGTCATAAGAAAGACCGCACTTCCTTGAAAATTTTTGGTGATGGAAGGTGACGAATGATGTTGTCCTTTGTTTATAAACTTTAATCCCCCTACTCAAGACTAAATGTCCAAGGACAAGTCCCTCTTTAACCATGAAGTGGCATTTTTCCCAGTTTAGGACTAGATTATTTTCTTCAAATCTTGACAAGACTCTCTCCACATTCCTTAGACATCCCTTAAATGTACCCCCAAACACAGAGAAGTCATCCATGAATACCTATAGAAAATCCCCTACCATGTCTGAGAATATTCCCATCATGGACCACTGGAAGGTTCCAGGGGCATTGCATTACCTAAAGGGCATGAGTTTAAAAGAAAAGGTGTCGAATGGACATGTGAATGTAGTCTTCCCTTGATCCTCTAAGGAGACCTCAATTTTATTATACCCTGAGTACCCATCTAAGAAACAGTAGAAGGCGTGACTTGTGACTCTCTCAAGGACGTGGTCAATGAATGGTAAGGGGAAGTGGTCATTATCGGTAAATGAGTTTAGATTCCTATAATCTATGAAGACCCTCCAACCACTACTCACCCTTGTTGGAAGAATCTCTCCATCCTTATTGGTTATCACTCTAGTTTCTGCCTTATTCGGAACCACTTGGATTGGGCTCACCCACTCTCTCTCATCTATGGGATAAATGGTACCAGCTTTTAACAATTTCAAAAGATCCTTTCTTACTACCTCCATGAGTTTAGGATTGAGTCTTTATTGAGGTTGATGACAAGGCTTTTAATTAGATTATAGAATAATCATATGAGTCCTGATTAGTGGGATAATCCCAGGAATATCAAACAAGGTCCAACCAATGGATTTTTTATGTTTCCTAAGGACATCTAGAAGAATCCTCTCATGATTGGATTCCAAAGAGGAATAAATGACAATAATATGTGTTTGATTGTCCCCTACAAAGGAATATTTGAGTGCAGTAGGAAGTTACTTCAATTAAAGATCAGGTTGGTTCAAGATTTAAGCATAAGATTGGGACATTGTATAAAGATCGATTTTGTTTCCTAGAGTTTTAGATAGAATCGAATCCCCATGTGTAGAAGTTTTAGCTACAAGATTGGTTTGATCAGATTTATGGAAGGAAGTTTGATTGGTCTCCATGAAAGTGGTTTCCTAAAAGGATTCACCGATTGTTGGACCTAAGAATTCATCATATAAGCAACTAGAAAATGATTCAATCCAAAGAGATAAACTTCCTTCATTTGAACAAAGGAAATCAATCTCATCCCGAATTAAACATCCATCAAATATTCTTTGATGTTCTATGGATTCATTATCCATTCTTCCTATCATGTTTACTTTTTGAATTTCCAAGTCATCCCCTATTTGTGAGCTTGCATTATAGATGTTCAATTCTAGACAAATATTTTCAAAGGTGATCATCATGTTCCCATTTCTAACTCGGATAACAAAGTTGATTGTTGCAAGGAAAGGACGACCATGGATGATTGGGGTTTGTTCCTTATTTTCTAGGATTGGATGGTTTTCATGGAAAATAAAGTCAGTAGGGTAGATGAAGTTTTCAACCATTACCAGAATATCCTTTAAAATCACCTTTGGAACCCTAATGCTACGATCAGCAAGTTAAAGTGTGACATATGTGGGTTGGAGCTCTTCTAGGCCTAACTGGCAGTTCAAAATATAGGGTATGAGATTGAAACTAGCACATAGGTCACACAAGGCCTTGAAAACTTTTCTCTCTTCTAGTTAAAAATTGATGTAAGTGAAACCCAGGTCTTTCAACTTAGGAGTAATTGTCCCTTGAATGGTGGTACTCAAATTAGAATCCAAAAGGACTTGGTTTTTATGCGAAAATTTTCTTTTAAAAGTGCAGAAGTACTTAAGATAATTTGAGTAGGCAGGTATGGTTTGGATTTCATTGTGAAGGGTAATGTTCAACTTGACTTATGAGAATATTTCCCTCAATGTTTCATTCAATTCAGGCTTGGTTTTCCCCCACATGCATTGAGTAAATGATGTAGGTTGTGGGGTTGTTTTTTGAAGAGTTGTTTCTTTCACATTGTTATCATTTTCCTCAGTTTGATCTTATGGTTAATTTTAATTTTAATTAGATTTTGAAGTTTCAAATGGTTTCTGACTTACTTATTTAGGTTTCTCAATTTATTTACCACTTCTTAAAACTGTCACAACCTTTAGTAGTTCATGAGTTGATTGAGTACAACTTGACTCTCCCCTTAAATTTGATGATGGTATCGCCTGGGTAGACATGGGTGCCTTTATAGTTTTTATGGTTTGAATTTATTGTTTAAGGTAAGAGACATTAGAGTTCATTCTTTCCATTTGTTTGCATAGTTTTTCTAGTAGGCTTTGTGGAACAGTTTGGGTTGGTACTTGAGAAGTTTGGTTTATCTTAGGGGATATTTTGGAGGTGGGATGGTTTGTTGAAAATGAACCGGTGGCTGTTGGTATTGGATAGGTTGGATTTGCAACTGGTTATAGGTTTGGTAGTTCTGATGGGGGTAATGATTTTGTTCTTGTGGTTGGAAATGTTATTGGTTATCTTTCTAGTGAAAGCCTGGGTGTTCATTAAACCTTGGGTTGAAGTTGTTTTGGTATTGAGGCTTTTGAAATTTCAAAGCATTTAATTTTACTGGGGTTCCTCCTAAAATAAAATCCTTTATGGATGGAATGGTTGGGGAGTTGTCTATCTTATGGTTATGTTTCTCAAAAATTGTGCAAACATGGTCTACAGTTTGGATTTCATGGACTTTCCTAAGGTCCATATCTTCAACCTTCCTAGATAGTGCTGCAATCTTATCCCTAAGGCTTTCCTATTCTCTAAGTGTATGAATTATAGTAGTTCATTGTGGCTTTTCCGAATAAGGTGAATTTCCCCTTGTTTGGTTTTGTTCAGCAAGGCTTTCCAGATACTCGTAAGCATCATTTGGGGCTTTGTTTTTAAAAGTTCCATTACACATCATGTCAACAAATTCTTTGTTCCCCAGACCCAACCCTTAATATAAAATTATCACTTGTTTAGGAATATAAAAAACATGGTGTGTAACCATGTTTAGAGTGTCTTTGAACCTCTCCCATGTTTTATATAAAGACTCTCCCTATTTTTCAAAAAAGTTTTGGATGCTCTTTTTAAGTGCAATTGTTTTGTGGTGGGGAAAGTATTTTTTATAGAATTATCTTTGTAAATGGTCCTAAGAGTTGATGGATTATAGTCTCAAATTTTTTATCCTATTTTTTGATCAATCCATTAAATAAAAAGGAAATAGACTCATCTTAGATAATTACAGTTGATGTGGGGGACACATGGTTTCAACTATGTCATTGAACTCTTTAACTTGAAGGCAGGGCATCTCAGACCTCATTCCATGGAATGTGGGAAGATGGTTTAGGACATGGGGTATAAAGATGTATTTTTCATATCCTAGGGATTTGTGTCTAATTCATGAGGGGGAATTTTTCTAGGAATGTGTGAGGTAGTCATTCATGGTTTGACCAATAGCAATCTCCAAGTTTGGGGTTGCCTCATTTGGATTTCCATTTTGGTTCCCATCAGGGTTTATGAGTTGGTTTCTTTGAAGACCTTCCATTGAAATGGGCTCAATTTTTGAGTCAGGGGTATTAGGAAGGTTAGGATATAATGTAAATAGTTCCCTTGGTTTTCTTTACTCCCCAACCTTAGGACTATCTACCATAACTAGATGGTTTGATTGGTCACGAGTGTAGGAGGACATGCACCAAAAGGAAAAATACGATAAAGGGAAAAGATAAGAGAATTTGGATGAGAATAGAAGAAATGGGGTATAATAGAATGAGTGTTGAGATTACTTACTTGGGTCCCTAGAAATGGTTCCAAAATGTGGTATCTCCCAAATTTACCATGGTTTTAGGTTTAATCGGTCGCTTTTAGTTTAGCTTGGGTTATCGAATCCTCAGAGACCTAAGAAGTAACCTACGGACACGTACATTCTATGGATTGTTTTTAGCTATTAAGTGGACAAATTTAGATTGATTTTGGATGGGTTTATGTGAACACTAAAAGTCTAAAGTTAATTCAAATTATGAGAAGGTTTGATCCTAGGTTATTACAAGGGGTGGATTGGATGCATTCTTTTTTTAAATATTTAAATTTCTTATATTTGAGATGGGTTCATTTAAGGAGATCAAAAAAATAATCACATAGTAGTTTAATGCCTAAAAACCTAATACTAATCACCGATACACTTTAAGGATCAATGTTTTGAGCACTCCAAGGTAAAGGTTTGTATTAGCACTTGAAGTGTGTGACCTTAAATTGAATAAGGATGAAGAGGTTTTAAAATCATCAAATACAATTCTCATTTAAAAGAAGAGATTGGCCATTAATGTAGTGAGAAATAACATCAAATACAGACCCTTACTACTCCCTTGGATCAATTAATAAGTGGGTTAGCCCTCCATTGATCCTATGTTTTCAATGGAAGTGGGAAGTAGACTCATGAGGGAGGAATTGGAGAAGTAAAAAAACAATGAAATAACGATCACTCCACCGTTGTGTGATAATCTCACAAGGTTTGGTGTGAAAAAGTTCACACCTTGAACCAATGGTATCAAAGTGATATGAAGAACAAAAGAATAAGAGTAGAATAAGAATATTTATTTATAAACTAAAGTGAATTGAACAACTTACATGTGAAAGACAAACTTGAGACAACAAAATCACAACATAAAATTACAATGAAAGGAAGCTCAAAAGATGATTAAATAATTCAAAACCACTGCCTTAAATAAGAATTTTTCAAGGCTTGGTTAGATCCAACAACATTAAAAAGCATCCCACTTGATTATGGTAGGCCTAGTGTGGTGGGAAGTAAGGTAGAGTGGACTTCTTTATCCTTGAATTGAAGTGGCAGGCAGCTTGCATCCACCGAACCGTCGTGCCCAGATGGACTTCTAGATGGCCAAATTATAGTGGGTAATAGAAAACAAAAGTGAATCTATGGAAGTATCCTAGATCTCTGTAAAATTTCGGCCAAAATGGATTTTTGGTTGCCAAGATATGATTAAATTGGTGGGCTGTTTTTCTGGGCCGTATAATCTGGCTCTGAATTTTATCTTTAAATTGGGCCACCTGATTAACCACAATGGAAGCCGAATTAACACCAGATAATGCAGAATTATATGTTCCTATATATGTAATCTATCATCCCAAGAAATTTGGGATTCATTTGGTCTTTATGGTGGGCCCCAAATTCTCATCAGTGGGATGATGTCCAATCTTCCTTCTCCAGAATTGTTTCCTTTTATCATCAAATATCCCCATCATACTTTATGAATCCCCCATTGATCCCTGAATGAAAAATGTTCATATCCAAGTTTAAATCCATTTACCAAAATATAAAATTAAAATATGGGTAATTACATTACTTAAAATCCGATGAATCATTGGGCGTAAATTGGTGTACATTAGGCATTAAGTGCACAATTGATGAGAATGGATGTTCAAAATTAAAATCCACTAACTTGGGCCCATAAGATCAAAAAGTAACATTTAAAACCATTAAAATGTAATTAAAATATGTATTTTTATTGGATAATATTTCCCATTAAACAAAATTGGGTTCTTAATAATGAAACCCAATTAAAATTGTTTAATTATAGTAATTAGAAACACCCATAGAGGTTTATTTTAAAACAAATGTCCTAAATGACCTACTTGGGTCTAGTTGTGCATTTTAGAGGTTAACCGACACATTTGAGTTCAAAACTAAATAAATTTTACATCAATAACCATTTAATAAATATTCCATGATCATATGTATAATGGTTCAGTCCTATGGGTGGCCATCTACAAATTTATAAAGTGCTCATACACTTTACAAGTCAGAAATTGGATCCTTTTTAATTAAATCTAGATCACTTAAAATTTTAACTTTAGTAGCCTTTAGATTTTTAACAAGGGTATATAAATAAATATATAAATATATGATGATGTATTGAGAATACAAGGTATTCTTTCCCAATTATAAGTTTCTCATACACCTTATAATTGAAAATTGGCTCCTGTTTAAACTGAAACCAACAAATATCTTCCCATGATACCATTTTCACATATAAAAATGGAAACATAGAAGCTTTTAACAATAAGTAAACACATAAGATAATTCTATAACATAGAATCATGACATGTAGAAAAAATGTGATAACTAAGAAGACAACATTTCAATCAATCAACTAATTATATTACAACCATAGCTATGCTAATGAATTATATAAGCCGGTGCCAACTAAAAATGTTTTAAAAACAATTAACAAGGAATACTACAAGCATGATAGTGAATACAAGGAATTGCATAAACGTAAGGAAAAATATTACAATTAGCTAGAAGTTATAAAAATGCAACTACATGGCATGGAATATGTGTGGAATATGAATCTTTATGTTCTTATGATGATACATGTAATGCTTCATCCTTTCTATACCAGGCCAAGGTTAAAATACCATAAATTCATATAAATCAAAAAGAATTGGAAATTTCTCCAATAACTCACAGTGTATAAAAAACCAGTATTAACATATATAGAAATTAAATAAATTTTTCAAAATACTAAATATATTACAAAAATAGATGCCTAATGACTGTATTATTTTAGTACCTTTGGAAGCATGGAAACATAAACACTTGTACATAAATGAGATAAAACTTATCTCATAATATATTCTTAACTAGAACCCTTATTAGAAAAATAAAACATAAAACATATCTTTATAACCTGGGAATGGATACATATGAGGTGGTGAGCTATGAATCTCAGTAAGGGTAAAAAAGGGAGACATGTAAGCATAAACATGAACAAAGAATTATGAGAACGTGATGATAGTATTAGAAGACCATACCCTACATATCATAATATCAAAAACATGATTAAGGGGATAATAATTTGAAGTTCAAAAGTCATAAATCAAAAGTAAATAAAGAACATAATCCATGAAATCATATCATAGGAATAAGACATTGAATTGGGTCATACACATAAGCATATAAAAACCAACGTCATGGATGCCTACCAAGGCCTTCATAACATGTAAGGCTTGGGATAATCACATGTGTACCTAGTTCAGTATTGGGAGGATCTCCCATGTACCCACCTATTTTAGGGATTGGTATTCCCTCTCATTTACCCTCTTTTTCTAGGTTTGGGATTCCCTCCAATGTACCCTCTTGTTTTGGTCTTGGGGTGCCCTCCTATGTACCCATTTTTTGGGCTTGGGATGCCCACCCATGTAACCAATGAGCTCATAAAACATTTCAAATTACCCAATTCATTAGAGGTATATATTTATATCCTAATCAATTAATAAAATCATACATACATGTTCCACAAAACATTCATCATAACATAACCCTTGAAAATAGATAGGTTTTATAAACATCAAATCATAACCCATGAAATGAAATGGTTATTATTAACAATTAATCACATCATGTCCTATGGAAAATAGATAAGTTTTATAACCATTTCATAATTAATAACCCATGAAATCAAGCGATTCTATAAACATATAACCTGGGAAATAGAAATGGGTTTCATAAACATATAACCCATGAAAGTTAAATGATTTTCATAAATATGATGCCATCAAAACGTAAACCATTAAGAGAAGTAATATGAATGTAACCATTGAATCAATTAAAATAAGGTAATGAGAAATATAAATTCATGTCATCATAGATGAAAAATAATTTTGAAAGTTCTTTTAAAAACATTTTTTTAGGAAAAAATACTTTATTCTTTGAAAAATGATTTTTAAAACCAAAAACCTTTTAAAACCCATTTTCTTTTAAATAAACTAGAATGCTTATAAAGAAATATTTGAAAAAATATGGATACCTATTTCATTGAAAACATATAAAGGGAACTTGAAAATTTATTGAAAACCATTTTCCTTGAAAAATTATAAATTAAACTTGAAAACTTTTTGAAAACAATTTCATTGAGAATAATTTGAAAACTTATGAAGATGGATTCAAAATGTTTAAAATTATTTTTTAAACATAAAAAAATTTTGAAAACCCTTTTCATTGAAATCCAATTTAAAAAATGAATTCCTAGACTATTAAGAAAAATATTAATTTATAATAAACTTGTAAACATAAAATGTAATATTTAAGGAAATAACGGTCATGGAGGCTTGTATTCCCATACATGTTGAACATTCCTTTTTTACCTTGAAATTTTAAAAAATGATCTTCATCATAAAATGACAAGACGATTCCATCTAAAACAATTTTATAAACGTAATATAATGGGTAAAATTTCCTTTATCATCATCAGATAAAAGTAAAACATTATTAAAATTATTTTTATAAATCACAATTTTGAAACAACAAATATTTCTGATCAAAAAGAGTGGTAATGTTAGATTTTCATTAACACGTTTTCATAATTTTCTTAAGTACCAGTGAGTGTAAAAATGGTAACATTACATGGATGTTCCATGAGTATCCAATGGGTAATAATATTCATGATAGTTATTGAGTGGTGGGAAATAAGATTTCATTGATGGAAAATAATCATAAACAATCTTGATAAACAATGATATTGTACCAACAAACTATTACCATTCTGGTAACACTAATTCATGACGGAAAGAATGAAATTAAATGAAGGTAAAAATATCATGAAAGTAAGGTTATTCAAGATATAATATATGAAAATATAGTATATAAAAAAAATATAAAAATATAGGTTCATGACATTGCATGTGTCTCAAAGAAGGAAAATTGAGACAAAGTTATTTTACCGATTTGGTAACTTTTGAAACATAACCCCCATGAAATAAATACCATAAAATGGATATGTAAATACCCATATAAATAAGTATATGAATAATATAATAAATACTTGTTAATTTTACACACCAGATTAAAAATGAGTGCTGATTAAGACATCTATCTTACAGAAATAAGAAGTGATATGATACCCCCTTACCTTGTGTCTGGACTCTTGTTTCACTCGTTAAAACCTACTCTTCTTTGGGTAAATCTTTTGGTTTTAACCAAATGGATTCCATGTATTTATTTATACCCAATTTTAGTCTTAGAAAATTAATTTTTAGATGTTTGAAAGTGTATTGGGAATATCTTTGACTAACCAAACTGGTTTGAGGGGTGTAAAGAAGGGGGGAGTTCTTGCCTATTTAATGTGGTGGATTAGTGGCACTATTGTAAATACCAAAAGTCATTTATTAATGGGAGGTATAATTAACCTAATCTTCCTAAAAATAAAAAATAATGGTTAAAGAAAAATCATTATCGAGATAAACCTCCAACACATTAAAATATGTTCATTTTAATACTTCGGTTCTTTAACTTCTAAGATTCCCTAATTTTTTTTCTGGTTTTTATTAAAGAATCTAATTTTCTTACCTATGTAATTAAACCGTTAAGACTAAGATAATGTGAAATATATAAGACAATATAAATAAAATGAATTATTAATATGATATCTGATTTTTTAAATAAATAATTTCCATGTGTTTTGGAAATTATTTTTCAAAAAAGTGAATGTGACACACTAAAACATTGTTTAAACCTGGACCGTGCTAATAATGTTTTTACAATATATGGGCCTCTATTTTAATAATAAAAGATCTTTTTTCCATTAATAGACCATATTTAATAATTATTAACACTTAAAATTACTTGGAAACAGATAAAATTTTTAATAACATTTAATCAATTAATATAATATCAATTATTTTAAAATAACATTAATGTCAATTTTGACATTATATATTTAATTTTAACTTTAAAATATAAAAAAAAAATATTGGAATTAAATTATATTAGTTTTACACCTATATAAAATCATATATTCATTTACAAAAATAATTAATGATAATAACTCAATCAATTTGCTTCAGTTTTAATATTTATTGAATCATTTATTTTTGTTATTTATTAAATAAATAATTGCCATGTTAGCATTTATTTATCATTTTATGTAACTAAATCATGTATAAATAATAATTATAAATTTTTATAATAAATATAACCAATTTATATTTCAAAATGATATGTATAACCTAAAATATTATGTTTCTTACATATCGCACTATTTTATAAAAGTTAAAGGTATGGAAAGTCCTCGTTTTTTCTTCTTTCTTACTTAAAACTTTATATAGGGAACTTTTATTTTATAATATAATAATAAAAAATAAAATTAGAACCAAGAGGTAATGTGGTCAAAATATTGGCAGGCAATAGATTTTATTTTTTTTAGGTCATTTACCCCTTAATATTAATGTTTAGTCCCTTATTAAGGTTAATTTTACCTTAATCATTGTAATCATTTTTAATCACTTTAAGTAATATTTTTTGTAAAATATTTAGTTGATCTAAAAATTCTATAAATATCATAATTATTAAAACCATGTATTTAAAATTTCTCATAATTCAAATCACATAAGTGAAAAAACTAGGTTTAACGCGAATACCATAGATGTGGTGAGAAAGCAAGTTTTTAAAGTAAAAACGTTCAAAACTTCAATATGAATTTCTAACCAATTTCCAAATAAAAATGATATAAATGAACTAAATTGTTTTAATATATCTATAATTTATCTATTATGACTTTTAGAACAAAATTAAACTATAAATTAATATTAATAATTATTTAAATAGTAAGGCCGTTTTTTTATTAAAATACTGTATTTTTTCACAATTAATCAAAAAATGACGTTTCTCATAAAATTCTAAAAAACTCACCCTAGGTTAATTTTTACATTTTAAATGAAAAAATGATCTTCATTTTTTTAATTTAAATATCTATATTTTTCAAAAAATTCTTTTATTATTTTTCACAAAAGGACATGAAAAAAATTCATTTGAGAATATATTATTTTTAATCATATAAAGACTTTATGAAAATTTATATTTTTAATAATAAATATGTTTTATTTTTATAAAATCATTATAAAAAATATTTTGAAAATATTTATTACAATTCATATTTGTTTGTTTAAAGTCTTGGTTTTATCTGTCTCATTTATATAATTTTTACAATAAAATGATGTTTTGTTGAAACTCATTGTTGCATGTGACATATCCTAAGTCAGTGTTTTGTGTAACATACGGCAAGTCATTATTGCCTGAAGTGCAATACAATCTATGTCTTTTGTATAGTGTATGAAAAAAATGTAGTTCTTTAATATATTATAAAACTATATTTAGTGTTGCATGAAATTAAAAATATCAAAAAGATTAAATTAATTTTCAGAAAAAATTATTTCAAAAAATCTTGGTGTGTTACATCATACTTTCCATAAAATTAATTTGACCGTTGAAATTATTCTATGTTATTAATTTTTTAATACATGAATGTTCATTCATTAAAACACACATCATATAAATAAAAACTAAATCTTCCTTTAAAAATATAATGTTAGAAACATAGTGGTTAACGAAATTAATATATAACTAGGATTCCATATAGGAGAACATGGGTGTGAAGTGAAAATGGAAATGGTAGAAAAATTTAAATATTAAAAGGGTGTGATTGAGGTTAACAATCCAAAATAATTGAACAATCAATTAAATGTTTAGGGCCTAAAATTCATAAATAAGTGATTATTTAAAAGGCCATCTGTTTTAGAAAAATCATGTTATTAGGAGAAAATTTTATTTCTATATCATTTTACTAATGTTTAATAATTATCTTGGAAAGACATTATTTTATTATTTGATTTAAACCTCACCCTTTATTGTTCCTTAATCCACATATATCTTTCTATAAAAAGGAAGGTGAGTTTATTAATTCGTGAAGCACTAATAGATCATTAGATTCATGATATGAATTCCCATATATCATTATTTATCATCACAATAGTGTTGTTATAATAGTATATCCATTATACATAAATAATCATGTGGTGAGATAATACTTTAATCACAAAAACATTATCCAATGTGCTAACTTAACATTTCTATAAATTGTTAAGCTTATAACCTTTCTAAAACATGAAAATGAAAAACATTATAAATAATATTATGAAATCATATTAACATTTAACCCTCATATATCACAATTTATATCTTGGTTTTCACATTCCAAACATGTGAATAGCCTCATCATAAATCCTCTTTAAATATGATAAAATACCATATTACCTTCAATACTTTTGAAAGACATGCATGATTACTTATTCCAAAGGTTACTGGATATATTCCAAGAATCCAAGAAGTTATAAACTTCATCAATGATGAAAAAGAACAATTTTTCTACAAATTAATAATCATTTCCAGTGTAATTAGTGATATACTATTTTCTTTATCCAAATCAATGATATCATTATCCAAGCTAAAAACAGTTTTCTCAACATCTTGTTCTCATTATGGTTTAGCATCCATTAATAATAATGTTATGTTTCTAAGCATATATCACCAGTAAAAAATTTCTTTCAATGAAGATGCATACTAAAAATTATTATATATTTCACGATATATATGACATAATATTTGAATTCCAAAACATAAATACTTTATTCAACGAACATTATTCTTAAACCATTACACATGATTCGTCAACTTATAAAACAATAAATCTTTACTATAATAGGAAATATTAATCATTTTTTAAGTTTTCTAAACCATAATCTATTCATGATTCTTATGCTTAATCTAAACAATATTGAAAGAACATCATGTAGCTTTCACATGTCAGTTGCAATCTCTTTATCTTCATAAGTATAACAAATATTAAAACCACTTTCTGGATTCTATTTAAGATATTTCCACATGGAAAATTTATTTTCATAATGCCCATACATTCCACATATGAAACATTAAACGTTAACCATGTTACTTCAAGATCTTTCCACTGATTAAAACTATAAATCACAGGGTGAGAAAGACATATCATAGAATAAAATCATATAATCATGAAATATTATGTGTTGGATGTCAAAATCATGACACCAACATTTTAATCAATGAAATATTAGGTTTATACTCGTCTATTCATAGTCTTCTTCTATTCAAATCCTTTATGATGTATCATAAAGAGTTTGTGAATTTCGAAATAATATCCCTTGGGAGTGTTATACCAGTTGTGCAGTAAGGGGCGTTGTTATGTACTAGGTTATATCGAGTTAGGACTGACACACCTTGTCAGAGTTGTTAGTCTTATGTATATATTATATATATCCATATCTACTTGTAGTATCCAGATAGTGATGTAATTATAGGAAACCAATAACTTTGTCCTTTACCAAAATTCTATGAAATTTTCTTAAATGTTAACCCATCCTTATATTTATCTATATAGGCATCCCTAGAAATATCCTTACAAGTATTCCTAGAGATCTCAAAAAAAAAATCTTATCCTAGATCCAATGGATTACTAAACCTTGTATATGATACCAACTATAACAACTCAATTTTAACATACAAAGACATTAAATCCCCATTACATAATACTTAATACATTTCAAAAATAGACACCCAATCACAGTAATAGTTAGTGCCTTTTGAAACATGGAAACATAATCAATTATAAATAAATGAGATATATTATATCACAAAATGTTATTCTTAACTACAACCCTTATTTCAAACACCAAACATAATACATATCTTTATAACCTTAGAAAGGAAACATATGAAGGTGTGATATCAGATGCTTAGTAAAGGTAAAACAGGAATACATGTAATCATAGACATGAGAATAGGGGTATTATAATGTGATCATAACATTAGAATATAATACCCTATATATCTTAGGATCAAAAAAATGAATCCTAGGATAAATAATTTCTATTCATAAGATATAATTCATTAGTAAATAAGGAACATAATCCATGAAATCATATCATAAGAATAAGACTTGTAATTGTGGAATGCACATAAGTATATAAAAACCCTATGTCAAGGATTCCAAACGAGGAATTTGTAACATGTTAGGCTTGGGATAATCAATTGTGTACCTTCATTATTATTGTATTCCATTCTATGTACCCTATTTTTTATGGATTGGGATTCCCTCTAATGTACCCTCTTGTTTTAGGCTTTAGATGCCCTCCAATGTACCCTCTAGTTTCGGGAATGGGTTTCCCTCGAATGTACACTCTTGTTTCGAACATGGGATATACCCTTTGAAATCATAAAATATTTATAATTACCTAATTTATTAGAGGTAGATATAGTTCACACTAGTATAAAAATATAATCATACATACACATGAAAAAAAAAAGATTCATCATATCATGAACTATGAAACTAAGTGGGATTTATAGACATAAAATAATAACCCATGAAATGAAATGGGTATCATTATCATAACATAACATCTTAACCTGTATAAAATGGATAAGTTTAAAAAACTATTTCATCAAATAATTACCCGTGAAAATAAGCGGGGTTCATAAGCATATTACCCATGAAAGATAAATGGGTTTCATAAACATATAACCTGTGAAAGAGAAACGAGTTTCATAACCATGATTCTATAAAAACATAAACAATTTAGAGAAAAAATATTAATGGATCATTTGGATAATTTTCATTAAGGGAATTAGAAACATAAACATATTTAATCAAAGATAGAATATAATTTGACATGGTTTTAAAAAAAATCTAGAGGAAAATATCCTTTATTCCTTAAAAAATATCTTTAGAACATAAAACCTTTTGAAAACCATTTTTTTTAAATAAACCTGAAAACTTATAAAGAATGCTTTGAAAACATTTTGGATATCTTTTTCATTGAAAACATATATTGAGAACTTGAAAAATATTTGAAAACCAATTTTCATGATAACTTATTAAATAAACATGAAAATGTTTTAAAAACCATTTCTTTGATAACACATTGAATATTTAGGAAGATGTCATGAAAATGACTAAAATAATTTTTTAAACATAACACATTTTTGAAAAACAATTTCATTGAAAACCACTTTTAAAACAATGAATTCCAAGAATATTAATAAAAAATATCATGGATTATAATCCTATAAACTTATAAAGCATGCTTCGATGAATTGATGGTCATGGTAGTCAGTATGTTCATACATTCCAAACATTCCTTTTTTTACCATAAAATTTCTTAAAAGTGTCTTGATAGGAAAATGACAAGAAGTTTAATTATAAATCATTTTATAAATGGTAATACATTAGTAAAAAATTCATTCAAAATTTTAAGATAAAACTAAAAAAAAGTGAAATCATTTTTAGAAATCATAGTTTTCAAATAACACAGATTTTCGACCAAAAGGGGAGGTAATGTGAGATCTTCATAAAAATATTTTCTTAATTATCTTATGTGAAAAATAGTGGAAAATGGTATCATTACATAGATATAACATGAATATCAGTAGCATATGAAAATTCATTATATTTCCTAATAGGTAAATCATAAAATTTCATCGATGGAAACATAATCATAAACAAACTCGATAAACGGTGAGATTGTAGCAATAAACTATTACCACTTTGATAACATTATTACATGATAGAATTAATAACATTACATGAAGCTCAAACTATCATGAAAATAATTTCATTCAAAATATAAAATTCTAAATGGTATTATATACACCACATATAGAAATATATGTGCATGATATGGCATGTGTCTCAAAGATGGGAAATTAAGATAAAGTTATTTTACCGATTAGGTAACCTTTGAAACATAACCACTATGAAATAAATATAATCTAATGGATATGTAAATACCAATAAACATAAGTATAATAATCATATTGTACATCTATGTAATGTTCACAATCCACAATAAAATAGTGTTTATTAAGTCATGTATCACATGGAAATAAAATGTGAGATGAAATCATCTAACATTATGTCTTGACTCTCATCGCACTCATTCAAATATCCTCTTATTTGGGTAAATCATTTTGGTTTTTACCAAAGGGATTCATTGGATCAATTTATACTAAAAGGAAGACTTCATGGAGTAATAGAGGGATATTAGGAAGTGGAATGTGAATATCTTGGATGAACATAACTAGTTTGAGAGGTGTGAAGAAGTGGAAGTGTGCATTCCTTTTTATAGTAGAGGATGAGTGGAACTCTGGAAAATACCAAAAGGTCATTAATGGGAGATCCCATTTACCTAATTTTCCTCAAAAAAAGAATAAATATTGTGTAAATAAGAATCATGGTCGAGATAAACCTCTAACATATGAAAATATATGTATTTTAATAAATTGGTTCCTTAACTTTAATGATTCCAAATTTTATTATTTTGGTTTTCATTAATGAATCTAATTTTCTTCCTTGAGTAATTTAACCATTAATACATATGTAAAGTTAAATTTATTACAAAATTTAAACCTAATTAATTATTAATGTGATATCTAATTTTTGAAATAAAAAATCCCATGTGTTTTGGAAATTAATTTTAAAACATCTGCATGTGACGCACTAAAACACTATTTAAACCTGGACATGCTAATAATGTTTTTACAGTCTTTGGGTAAATACATTAATTATAAAATATCACTTGGTATATTAATAGAACATATTTAGTATTTTTTAACACCTAAAAATTACTTGACATAACATAAGATTTTTATTAATTTTAAATCATTTAATAAAATATCATTTATTACAAAATAAAATTAGTGACAATTTTGACATTATTTATTTAATTTTAACTTTAAAATATCAAAGAAATTTTGTAATTAAAATATATTAGTTTTATAACTATGTAAAATTATATATTCATCTAAATAAATATTTTATGACAATAATTCAATCAATTTAATACATTTTTAATATTTACAGTATCATTGAATTTAGTTAATTATTAACTAAATAATCACTACATTAGCATTTGCTAAGCATTTTAAGTAACTAAATCATCTCTAAAAATTAATATTAAATTATTATAATAAAAATAACCCATTTATATTTTAAAACTATATATATAGCATAAAATATTATATTTTTCACACATCTCAATATTTTATAAATGTTAAAGCTATGAAAGTTCATCCTTTACATTTTCCTTTCATAACATTTTATATATGTCAATGTTATTTAATAATGTCCCTATAACCCATAATATTTTAACCAAGAGGGAATGTGGTCAAATGACTTGAATCAAATATATTTTGGACATGTTTCCATCACATTTTTTATATTAATATTATGGTTTAGTCACTTATTAAACTTAATATTACCTTATTCAATGTAATTAATTGTAATCACTTTCAGTAATCTTTCTAGACAAAAATTAAGTTGATCTAATTAGAATAAAAATATAATATTTATTACAATATTCTATTTTCATTTTTCAAAATTAAAATCACATTAGTGAGAAAATTAAGTTTAACAATAATACAACAGATGTGGTGAGAAAGCTGATTTTTAAATAAAAAATGTACAAAATTTCAAAAAGTTTTTATTACCATTTTGCATATAAAAATGATTTTTCTAACCAACACAAGATTAATATATCTATAATTTTTATATTAGGACTTTATGTTTCAAATTAGAATAAATATTTACATTAATAATAATTTAAACGGAAAGACAGTTTTTAACTAAAATATAGTACACTATTCATCAAAAAATGATGTTTCTCAGAAAATTCCTAAAAACATCAGGCTAGGAAAATTTTGAGATTATTAATTCAAAATTGAAATTTATTTTATAAAAATAAATTTCAAAAAAAATTTGAAATTAATTTTATTATTTTTTCATAAAATTACATAAAAAGCATTTCATTTGAGAAATTAATTTTTTTACATATATAAAGACTTTACAAAAATATATATTTTTCATATTCAATATGATTTATTTATATAAAATCATTATAGAAAATATTGTAAAATTAATTACTAATTTTCAATTTACTATTACTAATGACTAGGATATAATGTCTCATTTAAATAATTATAATAAAAAATGATATTTCATTGTACCTAGGTGTTGCATATAACGTACGCAAAGTCGGTGTTTCATGTCTCATTTCCCAAGTAAGTGTTGCATGTCGCACAAGTCAATATAATCCATGCATATAGTGTATGAAAACCAAACTTAGTGCTTCAGTTTATTAAATGACTATATTATGTGTTTCATGAAACGAAAAATATAAAAAAGATTAAATTAATTAGAAAAAAAGTATTTCACAAAATCTCATTGTGTTACAATATACCCCCATAAAATTAATTTCAACCTCGAAATTCTTCTGCATTACCAAAGGTTTAATAAATGAAAATTCCTTTCATATAATCCCACATTATAAAAATGAATAACAATACTTCCTTTAAAAAAGGGAAAGTTGGAAACAAAACGGTTACCCACAATAACATATAACTAGGTTTCCACATAGGAGAACATAGGTGGGAAGTGAAAACATAGACATAGAAGAAAAATTTAAATATTCATATGGAGTCATTGACGCCATCAATATCGAACAACTGAACAATCATTGAAAATATTAGGGCCTCTGATTCATAAATCTATGATGATTTTGAAGGATATCAGTTGAGAAAAAACTAAGGTATTAAGACAACAATTTATTTCTAGATTGATTTTGTAATGTTGAAGAATTTTCTGGAAAATATATACTTGCATGATATCAGGGAAACCTCACCCTTTGGTCTTCCTTGATCCACTTTACCTCTTTATCTAAAAAGGAAGGTGGATTTTTTCATTCCTGAAGCACTAATAGATCATGAGATCTATGAAATAACATCCCATCTGTCATTAGTTATAATCATCACACATATGTTAAAAATATGTTATCCAATATGCATAAATCAACATGTTTTGAGATAATACTTTAATCTAAAAAACTTCATCCAAAGTGTTAGCAAAATCATTGAATAAATGGTTATCCATATAACCATTTCAAAAGATGAAAATGAAAAAATAGAATGAATGTCATGAAAGATGATTACAATTGAACCCTAATATATTACAAAGTATCTATTTTTTCACATTCCAAACATGTGAATACCTTCATCATAAATCATATTGAAACATGGTAATAACCTGAATTAACATAAATAATTTTGTAAGACATGCATTCTTCCTTATTCAAAATGTTACTGGATATATTCCTTGATTACAAGAAGTTTTAAACTCTATCTATGATGACATAGACTACTTTTTCCACAAAAATCATTAATCGGATCAAGGGTAATCAGTGCAATATAGTTTACTTTATCCAAATCAATCATTTCTTTATTCAAGCTAATTTTTTTTTCTCAAAATCATGATCAGATTAAGGGTTACCTTCCCACAATCAAAAGATTGTGTTTCTAAGTCCATCTCACTATTCAACATATTATTTTAAATCCATAACGAAAACCTATATTGTTAATTTGTATATATTTAATGATTCATATAACATAATATTTTAATTCCAAAAAATAGATACTCAATTAATCCAAATGTATTATTAAACCATTACATAGGCTTCAAAAACATATTCCTTATTACCTATTTCCTATGATATGAAATATGAATCTATTTTTAAGGTTCCTCAACCTTAATCTATTCACTCTTCTTATGCTTAATGTAAACAATATTAGAAGAGAATCAAATACCTTTAACACATCATTTGTGATATCTTTATCTTCATATGTATAACAAATACTCATACCATATTCCAGATGATATTTAGGTGACTTCCACTTGGGAAATTTAAATTAATAATTATCAAACTTTCTACATATGAAACATTTATTGTTAACTGTTTTCCTTCTAGTTGTCGTAATTGACCAAAACTATAACTCACATGGTGAGAAACTTGTATCATAGAATAAAACAATTTAATCATGAAAAATTATGTATATGATGTCAAAATAATGAATCCTACTTTTCAATCAATTACACCTTATTTTTAACCTATTATATCCATAGACATATTCTACTTAAATCCTTAACTATGGTCTGTAAAGGGTTGTGAATTTCCAATGCATATCCCCCAGGAGTGTCAAACTAGGTGTGATGCAAGTCCTATTGTCATGTACTATGTTACACCAAGTTAGGACCGACACACCTTGTCATAGTTCTTACTCCTATGTACATATATGATAGAGCCACATCCACTTGTAGTATCTAGATAAGGATATAATACTAGGAAACCACTCACGCTATCCTTTTCTAAAAATCAAGTAAACCTTGATGAACATTAACTCGTCCTTATACATATTCTTAGATACATGGATAGATATATCCTTCGATGTATTCCTAAGGATCTCGCTAAAGTTTTCTCATCCTAGTTTCCAAAAGTTGCATAAACCTTTGGTATGATACCAAATATAAAAACCCAGTATTAATGTACATAGAAATTACATCACTTTTTTAGAATGCCTAACACATTAAACAATAGACACCCAAAGACCATATTAGTATAGTTCATTTGGAAACATGGAAACGTAAACACTAGTAAACAAATGAGATACATTATCTCATACTATGTTCTACTGGACTAAGAACCTTATTAGACACATAATAAATAATACATATCTTCATAACATGGGAAGAAAACATATGAAAGGTGACATTAGATGCCAAGTAATGGTAAACAAATGAGACATGTAAGCCTAAACATGATCATATTGGTATGAGAACATGATCATAACATAAGAAGATCATAACCTTCTTATCATAAGAGCAGAAACATGAAGCATGGCATAAAGCCTTTTAATTCCTAAGACATGAATCATAAGGATTTAAATAACATAGTCTATGAATTCATATCATAGGAATAATTCATATAATTTTTTCATACTCATAATCTTATAAAACCTTATGTCAAGGATTCCTAACATGGCCTTTGTACCATGTTAGTCTTGAGATCATCCCATGTGTACCTACTTCAGTCTTGGTATTCCCTCCCATTTACCCTCCTATTTTAGGTGTTGGGATGACCTCTCATGTACCCTATTGTTTCAGGCATGGGATTCCCTCCAGTGTACTTTCTTGTTTCAGGCTTGGGATGCCCTCCCATATACCCTCTTGTTTCGGGCTTGATATTCCCTCTCATGTACAATTTGAGATCATAAAACATTTATCACAACCCAATGCATTGGATAAAGATATAGGTCTCACCTATTACATAATACAATCAGACATAAATTTTCTAAAAAAATTCATCACTTCATGACCCATGATAAGATATGGGTTTTATAAACATCAAATCATAAACCATGAAATGAAATGAGACTCATTAACATTTTATAAAATTGTAACCTATATAAAATAGATAGGTTATTTAACCATTTCATCAAATAATAACCCTTGAAAATAAATGGGTTTCATAAAAATATATCTCATGAAAGAGAAATTAATTCATAAACTTATAACTTGTGAACGAGAATCATGGTACATAACCATCATACTATTTAAACATAAAACATTAAGATAAGGAATATGAATTAAAACATTAACTAATTTCTCATAAAGAAATTAGTAACATCAACGGATGTCATCATAGATGGAAAATAATATTTACATGTGTTTTAAAAATATTTATTGATAAAAATATCCATTATTCTTTTAAAAAGCCTCTTTAAAATATAAAACCATTGGAAAACCATTTTCTGGAAAATAAAAGTGAAAATTTATAAAGAAGGATTTGAACACATTTTTGACAATTTTTCATAGAAAACATATAAAGGGAACTCAAAAATGTTTTAAAAACTATTTTCCATGAAAATTTATACAATAAACATGAGAATGTTTTGAAAATAATTTCATGGAAAATTCTTTGAAAAAATATTAAGCAGTCTTGGAAACATTTAAAATACTTTTTTAACATAAAACATTTTTGAAAAACGTTTTCATTGAAAAGAACATAAAAAAATGAATTCCCAGAATATTAAGAAAATAATTTTTCCTTAAAAATAAACATATATACTTATAATGGAAATATCAAGGAAATGATGATCATGATGGAGGGTATGTTTATACATGTTGACCATTCCTTTTTGAACTCAGAAGTTCAGAAAAGTGTATTGATCAGAAAACAAAAACAATATTTCTCCTAAATATGTTTTGTAAAAGGTAAAAAATATGCCAAAATATCATTTAAAATCATAATATACAATTCAAAAAAATATTAAAACATTTTTAGAAATCATGGTTTTGAATGAACGCTGATTTATGACCTAAAGGAGAGGTATAGTCAGATTTTCATAAAAACATTTTCTTAATTTTACTAAGTACCAAAGAGTGGAAAAATGGTAAGACTATGTGGATATGACATGATATAAAAATGGTAAGAAAATTAAATAGATTCATTGATATTTGGATCATAATATTTCATTTATAGAAACATAATCATAAAAAATCTTAATAAATGATGAGATTGTAATAATAAAAAATTACCATTTTGATAAAATTAATTCATGATGGAAAGAATAAAATTACATAAAGCTAAAAATAACATGAGAAGAGGGTGATACAAGATATAACTTGTAAAAATTCAACATATACACATCATAGAAAAATATAGGTTCATAACATGGCTTGTGTCTCAAAGAAAGAAAATTCAGACAAATTTATTTTACAGATTTGGTAACTTTTGAAAAATAACCCCCATGAAATAAATATGATCAAATGGACATATAAATACCCATAAAAATAATTATAAACATCATATAAAACATACAATGTAATTTTACATAGCACACAAACAAAATGAGTGATGATTAGTGCATGTACCTCCCGTAAATAAAAGTTGAGATGAAATCCTCTCACCTTGTGTCTTAACTCTCATCACACCAGTTCAAACCTCTTTCTTTGGGAAAGTCTTTAGGTTTTCACCAATGGGAATCCTTGGATTTATTTCTTCACATAGGGGGGATTTAAGGAGGAAGAGAGGTATCTTAGAAAGTGGATTAGCATGAGCTTGGACGAACCTACATTGTTTGTGAGGTTTAAAGAATGGGGAGAGTGCTCACCTTTTTAGTGTAGGATGAGTGGAACTCTTGTAAATACAAAGAGGTAGTCATTAATGGGTGGTTTCCTTTCCCAAATATGCCTAAAAATATAAAAATAGTGGTATTTATGGGAATCATGGTCTAGATAGACCTCCAACACATGAAAATATGTGCATTTTAATAAAAAAAATTCTTAACTTCTATGATTCCACAATTTTAAGATTTTACTTTTAATTAAAGCCTCTAATTATCGAACCCAAGTAATTTATCCATTAATGATAAAATAAATTGAAATTTATTATACAATATAGATCCAATTAATTTTTAATATGATATTTAATTTTTAAAATAAAAAAAAGTCCATGTGTTATGAAAATTTATTTTAAAACAAATTCATGTGACTTTCTAAAACACTATTTAACCCCACACCCTGCTTAAAATGTTTTTAAAATCTATGGGTCAATATGTTAATTATAAAAGATGATTTGGTTAATTAATATACCATATTTAATATTTAAAATCACTTAAAAATTACTTGGAAGAAGATAATATTTTATTAAATTTAAATCATTTAATAAAATAACCTTTCTTTTAAAATAAGGTTAATATCAATTTTGATATTATTTATCTAATTTTATCATTAAAATATCAAAAAAAATTAAATTAAAATATATTTGATTTAATGAATTTTAAAATGATATATTTATATATTAAAATAATTAAGGATTATAATTTAACCAATTTAATACACTTTTAATATATATAGTACAATTTATTTTAGTTAATTATTAAATAAATAATCAGTACGTTAGCGTTACATAAGAATTTTATGTAACTAAATCACCTCTAGAAATTATTGATAAATTATTAAAATAAAATCAACAAATTTATCTTAGAAAATTATATGTATAAGCTAAAATTTTATTTTATTTACATATCTCATGGTTTTATAAATTTTAATGGTATGGAATGTTCCCCTTTTGTCATTTTCTTAACATAACATTTTATATTGGGACCTTTTATTTAATAATATCCTAATAACCAATAAAATTTGAACCAAGAGAGTATGTGTTCTAAATATTGGATGCCGATGGATTTTGGACATGGTTCCATCTCATTTTGGCCCTTAATATTAAATTTTAGTTCCTTATTAAGCTTAATTCTACCATAATCCCCGTAGTTTTTTTTAATAACTTTCAGTAATCTTTTTTTTCAATAATTTATTTGATCTATTTAGACTAAAAATATTATAATGGTTTAAACCATGTAGGTATTTTTTTTTAAAAATCAAATCAATGAATTGGGAAAATTATGTTCAATGTTATTATAGTAGATATGGCTAGAAAGCGGGTTTTTAAAGTAAAAATGTTCAAATGCTCAATAAGTTTTTATAACCAATTTCTATATAATAATGATTTCAATGACCTAAATTGGTTTAATATATCAATAATTTATGAATTTTTAGTTTTATAACAAAATTAATTTATAAATTATATTTAATAACTATTTAAAGGCAAAGGTGTTTTTTACTAAAATATTCTATTTTTCACTATTCATAAAAAATGATGTTTCTCATAAAATTAACAAAAATTTAATCAAGGATGATATGGACATTGGGAATTAAAAATTGAATTTTATTTTATACAATTCAATTTCAAAATATGTCTCAAAAATAGTTATATTATTTTTTCATAAAAGGTCATGAAAATCATTTCATTTGATAAAATAGTATTTTTAAGCATATAAAGAATTTACAAAAAATTATATTTTTAATAATAAATATGTTTTATTTAAATATAACCATTATAAAAAAACTTTTTAAAAGAAGTTATTACTATTCATATTAATTAGATTAATGTCTAGGTTATAACTATCTCATTTAAATATTTATAATAATAAATGATTTTTTTTATAGAAACTCGGTGTTTCATGTAACATACACCAAGTTGGTGTTGGGTGTAACATATGATAATTCAGTCTTGCGTGTAGTGCAAGACAATATATGTCTTGTGGGTAGTGTATTAAATCCAATTGTAGTTCTTTATTATATTAAAATACAATATTTAGTATTGTTTGAAAAGAAATATATCAAAAAAATTAAATTAGATTAAAAATATAAATTTAAACAAATCTTGAGGTTTTAAAAGGTGAAATAATAATCAACTATAATATGAAACAAGATGAAAAAAAATCCAATTGATGGAAACATGGTCATTTTCTTGTGGGTTGGTGATCAATCTTAGACATGGCTATTTACCAAGCACTGAAAATTCCTAGTGTCTTGTCTATTGGACCAAAATGGTAAGACAAAGGAAAATTATTCCTTGGATACCATTTTGTAACTTCACAACCTATTTGACCAGTAATACGGTCGCTGTACTAGTGGGTCTATTTTCCACAATCACATCTCCTCATAAAATAGTTGATGTTGACTAGTAGTGAGGGTGTATAGAGGCAATAAAAGAGAGACTACACCCTCATGTTAGAGTAGCACAATGGTAAACTAAAAAGTAAACAATAGACAACACAAGATTCAATAAGATATAAATGATAGAACAACATATGTATAATTTAAAATAAATAAACATGATGGCCAATGCCAATATATAATAGATGCATGTATGTCCAGATGATTATGCATAACTATAATAGTATACATACAATAGAATAATAAATACAATACAATACAAGTACATAAATGATGAAAAATAAATAAAATAATATCCTAAGGGTTATCTCTATGAAAACTCTGAGATCTAGCTCAGTGTTATGCTCTTAACTCATAGGTGTAAGCCAGACAACACCAACAAAGCATACATGGTCCTGTAAATATAAGGTCTACATAGGTACCACAGTGAAATGGAGGACCGAGAAGGGTGAGAGAATAGAATCCTAGTAGGTTCCCACCCATGCTGTCTATGATTAAATCCAGTCTTTGAATATAAAGTAAAGTAATGTACATGTAATATGAAAATAAAGAAGTAATGTGAAATAAATAAATAAATAACCATGTGGTCCCATGTTTCTCAAGGATACTTGGTCGACCATACCTACTTCTTCCTAAGCCAGTATTTATGAAATATAAAAAACCTATATAGACTTGATATGGTGAGAATATGATAACAAATATCATGAAATAGGTGTCACGGGTTGGACTGAACCCAAGCATGTGATTTGTCTTTTCATATGCATCCTTCAAATAACAAGTGCACATAAATTGAATTTTTATAAAACGTAAGTACCAAAATTTAAATAGGAATCTTCCTAGGAACCTTCCTAGGTGATCCTTCTATAAATAACCCATGTATCGCACCAGAAGCATCATAATGCTCACTTCTTTCAGAGTCCATCCAATGTGACCCCTGGAAGGCCTCACAAGAATCACCCCCAACCAAATGTGTGGTAACAACCTCTAATCCTATACCTATTATCTCACATAGGGGACCATGTATATCTCATGTAATAGTACAACCATCTCTCTATGGATACCATCCAATGTGTCTCCTCTAGGGAACTGGTATCGCTCGTACTGAGGTAGAAGAATGCATGGTGAGCCTATCCTGGCATACCAATATCACCCCAAGGGTATACACTATCCAAAAAATGGAACTGATACTATGAACGATGAGTCCTTATATGGAATTCTATTAATTTAAAACACAAATATCACTCATGAAATCTTTATTTCATTCAAATTATTTACATTTAACAAAATTGTGGGTCAATGCTTGTAAGCATTCCGTATCACATCTCCAAAAAAATGGAAATATAATTAAAAAATAAATAAATGCATACTCAATTTATAAATTGTGAGGTCCATGATGAATCACTCATAATATAAGGCTACACAAGGCATTACAAACATATATCTCCATTTATAATTAAAGACAGTGCGCCTCAACATAGGTGTTTTATTATTAAAAACATGACATTTTTCATCCGAACATTTCACTTTATTCTAATTAAATAATTCAATTTCATCACAAGGAATTAAGGAAAATACCAAAGTAATGTGATGAAACTTTTATTAAACCAATAACCATTACTTATCAGTTTGGAGGATAGTGCACCTCATCTGAGGGGTTTTATTATAAAATCATGACATTATTTGTCAAAATATTCATTTATCATAATAAAAAATTTAATACAAAATAATATATCAATTCACCTTAAATAATCATTTTATAAGAAACTACTAAGAAATGGAAAAATAAAGGCTTCACAATGAACATAGAAGCTGCCAGTAATAATTGAACAAGATCCTATAAGGGGGAAACCCTTAATTATACAAGATGAACACTTAGAATAAGTCTTAGGAATTTATTTACTTTAACTAAAAAGGTAAATTCAAGATGTCACATCCATGGGGTGTTCATGACCAAGGTAAACATCTTTTAACTATACAACAAGGCTCAATGGGTGTAATACATGGTGTGATGATCAATGTAATATGATGAAACCAATTATAAAGCGATATGTGATAAAGGTAGGTGTATGGAGTGATAAATCTATTCATAAAATGATGGATAAATATGGAAAAATATGTATACCACCTACCTTAAGACAAGGAAATATGCGTCATCCAATATCATTCTCCGATTTGATCTGATTTTGAAGAAATCGATGAAATTGGAATTTTCCCTAAAAGTAGGGGAAATGAGCTCTACCAACATAGCACAGTAGATGGAATAAAGAACATGAAATAGATTATATAAGACTGAAGATATTACCAAGTTTGATACATAGAGACTAATGTTTATTGAATCAGATGAAAGATGAAGGAGAGACATCATAGCCCGTTTTAGGCTTGGAGGAGGAAACCCACAACTCATGTAGAGCTCACCCACTGGATAAAATACAAGAAGAAAAAATATTTAAATATTTCATTAATGGAATTTTGGTCATTTCCTCCTAAAATGTGTGTCACACGGTTTGGACAGATGGTTTGGCCAAATTGAGTGCCAACCGTGCGGAACCCCCTTCTTAAGAAACCACACTGCGCGGTTTGTCCCACATGGTTAGTATAACCATGTGCAACCCGTGTAGTGAATAGTGAATGGGTATTACCTAAGTGGAACTAGCAATGTGATCTTGGCACATGGATTATAAAAAAAATGAACGGACTGTGTGCTTCACACCTAAACCTATATATAGGCCACACAATTTTCTACTAGAGGCTGTATGGTTTTAGGCAAACTGTAAGCCCTTTACGGACCCTCCAAAAATGGAATTTCTTTCCCCGATGCTCCCGAAACTCGATGAGACCTCCAAGGGACCTCTCAGGCCATCACCTAAGTCTATAAACAACACATTTAAGTGTTCTAACTCTTATAATTCCATTCCTAAACTGATTTCAATGATTTGACTGACCACTAAACACAAAAAATCAAATTCCTTTGGATTTTCTTCCGTTTAAAAAACACAAGTCATTACAAAATGCACTATTAATGAATTTTTGTACATGCCTATAATACAATATTTAAAAATTGACATTAAAATTAATAATTTATTCTCAACACCCTTATATTTACTACATTTATAAACATACTTATATGGGGAACCTTTTTGGGTGAAATTCTAGTGAATTTAGACTTTTCACTTTGTCACAATGCCCCATGAATAAAAATTAACATTTCCCATATTTCACTCAATCATACTCTCCTTTTTACTTTTCATTCTCATATATATTTTTAGAGAATTATACGGTTTTTTATAAATTGTTTTTCTTTTTTTTAAACCAATCCACAATTTATTAGATAGAAAAAAAGCACTACAAAATTCGGAAAGAGGGGATCTTATTACAATATTTTTCATAGAGAGGGAGAAGCTCAACAGGCAGATCCTCAAGCCAAGTGAGGCTCTGGTTGATTCCCTTATTAGCCAGGCCATCCGCAACCATGTTCGCCTCACGGAAGGCCTGCGTGACGATGTATCTGATCTTTCGAAGTGAATCAAGGCAGCTCATCCAACGGGTCGTAAGCGGCCATGCAAGATTCACCACACCATTCCAAATATCTTGGACAATGGTGGTAGAATCACTTTTATACCATATGTTATTCCAGACCTTTTTATTGAAAAAATAAATTGATGAATCACAATCAAAATTTCTGCTTCTAATGAGGAGGCCAATCCGTAGCGGCCAAAGAAACATCAAAGACAACGCCCAAGAACATCTCTGAAGATAACACCACATCCTGTAGGCCCCAGATTGCCTTTAGAAGCTCCATCGACATTGATTTTGATCCATCCTGGGATTGGATCCTTCCAGAAAACCCCAAGGGTGCGTCTCGGCTGCCTATAGATACCTTCAATTCGGAGGTGATGGAGGATCACAAGGTCTCCAACAGTGTTGTCACCATGAGCTTTTTAAATCGAGGTCGCTTCCCTTATGGTGATGAGAATCCGCATCCGACCTTCTATGAGAAGTCATGCTCCACACAACATTTTATTTGTGAAATAATGGAGTCGAGGTGCAACCATATGCAATCAGACGGGTCAGTAATATAGCTCCAAAGGGCCGAAGATGTAAGCACAAGATATAAAGAGGTGGTTGATATCTTCTCTATGTTGATGACATAATGGGCATTTAGAACACATTTGAATGCCAAAATTTTGAAGACCAACCTCAGTGGGGATGCGGTTGTGTGCAATACGCCAAACAAGGTTATGCCTCGAGGGTTTAATCCAAGGCTTGTCAAAGGATTTCAACCAACTGAATCTAGAATCGTCATTCGTGAAGTTGTGTTTATATTAACTTTTTTGAGTCAAGCACTCTAATATGATTAGGCTCCCAGATAAAGAAGTCATCAGTGGGAGAGAAAGAATAATTTTCAACCACGAGCATGATGTCGTCAGGAATATTAGGACTAGAATGCATCACATCCTTAATAGTGCAAGTGGTATAAATAGGAGGGGAGTGAGGGGGTAACATGGATAAAAGGGGGGAGCTAGTCCAGTTGTCCAGTCAAAAATTCATGGAATAATCAATGCTCACCATCCATCTAGAGTTGTTCATGATATTTGCAAATGAAAATCTGATGGATGGCCAGATCGTGGAGTTCGTATAATTTAAATTCTCTTTTTTAGCTTCCTAAGGAACCTATTTTTAATAAAGGAGATAGAGTTAGAGTTATTATTGATCAATTTCTAGGTCAACTTGGCTTGGAGAGCTTCATTGAAATGTTTATGGTTTTTAATGCCCAGGTCACCCTTCTTAAGAGTTTTACAACAATCGGACCACAGAACGGAAACCAGCCTCTTTTTGAGGATGCTACTAGACCAAACAAAGTTTTTAATGTAGACATTAATTTTTTTTAAGGAGACTAGCAGGTCATTTATAGACCATTAGGGAGTAACCCATTTTAGAGACAATGGTTGATTTAACAAGACAGACCCTACCACCCATGGATAGGGATTTTCCACTCCAAGACGAAAGTTTATTGATGACTTGATCAACAATTATGTTAAAATACATGGATTTATGTCTTCCCCAAAAAATTGGAACCCCGAGGTAGGTGAAAGGGAAATACCCTTCTTTGATTCCAAGGCTATTAATGATTCTATTTTTCTTAATAGGAGAAAAAGTTTTTCCAAAGAAAACAAAGGATTTGTTCCAACTAATAGCTTTCCCAAAGAGCTCTTCATAATGCACTAAGGTATTTTTTTTAAAATTTGGATGTTTCTTTTGTCTCCTTGCATGAAAATAATGATATCATCGGCATATAAGATATGTGTAGGCACACGAAGATTTCTGGATGCCTGAATGGGTTTAAGTTTGCTTTGTCCCACTAGGCGGGAGAGAAATCTACTAAGATTGTCTTCCGTGATAACAAAAAGAATGGAAGAGAAGGGATCACCTTGTCTGACACACTTTGTACATTTAAATTAGCCTTTAGTAGAGCCATTAATAAGGATGGAGATGTTGGATGAGGAAAATAAGGTGCTTACTCTACCAATAAATTTATCATTAAAACCAAACGCCTGAGGAACTTTAAAGATGAAGCTCCAATCGATAATGTAAAAATATTTTTTAATATCAAGGTTGATCGCAATATTTCCTTCTCTGTTAAATTTATTTAAAGAGTTGGTGCATTCGGAGGCAAGGAAAATGTAGTCTTGGATAGACCTCCCCTTGATGAAACCAAACTGATTCCAAGAGGTGATTTTACTACTTTTGAAAAAGAGACGGCTGGCAAGAAGCTTGGTAATAATTTTGTAGAGAGATTTCATGAGAGAAATAAGGTCGGAAGAGCTAAATTTCAGAGGAATTGGTCACTTTAGGAATTAAGGTTAGGAATTGAGCATTAAGTCCATGAAGGAGGACCCCATTAATGAATAAGGATATAACATGTTTACAGACATCTAAGTGGATGAACTCCCAAAACTATTTGAAGAAACCATTATTTAAACCATCAGGACCCAGGGAACTGTCATAATTGAGACTGAAGATAGTGTCTTTGATCTCATGATCAAGGGGGATGCTCAAAATAAAGCTATTGTCCTCTTCACTGACCAAAACCGGGATGACCACTGGAATGCGGTCCTTGTTAGTATGAGGGCTATTGAAAAGATTCTCAAAGTAGGAGAAAAAATGTTTTTCAATGTCCTCCTCAGTTCCCAAGATGTTGTCATTATCCTTGAGTAAGAAGAGAGGTCTAGAGACTTTACTAATTCTTTGAAGGGAGTTAAAGAACTTAGTGTTTCTATCTCCATTGGAAAGCCATTTAGTTTTAAAGATTTGCTTGTGCATATTTTTTTTAAGCATCGGAAGGGAGGAATGCTTCTGAGAGATGTTGATTTCATGTTGGGGATTAGGAGAGAAATCATAGATAGTGGAGAGATTTTGAATTTGGTTAAGCTCATTCTCAAGAGAGGCAATATCCTTGTCCATTTTTTTAGATTTATTTGTGCACCTACCTTTAAGACACTGTTTGAGGTGCTTAAGCTTAGTGATATAGTCAAAAGCATCATAGTGATGCTCCTTCGAGTCCCAACTGCCCTTATAAGATTAGAGCATTCCAAGACCACAGACCAAGCGTTATTAAATTTGAAGGGAATAAAAGATTTTTATTGTTTCGAGATGATGGTGATGAGGATGGGATGGTGATCCAAGTTTAGTTTTTGCAAGGTAATGCTGGATATGGTATCCCAATTGTCTAGAGCCAGGAGGTTTATGAAATCCCTATCTAGTTTGCTGGCAACGATCCTATTGTAATGCCTTCTATTCCAAGTGTATTTGACACCTATAATATTGATTTCAATGAGATTTCAAGCTTCTAGCGGTGACCTAAATTCTCTTGAGGTGATAGGAGAGTGTGAAGGACCATTTTTCTCACTAGAAGAGAGAATGGCATTAAAATCCCCGATCACAAACCAAGGGTCATGCATGTTTTTAGCTATGTCAAAAAGATCAAGCCAAAGAGGCCTTCGATCTTGATATCTATTTCTAGCATAAATCATAGTACAAAAAATATGTAAGCCATATAGGGAAGAATCCAGAGTAAACATTTGATCAGGGCATTCGTAAGTGTTAACATTTTTTAAGGAGTCATGGTAAAATATTCAAAGAGAGTCAACAACAACCATATTTTTACAAGCACCTAGAAAGATATATCCATAAGCACATAAATGCTGAAACTTCAAGGAGAAATTAATTTTAGGTTCAGCGATAGCAAAAAGTTTGGGTTTATGAGTTAAAAGTAGTATTTTAAGAATATAAAGTGTGTCAAGATTTGCAAAGCCCTGACAATTCCAAAAAAGAATATCCATTAAGAGCTGGAAGTGGAGCAACAACCCCTATTTTTCTTTTTGGAACCTCCCGAACTTTTCTTCCTCATTGATATTCTAAGAGTTTGATAGGAGTCCGGATTGCTCTTCTTACCCTGTTTACTCATAGTAGAAACAGAGGAGATGTTAGCGGTACCTGTATCTTCAAAATATTTATTTGTATCAGCTGAGAGAGCATTTGTGGGGGGTAAACATGTGTTCCTCTTTTGAATCCTTGGTCTCATTCAAGGATTGAGAGACAGTAGCCAGCACCTGGACAGTCTCTATTCCTTCTGAAATTTCAGACTCCATGGGAAAACTTATTTTATTTGTAGTAGGAGGGTTACTAAATGAGGTCTTAACCATGTCATTGCTAAAGGTTGTGCAGGAGTAGAGCCTACTGTCATGGTATTTTCATTAGGTAAATTGAAATCAATGCTAGAAGTCATACTTGTTTTCCCATTCATAATAACCTGGGTTGTAGAATCCACATCAGGCTGTTCTTCATTCAGAGAAATATCACTCTTTGGAGATAAAGTTTCAATAGAAGTTTAGCCTACCAAGGTATGGCTACAGTCATTTTTCCCAGCCTTCGGAGGTGATGCAGTACACTTCATCTGCGGCATGAGGGTGGAGCCTTTAGTGGAAACTAGGTAGTTGGGAAACTCTTTTTGTGACTGCCCAGTTCCCAAAGCGATAGCACATGTTAATGAGTTCTCAATTTGGAAATTTTTACACACATCCAAGACCTGGATTTCAATGTCTTCAAGGATACACAGGTCAGTATTGATATTTGTTGGGCGGAGAAAAGAAGGAAGTGATGGCAAGAGGGGGGGTGAATTGCCTTTTAAAAAATAATAAACAATTTAAAATCAAAGTTAAAGGTGCAGCGGAAATAAAATAGGCAAGACACAAAATTGATAACGGAGTTCGGCTTAAACCCAAGCCTACGTCTCCGCTCCCAACTCAACCGTTGAGAGATTTACTACCGCTTGCTTTTCAATGGTTTTAGCAAGAAACCCACTAGACTTTAAGGTTAGTCTAGAACCTATTACAGCTTGCTTTTAAATGGTTATGCAAGAACCCACTTGCTTTTAATTGGTTGAGCAAGAACCCACTAGCCTTCTTACAGGTGAAGGCTAGCTCACCTTCAAGCCTTTTAAAAGGGAAGGCTTGACTAACCTCTTCACACCTTAAAGGTGATGTGAAAACCCAAAAGAATGGAGGATGAGAGAAATGGGAGTTTGTAGGCACAAACTCAATTTAAAGATCAAAATGAATAAAGCAATGAAAAACCGTAATGGGGAAGTCTTGGGCGCCAATGGATTGATGGAGCTGATGAAGGGCGCTCCCAAGCTTCTTTGGTGGTGCTCCTTGGATGTGGAAGTGTGTTGGAGCAAGTGGGGTTCCCTTGGAGCAATCTGCCGGAGGTTCGCCAAATAATGAAAAATGTGTCCTGTGGGCTTTCGTGGCTTGGTTATGGTTCCGGTATTGATCCTTGGGCTTCCGGGTGTTCCTAGTCCTTTATTTATAGAGGGGGAACCCTCAAATGGCCTTTGGGAGGCTTCGGAGCCGTTGGAGAGGGCTTCGGAGCCGTTGGGAGGCAAGTGGACAGGTCTGGTCAAAGGCCCAACGGCTAGTTTGACTGGCTCTACCGGCTGACCGGTACAGAGCCACCGGTTGGCCGGTGTTTGGAAAATGGAGGAGGGCTTCTGTCCAGGAGCCACCGGCTGGCCGGTGAGGAGGCCACCGGTTGGCCGGTGCTGAGGCAGTAGCAAACACTATTCTGCTGGGTGTCACCGGCTGACTGCTGGTGAGGCACCGGTTGGCCGGTGGTCTGGACAGAAAGATGCCTTCTGTCCAGGCCTCCATCGGCTGGCCGGTGGTCTTACACCGGTTGGCCGGTGGACTGAATTTCAGTCCACTTTTCTTCCTTTGCCACTTCTTGCTCCTGAAATCATGTCTATTAACAAAAACACTTGAAAACAAGATTAGATAAAGATGAGAGTGATTGTGATCATGAAAATTAAACCACGAGGGGTACGAGAGGTACAACAATCTCCCCCTATTTTGATGATCACAATCACCAAAACAAACAATGTAAAAATGAAATGAAAGGCATGCTTTTAAAGTATAAATTGAAAAGTAAATCAAAGCATGAGAAAAAGATTTTTCCCCCAATCAATCAAGAATTTCTCCCCCTTTGTGATTATCAAAATAGCACGGGGCATAAAACTTGATTGAGGGATGTGTTGAAAAAACGAGATAGAGTTTTTTAAACCAATTGAAATTTTTGAATTGAAAGTTTTGAATTGAAAGTTTTGAATCAAAAATTTTGAATTGAGAATTTTGAAATTGAAATAAAAAAGGCTTAAACAATCCTAACTCCCCCTAAATAAAAACAACAAATCACCGGGGAGAAGTTTTTGGAACCAAGACAAATTTTGGTCCGGTGAGACTCGCTAAAAGGGATTTTTCAATCCACACTTGTCTAGTGGCGGGTCTTCTCCTATAAAATTCATCGTTAAGGAAAATGGTTTTGGGCCTACCATACCGGGCATTTTTGCAATCGCACTCATAAATTAAGTGCCCGAGTTTTTTACAATAATTGCAAAATTTATATTGGGAGCTCCCCCTTACAAAAATAGTAGGTGCATGGGAAGAGGAAGCTTGCTTGGAATAGCCAAGCCCTTCGGTGGTTCTAGATAAACGTTGGGAACCGAGCAATTTGGTTAAATTTTGTTCACCTTGGGTGAACTTGGCAAGAGATTCCCTTAAATATTTGATTGTTGATTCCATTGAATCAACATCGGGAAGGTTTTGGACTTTGAGGGACAACTCCTCCTTTTCTTTGAGAAGTTGTTCCTTTTCGGAAGAAAGTTTTTTGAAATTCTTTTTTAAAGCAACAAATTTGGAAGAAAGTTCGTAAAAACCTTCCTCCAATTGATCTCTCGCATGTTGGAGATCCTCGTAAGATATGTGATTGAAAGAATTTGAAGAACAAGAGGAAGAGGAGTCGGAAGAAGTTACCTCATGAAATGCCATTAGGCATTCTTTACCGTTGTCACTTGAGGAGGAGGAGGAGGATGATGTGGAGCTATCACTCCAAGTGGCCTTGAAAGCCTTCTTCTTTTCCTTTTTCTTGGCCTTTTTCTTGTTGAGTGGGCAATCGGGCTTGTAATGGCCTTTCTTGCCACACCCGTAACATGTTACCTCGGGCTCGGATTTTTCGTCGTGTTTTTCCTTTCGAGCCTTGCGCTATTTCTTCTTCTTGTGCTTCTTCATGAATTTGTGCATTTTGCGGGCAAGGTTCTCCATTTCGGAATCGCCGCTTGAAGAGGAAGACGATGAGGAGGAGGAGCTTTCTTCTTTTTGAGCTTTGAAGGCGATGTTCTTTGGAGTTTTGATCGGTTTGCCTTCCTTTTCAGCTTGCCTCCTCATGGTGATCTCATAGGTCATGAGGGATCCGATGAGCTCTTCGACCGGCATGTTCTTGATGTCCTTTGCTTCTTGGATTGCCGTGACCTTCGGTGCCCATGAGCTTGGTAGGATCCAAAGGATCTTCTTGACCATCGTTTCTGCAGACACATCATCACCAAGGGACTTTCTCCCATTGCAAACATCAGTAAAACGAGTAAACATTTCAGTAATATTTTCGGATGGATGCATGGAAAAAGACTCAAAATCTTGACGGTACATGTCCAATCGAGTATCCTTGACTTTGTTGGTCCCCTCATGGGTATCCTCCAAAAGTTTCCAGATTTCATGTGATGAGGTGCATGTGGAAACTCGATTGAACTCATTACGATCAAGGCCGCAATGAAGAGCGTTCATGGCTTTGCCATCAATCTCGAAATTTTTAATATCGGCTTGGGTCCATTTGGATTCATCGAGAGAGGAGAGAGAATAACCATGCATGACAATTTTATAAATGGGATAACCAACACTCCTAAGAAAAGTGGTCATGCGGGTTTTCCAATAATTATAGTCGGTTCCATCAAAAAATGGAGCACGACCCAAAGAATAGCCTTCGGGGGCGAAAGAGGTTGAAGCCATCACAATGGATCTTAAATTTGAAACCGGTGAAGGTATTACTCAAATTTTGCCTCTGATAACAATTGTTGGGCGGAGAAAAGAAGGAAGTGATGGCAAGAGGGGGGGTGAATTGCCTTTTAAAAAATAATAAACAATTTAAAATCAAAGTTAAAGGTGCAGCGGAAATAAAATAGGCAAGACACAAAATTGATAACGGAGTTCGGCTTAAACCCAAGCCTACGTCTCCGCTCTCAACTCAACCGTTGAGAGATTTACTACCGCTTGCTTTTCAATGGTTTTAGCAAGAAACCCACTAGACTTTAAGGTTAGTCTAGAACCTATTACAGCTTGCTTTTAAATGGTTATGCAAGAACCCACTTGCTTTTAATTGGTTGAGCAAGAACCCACTAGCCTTCTTACAGGTGAAGGCTAGCTCACCTTCAAGCCTTTTAAAAGGGAAGACTTGACTAACCTCTTCACACCTTAAAGGTGATGTGAAAACCCAAAAGAATGGAGGATGAGAGAAATGGGAGTTTGTATGCACAAACTCAATTTAAAGCTCAAAATGAATAAAGCAATGAAAAACCGTAATGGGGAAGTCTTGGGCGCCAATGGATTGATGGAGCTGATGAAGGGCACTCCTAAGCTTCTTTGGTGGTGCTCCTTGGATGTGGAAGTGTGTTGGAGCAAGTGGGGTTCCCTTGGAGCAATCCGCCGGAGGTTCGCCAAATAATGAAAAATGTGTCCCGTGGGCTTTCGTGGCTTGGTTATGGTTCCAGTATTGATCCTTGGGCTTCCGGGTGTTCCTAGTCCTTTATTTATAGAGGGGGAACCCTCAAATGACCTTTGGAAGGCTTCGGAGCCGTTGGAGAGGGTTTCGGAGCCGTTGAGAGGCAAGTAGACAGGTCTGGTCAAAGGCCCAACGGCTAGTTTGACTGGCTCTACCGGCTGACCGGTACAGAGCCACCGGTTGGCCGGTGTTTGGAAAATGGAGGAGGGCTTCTGTCCAGGAGCCACCGGCTGGCCAGTGAGGAGGCCACCGGTTGGCCGGTGCTAAGGCAGTAGCAAACACTATTCTGCTGGGTGCCACCGGCTGGCCGCTGGTGAGGCACCGGTTGGCCGGTGGTCTGGACAGAAAGATGCCTTCTGTCCAGGCCTCCATCGGCTGGCCGGTGGTCTTACACCGGTTGGCCGGTGGACTGAATTTCAGTCCACTTTTCTTCCTTTGCCACTTCTTGCTCCTGAAATCATGCTTATTAACAAAAACACTTGAAAACAAGATTAGATAAAGATGAGAGTGATTGTGATCATGAAAATTAAACCACGAGGGGTACGAGAGGTACAACAATATTTTCTTCTTCCTCTACCTGTTCATCCCATGTTGTACCCGATGAATCTCTCAGAAATGTTGATTTTTAACCCATACCTCATCTTTTTTTTTGGGAGGCTCAGGATTATCAGGAGTATGACCTTTGTCATTATACCTTTGAACCTCAGCCCAGCCATCATCAGGAGGTTGGGCAACCTGAATTTTCATTACTCTGCATTTTAAAAGTGAATTCCCAACAATTTTGCAGAGCTAATAGAAAGGAGGCATACGCTCGACTTCAACCTTTTCTTCTGTTTTGTAATCTTTGTCATTGAAAATAATCATCTCTGGGAGTTTAACATCCATATCCACTTCAACCATCACCATAGCAAGTGTCCAATTAAGAATTGTGAGTTATTTGATCAATTTTAAGAGGAACTCCAATTCAGGAGGCGATGTTGTTCAATATCTTTGGATGCCAGATGTACCAGCTAAGCCCATGGAGTCGAATCCAGATTTGCGCCATGGTGTTCTTAGAAATGTGCGAATTAGAAGCAAAATCCCAATCCAAGATTCGTAGAGCAGCAGGCATTAATTGCAAGTTCCCCGATTTCCAGACCTTGTCAAGCTCTTCCTGAGAGCGCAGTAACATGTGAATGAATCCTTTTCACAATGGGACCAACTTCCAGTCGGTGAAACCCCAAACATGTGATATCCGTGATTTCAGATCTGAGTTTGACCAAGGATTATCGCCTTTCATATAAGAAATACGACCCATGATAGAATACTTACATAATTGCGAATTCTATAAGAGATCTTCAGGGTCAGCTTCTTCTGCAAATCGACCATCGTCTAGTTTTTTTTCAGAGAGACGCTTGCGTCGTAGTAGTTTTTCATAGGTCAGAGACCCGAAGCGCTTCATGAAACGTTACAACTTCGGCCTTACTGCCGTAAGGGTTTCATCATGATGAACTTTGATAGCATGTTCCGCTCATGCAGTTTCCCATTCTGGATCAAATCCCGCCATGAGGAGGTAGAGTGAGAGCAGATCAGCAGAATCGTGGTAGACAAAGGGAAGGAAACCCTAGTTGTCGTCGGCAGGAGCTGCTGCGATTTCCCATCGCTCCCTCTTATAAATTGTTTTTCTTTATCATTGAAAAACCATTAAAATAAAAGGTATTTTTCACAATGATAGAGGTGGAGTATATGAGGTTTCTTTTAAAAAACATAAATATATTGATAATGAAAAATAATAAATATGAGATAAAATTTTGAGAAAGAGAAAAAATTGTATTACATTGTTTTAAAAAACTACATGCTTCAAAAATGATAATAATTTTTTTATTTTAAGGAATAATAATTAAAGAGCCAATGAAATCATTTAATTTATATTCCAAAATGATCTTATAAATCATAACAAGATTATACATACTGGATCCGTTGATATTTAAAAAAAAAATTAATAATATATAATTTGATGTATCTGTATAATTTTTTTATTTCTTATGGATATTTTTCATTTTAAAATATATATATTTTTTAATTAATGTTAAAAATAAACCTAAAAATGTAAATTTTTATATATTGTTATTAATTTGGTATAACGATCCAATCCCCAGAAACATGAAGCAACTGACTTAATTAAATACCTAGAATTGATACAAGGTTCAAATCCAAAAGGAATGAATGTTTAGTAGTTTTGGAAACAAGATACATACATGATACTCATTTTACATTTGTAATAGAAAATGAAACATAATAACTAAAAAAGTAAAATGATTAGAATTTGTGAAAACTCATTCAAATGATTCCTCTTCATAACCTGGGGAAAAGAAACAAATAAGGGTGAGCTCAAATTATCTATAAGGGTTATGTTCATTGAAAGAAATAATAAATCAATGATAATAGTCAATATAGAAAGGTAACAACCAAACACACCTGAAATATAATCAATAAACTAAAAATGAAATGCATCCATATCTTTTTTCATAGTGAAAATCCTTTGGTTAAAAATAATTGAATACTGAATGAAGGTAATGGTTAAATATTGGACGACATAATTTAAAGGTACATGGTACCTTTACCGTCAAGATATATTTTTAACATAGTTCAAAACCACTCTAATTTGGGAAAATAATTTGTCTCATGAGACTACCAATACATAAAGACGCATTCCTTAACCAGTCCCAAACATGTTTCATATATGTCCAAAGCATTCCTCAAATATTGAATAATCTACTTGATTCATAAATTTAAGAACCTAACCATTTCGGGAGATGTTACAGTCTTGTTTAAGGGTATTCATTTTCCTTATTTTGAGTAATTTCTATTTGGGTTGTTTCTTGGGTGTGTTTGGGTGAAAATTTTGAAAATTTTGGATGTAATAGGCCAAGTGCATGGTAGGGGCATAGTTTTACCAAGCCGTGGGCCATGCCCCATTAAACCACATGAACCCAAATAGAGGGGATTCACTTGGCTTTGAACGATTTTTCAAACCTTGAACCCTCTTAGGAGATACTGTGAATCCCCTAGAAGAGGCACATGGTTAAGGTGCATGGTTTGGAAAACCCTATATCCCCAGCCAGGAAATCGGACACCAGTTTATATTTTACCTAAAAATTATATTTTAAAATAATCAAACACTCATATGAACCCAAAAATCAACCCCAAATCATACATAATGTATCCCTATAATTTTTAGAGGCTCCTAGATGAATTACAAGACCTCTAGACCTTCTTTCATCACGATTTGATGCCTAGATCAAGGATCTACACCTCTCCTTATAAGTGAATATCACCAGGATTGGTTTCTTGTCTCTCTACCATTATTCTACCATCCTCACTGAGATGTTTTACACTACTTATGACGCATAAATATTTAGGTTTTATTAGATATAATCAATTTAAATATTCAATCATGGAATTGAGTTAAGATATCATTCTTCTTCGTGATTAGGGTTATTCTGCTCAATTAGGAATATCTATTAGTGAGTGTTCTTATTCGATTTGAGTTAGCTATTTTACTGTTCAAATAAAATAATCTTGATTTCAATTTTGTGTTTGTAATTGCATAATTTATAGGGTTATTATTACAATTTATATTTCTAAAGATATTTAATTAATTTTGTGGATTAATTAATTAAGGGAATGTGAATTTGGAATAAATATTTAAATAATTAATTATCAAAATAATAAAATTATGGAATTGGGAACCATTAATTGTATAATTAATTATCGAAATTTTGAAATTTTGTGATTTGGAATAATTTGTAGATGAATTAAATAAAGGGGTATTGAAATTGTTGGATTTGGGAATAATTAATTATTGGAGTATTAAAATTGATAATTGGATTAATTAATTTTTTAATTAATTAATATAATTAATGTGATCAATTAATTGTGGATTTATTTATCATAATTGATGTGATTAATTAATTTTTTAATTAATTAATTAAATATTAGTGGAATAATTATTTGTTTAATTAATTAATGGAATATTGGATTGTGAAATTGGCATAATTAATTATTGAATTAATTATTATGATATTGGGGATATGAAATTTGAATAAATTAATTGTTTAATTAATTATTATGATATTGTGATTGTGGATTTGAGATAATTAATTATTGACTTAATTATTGGGAATTGTTTTGATTACCGAATTGATTGAAAATAATTAATCAATTAATCAATTAATTAATAGATTAAGTTGATTATAAATCTGAATGCATTGGATTAATTAATTTTTTATTTAATTAATAGTGAATGTTTAGATGTTGCAATTGAATAAACTGTGTTAATTAATTGATATTATTATGATAATTAAATTGAATGAATTGGGTTAAATAATTAGTGAATTAATTAATGAGGATTGCTGTGATAATGCAATTGAATTAATATGATTAATTAATTAGTGAATTAATTAATGGAGATTGTTGCGATGATTCAATTGAATAAATTGGATTAACTAATTTGGGAATTAATTAATGGGGATTGTTCTGATTATAAAATTGATCAAATCAGATTAATTAATTGTATAGTTAATTAATGGGATCAAATTTGGATTAATTAATTATTGAATTAATTAATGAGATTGAAGTGAATAAATAAATATTGAATTAATTAATATCATTGATGTGGTTAATTAATTGTTTTAACAAATTAATGGAGTTGATGTGATTCATTAATTATTGAATTAATTAATGTTATTGATGTAATTAGTTAATTATTGAATTAACTAGTTGAATTTAAAAGATTGAATTATTTTTTATTGATTTAATGGGATTTATCTGATTAATTAATTGTTGAATTAATTAATGATACTGATAGGATTAATTAATTATGTAATTAATTTTTATTACTGATGTTATTAATTAATTGTTGAATTAATTAATGATATTGATGTTATTAGTTCATTTTTAATTAACTAATGGAATTGATGTGATTAATTGGTTATTTAAATAATTTATGGGATCGGTGTGATAAACTAGTTGTTGAATTAGTAATGTAATTAACGTGGTTAATTAGTTTTTGAATTAACTAATGAAATAATGTGAATATGCAATTGTTGAATTTTATTAATTAGTTAGTGAATTAATTTAGGGTTCTGTTGTGATATATTTTATATTGTGATTTTTTTTGATATTGTAATATTGTGATAGATGTGAAATGAGGCAATGAATGGAAAAAATGGAATTCATATGTTAATTGAAATGATGAATGGTAAGAATGGAATTCATATGTGAATTGAAATGATGAATAGTAACAATGGAATTCATACGTGAATTGAAATGATTAATGGTAACAATAAAATTCATATGTTAGTCGAAATGACGAATGGTAATAATGGAATTCATATGGGAATCAGAATGATGAATGGTAACAATGGAATTTATGTGTGAATTGAAATGATGAATGGTAACAATGACATTTATATGTTACTAGAGATGATGAATGGTAATGATTAAATTTAGATATATTATATTCCTTTGAGATTGCTCATACTCTAGAATGTCCTAAAGAAGGTATTGAGAGTTTGGGGTTCCTCAAGAACACAGGGGTTATATGGTTACATAAATAGTAATTGAATAAATGTGAACTATTTACTTTATTTATTTTATTTATTATTTATAAAACTATATACAATATTTGACACGATGTTATTTTAGACATCATCGGTGGTGGCCTACTGTGTTATACTACACACTACTCTGGAATCCTGATTAGTACCCATATAGATTTCATAGCTTCATGACAGGATAATGAAAACAGACCTATGTAAGATTGGTGTGTCCGGATGGAGAGTAGATGAGGAACCATATGTGGTTCGAGACCCGTTTGGGAGTTTTGAATGACTTTACTTTTGATTTTTCATTTTGACACATGACATGTACATTGGCATGAAATATTTACTATATAGTTTTGATATTATATCCCCTTCGGTCATTATGTCATGTTGGTTTTATTCTAGTTGGTTATTACTTATAAATTTGGTTATGATTATTTATTTAATCAACGGAATAATGAGTGTATAGTCTCCCCATGATCGATTTTAGACCTTCACTAATACTCATAATCCTATAGCATACGGGGAGGTTCTCTTGGGGTCATGTAGCGATCCACATTAGAGAACCAGTGTGTAGAACCCATTTTGGGATGTTATAAAGATGTATCAGAGTAGATTTCTTTTATTTTCTTTTTTCTTACTATTTTGGAAATATAGATGAGAAACTAAGAAGAGTGGGGCCTTGGTTATGATCTTGTACATGGGAGTAGATAAACCATGTAAGGGGGGAATTCTTTGTACCCAGGTTGGGATTTCCGTTATTGATGTGTATTGTTATAGTTGATGCTATTTCACCTTGAGTGATGCATTGGTTGTGTGATGTGACTATTGTTTATGAGTTTCTGAGATTTGACTTGTGGGCCGATATGGCACGTGAGTTGATTATGCATGCATCATTATAAGAACTCATTATTTTTGTGACATTCACCATTTTAGGCATGCATGAAAAATCTAGTTTTGTGTATGTTGTTGAACTTGAAACTATTTTTCCATTCATGTGAATTTGAACTGAAAAACTTGCCTAATTTGAAATTTTAAAATTGTAAAATGATGAAAGATGTGAACAAATGGGTGTCTAATAAGACTTGAAAGATGGGAATGAGTTTACCCTTTATTAACCTTGACCTAGATATGGGATGGATAAGGGTAATGATAGTGCCTCGGTTTTGACCATGTTATGATAAAAGGGGGGAATAATTTACCATGGTTTTGTGTGAATCATTATGGTTGACTATGTTAATTTTGTGAAATGAGTGATAATAAATGTGTTTGGAATTAAATACTTTTTACTCTAAAAATAATTATTGTTGGTAGGATGAAATAAGGAAATGGATGGAAATGTGTTTCCAGTTGGGGAACAAATTCAACCATTAGTTCCAGGTATTAAAGGGGAAGGGATGTATTGTTGAACATTTATCATTTTATACAGATGACTGAACCATGAGGCATGGGAAATGAGTATACTTTTTTTGTTTATTTGAATCTCGATGTTGGTGTTTATGGTAGTTAGAGTGCCATATTTTGGGAACTTATATGTAGGTTATGTGAGGGACTATCTGGTTTTTTATCGACCGTGTGAGATTTTGGTGTGTAGGGTAGGGAGAGACATTCGAATGGATAATATTTTTCCTTAATGGGAGGTTACATTGATGATGGATAATTTTTTTGGTGTTCACCGATGACTTATTTTTATACTTAAAATTAGTTAAGATAATGTCCACTACCTTAAAATCATCCAAGGTATGCTGAGAAAACACTAGATTAAATCTGAGCTAGCTGAATGTGTTTTGATTGGAAATGGGGAATATTAGAGGTTTCTCTTATGATGTTATATATGTGGATATGAATGGTGAGAGTTTTTCCATATACAGTTTACGAATTAGGTTATCAGGTTGAACTAGAGGTTGACTAATACCATGGAATCTACACTTTTATGTTGGGAATAAATAGTGGTTGGTGTTTTTTTGTCCTCTGAAAGGTTAGAAGGTCACATACAAGTTTTAGGGTATAACTTGTGAATAAAGAGTGGGTCGTGGTGGTTGAATTTCTTGAAAAATCTGAGTTAATTAATCTCTAAAGGTGTGGAGCGATGTGCCAGTAATATGTTTGTTGAGAAATACCCTTGGTTGGAAGTGTTGACATCATAATTACCATAAAGAACATGTAAGGTTCATGTTTAATTCCTTGGGGAAAGTCTAGGTGGATCATAGAGGTAGTGAATGTATATCTTTTCTGGGTAGTTTCATGGAATGGATATGTCCCAATGTAGGATGGTGTTCCTATTTTTGTTGGGAACAGTGATTTGGTAAACACATTGGGTATGTTGTGGAAGTTGATCTTGAGACTGATGTATCCTTTGAGGAGAATCAAATTTGTGTTTTAGATCACAGTGATAATGTGTTGTGGGGAAATATCCTATCAATATTTTATGTATTATGGTTAGATGGGCAGGTGTAGGGGAAACATGGGATTGAAGCTGATATGTGGGCTCAGTGGCCCGATCTTATGAACCAAAAAACTTAGAGATTCTTGGGAATTCAGCTCATGGATGAGATGATATAAGGTGGATAAATTGTAAGATCCTGACCTTTTCTTGAAACCTCCCAAACATGTTTATAATTATTTTCCCCTTATTTTTAGTACTTTTTGATTGAGTTGTTTCTTGGGTATGCTTGGATGAAAAATTTAAAAATTTTGGAATTAAGAGGCAATGTTCATGGTAGGTGCACGATTATCCCAAACCGTTTCACCTGCACTAGAAAACCATGAAAACCAAAAAGAGGGGATTCACATGGCTAGTACATGGTTTTTCAAAACATTCACCATTTTAGGTGTAACTATGCGTCCTATAAGAGAGATTCAAAGTTAAGGAACATGGTTTGGAAAACCATGTGCCCCTGCCCAAGAAAAAGTGTGTGTGGTTTAATTTTAACCAAAAAAATTGTTTTTAAATTACTCAATCCCCCATTTTAACCTCTAAATTTACCCCATCTTAGATAAAACCAATTTCTCTTATTTTTAGAGGCTCTAAGATGAACCCCAATCCCTTTCGACTTTTCTTCATTGTGATTTAACACCCAGATCAAAGATCTTCACCTCTCCCAGTTTGTGAATCTTATCCAGATTGGTACAGTTATTCTACAATCCTCAAAAGGATTTTTTCATATTTTTTTTTCTATATATAGATCTAGGTTTTATTATATCTAATATGTTGAAATATTGGATCTTGGAATTGAATCATGATCTTGTTCTTCATGGTGAATAGGGTTATTCCACCCAATTTTTGATATTTTTTTGCGAGCGTTCGCCAACGATTTAAGGAAGGTGGTTTATTATTAAAATATGATATTCTTAATTTCATTTATGTGTATTTAATTGTAGAATTTTATAGATTTTTGTAGAAATTTATTTTCCTTAATTGAAAAAATTATTTTGGTGAATTAACTAATTAAGTGAATGTGAATGTGTAAAATTTAATTGTAGAATTAATTATGAGAATGTTGAAATTTTGGAATTGGGAATAATTAATTATAGAATTAATATTAAAAATATTTAAATTAGGTAATTTTTAATAATTATTTAATGATTTAATTATCTTCATGTGGAAATTATTGTATTTGGGAATAAATAATTATCAAATTAATTATTGGAGTATTGAGATTGTGAATTAGACTAATTAATTAAGGAAATAATTAATGGAATTGATGTGATCAATTAGTTGTGGAATTAATTAATGGACTTTAGGTGATTAATGAAAATTTGAATTAATTTGGGGAATTGTGGTGGATTAATTAATTGTTAAATTAATTAATGGAATATATGATTGTGAAATTGAGATAATTAATTGTTGAATTAATTATTGAGGTATTGGGATTGTCAAATTGGAATAAATTAATTGTTAAATTATTTATTATGATATTGTGGTTGTGGAATTGGGATAATTAATTGTTGAATTAATTTTTGGGATTTTTTGTGATTTTTTAATTTATTGAATAGGATTAATTATTTGAAAAATTAATTAATGTATTTTTTTTCATTATAAATATAAATTAATTATATTTATTAATTTTTGAATTAATTAATGGGGAATGTTATGATGTTAAAATTGAATTAATTTGATTAATTAATCACCTAATTAATGTGGATTGTTGTGATGATGTGATTGAATGAATTGGATTAATTAATCAGTGAATTAATTAATATGTTTTGTTGTGTTGATACAATTGAATGAATTGGATTAATTAATGGGTCACTTAATTAATAGGGATTCTTGGGATAATGAAATAGAATGAATTGTATTAATTAATTGGTGAATTAATTAATGAGGATTGTTGAAAAAATTTGACAAAATAGTACTAATTAATTATCGAGTTAATTAATGGGATTCAATTAATTAATGTAATTGACGTGACTAATTAATGATTGAATTAATTAATTTTATTGATGTGATTACTTATTTATTGAATGAAGTAGTGGAATTTATGTCAATACTTGATTATTAAATGAATTAATGTTATTGATGTGATTAATTAATTATTTAATTTATTAATGTTATTTATGTAATTAAATAATTACTAAATTAATTAATGAAATTGAGATGGTTAATTAATAATTCAATCAATTAATTAATTAATTTGAGTATTTAATTTTTTAATTATCTAATATAATTGAAATGATTAATTTATTATTAAATTTATTAAGGGGATTGATGTGATAAACTAATTGTTAAATTGGTAATGAAATTGATTTGGTTAATTAATTGTTGAATTAATTAATGGAATTATGTGAATATGAAATTTTTGAATTTGATTATTCATTAGTGAATTAATTAATGGTGATATTTTGATATATGTTATATTTTGATATATGTGATATTATAATATTGCGGTAGTTGTGAAATGAGACAATGAATGGTAGCAATGGAATTCATATGTGAATTGAAATGACTAAAGGTAATAATGGAATTCATTCATGAATTAAAATGATGAATGGTAATAATGGAATTCTTATATGAAATGAAATGATGAAGGAAAACAATGACATTCATATGAGAAATGAAATGATTAATGGTAACAATGGAATTCATATGGGAATTGAAATAATGAATGCTAATAATTTAATTCGTGTATGAATTGAAATAATGAATGATTACAATGGAATTCATATGTGAATTGTGAAGATGAATAATAAAAATGGAATTCATATATACGATATCCATTGGGGATAGTTAAGACTTCATCATGGTCTAAATTAGGTATTGAGAGTTTGGGAGTCCTCGGGAACCTAGGGGTTATGTGGTTAAATAAATAATAATTGAATAAATGTAATCATTTTTACTTTATTTCTTTTATTTATTCTTTATACAAATACATACACAATTTGACCAGATATTGTTTTAGGCATTGTTAGTGGTGGACTATTGAGTTGTACTCACACCATTCTCATGATGACTGATCAATACCTGAATATATTTCATCGTAGTAGGACATGATAAGGGAAAATTCCCTATGTTTGATAGATGAGTCAAGACGAAGCATGGATGAGGGAACTAGATGTTGTTCTAGAATATCTTGTGAGTTGTTAGTGTCTTTAATGGTGAGTTTGGATTTTGACACTATAAACATACATTTGAATGACCTATTTAATGTTTAGTTTTGATATTTTATTCCCTTTTGTAACCATTTGATGTTTTTATCATTCTGGTTGGTTATTGGTTATATCTTTGGTTATGTTTATTTATTTCTGATGTTGTATTCCTGTGATAAATAGAGTATAGTATCCCCATGATCAGTATTAGACACTTGATGCTTGTCAACAGCCTATGGATTATAGGGAGGCACACCTAAGGTCACACAGTGGTATAGGTCAGGGCATTGGTCTATGGGACCTTGGTCAGTATGTTACAATAAAAAATGTACCTTATCAATTATCTATATTCAGTAAAAGATGCAGATTTATCAAAATTTTCCCAATTAATCAAATATCATTAAAAATAAAAACAATATGTAAAAATGGTATAATGTTTATGAAATAACCATATTCATTACACAATAATATTGATATTTGAGATAAATTTAATGTAAAATAGATAAATGATCATTGGGAAGTGATGGTTTCATGAGAATTTTAAAAATCACAAAGGAAAGTGAGATTACAAAGACAACTTTAACATATGGTAATCGTCAATTCAAAACCCCTTTGATGAGATAATTAAATGTGAGACACAAAATGACATGTTTTATGACTGAATCATGATATTTAATTTTAAGAGGAATTATATACACCTCATAAATGTGAATTGGTTCATAATAAAAAATTAGTCTAAATGGAAGGTAAATTGAGATGATATCCCATACCTTGAGTTTGAAATGTTATGTGTGTCCCTATCATCCAGAATAATAAAATTATGTTAATTCATTACATATTTTATATAATTTTTCAATTTTATTATTTTTTTTCATTTATTAACAAATTATATACAACTACTTTTCCAATAATGTTAAAGTTTGATGTTTTGAGCGTATTTGGTTTATCTTTCAAATCAAAATTCGTAGGTTGACTATTATCAAAGGGGACAATATTTGTACAGTTCCAGAATAATAATCATGAAATAATTATGAAAATTTTACATAATATAAAAATCCTTTTAACCCAATCAAAGAGGATGGTTAGGAAAAATGAAGTAACATCATGATAATGAAGATGGTAGGTCATACGTGCACATGAGTAACATTTCAATTTTCAATGATCTTGATGGAAAGAAGGAAAGAAAAATTTATATTTATAGAATTATAATTATATCTTAAATACCATATTATTTAATCATATATACTTTTATGTAGAATTATTATGATGAAAAAGGAATCACATCACTTTGAGGAGGTCGTACTCCACATGTTCAGGAACGACGTTTTCAATTTTTCAATGTACTAAAGGGTAATAAAGAAGTTTATATACTCTATTCATAGAAATGTAATTATTCACTGAATATTATAATTGTGGATATTATATAATATATATTCATTAAATATGTATTTATTGTAATCCATAATGTCTGGAGATAGTAACTGAAGCTGTCGTTCATGGAGACGGTACGACCGATGTATGCATGAACACTATTTCCATTTTCTTATCTTATTAAAAGAGTGTAAGGTAAATGATATAAATGTATATTATAATCTTTATATCAAATAAATTTCATATAAATAACATATTTTTATTATAATTATATTTAATACATTCCCTATAACATGTGAATGAATCACATCGCTTTGAGGAGGCAGTTGTCCACATGTCCACAAAAGATGTTTTTATATTCTCAAAAATTGGAATGAATGAAGGTATATGTTATATTATAATTAAATGAGAATAATTAATGTATTAAAATAATATATATCATATTTTAAAAATAAATCCATCATTATTATTTACCTTGAATGGTGTTAATTGAATAACGAATGACATCAGTTTGTAAAGTAGTTGTTCATTGTAATCATGAATCATGATTTTGTATCATATTTGATGGAAGTGTCTGAAAGTGTAGGCTTACCATTAACATAATTTTTTTATTATATTGAATATAAATATTTCATTATATAATAATTATATAATAATAACTCAATTAGTGGAGAAAGAAATAAAACTAAAGTGTTTGTTGAAGAACGTCGCCTCTTCTTCTTGTAACTCATTTTGGTTTATACTAAAAACCTTCCATGGATTAATTTATATGAAAAAAAAGGATTCAAGTACTCGGGTAGGAATTTTGGGACTGTATTTGGGATTCTCTTTAATGGTCCAAAAGGCTTGATAGTTGTGAAGAAGATAGGGGGTGAGTTCGCTTTTATAGCGGACGAGGAGTGGAATCCTTGTAAATATAAAAATGTAAACATTTCTGTGAGGTATCCCTTACATCATGATCCTTAAATAATGAATTATAATATATAAAATATGAGATATAGTAAAAATATTTACATATAATGGTTTTTGGACATTTTTAATGTTTTTTCCCCTTATGATTAATGTTTGACCACTAAGAGAACACATTTTCAGTTTAATCGCTTTAATTAATTTTAATTTCTTTCACTAATATTTTTCATAAAAAACTATGTTTAACTTGATATAAATTATAAATTTCACTTATTAAAATTATTTTATTAATTTTATAATATTCCAATAACTTACATGTAAGAAATTAATTTAAAATTAATCCCATAGATGGGATGGTAAAGCGAAGTTTTAAAGAGAAAATGTTGAAAAGTTTATTAATATTTTCTATCCAAATTCTGTGTAAAATTGATTCCAATTATTTATGTTTTATTAATATATGTACCATTTATCTAATCCTAATTTGAAAAAAATTTTAAATATAATTTAACATAATAAATTATTTAGAATAAAATTCATTTTTCAATTAAAATTCAGTATTTCCACTATTAATCAAAAAATGAAACTTCACAAGAAAATACCAAAAGATCACCATAAGATAATATTTTCATTATTAATCAAAAATTTAGATCAATTATTTCATATAAAAAAATATTATTGTTTGATAAAATTATTTTGAAATAGGTATTCCATTAAAAGGTGAAAAAATTCTTTTAGACAAATACATATTTTTATGTATAAAACTAGATTTATTATTATCTTATGTCTATTAAATAAATTTGATGAATGTAAAAAATAATAATTGAATATATAAAATATAAATTTAATTAATATAATTATGTAATAGGAATTAATTTCATTTTTTAGGTTCAACTCATTTTGGAACATAAAATAGTTTTCTCTTAAAAAAATTTCACTTATATTCAATTGGTTTCCATATTCATTTCTAATTAATTGGTCATCAAATAATTATATAAACAAATGTGAAAAATATTTTCAAAATTTATTTAATATTATTCATTACCACTATTCCAATGTCTAGCTGATAACAATAATAATATTTTAATAATAATATTACTTGTATTCATTAAAACATAGTCTTGCGTGCAATGAAAGACGACAAATAAAGTCATTGATGTGTGTAACAAAAACTAACTTAGTCTTGTGTGAATTGAAAGATATATCATAGATTGTATATATTTAAAATACTAAATATATTGTATTGTTTTAGGAAATTATATCCCCTTACATTCTTGGTGTTACATGTCATACATGTTATTGGATACAATGTTTTTACTTTATAATTTCAGGGTGTTACACCAGTTGTATAATTGTCCGACTAATAAAGTATTTATTATTATTTAGTTTCATGATGGTGGGGGAAGTACACTTAAGGTAAATTCCAATGAATATTTAAAATTAATTTGATGTTTTTAGTATTAAATATTCAGCAATATTAGGTTATTAGTAGTTGTGAATTACCATATTCCATACGTATCATTGGATATTACACAACAATATTTGATAAAGTGGTAGATTAAAATTATGGTGGGGATAGTAAATCATTGGATATTATAGATATTAGTGTGCATATATTATATATTTATATACTATGATATGTGAATAAAACCCAATGTTTTTTGTTCTATATTTAGTCAAGTGTATAGAATAGTTCTATTATTTTGTTAAACATAGAAATTACAGAATATCTGATTAAAGTTACAAACATTATCGGAGGTAATAATATTAATTATTCAATAGGAAATTATTATATGGTGGATGAAATCAAATGAAAATTATGTTTTATTCTCTATATATCAATGCATGAAAAATTATGATTTCAACAAATTCTGAAATATTAATATTCCAGTACCAGTGAAAATAACTCATTTTATTAAAATTTTTAATTCTTACAAAATAATATTGGACTATGGATGACTCGTAACATAATTAGGTAGTCCAAATATCACAGTACACAAAACAGTCAACTGTGACATCCAAGCCCAAATGTACTTTATGGATATATAATCTAGAAGAAACCTTAATGATTTTATAGATTGTAATAATTAAGGAGAGGTAATGTTCAAACTATAATGTAATTGAATATCTCATAGTCCATGATGAATAGGATATGCCATGTGGCCAACATAAAAATAGTCGAGAGGAAAAATGAATATTATTACACACATTAAAATAATATGTAAAGGTATAACTAAGAGGCAACATTGAATTTGATAGACATACTTATCATAGGGGTTTTCAAATTATCTTAATACCAAATTCCAATATATAGTATATAAGAGATCAATGGTTTCCTACGTGGAGGGGTGAAAATTAATTTTTTCATAATTAGTTACATGAATGGGGATTCAATTTCAAATAGTTTTAGAATACAAATAACCATAGAAAAAATGAAGTGAATTCATTAAGTATTTTAATAGTTGATTATTTTTTTGAGTTGTAATAAAAATTAATAAGTCATATTATTAATAAAATGAATAAAAAGACTATTATGATTTAATAAACAAGATAATCAACACATGTTTCCTGCTCATTAGAGGGAGGTAGTAAGGATGAGTTTTGAATCCTCTATGATCACTAATAATTGACTCTTTTTATCATGTGTGTTAGAAGATATCAAAAAATCATGTTAATCTCATGAATGTGATCCCCCAAAATCATACATGAATCTCTTAATCAAGATATGGTAAATATATGAAATCTTTATGGATTCACTTCTATAAAAACACATATTTTTCGTAATTAAATATTTCAACTTAATAGATTAATATTCATTACTTAACATTACGATCCATGAATGAACCATAAAGGATTATTTACATTTGATACTAGATATATAATCATATTTTCTAAAAATGTTCAGCAATATATCCCAAAAATATATATAAAAATAGTATTATTCTTAGATATATCCTACACAAACCCATTCTTCATAACTTGGGGAAATGAATCATAGTAAATAGTGATATAAAAATCTATTTATGGATATTCAAGGGAGATATCGTTGATCAATTAGGTATAACATGAGCATTAGAGTATCATTACATGAGACTAACATTTTAAAACCATACCCAACCAATCATATATCATAAAAATTAATCATATAATAATATATTGGCTATTCATAAGACAAAAATCATAGAGGATTAATGTAATATGATCCAAGAGAGTATAACGTTGTAAAAACATAATTTTTTTTAATACACATAAGAATATTAAATTAAATCTATACTATAAAATGTTATTTGAGTTTACTATCATATTAGATTGATTTTACTCCCCATTCCATTGTATTAGTCAATTTTCACTCCTAAGACAATCACAGTGGATAGATTACCTTACAAAACTGGGTTCACCCCACATTCTAATACTTATAATAATATGAGATATCCATAATAACCTAATTAATTAGAGGGATATCTAATTATTGGAACACCTATCACATAATCATAATATATTCAATGTGATCAATAATATCTTAAAACATTAGTCATATACCATAACTATTGAAGAGAAAATTAATTTCATTAACATTTAAATAACCCATTATATCATATCTAATAGAAAATAAAAAGGTTTCATAGAAATATAATCATCATAGTATTAAACCATTTAGAGGATGAATGAGTATAGAATCCTCAGATCATATCCCTAAGAAATTATATTTTACATGGAACAATGTCATCTTAGATGAAATTACATTTATAATATCATCTGAATAATTCAAAAAGAAAATGTCCCTTTCATTTATAAAAATATATTCATAGTATAAAAAATAAAAATATATTATAAAAGGTATTTTATTTTCACAAAACCTTGGAATAATTTAAATGATTATTCTAATTAATGACCAGTCATGATGGTCGAAAGTTATGTTGATTCCATATACATTAAAACATTTATTCCTTTCAAATTTTTAGTAAAAGGTAAAAATTTACTCATTAAAAAAAAGTCAAGAAGAATACATTAATAAATATTTATAAAATTTCATACATGTATAAATATGAATTTAAAAATTCAATGGATAATATTAAAACAATTCTATAATATTTTAAATAACCCATGGACATGGAAGAAAAATAATTTCAACCATTGTGGAAATTATTTCAGTTTTTTTTTCAAAAATATTTTACCCTTAATTTTAAATATATTAGAGAGGAAATGGTAATATTAATTGAAAATGACAATGGATTTCTTGAGGATAATAAAATTAAATAGATTTATCAGATGATGTTCACATAATTTCCTCAACTAAAATTAAATCATAAAAAATTGTGAATAGAATGGGGTTGAATCATAATTCAATTTAAACTATAGGAAGCAAATAATTGAAACCCCATGATAAAAATTACTTCAAATGAAGCAGAAAATATAATTAATAAAATTAGAATGAATATATTTCATGTTAAATGGGATTTATATACACCACATGAACTTAAAAAGTGGTGAATATAGAATATGTCAGTAATATCTCGACCGAGGTGCCACATATTGGTGCCCCAACCTAGTTAATTGCGTGACCTCAGGTGCACCTCATTGTATTCCAAAGGACAAGTAAATAACTGGAATGGGGCACCAGTATGTGGCACAAGATTCAGAACATTACAATGTGGTTTCAAAGGTGTGGGTTTATATTATTTTCATTTGAATTTCTATTTGGAAAAGTAATACATGAGACTAGGATGAGGTGTGACATGGTCACGATATCATTCATCGTAGTAGTTAACCCATGTGTATTGAAAATCCAAGTATCCAGTGTGTTATTGATTCCCTCGATGTTTGTTGTTATGTTAGACTGTTATTTCACCTTGGGTGACACACTTAATGTTTGATGTTATAATTTTCTATGATTTTCCTTCTGGCCAAGAATGTCACGAGTGTTGAGTATACATGCATAATTCTATACAATCATGATTTTTGGTCAAATTAATCATTTTAGGAAGGATCATAAAAGGAGGTTTGGGTAAGTTGTTAAAATTAAATTATTTTCTTTGTCTGAGTAATTAAAAATGAAATAATTCCTAATAAAAAATAGATAATTAAAAATGATGCTAAATGCAAAAATTTGAAACCAATAAAATGTGTGTCTAATGAGAAACATTGAGTTATGTAAATGTTTACCCTATGTTATCAATAAACCATGTGTAATATAGTTGAGGGTAGTGATAGTACCTCTATTTTGACCATGTGTTAGGGTATAGGGTATGACTTGTTATGGATTTATGTCAATCCATTTTCCTAAAATTTTATAATTATGTGTTATGTGTCCTAACAGTTTCTTTATAATTGTAGAGATATTTCCTTTTGATGATGATTTTTGATAAAAATGAAGGATTAAATTGATGGAAATTTTCTTCTAGTAGATTATCCTAAGTCCCCAATAGTTCTGGGTGAAGGCTCGGGAGAGCAGTTTTAGGAGAATTATGCAATTTAAGGAATGATACATAGGGAAGGCTATGTGAATTATGTCTAACATGATATTATGTTTTCATTTTATTCACCCTCCATCCTTGACTATATATGTTTGAACTAAGGTATATGAGTACTATATTGATTATATCTAAATGATTCATTTTCATTTAGAGACTCCCATATAGATTAGCGTCATGTTTTATTTTTAGATGTTGCGTGTATCGGTGAAGCGCTAGTGGGATATTCAGACTCAAGATGAGAATATTGAGGTTAATGAATTGATGTAATTTCCAAAAAATTCCCTGGAATAATTTTATCTTGAGACATTCAAGAAGAATTGAAAGATGAGGATATGCACTTGACCAAGGTAAGTATTTCTATGATAGACTATGTTGTCCATTTCATTGAAATATAGTGCTTTATTCAAGCATTGTAAGGATAAGAGAAAACTATGTTGAAATGTTTTTAAGATAGGTTTAAATTTTAGATGAAGTCCCATGTTAACATCTTTTTCCTGATGATTTTTTCTAGAGTAGTGAATTAGGATCTATTCTCTAGTTGAACCTTAGAGGTGGGTTCCAGTGAAATATATTTTGTTTCTTCTAGATGACCATGAGGTATATCTTCTGAGAGTAGGAAGTGTCTATATGAGAACATTTACAATGGATATAGAAAATAAGTGTGCCTAAGGAGAATGATCACTTACTTAGAGTAGTAACTAAGTTTATTGAAACTAGTGTGGGAGGTTGGGTCACATTCATATCTATTTTCTCTTCCCACTAGTGAAGTGTCAACCCTGTGGAAGGATGAGTCACATATAGTAGTATTTCAGAAACCCTTAGCCAATGGGTAATGACAGAGGAGCTTGGAAGAGTTATAGTACTGAGAGGGGGTATTCTACCCCATATCTATTTGGTAGTTATATTTCATCTAGATATAGTGGTCTAGGTTCTATATGTGGTATCTTAGGGAAACAGAGCCTGAATTAGTAGAGTGGTGTATCTTAGGGGACTCCAATTGAAGAACAGTGAAGAGGTGTAGGAATATTTCATACTTTTCAGCCTATAGTTGTGGATATAAAGGATGGTAAATATATAGTCATAGGTTATATTTATTTATATTATATTCTTTAAGGTTTCTCATTTGATACATTACCCTCTCATTCTTTTATTTCTAATAAACTTGTAAACAATTTTAGTCTGGTAGTGGAGTTTTTGAGTGGGGTTATGAAAATCGGTAGACCGTTGGGAGTAGAGTTAAGGAAAATCTATTTTTATAAGGGGTGTTCGATCAATTCTTGTGTGTATCATTTCCTTTGGGATATTTTCATACTTCACATGTAATTGTTTTACATGATTTTGGGTGTGTAATGGTTATAATCATACCAATCCCCTCAATATTTTCACCATAGGCTGTTGGTGTTTATATATCTTGAGGGTAACAATTATGTTCATCATGTAGGATAGGGTATCTAGGTTGGTTATGAATGGCTAGTTCACCAGAAACTAGGGGAGATCACCACTCATGTTTCAGGCATTTTTCTGGATGAAAAGAGTGTGAAGGATGATGTATTTAACTCATTGTCTGCCAGTACTAGGACACACATCCTAATAATTTCTCAGAGATACCTATTGAGAGGGATCTTTTAGTTTACAATGGAGCTCATACTTGGAGATGTAGTAGTTTCTATTCCACCTTAATGAATAGGACCAATATAGATTCAAGTGCTCAACAAATAGTTGGAAGAGTTGATGGATAATGGATTTATCTATCTTAGAATGTCACCTTGTGGTTCTTTGGTTTTTTTCTATGAAGGAAAACAAGATGATTAATTTATGTATAGATTACCATATGTTTAACCATATGATAGTGAGGAATTGGTATCATATTCTGTATATCAATTGCCTCATCGACCAGTTGAGAAAATATTGTGTTTTCACCATGATTTACATGATATTGGGGTATCATTCAATGAATGTTATACCTTTTGATTTTGCACAGACTGCTTTAAAAATTATTTATTTCCTATTAGAGAGTTTTGTAATACTGTTTATATTAATGAAATCACTTTTTATGTTTATGTCCTTGATGAACCGAATATTTAACCCTTACATATATCAGTTTGTTTTTTTTTGTTGATAAAACATTAGTATACTTCAAGAGTCATGATTATCATTACCAATATCTTAAAAACATTCAAAGTACACTGAGAGAGAATAAGATATATTCCATGATATATATGTTTCAATTATGGATCAACTGGGTAAATTCCTTGGGTAAAATCATCTATAAGGAAGTTGTGTCAGTTAACATCAAGAAGGTGCAGGAAGTGGTTTCTTGGGAGAATCACAATAATGTATTTGATAGAAGAAGTATTCTAGGATTTTTAAGATATTATATTAGGTTTATCCATGAATTTTATTGTTTTTTGTCACAACTTTTAGGCTCGACCAAAAATGGAATAAAATTTTAGTGGTCTGAAACACGTGAGAATGCCTTCTAGCTTTCGAAGAAGAAGTTGACTACTGCAACGATTTTTATCATACCTAAGACGAGTGATGAGTATATCATGTTTTTTATTTATCCTGGATCTCACTTAGAGTAGTTAAGGTGTAGGGAGATAAAGTTATATTTTGTGGATTATGGAAGTTGAGGCCACAAAAATGGAGTTTTCCTTCGCACGATCTCAAGTTGGCCTCGGTGGTTTATGCCTAAAGTGTTGGAGATATTATTTATTGGGTGTAATGTTTAATATGTATAACAACTATAAAAGATTAAATTATATCTTTTATATAGTGGGATTTTAATCTATGATATCAGAGGTGGGTTGATTATATGCATTCATTTGATTTTGAACTAGCCTATACACTAGAAAAGGGAAATAATGTCTTTGATGCTTCGAGTTGGAAGACACAAACTCATACAGTTCAGGAGTATAGTTCTAATTGGAAGATGGTGAAATTTCTCACTTAGATGAATATTGAGGTTTATGAGGGTCAAACACATATGACCCTCATATATGTATCAGTGGAGTCTAGTCTTCTATGTCAGATCAGGGAGAGGAAGTATGAGGACCCAAAGGGTTTGGTCTTAGGGGAATGCCTTGATGATGGGGGGTCACCTTCAAATTGTACAATAGATTAGGATGAGATCATTTATGTCTGAAATCATGTTGTCGTGCCCATGAGTTTGATAGAAGATCACATTATTTTTTTTCATGCATTAATGTGTGTGGTGCATCCTTATTTTACCAAAATGTACAGTGGCCTACATCAACAATACTGGTGGGAAGACATGAAAAAGGATATTGAAGGCTTTGTGAAATGATACATAACCTATCAATAGGGAGTGGTAAAGAATAAATGGCCATGTTTCTTATTATATTCATTTCATATTCTAAATTTATGTGGGATGATCTTAATATAAACATCATGGTGGGACTTCTGTGGATCCATTAGAAGAATGCTTCTATATGGGTTATTATGAAATGGTTGATGAATTTATCCCATTTCATGTCTATCCAGGGGATAATAATAGTGTACGAGTTTGGGGACATGTGCATTAGAAAGATAGTTTATCTAGATGGGGTGCCATGGAAAACAGTTTCAAATCATGACTCATGATTCACATCACACATCTAAAAATGCTTGTAGATTACAGTTGATATACTGGTGTTTCTGGGAATATCTTTTCTTCCAAAGATAAAGGTAAAGTTATAGCATACTATTTAGTTATTTGTAGATATTCTATGGGTGCGTGTTCTCAATTTTGGGAGAGCTGTGGAGAAAAATATACAACATTTTTTTAGTTTTTCCATAATAGTAGTTATTAGGACACTATACATATGGAACCATATAAAGAAATTTATGTGAGGCAATGCTGATAATATCTAAGCGAGATAGAGTCGGGTAAATTAATGTTGTTGGGAGATAGTCTCATAAATTTGATTTTGGAGTAGGCCTAGTTGATTCGAAATCCTCTGGATACAGATTATATTGGGTAGAAATTATAAGCTAACTGATATCATTAACCCCTTGAGTTTATAGTGTGTGATCATGTATTCCTTTGAGTGCTGGCTAGATTTTCTCATCATGGGATTTTGAGGTAAGGAATGTCGGCCCCTATGTTGGATGGACCATTTAGGACTGTTGAAGTGATCAGTCCAGTGGTGTATGAATTGCCTCTTCTATAGAGGTATGATGTTATTTAATATGTTATTCATGTTTTATAACATCAGTAGTATCATCCCAACCATTCTCATGTGATCGATGATGATGATGTTGAGATTCAGGATGATGTGTCCTTTAAGGAGAATCTGATTTGTTTTATAGATCGCAGTGTGAGAGTGATGTGGGGAAAGACTATATCGACAGTCTGAGTGTTGTGGAAATATAGTCATGGTTAGGCGGAAACATGGGAGATGAAACCCGAAAAGTAGGATCAGTGGATCAACCATTTTTCATCGAAAACATAGATATTCTTGGGAGAATATCTTGAGGACAAGTTGCTATAATGTGGGAAGATTGTAAAAACCTGACCTTTTTTTAGATTCCTGGTTCTTGTATTCAGGTACTATATTAACCTTATTTTGGTTATTCCATGTTTGGGTTGTTATTAGTGGTTTTTTTGGAAGAAATTCAAGAAATTTGGAATAATATGGGGACTTCCATGGTTAGCACAAGGGTATGGAAGACTGTGATGTTTTCCCTCAAAAAAATTTCAACCCATTTTGGATCAACAAGAGGTGGAACATGGTTTGAAAAAACCATGCTTCCTCTTTCCTCAAACTATGCACCCTCAAAAAATGATATTTTCATAGTGGGAACATATTTTATTGAACCATTTTCAAATTTGGATATATTGAACACCACATGAATAGTTTTGAAAGATTAAGATTCACTATTTTTAAGAATGTTCTCCTAGTCATGGTAAATTCTGTTTGAGAGATTTAAACCCCACAATCTTTTTTATTAAAATTCCCAAACCCCATGGTTTTTACCCTGAATCACCCGACATGGCCCTATATTATTTCCTTTTCTTTTGGAAGCTCTCGGATGGATTATAAGGCTCCTCGAACCCCAAATATTTAAAATTGAAGATCTGTTGGATGGATTCAACCACTCTTCTAGTATATAATATATTATTGTTTGGATTTATTTTCCCTCACATATTTTGGATGGATTATTTTCTCCATTGGAAATGGTATTAGGTATAGGTTTTTATTGTTGATTTTCATTCGATCTTGTTACTATGTTTTCATTCTAGATCACTTATGTTATTATGAAATTGAGAATTCAACAGAAAATTGATGGGTTTTCGATGAGTGTTCATCAATGATTTTTAGGTAGGTGGTATAATTTTTAATTCCCACTGTCTTGATTATATTTGGGTGTCTATTATTTTAGAATTTCAATCCCCATGCTAGTATATTTTATTTTAAATTTATTTATTTAACTGTTTCCCTTGAGATTGTGAAACCCTTCACAAATCCAATAGGACCCATTGATGAATTCAAGACTAGATTTGATGGATACCCAAGGGCATGGTGGTATAATTTAAATGGAGATTAATAAATTATAAATTGTTGATAAATTATATTGTGAATAATATTGATAAATGAAATTAAGAAATTCTTTGAATAATGGATTATGAAAATGGTTGATAAATGGGGTATGATCTCATAACCATGAGATGTGATTTTTTTGTTTAGTTGTGGGAAAGGTACTACTGCTCAAAATACCCATGGTGTGTCAGAATTATACTCTAGTAACCCAATTTATATATTAATTTTCATTTTATCCCCAAGTATTTGGATTGGTAATGCTACTCTAATTACCCATGGGGTGCTAGAATACTTATCTAGGCCCCCCATTGTATGACTGTGATGTTGGAATTAAATGGATAATGATATCCCAATAAAGAATGAAATATGATATCCCTTTGGTGGATTGTTCAGACTCTGTGAGGGTATGAAGAAGGTATGATTGGTTTGGGTGTCATTGTGAACTCGAGAGCCTATGTGGTTGATTAAAGAATAATTTAATATTAAAAATGGTTACTTTATCAATTGTAATTTCTAATTTATACAACTGTACAGTTTTATAGAATTGATAGTATTTTAGATTTCATTATTAATGGACTACTATGTTATACTCACATCTTATTTTGGTTATTTGGTCAGTATCATAATAGAATTCATGTTTGCAAGATAGGACAATGGAATGTGACCTATTTTAGATGGTTGAGTTCAGATTCAGGATAGACCAAGGATGAGAGAACATGACAAGATTCTGTGACCTGATTGAATGTTTCGAGTCTCTCTTTTTTTGGGTATTCATTACAAACTTGACACACATTATGGCATGAAATATCTATTGGGTTGGTTTATTGTCAATTTTCCATGTTATTGTATTATCATGTGATATTGGTCTTCATTAATCATGTTATCATCCTATTTAATTTATATTACCATTTGGAAATTGTTTATTGATTTCTATTGTTTTTCTTCTCTGATAAAGATGGTATTGTCTCCCCGTATTATATATTGGACCCTCATTACTAGTCAGAAACCATTAGTGTATGGGGAGGTTTTCCTAATGTAATGTGACTAACTAGAAGTGGGGCTTCAGTAAGGGGTACCTGGGTCAGGACATTACAATGTCTCATGGAAAAAAACTAGGATTATACACCATTAACTCAATATTATCACTCCTAAAAAGTTCTCTGTTATCAAATATAATAAAGTTTAATTTATTAAAAATCAATAACATAATAATTAAAATATTTATAATAATTTATATGATCCACTAATAACATTTCATTTCCTATTTATTAATAATTAATTCACAAAATCATTTTTTCTTGGTGTTAACTATTTCATTTTTCATTAAAATTTTGGTTTGGTACTTCCAGTCCATGTACTTTTATCTTAGTTCCATAATTTACATATTGATAATAATGATGTAAATATAATTTATGATTATTATATATATTTTCATATTCCTATATAAAATTTATATATAAAAAAAGAAGTATAACATACTTGGAGAAGTTAGGTCATACATATGAATAGAATCCATTTTCACCTTCAATGGATGGAGTAAAAGAAATATAAATAGTAATTATCTTTTTGATAATCATTATTATATAAAAAATAATGTATATATTCATTTAACACATAATTATTACCATCTATGTAAATCCAAATTTCAAAAAAAAAATCATATCACTTCACGTAGGTGGTAGTCCACAAGTATGCACGAACGGCATTTTTGTTTTTAAATAGACTAGATTGAATAAAGGTATATATTTTTTTATACTTAAAAAAGAATAATTATGCTATAAATAATATATATATATATATATTAAACACATCATAATAACTATCCATGTAATGTGGTTGCAAAAGAATTACACCGCTACATGGAGACGGTAAGTCGTGCGTATGCATGAGTGATGATTTTTCTTTCTATATGGTAAAAGCAAGATGGATAATGGTGATTCAATAATCATAATAAAAATTAAGTAAAATTAATATAGTAAGTTAATTATTTTATAATTTATACCTTGTATTTGTATATGGAAGATGAATATATTAAATTGAAAAGGCTCAGTTAATAGTTATAAATCTTCGTTAAGAAAACGTTTTTTGATTACACTTTAATCCTTGAAGGGATAGACATTTTACAAAAAATAGAAGCTATAGGTTATGGAAAATTAATCTTGTAATGTTTAACTTTTCTAAGATATAAGGATCAAAATGTGTGATGAAGGGAGAAGTATATGTGCCATCATATATTTGAGGGGAGGGGAACTCATGAAATTTCTTAAAAAATTTAATTAATAGAAATTATATTTTATAATATAATGGAACAATATTTTAATATATAAAATATGAAATCATGATAAGTTGAAATGATCACATCCAATAAAATTTAAACAATTATATGTGTTGTTTTATCACATAATATTTAGTTTTTACCCCTGTTAATCCTTTTTACAGTTATAAAAAAATTATATATTTCTATTATTTATGTGTCTTGAATGATGCCATAAATGGAAATGTGAACAATAAGTATACAATGGATGAAATTTTAAACCATATTCCATTAACATGGATGATTATAGAGGAGTTATGGATATTAAATAATTTAATAATTTTTTTTATATTATCATTAAGGATTTTTTTTGTAATTTAAAAAATATTACAATATTATGTTCCTAATGTAAGCGTTGGTGTCCTAGAACCAACTATTTTTACCTTGATTACATTTATATTTAATGTATTGAGTATAAATTAAAAATATTTTTACCTATTGTTAATTGTTCTCACATGACCAATATGTAATATTATCTAATAATAATTTTCAAATTGATATGTTCATAGAAGATCCCCACTATAATGAGAACCACAAAGTGAAATGTTGATATTCATAAATATAGTTCTAAGGTCAAATACATTTGTTTGAAGTGAAAAATAATAATGTGACAGTCATGTGTGAGTAGTCGGAAGTGGATGAGGTTTCTTTACATTATGTTTTTAATTTTTAATCTCAAAGATGAGAGACTATGAGAATAAACCCATTTGTAGGAATTCAATATGTTTTGGTGTCATCAGATATTCCTTTCATCGAACATGAGTAATAGTCTTTAAACATTAATATTAGTATTAATACATGTTACAACCCATACACATATATTTTTTTAAACCATAATGATAATAGGTCTTGAAGATGTTGGATACATTGGGTGGATCATGATAGCTATGTTATTAATGAATATATTAAGGAAGTATTTGTCTCTTCCCTATTTATAGAAGAAGATACCACATATCTGTAGTTAGAATAAAGACTTCATATAAAATTCCATGTACACGTTGTAATGACATGTTTATTTTATATATTCAATGAAATATGTATCAAGCATATAGGTTTGGTGAAATATTTGAAACATTTCTTATTATATACTCTAAAAAAGGGATTATATTACACAATGAACATTTCATTATGTTTTTAAACTTTACAGCATTATATTTTTTCTCCTGGGTGATGTGAACCATTGCATTAAAATAATATTTAACTTTAGGAAAGTAAAACTAATTCAAATGAGAATGAATCCTTGAGGGTCCGAAACAAATTTTTTATGTTAATATAGTTTAAATAATATTTGAATGTCATTAATAGAATATGTATTATTCTATAGATATAAGAATAATTTTTATTCACGTTTATTGACCAAAAGTTATTTTATTGATGAAAAAATATTAAATCAAATATTAATTTAGGTATACAATAAATGAAGTAGAGTTTGAATGAATCATGAGTATATCTAGTGATAAATATTAATTTACAATCCAGTAAAATAATATTTGTTTATTTTTGCATAGGATTCCACACGATCCATAAAATTAATATATTATTATTATTATTATTATTATTATCTATAGAATAATGTTTAATAAATGTTGTTATATTATTTAAGGGTCAACATATAATTAAATAATATTATTAACCTAATATATAGATTTATAAATATATATTTATAGCTATTCTGTATGCTTAATCGAGAAATAGTGAATCGTTATGCACAATTGATTTCTGTCTCAAATTTCTTTTTTATCTCTCACTTATAAGTATAGGAAATGCATGAGAGATTCCTTCAAGATCTATAGATGAATGATAAAAATGATACATCACAATTAATTCACCATTTTATCACCTAGAAATATATTAGCATTAATATTAGATTAAAGGAGCATGTGTCGACCACTGATAGTGGGATTTTACACTTGGATCATCACATTATAACAAATGTAATCTGTAAAATAATTTTTGGATGATCAAAATCTACATCAATGAAAGAAAATATGAACAGGTAACCTATTATTTTGATCTAAATAAATTAATTTTAAATTTTATATGATATATCCTCTATTAGGGATCTTGTTTTGCATACATCAACATCTAATGGAAATATTTCCTAGATAATGGAATTCACATCACTGAAAACACTGAGATTTATCCAACAAATTGAAATATTATTTTGATATATCACCATATCGGTGCTTCCACTATTCCCAGAACATTCATGTTGTATCATAATGGTCTTGTTTAATATATATATATATTTATTTTATTTTTGATTGTTATAAATTTATATGATTATATTCATTTTATTTTTTAATTTTCTAATGATTTATTATATAAATCTCTTTGACCACTTATTTGTTTCCCACAATTATGACCATAATAGATTAATTAATAACAAATTTTACATATGTAGATCCCATATGGAGGGATTCAAGGACATTTTATAGATATAACAAGTCAATATGACATGTATTACATTGTTGCATGTCATGTATCATTTTTAAATTCATAGGGATTCCAACATGGATTTCGTGTTATTTTGTAATAAGTATACGCTGTGTGAAATAAAATCTATACATATATAAAATATAGGGTGGAACAATAATATTTAAATCTACACACCAAGTATTCAACACTATTTCATTATTGAAAACATAGAATCAACCTGTTTTCTCTATGTAATGCACCACATATATTTAATACATAATGCATACATACTTGAAAACCTGTGACTAGAAGAATGCATCATTTATCCTCTTTATATTTCATGTACATGATAAATTTTCATGATGAGTACACATCAAGTCCCATGGAGAGTGTTGAAAATATTTTGTGAAGATAAGTGCATGACTTGTAGTAGGGTTATACAAACCATTTACTTTACCTCTTTATGAGGGAATAATAAAAGAAATTAATTACTCCTTAAAAATTATCAAATAATTTTTTGCGGATCATTAAGGTGTTAGTGCACCCCAGTCGTTAAGTTTCATATTATAATAAATTTTTGATTAATTTCTCATAAATTTAATTTCTTTGAATCATGTATGGTTATTGTATATTGAAGTATAACCGCATTAAATTGTAAAAGATACATAATTCCCTTATTTTTAGTGGGTGACTAAGTTGATAGTTCATGATGTGTAATTATATAACATGTCATTTACACAATATGCCATATGAGTGAATTATATATAATTAACATATTCTGATTAGTTTAGATCAGTACTCACTTGGATTCTTCCAACTATAATGTTTTGTACTATATTATTATGTATAAAATGAAATCAAGTAATTAAATTTTATTTAAAATCATAGATGGTGAGAATTTGATGATGATTTGATGAAATATAATAAAATGAAAAAATTATTTAATAAGTTAATTAGTCGGGTTCATTCATGCACGTTTTATCTTATTAATTAATAAAATTTAAAGGAATGATATGTAATTATTTTAAATGTGTAGTCATTGAAGGTGTATAACTGATCCTGAACTTGACCAGACTTGATTATGATTTGGATTAATTTAATTTAATTTATTGAATGGATTTAAAATTATTTATTATTAAATTAAATTGATTACATCTATTTCATCTCTACCTCCATTATTATGTAAGACATGTACACCCAAGGTTATTTATGTAATTCCATTTTGACCAATCCTTGGGTTCCCCTCACATGCTTGTGTGTTATAAAACCATGTAATTAATGAGCTTTAAAAGACATATGAAGGTGGTTCAATATAGAACCATAATGAAGCCAACTCAGGTGATAAATAGGTTGATAGGTGGAATGTTGAACCTCATTTCAAATCCAAAAATAATTTTTACCCCATATCTCATAGGTTTATTTATTTTCCTCTTATTAAATCAAATGTTAGATAAGATAATGGTTGGGTCATGTAATTATTTATTCTTTTCTATATACGGATTATATATTTTATTGATGCAAGACCACAATCACATGAAAAATGAATAAATGTGAAATGAAAGAATTTATATAACGACCCATACTTTACATACATGGTTATTAATTCAGAATTGAAGCATACTTATTATAACATATAAAAAACCATGGTAGGACCGTATAAGTATAGTTTCCTTAGAAACTGAGAAACATAAAAAACTGATTCATAAATCATATACATTATCTCTCAATTATTTCATCATATTTAGAGTCTCTTTTTGGAATATCCTACTTAATACACTTCTTCTTGACCTAGGGAAAAGAAAACATACAAAAGGGTGAGATCAAATGCTCAGTAAGGGTAAACAAAAGAAATATCAATCATATCATATTCATAAGAACATAACATTTTGAATATCTTAACCTACAAAAGAGATCATAATATCATAATATGGGATAAATCATAGTAATGAAATGTAATACCATTAATCATAACTTAAAACATGAAACTTTTTGGCATACACACATAATCATAGAAAATCATTTCATATTAGTCAAGACTCATTGCCAAGACTATCATAGCAGACAAAGTCCATTACTAAACTGAGTTCACTCCTCGTTCCAGTCCAGTGTCACTAAACCGGATTAACTTGTCGTTCTAGCCATGTATATATCATGTGATATAAATCTTTAACCAATGCATTGGAGGGAGATATAGGTCTCACCCATCTCATAATGAAACCATTCTTATGTGTGCTACAAAATCATAAATCATACATCATTGCATAACCCATGTAATAAAAAATGGGATTTTTAAACATCGTGACATCATAAAACAATTCATATAAGATAAATAACTTCATAAAAATAATTCCATCACAACATAATCAAATCAATGTAATAATAGGGATAGAAACAGAACCCTATATTATCCTAGATTGAAAATAATTTTGATAAAACACTTGAACTCCATTCTTGAGGAAAATATCCTCTCTACTTCAAAATAATTTTTCATTTCTTAACATGTCATAACATTTTAAACTAAAATAAGTTAATTAAAAATAAACTTGAAAATTTGTAAAGAAAGATTCATGGAAATAATGTTCTATGGAATCATAAAAATCCATTCATGCCGTATAACTTAAAAAAACATTCTTCTCGTACTTTGGTCGAAAAAGTCAAAAAGTACCTCGTACTAAAAACGACAAAAGATTCCTTTCATATCTTTTAATAAAAACTCACCAATGGGTAAAATTGGATTTAAAAAATTGTAGGAGGATATAAATAATATTACATATTGATAAAACATGGATGTGGATGATAAATATTCCCCAGTAAATTCTTAAGTATAAACAATATCAGATAAAAATGAGATTGCGAGATTTTCCCTTGCCTTAGGTCTGATTTGATTCATACGTATCCAAACCTTTTGTATAATTATTTAAATAATGTCATTGACTTATTACAGAATCGTATTCATTGTTATGATATCATATATTGTCATATTATTATCTTCTTATTAATAATATGTCATTGCTACTCGTTATTCGGGTGTTCATTGATTTATGTTCTTATGCGTGTTTTATCGAATAAATTCTTATTATTCTTTTTAGGTTATAGATACATCATTTAAAGAATGTTATTAGTATAATATATATCATATTTATTCATTAAATTCATTTATATAATCATTATTCGATGAAGATCATGTAAAATGAGTCGCATCACATCGTGGAGACGGTAGGCCGTACGTACGCACGAGCAATGATATCATTCCCATGATCATGAAATTGTATTGAAGTGTATGTATACTATTTAAGAATAAATATCACTTTAAAATAAAAATATATAGTTATTATTTACAACATTATACCCATCCAAGTAAGGTGTTGGTGGAAAACAGATTACACCACGGCGTGGAGACGGTATTCCGTACGTACGCACGCGCGATGATTTCATTTTCCGTAGGATCGATAGAAGGTTAAATAGGGTTGTTTCATATTTTTAATAACATATAAGTATATGAGTGATACTGATGTTATTAATTCATAATGAAACAACTAAATAAGAGGAAGTATAAGAAGAAATAAATTTGAAAGAATCGGTAACGGATATTACCTCTTCTTCGACACGCCTCTTTGAAACCTCTTCTTAGGGCACTAAAATTGGTCTTTGAAGAAGACCAGGACCCCTAGTATGTTTCTAGGGAAGTTGGGAAAGGAAATTGGCCGAGTTTTTCTGAGATTTAAGGCTAAAATTTTGTGAGGAGGAGAGGGAGGAGGTTCCCTTTTATAAGGGAGGAGAGGAGCACCTTTGGAAAAACATAAAATATTATTTTATAATAAAGTCATATTCGGTTTTTAATAGCTCCAAATTAATTTATTTCAAAGCTAAGGTGGGTATGGGTCGAAATCCTCTCAACCAATAGGTTTTAGACAAGTTTAGGTTACTATTTTAATCTTATCATTTAGATTTAACTCTAAGTTAAATAATTTAACTTTTACTGTGTCTTCTTGTTTTCTTACACTATATGGTTAATAAACTTACTATAACAAGCCAAAAGAACCCCAAGTGGTTCATTATTAATGTATATAACCTTATCTAAGTCATTTAGCCAAACCTTATATTTTTAGGAATAAAATAACAATTAATAATATAATATTTGTTTTTAAAAACCATTTTATGTCAATTTTGACACTATTTGGTAATTGATTTTTGTGAAAATCATAACAGCATGATTAGTTCAAAATTAAATCAATAATAACATGTCATATTAACCTATAAAATTAGCGTGATTCATAAAAAGTCTCAAATTACATTTATTTGGGTATTTCTAACATCAATTATGTTAATATTTCATTAATAAGGTAATTTCTGGATCATCATTGTGTCAAAAATAAATTAAATTATTTAATGTCTAAAAATTATAAATAAACTACCATTATGTAGGAAATATATTTATATTTCTATTTAATATTTATAGTCGAATTTATATGATGTATGACCCTATATTAAAAATGTTATAGTTATTAAACATTGATTTTAACTATTTTAACTCTTCTTTAAATAAAATAATAATAAATGTCCTAATCTAATCCAAGTGGACCTAAATGGTAATATTTTATTCTTAAGGTTGTTTTTTTTCAAATTAAACTTATCAAATAGAATTAGGACATGTGTTAGGGTAATAATAATATCATTTTTACCCTTAATTACCCTATTTACTTTTAACCGTGGTAAATAAAAGAAAAAAGTTACTATTGACAAAAAATTATTTTTATCTTGTTAAACCACATTTTACTCCTTGATATTAACCATGTCTCTTGGATTTTCGAAATTCCACTCACAGAAGTAGTAAAATTAAGTTTTATGTAAATTTTCAAATTCTCCTAGGAGGTGGGTAAAAGACGGTGAAAAGTTCAATAAAATTTTTATATATCTAAAATTATTATAAAATGACTCCAATGAATTAAATTGAACTGATATAGGTATTATGTATCAATTTTGAACTAAAATAAATTTAAATAAAATAATTAATTATTTAAATAAAAAGTCGGTTTTTAAATAGAAACCTAGTGTTTTCACTATTCATCAAAAATTGAAAATTTTCAGAAAAATACCAAAAATTCACCCTAGGATAATTTTGATATTCCGAATCCAAAAAAGAATTTCATTTTGAAAGATATAATTTATAAAATTTCAAAAGTTGGGTATTACTATTCATAACTGCTAATTTATATAATATTTTAATAACATATCGCTGTTTAGTGAAACTCAGTATTGCGTACAATGCAAGCTATCAAGGAAGGTTGATCTTGCGTGTAAAAAAAGCCAAGAAAGTGTTGTGTGTAGTGAAAGATTCCTTTGGTGATGTATATAACATAAAAACAAAATATTTCTCATAAAATCTCAGATGTTACATTCTACCCCCCTTAAAATGATTTTTTCCCTCAAAATTAATCACTTTGTAACAAAAATATGAGGATACCTCTCCCTCATCATATGATCAAGCTCCCATGTAGCTTCTTCTAATTGGTGGTTCCTCCATAAAACTTTCACCAAACGAGTGGTCTTGTTCTGTAGGAATTTTTCACTACGATCCAGAATCTCTATCGGTTGTTCTTCATAAGAAAGATCTTTCTCTAGCGGTACAACTTCTGAGCTGAGTACATGTGAAGGATCAGGTATGTACTATCTCAAGAGAGATACATAGAACACATTGTGAACTTGAGAGAGATTCGGTGGAAGCGCCAATTGGTAATCTACCTTCTCAACACGATCCAGTATTTCGAAAGGACCGATATACCTAGGGCTCAACTTTCCCTTCTTTCCAAATCTCATTACTCTCTTCCAAGGAGATATTCGTAAGAAAACTTTATCACCCACTTCAAACTCTAGGTCTTTTCTTCTGTTTTCGGCATAACTTTTTTGTCGACTCTGAGCTACTCTTATGTGTTGTTGAATAGATTGGACCTTTTCTGCCATCTCATCAACAAGATCAGGTCCTAATAAATTTCTTTCCCCAACTTTATACCAGCAAGATGGAGTCCTGCATTTCTTTCCATAGAGAGCTTCATAAGGAGCCATCTGAATACTAGAGTGAAAGCTATTATTATAAGAAAATTTCACCAAAGGTAGGTGTTGATCCCAACCACCATTGAAATCCATAGAGCAAGCTCTCAACATGTCTTATAGAGTTTGAATTGTCCTCTCAGACTGACCATCTGTCTGAGGATGATAAGCAGTGATGAAACTCAACTCTATATCTAGAGTATGCTGAAGACTTTTCCAAAACATAGAGGTAAACCTCGGATCCCAATCATATATAATGGAAAGTGGTACTCCATAAAATCTTACCACTTCCTTAACATATATCCCGGCAAGCTGATCAAGAGAAAAATCTTCTCTAATAGCAATGAAGTGTGCCGACTTCGTAAGACGATCAACTATAACCCTGATAACATTATTGCCTTTGGATGTTTTAGGAAGTCCAGTGACAAAGTCCATAGTGATGTTTTCCCATTTCCATTTGGGTATGGGTAATGGTTGTAACATCCCCTTAGACTTTTGTCTCTCATCTTTAACTTTCTAACAAACCAAGCATCGAGAGACATATTCAGCAACATCTCTTTTCATGCCATCCCACCAGAAGTACTATTTCAGGTCCCTATACATCTTTGTGCTTCCAGGATGAATAGAGAATGAAGAACTATAAGCCTCATTCAGAAGATCCTTCTTTAATTCTGGTATGTGAGGAACACAAAACCGATTCCTGAACCTTATTATCCCATCACAATCAAGGGTGAATTCAGGAACATTTCTCACCTTCTTTTGTAACTCAACATCTTCTTTTTATGCCTCTTTAATCTTCACATGTATAGATGGTTGAACATTCATTTGAGAAAGATAATATTTTCCCCTTCCATTTTAATTCCAAGATCTATCCTTTTTAAATCCATAAATATTGAATCTTTTGTGATCCTCATCATGGATAAGCTAGCATGGTCTTGTTGACTTAATGCATCTGCCACCTTGTTAGGTTTCCCAGGGTGATAATGAATTGAGCAGTTGTAGTCCCTAATCAAATCCAACCATCTTCTTTGGCACATATTCAGCTCCTTTTGTGTGAAAATATACTTTAAACTTTTATGATCAGTATAAATATCACACATTTCACCATAAAGATAATGCCTCCATATTTTTAATGCAAAGATTACCGCAGCTAACTCCAAATCATGAGTTGGGTAATTTTTCTCATGGATTTTCAACTGTCGTGAGGCATAAGCTATCACCATATCATTTTGCATGAGAACACACCCTAGTCCCTTCTTGGATTCATCACTATAGATCATAAAACTTTCTCCACTACACGGTAGTTTGAGCACAGGTGCACTGGATAACCTTCGTTTTAACCCTTTGAAATTCTCTTCACACTCCTCTGTCCAAACGAACTTAACTCCTTTTCAAGTCAACCTGGTGAGTGGATTAGATAATAGTGAAAAATATTTCACAAAATGTCGATAATATCCATCCAAACCAAGAAATCTTCGGATCTCAGTTACTGTTGTTGGTCTCGACCATCTTTCGATAACCTCTATTTTTGCTGGATCCACAGATATCCCCTTTTTTGAGATTATGTGACCCAAAAATGAAACTTTTTGAAGCCAAAATTCACACTTGGTAAATTTGGCATAAAGCTTATCCTTTCTTAGGGTCTTTAATACAATTATCAAGTGGTATTCATGTTCTTCTTTGCTCTTTGAATATAAAAGAATATCATCTATAAATACTACCAAAAACTAATCAAGATAGTCTCTAAAGACTCTATTCATTAGATCCATGAAGATAGCAGGGGCATTATTAAGACCAAATGGAATCACTATAAATTCATAGTGTCCATACCTTGTACAGAAATACATCTTTGGTATATCCTTATTTTTGACCCTTAATTGATGATACCCTGAATGAAGATCAATCTTGGAAAAGTATTGAGCTCCACGTAGTTGGTCAAATAATTCATCAATGTGTGGGAGAGGATATTTTTTCTTGATAGTGATCTTGTTAAGTTCTCGATAATCAATGCAGGTTCTCATTGATCCATCTTTCTTTTTAACAAAACAAAACAGGTGCCCCCCAAGGTGATGCACTAGGGCGTATGAATCCCTTATCAAGATTCTATTGGAGTTGCTTCTTCAATTCCTGCAACTCAATTGGGGCCATTCTATAAGATGTATTTGAAATGGGCATAACACCCGGTATGAGTTCTATTGAAAACTCAACTTCACAATTTGGTGGAAGACTTGGCAATTCCTCTAGAAAGACATCATCAAACTTCTGTAAAATGGGTGTATTCTTAATCATGAGTTTCTATCCAACCATTTGAGATAAATAACCTTCATTTATTGGAATCAAGACCCATAATATGGAAGAAATTTCCACTGGAAGGTTATATTCATCATTGCATCGATAGATGATAGTAGATTGATCGGGAATATTAAGTGTGATTTCCTTTATTTGGAAATTGATATGAGCTCTATATAAAGAAAGCCAATCCATGCCAAGAATCACATCAAATTCCACTATAAGAAGGATCATAAGACTTGCAGGAAGCACTTTCCCACAACCTTCAATTGGAGAAGAATTGTAAACTTTTGATGCAACTGTTGTGCCATTAGGGGTTGTCACAACTAGCTCAATATCTAACTGCTGAGGTAATATGGAGATACCCTTAGAAAATTCTTCAGAAATAAAAGAGTGGGTGGATCCAGAATCAAATAAAACATTTGCTACTTTAGAGTGGATGGTAAGTGCACCTTTCAACACTTCTTTATCATACTCCACATCGCGGATAGAAATTGCATGTGAATTTCCTTTATCTTTGGTTTTAAGAGTTTATTGACGTAGATCATCATCAACAACCCTTGGATTAGGGCATTGATTGGCATAATTCCCCATTTCCTTGCACTTGAAACATTGAAGTGTAGAAGGTGAATTCTGTGTATCCCTTTCTTTGTTCGCATCATTAGACATCTTCTTCCCATTATTTCGACATTCAAATTCCCAATGACCTTCTTTTCCACACTTAAAACATTTACTTGTCCCTTTAAGAAAATTCCATCCATGTTTTTTTCCACACTTTGAGCATAATGGAAAAATCATCTTCTTTTCAGTGTGGTCTTTAGATTTTCCTTTGAATTCCATTTTCCTGTTCTTATCAAACCCATATGGTTGATGGGTTACTCCAATATCCATCTCAACCTTGAGAGTACATCGAACAATTTCCTCGTAGCTATTGAAGTCCCTTATGGCTAACGCCCTTCGAAGACTTGGTTTTAAGCCACTAAAAAATCGATCGATCTTACTCTCAGGTTGGATAATAATTCTGAAAGCGTACCTTGAAAGTCTTGTAAAATTTTCTTCGTAGGTACCAACAAATTCATCATCCTTTTGATTCAGTTCAAGGAACTCCTTCTCCATCTTTGTTCAAAGAATACGAGGGAAGTACTTATTGAAAAATAAGTTCTTAAACTCATCCCATTCCATGGAATCAATTTCATCCCTTTGCCTCAAATTCCTAATAAGATTCCACCATTGATAAACATCACCTTCCAAACGATATACTACTAAGATGACTTTATCATGTTCATAACATTGTAGAACTGAAAATATCTTTTCAGTGGTACTGATCCATTGTTCATCCACTAATGGATCAGAAGACCCGCTGAATGAAGGTGGACGCTGCCTCATGAAGGATTCAACAGAATGTTTCTCCTTCCTTTGCTCGTTTAGAAGTCCTGCATGATTCACAGCTTGAGAAAGTTGTGTGAGCACAACTACAAGATTTTGCATTCCTACTCCCATAACATTTGGTTGCTTAGGGGGATAATCATTGCATTGCCCGTCGCATTTAGCATTAACACTGTTCCTTCGGGTTCCGGCCACTGACTAAAACCAAGAAGCATAGTGTGAGAGAAACTAATCGTAACAGGAGAACAACATAATCATTAATTAAATTTCACACTTTAAGTCTTATCAAAGGTTACTCATGGCCATTTCTAAAACACTAAGAATGTGTTCTATGCTTAGACATATCCTTAGGGTTCTTACTAAGGATTTCACATCCTAGCTTCCAAAGGTTGACTATACCTTTCCTCTGATACCAACTATAACAACCCATACTTTACATACATGGTTATTACTTCAGAATTAATGCATACTTATTATAACATATAACAAAACCATGGTAGGACTGTATAGGTATAGTGTCTTTATAAACTGGGAAACATAAACAACTGATTCATAAATCATATACATTGTCTTCCACTTATTTCATCATATTTAGAGTTCCTTTTTGGCATATCCTACTTAATACCCTTCTTCCTGACCTGGGGAAAAGAAAACATACAAAAGGGTGAGCTCAAATTCTCAGTAAGGGTAAACAAAAGAAATATCAATCATATCATATTCATAAGAACATAACATTTTAAATATCATAACCTGCAAAAGAGATCATAATATCATAACATGGGATAAATCATAGTAATGAAATGTAATCCCAATAATTATAACTTAAAACATGAAACTTTGTGGCATACACACATAATCATAGAAAATAATTTCATATTAGTCAAGACTCATTTCCAAGACTATCAAAGTGGACAAATTTCATTACTGAACCGAGTTCACTCCTCGTTCCAGTCCTTTGTCACTGAACCAGATTAAATTGCTATTCCAGCCATGTCTATCTCATGAGATATAAATCTTTACCCAATGAATTGGAGGGAGATATAGGTCCCACCGATCTCATAATGAAACATTTCTTATGTGTGCCACAAAATCATAAATCATACATCATTGCATAACCCATGTAATAAAAATGAGATTCTTAAACATTGTGACATCAAAAAACAATTCATATAAGATAAAGGACATCATAAAAATAATTCCATCACAACATAATCAAATCAAAGTAATAATATGGGTAGAAACAGAACCCTATATTATCTTAGATGGAAAATAATTTTGATAAAACACTTGAACTCCATTCTTGAGTAAAATATCCTTTATACTTCAAAATCATTTTTCCTTTATTAACATGTCATAAAATTTTAAACTAAAAGAAGTTAATTAAAAATAAACTTGAAAATTTGTAAAGGAAGCTTCATGGAAATAATGTTCTATGGAATCATAAAAATCCATTCATTCCGTATAAGTTAAAAAAACATTCTTCTCGTACTTTGGCCGAAAAAGTCAAAAAGTACCTCGTAATAAAAACGACAAAAGATTCCTATCATATCTTTTACTAAAAACCCACAAATGGGTAAAATTGGATTTAAAAAATTCTAGGAGGATATAAATAATATTACATATTGAGAAAACATGGATGTGGATGATAAATATTCCCCAGTAAATTATGAAGTATAAACAATCTCGGATAAAAATGAGATTGCGAGATTTTCCCTTACCATAGGTCCGATTTTCTTTGTATGTTTCCAAACCTCATGTATAATGATTTAAATAATGTCATTGAATTATTAAAGAATCATATTTATTGTTATGATATCATATATGGTCATATTCTTATCTTCTTATTAATAATATTTCATTGCTACTTGTTATTCAGGTGTTCATTGCTTTATGTTCTTATGTGTGTTTTGTCAAATAAATTCTTATTAATCTTTTTAGGTTATAGATACATCATTTAAAGAATGGTATTAGTATAATATATATCATATTTATTTATTCAATTCATTTATATAATCATTATTCAATGAAGATCATGTAAAACGAGTCGCATCACATCGTGGAGACGGTAGGCCGTACGTACACACGAGCGATGATATCGTTCCCATGATCGTGGAATTGTATTTAAGTGTATGTATACTATTTAAGAATCAATATAAATTTACAATAAACATATATAGTTATTATTTACACAATTATACCCATCCAAGTATAGTGGTGGTGGAAAACAGATTACACCACGGCGTGGAGACGGTATTCTGTACGTATGCACGCGCGGTGATTTCATTTTCCATAGGATGGATAGAAGGTGAAATAGGGTTGTTTCATATTTATAATAACATATCAGTATATGAGTGATACTGATTTTATTACTTAATAATTAAACAACTAAAGAAGAGGAAGTAGAATAAGAAATAAATTTGAAAGAATCGGTAACGGATATTACATCTTCTTCGACACGCCTCTTTGAATCCTCCTCTTAGGGCACTAAAATTGGTATTTGAAGAAGGCCATAACCTCTAGTATGTTTCTAGGGAAGTTTATAAGGGAAATGGGCAGGGTTTTTACGAGATTTAAGGCCCAAAATTGTGTGATGAGGAGAGGGAGGAGGTGCCCTTTTATAAGGGAGGAGAGGGGAACCTTTTGAAAAACTTAAAATATTATTTTATAATAAAGTCATATTTGGGTTTTTATAGCTAAAAATTGATTTATTTCTAATCTAAGGTAGGGATGGGTCGAAATAGTCTCAACCAATAGGTTTTAGACAAGTTTAGGTTACTATTTTAACCTTATCATTTAGACTTAACTCTAAGTTAAATAATTTAACTTTTACTGTGTCTTCTTGTTTTCTTACACTATATCGTTAATAAACTTAATATAACAAGCCAAATGAACCAAAAGTGGTTCATAATTAATATATATAACCTTATCTAAGTCATTTGGCCTAACCTTAGATATTTAGGAATAAAATAACAATTAATAATATAATATTTGTTTTTAAAAACTATTTTATGTCAATTTTGACACTATTTGGTAATTGATTTTTGTGAAAATCATAACAGCATGATTAGTTCGAAAAAAGTTAATTAAATCAATACTAATATGTCATATTAACCTATAAAATTAGTGTTATTCATAAAAAAGTCTCAAATTACTTTTATTTGGGTATTTATAACATCAATTATGTTAATATTTCATTAATAAGGTAATTACTGCATCATCATTGTGTCAAAAATAAATTAAATTATTTAATGTTTAAAAATTATAAATAAAATACCATTATGTAGGAAATAATTTTATATTTCTAATGAATATTTATAGTCTAATTTATATTATGTATAACCCTATATTAAAAATGTTTTAGTTATAAAACTTTGATTTTAACTATTTTAACTCTTCTTTAAATAAAATAATAATAAATATCCTAATCTAATCCAAGTGGACCTAAATGGTAATATTTTATTACTAAGGTTGTTTTTGGTCAAATTAAACTTATCCAATAGAATTAGGACATGTTTTAGGGTAATAATAATATCATTTTTACCCTTAATTACCCTATTTACTTTTAACCGTGGTAAATAAAAGTAAAATGTTACTATTCACCAAAAATTATTTTTATCTTATTGAACCAAATTTTACTCCTTGATATTAACTGTGACTATTGGATTTTTGAAATTCCACTCACAGAAGTGGTAAAATTATGTTTTATGTAAATTTTCAAACTCTCCTAGGAGGTGGGTAAAAGACGGTGAAAAGTTCAATAAAATTTATATATATATAAAATTATTATAAAATGACTCCAACGAATTACATTGAACTTATATAGGTATTATGTATCAATTTTGACCTAAAATAAATTTAAATAAAATAAATAATTATTTAAATTAAAAGTCTGTTTATAAATAGTAACCCAGTGTTTTCACTATTCATCAAAAATTGAAAGTTTTTAGAAAAATACTAAAAATTCAGCCTAGGATAATTTCGATATTCCGAATCCAAAAATTAAGTCTATTTTGAAAGATAAAATTTATAAAATTTCAAAAATTTGGTATTACTATTCATAACGTCTAGTTTATATAATATTTTAATAATATATCATTGTTTAGTGAAACTCGGTATTGTGTACAACCCAAGCTATTGAGGAAGGTTGCTCTTGCGTGTAACGCAAGCCAATAGAGTATTGTGTGTAGTGAAAGATTCATTTGGTGATGTATATAACATAAAAACAAAATATTTCTCATAAAATCTTGGATGTTACAATTTAGTTATATTTATCACACACATACATTTTATCCAACAACAATAAATAATTATGTGAAATACAATTTATATTAACATAACATGTAAAGAGTAAAACATGATAAAATTTATTTATACTAAAAAGATACCTCATCATATAATTAATTAATTAATCCTTCATTCATATAAATTAATATGAAACCATAGTTTACATGTTCATTCATCCTTCATTAGGGAAAATTAAATTATCAGGATGTATAAAATAATATAGTGGGTATAATTAACTGAATTTATATCGGGATTAATAGCATCCTACTATCCAATAACAATTTCAAGGAAAAATTTGATGAAATCTCTCTCTTGTTTTCATGATCTGGGAATCCACTCAATAGATCAAGGAGATTCAAGCCAATAGTTGGAATGTAATCCTACAAAAATACTTTATAATAGTTTTCATTACCTATGTAAAGATTATAGAAAATTTAATATTGATCCTTTATAGTAGAATTTTAGAGGAACTCGAAATTTTGAGATCAATGATGGGGGCTATCAGGATATGATAAAATACTAATAGATTTAATAACATATATATATTCATGAAATATAATAACAATTTACACTTTTATATTTGTATAAAAATTGGAATGTTGGTCCTCAAAATTATCCCTATGGTGTATATTGGATAAAGACCATACCCTCAGTGGAGGAAACTTCCATGAGTGGTTCAGAAACCTTTGGGTTGTGATGCACCAATAAAGTAAATATTATGTTATGGAATCCTCAAAGCTAGATCTTTCAATAAAGGATTGTAGTTATAAGAAAAAATATTCACTATGATGAACATTTGAAAAACCATATCACCATTCAATGTTTAGTGATATCATCTAGGTCTAGTGAACCCATGAATTTCCATTAAAACAAGGATGATTATATCATGATCGATCATCTTTGTGTAAAATATCATGGTAGATATATATAAGAATTCATTGTGATATTCAAGGATTTTTTTTCATAGAGTTCTTGGAGATTAAGGTCCCACTAGGATTGATGTAGTCATTATCATTGGATACATTGAGAAACAATAGGTTATAAGTCTTAAAATCTAATAGAACTGGGCACTTATCACATTCTTCCATCACCCACTCAGAGGTTCTCCATCATTTTTGTTAACCTTAATTTGAAAATCATTGAGTAGTTTCTCCTAGATATACTTACTCTTCTTCACCATGTTGATAAGGATACCAGGCGTAAATAGCCTTACATCCATTAGTGAGAGAAAAAAATAATCCATTAATAGATAATCAAAGGTTAAGGTTTCTTCATATCACCATTCGAATAAGTATAAAATCAAAGGTAATTAATGAGAGCCTAATGTTGTCTATTTGGTATGTTTCAAGAATGGCCACTGGTAAAAAAACTACCCCCAAACGTAGATGAAATGGGATAATTCATGTTCATTTCATATAGAGTGTAATTTATATTGTTATACAAATTGGTTATTTGATATATCTTGTGGTACTCATATATATATTCAAATATAGAAGCCAAGTATATTTAAAAAGAATGAACCATGGGAGTTAGATCTATGATAGTGTGATAGAGCTAATATTTATACAATAACTATCATGAACTAATACTTCATATTGCCAACAGGAATGATCTTGGTTATAAAATGTAGTTATTATGTGTCATCTATTGAAAAAAATATTATTTATATATACAAAATAGACACTTATGGACATATTTTCATTCTTGATAATAAATGTTACTTCTTTCATAAAGAAAAATGTTAGGGTAAGGCTCATTTAAATGATGGTTATTATGTGTTTTATTATCAAAACCACATAATGTAAATTGATAACGAAATTAGCTCAAATGACGCATACCACACCCATATGTTGAATCAATAACTGTGTCATGTAAATGGAAACCATTTTACTAAATTTCTCAAATATTTATATTTAGATTCTTTTTACTTAAAAACACTTGTTGTATGTCATGCATCGTTGAATGAAAAAATGACCATGGAACTATTTGTTTGAAAAGGTGAAAGGGATAGCGAGTTTCTTAAATTTATTCATACAATATGGTGTGGACTATTTCTTGTGAATTCAACAGGTGGGTACTCATCTATTAGAACTTTTATTGAATATTTCAATAGATATGGCTATGTCAGCATTATATGTTGTGTGCTAGATTCTTGGGATAAAATAATGGTGTAAAAGAATGATTTTGAGAACTATCTTGGTAAGAATATTACGAATCTCTGCTTAGACCATGGGATATAATTTCTTAATAAAGGTATAAATGATTATTTATATGAGTTTATGATTATATAACCACTCACTTGACCATATACACCTTAATAGAAGTATTTAAGTGAATGTAAGATCCATACCTTTATGTACACTATGATATCAAAGATGATTCATGTGATTCTTCCATTAATTTTTTGTGGATAAAAAATTCAAATAGAATTATAGATACTAAACTGAGTTATAATGAATGAGTGATATGGTATTCCATAACAATTATTGAATAGAATGAAAATTTAATTACCCAAAATACTTGTGTGGGTATTTGAATAGAATTTTAAGTTCCTATAATGTAAAAAACATTCAACCCTAGGAAATAAGTGTATCATTATAATTTATCTGAAGTAAATAATAGTATAAATCCATTAGTATCAATATAAAATAATCATTTTGGTTAAAATAATATCCATTCTTCTTTATAGGGATCATATTTATAAAATAGATGGTGCGATAGAGATAAATTTCAATAAAGTCTAGGATAAAGATACATGAGAGTTAGGATAGGAATAAATTCTATAATTCCCCATGGAAGATGTTGTTCCACAGACACCAACATAGTGTAGGGCTAAAAGATAGGTTGGAGAACCATAATAGTGTGGTTTTACAATGACTAAGTAAGGTGAAATTTTATTAGTTGATAATGATAATCCTCTAAACTATAAATAAGTAGTAAATGGTATATACCATACAATTTGGAAGGAATCAAAAAATTATTGAATAGATTCCATATCATAAAACCATGATTGGATCCTTATATATCCACTTGTGGATGTAAATCCCATAGATTAAAAATGGGTATTCAAGAATAAAATTGAGATGGATGGAGAATTAAATACCTATAAAGCACAACTAGTAGAAAAATGGTATAAATAGTCTCAAGGAGTATAGTATAATGCCAAAATTTCTATAGTTTCAATGCTGAAATCCATCATAATTATATTGTTAATTGGGTATTATTATGACTATAAAATTTGGAAATTGGATTTGTAAAATCCTTAATAAATGGGAACGTATAGTAAGTTGTATATATGAAAACACCTAAATGGTTTTTGGCTTCAAAAAATTCCATCAAGGTATGAAAGTAGAAAAAATACATTATATATTAAATAAACAATATAGGTCCCAGGATATTTGTTTTTATGTGTATATAATATAACTTGGTTTCTAAAGAGATAATATTAGACCTGTGTCTATAAATGATAAAGTGGGAGTACAGTCATTTTAGTAATAGAATATGTCATTGAAATATTACTTATTGGAAAATAACTACCAGTCTTACAGTCTATTGGGGCCTGGTTGAATAAATACTTCTCAATGAAGGACATAAGAGATGTGTCATATTTTCATGAGATAAAGATTCATCATGATAGATCTATGAGACTACTCAACTTATGATGATGAACCTATATTGAAAAGCTACTAAATAGGTTCATTATTGAACAATCTAAGATGTAATTATTTCCAATGTTACATGGAATTCATCTTTCAAAAAAATATCCTTAGAATCATTAAAAAAGAAATAAAATGGAAAGAATTTCACAAACATTTGTTATAGTGTATGACATATATGTTATTATATTTTATAGGAAAGATGTCATATATACATTTAGTGTAATAAGAAGATATCATAAGCATCCTGATGATAACCATTGGATGGTAGTCAAGAAAATCCTTAGGTACAAGAGGATTACTAAGGGCATATTTCTGGTCTATAGAATATATAATGATATATTAATCAAGGGATATGGATATTATAGGATGAAAATATATTAATATGTCACGAATTATTGATAGGGATACATATTCAATTTTTATGGAGGAATTTTGAGTTCGAAGATCTTCGTGTAGGTTATGGTCAAAGATACTACAACAAAGTTAGAGTTTATTTCACTTATGATCCGGTTAAAGAATCAGTGTAGATGAAAAAAATCATTCATGTACCTGAGGTCTTAACCGACACTAAAGATCCTAGAACACACTATTTGGATAATTATATAGTGGTTTCTCATGTAAAGAATCCAAGGATGCACTAGTGAACAAAGCACACGATTCCAAAGTATCAAATCCTGAGATATTGTTCTCTTAGAGTTGAGGTCATAGTGTGTAGTATTTCTATGGAAAAAAACATGGAGTACCCCTTGATTGAATCCTTATCTCAGAAGAAACATGATTATCATGTGAGGTTTTTTGGATTGAAATTCATGGGGAGCTTAGTATAGTCCCAATGAAAAGTTGTGGGATATGGTTTCCTAGGAAAAAATGTTTATACTTTTATTATATATATATTTTATTTCTTAAATATTAATGAAATATTTTATAGAATACTTTTCATTGTTCTACATGGGTATAATGTAATAATGTCCCAGAATATATGTTGTGATGATAAGTTCATAAAATTTCCCCTCTATGATTAGAACCTTGAAGCGAAATGTTGATATTCTTAAATATAGTTTTATGGTCAGATATAATACTATGATGGTTCATATAGAACATGTTAATAATTTTTTATTACTCATTATAATTTGAGGTTTATTTTAATGAATTTTGTACTTGTAAATGTCCAAGATGAGAGATTATTGGAAAAGAATTTTCAGTATAAATTTAGTATGTTTGGGTGTTATCATATATTCCAAATGTAAATGTGTATAAGGGTCCTTCGACTTTAGGATTATTATTGGTACATGATACAAATATTAAAGATTTATGTATTTCATATAAAATAATGATAAATATTCCTAGAGAAGTTGGATATGTTGGGTGCATCCTGAGTGATTTTTTATAAATGAATAATTTAGGGAAGGATTTTTCCATTAAAAAAATAGATTAAATAAGATCAAATTATAGGGTTCTAAAAGATTAAAAGTCAAAGGATACTAGATACAAAAATGATTAAATGGTATATCCCTTCCCATTTTGTTTCATTGAATCCTTTGGGTGTTAGAGGATTTGAGATATGGTTAGAGGATGGAAGCTGAATTTTGATCTATAACATTATCAAGATGGATTGTGTTACCTTGTAGACATTGATGTCATGGTGTGAATTGTTAAAGAATACAGTGGTTGGTTGAGGTATTTTTTGTTTTAAATTTAAGGGTTATGTTATGTATTGGGGTATAATTTTAGGGAATAAATAATATTCATGGATTCGGGTGTTGGTTATATGATTAGAAACCAAATAATATTTGGGACTGAAAGACTTGTTTCACCAAGAGATGGTTGGTCAAAAAGTGAAGGGATATAACAGGATTTATTTATGGTGAAAATATTATTATTTAATTTATACCCATTAATATTTATTTTAGTATATAAAACACTAAATTTTTTTATTTGATGATCATAGAGTTTTGGGTTTAGGTTTCGATGTGAAAGTGTTTTATGTATTTTGTGCACTATTTTGTGAGTGTTAATCAAGGAATGAGAACTACTATCTCTTTGTGAGATGCAAAGGATGAGTTTTGGTGTTCTTCCTTTCTGGGTACCTTAAAAATATTTTTCTATTATCATGGTATGTCCATTACTTAATCATATTATAATAAAAAAATAACTATTATTTATTTTGTTGAATTCAGAGTAGATCAGAGCCTGAATTTAGGATATTTATTCGAGATATACATGTCATGGAATGTCTATGATTTTTAAATTGTGGTGGGTTAACATTCTAGTTTTATTATAAACTCATGTGTTTTATATAATCTTACTACTTCCTTATTTTCCTGTGAACCTTAGGAATGATGTATATTTTCATACCACTGAGTACCCATTGATAATAATTAGCTCTTCACATCATGGGAACAACTGTCAGTGATCTTTGTTGACTTTAAATCAACTTCTCTTGTGTTTTATTTTTATCCTTCCTCCTAATAGATTTTTGAAAAAAAATTTAATTGGTTTTGGATTCAATTATTTTTTGTTTGGATGGATATTATTTTTCATAGGCTATTAGGGTTCCCATTCTATTATTTGAAACTTATGATCATCTCCCTCATCTAAAACATGTTTATCAGTTGATTGAATTTTTTATTAAGGTGGTGGATTCATGAAATAACCATTTTATTTATGTATATTTTTAAAATTCAAATAATTATTTTCCCAAGATATAGGGAAATTGTTAACTTAATATAGATAAAAAATTAGAATAATTTGAATTGGGGAGAAAGGGTGACTACATTTATTATAGATGATTTCATGTTATTACATGTGATTGATGGTTGTTTTTATTTCTATTGAGAATTTTATTCCTATTATACTATATGTTTTTTTTTGTTTTAATAATTGAATCCCCTTCAAAAAAGTATAATCATTTAATGATGGTAAAAAATTAAATGTGTTCAATAAATATTTTTATGTTATCGCTCATACAAAAGATTATAAATTGTTATGAAATCATACTAAAAAATGGTATTTTAGAAATGATTTAAAACTGTAATTTGATATTATATGTATTGAATTTCTTTTTACATTGGGTGTGTTTTTCGAGTTTTTGTTAATGGTTTTTTTTAGTTTTAGATATTGGAATGAAATTCATACTGGATATTATGGCTAGTTTTCCATGGATGGAATTGAGAGTTGTGGTTGATGATATAGAAATGGTGTGTGGGTAGTTAGGTGATAGGAATGCGGTTATATTAATTATTCTATGAGAATATTAAATTATATGTGGGTATTTTGGTTGATATTTTCATTTGTTGAGTAGAGTTTTATATAGTGGTTATCCAGTTTCTGTTGGTTATATTAAATGTTCCTGGTGATAATGGAATGTGACTTTTAAAAATGAATGTGGTAATAGGTGTGGGTTAGACATGAATAATCTTGATGATATTAATGAATATAGGTGATTGAAATTTATGATTAATGGATGGTATAAAATAACATTGAATACCACTAATTTTTTTGACATTAAATATAGAAATTATTTGATCAATTAATATAATGGGGATGATAAAATAGAATATCTTAAATGGGTAATGGTATTATTATAAGTACAAAATATTATACATTCTATGGTTATATTACATGATTAAGTGGGGCTTATTTAGATAATATATATTTTAGAGGACTGTAGTGATGGTGCTGTTGTTGTGATGGGTGTTGTTGTTTTTTCAAGAATAAACCCTTAAGATGGGATTTTCTATATATATATATATATATATATTATTTTCATTTTGATTTAATATTTACCCAAAATTAGTTGGATAAGAATAATTATTCATAGGTTCAGGGTTTTTTCCAACATCCATATTGATGATTGAATGGATGGATGAATAAACCATTATACACAACCTATATTTTTTGTGTACTATGTGTTGTTATGTCTTAAATTAGGTGAATTAATATTATTTTTAATGACTTTAAATTATAATATGTGATAAACTAGAAGACTTTATTAAGTGGAAGTTACGATGGTATATGGTTGGGGTGGATTATAGTTGGTGGAAGTCATAAGATATATATCATTTCAGTATATGAAACCTTAATGTATTTGATGTGTGATGAAGTTATGATATACATGTGAGTTATGGTATTTAGTGATTATGTGGTTGTAGTTTTGTGTTGGTATGTGGTAGTGGAAATGTGAAGATGCTGATATTCTTGATGTGGTATGAGTTATAATAGGAATTACAAGACTACATAACAGAGAGGGGAAATAATACATTTTTATGGGGTGTGATAGTGAAATAAAATCATTGGCGAAGTGGGTTTTAGGTTCTTAGGATATGCTGTTTTTATATTATGATATTAAATTTTGATTCGATATTCGATGAGTAGTCATTAGTGATTTTGGATGATAAATGATACGATTATGTGTGTTTTGGTTCTCAAATTTATTTAGTAAGGTATTATTATACATATTCCATAGTTTCGTAAGAGATTATAGGGAGGATCCAAGTATGAGTACACATCCCTATAAATAAATCTGGATTATAGGTTTCTATTATTAGTTTAGTAATCGAGCTAGATATTTCATTCTCATTTCTTGGAGCTATTGATAGTGATTATTATTTGAAGTATCATTTTATTGTATCTTTTTTTGTAATTTGTTATATATATTAAATTTTATGAATCATGGGATATTAGTTTAATTTTATATTTTATGGTTCACGTTGTTTGTATCCATTATAAGATACTAGAATTTCTGATTGAAATTCCACCAATTTCAATGTTTTATACACTCAGTGTATGTTTCCAAACATAGTTCTATTAGAGACAGGATTTGGGAATTACAACCATTATTACTGTAGGTATGGGATGACTTCCTAGTGTAGGTGAATTAAAATAAATAAAAAATATATTATCTTGAAAACCTATGTAGATCATATAAATAATGAAACATTAAATTTATCAATAAGAATATATAGTCTACACTTATTATTCTTTTGAATTCCTATGTAAATGAAGAAAAAATATAACATGGGATCATAAATGATTAGTAAGGGATAATTTATAAGTGATGTAAATATGGAATAAACCTGAAATATATAATTTGGATGGAATAATTAGTCAAATATTTCTATATAAATGATACAATGAGAATTACATATCATGGATAACAAAAAAATGATGAAACAAATAATAACATTGATAATTAAAGTAGATGTTATACTGATGAAATATGTATCATTTAAAATATTCAAATTCTATTATTATAAAATATCATGACCAATTATATATAGAAATTATAAATTCATTTCTCTTTTTTATATTTATGAATATATAAACAAGGAATTTTTACATATATATATCTCAGTTTATTTTCCATACTAAATACATTTCCTACTATAAAAAATAAATTCATGTCTCATGGAATATACTAAATTAATGTAAAACTATAGATAAATAAATAATCATTATATTATTTAATAATCATGAAAAATAATGAAGAAAGATAAATATAATCCATAAATTTAATAATAGTTAAATGTTAAAATAAACTCATGTAAATAACCTCACTAGAATTTAAAATTTGGATATGTTGGAGACTATTATAATCATCACAACAATAAATAAAATTGTAAAAAATAAATAAATAGAAATATGATTTTCCTTTCGTATAAAAAAATTGATAGAAAAATAGGTAAAGGAAATGTTTATGAAATAAGTGATTTTTATAGGATATATAAGTTTTATCTAAAAATCTGAATTGGGAATTTCTTTTGGAATTATAAGGACTTGGCCTAAAAACATTACATAATCTTGAATTAAATGAATAATTTACAATGAGGATCTTTTCAGGTTTATAGTTTTAGAGATTTAGGCCATAAATATTACATTTCATCTCAAAAATTACAAAGTAGATACTTCTACTGAGTTTCCATTTTTTTCATAAAATACAAACTTTTTGAAAAAAAAGAGTCATGTCTACTTCCATGTTTTAGACAAAATAAATTTTACATGATCCCATCCTTGACCCTAATCCACTTTATGTCATGTGAAAAACATTTCAAAAACATAGGATAATAACAAAAATCTTAGTAAGGGATACCCAAAGAAGGAAAACAATTAGTTTTTCAAAACAACATGTAAACCATGAATACCTTATCATAAGTAATACTTTTCACCTTTATGAAGTATTAAATACTCTTCCCAGAATAAAAGATCATTTCATGTCATATTTTAACCAAAATATTACCATAAAACCCATAGAAACAACATATAACATATAAAGGTAACTTGAGACATAAACATACTTAAATGGAATAACAGTACGGTCGACTTCCACACATATCACTAAATGGAATAGCCATACGGCCAAATTCCATACCCAATTCATTAAAGGTTATAACGTAACCACCCATCCTAGTTTATCACGACACCACACATCATTTGGTTTATCACGTAACCACCCGTCAAATGTCCAAGTACCATTATAAAATCATAACACATAAACAAAATATAAAAGAAAGATAACATTTCCACATTTAAATAACAATATATCATTCAAATATGTTAATATAAAAAACCATTATCAAAACCATTTTCAATTCCAAAATACATTAAATAGTATATGGTATTTATTTTCCGTTTAAAAACATTTCATCTTGTTAAGGAAGCCAAAGATCAAATAATACTCATGGAAGCGGAAAAATTCATTGTCACCGCTTACGTTAAAACATTATTTTTTTGTCATTTAGTAAAAAAACTAGTATAAAAATATTCCCTATGAATGAAATGAATATTAAAAGGTGTTTATATACCATATAAAATAAATTCATGTATAAAACAAAATATGCCTCAATGAAAGGAGATTGAGACAAAGTCACTTACCTCGTGTCCAACATGACCTCTTCGTTATTTAATTTTCTGAATAATAAACTTAAATGAATTTATAATTGATTAAGAATTTTTTTTAAGTTTAATATTCCTTTTATATCACTTATTACCTTTCTATAATAATTAGTTAATTATTTGAGTTCATATCAGACATTTTGTCGATGTTCAGAACATGAGTTAAAATGAATTTTTTATAATTAAAAATTGTTCATGTGGTAAAAATACCATTATCTATAGAATGATATACATGATTTATATATCATATATATCATATATATCCAGTATATATATGTATTTATATTAGTACCTAACATTTGGAGATAATAAATGAAATGCACCATTCATGTGGATGGTAAGTCGTATGTACACATGAACGCTAATTTCATTTCTATTTCACATTTTAATGGAATGAAAACATAATTATACATTGGTATATTATAATTCTAGTAAAATAGCATAAATAATTTCATTAACTCCATTATTTATATGTCCCACATAATGCATTAATGATTCATGTCACTTTGAGGGGGAGGTAGTCTGCACTTCCTCAAATGAAATTATCGCATTTACCCATTATGGAAACCATAAAGGTATGTTATAAATGAAAAATATTGAAGAATTAAGAAACCATAAACATATTATATATCATATATAAATACAGTTCCATTATAATGGTCACCATGATAGGCGGTTGTAGATATTTGAACAATCATCATTTCATGAGGTAGTAGTTCGCCGTCCACAGAAACAGTATGTTCGTATCCATTGGATGGAGGTGTGTGTAAGTTTTATTTGAGTACTTCCCATAAAAACAACCTAGTATATTGAAGATACTGGTCTTGGTAAAAAATAAATTAATAAAAAGAGTTTATAATGTTGGAGAAGTAAAATAAAATAAAATAACTAAAAAGAAGACATTACCTTTAAATCGGTTATCTTCCTTTGGTTTGAACCAAAAGGTTTACTTGAAGTGACTTCTGCCTAAGGTAAGACTTATAGGAAGAGTAAAGGGATATGGGGAACTTATTTTGGGAGATTTTGGACTAGGAAAGGGGCGTCAAATGTGTGAGGAATGGGTTATAAGTGGTGTCCTTTTATTAGGGGGGAGGGGCTCTTTAAGAAAGATTGAAACAATTATTTTATTATAAACTTATATTCGGGTTAAAAAGGAAAAAAAATCACTAAAGACAATGATAAGATGACTAATGTTCGAAATAAAATCATCGAATAATAATTGGATAGGTTTTGGATATTTTTTTAGTATTTATAATCTTATTTATTTAAATCATTCATTAATGAGGTAAACACTACCTCATTATTGTGTCATAAATAATTTTTTTATTTGACGTCTAAAAATTATTAAAAAAATACCATGAGGTATGAAATCTTTTTAGATTTCAACTTCATATTTATAGTTGAAGAGATAACTTATATAACTAGAATTAAAAATTTATTTACTAAAAGATATTTGTTTTTGTCATTTTTTCCATTACTTTAAGTTAATTAAAATAGTGTCATTATCACTCCCACTTGGTTCCATGGGATCCCAAAATCGACCCAAGGATGCCCATGGTCGGAAATGTATCAAATAATAGGATTAGGATACATATTAAGATAATTTTGTTTTATTATAATAATATTTTTTACCCTTATTTACCATATTTACCCTTTAAACATGGAAAATAAAATTTCTACTAAAGTAAAGATTCACAATGTATAAAAATAAAAGTTAACTATTTACACAATTTGGACCTCCTGATTCCAAATATGGAATCCATTTTTCCTAATTCAAAACACAGAAGTGGAAGAAATTAATTTAAAATTAATTCCTGCTGTCAAAACAAAAGGTGTATTTTAAAAAAATAATAACTTTCAAAATATTGACACTTATTTCTATCCAATTTCAAAGTGAAATTACTTACAATGACAAAAATTGGATTAAATTGTAAAAACATAATATAATTAAACTTTAAAACCAATTAAAAAGATAATCTAGCATTATAAATAAATTATACTAAAAGGTAGTTTTGAATTAAAATACGGTATTTTCCACTATTCATTAAAAATGAATTTTATCAGAAAAATACCAAAATTTCATCCAAAGTAAATTTTGATATACTGATTCTGAAGAAGAATTTTATTTTGTCAAATAAAACATATAAAAGTTTCCAAAACAATATTTAATGAGGGTTCACCATTAAAAGACAGTAAATCGACATTTTAAATAATATTAGAGTATTTGTGATTAAAATTGGATTCATTCACATTTGATGACTCTAAATTTTATTAGATAAATGTAAAAACATTTAACAAACATGTATAATCAAATTGTAGTTAGTTATACTCATTCCTACCAATAAAACGGCTAAACGTTAACCACCATTTAAAATAATATTATTATATTATTAGTGTGCAATGTAAGATTTCAAAGAAACCCATTATAGCGTATTGGGTAACCCATCGAACATAGCATCATATTTAATGTAAAATTAATATTTAATTCAAAAATATTAATAAATATGAAAATGTATTATTCTTTATTTACTTGTGATGTTACAGGAATAGTAACAAACTTTCGGGAATAATAAAATATCTAATATGAAATGTTTACCGTGTTTAACATAAATAAATTTAATTGATACAATTACATATAAATATTTGTCATATTTTCTTACTCAAGTATGTATATTTATATATTTTTAATAACATTTTTTGACATATATTGAACATCATTAATTATATCATTAAAATTTAAATAAAATGTTAAATTATTTAAAAATTAATTTGGAATAAATTACAAAATCTATATTATAAATATTTTATATGAATGTAAAATAAATTAAATTATTCATCATATAATATATAATGAATACTGATAAATAGAAATTAAATATTTTTTAGTAATGGAAAAGTAATTATTCATGATAAATTAATTCCTATGTAGTATATTATTTTATAGAATTTATAAATTTTAAATATTTATAATTTTCATTAGAATTTCTTAAATTATATTCAAAATTAACTAGTCAAAAAAATATTTGGAAAGTTTTCAATATTTACCAGCAAAAGGTGAATTATTTATTTTTACTAAAAAAATATTATTTTCACTTGTATATTAAGTTTCATGAAATCATTAAGATATAAATATAACTAAAAATTTTATAAATCCTTTAATATTTTCTATGATTCATTTCAGTTTGAGAAGTATTAAAATTTCAATGAAAAAATCATGTTTTAATCCTACATTAATAAATGTTATAAAAATCAACAATATTCATTTTATTGAGCCAAATTAATAAAATAATCAATACTATTTTACAATATACACCTTCCCTTGGAAACATAAAGTCCCCCTCCACACCCCTTTCACATCACACCAAAAAATATTCTTTTGGAAATGATTAACCTAAATCACTATAAATAATCCTCTTTCCATGTAAAAATTGTAATGGTCTAGAAAAAATTCCCACTTTCCAATTCCTAGACTCAATCTAAAGGTAGGTATATGAAGAGAATCATAAGGGTTCCCAAATATCTCTTTTCTTTTATTATTTCCAATTATTAATTATAAAAAATCAGTTCAAGCTATGTTTATTTTAATTTAATGATTCTATTAAAAAATTATAATTATCATTTTATTCTATTAATAAATTAGTAACACCCAGTTCCTATCAGTATAAACTTTTAATAAGTCATTATAATATCAAAATATGAGTTTTGAAACCAGTGATTTCTCATTTAAATTATTTTCTAACTCCTTTTATAATATACATAATCATTAAAAGTAACCTTAAAATATAATTTCAATTATTTTATAGTTTTTTTGAAAACCAAACAATTATTATAGTTCCCCTTTATTAGAATGTGGTTTTATTCTACCAATGTAAATAATGTTATATTATTATTCAATCATACATTTCAATTAATTTACTCAAAATTGAGTCTCTAATGAACCTATATTTTATCAATGGAAATTCCTTTCATATAATAATTTCATGTAGTATAATCACATAAAATCATATTAAGTACACAATACAAACATTATAAATTATGAATGAAATAAATAAGAGATATTCAAAGAAATTAAGAAACCTAAATAAATGGGGTAGTAAATTATCATTTGAAATTCTAATATGACCATTATGAATAGTAAAACAACTAATATAATAGTAAACTCACATATAAAAGTATAAATAAGATTTGGGTAAACTATAAAATAAATTATGATATAATTATATAATAGTATAATTAAATAAATGGTTGGAAAAATATTAATTATATTTTGGTATTTTTTATAATTTATAAATATTTAATCACAATTTTATAATAAATATAATGATTTAAAAGAAACTAAATTTCAATAAAATGTATTAATAAATTAATATTTTGTGCCTTATGATTTTAAGATAATTTAATGAGACCATATTTAATTTTTCAAATTGTTATAAAATCAGTTATATTTTTAAAATATGTATTTTTTGATAAAATGATGATTTTAATTAAAAAATTAATATCACATATTTAGAAATATAATATCATTAAATTGAGTTTAATTTTTAATTATACTATTCAATTTTTTTTATGGTTATTTTTCTATATTTTTCAAAAATACTTGAATTTTTGGTGATTACTAAAATACGATAATTTTCAATAAATGCTAAATATTCAAATTTTTTAGTCATTATAGATGTAAGGACAAGGTAAGAATCATTACTTAAAATTTACATGCACTAGTTTCTATAATTATTTGTAATAATAAATACTATTTCTTTTCTTGAGGAAAAATAATAAACTAATGATTAAATTAATGAGAAAACGCCCCTCTCATTTTTTATAAATACCACCCCTTACAACCTCTTCACCTCACACCTTCCAATCATCGATCCTTGTCCAAATTCTTCCAAATACTCTACTTAATCCCCTCAATCACATATAGTATCTATTTTCTCTTCAAAATACTAAAACCTTTTCCCTTTGGAGGTTCCCATGGAAGAGAAATTCATGAGGTAAATTCCACTATCATTTTATTTTAATTGTTTTCTGGTTCTTTTCTTAATCTATCATCACCTTCCCATATCCAAATGTACGATAACTACAATACGTTAGATATACTTGAATAATATTATAATAATGTAATAATTCATCATTAAACACATCGCCTCTTCATTTAATTCTAAAATAATTCATCATTCGTGAGGTGTTAATTTATCACTCTGTGGGATGAAAAATTTTCATTTTCAATTAACAACTTCAAGGATGGTCATAATAAATTTTTTATTTTTAAAAAATTATTATATATGTATTATATCATATTTAATGATATGATATCATTATATAAACATGATGTTAAATAATAAAACAAAACAAGTTCGATGTAAGCCAAAAACACCCAAAATAATCAAAATGATTATAACTAATGACTTATCTAATGATAATTCCTCACACAAAATAACCAAATCATTTATTTACCCATTTAAAATTATATATATTCCATAATAACTTATAAATTAAATTCTGGAAACCTATTTCCAATTTACATAAACTTGCATACTCTTATACAAGCGAAATTATCATTAAAACTAAGTAAACGAGCACTCACGAATGATGAAATTTAACACCATGACTTAGAAAAATGTCCATAAATGAATTTAATAAAATTATAATAAATTATTTAAATTTATAAAACATTATTCATTAATTAATTAATGTATTTTATTTGATTATATAAGACATTACGATCATGTGTATAACTGTTTCAAACATAAGATAAGGGATTGTACCCGAAACACCATTTTTCCCATCAGGTTACTATTTATCTCTCTTTACCCAAGTGTATTGTTTTTTTTCTTTTTATTTACTTCTTCTATAGTCTAGTATAATTTTAAAAACTCATGTATTCAGATCTTATTATCCCTCTTTTATGGGGTAATACTTGTCTTATAAAGGTCCCCATTTCAATTCTTCCTGATAAACAAGTCTGATTTAATAGAACTTTTCAATTTTTTACCCGCTTACATATGCACTCCGTAATTTTTTTTAAAACACCATTATTTTTCTAAAATCACTTATTTTATAATGAAATACTATCTTGGTTTTTTTGGTTTTATGAAAACAATAATTCCATGTTCCATATAAATATTCTTTAATATTTTCATTAAAATTCACTAGAATGTTTTATTTTTAATGTTTCTTAAGCACTCATTTTACTTGTTTCAACTTTAGTTAGACATCAATTATCATGATCCATTCTTATTTTCCACTATTATTTTCCATGTATGTTTTTAATCCATTCTATCATGGAAAATTTTATTCTATTCTTATTTCTTATTCCCTGTGACATGATTATGATACCCATTTATTTCTATGGGTAACCCATATGTTTATTATTTAAGTGGAACACATATTCACAAACATGTTATGATGGGTGAACACATATAGCACTCCAATGCATTGAGTAATGTTTAGTCTCTTGATAAATCATGTTTGGATATGGAGTAAACCTGATTCCTTTTTGGGACTTTTTTTACCATGTTATATAGGCTTGAAAGTTATCCTTGACTCATGTTTATGTCATGGTATATGCCGTTCCCAAATTCCTATGATTCCATGATTATATATTCCCCTGTTACACATGTTATTATTCCTTATTTTTATTCATATTACATTCCTTTTAAGGCATTATGTTACTCCTTCCAACACATGTGCAAAGTTTTATTCATATGCTTACTCTCTTACTGGGGTTTTTTAGTTCATCATATTTGTTCATATATTCCACAGGTTATCCTATACAGATCTATAATATCAATGAAAGTTATAATACCATAATGGAGATTATATAAATGTTATTTTTATTTTGGTTCCATGATGTTTAATTAAATACTAAATATCCCAAATACACTAGACTTTAGGATCCTTGGATTGTAATTTTATTGTTAATTATGCTTAAAATCATTTAATGATATGTGTAAAAGGCTAGGGTCTCTATAGTTGATATTAGAGGAAAGGTTTTGATATTTTTTAGATTATGAATAAAAAACTCTGTATAAGGGCTTATGAATAAGAAAAAATAAGATAAAATATCCATAAATGTTTCTTAGTATATAGTGACTGGTTTATCAAAAAAACACATCCTTGTTTAGATACTACAACTGGATGTGGTTATGGAATAGATACACCTAGGAGTAACAACTCTAACAAGGTGTTCTGGGCCTTACCTGGGGTTAATTAGTACATGAAAATGGGCCTTAATTCATACATGGTTTTACACTCTTGGAGGATATTCATTGGTAAATTCATAAGCTCATTATGAACCATTATTAAGGGACCAAATATTCCCAAAATAATAAATGTTTGAAAACAGATCATGGATAACCTAGATTGAAATCTAAGGAATCACATTTTTTGCATTTTAACTTTAATGTATCCTTTTATTATATTTATTATTTATGTATTCAATCTCCCTAAATGTACTCTATTTTTCTTAGTAAATGGATGTAAATAGAAGAACTCATTCCACCAATCAATGTGATAGGCAATGCGATGATTTCCATAATGATATTTCAAATTTGATTGAAACATATGCTCAAAACATTATGATATTAATTGATCATCTAGATCATGTTATGAACAATAACATGAATCTTTTGGAATTCCCACCTACTCCTAAGAAAGACCTGGTTTCCATAGAATCTTTCATGAGGAAAAGGCCTATACTGTATAGTGGATCTTATGGTCCCCTCCTCAAAGAAAAATGGATTAAATCCATTGAGAATATATTCTAAATCCTCTAATTATCATTGGAAGAGAATGTTGTGATGGAAGTTTATATTTATGATGGGGAAGTAGATTAGTTATGTACATTGATCAAGAACACAATTTCCAAGGAGGAAACTGATTCCATGGAGTTAGAGGATTTCAAGAAAGTATTTTTTAATAAATGTTTTCCCTGAACCCTCTGTACTAAAATGGAAAGGGAGTTCCTCAAACTAAAGAAAATAGAAGATGAGTCAATCAGGGAATATAAAGAAAAATCCACATGTCTTTAAAGATACACATCAGACATTCTCATTGATAACAAAATAAATGTTGATCACGTCTTTTTTGGACTAAATCTGACTCTATGAAAAGTGTTGGAAATTCAAGTCTTTGATAGCTATAGGGAGATGTTCTATTGTTTATATAAGGTTTAAATGAAGATCAAATACTCTTAGTAGTCTTGTGGGACTAAGTAAAAAAGATTAAAATGGGGTCTAATATGGGTGGATCGAATGATAAATCCCATGATGGATAGAAAACACAACATCCCATGTATCAATAGTTTTGGAAGAAGAATCCTAGAAACTACTTAAAGGGAATGAGGAAAAACATAAAATGGGGAAGAGAATAGAATATGGATAATAATTATCGAAGGGATATAAATAATCCAACTAATGTGGAAGAATAATGTAAGGTTCAGATAAACACTCATCCTATAGTGTAGTGTTTAAACTACAAGGAACATGGTAATTATGCAGGGAATTTCCCTAAGCCAATGGTTGTTCGAGAAAATCAACAACAACAAAATTCATGGAAATAAAGAAGGCCATATTATATCACTATTACTTAGGTGGAGCATAAAAATGATGTGGTGAATGGTATGATGGTTATTCATTCATGAATTGAAAATGTACTATTTAATTCAGGCTCTATACATTCTTTTATATCATGAAAATTTAGTAGAAATTTTCAATCACCACCTCATAATATGGAGGTTCAGTTATCTATGAGAACATAAAATGAGTAAATTATTGCATCCAAAGTATATAGCTTCTCTCCAGTTAATGTGGATGGACTTAACCTCCCAGAAAATCATTCCATACTCAATTTGTAATATTTTGATGCAATTTTTTTCACGGATTGGATATCATTATATAAAGACAACATCAACTGTTGGGAAAGGAATATCAATCTTCACATCCTATAACATCCTCTAATTCTCTACAATTTTAAGGAGGAGGTTAAATCTCCTTCAGAATCACAATATCAAGTGTGGATATTGTTTCCTTATGAGCAAGCATATCTAGATCAAATGATTGAGACAAAGGAGAGAACTATGCTCGAAGACATGAACATTGTGAGGGACTACACTAATGTGTTCCCTAAATAGTTTCTCGACCTTCCTACTAATGCATAGCGTGACTTCTCAATTGATGTTATTCCTAGATATCTTCTAATACCAAAGACACATTGTTGAATGACCACTATTAATATGAAAGAATTTATTAAGTAGATATAGGAGAATCTGGAAAAGGGTTTTATATGACCGATTACATCACAATGGGGTTAACTAGTTCTCTTTATCAAAAAAAGATTATGGATCAACGTGTTGATGCATTTATTATCATAAACTCAATAAAATCATGATAAAGAAAATGTATCCCCTTCCATGTATTGATGGATTGTTACATCATCTATATGGGTCCAGTTATTTCTCTAAGGTGGCCATTTAGTCAGGATATCACCAATTAAAGATGAGGTAGGAAAATATTACCAATACTACCTTTATAATGAGGTATGGACACTATTAGTTCATAGTGATGCCTCTTAGACTCACTAATGCTCTAGAAATTTGCATGGATTTAATTAATTTCATCTTTAGAGATTACCTCAAAATTTGTTTTGTAGTATTTATCGATGATATTATGATATAATACATGAGAAAGGAGGAACAATAGGTGAATTTGAATACTATTCTAAATAAATTTTCAAGGGAGAAACATTATGAAAAGTATATTAAATTTGAGTTTTGAAAGAAGGAAGTATCAATCTTGGCCCATGTAATCACCATAAAATGGATATCTATGGACTCTTATAAGACAAAGAAAATCGAAGAGTGGACTAGGCTAAAATATGTAATAGAGATACATAGTTTCCTTAGTATAATAGGGTATTATCTATGAACTTTGAATAAATTCTCACAATTTTCAAACCCACTAACCAAGATGAGACAGAAAAGATTAATGTTTTTCTCTACTAGAGAATGTGAATAATGAATCAATGAGTTAAAGAAGAGGCATATCACTACACCATTACTCACACTTCCAAAACGTGGGGACAACTTGTGGTGTTCAACGATGCATCAAAGAAGGGAATTTGATGTATAATAATGAAAAATGATAACATGATAGACTATGCATCATGAAAGTTGAAGATTCATGATAAAAAATATCCCACACTTGATTTAGTGTTGTTAGTTTCAATATTTGTATTGAAAAACTGTAGGTATTATCTATATTGGGAGAATTGTCTAATATATATTGAAAACAACTATCTAAACTATATATTCACATAGAAGGATCATAATATGCGCTCACAAAGATGGTTATATATCAACAATGATTATGACTAATCAATCCCCTACCATACTATTAAGGAAAATAAGGTAGCATATACTCTAAGTAGAAATTACCCTAAATAGTTTTTAATGATGACAATTGAGGAGGGTCAAATCATCATAAGCCTACAAATTATAAAAATACAAATATTTAAGGAATTAACATCATCAATCCTTTCTAAAATTATTTTTCAACCATCCCATATCGATAAAATAATGGATTCTCAAATAAATGATATAGAAATTCAGAAACGAGTGGAATATATCATAAATGGGAAATCATCTGTGTTCAAGATCGATATGGATGGAGTAATAAGATTTGGGTCATGACTGTGTACCATAAAATATAGATATAAATAAGGAGCTTCTAAATGATGCGCATAGATCAACCTTCTCTATTCACTGAGGGAGCACAAAGGTGTATTAACATCTCTGAGATAACTATTGGTTGGAAAATATGAAGAAGGATATCACTGAATATATGTCAAAGTGACTGATATGAAAAAAAGTGAAAAATTAAAGAAAAAAGTCTATGGGGATGACCTAATAACTAAATTTACCAATATGGATGTGGGATAACATTAACATGGACTTTTTCATTGGAATTCTAATGAAATCTAGAGGAAACACTTCTATATAGGGTTTATGGATCATCATATAAAGATAGCTCACTTTATCTTAAATTGATAGGATTCACATTAGATCAACCTGTGTGTACATAAATCAAATAGGTTGTAAGGCTGCGTGGAGTACCACTATTGATTGTATCCGATGGGATCTGAGATTCAACTCTATGTTCTGGAAAAGTCTCTAACATGATCTAAGCACTGAGCTGAACTTTATTATCAATATAATACAAAAACTGATGTCCAATCTAAGAAGACTATTCGAAAACAAGAATAAATATTGAGAGCAATTTCAATGTACTTTAATGGAGGATAGGACCAACACCAATCTCTAGTTGAGTTCTCTTACAACAATAATTCCCACTCAAGCATCCAAATGGATCCATATAAATTCAACTATGGGAAATGATGTAGAACATTTGTGTGATGGGATGAAGTCAATGAATGTAACTTACTAGGACAAGAAATGGTTGAAAATATGGTGGAAAATGTGAAAAATATTTATTATCACATTAAGGAATCCCAATGTCGATAAAAGATATAAACAAAAAATAATTAATGGGACCATGATTTTAAGGCTGGAGACATGGTATTCATCCACATATTTCTATTGAAGAGGATAAAGATATTTGGGAATAAAGGAAATCTATGTCCCATGTACATTGGCCCCTTCGAGATCCTTGATCACTTTGAAGTCCTGGAATATAGAATAACACATTCACCAACCATGTCTTTAGCACAAGATGTATTCCATGTATCCATATTGTAGAAGTACATACAAGATCCTTCATATGTACTGAATTTTGAGATGGTACAATTGGAGAATGATATCTATTACGAATTGCAGCCAGGGAAGATTTGGACTATAGAAATAATGTTCGACAAAACAAGTATACTCAACCAGTAAAAGTACTATGGTGGAACCATAAGTATGAAGAGGCATCGTGGGAAGAAAAGGAAGAAATAAAGGACAAGTACCCTCCCCTGTTTTCCCTATAGTATATAAAATGAAATTTTGAGGGAGGAATTTATAATAGTAGGATGAATGAATCGTGCCTGAAATTTATCAATGGAAATTAAATTATTATAATTTTTTCATATAGTATAGTCATATAAAATCACATTAAGAACACAATACAATCATTATAAATGATGAATGAATGGAATAATAAGTATTCCAATAAATTAAGGAAACTAAACCAATGAAATAGTAACATGGCCTTTAGAATAGTAATATGACCCTTTTGAATAGTAAAATGACCAATAGAATATTATCCTCATCTATTAAATTATAACTAAATTTTTTTATCCTATAAATGAATGTATTATATGACTATATGAAAGCATACATATATAAATGTTTATAAAATTATTAATTATGTTTTTAGATTTTTGTAAGTTATAAATATTTAATTATAATTTTATAATTTATATAATTATTTAAAAGATAATTAATTTTAATAAAATGTATTAATAAATTAATATTTTTTTCTTATGATTTGAGGATAATTTTATTAGACCTTACTTAAATTTTCTATGTGTTATAAAATCTGTTGTAAGTTTAAAACTTGTATGCTTCGAGTAAATGATGATTTTAATTTAAAATTCACTTTCTCATATATAGACAATTATTTTCATAAAATTGAGTTAAATTTTTAATTCTACAAATTGATAAATGGTTAGGGGAAATTTTTTGGATTCTTATAAATGACTTGAATTTTTGTAGAATAGTAAAATATGATAATTTTTGATAAATGGAAAATACATGAATTTATGAGTCATTAATGATGTAAGGATGAGGTAAGCACCATTAGTAACAACTCGCATAAACTATTTACTATATTTAGTCATAAGAAAAAACACTATTTCTTTTCTTGTTCAAAAATAATAATCTAATGATTAAAATAACTATAAAACACCCCTCTCCTCTACAATAAATATCACCCCTCACCACCTCTTAATCTCACACATTCCAAGATTTTATCCTTGTCTAATTTTACCCTATACTCTTCCAAATAACCCTCATATATATGATCACTTGGTCAAATCAAAAGACCAAAAACATTTCCCTAAGGAGGTCTTCAAGGATGAGAAATTAAAGAGGTAAATTCATTTTTCAATTTCTTTTCTTTTATTTATCAAGTTCAGTTCTTATTATCACCTCACCTAATTTCATCCAAATGGAATGATAACTAAAGTAACTCACATATAATAGAATTTTATTATTCTAATGAAATAATCCATCACTAAACCCCTCACATCTAACTTTTATTCTTAAAATGAAATTGTCGTTCGAGAGGTGTTAATTTATAGCCTTTAGGGATATTAAAATTTTATTTTCCATTAAAAACTTTAAGGATGGTATTAAATACAATTTCATGGTTTAAACAAATTATAATATATTTATTATAGCATATGCAATGTTTTTTTATAATTATATACACATAATTTTAAATGATAAAACAAAAAAAAGTTTGTTGTGAGAGAAAACCACCCTAAATAATCAAAACGATTATCACTAACAACTTATCTAATGATTATCCTCACCCAAAATATCAAAATGAGTTATATAACCCTTTATCATTATGTATTTTCATTAATAACATATAACTTCAATTATGGAATTATAATTCCATTTTACATAAACTTTCATACTCCTAGATTAGAGAACCGATCATGAAAACTGATAAAACGAGCACTCCCGAACGATGAAATAGAACATTATAACTCATAAAAAGGCCATAGATGGCCTTAATAAAATTATAATAAATTATTTACATGTATAAAATATTATGAATTAATTACTTAATGGATTTAGTTTTATTATCTAGAATTTTAGGATCAATTTTAGAACCGTTTCAAATATAAGGTATGAGACTCTACACAAACATCCATTTCTTCATTGGGTTACTCTCTATATCTATTTAGCACAATTTAATGTTTCTTCAATATATATACCTATTCTAAATTCTATTTCTATGTTCTAAACTCATGTATTCATATTAGATCATCCCAATTTGATGGGGTAATATGTGTTTTAGAGAGGCTCCCCTTTAAATTCATCCTGATAAGCAAGCCCAATTCAAGGGAACTTCCCAATTTCTTACTCACTTCCAAGTACACTACAAAGTATGTTTTAATCTAGACTAATTTTTATAAAATCACTCATTTTATGATGAAAAACATTCATGGTTCATTTATGTATTTTTGTATTTTTTTACCCAATATGCTTTAAATTATCTTTAATATTTTCCTTAAACCACACTAAAATGTTTCATATGTAAAGTTTCTTAAACACTCCTTCTATATGTTTCCACTTCAATTAGACATAAATTATCACAATCATTTCCTATTTTTCCTTATGAATTTACATTTCGGTTTTCAATACTTTATTTCATTGATGCATTTATGATATTCTCATTACTTATTCCCGGTGACATGATTATGATACCCATTTATTTCCTTGTATGACCCTTAAGTTTATTATTCATTTGGATCACATATTCATGAACCTTTTATGATGGGTGCACTCAGATAGAACTCTAATGCATATTTAATTTTTTGTCTCATGAGATGTAATTTTGGGTTTGTTAGTGAACATAATTCCTTTACGAGACTTTTTCCACCATGTTATATAGTCTTTCCAGTTATCCTTGATTCATATTTATGTCATGTTATATTTTTTCTACATTCATATGATTCCATGATTATATGTTCCAATTATATAAATATTATTTTTACTTATGTTTACTCATGTTCAATGCCTTTTATATCATCATGTTATTCATTCTAACTCATGTGCTATGTTTTATTCCTATGATTACTCCCTTAATAGGATTTTTAGCTCATCCTTTTTGTTCATTTATTCCCTAGTTTATCGTAAGAATATGTATGAGACCAATGGAATTTTAGAGCTCATTATGGATATTAAATAAATTATGTTTTTATTTTGGGTTCATGACATCTAATATTTTACCTAATCTTCTAAAGACACTATACATTACGATCCATGGCTTGTAATTTGATGGTTAATTATGTATAAAATTATTTAATGATATATGTAAAAGGATAGGGTCTTTATAGAGTCCATGGATTAATATAACATTAATAATTTTACAGTATGATATTTATGATTATAAAAAGATAAAACAACCATTCTTTTATTGCTATTAAATATAAATAATGAAAGATTGCTAAAACCAGATTCCTGGGGAATATTATTTTGAACTTTAACTATATATTAAACTATTAACCTCCTTCACTTATTAAGTGGCCTAAACAATATAACATGAATGTTCTCGATCATATGGATTCATTGGAAATTGACTATTTACCATTATAATATTATGAAATCCAATATGTAACTATAACCAGAATAACCTCAAAACATGTTATAGAAGAAAATAAGTCCATTAAATGAACAATACATGATAATATATGAATTAAATGGAATAATAAAAATTAAATAAAAATATTTTTTTGGAGATAGTTATTAGTAAAAAATATTATTATTAAATATGTTATTAGAGCATATAAAAGGAGTCAAAAATCGGGGAAAAGGATTATATTTTTAATATAAATTCATTCAATGTATTAGTAGTTCGAATAGAACACGAACGGGGGGAATATAAGACATTAAGAATGGATATTTTATATCTAAAGAATATCAAATATGGTTCAACTCTAATCTTCTAAAAATTTTACCAGACATGTATATATTGTGGACATCCAAAATATAGTAGATATCAAAAAGGATCCTAGAGGCCCCCCATAGTCTAGAATAAGAAAGTATTAATGGTATCTATAAGGAACCAAATAAAATAGATAAGTTTTTGATTATAAAATGTATAATTAGTATCATCTTAAAATAGAATATTATCACCGTGGCTAATACATATGCATTAATATAACTTGAAAGAAAACAACAATGTCCTCTGACCTAAATCAGATTATCACCCCTACCAAAATAATTTCATACTAAGCCCTTTATTCATTGTCATAAAAACCACGCCATATTCCTCCTTATAACCCATTTATAAAAGGTCTCATGAGACCAACCACTTGGGATAGTACCATGGAAAAAATTATAATTAAACATTCTTTAGAAATCCCAACAATTATATGATAATCAATATAAATAATATCCTTTTAAGTGATCCTTTTCAATTTGAAATACTATCATAAAATATTCCCCCAAGTAATATATTTTTATAAAAAATACCATTTTAAATCCACAACTAGAAAGGAAAACCCATTTACCTTATGATTCAAACAGATTCACCAACAAACCATAATGACGAGAACTATGTCTTAATTAACCAAAGAACCAAGAATAACTGTAATTCCTACTATGTGGTCAATGATAACTATTAGGTCAATGTGATCACATCATAACATATCTGTATAATTAAAAATAAAATGAAACTGGTCCAATAATTAACGTAATGAATGAATCAAAACACAAAACCGCAAAATTGGTAAGAGGATTAGTAATTTAAAGGCCTTCTACCTTAATTGGAGTTATTTAAATTTAAGTAAATCTCATACGTGACCATTCACAAAGATGAACTAGCAATAATACCTCAAAATGGGGACCTAAAATCTCCAATAACCATTCCAATTAGTTATAAATTAATAGTAATTAATTTAGATATTTAATACTAATGGTATAATTAAGAGAAAATTACAAGACAATCCCTTATTGTTAAATCCTTGAAAAATGGGTTTGTACCACCAATTTTATCCAATATAATATTCAGCACACAATATCCAGAAATTATCATTCCAAATATTCTATTATTCTCATACAATTTGAATGATGTTCATAAATAACATAATCTGTGGACATAACTAAATAAATATGCACAAAACCCACTATGTTTGATCCATTAGGATCCCCTATATACAACTTATATTGATTCCAATCAAATAATAAAAACCCCATGATGTCCCAATGGATTTTTAAATATAAAACTATACCATAGAAAACATGTTTAACAATTAACAATGAAGGATAATAACTGAAGAAATAAGATAAAATCATAAGTTAAATAATGAAAAAACCACATTTAATCAACTTGAATCAAATTTTTTGAGTAGAAGCAGTGGGATTTAATAGGTACTTGACCTCCCCTAGTCTCAATTCACAAAAATAATGATCCCAATAGGGGTTTTTAATTTTCAAAAATGTTTATCCAAACCATTTCTTTAGAACATCCATACATCAATCCCATTTGATTAAATATTGTAACCCTTATAAATCAACACTTGTATATAATATAGAAATGAACATTATATAGAAGCCAACTAATACATATATACTTTGTTCATTAGAAACTTTAGAAAATTAAATATTATTGTAACCATTAACAATCATGAGGGAAATATGGATTTCAATTACATATCATCACATCAACCATTATTTATAGAGGACTTTACCAATTTTGATTATCCTTGTGTATTACTATATAATACAGAGTTAACACTTACTTATCCCGAGTTAAAATTACATACCCAAAATTAACCCTTACATATATTTTGACATCCCATTAAATAAAAAAACTTCCAATATTCATCTCATTATAATCCATATATTTCATGGAAACCCTTATGTGGTAGGAAAAATATCACTATGCATTATAAGTCTAACTATCAGATATCTGGGTTTTTAGCTCTATGTATTGATATTATTATGGATCAACTATTAGATATTCATGTGAAACCCATATTAATTTAGGAGTATTAATTTATGTTTCTTAAAGTGACCCAGTGTAAAACATTATACATCAAAAGGTTAAACCATATGTATATAGGGTAAACCTTGAAGATCGACTAATATGCTAGTAACCATTTTGTATGATGAAACTAATTTAATATAACCATTATTTATGTCAACATAGATTTTTTTTCAATGAGTTATATACAGTTATAAATAGGAATATTATGCATGGTGAACCTTATATATATGGACCCATATATATGAGGATTTAACTATTGTTCCATCCACGTTTTGTATAGCATCACAAATTCCCAAAATTCTTCCTAGCTTGATCCAAATTCCATTAGAATTGTGAGGGAAAATCAATCAATCTAGAATCACCTAAAATATATTTATCACCAATTAATTCATACCCTTAGAATGTTTAAACACCCATGGAGATATTCTCATCATATTCGAATGCACCCAATAAGTAAATGAGGTATATAAACACATGGTAAATCTAATACCTGGCCCATTATTCCCTTTGGAATACCTATTTCTTTACACCAAATCTACTCTAGAACTAACCCAAGTTCACGAGACATATCAATTAATTTAATAAATTTAAGAAGTTCTCCAAAATATTTTCTTCCCCTCTTAATTTTTATATAAATCCAAATTCTAAAAATTTTCATTCTTTTAAATAAAAATTATAGAAATCCCTTGATTTTCACAAACTTTTAATGACATCAGTTATTACATACACCCCATCCTAATTTTATTAATCAATAATAAGATGTATGATTTCATAAAAAAAATAAATATTCACCCACAATTTTCATTAATAATGTACTACGATTTCTTGTTCTATCTAAAAATTCCACCCATGTTTCATTTATGAAACTCCTACCACTAATACAAACTATTTACCAAAATATGTGTTACCAAATAACCAAGAACCCCATCACTGTATCTATAAAAAACATCACTTTCCTTAAATCATCCCACTTTGGGATATAAATTGATTCTCTCTAAACCAAATTGATCATACCTGAATACCTATTCATAACCAAGACTGTTGCACAAATATGAAGAATAAACACACACACCAATTTCCAAAAATCGAACTAAGATCAAATAATTAATTTATAGGATTAAAAAAATCCCTAAAATTAGTCCCCAATCAAAATAAGTTATTCAATGAAATGGTTATACCCAATATTAGTATTTATTATCAAACCCCAAATAAACCGATCGAAATCATATACCCATCAAAAATCACATTCAACTACTCAATTCCAACATCAGAAATAGATCCCATGATCCTCAAAACTTCATATTTGTTTAAAATATGATGGAATACCTACTGAATGCGTAATTCAACAACCCATGTTGTTCTTAGTATACCACTAAAAACAAAACCAACTTAGACTTCATAGGAACTTATAGTTCATTCCCATTAATACATCAAATGAGTTCACATTTTTCAACCCATCCCGACTCTTCCAAGACAAACATGAAACATTGTCCAATCAAACAATTCAAACATATGGGTTACTCCATTACAAAAAATTGAAAAGAAGCATGGTTTATATAGGAATCAATAGAATATTCAATCCAGTTCAACACATTTCATATCAACCAAAACACACTATAGTCAACAAAACAATATGAACTTCAGTTTTTTAATATATTTCTTATCAAATAACATTTATATAATCAATATCTTATGATACAAACTAACCGAAGTGAAAATAAACTATAATATAGTAAAAAATTATAAAATTAATCATAATTTTTTTAATAAGAATAAAAACATTATTAAAATTACTTATAAATTATTTATACAATTAATTTATATTTATAAATATTTACCCAATGTTTAGAAAATTCTTTTTATTTATTATTTTTTTTTATCAAAAATGGTTTTTTGCATGTTTATGAGAATATAAATAATTATAATTTTCCATGTATATATAAATTATATTTTAAAAAAATAAATAAAATTTGAAATATATACATCAATGTTCTCTTGGAATAAATTTTTGACAATGCTCCAAAAAATGTGATTTTTCATTGAATATTGAAAAATACTGAATTTTGTTGAAAACATTCAATTATTTTAATGAATATAAAATGATAAACAATAATTTAAAATGGTTTTCAAATAATTATTATTTCATTAACATTATTAATATTCAAATTATGTACATTATAATTTATTTTATATTGGATTTTAGTATAAATACTTTTATACATAAGAAAAATTGTTTCGAGAAAAGTTCATTGCATCACATTTTTTAGATTTAATTTTAAATTAAAATTTCCCACTTATACAATTTCATATTCATTAAATGGATTATATATTTGTAATAAATATGTTCAAATTTTTTATTTATTAAACTATCATTTATTTTCAAAATTAATAGTAAGAATAGTAAAAAAATTCAACGTGGTGAAGGTTAAAACATGTTTCCTTGTTATACCAAAATTTATGTGTATAATCTCAAATTAAAGATTTAAATATCCTAAAATATTTCCATATTTAAGAATCAGCCTATCCCACATTTTAATATCTTACCATATAGAAGAATTATGATTTATTGTGCATTTATTATATTTTAATCTTTTATGAAATTCCCATTATGTCCACTCTCCTATTGAAAAAAAACGATCCACCATTCTATACACTACACATCATTAGACATTATATATAAACCTAAACTCATAAAATTATATTTTAATTGTACTTATCCATGATTTAGAGGTTCTGATCATCTTAAAATTCTATTCAGAGGGTCCTTATGAGTGAATCAAAAGTAGGCCTACCGAAGAATTGGTTATCACTCTACCCAACCTCATTCAAATTATTTTTTCTTATAACCCCACTAAATCTATTGTATTCATACTAAAATAATACCATAAATATCATAAATACACTATAATTATATTATAATTATGGAAAAAATATTATTAACCCTATTTTCAATCCAATGGGAAGTTAAAGCATTGCCTGCATGTACATGTGGACTATCACCACCATGTAGTGATACAGTTCATTTTAGGTTACCATTTTAAATGATGGTTATTATAATGATACTAATGTTTATATATAATATATATTATATAATTATTCACATATAATTAAAATACAATATCTTCCTTCTTAGTATCCAATCTGTTATAAAATAATAACTTTTCCCATACACACGTGTGGACTACCATCTCCACAGAGGGATGCGATTCATTTTTCATTTTGGATTTACATTAATGGAAATGATGTTAAATTCAAAGTATATATATTTATGCTATAATTATTATTTTATAAATTTTAATTATTTTATTCCATTCATTTGTTCACACTATCCGAAATTGAGAAATGTTTTCATGCATATGTACGACCTACTGCCTCAATGAATTGTGTGATTCAGTTTTCAATAACTACATATTATGGAAGAATGTATATATATATATTAATTATATATGATATTTATATTATGATTATCATTATTTATATTATTTAACTATGTTACAAGTATAAATACATAAACTGCAATCATTCCTTTTGAGTTAGTTTTCTCTTTAATTTTAATATTTTCAATTTCCATCAATTTTTTTATAATATGGAAACATAATATGTTTGGTTCCAGATAAAAATCGTGTTGATTGAAAATTTTTACTAATGGCCTTTCCATTCCTATCATTTTTTAAATCACACACACTTTCTTAAACACATATTTACTACATTTTCTTATATAATGTTTCTTAGAATGTTTTTTTAGAAACATAATCTTGTACCATATTTGGAATTAGTTATAAATTAGTCATTAATATAAAATAACTTCCTTCATTGTGATTATCATAATGACTATGGATTTAATAAACATCGAGCAAAAATTTATCAGATCAAATGTCAGACTTTATGTCTTGTCTTTCTTATTGGAAAAGTATTTATAATCGGACTGATGATGGAACTGATAAACATCAGAATCACACTCATAAAGATTATTGTAATGAAATTTGTAAGGAACTACATTGGACTTACTATGTTTATATTCTAAATATGGAAAAAAAATTACTAATATAAGGAAAACATTTGACATTGTTATGGTGTAATTTAGTATGATGTCAAACAATCAATTAGATATGAGGTGTTGATGTGACTGATGTCCAAGTCAGTGCAACAAAATTATTGAATTATGACCATTGGGAAGGAAATATGACAGTTGGGGAGATACTTATAAATACCCGATTCTTTAAATATTTTCACGAAGTTGCAACAGTGCTGACCAATTTCATTTGTGTAAGAGTTATATAGATTACAATGAGTTAAAGGCATGTTAATTGCCATTTTTAATTGTTTTAGGGTTCTTGTATTATGAAGGTAACCTTGTCATGTTATCACATTAAGACATATTCTATGTTGTAATCATGTGTCAAATCTATGATTATGATCATGGAATTTTGGGTATAACAAGATAGTGAATCCTTTGTTTGGGTCTAGGTCTTGTGGGTATAAATAAACATAGTCGATCCATCATATCATAGGCTACCGAGGAAATGAAGAAAGACTATCTGAGATTCCTATTAAAGAATTTCCTTGTTGAGGAATTATTGAATTTATTGTAAATATAAAACAATAAATACCTTTATATATGGTTTGTAGCAACCTTACTCTTAAGGATAAAATAGGTTTATTAATTTTAATAGTTTTAAGTCATTATTACTTTTTTATAGATATGATATTACTTGTTTATTACAATTATTTTATTCCTATGTACTTGTTTATTATTGTTTTTATCATAAAGTATCTGAATATGATAAATGTAAATCTATTAATTGGATCTTCTATGAATATGTTATGTTTAATTTGATAAAATTAAATCTTTTGTGATTATAGATATTATACTCCAATATATCGATATCAAATATGATTACGATACATTGGTAATCCAATTGAGGGCTTAGTCTGAATCTAATCCTTTTTTAATTAAAGATGATTTTGAATTGGTTTAGTTAAATTTATTGAAAATATTGTTTTTAAAACTACAATACACCCCTATTGTAATAGATCCATCAAGAACACATTATTTCATTCCGAATATAAATATTTATCATATTCATATTCAAAAATTGGTATCAGAGGAGGTTTCCACTCCTTATATACTTACCAATTATTTTACTATCATTATTATTTTTGGTTGGTAAATTTTGGTTATAAATTTTTAGTTTGTAAACTGTATTACAATAGTGTGTTTAGAGAAAGAAATGTTTTCTATAACATAGTAGGACTTAATGTCAGATACATTGATAATATCAATCCCAGTAGACCACTAATCTTTTATGGTGTTGACTATAAATATTTGAGAGAAATAATAAAGACTTTTTTATGAAAAATGGGGTTGATAATTTTTTCATGTTGTTCAGATATTACAAAATACGTGATAAGGATGTTACAAACTTCACCCATCAAGTCATGAAATAGTATCAACATAATTATAGAGTTATGAAAACTTTGTTATATTTTATGAACAGAAGAATCTATAGTCATATTTATTCATATAAAGCAACATATAGTATTTTCATGAAATTTGAGCTTACACAATTTGGTACTTCTATTATTATTTAAAAAAATAAATAAATATGACTTGATCTGACTATCATTCATTTGTTTTCTTAGCTAGAGAATCCATTTCCAATATTCACCAAAAGATTATTACTATTATAAATATTTTACAATATTATGGGGAAAAGTATTAGATGATGAAATATTTGTGGAGAAAAATTATTGATATCATGCCCGAGGAATGATATTCTAAGAGGATAACTCGTGATTATTCAAGGAGGTTGAAACATAACACTCTTGATGATATTATTGGAACTCTTATTCTATATGAGGGAAGCTATAAATGAGTTGTTGAAAAAGAAAAAAAATAATAACAAAATTTTTTCCTTTTCCCCAATGTCTAATTTAACCCCTAAAGTTCAGTCTGCTAAGAAAGTAGAGAAATTATCCTGAAAGACAAAAAGTTTTTATAAAATCAGACTAAAGATCACCTGGACACTCTCAAAATAAATTAACTAATATTTCTTAGTGGATTAACAAGATATTTTGTAATAAATATTGTTAGTATCGATATATGAAAGTAATCAAGGAAATAAGTCACATAAAGGATGAAGTCACTTGTTATGAATGAAAGAAAGCTAGAGATATGTGACAAGATTTACCAAAGTTAAGAATGAAAGATAGAAAAGATAGAAATTTTGATAGGAATCGGAAATGTTTCTATAATTAAAAAATAAGGAAATTTCACAATAACAATGATTCTAGGAGTTGAAGTGAAGGATATTCCTTATATAACTCTTCTGATAACAGAGGAACATCGATCTTCATTCCAGGTTACCTAAAGAAAATCACTCGCTTATGGTAAAGTCACACACTACCAAAAAACATTCAAATTTAACTTTAAATTATAATTATCTAGATGAGAAGGACTATATATCCTCATATGAATAATAACCCTTAGTAGAAGATAATTAACACCTTCATATGATAAAGTAACTCATTTTTATAATATTCTTGAAAATAAAAAATGTAATGTTAGAAAAAAACTACATAAAGATTAGAAAAGGATAAATATTTAAAAATATGAAATTTTGGATCATTCTAAAGGTCATGATAAATATAATTCTGAAAATGAATTTTTTTCAAAAGATTTAGAAAAAGTGATTTCTGGGAAAAATTCCATACAATCCAATTTTCATAAAATCAATTAAAATACAATTACTAAAGGGGATAAAATTTTAGTTAAAAACTAATGTCTCAAATTTCTTCTTTGAAAAAAATATTTTCAAACTTTTATACTCGTAGAGAAAACATTGATAATATTTATAAAAAAATTCATTCTCATGGTACTATTTATGGAATTGGATATACATATAAAAACCATTTTATTGAAACAATTACTTTACTCCTAAAAATTAACCCTTTTTGACTAAGTTTCAAAGTAGAGGGTATTGTAAAAAAAAATTTTGACTTATTAATGTTCAATAATTAGATTTACACAAATCCTATTTTCAAGAAAAATGTTGATTTTGAAAATTTTGTTTTCTGACATTACTAGACCCAAGAAGTTTTGGGTTCCCAAAGTCTAATGTTTTTACTTATAGGAAAATAAATAAAGTACCAAAAAATAAAATACTTAATTAATGGATAGAGTGTGTTTGAGGAATATGACCTTTAGAAAATATTTTTTTCAAAAATATTATCAAGATGAAACATAGAAATGTTACTTTTGGAGATTTTTTTCATGGAGAGATTATTGGTATAGGTAACATAGTTCTTTTTGGTAAATAACTAATTTCAAATTTTCTATTTTTTAATGGTATTTATAACATACTTATATGAATTTTACAATTATGTGATGAAGGATTCCTTGTGAATTTTAGAAATGATAAATTTGTTGTACACAATTCCATGGATGAATATATTCTTTATTCCAGTCGGCATAAAAATGTTTATACACTTAAGATAGAAGACCTTAGGATCAAATAATCACTTTTCCTAAGTTCAATGGAAGATAAATATCAGTTATGGAATACAATGTTAGGACCCTGAAAACATATAAACATATGTAAATTGATTCTGAAAAGGATTTTTAAGGATCTACCAGAACAATGGTTTGATTATTTATAATTTTGTAACATTTATCAATGTGGTAAGAAATAGTTGTCTAGTTTTAAATTTATTAATAAAGTCTCTACTACTAATTCCTTATAGTTAGTGTAGATGTATTTATTTGGTCCAACACAAACCTGGAGTATTGGAGTCAAATACTATGTGTATATCTTGGTTAATGAATACATTAGATTATATTGGGTTTATTTTCTAACAAAGAACTCTGAAGCCTTTTTTTATTTAAAATATATTGTAGTTAATGATAAAAATTAGAAGAAAATTCACTTCATAACTATTCTTCGTGATCATTGTGGAGAATTTTTAAATTATAATTTTTATACATTTTTTATTACAAAATTTATAGAACATAACTTTTCAGATCCTAGAACCCCTTAGAAAAATGGTGTTGTTGAAAGAAGAAATTGTATTATTCAAGAAATAACAAGAACCTTGTTGAATGAATACTCAATTGATAAACCTTTTTGGGGTAAAGAATTTAGTATTACCTTCTATACTATAAATAATGTTTTAGTTCAACCCTTTCTAAGTAAAACTACTTATGAGTTGTGGAAAATCTAAAAACCAACTATTTCTTACTTTAGTGTTTTTGGATACAATGTACTCATCTTGAATAGAAAAGGTAACATACATAAATTTTCACCCAAATCCAATGAAGAAATATTTTTGGGTTATTCCACTACTTCTAAGGATTATATGGTTTTTAATAAAAATTATTGTATTATCAAGGAAACCGTACATGATAATTTTAATGAAACCCAACCTTTTGTTTTCAAACAACACCAACCTATATACTGCTAAAATTTTATTTAAAAAACTTATTTTCAACCATTGTTATAAAATTATTCTTATAGGTAAATTATTTAAGAATTTTTTTGAAGTATTTAGTAAAGATTATTTTCTACCTTATGTTAATGAATAGATTTTTTACAATCCAAAAACTTAGATGTTTCTTACGAGTCATCTTACGAATAATATCATTCGTATTATTGATGAACCATTTAGGAATAGAAGTTCCTTAAGAAAAAAATTTAATATTTATCTAACCTTTTTCTATTTAACATAATAATATTGATGTATCTTTATGTGATGAATATTTAATTAAGGCTACACAAGATGAGATAAATGAATTCAATATGAACAGTGTCTAGACCTTGTTTTATTGATATAAAAAAACTTCAGTAATTTGTGTGGAATATATTTTTAGAAAAAAATATGATCAAAATGTAATAATAATTAAAAATAATGAAAGGGTTGTTGAAAAATTTTATAACCAACATGTAGTCATAGACTATAAAGATGTCTACTCCCCTATAGTTAGATTAGAATATATTCGTATTCTATTAGCCTGTAAAAGGTTCATTAATTTAATTATTTTACAAATGTACGTGATTTTTTACTTTCATAGTGGATATGTTCATGAGAAATTTTATGTTTAAAAACACACTAGTTTGAAGATAAAAAATATATAGAATGCATTTATAAACATAGCGAATTGTTATATGGGGTTAAACAATCCCCTAGTTCCTTTTATGATTGGTGAACATGATTTTGTTACAAAAAAATTTTGTTAAGGGAGATGCTGATCAAAAAAACTATAAATTTATCTTTAAAAAATTTAAAATTGTAAAAGTATATGTTTATTACATTATATTTGGACTAAGTCCAATATCATTAACATATTCATTTGCATATATTATGAAATCCGGGTTTGAGATGAGTATGATGAGTGAGTTAATATATTTTCTTAGTTTTTTATATTTTTCAAAAACTAGAAGGAACATATATGTATCAACATAAGTATATAGAACATATTCTTAAAATGTTTAGATATGACAATACTCTAAGTATTAGTACTCCCATCGGTACATCAAATACACTTGATCTTGATGTGTCCTAGCAACTAGTTCATCAAAAATATTTTTAATGGTATGATAGTATGTTGACACTACATTATTGATAATAACATATAATTAATGTTTTCTGTGTACATATGTTCAAGATATCAAGATAATACAAATGAGTCCAATCCAAATGAAGTAAAATTATTTTTTCATTATCTAATAGGAACTATAGATTTATGTCTTTTTTTCTTCTTAAAATTTTTTTGAATAATTTTTTTATAGATGGTGTCTTTGGTGGTCATATAATGCATATATAAAGCACATTATGATCTTTTAATTCCCTATGAGAATCATTATTTTCTTGGTCTTATAAGAACGAGCACTTTCCACTTTTAAAGCTGAATATGTGGAATTTAAATGTTTTGAGCATAAGTGTTGTGGATGAAACACACACTCACTGACTATGGAATGAGTTTTACAAAAAAAAAATACTATGAGATAACAATAGTTTTATTTCCTTAAGTAAGAATCCTGTACATCACTCCCATTAAAAATACATAGATATTAGGCATCAGTTTCTTAAGGATCACGCACTTAAAGGATATATCATTTTATAATTCATCAGAAAGAAAGAACAACTTGCTACCATTTTTATAAAACACATACCTTCTGATAGACATGAATACAATAAATAAAAGATAAAAATGTTCATTATAAAATTAAATTTTAAATACAATTATTTTATACCCATCTACTTACATTAATATACTTATTTTCATAGGGTAATCACATAATTTATTTTATTAAAAAATTTAGTTTTTCATAATTTTATTTTTCATAAAATATTTATCATAATGGGTCTTTTGTAATCATAATTCATTATAAATTTTTTTGAGTCTGTATTCCTAAAAGGATTACCAAACACATAAATGGTTATACATTTTCTATAATCGAATTACTTTATAATTTTTTAATTAGTTTTTAACTATTTTTTTGTCTCAATAAAACTGTATCTTTTAATAATTATCATAATATAGTTAATTTTGAAAAATTTAATAAGAACATGATGTTCATACCGATTATGATCTCCCACACTGAAATGTATTGTTCTTGATTTCTAAATTTTTTCATTATGTTATTATCATTTTAATATATTTCATTGTTATTACTCTTTTATTTTTTATAAAAAAATATTACTTTTTTGTAACTTTTTTTTTAAAAATTATTCAGTATGAATATAATATTTCTTTTTAAAAAACCTTGACTGTTCAAAATTCATTAAATAATTCATCAATTATTTTCAACCATCAGATCAGAGTTGGATTAATCTTATCAATTTGATTTAGTATGAAAGATGAATTGTCACCTCTAATCATCTATATAAGCAGGGACCCCATTTCCAACATTAGATATCTCATACTTATTGATATGAATTGATGTTACCATTAAAAGTCACTTATCTAAAATATTTCCTTATGTCAGAATCCCTAGTCTCTTCCCCAAATATGATTTCTTCTATTGAAAATTTTAAAAACTGGTTTTTTTTCATGAATGGTTAGTAAAAAGATATTTTTAAAATAAGTATGAATTTTTATTGATAAAGAAGATAAATCCATGTAATGGTCATCTTTATGTGTAATTTTGTCTGATAAGGATTTTTATCATGTTTATCTTGATCTTTTTCAGACCTTATATACAATTGTTATTTTTTTCATAGATTATGGAAAACAAAAAATTTATTTCATTATATATGAAAAATGGCACACAATGTAATATTGTAAAGTTGTAGGTATGCTTAAAATTATATGAGATGGAAAATTATATTGTCCTTCTCAAAAGTTACCAGATGATTTTGGTTCTCTTAATAAGTAAAAATATGAGGATTCTTTATTTTATCACTATGAAAAAGTAAGAAATGCTACTCAACTGATGCCAGTAAATAGTGTTACTTACTTATGGATGAAATGTTTCTTAATTCTAAGAAAATGGGTTTGTGATACATTAATGGTTATTGATGCTTTCATTCTGGACTTTCATAGGAATATGAGAAAAATAGATCTTATTAGATTCATTTTTCATAACATAAATAATATCAAGACTAAAAGTATTGTGTCTTAGATTATAATGATTCCATCTATTTTATAAAGATTACTTTTGGAGGGCATTAAATATTTTATATATTCAAAATATATCTACACTGAAGAAGATTAATATTCATTTCATCAGTAATGATACTTTGAAGAGGATTATATTTAATTTTGATGTAGAATCAAAATGGTTTATCTCAAAAGAAAAATCCTCTAATAAATCTAAGATGGTTATGAGGAAAAGAAAATGAAGGTTCAGTATCCAAATATAATGAATTTATAGAAGAAAAATAATGCCCCTCATGTGATAAGGGATGATTGGATGAAGAAAAAGTATGAGAAGAAAGAAGGGGGTCCATTTGTTGGAATTTAACTAGATGAATTCATTGCATTAATATTTCATAATACTAAAACTTCGTAAAAAAACATAAGAAGAGACTACAAGGTGTAAGAATTTTATATTTTTGAAGAAAGGTGTTGAGGTAGCCTCCAAACCTTTTGTTTTATCTACTTCACAGTCTGACCAACCAAATTATAATATCGTATTTTTTTCAAGAAATAACCATTGTTAATTTTGATTTTTCCTCTATCATGAACATGGGAAAGTATAATGTTTTTAATAAATAATTGGCACCTACATTTCAGCCAAATCCATCGGAGTTAGTTCTAGTTGATAAAGCTAGTTTAAGAACACAGTTATAGATCCACGAGGAGTTTCATAAATAAATGGATGAATGCACTACATGAATTTATATTTTAGATATGAAATGTAAAAAAATACATGAACTAAATACTAAGAAGTGTTTTTTGAAGAAAAAATAGAAAAAGTATATGATTTTGATGAATATAAGGATAATGAAAATGAAGAGGAAACACATGAATTTAATGAGAAAGAGGAAAAAATTGAAACCAGTGGTAATTAAATGGTTCAATCCAATAAGTTTTCATAAGCACAATAATCCTCATCGGCCTTACCCTCCAAGATTTATAAGGGTAGTGAAGTTGAATGTTCTAAGAAGAAAAGGTCATCATCAAAGAAAGATATAAATCCCTCAATTAATAATTATTATAAAGATAAAAATTAAAAGAGAGAAGGTAATAAAGAAAATAATGACGAGGAGGAAATAATTGAAATATCTGATGGAAATGAAGTTAGAGATAAAGTTGAAAAATTATTCTCAATGAAAGAATATAAAGGCAAAGTAAAAGAAGTTGAAACTATAACTAGCCATCCTAAACTACCTAAATTAGAAAGAGAATTAGATTTAGTGGATACAATAACCACATGAGGAGTAGATTATTGCCTACAAGTTTTAGAGAGGCTCAAAGGAATAATTCCATACATTCCAAAACTTGAAGAACGAGTTGAATTGATTCATGATAATTAGAAGAAAAATGGTGTCAATCAATGTTTTAACTAATATGTTGATCCATTTATAAGCTTCTCTAATGGTTTTACTATAATACTCCCAAGATCACAAAAATGCAACCAATAAAGATGTTAAATGGTCTCATAATATTGGTTTTGGTGTCATGTTACATGAAGATACATTTAATTATATGAATAAATTTATGAATAAATTCATATAATCCCTCAATCAGTTATCCAAATATTTGATATAAAGAGTAAAATTTTTTGTACACTTCATAGATTCAACTGAAAGTTAGACATAGGGAATGAAAGAGTTAAATAGGAAGATAAAATATTTGTAGTCGATGTTTTCAAGACTGAATTATTAGAAAGAGAAAATAATTTGGTTGAAAAAATGATGACTTATTTAAATAGATGTATATTCAAGAAGAGAAGTCTCAATCTCAAAGGGAGAAGATTTGAATTCAGGATGAAAATACTGAAAAGCTATAGTAGGACTAAAACAAGTTTAAGAAGATAAAATAATTTCTCAGGACCCTTAAGAAGAAAGACTATTTTTCTACACTTTTTTTGTAATATATTTTTTTTCTGATCAAGGAATGAATTTCTATATTAATCCAAATATGATTATTGGAATTTTTTCCCAATTATAATTGATTTAATATTCATTTATAATATTTATTGGTGATTAGTTAGTTTTTTATATTATTTCATTTTAAACCTTTTCAGGTTACTATAGATTTTACCCATTTCTTTTTGAAAATCACAATGGGGGAGAATTTTATATAAAGGGGGCGAATTTTTTCATAAAAAGGGAAATATCACACTTGGAGGAGAATATGATCCTTAGGGGTGTTATTATCCCAAGGGGGATTTATTAATATTCATCAAATTATTTATATGGGTCATAAAATCATGAGGATATATGAATTAAGTTTTACATATTGATATGAAGAATCTAAAATAATGGACTTAATGTTTTTCAAAGTTAATTTTTCAATTTATGTTTTGTGTTTTTCTTTCAAAAAAACTGATGTTTGATGAGTCAAATGTTATACTTATTACTTTTCCATTCCTTTTATTGAAATAAAAAACTCTTTCATAAATACATGTTTAATAAATTTTTCCTATTCAATTTTTTTTAGAATGTTTTTTTGAAAAAATAATCATTTACCATACTTGGAATTAGTTCTTAATTATTCATGAATATAAAAACATTTCCTTCATTAGGATTATAATAATGATTATAGTTTTGATAAACATCAGACTCAACATTATCATATCATATGTAATAATTTGTATCTTTTATTTCCTAATAAAAAAGTCCTTACAATTGGACTGATTATGGAACCAATAAACATCAAAATCACACTAATAAATATTGTCCTAATTACATTTGTAAGGAAGTCCATCAGATTGACTAAGTTCAAATTCTGAATAATGAAAATAGATTTCCAATGTAAGGAAAAACTTTTACAATGTAATGTTGTAATTCAATACAATGTCCCAAAATATGTTATTGTAGATCCATTGATGGTCTAGGTGTCCATGTTGTTGGGGAAAACTAGAAGAAATATGACTATTGGGAAGGAAATATTACTATTGGGATTTACCTGTAAATAATCATCCATTCAAAGAGTTTTAGTTTGTTTCTATAGTACTGATCAATTTCATTTGAATGAGTTCTCTGGAGATTACAAAGCATGAATAGATTGTTCATTGTATTCTATAATTGTTTTAGAGTTTTTATTCTTAAGGGAACCTTATTAGGTTCTCCCCTTATGATTTTCTTTGTGTTTTAATTGGGCATCTGATTTCGGATTTTGATTGAGGGGTTATGGGGAAATCTGGCTAGAAAATCTAATCTTTTTATCAAGGTCTTGTAGGGATAGTAATATAGGGATTATAAATCAGATCAAGGTCTACTGAGGCTAGGTAGATAGAGATTACGATATTCATATTAAGGTATTTCCAAGTTGAGGAATGACATACATTTTTGTAAGTGTAAAATAAGGGATACATTTAGACAATGTTTCTGGATACCACAATCTTAATGCTAAAATAGGTTTATTCATTTTAATAAGTGTAAGCCACTCTAACTTTTATTATATCTATTATATTACAAGTTTTTTATAATTATTTTATTCCACTATGCTTGTTTGTAATTATTTTTTTCATAACACATCTAAATACAATAAATGCTAATATTTTAATTGGATCTTCTATGAATCAAATATTTTTTAATTTTTTATAAATGAATACTTTTTCATTTTGATTATTATTCTCTCACATATTGAAATCAAACATGATTATGATAAAATGGTAATTAGGCTATAAGCCATGTCCAAATTCGATCATTTTACTTAAAGAGGTTTGTGAATTGGTTTTGTTTAATCTCTTTTACATTAATGTTTTGAAAAATAGAATTCACCACCCCTATTTCAATAGACCCATAAAGAACACATTATTTTGATCGTAATATCAATATATATCATATTTATATCAAAAAATTTGTAATTGTATTTCATTCTATTCAAATGTAATTTTTATTAACCCTCTTTATTGTGTTGGATTTCAAAAAATGTATTTTAAAAAATCAATAACATGGTTACTATGACTGAGTTCAAATTGTGAGAAAGAAATCTATCAAAGGGTGGATAATTTCATATCTAATGATTTTAAATGGAAATACAAATTCAATTTCATTTATTTTATAAAAAAGGGGTTAAACAAACAATGTAATTTTATTTCGTGAGTATCATAACCTCTCCATAAAATTGGTGAGTATGAATTGGAATAATTTATTTAAGAAAAATATTATGAAGGTAATTATCAAAATAAATGTATTGATACATTCATAGAAATTTATTACTCAATTTTTTAGTAAATTTTTTGCATTCATAAAAAATTTTATTTCATTCTTGTTATGAGTGGATATTAAAGTTAGTTTTAAATAGATGGATTTTTTTTTAAAATAATGTCAAAATTTTCATAACATTAAATTTTGATAATTTTCTTAAAAATATATTTTTTTAAATTTTTTTTAAAATACATACTTTTAATGAAATATTAGAAGGATTCCAACCCATTTGGACACCCAAATGATGCTTTAGGTAAAGTGTCACTATCCATAGGCATGCCTCCCCATATTGAAAAATATCCCAACTAGAATAGAGGGTGTAAAAGGGTTATAATGGGGAGGTTATAACCTTTGGTGATAATATAATAAGAGTTTGTGTAAATATAAATCAATGAGAAAAAAGACCATAAAAACATGAACTACTAACCTACCCATGTTAGAAGAAAAAAAATAGCATACTATAGTGGCATCATAACTAAACATCTTTAGTAGAATGAAATAAACAAAGAAAAACTTCCATTTATAGCTAAACATGCATATCAATACAAGTCATACAATAAAATATGTAGAAGGGTCACTAATGGAAGACCTGAGTATATACATATATTATAGTATTTAGATACAAAAAATAAAAAAAAGGAAGCCCTAGCTGAGAGAAGAGCACATGGCTCCATTCCATCTGTCCCATGATAAACAAATCATAATTAAGGTCCAACTCCCAAGCCTACGACATTACCTGAACGTAATTTCATAAAGTCTATATACATCCTCATGGTATGGTGTAGGTTATTGGAAATAATCTCAGTATTACACCACCAACATTTTCCTATCATATATTTATGATTAATCAGGTGTATACTGTAAATAATGAAAGGAAGTGCATGCATATAAATAAACACAAGATTCACTGGTGCCTAACAACCACAAGGAATCTATGACCTACATCAGTAAAATATGAGATAACTAGTGTGTGAGGATCCATAGAAATATGTTTAAGGCATCCTATGATGAAAATTGGTCCAAGGGAACCCTCAATTTTCACCTCCATTAAACTCAACCGACACCTTGTTCTATCATTCAAGTAACAGATGTCCTAAAAGAACGACCAAACAAAAAGATCAAAGTCCCTTAGAAATCATTTACAAATACACCTCATCATCACCTAGCTCAAAGTCTGAGGCATAATGATGTCCATCTTCTTATTAATATCACGTTTACTCAACAACTAAAATTATGATCAACTGCGACATCTGTCTTCCCAAAATACCTATGGCCTAAAGCCTTAATCATGGAAAGAATCATCCCCAAACAATAGTCTCAACCATGTGAACTGATGGATCCTCACCATCTCCATGGATTTATATAGTGAACACCTCCAACCATAAACCTAATCTGAAACTACCAGAGGACTCTACCCACAAGAGTGATCAATACCTCCTTAACATCTGAGTCATCTTTGTGAACACAACTCCATATGGCTCATTGGCCATCATGGGAGAGCGGAAATCACCAAAAATATCCTGACCCAAACAAATCTAGAACCCCATACCCATGAGACCGTGTCACTCTATATGATGACCAACACCATCCAATATCACATGAGCCTCACCCATATCTTTATGAAATTATCACCTCATCCCAATGACCAGGTTGGCCAAATGGTGATCAACATCACCAAATGTATTTGGAACAAGACCAACCTGACGACCAACATTACCTCAATTCAAATGGACACACCACCCCCATCCTCAAGATGATTCCATCATGTTCCAATGGAACTCATAAATGAATAAAAATATCATAATACAAATGAATTTTAATAAAATTTTTTAATTAAAATAAATCAAAACCCTAGCCTAATCTGCTCATGTGGTCGATGGCTAGTAAGCCTACCTCACAATAATGAACATGGTTAGGGGATTCCCAACAACATTCCATAATATCATAATAATAATTTCACATCAAGAATTCAATTTATTAGGGTCTCCTTCAACTACCCAATGGTACTCTAAGAGACACACCACAAAAAACTCACAAAATCACCTATAATGATGATTTCCACCTAAATCTCATTGGTAGATTCCCTTATGTCTGATCTAAGACTCTAAATCAGAAATTTTTGGAAGAAACTATTGTTTTATATGAATGCATTAAAAATAGTGTAATACCACTCGCACAGATGTAGCACACCATATAGTGAGGGTAAAGAATAATATAATCAATAAGAATAATGGTCTTACCAGTACGGATACATAAATGTAGACATATTAATTAACAGAGAATTGATGAAAAATCTAGTCCAAAAGATAGAGGTTGAATAAAATTGAGGCTCCCCACTATTGTGCGAGACCAAAGGTGGAAGAAGAGGGAAAATATGTTAAATATAAAGAAGTATAATAGGGTAAATTCCCAATTTTAAATGGACATAATGTTAGGTTGCATGTGTTTTCAAACCGTTCAAAAAACATTTGATGACCATTGTCCAAAGATCCAGGTTCAATAGTTCCTAGTCATGGTTTGAAACCCCATTCCAAAACTGTGCATGATACCTATGTCAAAAACTATATATATGGTTATGTAATGTCCCAGAATATTTAATTCATATTTTTTCCTAAAATGTGTGTTATACAACATAAAACCATATATATTTAATAATGATGTGTTATTTATAGAATATAAATGTAAATGTGACCATAGGGTTTCAACCATTATTTTACCTTTAGTTAAATATGACCATTGGTCAATAAAACAATTAGAAACTATACATTTCACAATAATTTTAACATTATAATTACTATTTATAAGTAGAAATGACAAAGAACAATTAATGAAAAAAGGAGAAGTGACGTCCTGAACCAGTAGAGTGTTGCTACATGAAGATCATTTTCCAGAACATAGGAAGGATTTATCATCACTGGTGTTATCCCTTAACCAATCTCAAGATAAACATCAATAAGTAATATTTGAATGAAATCACCTCTGAGATAAGTTTAAGTTAGTGTAAATTTATACAGACGAGATGTTAGTTAAGCCACCTCATCCCCATGAATCTATCACTATAAAACACATTTCAATTCTGTTGTATGTGGTTGTTATAATGGGTTATGTTTCCAGAGCGTAGTTATATAAAGTGTAGTTTTAATGTGTAAATTAAAATTTTATTTCATCAATTATTTTTTTTGAAATGTTTTTATTAATAATGAATATGATGACTTTGATAAATTGACTTTTCATACACAAATTAACCTTTTACGAAATGTTATAAATTTTTATTAAAAAATTTTCTATTATAAATATTATTTATTTTAATGAAATAGTATTTAAAAAACACTCATATTTAAATATAAATTATAAAATAATTTTTTTTATTTCCTTGGAAATTTTTTAGTGTCCGAAATTTGTCTACATATGATCAACCTAATAGTTTTTAAATAAATATGAATTTTTATATTTAAAATTAAATATTCTCATAAATAGATAATTATTATTTTAAAATAAACATCAGTTTTGAAATCAGCATATCAAAATTAGGTTAGTTTGAATTCATGATAATTTTTAAATATACATTATTTTTTATATGAATAGTAAAAATAGAGTTTGATGTTTTCTTGTATGTTTAATGACTTCATAATTATTTCATAATGACTTTATAATTAATTAACCACAATTAATGACCTAAAATGGGTTATTTTATTAATATCTTGTATTCTAATTCATTTTAATCAATTACTAAAACTTTAAGTTACATTTTGATGTCTAAAATGAAAATATTAACATTAAAAATATTATTTTTGGAGAAAAATGACTTTTCCATGAAAGTAAGTAATATAAAACAATTACTGGTTCTTGAGGGTTAAAATAACATTATAAATTTTACACATGTCAAAAAAAAAAAGAAAAAAACCATGGTCAATCCCATAGTTTTTCATTTTCCACAACCTATATTTGTAAGGACAATATTTGGAAATTATTAGACAAATCCTTCATTTTTTTACAATAAATACCTGCCCATTTCCCTATTTCCTTTCATCCACAATCAATCCGTTATAATTATATGGTATTATTTCCTCCAAAGGACTCCCCCAATTTTTCCTCAATCCCCCAAGCTTCCAATCTTGATGTTTGGGGAGAAAAACATCAAGGTAAGGAAATTATCCTTCCTTTCACTTCAACTTAAGAACCTATTTTTGTATATATATTCTTATTTGTTATGATTTTTATTTCTATTATACTTTTTATTATATATTTACTTCTAAATTATTTCTTATCAATGGTATACCCTTTCCTTCTCTAATTTTACACATTTCTAAAACCACATTTTATACATGTTATGCTACTAAATTTACTTCCCAGAATTTCCCCCTTTTCCTCAAGAAATTATCTTTTATTTTATTCTTATGAATAACAAATTCACTTTACATTCCAACGAAATTAAACTAAATATAAAAATGATTTATTTTATTCTTGTTCTAACATTAATGAAACCTGTATTCCCATTCAGTTAGTTGAATATGACATAATGATCATGTTTTAAAACACTTTTGAAATGCCATGATTTTGAAATTAAACTCGTATTTAACCTCCACAAGTTATTCATGAATTTTTTTTCTATGGTATATGTGGCTCAAATTAATTAATACATGTCAAGGGTGATACCCGATATCTTTCCAATGTATTAGGTAAGGAATTTAGTTTCTAGATATGACATGTTTTATAATACCTCGTTGGATGGCATTGTTAATTTTAATTTATAACACCTTGGTGATCAAACTTGGTTATATTATTATGAATGTATAAATTATATGATTTAACCACATTTATATGTTATAAATAATTTTATTTTTTATTATATTATTCATTATCCCTTTCTCATTCTATAATTATATTCCTCATGTTCTTATTGAAATTCCTCAAGATCACATATAAAATGTTTCCCTTACTGTTCCTTATGCTCACCCTATTACATTGATGTATGTACCCAGGTTATGATATGTAGTAAATGTACTTAGGATGAACCTATAAAAAATACTTGAAGAATGTTTTAATTTTTAATGTATTTTTTTCTATATTTCCAAGAAACTAAACATTAAAATATCCCTCAATTTACTATGTAATGAATAATTATGTAATTAAATGTCATGATTCCATAGTTGTTATCGAAAGGAAGGTTTATTTATATGTTAAAATTAGGATTTTAAACTGTTAGAAAGAACACAAGAAAAAAATTAAATAAATGAAAACATCATGTTATTTTGGTGAAGTATTAAATAAGTGGTTTCTGAGAAATAAAATCAATGTCTAGATACGAAAAGGTTGATGTGGCTTCGGTAAAGATATATATAAGGGTAAAATTTTAAATCACCACTTTGATATAGACTCGAATAGGACTTGGTACATGGAAACACGACATTCATCAATCATGGCTTTACATTCCCAAGGGATATTTTTGGTTAGTCACATGATTTTTATGAACCATTTTGAAGGATATATAGAAAATGTAATTTTTGTTAAAGAATAACATATTTAAACATGATGTTTTAATATATAAAATTTATTTAGAACTATAATATTATTAAAATAAACATATTTCTTACGATGATTTTCTTCTTCTATAAAATGGTGGGAAATAGTAATAACCACTAAAATGATGAGTGCAACATACCATTCACTAACAACCCATCGATGTAAGTGGTAATGGAAAAGTTCATGAGAATTTTGAATTGACTAACTCGAGTTATAAAAAATAACATAAATCAGGTCTTGAGAAGAGATTCACCTCAAAGGTAACAACATATGATGAATTATTTATACACCAACACAAACTTTCATTTAGTGGATCTACTAACCCATTGATTTCAGAACAATGGATAATCTCTATAAAAAAATATTTTCTATAATATGATGTTTGATATAAGAAAAAGTCACCATGTTTGTTTACCACTTAGATGGAGAAGCTAATAATTACTATACAATTATTAAAGACACTAATCCAAGATGATATATTGATTCTATAGAGTGAGATAACTTTAGGGGATCATTATTCAATAAATATTTCCCTTGTTTAATGTGAAAAAATAAGTAATTCATAAAGTTGTAGTATATGGAAAATAAATCAGAAAGAAGATACAAGATGAACACTAAAAGACATTATCATTGCACCTATATCATTATTATTTATCCTAAAGGAAAGGTTGATAGATTATTCAGTGTAATAAGATTCCATATATGGCAGAATCGAGATAATCAAGACTGTGAAATATATGAGAAAATAGTATGGAGTGTTTTGATAGTGGAACTTGAGTTTGTAGAGATTCAGTGGTGACAAAAATAAAATTTAAATAAGGGATATTTGGAGACCAAAATAGAGATGGACTTTCATCATAGAAGAGGAGGAAAGAAATTGAAAATCCCATAAGAAAAAAAATTGTGGGGAGAAGCATTCAGGGATCTTCTTACATGGGAGTGGAAAATTATACAAGTGTAGAAGAGATCACTATATTGATCAGAGCTATTTTGGTGAGGTGAAGAAATAACTTCTCAACACAAACTAAAAATGGATGATGGGGAAGGCTCATCATAAAGTCAAATACATCAAGTGTAGATAGCATGGGAAATTTTCTAATCAATATCCAAATTAGAAGATAATGGTGGGAAATCACAATCAACTTCATCATAGTCCAAGGGGAAAAGTGAGGTCATTTTATATCAAAACATATAATTAATAATCTCTAAATTATGTGATGGAAGTTTCTCTCATTGTTAACAAAAAGATAGTAAGTACATTTCTAGATTCTTCTTCTATGAATTAATTTATTTCTTCTATGTTTGCAATGAATATAGAATCAATCCCTGAACATCTAGAAATAAATACACCAACCAAGACTCTTGGAGGGATTATCCAATCATCTGAGTGTATAAAAACTCTATTATTGACTTTTGAATGTGAAATCTCATCACAGATATACAAGTCATTTCTATGGTGGAGTTTTACATTATAATAGTTATGTAATCACTCTCAAATTATAATTATAAGATAAAATGAAGACTAAATTAAATTCTATTAGCCATGAATGGAAAACCTATAATCATTTTCAATGGAGATAATTGAAACTTGGGCTTTGTCTAGAAGAAAATACCCAATCCTTATTTATGTAGATGGGCACGTAAGATGAGGAAGAAAATGAAATTATATGAATACAATGATTCCCATAATTTTGGAATACATTGACATATTTTCTAAAATGTTACCTAGACCCTTTCAAAAATATAATTATATTTATCTATAGAACTCATTACTGGATTGAATCCAATATCAAATTTCTTGTATTGATTAGATAATATAGAGATTTATTTAATAAATAAAAAACAAAAAGATATTTTAGAGAAGGGGTATATCTGACCAAGTATCTTGCCTTAGGGATCACATGTTCTCTTTGTAAATAAGAAGGATAGATCAATGAAGCTATGTATATATTATAGAAAACATAATTGGATCAGAGTGAAGAACAAGTACCATATCCCATTTATTAATGATTTATGTGACTATCTTCATGGGGCTCAATTATTCTCAATGATTGATCTTTGATATGGTTATCATAAACTAAGGTTGAAGAAATAATATATTCCAAATAATTCATTTCAATGGAGATATGATCTTTATGGGTTTGTTTTTATGCCCTTTGGATTGACTAATTCTACAGCTATATTTATGGATTTTATGAATACAGTCATTAGGGACTATAATAATAATTATTTGGTAGTTTTTATTGATGATATTATTATATATTACATAATACTTGAGGATCATGAGGACCATATATGGTTTATATTAAAAACTCTAAGGAAGGATAAGCTATTTGAATTTTTCATAAAATATGAATTTTGATGAAAATTAGTTTCTTTATTGGAGAAAATTGTAACCAATGAATGAATATCAGTCAACCCTACTATAGAAATGGTTGTGGAGGAGTGGCCACATCATACAGTGGTAACTGATATTCTTATTTTATATAGTTTAGTGGGATATTATAGGAGGTCTGGGAAAAACATTTCCTGAATTTCTAATCCACTTACCAATTTAACTCTGAAATGGCCTAAGTTCATCTTGACTAAGGAGTGAGAAAAAAGTTTTCAAGAACTTGAGATGAGATTTCCTACTACACCTATGTTAGCTCTACCATCAATCAGAGAAGGATTCATTATTTTTAGTGATGCATCTCTAAAACAGCTTGAGTGTGTCCTCATATAAAATGACATAGATATTTCTTATGCATCTTGACAGTTGAATCCTCATGATAAAAAATATCCAATGCATGACTTGGATCTAGATGCAGTTATTTTTTCTCTAAATATATAAACTCACTATATTTATGGGGAGAAATGTTATATATACATAGACCACCAATTTTTGGAGTATATTTTTATGAAATAGTAATTGAACATTAGAAAAAGTATATGGTTAGAACCTATTAAATACTATGATTATTCAATTCCTCATCACCCCAGAATAGCATTCAAATTTGATAATGCATTATGTAAGAAATTCCCTATTATTCTAGAAATGATGATGATTCTCGTATATCCATTAATCTATATCTAGTAAGGTTGGGCATGAAAATCATGATGGAAGGTATATCATTAACCCTTTCCCAATTATTTCACAACAATTAATACTAGATAATATCAACAAATATCTAATAGTAGATCCTCTGTTACAATAGAAGATACAAGATGTAAAGAATGGGAACATTTCTGAGTTCAATATTAATCAAGAAGGTTTACTAAAATTTCGTACAAGGTTATGTGTTCTATCTATTCTGGAGATAAAAATTGATCTGATGGAATATGTTCATAGCTATATATTCTATATACATCCATGAAGCACTACAATTTATAGGTACCATCTTGATCATTATTGAAGGGATAATATTAAAAGGGATATTGTGGAATATACTAAAAGGTTCTTGGTGTTTCAATAAGTGAAGGAAGAGTGAAAACTTCATAAAGGGTAATTACAACCTCTACCTATACCAACATGAAAGTGAGATAGTATCACTATAGACTTTGTCACTGGTCTCCCAATAACATCAATAGGAAATAATTTGATATGGGTTATAGTGGACCAACTCACACAATCATCCCATTTCATCACTATTTAGGATGATTTATCTCTGGACCAAATTTCCATGATTTATATAAATGATGTGGTGAGGTTGAATGGGGTTACACATTCTACCATTTATGATAGTGACCCAAGGATTACATGATAATTTTTTTGATAGGTCATCAACATGTACTGAATACTGATATGAAATTATAATTAGGTATATCACCCACAAAAACTGATGAGAAATCTAAAAAACTATGCAAACACTTGAGGAAATTCTAAGAATATTCTCAATGGAATTTAAAGGTGGATGGGATCAACACCTCCCATTAGTTTATTTCTCATAAAAAAACATTTAACCAATTATTCAAATTGTAATGACCCAAACTTTTTAAATAGTATATTAACTTACTCTTAACGATTTAATAGAGATGTTAATGGTTAATGCAGAAAGAGGAGTCGATGGATTCATCCAGTAGACTCGAACCTTATGAAGCCCACTTATCAGAGCTTGGGAAGGAGGTAACATCTTTGGGCTTCGCTTTGGACCAAGCCCAAGCCGAACTCCAGCGTGTCAAGCTTGAACGGAAACGCATGTGGGAGAAGTTCAAGTTAGTAGAGATTACTACTAGGGCAATGTTATCTGAGCCTCCCTCAGATTCTCTCACCATAGCACACCTTATACTTAGGTCATATGCTGATGTTATAAGGGGCATTGTGACGAGACCGTAGCTTCTTTGTGTAATCCTTTGGGATTAATAAATTAAGATTTCTTCCTTTAGTGATGTTTGTGAAATTTCAAATGTCCGGATAATTTTGGGATGTATTTTATTGATGAATTTTGGAAAAAAATATATTTTAAAATATTTATGTAAACCTTAAATAATTAATGATGTGTAATGATTTTCAAAAAATGGTCTTCTGAAAAAGTGTTCAGTAAGGAATTTGGAGTCTTATAAGATCAACTTAATTTTTGATGAATAGTAAATTATGAATAGTGATTTTACACTTAGGATTAGTAATGTGACCAAATGGATTAGTAATCTCACTTAAATAAAGTTTTAATATAATTTAGACACCTTGATTAAGTAATGAGATTCAATAAAATGGGTAAATAATGGTTTCATAAATTATTAGTCAAGTATTAGTTTTTTCGGGTGAATAGTGTTTGTTAATTAAAAATTTAATTAAAAATAATTATAAAATTATTTTTATAAAATGAACTTTATTTTTGAACTCAGAGCATCGATATTATGTTATGATAATTTTTGGGGATTTTTCTGAAAAAAAAGAATTCCCGATGAATAGTGTTTTTATTTAAAAATTAAATTAAAATTTTTTAGAAAATTATTTTTATAAAATGGAGTTCATAAATGTAATTAGAGAATCGATATTTGGTTAAGGTGAAATTTTGGGATTTTTCTAAGAAAGATGAATTTTTCAGTGAATAGTAAAAATGCATTTGTAGGGTTTCAGTATGTTTAATGACATCATAACTGTGTCATGGTGATGTCATGAGATATTTTATGGGTTGGCCGGCCAAGGGTGATGAATTATTGTATTGGGGGTCCCATGTGGCCTAACTCCATCGTAAATTACATTAGAGAGCACATGGTTTTGAGAAAAGCACTTGTGAGGTGTCCCTTGGCCATCAATGCCTTGTCCCCTCACTTTCCCCTATAAATACCCACCCTTTCCTCCTTTATTTTTCACTCCCAACTCTCCCCCAACAAAGTTCTGGTATCCTTACCTCCTAAGGAGTCCTCCCAAGGTGCCCCCAAGCCCTCAAGGTCCAAACCTTTGAGTTTTAAGAGTTACGTTTTAAGGTAAGGGATCCGACCTCTCTCTTTCTTTTCAAGTAATCTATTTTATGTCATTTCTTTTACACTCCATGTTCTTATGTTGGAGGATGTTCTTCTATATTCATATTACTTCCCTTTTCATGTTCATATGATGAGAGACCCCATCTTTCTCTCATCAATTTGTTTTAAGAATGTTTAAGTGACGCCGTTAGGCTGTCGAATTTTTAAGGGGATTCTTTCACCCTTCTCATTCTTTTCAAAATTCTACTTTCATGTCAAGTATTTCAAGTTATTTTTTTATTATTATGTTGGGGTATGATCTCTATATCTATCATACTGAACTCTTATGTTCACATGATGAGAGACCCTATTTTATCTTTTCAAATCATTTTGTTGAAGTTTAAGTGACGTCGTTATGCTGCCGAATTTTCATAAAAGAAATATAATTTTTGTCTTCCTTCCAAGTTTTTCATTTCAATTAGTATGTCCTTAAGATTTCATTACCATGTTCATATATCCTTCTTATTCTGTACCTATACTGTTTTATGGGTCATTTTTGAATGTTTGACCCATGTCCCCTCTCCTTTCAATGTTTTCTAAAACCCTGAAACATAGCCGTTATGCTGCAGAATTTTCGTCTCAAAATGCATCTCTCTTTTCTCAAAATTATTTTATGTTTTAAAGTGAATACTCAAAGATCTTATTTCTAAAATGGTATTCACATATATATCAAAATGTTCTATTTTAAATTCTGGTATTTACATACATGAGACCCGCTTTCCCTTTCCGTGGGTTTAAAGTGACATTAAGATCATATCTTTAAAGCAGTTTTTAAAACGTTATGTTTATGAAATGAAACCCATTTATTTTATGCTATATGGGTTATTTATGAAATGTTTGATGATGATATATGTGTATCACATGATAATAATGGCAAATTTAAGGGTGTGCCCTGATAGCTCTCCAATGCATTGGGTAATGATGTAACCACTAGAGATTACAATTTTCACAATACCTTGGTGAATAACCTTGGTAATTTTTAAATGAAACCCTAGGGATGGACCTTGGTGATATGTTCATGATTGTCTATGTTAAATTATGTACCCACATATTCAAGTTATGAAAAATGTTATTTTATTATGAAATTCCTCATTATTTCTTTCTCATGCCTTAAAGTTATTTTCATGACCTTATTGAAGTATCTCCTGTTCAAATGTAAAATGTTTCTCTTGTTTCCCTTATTGGGCCTTCTGCTCACCCTTTCTTTTGATGTATGTCCTCAGGTTATGAGATTCAGTAATGAACCTAGGATGAACTTAAGGATAAGCCTTTCAAGTGTTTAAGAAGAATGTTTTATGTTGTTTTCATGTATTATGTTCCTGGTTTCCAAGACACTAAACTTTAAAGATCCTCAGTTTTGTGTAATGTAATGAAAGTTTATGTTATAAAAAGGAGGTATGCTATAGTTGGTATCAAAGGATGGTTTAGTTATTTGTGGAAATTAGGATATAAAAACTTTAGGAAGAAACCTATAGAAAAGTTAAATATATGGAAACTTCCTGGTATTTTGGTAAGTATTGAGTAAGTGGTTTATCAAACAAATACATCCCTGTCTGGATATGATCAGGTAGAGGCGGCTCTGGCACAGATGTACATAGGGGTAAAACCCGAAAACACCACTTTGAGCTAGAATCAAACGGGAACTGGTGCACGATAACGGGCCTTGCTGCACTCTTGGTTACGACACTCCTGGGGGATATGTTTGGTTAATCACAAGATTTTTATGAATCATTATGAAGGAATTATAGAGAAGTGTAATTGTCTAAGCATGAAGTCTTAGTTAAAAGATTCATAAATGAAATAAGTTTCTCACTAAGGTTTTATTATTTTAGAAAATGGCGGGCAATAGGAGGAACCGTGCAGATGGTGACCGCAATGCACCATGTGCTGATGGCCCTCCGATGGAAGCCGGAATGGAAACATTCATGCGAACGATGAACCAACTGACTCAAGTTATGAGTAATAACTTGAATCAAGATGAGAGGCCGATCTCACCATGAAGGGAACAACATTCTGTTGAGTCCTTCATGTGTCAATGGCCACCAACATTCAGTGGATATACTGACCCATTGGTTGCGGAACAATGGATAAGCTCCATCAAAAAGATCTTTTCTGTACTTCATTGTTTGGAACAAGAAAAAGTCACCCTTGCTGTTTACCGCCTAGAGGGAGAAGCTGATCAGTGGTGGTCACTGATCAAAAACACAAATCCACGAGGAGAGATGGAAGCTATGGAGTGGGAAGAGTTCCGGGGAATATTCTTTAATAAGTATTTCCCTCGTTCGATGAGAACGAGAATGGAGAAAGAATTTATCGAGCTGAAGCAGAAGGAGAATGAATCAGTTGGAACCTACGAGATGAACTTCACAAGGCTTTCCCGTTATACCTCAAGCTTTGTCATGGACCCTAATGGGAAGGTTGATAGATTCTTTGGTGGACTACGACCTCATCTGCAGAATAATCTAGCCAACAGGTACTATGATAGCTATGAAGAAATAGTTCGAAGTGCTATGAAAGTTGAACTAGAGTTTGGGGAGACACAGTGGTCTCACAAATCTAATGAGAAGAAGAGAACTCTAGAACCAGGCCTGGGAAGAAGTTTTGATCAGGAAAGAGGTGGGAAGCATATGCAACATTACACATGCAATAAATATGGGAAGAAGAATTCAGGGAACTGATTGATCGAAAGTGGTAAGTGCTACAGGTGTGGAAAAGAAGGCCATATTTCTCGGAATTGTCGTAGTGATGTGAAGCCTCAACTTCCCAACACTAACGACAGAGGAAAGATGGTTTTGGCCCTACCCAAAGTCGCATGATTCAAGTGTGGACAACTTGGGCACTTTTCTAATCAATGTCCAAATCCGAGGGCGGTGGAGGGGAATCACCACCAACCTCAACAAAGGACAAGGGATCAAGGTCGTGCTTTTGCTATCACAACAACTAAAGTTGAAGCTCCAAACGATTTGGTAGCAGGTACTCTTGTTGTCCTCTCAAAACTAGCAAATACTTTGTGTGATTATGGTTCTACGCATTCCTTTATTTCCTCCAAGTTTGCAAGGAATATAGAATCAATCCTTGAACTGCTTGAGGTAGAATTGTCAGTCAAGACTCCAAGTGGGATTATCCATGTATCAACAATGTTTAGAGACTCTAGTGTTTACTTTAGTGAGCACAATATTATCGCAAATCTAGTAGTCATTCCCATGTTGGAATTCGACATTATACTAGGGATGGACTGGCTCTCAAAGTATAATGCGAAGATCAAATGCAGAAGTAAGGAAATCTCAATAGTCTTGAATAAACGACCTACAGTTATCTTCCAAGGAGAGATATCCTGAACTGATCCCTATCTAGAAGCACATCCTATATCTTTATTTATGGAGTTAATCGGTGATGATGAAGAAGGAAAAGGGAGCATACAAATAGAAGATGTACTGATTGTTCAGGAATAAATGGATGTATTTCCTGAGGAGTTACCTGGACCTCCCCTTAAAAGAGAGGTATATTTCTCCATTGAACTCGTACCTGTGTCTCAACTGATATCAAATAATCCATATAGAATGGAAAATGTGGAGCTAGAAGAGTTAAAGAAACAACTCCAAGACTTGTTGGAGAAGGGGTTTATCCGACCGAGTGTGTCTCCTTGGGGAGCACCAGTTCTCTTTGTGAAGAAGAAGGATGGATCAATGCGGCTATGCATTGATTATAGAGAACTGAATGGGATCACAGTGAAGAACAAATACCCTCTTCCAAGAATTGATGATTTATTTGACCAACTTTGTGGGGCGAAATTCTTCTCCAAGATTGACCTTCGATCTGGTTATCATCAACTGAGGATGAAGAAGGAAGATATTCCAAAGACTGCCTTCCGATCAAGATATGGGCATTATGAGTTTACTGTTATTCCCTTCGGCTTGACTAATGCTCCTGATATTTTCATGGATTTGATGAATAGAGTCTTTAAGGACTACCTTGATAACTTTGTGGTAGTTTTTATTGATGATATTTTGATTTATTCAAAAAGTCGTGAGGAGCATGAAGATCATATGAGGGTTATTTTGAAAACTCTTCGGAAGGAGAGGCTCTTTGGAAAGTTCATCAAGTATGCGTTTTGGTTACAACAAGTGGATTTCTTGGGGCACATCATAACCAATGAAGGAATCTCGGTTGACTCTGCAAAGACAATGGTTGTGGAAGAGTGGCCTCAACCCACAACAGTAACTGAGATTCGTAGTTTCCTTGGTTTAGCAGGATATTATAGGAGGTTTGTGAAAAACTTTTCACGGCTTTCTAATCTTCTAACTAAGTTGACTCGAAAAGGGGTTAAGTTCATCTGGACAAAGGAATGCGAGGAAAGTTTCCAAGAGCTGAAGAAGAGATTGGTTACTGCATCTGTGTTAACACTACCCTCTATCGGAGAAGGATTCGTTATTTTTAGCGATGCATCTCTGAAAGGGATTGGGTGTTTCCTCATGAAAAATGACAAGGTAATTGCTTATGCATCTCGACAGTTAAAGATTCATGAGAAGAATTATCCTATGCATGATCTAGAGCTAGCGGCAGTTATTTTTTCTCTAAAGATATAGAGGTACTATCTTTATGGGGAGAAATATGATATATACACCGACCACCAAATTTTAAAGTATATTTTCACACAGAAAGAATTGAACATGAGACAAAGGAGATGGTTGGAGCTTATTAAAGACTATGATTGTTCAATTCATTATCACCTTGTAAGAGCAAAAAAAGTTGCGGATGCATTAAGCAGGAAAGATTCTGTTGTTCTGGCAACAATGAGGATCCTAGGAGATCCCTTGATTAAAGATCTAGTAAAACTAGACATGGGAATTGTAAGGGAAGGGACATCATCAACCTTATCCCAAATGATTTCTCAACCTTCATTACTAGAGAAGATCAAGAAGGGTAAAAAAGAAGATCCTTTGCTGTAGGAGAAGTTTAAGGCTGTAAAGGATGGGAAGTTCCATGATTTCAATATTGATCAAGAAGGTGTATTGAAATTTCATACAAGACTATGTGTTCCATCTATTCCGGAGATAAAGAAAGAATTGATGGATGAAGCTCATAGCTCTACTTTCTCTATACATTCGGGAAGCACTAAAATGTATAGAGACCTTCGTGATCATTATTGGTGGGATAACATGAAGAGGGATATTTATGATTACACTACAAGGTTCCTGGTGTGTCAGAAAGTAAAGGCAGAAATACAACTTCATAAGGGGGTATTACAACCGCTACCCATACTAGTATAGAAGTGGGATAATATCACTATGGACTTTGTAACTGGTCTCCCGAAAACATCCAAAGGAAACAATGCGATATGGGTTATTGTGGACCGTATCACCAAGACCGCCCATTTTATCTCTATTCGGGAAGATTTCTCTCTGGATCAACTTGCCAAGATATACGTGGAGGAAGTGGTAAGGCTGCATGGGGTACCACTATCCATCGTGTCTGATCGTGACCCAAGATTCACATCAAAATTCTGGAGAAGTCTTCAACATGCTCTGAATACTGAATTGAATTTTAGTACGACCTATCATCCTCAAACTGATGGCTAATCTGAAAGGACTATTCAGAAACTCGAAGACATGCTGAGATTATGCTCAATTGAATTTAAAGGTGGATGGGATCAAAACCTCCCATTAGTTGAGTTCTCCTCTAACAACAGCTTCCATTCAAGTATTCAGATGGCACCCTATGAAGCTCTATATGGAAAGCGATGTAGAACTCCTACCTGTTGGGATGAAACTGGTGAGAGAAAGCTTCTTGGGCCTGATCTTGTGCAAGAGATGACAGAATAGGTTCATGCCATCCAACAACACATAAAGGCTGCTCAGAGTCGGCAGAAGAGCTATGCTGACAACCGTTGAAGGGACTTGGAGTTTGGTGTTGGCGACAAAGTCTTCCTTCGAATTTCTCCATGGAAGAGAGTCATGTGGTTTGGGAAGAAAGGGAAGCTCAGCCCTAGGTAAATTGGCCCCTATGAAATCCTTGATCGCATATGAGCAGTGGCCTATCGTCTAGCACTTCCACCGAACCTAGCTCAAGTTCATGATGTCTTCCATGTATCTCTCTTGAGGAAGTACATACCCGACCCTTCACATGTACTGAACCCAGAGGTGGTACAACTGGAACATGACCTCTCTTATGAGGAGAATCCAGTGGAGATCTTGGACCGTAGAGAGAAGGTTCTACGAAACAAGACTACCCACCTTGTGAAAGTGTTGTGGAGGAATCATAAATATGAAGAAGTGACTTGGGAGCTTGAGGAAACAATGAAGCAAAAGTACCCTCACCTTTTCGACTAGGCCTCAAGTATAAAATTTCGGGGACAAAATTTCTTAAGGGGGGAAGAATGTAACGACACAAACTTTTTAAATAGTATATTAACTTACTCTTAACGATTTAATAGAGATGTTAATGGTTAATGTAGAAAGAGGAGTTGATGACTTCATCCAGTAGGCTCGAACCTTATGAAGCCCACTTATCAGAGCTTGGGAAGGAGGTAGCATCTTTGGGCTTTGCTTTGGACCAAACCCAAGCCAAACTCCAGCGTGTCAAGCTTGAACGGAAACGCCTGCGGGAGAAGTTCATGTTAGTAGAGATTACTACTAGGGAAATGTTATCTGAGCCTCCCTCAGATTCTCTCACCATAGCACACCTTACACTTAGGTCATATGCTGGTGTTATAAGGGGCTACGTGACGAAACCGTAGCTTCGTTGTGTAATCCTTTAGGATGAATAAATTAAGATTTCTTCCTTTAGTAATGTTTGTGAAATTTGAAATGTCCGGATAATTTCGGGATGTATTTTATTGATGAATTTTGGAAAAAAATATATTTTAAAATATTTATGTAAACCTTAAATAATTAATGACGTGGAATGATTTTCAAAAAATGGTCTTCTACAAAAGTGTTCAGTAAGGAATTTGGAGTCTAATAAGATCAACTTAATTTTTGATGAATAGTAAATTATGAATAGTGATTTTACGCTTAGGATTAGTAATGTGACCAAATGGATTAGTAATCTCACTTAAAGAAAGTTTTAATATAATTTAGACACCTTGATTAAGTAATGAGATTCAATAAAATGGGTAAATAACGGTTTCATAAATTATTAGTCAAGTATTAGTTTTTTCGGGTGAATAGTGTTTCATAATTAAAAATTTAATTAAAAATAATTAGAAAATTATTTTTATAAAATGGAATTTATTTTTGAACTCAGAGCATCCATATTATGTTATGGTAATTTTTGGGGATTTTTCTGAAAAAAATGAATTCTCGATAAATAGTGTTTTTATTTAAAAATTAAATTAAAAATATTTAATTTTTTTTTTATAAAATGGAGTTCATAAATGTAATTAGAGCATCGATATTTGGTTAAGGTGAAATTTTGGGATTTTTCTGAGAAAGATGAATTTTTCAGTGAATAGTAAAAATGCAGTTTTAGGGTTTCGGTATGTTTAATGACATCATAACTGTGTCATGATGATTTCATGAGATATTTTAAGGGTTGTCCGGCCAAAGGTGATGAATTATTGTATTGGGGGCTTCATGTGGCCTAACTCCATGGTAAATTCCATGGGAGAGCACATGGTTTTGAGAAAAGCACTTGTGAGGTGTCCCTTGGCCATTAATGCCTTGTCCCCTCACTTTCCCCTATAAATACCCACCCTTTCCTCCTTTAGTTTTCACTCCCAACTCTCCCCCAACGAAGTTCTGGTCTCCTTACCTCCCAAGGAGTCCTCCCAAGGTTCCCCAAGCCCTCAAGGTCCAAACCTTTGAGTTTTAAGAGTTACGTTTTAAGGTAAGGGATCCGACCTCTCTCTTTCTTTTCAAGTAATCTCTTTTATGTCATTTCTTTTACACTCCATGTTCTTATGTTGGAGGATGTTCTTCTATATTCATATTAATTCCCTTTTCATGTTCATATTATGAGAGACCCCATCTTTCTCTCATCAATTCGTTTTAAGAATGTTTAAGTGACGTCGTTAGGCTGCCGAATTTTTAAGGGGATTCTTTCACCCTTCTCATTCTTTTCAAAATTCTACTTTCATGTCAAGTCTTTCAAGTTATTTTTTAATTATTATTTTGGGGTATGATCTCTATATCTATCATACCGAACTCTTATTTTAACATTATGAGAGACCCTATTTTATCTTTTGAAATCATTTTGTTGATGTTTAAGTGATGCCGTTAGGCTGCCGAATTTTCATAAGAGAAATCTAATTTTTGTCTTCCTTCCATGTTTTTCATTTCAAATGGTATGTCCTTCAAATTTCATTACCATGTTCATATATCCTTATTATTCTGTCCCTCTACTGTTTTGTGGGTCATTTTTGAATGTTTGACCCATGTCCCCTCTCCTTTCAATGTTTTCTAAAACCCCGAAACATAGCCGTTATGCTGCAGAATTTTCGTCTCAAAATGCCTCTCTCTTTTCTCAAAATTATTTTATGTTATAAAGTGAATACTCAAAGCTATTATTTCTAAAAGGGTATTCAAATATATATCAAAATTTTCTATTTTAAATTCTGGGATTTACATACATGAGACCCGCTTTCCCTTTCCATGGGTTTAAAGTGACATTAAGATCATGTCTTTAAAGCAGTTTTTAAAATGTTATGATTATGAAATGAAACCCATTTATTTTATGCTATATGGGTTATTTATGAAATTTTTGATGATGATATATGTGGCTCACATGATAATAATGGAAAATTTAAGGTTACTCCCTAATAGCGCTCCAATGCATTGGGTAATGATGTAACCACTAGAGATTACAATTTTCACGATACCTTGGGGAATAACCTTGGTAATTTTCAAATGACACCTTGGGGATGGACCTTGGTGATATGTTCATGATTTTCTATGTTAAATTATGTAGCCACATATTCAAGTTATGAAAAATGTTATTTTATTATGAAATGCCTCATGATTTCTTTCTCATGCCTTAAAGTTCTTTTCATGACCTTATTGAAGTATCTCAAGTTCACATGTAAAATGTTTCTCTTGTTTCCCTTACTGGGACTTCTGCTCACCCTTTCTTTTGATGTATGTCCCCAGGTTATGAGATGTAGTAATGAACCTAAGATTAACTTAAGGAGAATCCTTTAAAGTGTTTAAGAAGAATGTTTTATGTTGTTTTCATGTATTATGTTCCTGGTTTCCAAGACACTAAACCTTAAAGATCCTCAGTTTTGTGTAATGTAATGAAATTTTATGTTATAAAAAGGCAGGATGATATACAAATGAAACACTATGATTATATATATGAGAAGTGATGTAGAACTCCTTATTTGGATGAAGTTAGTGATAGAAATATGTTTATTCATGTTCTTGAGCAAGAGATGATATGAAAGGATCATTATATTCAACAACACATAAAAGTTTCTTAGAGTAAATTGGACAGCTATGCTAGAAACCATTGATGGGACATGGAGTTTGATGAAGGTGAAAACATTTTCCTTTGAATATCACCATGGAAGATAGTCATTTGGAATTTGATGAAAGGGAAGCTATGCCCCAAGTAAATTGTCCCCTATAAAATCCTGTATCTAATTGGACCAGTGGCCTACTGACAGGAACTTACACCAAATATAGCTTAACATCATGATGTATTTCATGTATCTCTCATGAAGATGTACATTCCTTATCCCACACATATACTGGATATGGAGGTGGAATAACTTGAACATGACCTCTTTTATGAGAAGAACCCGGTGGAGATCTTATACCCTATAGACAAGGTTGTATGCAAAATGACTACCCACCTCATCAAATTTTTATAGAGGAACAATAAATATAAAGAAGTGACGTGGGAACTAAAGGAGAAAATAAGACATAAGTACCCACACCTTTTCAAAATTGAGAGACCAATTTTAAAATATATAGGAATTAAATTTTTAATGGGGGAATAATGTAATGAACCTGAATTTTTAAATGATATTTTGTTTCCATAAAATGTATTTTATACACCAAAAATCATATATCTTTAATAATGAAGTGGTATTTATGGAGTTTAGTGGGAAATGTGATCATAAGAATTCAACATTTATATTAGTCAAATATTATAATTGGAAACTATACTCTTGGTAATAATATAAAAGTTATAATTATTGTTTATAAAGAGAAATAATGAAGAATACTTATTGCCGAAAGGAGAAGTAGTGGCCTCATCAAGTAGAGTCATGCTCTATGAATCACATTATTAGAACTTGGGAGAGAGAAAACATCACTATTGTTATCCCATGACCATGCCCAAGATGAAATTTAATAAGTGAATCTTCACCAGGGTTCTCCCATGACCAATATTAATCTAAACTTCAACAAGTGAATCTTCAATGAAATCATCTATGGGAGAAGTTCATGTTTCTGGAAATTACCAATCACGAAATGTTAGCTAAGCCACCCCATGAATCTATCAGTATCATACACCATACCCATTTCTCAAATTTGGTAGGGATGCATCATCACTAGTGTTATCCCACAACCATTCCCAATCCAAACACCATTTAGTGAATCTTCAATGAAATCTTCTGTGGGAGATGTTTGTGTTAGTGGAAATCACCACTCAAGAAATGTTAGCTAACACACCTCATGAATCTATCACTATGGTACAACTTAACCTTAGGTCGTACATGGGTGTTATAAGGGTTAACATTTCAAGGAATTAGTTATATAATTTCTAATTTCATTTTATAAGTAAATGTTTTATTTAATATATTCCTTTTTAAGATTATTTCTTTAATAATAAAAAATATAACAAATTTGATATATTGACATTTCAAACACAAAATGTACTTCTCTGAAAAGATATGAATTATTATAAAAAACTAAGGTAATATGAATAATGTTTATTTTCATGAAATAGTTTGTTAAAAATAATATTATTTAAATATAAATGATGATAGAATTTTTTATACACTTAAAAATTCTTAAGTGCCATAAATTTCACTACACATTATGAAACTACTAACTTTTTTAATAAGTATGTGGATTTATATTGAAATTTTAATAATATAATAAATATAAAAGTATTATGATAACATGAACATTAGTTTTTAAATCATCACATTTGAATTAGTTTATGGTGAATTAATGATAATTTTCTAAAGTGCTTTATTTTTCTATGAATAGTAAAAAATATGGTTTGATGTTTTTAGTATGTTTAGTGACTTCATAATTATGTCATAAGGATTTTATAATTAGTAAAAGACAATAAATTACCTAAAATGTGTTATTTTATAAATATAAAGTATTTTAATATATTTTAATAAATATTCAAACCTATAAGTGACTTTTCAAAGTTTAAAATGTAAACATTAACATTAGAAATATTATTTTGTGGAAACATTACATTTCCATGCCAAAAGAAGTTATATAAAATAAATATTAGTTTTTTTGGGTTAAAATAAAATAACATATTTCCCAAATGTCTAAATTTATGGGCAATCCCATGGTATGGTATTTTCCAAAACTTATATTTTAATGACCTATATTGGGAAATTATTAAAGAAGTCCACCACTTTTTCTATAAATACACACACATTTCTCCATTTCAATTCACTAATAATCCATCATCCATGAATATCATGTATTTTTTCCTCCAATGGAGTCCCACCAAGGTTTTCTTATTCCCCCATGGTCACAATAATTATATTTTAGGTGTAACTCTTTAGGGTTAGAAAATTCTCCCACCTTCTATTCAATTTAAGAACATGTTTTTGCATATATCTTCTAATTGATTATTGTTTACCTTTTAAGAACCCTTTTTATCGTACCCTTACTTTCAAATTATGATTTATCAATGGGTGGACCTTATCCCCTCTCATTTTATTCATTTCTAAAGAAACATTTTATACCCGTTATGTTGCCGAATTTACTTCTCAAAATTTCCCTCTTCTCCATAAGAAATTCTATTTTATTTTATTCTTTTGAATACCCATGTCTCTCTAACTTCATAGGGTATTCACCTAAATTTTAAAATGAATTATTTTAATCTGGTATTGGCATTCATTAAACCTTCATTCCCTTTCTGTGGGTTGAAAATAAAATATTCATCCTTTTAAGAACTTTTGAAATTCCATGATATTGATATGAAAACTATTTTTTATTCTCTACAGGTTATTTACAAAATTATTTATTATGATCTATATTACTCATATTAATCAAGAAATATGAATTGTTTACCGTGATAGTGCTTCAACGCATTGGTTATTGAATTTAATCTCGATAAAGGATATGTTTTACGATACCTTGGGGGATAACCTTTATCATTTTTATTTACGAAAACTTGGGGATTAAATTTAAAGATATTATTATGAATATCTAAATTAAATGATGTAGAAACATTTAAATGGTATAAATAATTTCCTTTTTATTATTATATTCTTCATTATACCTTCCATATTCCAGAATGATATTCCTAATGTGCTTATTGACATTCTCCAAGATCACATGTAAACTATTTCCATTAGTAGACATTATGGTAAATCCATTCTTTTGATGTATGTCCCCAAGTTATGAGTTGTAGTAAATATAAAAAAGATGAACATATGAAGAATAAATTCAAGTGAATTAACTGATTTTTTTTAAATTCTCATGTATTTTTTAACCAATTTCCATGAAACTAAACATTAAAAGATCATTTATTTTTTACAATGTATTGAAAGTTTATATTATTTAGAGGTAGGATTCCTTAGTCCATACCGCCATGATCACCGTACTATATGGTTTTTCAAACTATGAATTGAAAACCTTGAGGTTTGTATATTTACTCCTTGGAGGCCATGCAGTTTGTCCAAAATGTTCACCTCAGTATGTGTACCACAAAATGTTTGGGGTTTTGGATTCTGATGCAAAAGAAACCCAATGAAAACCCTATGACCCTTGAAGAGCATTATGAATCATAAAAAATATGGCCATGGGTAAATGAATAACTCATAATTACATTCAAAATATTATGAATGATGTTGTTATACCCACCCACCTCCAAAAAATCAAAAATGAGAGAGGAGTTCTACCGGCTCCAAAAACTAGAGACATTACAATCTACCCACCTTAACAAAGATCATCCTTGATCCATAAAACTGAAGAAAAAGTTGATATAAAACATACCTATCTCATTAAAAATAACAAAATCTTCCCCTGTCAAAAGGGAATAGGTCAACTACCCCAAGGGGGCTCCCCACCTTTGGAGTTACCTAGCCCATTTGCATACTAACCTGAAATTACAATACAACTGATGGTCCACTAACCATTCCTGCACACAAATTCCTCTCATGACGCATTTTCACTCCCTCACCTCATTAGGGGATCCTCTGTCAAACCTGATACCCTTCAGAACCCCACACTATGTTGATTTCTACCTCGTACCCATGTCTCACATGGTACCTATTGGGTCCAACATCTTGATATATGCTCAAACTCAATCCTGGTGGCTCAGAGCTTGATCAAGTCTCACATTTAAATGATGCCTAGATTCCAACACACCTCAAGTAACCTAAATCTCCACCTTTCCTGATTCCAATGCACCTTAAGTAATCCTGGTGCGATACACGTCATATGTATATATATATATACTGCATGTAAGGTGATGAAAACCTAATAACCATTATTTGGATGAACCATAGTTACATCAGTTGATCATCCTCACCTAAAATAGACATGCCTAGAAAAATGACATTCTAGAATAAATAAAAGGATAACCCCAGTCATGCTTATAAAGTATCTCTTACCATCATTGGCTCACCATCCTCATCTTTCCCTAGTATCCCTATAACATGAACATGGCCTAAATTCATATCTATTGAAGCCTAACCTCTATATGGTGCTACAATAGCAACCACTAAATGAACCCACTACTGGGTCACACTTTCTTTTCATGACCTTGGTGTGCATCAGACCTCTAGTTACAAGATCCTAGTACCACTCCAAGTTTCATAAAAAAACCCAGAGTCTCCCCAAGTCCATGATTATCAGTTGTCTGAGATGGATTCCTATAGAAACTCTCAAGATGATCGACCTATCCACATGCTTGAAACTTCTTTATAGGCCACTATCATAGAGTCCAGATGTCTTCTAGATACTCTCTTAGGAAGAACACCATCAATGACCCAATCTGAGGTTTTATTCTCGAGTCCCTATCCTGACAAGCCTACTATAACTCTTCTCAACCCCGCTTCTAGTTATATAAAGTATCTCCACTGTACTCACTCGAATCCATAACCTGACTTGAGTATGACAGATCTGTAAAATTTCTTTCTTCTATGATCTCCTGGTTCACCTCCTCTGAGAATGAGGCCAACCTAATGTTGTTAACCTACACCCAAATGACATGCTATAATCAATCTTCAAAACACCATACCCTTGGGATGTCATCACCCACCATGTTAGGTGTGAGGTGAGAAAACTCGGTGAATATATATACAAAGTCCATAATGTACATATCACACTACTAAATTCTCAATAACTCTCATTACCTATTTCCCCTCAATTTCTATAAGAATAATTTATCAAAGAACCTAGACTCGAAGTACTTCCATGTTATTCCATCATGTCTGCATACCTGAACTTACTCATCACAATAGCACTTTTCATGCCCCCTAAGAAAATATGTATCCCTATTCACCCTATTATCTGATGGTGTCTAAAGATGCTCAATGTTCATCTACATTGACTGGATCTAGTTCTAAACTTCCAGTGTATCGCCCTCACCCTGAAATAGTTATGGGTTCTATGATTGGAACACTTGAGTATGATACACCATTGAAGGATCTCCTCCTAGATCTCCCACGTCAATCCCCAATATAATATGTATCATACTTGCCCTGAGATACTCATCAATACATAGCCCAAAAGTAGTCAAATAATTTGGTTTCCATGCCTTCACTGCAGTCTGTACCAGATCTTGTACATGTGGGTTATGATATGCCTAACCCTATGGTGCCTTATGCTGGCCCTTAGGGGTCTGAACGTATGTGTGCTCCTTCTACCCCACATCACCTCCCAGTGAACTCTCCATTGGGCGCATCTAGGTGGAAACCCACTGAATACTAATACATGGTTAGGCTTCCCTTATAACACACACACACACACACACATATATATAACATATATAGGTAAATTAGTAATAATAAGTTCAACCCCACTACCCTTATACTCCCCCATCGCAAACATGCCACATGGATTCCAACCTCTTGGACCCTTACCCTCTCATATCAGAGCCATGTATCGCATACTCCTTAGGAAAGACCTTCCAAATAAACCATGTTTCCCCAAACTGATGAACTCATTTCTAAACCTGGTGATCAACATCACTCATTTTCATTATCTTTACTTTATCATATAAGGTCCAGGACCATACAAATATATATCATATTTCACAAATATATTTCATCGGGTATACATTCATGAGATAGTTGGGTTGTATTCCAAAAAAGTGTGTCTAGGAAGGAAAATACCTCTTAGAATCCTTTGTTGACACTTTAGAAAACCCAATCCATATTATCACAATACAATTCCCAAATGATAATCACAAGTATTTATCATTAGAGCATGAATATATATAAATCTTCTTATATTATTATCAAAATAAGCATAACAAATCATTCCTTTGTATACCGTGCAAAGTGTTAAATAACTCTTACCTTACCTTAAAAGGTAAAGGTTCACATATCATAATAGCTAATAGTCATACTCCAAGTTTACCACCCAACTTGGAAATCATAGAAACTGTTAAATGAAAAAAATAGAATAGAAAATTAAACCCCTATAAACATTCCCTATCCCACATGAATGGGGTTTAAGGAACCCAAACACGAGTTGTAAACCTAGTTTTGACAACACCCTTGGTGAAAGCACAACAATAACAAAAAATAGAGGAATCATAAATAAAAAAAATCAACATAATGAAATAAACAAACCAAACTTTCCATTTTTAGCTAAACATGATTATCAACAGAAGTCATACATTAGAATAAAAAGAAGGTTCCCCAATAGACGACCTCAGTATATACATATATAACAGCATGCTAATACCAAAAAAATAAAATGAAACTTTGGTTGAGGTAAGAATCCATGGTCCATTTCCATCCATCCCATGTGAAAAATCCCATAATTTAGTTGAATCTCATGAGACTAAGCCCTTACCTAGATGCAATGTCATAAATTCTACATGTTTCCTGAAAGAACAATGTAGCGGGTGAGAAATAATATCAGTAGACCACTGCCAATGTGTTTGTATCTTAAATTTGTGACTAAGAATGTGTATACTATAAATAAATAAAGGAAGTTCATTCATTTAAATAAACACAAGCTTCTCTGGTTCTCAATAGCCACCAGGAATCTATCACTTGCTTCCACCAAGGATAGAATATCTTTAGTTAGAGGATCTATACAAGTAAGATTAATGAATCATCTGATGAAAACTTTTCTTGGCGAACCCTTAGGTTCTACCTCCATTAAACTCACCCAAAACCTCATTCCATCAATAAAGTAACCAAAGTATAGTAGGAATGACCAAATAATAACATCATATCCCCTATATCTCAGCTCGAAAAAACTAAAATTCACCCTTTGTATGAAATATAAGAAGCACAGATATTTATCCTCCTCGTAATATCATTTTTGTTTCAACAACCAATTTTCTAAGGAACAAAAATATTTTTCTCCCAAAATATTTTGATCCCAATAGCCTCAAGCATGGGGATCCCCAGGCCCCAATGCATCATCTCAACAGTATCAACAATGGCTCATCACCATTTATGTCGATTTATATGATAATAACCTCTAAATATAATCCTAAGATGCAACAAAATATGGCCTCTACCCACATGACTAGTCAATACCACCTCCACATATGAGTCGTAATATATTCACACGTCTCTAAACTGTGAATTGGTTAACATGGGTGAGAATAAATCACCAAATATAACCTATGACACACCAATATAGAACCTTATACCCTAGTGACCACATCTCTTCATCTGATGGACAATTCCATCCAATATCACACAAGAATCACCCGTATCCTAAAAACATTATCACCTCATATCAATGACCAAGTAGCCTAACCAGTGATCAACATCACCTGAAGTAATCAGTAAAAGACACCACTGATGATCAACATTATCTCAATGAAGATGGTCACACCACCTCCATCCTCAGTCTAAGCTCTCCATATTCCCATAAAACTTAGTAATTCTTAACAATGACATAACACAATTACATTTAAATAAAATTATTTGATTTAAATAAATCAATACCTCTACTTATTCTTACCAAGTTTTTAAGAAAATCTAACACATCCTCTAAAAATTCAATATTGTTAAGGAACTCCCAGTGGAATCCCAAAATATCATAAAATTAATTAAAAAACATGAATTTAATTTTTTTGTATAACTAAACTTCCCAATGGATATCCAAATGTATCATTCCAAAAACACTTTTTAAGTCAAAAAAGAATGTTTATAAAAACCTACATCCTTTTTTATACAACCACAAGTCCGTTATTAGACTCTAACTCCCCATTATTTTAAAGAAATCAACATTTTAGATGAATGACCTAAAAATTAGGTAAAACCTCACCTAGATCTAGGGAACCATCTGGAAAGGGAAATAAAAAATAAAAGTAAGGGGAATAAAGTGATTTCCAATAAAGATCCAAATCCAGAGAATGATCAAAGAATAGATATTAGAAGGGGAAACTTACTAAAAATCTAGAGGAGGAAGAAAAATGAGGCTCCCCACTTCTTGTGCATGACCAAATAAGGGAGAAGGAGAAGAAATATGTTTAATATAAGGGTGGTGAAAATGTTAATTTTAAAATTTTAACATTTCATATGGTTATATTTAATTTTTTTACAAACCATGAAACTATTGTGCGATTTCCACTGTCCAGAACTATATGCTCACAGGGTTCCTTCACACAGTTTGACAAACCTTGCACAAAATATGTGTGATCCCTCAATCATAATCTATATACTTGGACACATGGTCATTTTCCCCTCTTCGATAATCTTTCAGACTATGATCATAGAACCTATAGGTTTTCATGGTAACTCCTTGGAGGCTGTAAATTTTTTGGAAACCATGCACCTTAGTCTGCAAACCCCAAAAAATTTGGGTTTTCATCCTCTCATGCACCCTAAACCAAAACGATCTCTGAGATACATTCCTATAATTAATACTAAAATATGTAATGGTTAAAAAAACATAGAATGAATTTTTTATGTCAATAAAGATGTTTGTGTACCCAAAAAACTCCAAAAAATTTAAAATGGGTGAGGAATTCAACCCGATCAAAAAACCCAGCAAGATACAAACTGTATTTTTCATTTAGATTATTTTTTTAAAAAACATAAATTTTGTGGTAGTTTTATAATTTTATATTTCCCTTTTTAATTAATATTTCTAAATTAATCATTTTGAAATAGATTTTATATTTTTACTTAGTGAAATAGAATGTATATTTAACAAAAGGCAATTTTCTAAAAAACGGTTCTTCATCACATTTTTCCAATTTCATTTTAAATAAAAAATTTCCAATTATATGTTTTTTAATTTTGAAAAATTTATTTAATATTTTGATTTATAATTTCAATATTTATAATACATTATGCTTTCATTTTTTTGGTAAATATTAACAATAACCTTAATAATTTTTCTTCACATGTTAATGGGTAAATCTGTTAATTAAAGTTAAAATTAAAATTATAAGGATTATAAAATAAACCTAAAACATGTTTTAATTTTATTATATGTTTCCATTTCATATATAGAAGTCCATTATTTGGTTTTATATAATTATATAGGAATTTATATTATATTATGGCCTTTAAAATATATTACTTCAAACAAATCAAAGCATATCACACTCATGTTTTTAATAAATATAATATTCATAAAATGGGGTTATATATTGAATATAATTTATTGTAAATAGTTTTATTAATGAAAAAAGGTTTATATATATAATTATACTTTAATTTTTAACATTTTTTGAATAAATAAGTACCAGAAATGTTTCCACAACACTAATGTAATAATTATTTAATTATTATAAAAATAAAATAAATCATATTAACAATTAAAAAAAATTAAAATTTTAGATAATTAAGATTAACAAAAAAATTAATATATGAGAATAAATTTTTCTGTATGTGTTAAAATAATTTGTTCGAATTCTAGTTTTTATATTATTATCATCAAACTCAATATAAAAAATAGTTCTAAAAATAGACATTAAATATATTTTATAACAAACAATATTTAATTAATTGATAAAAAATTATTAAAAATAATATATTCATCAAATAGATTATGATATGGTTTATAATATAAACCAAATTCCATTTATGGTTCATTTATATATTTATTGTAAATATCATTAACATTAAAAGGTAAAAACAATGTTTTCATGGTACGTTTAAAAAGGGTTAACGATTGATTAAAACCAAAATATAAGGATAATAATTTAGTTAGAACATATGTAATTTTTGTTGGAATATATTATTTAGATCCATAGTCATCCAATATTATAAATAAATGTTCTTTGATCCATTTTATCTGAATATTAATTTCTAATAATTTAATATTTTGAGAAATTTTAAGAGTGCCCCTCCCCTCTCATATGAAATAAATAATCTTATTCTCATTCCATCACACTTAAAAAATATTTTGGTTTAGTAAAAACATATCCTAATACCTTTTTTAAATCCCTTACCTCCTTATAGGAGCCTTAATTTTGGATGAATACCCATCTATGATTTCATAAGTAGTTTAGAAAAGTATGTTTTCCAAAGAAGATGTGTAGTTTTCAACTGCATGTTTTAATTTTGTATCATCTTCAAACTCATTTAATTATTAATCAATCATGATAAAATAATAACACCAATATAATACTTATAATAATATATTATTATTTTAATGTAATAAGCTATTTCCATCTCCAACAACCATTAAATGGGAATGTAATTCAATATTCTTATGTCCAGTGCAATACTGCCTCATGAACCAATGTATTTATTTTCCCGCCACCATCTATCAAGAGCTGTTATAATTCTAGAATTAATGGTTATATATGATATTCATGAAACTATTATTATAATATATCATTTAACTTCTTACTATACCATTCATTGAAAAATGATAACATCATTCATGCATACGTGTGGACTACCACCTCCATGAAATGATGTGCTAAGTTTTTCAAAACCCCATCACATGGATGTGATATATATATAAGTATACTTAAAGGTGAAATGAGATATATATGTTATTATTACCATTATTTATATATATAAAAATACGTACCTTTTATCTATAATTATTTTGGAAAAATTAAAACGTTACTCATACGTACATATGATATGTCGTCTCCATGACTGTAACATAATTTATTTTTCATAATCATATTTAATGGTTGGATTTAAAAGTATATTTTTTGTATAAAAAAAATTATTTCATGATTTTTTTTTGAAAATTTAATAATTAATATTTTTACCGTAGTCAATCTACCGGTGTAATTTTGGACTTATGTATCAAAAATCTCTAAAAAGTATAACATTAAGATAAAAAGATATGTAATTTTTATAACATGGTAATAATTGAGATGATAGGAATAATAAATAGGAATTTTGTTATGACTATAAATAGTCAACCAATGTTAATTATTTTGGAAGATGAAGAACGTACGTGGAAAGTATGACTCATGTTAAGGCATTATCATCTGATATATTTTTTTGAGAGATACATGCATTATACACTACTTATTTATTTTGTGTGGTGTATATAATACCAAAGAAAATATTTTATGATTATTATCATGATAAATATCAGATATATAAATCTATATAAATTTATATCTTTCATGGGGCCTATGATTTAGAAGATACCAAATTAGAAATTGTTTTATTTTAAAATCTCATTATTAATTGGGCTTGATTAAGTTTAAGTCTCCAATGGAGAATATTTATCTTCCATGTCCATGATTTATAAAAATGTTTTTACTAGTCTCAAAATTTTCTTGATGTATTTTTTCAAATGATTAACTATTTAAAAAATGGTTTGAATGAAATATTTTTTCCCTTATCAAAATTATATACTTGTGTGAATTTTCCAACAAAAATTTTGAAGGAATGTTTTTTATGTTATAAAACATGATAAATATTTCACATTGTAATTAATAATATTTTTATGATTACTTTACATGTTTAAAAGGTTAATTACAAATAAAACGTTTTCCTTCAAAATTTCATAATTTATGTTGGAAACGGTATTTTCCATGATAAATGTTCCAAGTGATCATTCAAAATATCTTTATATATAAAATGAAATAATTTAATGTTATATAATAATTATTAGGGATATGTTTTAATGATAGGATATTTCTACTTTATATGGATTTTTTATGAAAATGATGACACAATGTTTATGAATACTATTTCATTTCATGGGTTATGATATTATTAAAATTTTATGATCTTATGGAGCACATATGTATTATTTTTATTATACAATGGGTGGTAAATAGTTATATATACAATGAATTTTTTATTGATTAATGTTATATGAGTTAAAAGGGTACACATGTTGTTATATCAGGCCTTAGATAGGGCACAACAGATGTTATCCTAAGTCCCAAAGAGGGTAAAAGGGATGTTAACCCATTCTTGAATTAGTTAAATGCATGGTTAGACCAAACCTAATCTATTATGAATGTAAAAGGGGTATATCCTTGAATTAATGTTTTCTATGATTATTAATATGTCTTGAAGTTATTTCTTATACCAATGTTATGATATCATTGTTCATATTATTTGATTCATTTATGATTCATGTCTTATGAACTCCCATGATTCATGAAATGATTATTGATTATGATCTTTGATATATTTGATAAGGTTTTGAAATTTTAAGATCTTGTTACTATACCCTTGTGATCATGTTATGATTATGTGATTATTGATATCTACCTTTCTTACCCTTCCATAAAAGCTGATCTAAATGTTATATTATGTTTTCTTTCCCCAAATTATGAATAATGATGCATAATTATTATTTTTGGTAATATTATCATATGTTTTTATTTTTAAAAGGGATGTTGAAAAAATTACATAGAATATGAAAAGATGGGAATAGTCGGAGATTATGTTGATTTTTATGAACAAGTTCTTTATAAACCCAAATTGTTATGATTTTAACCTACTTATCTAAAACTATAAACCTAAATGTTCTTTCGGTATGTTGGTGATCCAATATTTCCTTTTCAATTTTAATGTGTTGGGTGGGAATATATCATTTCACATTTATTTATATTAATGAATGAAATGTATAGTTTATGATTTTTTTCACTAAATTTTTGAGTTTGGATATTGGGATATTAAAGTATCACCCACCCAATTTTAGGAAATATTATATTTTTAAAGTATAATTAATGAGTTGTTATGGTCATTTTTACTATATTATCATGGCCTTTGGTCTTACAAATTAACCTATATTTTTCACACCATCAATGAATTTTATCATTCATCCGTACCTAGACACTTTTGTTTTCTTGTTTTTGGAAGGCATTCTACTATAAAATAAAATTCATAATAATCATGAGAAATCTCTAGATATTGGGTTTAGGATATTTTCATAGATCCAATTATATGAAATATTTTCTAAATGTGACTTTTGGATGTAATAATATTATGTCAATATCCATGTCATTTATTCAAAAACGGTATCATTAACCCCTATAAAGACATATGTTTTAGACTCGTGGAAACATTACTAACCCAAACCCCAGTACGTCGAGGTCAGTGATTGTTTTATTACATTTTCATAGATACAATGGATAACATCACCAAAAATTGATCAGTTAGAAGTATTGAAGAACAAAATACTTACGTGGTCACCTTATTACATTAGAATTTAAACATAGGTCGTAAAAAAGGAAAAGTAAACTATATCCTTTGAAACTCATTGTAATATATTTTCTTTATATCCTATGAAAAATAAATATAATAAAGTGAGATAAAATTCCTATTATGGGTTAAATATAGTGGAAGTAATAATGAATGAGTGAGAATAATTAAAATGGAAAGGTAAACAACAAAAAACTCATGCATTTAATCAATAAACTAAAAAATAAATGCATCCATAAATTTTATCATAGTGATAATGATAAGGATATTAGTACATGAATATTTAAATAAGGAAATGCTTAATTATTTGAAATCATGTATATGTCACATTAACTACTATCATTAATACATTTCATAAGAAGGATTAATCTACATGTAGATACTTTTTTAATTTGGAAAACTAATTTGTCTCCTGAGACAAGTTGATGCATCGAGATGTTATGTATTGTCATTCCCCAACCATAATTTTATGTACGAACCATTATTTATATATCAAATAATTAATCTTATTTATAAATCAATATGAATTATAAATAAATATTTGTATTTATTAAAAGATGCATATTTTACATCATTTCTCCAGTTAATCACATAATATTCAATGTAAAAACTACAAATGAAATGGTATATAGGTTAGAAAATAATCATATACATGATATAAGAAATATTTAATTTTTTTATAAATTAATGTTTCGATGAATGATGATTATAAATAAATCAATTGTGTTGTATATACAACAAATAAAATAAAATATGTGCATAATTAAATGAAATTGAGATGAAGTCCTTTATGAAGATCATATCACTAATCAAATGGATAGACTATGTGTATTTAATATAAATCCATGTAAAAATGTTAAAATAAAAAATAATATAATCAAAATTCATTTCACACATAACCTTAGCATTAAATAATAATGAAATAGAAGTTTTACCCAGTGAATAAAAATTGAGTTAAGATTTACCTTATTACTTGTAACGAATCAAATTGGTTTCCCCATAAAAGTAAAAATTTTAAAATGAAAAAGTTAATACCATAAATATAGTAAGATTAATTATATGATATATAAAGGGTAATATATAAACCACACAAAATAAATAAGTGTTGAATAAGTCATACATCCCACAAAAGTAAAAGTGAGATGAGAAACCCTTTACCTCATACTTCCCTTTAGTGGTGCATACATTAACCTCCTATATAATTATTAGAATAATGTCATTGTCTCATTATAAGAATATATTAATATTTATAAGACCATATTTGATGATTTTATAACATCTTCTTATCCATTTCATCAATAATATTTCATTATTTTCATGGTTTTGGGTGTGTTCATTTCATGGTTTCATGTTTGGTTCTCATGAGTATAATTATTGAAAATCTTGTAAAATGAGAATAAAATCCATGAAATGGATGTAATTGGTATTCATGAACATATATTATTATTAATTGAACAAAATTATATTTTAATTTCTAACATGAGGGTGACAAATTTTATTTAATGTTAATGAAAAATGGCACGTTTATTTTAGTGGTTTTTCTGAACATCACTTTCAAGTTTTATTTTATTTACTTTGATGAGTATATATTTGTTCCATAAAATAAAATATGTTATAATGTAAATATTTAAAACTTATTTCACTAGAATAAAAATTTCATGTCCATTCGATAAGGCATTAATGGAACACAAAGAAATCATTATTCATGGATATGATTAATAGGCATAATTGGGACAATAGTTTTGTTTCTTTTAGTAAAAGGAGTTAATAAAATGGGTGGATATAATATATTCAATTATAAATAGAAAATTATATTATTAAAATTATTCTATATATATATTATTCCTTCTTGTATGAATGTGATGAGGATAAATTAGAATAATAAAATAAAATAAGAGAGGTGTTTTGAAAAAATTACCTCTTGAACATCACCTCATTGGACGACCCTTGAAGAAATTATATTTCATACTTTGGTGATAACAACAACACATAAATGAATGTATAGTGATTAGGAGAGGGTTTGGAGTATATCTTTGGATCTTCAAGGATATTGAGTTGAAATTCAATGGTTAGGTGTGGTATTTATATTTGATTAGATGTGTATTTAAGTTAATAATAATGATTATTTTAGGTTTAGATCCAACCACATTGTGGTTGAATTAATTTATTTAAGTTTTATTAACATTAATTTTGTAAATTCTTCATAGAATATATATATAACTCACCATCCCATTTAATTTTTTTGTATTTATTTATTTGATGCCCATGGCTTTTAGCTTTAACACTTTTCCGTATTTTACCGATACTATAGTAAATAATTTTTTTAACATAGTGGAAGTTTTATGTATAAAAATTATAATAACCACAACAAATAATTTGGACCTTATTAATCCAAAAATATAATACATTTAACAAATATAATTAAATGAATTAGAAAAATTAGATATGAAATTAATCTGACAGATTCAACGGGAAAACCGGTATTTAAAGCCTAAAAGCTCAACAGTTTGAAATGTTTTTAGGTCCAATTTCAATGAGAATTTTATTAAAATGAACTAAATTTGATTTTTTGTTATATAACTGAACTAATTATACTTTAACATTTTAATTTATAATTTAGTATTATAATTTCTTTTTATAATAATCTAGTTTTCAAGTAAAATGAATTATTTTTCACATTTCATTACAAAAGGAAACATATCATAAAAATAACAAAAATTCACCTTAAGATAATATTGATATCCCTATATTAATAATTAAGTTTATTTTTTAAAATTAAATTTATAAAAGTATCAAAATTTATATTTAAAATAGGTCCACCATTTAAAGGTAGCAAAATATCCATATAAAATATATAGCTTTTATGATTAAAATTGGATTTAGTATTATCACCACCCTATAAAACTTATTGGATGATTATAAAAACAATATTTTGAATATATAAAAAATAAATATCATTAATATTCATCAATAATATTATTTTAGTTAATATATTATGATAAAATACCATTTTGGTCATGAAAAATAAAATCACGTCCTTTATGATCAATTGGTTTTAATTTTAATTTTTATTTAATTGATAACCAATGAATTCATTTTATAAAAATTTGTAAACTATATTTTAAATATTTAGTTAAAACATTTTATACCTTTAAATTAAATGTATAGTTCATAATGGTCACATTATTTTAATAATATTTAATAGTATATCATAGTTTTTTTAGATCAGTGTTAAGTGCAATACATTCTATCAAAGAAAATAAATTTATTTAATAAGAGATATACCATAAAATTTTGGGGTGTTAAATCATCTTCAAATTCAATTAATTGCATCCTTTCCATTTGAAATTTATCCTCTAATATTTAATTTTAATACTTGGTAATACCTTTGTGGAAAATAAAAATTATAAATAGGGTTAATAAAACACCCCATTAATTAGAGAGAATGATAAATGTGAAGGTTAAAAAAAATTGGCTCTTGAATTGGATAACATTAGCATGAAGTGTAATAATAGACATGGGAGAGAAATATAACTATAAACTTCTTATATAGTGTGATAAATAACAAGATCTTTAAAAATTATTCATTATAAAATTTTATATCTATGATGGGTTAAAGAGTCCATTTATTTATTAGTAATAAAATTAAACGAATAACATCTTCATTGAAATATAATTTTTCCAAGTGTTGTGAAATTCATCTACTTATTAATGTATGAATATAAGGAAATATACATACCTTATAGGTAGTGTTTCATCATTTAAAAAAAATTACACTACAAAACTCATATTTTCTCAAAAAGACAATTCAATGTTTATTAAAAAAAAACTCCAAAATATTTTATTTATTATAATCATATAAGGATCAAAAAATGAACATATACATTATATATCATAACATTTAAATAAATAGTACAATATTATATAACTCGGACATCACATATGCTAGTGGTAGGTGATGCACCCTTGTCACCCTTAGGTTGTGGGTTTATGCCTTGTAGTCTTGTAGGATGAAACTAGTTTTCACCAGACCCATGAGTTCTATTTTTTTCAATACTATGTTAATATAATACTTACATCATGAATAATATATAAATTTTCACATTATAAACAAGTTAATACCTTTATAATTTATTCTCTGAAAACAAGTTAATAATATGAATTACAATATAACCTTATTGAAAAAATGAATTATTTCATGTAAATTATGTAAAAAAAGGTAATTGGATATATTAGTAAAATTCAAAAAATTAAAATTTGTCAATGATAGTGTAAACCACATTGTCAAAAAATCAATAAAAGTTCCCAATTAGTCAGCATTTTCCAATTTAGATTATTCATATCAATTATCTCTTTATCACAACACAATTATGACAACATCAGGATCATATTGATGGTTATCATTCCATCAATTATTTATTTTCCAAGAATTTCTACATTCCATTGAATCACATTTAATGGTACCATTCAACAGACGCATTCAAATCTATAACAAAATATACTGCTTTACAATCCTTATATATTTTATAATTCAAATATCAAATTATCATTAATAAAATACTCAAATAACATAATTCATGAATATAAACACAATAAAATTATCCATTAATAATTATTTATGGTAATATAATAATATTTTCCATGTTCCATTATTTTATTTTGATGTGTATTCCTTTGAATCATAGAAAATTCAATTTCATATTATCCCATCTCTATGCAGTTGTAACACTGAATTATGAATTTTTTATCATTCCCTTTACATTATTTTTCCTAGTGACCCTTATTTTTACATTTACAACCAACTCACAATCCCATAAAGAACTTCCCAAGGGGATTTAGTCTATAATTATCCAATTTTATAAAATCCTTATTTACCTTGTTCCCTTTATCTGTCTTTTTCTCAGTCATCCTATTCTTCTATTGATTCCCTTCAAAGCCATATGACATGTAGAATTTTATCTCTTTCTTGTGATAAAATGACATTATGTAATCATATGATAATAATTTTTGGGAGAATACCTCTATTCAAATGACTGTAATAATTAAATAAAATACATTATCACTCTTACTCTTAGTATGATGTGCATTAGTGATATTCACATTGTTTCTTCTAGGAACCATTTTAAAATAAAGACATACACTAGATTATATCGTATAATTTTGAAAAATAATCATGAATCCCTAAAACTAGTGAAATAATTGATATAAACTAGGAAACAATATGAATAGATACTTTCATAATGATAAACATGGTCTCTTTGTGGTCTTCTTATATATATATATACTCAAATTCTATCATAGAGTTAAGTTTGGAAATATATGTTTTCTTAAAGATAGCCTTATGGTTTACTACTATAAATTCTATGATACCAAATGTAATGACCTTGAACCTATTATCCTAGAGTTGGTGCCTTACATTATTAAATTGGAATATGATAAATGAAATTGCATCTGAAAGTATAAAATATTTTAGTAGACTTCATAAACTAGTTATGTACATGAAACCCATATTACATTCAGAATAGAATGTAAAACATAACAAGGTAAAGCAAATTGAATCCTTGAAAACTCATTAAAATACATATTCCTCAAACATGGATGAAGGAAACAAAATAAGGGTGAGCTCAAATGATAATTAAAGGTTATTTATAATGGAATCAATAATGAATCAAAGATCATGGTTAACATGGAATGTTAAATAACTGAGTACGCTTCCAAATTAATTAGTAAATTGAAAATGAAATACATAATTATATTTTTTCATAATGAAAATAATATGGATAGTAAAAATTGAAAACCAAAAGATGAAAATTCTTAATTATTGTACATCATCTATCTATCACATGAACCCCTACCATCAGGACCTTTTAGAAAACAGCTTAATCTATAGGTAGAACCCTATTATTTTTTTTCAACTATTTTGTCTCATGAGACTTGTTGATGCATCAAAGTTATATATAATGTAGGTTCCCACTAATAACTGTAATTACAAATCATTCATCATATATGAAGTAATTGGTATTATTTATGTCTCAATATGATTTGTCAAATAATATCTGTATAGAGTAAAAGATAAGGATTTTAAATAATTTCCCCACTTAATCAAATAAAATTTAGAGAAAACCCCTTAAAGAAAATAATACATGGTTTTGGAAATGAAAATATATATGTTATAATAAATAAGTTTATTTATGAAAAGTAAAATTTTCAATTAATGATGACCATAAATAAGAAAATGGGGTGTATATACAGTAAATAAAATAAATTTGTCGCATAATGAAATAAAATTAATATAAAGCCACTTACAAAGATCATATTGTTAAAAAATGAATCAGTTTTTTGTATTCAATATAAGTAATCATAAATCAAGTATAGATATATCATACCTTAATAAAAATTCATTCCACACATAACCATATCATAACATAACAAATAAATATTAGTTTAACCTAATTAATGAAAATTGAGTTAATAATTCCCTTGTCACTTGTAATCATTTGATTCAGTTGAGAAATAAAAAAAAATTAATGAAATAATTAATAAAATGAGGATTTTAAGATTCATGAAATTAATTATCAATGTTAAATATATAATCCACAAAAAATAAATGTGTAGTTCATAATGCATACATCCCACAAAAGTAAAAGTGAGATAAGAAAACCATTACCTCATGCTTACCTTTAGTGGTGCATACTTTAACAACTTGTATAATGGTTTAAATAATTTTATTAACTAATTAAAGAAAAATATTTATATTAATAATAACTTATGTTCTGAATTTTTAACATATTGAAACCCATTTAATCAATAATAGTTCATTATTTTTTTTTGATGTGTTCGTTACATGGTTTTATGATCAGTTCTCCTGAGTATAATTATGGATGTTATTATAAAACTGGAATACTAATCTATAATTGGAATGAAATTCAATTAATGAACTTCCAGAATTATGAAAATTCCCATATATCATTGTAATTTCTAACATTAGGAGAAATCATTTGATAAAATGATATTGATAAATGATTAGTTTATTTGGTGGTTTTTTCTGAACATCACAAACTTGTTTCATTTTATTTAAACTTATTAGTATATATAAGTTACCAAAAATGAAATATATTGTAATATAAAATTTAAATCTTGTTTAACTAGAAAAATTTTTATTTTCATCCATGAAGGCAATAATTTAAATTGAACAAAATCATTTTTTAGGGGGACGATTAACAAGCATAACTTGGAAAATAGTTTCAATTCTTAGAGTAAGAAGAGGTAATAAATGAAGTAGATATAATAGATTCCATTAGAAACATAAAATTAAATTATTTACATTATTCTAGAATTTTTATTCATTTATGTATGAATGGAATGAGGATAAATTAGAATAAGAAATGAAAATAAGAGAGGTGTTTAGAGAAAATTACCTCTTGAGTATCGACCAAATAAAGGACCCATTAATGACCTTTAATTTGGTATTTTTGGTGAGAGAATTAGTATTTATACTTTGGGAGAGTTAGTAGTGTATGTTTTAGAAGATATTTGATTATATTCAAGGCTTATGAGTCTTAATGGGGTTGTGAGGTTTGGTGTTTATACTTGAAGAGAGGTGGATTTAGGAGTTTAAATGATGATTATTTTATGGTTAAAGCAAACAACAATGTGTTGGAAGTAATTTACATGAATTTAGATGATAATTAATGTAGTCATGTTTAGTTAGGGTCAATAAAGTTCTCAAAAAATAAATTATTTGTTTTGTTTTTAGGTATTTTGTGCCTCTACCTTTTAACATTAACCCTTTCTTGTATTTGACCTATATTGTGGTAAATATTTTTTTTAACCAGAATATATTTGTTATGTCTAAAAATTAAAATGGAATTTTTTTATAAAATTATCTTCATAAATATGGAATCTATTTTACCAAATTCCATTCATATAATTCAAAAAAATATATTTGAAATTACTCTAGTAGATGCTATGGGAAAAGAAATTTTTAATTTTGAAAATTCTGAATGATTAAAGTGTTTTATATCCAATTTCAATGTGAATTTGAATAAAATGACCAAAAATGGATTTATTGATGTAAAACTTCTCAAAGTATACTTTAAAATTAATTTTAAATATAAATTATCATTGATAATTATTTATCTAAAATATCCGTTTTCAATTAAGATGCAATATTTTACTAATTTCATAAAAAAATGAAACTTATCAGAATAATAAGGAAAATTCATCCTAAGATATTTTTAATGTCACTCTTTTAAAAAAATATTTTCTAAAATAATTCTTGAAAAGGTATAACAATTTATATTTAAAATCTGTACGCCATTAAAAGGTGTCAAAATTACCATTTAGAAAAAAATAACTTTTTATGCTTAAAATTTGATTTAATCTTATCTTATGACTATCTAACATATTATGTGTGATTAGAAAAAAACTATTTAATATTTATATTATAAATTTAATTATTATATTTCACTAATAGTGATTAATTTAATTTATTAATATAAAATTCAATTGATAGTATAAAAATAAAAACACATACTTTATGATCAATTGTTTTTCATTTTTTATTTATAATTAATTGGTGCCATTGAATTTATTTTACAATCATTTTAAAATTATATTTCCGTAATTTAGTTAATCATGATCACACCTCTCAATTTAACATCTATTTCAAAATGAAAAATTTTAAATAATAATATTTATTAGTATATTGCGGTCTGTTTATGATTTGTGTTGCATGTAACGTATGTTGTTGATAAAATTGAATTTATTTAAAAATTGAAATACTATAAAATATGTTGGAGTTACATAAACAAAAAAATGACTTTGGGATAAATAGATTTTGAGGCAGTATAGATTATAATTTTTTCTTTTTTCAAAATATCACATGATACAAATCTTAATGGAATACTCTATATAGTAGGAGAATCCCATTCCAATATCTTTAGGATTGTCAATGATCCTTATTAGAGATTTAATAATGGATCCATTCCACACAAATTCTCATTTTTCATGAACCTGGGAAGGGTAATGTTGTTTATTGTGATGCATTTGGATCTAAACCATATTTTTTTCTCACGCGGTGAGGTCATGTGGTAGATTACAGAATATAATAGTTTTAATTACATGATAATATTTATATAACCTATAACATTGAATTTATTATTTCAGTATATTCTCTGAAAAAATGGAGTTTTTTTCTCTTTGGTGAGAAGACAACATTATTCATAGAACATAATAGGTGTAAATCCAACTTTTTTAAATGTGATTTAAATATAATATATCAAATATGGATGAAATTTATTCAATTAGTTAACTTTGACTTGTTTTATAAACCTAATAAAGGTAATTCCATTGTAGACGCGTTAATTCAATTTTTTCATTAATTGATAATGTAAGACCATAATTCATGGATGTTGATTACTGTGACTTCAACTATTCATGTTTATTGCACTCAGAAAAATTAATCTATATTTTTTATCCAGTAAGTCTTATTACTAACATGGTTGAACAAGTCCTGGATTCTCAAAGAGAATATTTAAGTTTCCTTACCATTACGTCATAATAATAAGGATATCATTAATAGATGGATACAAGAGGGAATATGATGTTTCTTTTTTAAGATACAATTTTATTTTGATTTCTGGTGAATAAGAATACATTTCTTCATAAAACCTCTACAAATGGGTTATTCATCAATGAATTTGGATGTTTTATATGGTGTTGATAACTCATTTATGGATAGAGGTACTAAAAAATAATATTTTATAGTACATATCATGATGGCACATTTTTTAGTTTGTAAAGGCTATTTGAGAAATACTAGTAGGTATATTTTAGTATTTTCTTACACCCATTTGGAAATCAGAGAATATGGGTATGGATGTTGATACATGTCTACCAACAATGGTTTGGAATCATAATGACATATGGGTGATTATGGATTGGATTCAAAATTTGGTTCAAATTATTCGTATTAATAAACCCAATATAGTATAATAAAATAAAAAACTACGTATTTAGTAGATTATAATGTTGTATAGAATACAATTTTTGATCATCTATAACTAAAAACTGAATTTTAAATATGAAATTTTATCATCATGACAATAAGATTTGGGTACCCATTTTACCATGAGTACAACTTATCATTCTTAAAAAATTTTCAAAAACAACAAACAATCTATTAATTTATAATACATGCATTTATATTTGTGTAATAGAGTACAAAGGCTCATTTTAGGATCATATACGAATAGTAAAATTCTTGTAAAATAAAAATTATTGGTCTTCAATATATATGGTTCCTTTTGAATAACTTTATGGTCATTCTTTTTTGGTTTCCACATTATAAGGTAGAGACCCGAGAAATGACATTACTGGGATCTAGTTGTTTTAGGATATGTAAAAGGAAAATTAGATGATATGAAAAAGGATGGTGAAGGATCATTTTTATTAAGAATCTTAGGTTGATCATCTTCATTGCCCATTACCATTTAATATCAAAGATCACATGTTCTTGGATATGATACCAAGGAACGAGAATCATTTATTGGGTAAGAGAGGTAAATTTTCTTCATATCATATTTAATATTTTTTAATAATATAATTGATTGGTTATTTTGATTATTGATTTTCTTGACCACCATCATTCATCTTCATATATAATGTAATTCCTATATCTTAATTAAATATGAACCTAGATGATCCTAAATTTGTGATTCAATTTGATCATGTTGACCTTGGTCTAAATGCTATATTTTTTCATGCATTGATTCTTATATTGGACAGGAAAAATTAGTTCTTGAAGGAAAAATCCATTCTATTATATCGATTCTTATAAAAACATGGTGAGATTCTTGAGGAAACAGAGAAATGTGATAGAAAATACAAGAACAATGGAGTGAAATTTTTCAATGTAATAGAGATATCCAGATTTCTAGTGATGAAAATAGTTATAGTTGGGAGATTGTGATACCATTTATTTGATTTCAATTACTTATTATACTAGTAATTAAATATATTTCATGTTTGAATTTGGGATTGGAATATCTGGTACGTTTCTCAATGATCTTGGGAGTTTTTAGAATTTTTTGTGTTCACCACAATAAGAAACACTCTATGGTGGTGGGTGTGTTATGTTGGGTGTGTTATTGTAACATCCCGGTTCCAAAAGCCACCCAAATGTGCCCATACCCGGTTGGTCACATGGAATCAAGCACATTTCCCTGAATGCCAGAGGCTGCCTACTAGCAGTGAGGGCCTTGGATGTGATAGTGGGGAAACTATGCCCTCATTGGAAGAGTAACCCAGCAGAAGAAAAACAAATATTCAATAGAAGAAGTAGTAAATATCCAACAATATTAACAGCGGAATACTGAGATAATAAACAACTTGAGAACATATATATATAATTATTCATGGTACATATGTCTAGGAAAATAGCCAAACAAGAAACAATGCTGAATACAACCAGTACTAAACAAAATTTAAAAAGAAACAGATAAACTGCTCCTCAGCATCGCAAGCCTAAGAGTGGTCCCATGCTCTCCAGCTCCACAACAATCAAGTACCTAAAGTTGAAGGGATCTTCCCCTTGTCAATACCTACAACAATATAATCTGTTTGGGCCCAGAAGCACGACCCAAATAGGGTGTGAGATGAATCCCAGTAGGTAACCACAACAAGATCTGTGCCTAACAGTTAGTGAATATATGGAAGGTGAAAGTACAGAAGCAGTAATAGGAAAGTACTCAACAGTAACCAATCCATAGTCTAAATATCAAGAAACATCTAATCAAATCAGATAAATACAATAGGTAACCCTCTAGAAAGTACTCACAGCCTATCCCCTCTGGTCCTACCTAACAGATACAAGAAACCCTCTGGGAAGCACACACAGTCTCACCCCTCTGGTTCAGCTAAAGTATATACTCTCTAAGGAAGAACTTACCATCAATTCCCTCTATAGTGTCATATCGGTACTAAAGGCACTCTCGGGAAGCACTCAACGTCTCATTCCCCTTATAGCCCACGTCGAGGAACTACATACTCTCTGAGGAAGCACTCAACATGAATTCTTCCTGTGGTCTTGCATCGTAAATTATAAAAGACACTCTGGAGAAGCCCTTACGTCAATTATCCCTATGGTATACTACACTAGGTTCTCATGGACCTGTGTAAAATCAACAATTATAGCACCGTGTAATGACCAAAGTAATCCTCAAGAACTAATTGGCTAGCATTCTACATCATATTATCATATCTGAGCAACATTCACACCATCCAACAATACTAGGCATGGGAAAGTAAATAGCAGCCTAAAAGGAAAACTAGACCCAAAGGTCAAAACAGGAAGAACATGCATGGGAAATACATCCAAAGCACAAAACATTACCCTATTCACAAACAATAACCTCTACTCATGCATACAAGAAAAGCAGGCAAACAATAGGGATAAAACGGTAAATGCGCAATACCCAGTTCATGGGTATTGGGAAAATTTGCACATATAACTCAAAGAATTTCTACAGAAAGGCACAAACCACCTACCTTAGTATTAGGAGATTAATATACTTGAAAAACGAGCCTTGAATCACCTTATAATGCCATATATATATGAAAACACATAAAATGTTCAACCCACGATAAGTCACAATAGAGGAGAAATCAATGAATAGTGTTCTAGGAGAAGAGAGAACTCACCGATGTCCTTGAAACACAACTGACGGAGTTTGATTCGGTGGACGGATTCTTGCTTGGGGGATCGTCGAAGATTCGTGGGTGCTCAGTGCTCTCGGATGAACGAAACCTAGAGGTAGGGTGTTCTGCCCGTCAGACAGTACCCCGATGCGTTTAATGAAAAAAAAGAAAATACACCACATGTACTTTCAAAGTACATGGTGTGTACTTTCCTTTTCCATACTCCACTTTAGGCGGACTCCACATCACCCCAGACTACTGTGTGTGTGGCCATGACACGACCAGCACATAGCCACCAATGACAATGAAGTACACAGCATGTACTCATAAAGTACACGACGTGTACTTCAAAAATTTACAAAAACTCATCTTTTATGAAAAACTCCAGAAAAAGGAATAACATACCTGAAAAGAATATCCATGTTCTTAAAAACTTACCACCTTAAAGAAATTCGTCCCCAAATTTCCCTACTGCGGCGTAGAAGAAGAAACCCCAAATAACTTCGACCACTATGATCGTACATCGGCCTCCCTCTCCCAAGTCTCGTCCTGTACTCGCCCGTGAGGCCATAGCACCCGTACCAGAGGAACAGAACATCCACAGAGAACCTTCGTACTACAATCGACAATCCATATAGGATGCTCCTTGAAAGTTGCATCCATCTCCAACTCAACTTCCTCGGGTTGGAAAGCATGGGATGGGTCTGAAAAGTAACGTCGGAGCTGAGAAACATGGAAAATGTCGTGCATATCCCAGTACCTCTGAGGTAACTACAATCGATAGGCAATCAACTCAACTCTCTCCAACACCTCAAACAGCTCGACATACCTCGAAAAAATCTTACCTTGCCTCCAAATACTTCTATTTACCAACCTCGATGTGACACATAGAAAAACCTGATCCCCGACCTCGAACTCCAGAGGTTGTATCCGATGATCAGCATAAGACTTCTGACAAGACTGTGTAGTAGCCATCCTCTTCTGAATCAACTCTATCTACACTGTGGTCTCTTGAACAAGATGAGGTCCCAGCAAAGCTACCTCTCCCACCTACAGCCAACATAAGGGTAATCAGAATGGCCTATCGTACAAAGACTCATAATGTGCCATATGAATAGTTTCTTGAAAAATATTGTTGTAGGAAACCTCGACAAGAGGTAAATGTTTCTCCTAAGAACCTCCAAAATCCAAGAAGCATGCTCAGAGCATGTCCTAAAGCACCTGAATCGTACGCTCGGACTGGCCATCTGTCTGAGGATGGTAGGTTGTACTCAGAAGCACTATGTACCCAAAGCTTTCTGTAGCCCCTACCAGATCTGAGAAGTAAAACATGCATCCCTATCTGAAACGATGGAGTGTGGAACTCCATGAAGATGTACAATCTCACAGATGTACAGCCATCCCAGATCATCAAAATTGATGCACTCCTTGATCAGTATGAAGTGAGAAACCTTTGTATGCCTATCAATGATAACCCATACTGCATCGTTCCCTCGAGGAGACCTCAGTAACCCTGTAACGAAATCAATTGTGACATCGTTCCTCTTCCACTTGGGAATGGGTTACTACTATAAAAGCCCTACTAGCCGTTGATACTCCGCCTTCACCTGCTGACAAGTGGAACACCTCATGACAAAACCAGAAACATCTCTATTCATACCTAGAAACCAATACTAATAGTGTATCGATCCCGAAACATCTTCGTGATGCCAGGATGAACTGCCCAAACTGAGGAATGAAAATCTCGCAACAGATCCTCACGTATGTCTGTTGGAACCCATACGCACCCTTGGAAACGCAAGATCTCATCCTCACCTATGGTCCATCTAGGAATAGGGTCTTCTCCCGACACACTCTCCCTGAGTACTAGGCCTTCAGAATCTAATAGATACCTCATTCGAACTCGATCAAGAAGAGTAGAGGTAACAGCTACAGAAGATAGAAAAGTCTGCCCCTGTTTTTCGTGCACCTCCAAATGCATCTTAGAGAATAGATCGATAATTTTCCACTCACTTCTAGCCTCATAAACTGCCTATATCTGAGTCCTACTACTCAGCGCATCAGCCACTACATTGACTTTCTTAGGCGTGTAGGGAAGCTCAAAGTCAAAAGGATGAAGGTACTCAACCCACCTATGCTGTCTCAGATTCAGGTCACGCTGAGTGAAGATATACTTGAGACTATTTTGGTCGGTGAAAACCACAAAGTGTTCTCCTAGAAGATAATGTCTCCAACATCGCAAGGCATTAACAACAGCTGCCAACTCGGTATCGTGCGTTGGGTATTTCCTCTCATGTGGCCTCAACTGCCGAGAACCATACGCAACGACTCCTTCTCCCTGCATAAGCACAACTCCTAGCCCGATACCTGAAGCATCACAATAAACAATATAACTATTACCTGGATCTGGAAATACCAGTATTGGTGCTGAATTCATCCTCCCTTTCTGCTCATGAATGGCTGACTCAAAAGAATTTGAACACGAGAACATTGCACCCTTCTTAGTCAGACCTGTAATTGGTGCTGCTATGAGTGAAAAGTCATGTATAAAACATCTGTAGTATCCAGCCTGCCCTAGAAAACTCTACACCACAATGGAATTTTTTGGCTGCTCCCGAGAAACTACTGCTCTCACTTTATCTAGGTCTACTGATACTCCAGTCTCTGAGATAACATGACCTAAGAAGTTAATATGATCCATCCAAAAGTGGAATTTTGAGAGCATAGCATATAACCGATGCTCTTTTAGTGTACTCAGAATGATCTAAATGTGTGTATCATGGTCGTGTCGAGTGTGAGAGTACACCAAGATATTTTCCATGAAAACCACAACAAAAGAATCCAAGTAAGGATGGAACACTCGGTTCATCAGTGACATGAAAAATGAAAGCGTCTTCATGAGACTGAACATCATAACCATATACTCGTATAGACTATACCTGCTCTGGAAGGCTGTGAGAGGTATATCAGATGGTCTAACGCACAACTGATGATAACCATACCTCAATTCAATCTTTGAGAACACTCAGGATCCTCGAAGATGATCAAAGATATCATCAATACTAGGAAAGGGATATCGATTCTTGATAGTCAACTGGTTCAACTTCCAATAATCCACACAAAGCCAGATGGTGCCATCTGCCTTCTTCGCAAACAGGATAGGTGAATCCCAAGGAGAAGTACTGGGTCCGATGAAACCCTTTGCCTGAAAATCCTCCAAATGCTTCTTGGGATCCTGCAACTCATGTGTATCCATCCTATAAAGAGGAATGTACACCGGTTCCACTCCTAGAACAAGCTCAAAAGAAAATTCTACCTCACACTCCGGAGGAAAACCTGAAAATTCCTCTAAAAAGACATCCCAGAAACGATCCACCACCGGGGAAATCCAACTATGAAGTCCCCTGATCATCCAGATATAGACTAGAAATATGGGATGTAACTCCTCCTAACCCATGATGCTCTGGACCCACTTTGCTTTCCTAGACATCCCACTCACCCTTATAAAGAAAATATCCACTCTCTGGTGATAAGAAACTCAACTTGCGACGATAACAGTCGAAGAATACCTGGAGGGGAACTAGCCAATCTATTCCAAGAATGAAATCATAGCCTGTCATCTCTAGGACATAAATATCCCATAAGAAGTGACACCCACCAACCTCTACAGTATACTCCTTGCACTGACATACACTAGCCGTTGTAGTTCCCAACAGAGTGTCTAACATCAAGATATCAGCAGAATAGAAGATAGAGAGCCCAAGTCTCTCAATGACAACAACAGATATAAAGATATTATAAGCCCATGTATCGAAAAGAGTTGAAGATAAAATTGAGGGATCTAGGATTGTACCTAGAACTGTAGAAGGTCCGAGATCCTACTCCTGCTAGGTTTGTTCCAATGCAATTTTCTGGCCTGCTTCACGGCCCTGTGACCCTTCCTGACCACTCTGATCTGATCCACTCTAATGTCGCTAAAAGAATGGTGACTGACCACCATGTCCATGACCTCCACCTCGGACTGAATGGAAAGAAGAACTCCAGTTCCCAGACTATTGAGAAACTGGTTGCGCTGCTCTTGAATGAGGAGTCATAGAAGAACCCCTGTCTCTAGCTGCTGGTGAGAATAACTGACAAAAGATCTGAAGATGACCCATCTTGCCCCAAGATCGGCACTCCATAGTGTATCTCGGGCAATGTGGCCTCGTATTCCCGCTTCTCTTAAACTGGTAGCAGACCACCTAGATACCGGATGATGCATCCCGCCTACTCGGTAGGTCTGCATGATCCTTATAAAACCCTCTCGGAACTATGCATCGGCACCTATGTCCGGAATGACGGCTATTGCCAAGACTGGCACAATAGGAGGAAAGCTCGATGGCATGAATCCCCAAGGTCAAGCACACACCTTATATCAGGATTATCAAGGACTGAAAACAAGGAGTGTAAGAAGGGAACATGATAAAGAAAGCACTCAAGTTTTACAAAACATGACTACATGACCTATTCAATTCCTACACAACATGTTCCCTTAAGTCATTTACATAGGCATGTAATTCTGCCTAAACTAGTCATGTAACACCCCAAACACAAGGCATGTTCTCCTAACACACGGTGTGTACCTGAATCCTCTTTCCCTGCCTGAGTCGTTCTATACGGTTAAGACACAAGAATATCCTAAGACAAGACTACACGACATGTACAATTCCTACACGGCGTGTACTAGACAAGCTTCACATGGCCCATGTTGTTAGTGACATGTCCTAACACATGGATAAAACTGTACGGCATGTTCTAGACAAACATGGCGTGTATGATAAGGGATAACACCGACCCGTGTTGTTCGTGACACGTCCAGGTACTTGGGTTAGAGTACACGACATGTTCAAGGAAGACACAACATGTACGTGAAAGAGTAACACCAACTAGTGTTGTTCGTGACATTGACGGGTACCTAGGCCAGACTACACAACATGTTTAGATGACACATGACATTTATTAGACACAAATTGGCCAACCTGTGTTGTTAGTGACACGGGTGGGCACGGGGTCGACACTACACGACGTGTATGGACGATACACAACATGTTCACTCCAAGTTTTTCCAATCCCATGTCTCTACCCACATGGCCTATGACACAGTTAGAGACTACACAATGTGTACGTAAAGTACACGATGTGTACTTAAGAAAAATAGTTTCTTCCCAAACAGAAGAACCCATGGCGTGTATTCAAAACTACACGGCGTGTATTTTGGGTTTTTCTGGACAGTAAGCCTCAGAAACTACTCCGGAGCCCATAAAACTCTGAAATAAACACTGAAAGTTCCAAAATACGATCTCTGAGGGCCCATACTCCCCCCGAATCAAAGTTTGTCATCTCAAACAAGTTATAAACTAGGTAAAAAAGTCAATGATCCACCAAATTCTGGTCCATGAGGGCCCATAACTCCTCAAGAACCAAATTTTGGCATTCATTCAAAAAAAAAACATCACATAATCAATGCTCTAAATAGAAGTAGATATTTTTATCAAAGCATCTATCACAACAACATGCATATTATACACAACATCTATCACAACAACATGAAATTGCTAATGCATTCTAGATTACAGGGTAAGAATGCATGACATGTGATTTCTAAAAAGTCCCTATATGATTCTTGAGATGGAATACCCTCATATCGTTGGGTTTCTATAGAAATAGAACCTCAATAACATCACCAGTAATAGCACAAAACATGTGAATCACCCAACGGTGAAATCAAATTAACTGTAAAATTACAGACTAGAAAAATTGCAATAAATGAGGTAGATTGGCTTTTCCTTATACACGAGTTAGCATCTCTAGGGCATAACTTATTACCAAGTACCTATTTCGTCCTATCCTTGGCTAAAGGCTCCAAACTGTAAGTGAAGAGAAAAGAAATCCTCTGATACCACTTTGTAATGTCCCGGTTTCGGAAGCCACCTAGAGGTGCCCGTACCTGGTTGGTCACATGGCCTCAAGCGCATTTTCCCGAATGCCAAAGGCTGCCGACTAGTAGCAAGGGCCTTGGATGTCATAGTGGGGAAACTATTCCCTCATTAGAAGAGTAACACAGCGAAAGGGAAACAAATATACAATAGCGGAAGAAGTAAATATCCAACAATAGTAACATATGAAGGCTGAGATAATAAACAACTTGAGCACATATATATATAATGATGCACGATACATATGTCTAGGAAAATAGCCAAACAAGTCACAATGATGAATACGACCAGTACTAAACCAAAGAACAAAAGAAACATAAAAACAACTCCTCATCCTCATAGGCCTAAGCTTGGTCCCATGCTCTCCAGCTCCACAACAATCAGGTACCTGAAATAGAAGGGCGCTTTCCCTTGTCTATACCTGCAACAATATAATCTGTTTGGGCCAAAAACCATGGACCAAAAAGGGTGTGAGATGAATCCCATTAGGAAACCACCACAAGATCTTTTCCTAACATTTTGTGAATATCTGGCAGGTGAAAGTACACAAAGCAGTAATAGGAAAGTACTCAGCAGTAACCAATCCACAGTCCAAATATCAAGAAATAGATAATCAAACCAGATAAACACAACAGGTAACCCTTTGGGAAGTACTCACAGCCTATCCCCTCTGGTCCTACCTAATAGATACAAGCAACCCTCTTGGAAGAAAACACAGTCTCACACCTCTGGTTCAGTTAATGTATAGACTCTCTGAGGAAGCACTCACCATCAATTCCCCCTATAGTCTCGTATCATTACTAAAGGCGCTCTGGGGAAGCCCTCAACATCTTATTCACTGATGGTAGACTTAGAGGAACTAAAAACTCTCTGAGGAAGTACTCAATGTCAATTACCCTTGTGGTCTCGCATCGTAAATTATAAAAGACACTCTGGAGAATCCCTTACGTCAATTCCCCCTATGGTCTACTACACTAGTTTCTCATGACCCTGTGTAAAATCAACAAGTATAGCACCACATAATGGACAAAGTAATACTCAAGAACTACTTGTCTAGCATTCTACAACATATCATCATATCAGAACAACAGTTACACCATTCTACAATACTAGGAATTGGAAAATAAACATCAGCCTAATAGGAAAACTAGACCTAAAGGTCAAAACATGCCGAACAAGAATGGGAAATTCATCCAAAGCAAAAAAAATTACCCTATTCACAAACAATAACCTCTACTCAGGCATACAAGTAATACAAGAAAACAATAAGGGTAAAACGGTAAACGTGCAATACCCCATTCATGGGTATTGGGAAAATTTTCACATAAAACTCAAATAATTTCTACAGAAAGGCACAAACCACCAACCCCAGTGTTGGGAGATCAATATACTTGAACCATGTGGCTTTAATCACCTTAGAACACCCTAGATCTACGAAAATGAGTAAAATGTTCAACCCGCGTTAAGTCACGAAAGAGGAGAAATCAAGGAATTGTGTTCTATTATAAGAGATAACTCAACTGTGCGATTCCAACGCAACCGAAGGAGTTCTATTTGGATGACAGACCCTCACTTGGGGGATTGTCAAATATTTGCAGCTACTCGATGCTCTCAGATGAACGAAACGTAGAGGTAGGGTGTTCTGTCTGTTAGACGTGACCCCGACGCATTTAATGAAAAAGAAAGAAAATACATGGTGTTTAATTTTGAAGAACACGACGTGTACTTTCCTTTTCCATACTTCGCTTTAGGTGGCCTCCACGTCACTCCACACGACTATGTGTGTGGCCATGACACAGCCAGCACACACCCTCCTGTGGCATGAAGTACACGACATATACTCATAAAGTACATGGTGTGTACTTAAAAAATTTCTAGAAACTCCTATTTTCTTAAAAACTCCAGAAAAAGGAAACAACATACCTAAAAAGAAGATCCGGGTTCTTACAGTTACTATGAAAAATGGGGATAAAAATGGATTTCTATACTATATGGTCATGGCCATGGCACTGAGGGAGGCTCGCTGTGAAACCTTTCAAGAGAGGTATTACCAAATTATAGTTAATGGTGTAGTGAGATTAAAATAGCCATGTTGTTTATAATGGGATAAGGATATTGGTAATGTCATTTCTACTATATATTGTTTGATTTAATTCACCATAGAGTGGTCATAACTACCAATCCACGGTTATGATAATTTTTTCATTGAAACAACTTATTCATGCACTAATTATTTTAGGGAGGAGATATATTTCCATTTCTAATTATCATTAGATATATTTAATTTTAAATTGGGAGTATAAATTACAGCTCATAACATCTTCTTCATAGTATCTTTCATGATTTTTTTTACATTAATATGTATCCATGATGCTCTTTTAGTTCTTTATGACATAGAATAAGATATTTTTATGTGGATCTATGGGAAATAATCTATCCACTATGTTATTTTTATGTTTTGAATGACTTTAGGTTATTGGATTCCCTATCACTATTATTTTTAAAAAAAGATAGGTCAAATTTATTAACTATGTTAAATTTATATTCAATAAAATCCCCACTAATTTTCAGTTTGAAAATTATGGTTTCCTTTTATTTATATATTGTATACTGTTTATTTTGAAAAATTTATTTTGTTTCAAATAATTATTCTTATCTTAGTAAAATTATAATTTTAATGGTTTGAGAATTTAATTATTTTTTCAATGTTATTCTGAAATTTTTCAAATATTTTAGTTTTTGAAAAAAATATTTACGGAATACGGTCTTATCATAAATAGAGGTGTTTTTATATATTTAATTTTATGAGACCCTATGGGTATGGTCATGGTTATCAGAGATATATTGGAAGTATGTGGGGATTTATAATCTAGTAACGACTTTTTAATAAATTAGAATCTTCTCATGATCATAGAAATACCAGTTGGTGTCAATGTGTGTGTGTGAGAGAGAAACATGTGATGGATATACAAAGAACAATGAAAGAAATAATGAGGTGTTAAAGTTAGATTATTTTTAATAAACAAATTTTTTATTATAAACTAATTTGATATTCACACACATTGTTTTATATAAACAATGATCCTACATGATTATGGATCAAGTGGATTATGTTGGGATGTCTCTCAGAAAAATCCTACATAGTATGATTACTCACCCCAATATATGAACATTGGTGTTTATTGATATGTTATTTATAAATTTATAGGTAAATTAAATGAATAATTTTTCTCTACGGGATCATCATGATTCTTGTTCATCATGTTGGTTTTTGGAGCTCACAATTTCTCTTAGAGATTGGTTGAAGTGGTTCAACATTGGAGTTTCTTTATCAGGGAATCCTTTAGTTTTCTTGTCTCCTATTATTATATTTTGTTGCAGATACTCTCATATTTCTTTATTAGTAATTATTTTATTTTTATTTTCTATAAGCATGAAAGACATAGTTTTTTTTGTTTTCCCAATTTTCTCATATCATTTTTTATTTTTTAGAATTGTAAAATCCTCACGTAATGTCTAAATCTGCCTGTGGAATTTATTTCCATACTTTTGTGTGTTTGGGGTATAATCTAAGGTCAATTACACTTTAGAATATTCCCAAGTAGATGCATTAGGAAAATATGTTATATTAAATCCTTTTAAAAATAAAATTTTATATTCTTTCACCACATTATAGAGATTCTTTTATTCACCTAAGACTATCTTAATAAAGTATAAATTATAAGCCATGTTAGGATTTATAAAGAAGTTGTGTATCAATTAGCTGAGTTTATCTATTTTAATTCTTCATATACATCTATAATTATATTCTATAATTACTAATATAAAAAAAACTATTACCTTTAATATTCTCTGAAAATTTATTAATTTTATAGAATAACCATTTTATAATATCTTTGAATAAAAAGGGAAATTAAAGGATTACTCGAGCATACGTGTGGAATACCACCTCCATAAAGAAATATATTTACCTTTTCATTAAATCCATTCAAGGATGGATATTTATTTGTATAAAATGTTTAAGTATGATATTTAATATATAATTATTGTTCTATAATGATAATATATATTTATTTATTTGTACCTTCTTTCCCTTCCACCCTTTCAAATATGATATCATCACTCAGGAGTATTTGTAGACTACCACATCCACAAAGTGATGTATTTCATTTTCTAGTTATACTTTACAAGGATGGTAAAAAATATGTATTAAATAAGTAAATATATTTTTTAATTATATCATTATTCTTTAAAAGTAATCATTTATCACTATAATTTTTCTTTCATCAATTAGAAATATTAAATTGAAGTTCATCCATACATATTGACTAAGATGTCTATAAGGACACATGTTTTATTTTTTGTGATCATCATTCATTGTTGGGTCTGAATTTGTTTTGTATATATAGGAATGATAAATATTTCATTACTCATATTATATATATTGTGGAGAAATTACCTCTTTGAAAATGGTCACCCAACATATGTTTTTTTAGAATTATTTGTCGAAAATCCTCAAAATATCGAACATTAATATAGATAATTTAGTAACTATATAGGGACTTATTGGAAATAAAAAAGTTATTATGATAATGAAACAAAAATATAAATGGTTTTTTAGAATGTAAATAAATAATATAATATTATTAAAATGGATTTTCAAACACGTCCGACCAAGTTGAAATCCACGGTAAGGGTTTATTATACAATCTCATTTTTTGGTTTGTTTTTATTTAAATTATAATTAATGGAAATTATAATCTCTTTATCTTTTCAAACTCATTATATTATCTATTCCTCTATTCCTCTATAGATTTTATATTTTCTTCAATTCATTTTCATATAGTTAGTAACAAAATGATTGGGAAATTCCTTTAATGTAAAATAGATCTTATTTCTACCTTTGGTTAAGAATTATTCACCTCTATATCCATGATCTCTAAAATTAATTCAATAATTATTATATTATGGTCTAATGATGATTTAAATTCATTTTTACCACTATATAGCTTTACTGAATGTGTTTAAAAGGAATATTCTAGAAATTTTCTACACGGTGAACTTTTGACTTTTTAGAAAAATTGTGAATAGAATATTTTTTAATATTTACTAAATAATTAAAATTTCCCATCATCCTAACTATAATCTTATTTGAATCATAATATATATGTTATATATTTATTTTCCAAGAAAAACATATTCTCGTTATTATTTAAATTTTTATTTAAATTATTATCAAAACAAAATGAGATTTTGATCAATTTCTCAAATAACCACCCTAAAGTCTTCTGAATGGTATTTGAATTAGTGTCCACATCCTTGGATGATTTTTATGAATTAGTGAGGATATACTCAAATGATTCCATCCAAAATTTTCTCTGGATATCTTATGATCATGTTTATCAATTAATTTAATTGATAAATTTTTAGAATTTAATATTATAGTTTTTGAAGATTAATTCTAATGGAGATTATGTAGTAAATTTTTAATAAATTCATAAATATGATGAATGTAATAGACATATTAAGTGATAGAAAATTATTTTTATTTTCCATTTATATATTTTTAGTTTTTTATGATAATAAACTTTTGGATTCAAGGTATGATTTAACTATTTAATTACAATGTATTGGAATGAATCCTTGATGGTATATTTATGATCTCTATTATTATGAATTCTATCATTTTGAAACTATATATTTTTAACCATGTGATTATTTTTGTGTCTATAAAAATCAATAATATATTGCCCCTTCATGATATTTGTAAAATAGTATATTTTATTATTTTCTATCTTTTCCAAGTTATTTATATATTTTTTATTATAGGAGATATTTCATTTTATATTTTCTATTAGTGATCATATGATCTAACCCTTTAGTATGTTTTCCTTTGAAAAATATTCCATAAAAGGAACTATTGATGATCTTAAGGATATGATAGATAAAATAATAATGTTCTCACAATAATTTTAAGTTTAGTTTCAAACATTCAAATATAATATGATAATCATGTATGTTTATAGTCTCCCAAGAATACTAAACTATTTGATCCATCATGAACAATACTCTTTACTTTTGATCCAATAATGTATGATAAGAAGGGGATCTAGTTTACCAGATTCAAGGTGTTATAGTTTGTTTCAAATGAATTTTAGTTTAATCATCGAGAACTAGATTTTTAACACATATATAAGAGAAAATAACCCTAGTATATATCCTAGAGATATTCTTGATTGTTGAATAATATAATATAGTTTTTTTATAGTTTAGAATTTATTCTTTGGCAGCGATGAAATCCCTATCTTGATACTAAAAAGTGGATGTCTTTATGAAAAATCTTCATCAATGTTTACAAACCTAGAAAGAGATTGGTTGTGTATCTAATCAATCTCAACATGGGTTATGATGAGTTTCCCTATGTCATCACACTTGGATATGAACTCATGAGGGATATGTTGTTGATGTAATGAGAAGATGTGAATGTTAATGTGGTAAGTGATGTTGAAGAATACATTAAAAGGTTCTGATTGAGTGTTCTTGATTTTTTTTTCAATAAATATAATATATTCACAGTATAAATCAATCTATTAAATTTAATAAGTTCTTTATTGAATTAAATATTAGGATTGGATCATCATGATTTATGATTTTTATAAAGATTTAGTGAGGCTGGATAAAAGATGCACTAGACAGAATGGCCTCATCCATTCTAGAGGGTGTACTGAGATATCTATTCCAAACACTTGCAATATGAAAGCGACCATACTCATAGTTTTCCCTATGGTCGTCTCTCATTGTGACTATGTGAAATGGACAATTCCAAAATTGCATCCTTGATCCTCAGGGTGGACATCCATTGTACCTGTGTCCTATGAGTAAGACATTATACCCATGGTGGTGCAAAAATAACGTCTTGGTCAATAGTAAGCTCTATAAAACATAATGACCGAAAGAATATATCACACTTGTTGGATGATAATCCATGGTCTACATGAAGATTTACATGAATAAATGTGAATACATAGGTGGAAAACACCCATTATTCCCAGTGTGTTGTATAAAATAGCAAATGATTTTCACCATGATGATAAGAATGATGTATCAAGAGAATCTATTCTATTTCAAATATATTTGATGATGTAAAATATTATAATAAATAATAGATAACTAACTATATCTATGATTTCATTATTGAAGTAGCGACGAAATCAATCCAATCCAATAGCATCTAATGAATCAAATGATGCATGATTGGTAGATTTAGTTGATGGAAGTTGAAGGTATAAATTTTAATATATAAAATGAAAAATAACTCATATAAATATAAATTATTTCTTTCAAATTTAATTCAATGGTCTATGTGATGGGTAAAAAGTGATTTTTTTGTTTTATTTAATTTTCTTGAATAATAGAAGATAATAGAAAAGATAAAGATGAGAATTAGAAAAATATGTGGTTGTACAAGTTGGAAGAGTACTACATCACTATATTAAGGCTATTTTTGGAAGTATCTCATCTAATTAGTACCATTTTTATTATCATTGTAATGATATGGTAATCACTATTATATTAAAGAGAATTTTTTTAACATGATTGAATGTACACACTACATGGCGTACCTACATTTTTAAACAACTGGGTAGTGTTATATTAATGAAACTTGTATCATTCCTTGAACTGGCCTTCTAATTTTGAGAATTTAACCATGTAAATATTCTTTAATCTTCTTATGTGTGTGTTGAATATTTATTCAGATTCACTTTAACTAGTGGTGAATATTATTTAACTGAGTAAAATTAATAAATAATATAATCATTAATTCACACTCTCTATTAATTATTCTTTAATGATCTAGGAGTTGTCTATTAATGTTGTATCATAGGCTGGATCCCCTCATGAGTGATTTGTTTTTTGATGATTGAAAGGTTTTTTGATTAATTTTTTTATTGATCTTCATATTTGTGTCATGTTTAATAATAATTCAGTGAATAATATAGGGAATCCAGTATTTTATAGGAAAAAATATCCTGTATGTGGTGATAGGATATTTTAACCCCTGTAATTTTTTTTTATGTTTTAGATGTTAAAATTGATGGGTTTATTCCCCATGAACAGGTTATTTATGTTACAATAAATAATAATATGAATTTTGGAAATTATTTTCATGACAAGTATGTTATTATATCACCACCCTCAGAAAGGGAGTTTTTTTTAATTCCAAGTACAAATAATTATGAAAAAAATATTGGATACTAATTAGAATATCTATGAAGTAATTTCCAGTGTAAAGATAGATAAATTAGAACTTCAAAGACATAATTATAAATACATATGGATTAATGATGGTGAAAATATTAACATTCTAATAACACAGTTAAATGAATTTGTGAGGATAATCATAAGTTATGGAAATAATTTGGAAGGTGCTAATATTGTTGAATATATGTTTTTATATATTTTTAGATACATTTTATTGAAATGGTTGTTCATTATATTAAAATTATCCATGTAATATGTCATTAGATGATTTTTTAGTGTTGAATGTTTTATGAAATGAGGAAAATATTTTATAGTAAGAAGAAGATGAAAGATGAAAGCTAAATCTATTTTGCGACCCCCGATTAAGAGAAACAAAAGATTAATTTTGTTGAAGAATATGTATATTATACTAAATGTAATAGTTAGTTTAATTAGATTTATGATAAGATTATTTATCTAATATCTATAAATGATAAAAGAGGCATTGGGAGTTTAATGGAAATATTCAGTCAAAATTATTTATGTGTACACAGATTGAAGATTTTGATGAAAAATTTTCAATGTTAAAATAAGATGTAATTAATGATAAATAAAATAAGCACCATGTATATTCTTCAAGAATTAATGATCAAGTTTTGAAAATCCAAGTGTTTATTCTAAATGATGATAATTAATTTATAGAAATTATTAATGGGAAATTTCGTATCTATGTGTCAAAATATAGATAGTAACATCGAAGGATTGTAAATGTTGATGTCAAGAGATGTTGATGAAAACCATCTCATTGTAATGGATAGTGTATAATAATTCAATAGTGAATTTTATATTAAAGTAAACCAAAACTATAAAAAATAGAAATAGTTATTATATAAAATCGAACTAAAATAGTTTCTATAAAATATATCTATCTTTAAAAAGAGTTAAAAAATTATAAAAAAATAAGAATCAATCATTCAAAAGAAATTACTATCTACATGTTAGGGAAAAATCAATGATGAAAAAATAATTTTTAGAATTGATTAAAATTTATATTGACTAAAATAAGTCAAGATTCAGGATTAAGAAAGAGTGAGATACAAAGATAAGGATCCCATGATTTAGAAAATAATTTTGTGTGTGTGGAAGAGGGATTGAAAATTTTATATTGATTTTAAAAAATAATATTTCATAAATTGGGGGAATGATCAAGAAATGATGAGGCTTGGGAAGATCAGAAAATATCACTCACAAATGAAGAAAAAAACTGATAGAAAATGTTTTTTTTCAGTGAAAAAAAAATCAAAATAATAATACCTAGTATATAGAAAAATAATGTGACTTTTAATGTTCCAAAATTTTTGAGCATAAGTTCATTAATGTAAAATGGATATAAAATGAGAAGAAAAAATAAATAAATGATATTTCATGTGAATAATAATGAGTTTGGATATTACTAAATGTCTTTTATTTTGAAAAAGGATACATGATTAATGGTTTTTAATAAGGTTGAAATATAGGTTCATATTTCTAGACAGTACGATGGGTTAAATTTAAATATGATTTTTATGGTTATTTTTCTCTATAGAAGTTTTGGGACCATGGAAAATATGTTCTTGTTAAATAAAAATAAAATTATTAGTTTGGATGGTTTTGATTATAATGATTCTAATGGATTCAACCCATTCAATGGAGAATATTATATAGATAGTCTTAGAGATATATACTAAAAAATGGAAATATATTTCAAACATTACTGGATGATTGTGAATGATTTTAGAAACATTGATATCCTTCAAAAGGGTGCCTTATTATGCTACTTTGAAAAAATACCTCAATATAGTGGATAAGATGTCTCAAAATAAGATGGGTAAAGGCAATGAGAAACATCTATTTTGTAAAGATTCCTACAAAGAATCCCATGGATAATTTTTATAGATTTTGGATATTGGGTTATCCTTTTTTATATAAAGATATATGAATATCTTAATTAATTATGTAAAATTTATTGAAGGATATATAAAAATTTGAAATTATGTATGACTCAAGATAAATGTTTTTGGAAAATAAGTAATTACTAAAGATATATTGAGATCCAAATTATGTCATATATTGAAGTACTAAGGCATAATATTAATTTAGTGTCTATTTTTTCAATAATTATACCAAGTGGTGCTTATAAAAGATTTGTTTGTGGGGTAAGAGAATGAAATGTTGATGTATCTTTACAAGTGGAAATTTTTATCTTATCAATGATACTGGAAATTCTTCTTATATTTGTATGGAATAAATAAATAAACTATGCATTTGATGACATAGTCATATTGGAAAAAATATATATGTATGATTATTCAGGGAGATAATGTTTGTGATGTTGTAAATTATAAAAGGGGATTCAATTTTATGTCTTCCACTTATAAAAAAGGAAATGGTTTGAATACTTTATAGAAAAAAGATAAAATAAAATCTAGTCATCCATTTTAGTTAATTCACTCTTTCATTTATGTTCTGATGAGGAATAATTCAACTAATATAGATAAGTATTTGATTTATTTTATTTATGAAATCAATCACATTTCTTATATTATATTTATGAGACTTAAATGAGAGGCACAAAAAAGGATTAAGTGTTTTAGGAGAATTATATTGAAAGAGTTTGGTTACTACATGAAGAAGATACAAAGATATAATGTTCTGAATTATACTTGGGGAATATTTGAACACTATATTGAAAAACATAGAACCCAACATGACTTTAGTGCACTATATACACCATAAAAAACATTATTATAGGATGAAATAATAGTAGTATTGTAGATTTCACTCGATCAATGTTTTCAGAAAATGAAACACCCAATTATTTCTAGAGACATTCTAATAGAGTACTAATTTATATTAAAAAAAGTTCACCTTATATGTAAATTTTTTATTTTCATTATATGATATGTATTTCACAAAATTACTAAGATTAAGGAATATAATAGTGTTTCTAAGTGCATAAATTATCAATGAAAAAGGGGATAATCAAGGAAACTTTGGATGAAGAGGTTGTTATGGTATCTTCCTTGGTTATCCACCAAATGGAATAGGGTATCATTCTTGAAAAAATGTGATGGGGAATATGGTTGACTATTTTGATTAGAATTTTATAGAATATAATAATAACATAAAATTATATAATAAATAATTATCTATAATTCTTAGAGATGAATGTATTATTATTAAATAAAATTATTATATTTTAGAAAATGATAGGAATTATGAAGAACTTATTGTTGAAGATGTATATTTAGAAACTTTTATTAATGAAGAATGATCTTTTTCGCCCCATCCAAGGATGAGAATGAAATTTCAGGTCCAAAAATATCATTGGAAATCATGTGCGATGGATTCAAACTAGACAAAAATTGAGTATAGTCTCTTATATATAATTTTTCTCCCATACTGATTTAAGAGATGTAAAAGAAGAAATGAATCATAAATAGTGTGTTTATGTAAATAATAATGATCTAGATCATATATAAATGATTGATACATGATAGTTTTTAACCAATCTCAAAGAAATTAAATCTACAGAGTCAAAATTGGTGTTCTAATAAAATTTTAATGAAAAGGTTATGTGGTGATAAATAAATCAATATTTTTGTTTAAATTATATTCATATGTTGAAGGAGATTACATTTATGAGACTTTTTCACTAGTTTATTGATATGAAATATAATAATAATATTACTTTCCATAATAGAATAAAGGCAATTAAATATCTTTCAAATGGTTGTATAGTTATACTTCTTTAATGATGAATTGAAAAAAGATGTTTATGTTGAACAACCATGAGACTTCATGCTTGGGGAAGATGATAATTTAGTTATCAAGTTAAAAAAAATTTATATATGCTAATAAAACACTAAAAATCTTGGTATTATAATATGAAAACCTATTTTAAGTAACTTCAATTGAGAAATGGAATAGTTTACATTATTCTCTACATTAATGACAATAAGAATTAATTTCTCTTTGTTCTTGTTTATGTAAATGATATCAATTTTTCCTAAAAGTATAACGATGTTTTTATGAGATTTATAAATAAATATAGAATTAATTTTAAATATATATTCTTGACGAGATGATAAACATTATTAGATTACAAATTACTCAAGAAAATGATTCAATTTGTAATTCTAAAGAGATGTGTGATAATGAAATATTGAATAACTTTGTAATGGTTTATTTGAAGAATTTTTATACCCCAATTTTAATCAAAACAAAGTTAAATAGGGATGAAATGGTAAAGGGATATAATCTGAGATAATTATATAAGTTGATTGGAAATTTTTTTACTTTATAGACTCTATACTGAATATAGTGCATGTCGTTACACATTGTTTAATATATCATTGTGTACCAGAAGATTCTAATTTCATAGCTTGAAATATAAGGAATTGATACATCATAAGAATATAAAATATTAGATTTAATTATAATAGAAAAAGGAATCACGATCTATTTGGTTATGTAAATGTTGATTGGGAAGGATTGGTTGACAATAAGAGGTTTACAACAAGTGGGGAATTCTATCATAGTGATCTGTCTATTTTACAGAATTAATGAAATCAGAAATCAGTCACACTTAGAACTACTGAAGATGAATATATTATGCCCTCTAATCCCTTAACACAACTTATGATGATAAATAAATCATTTTAATGTTTAAAACTTTAAGAGAAGTATATAATACTATTAAGATGTGATAATAATATTCATATAAATCTAGTAATCAATCCAGAAATGTATTCAAAATCCTTGAACATGGATATTATAGATAACATTATCAAAGAGATATTGGAGAATAATTATTTTATGTTGAAATTTATTCTAATAAAGTAGAAAAAATATATTTGTTCCCAAATAAACTATTAAAAGAATCATTTTAGAATCTGAGGATGAATTTAGCTGGTCAACCTTACTCATTAAAAGTCTATGGTATGGTCTTGTCATCTGCTCTCTCATTTTCTATTTGGATATTTTAGTCAATGGGGGATAAAAATAATTACATAAACCATTCCATTATATTTTTATTGATTTTTATCAAAGGGTTAGTATATAATGTAGTGGTAATATCTATTTATATGTGTTACATTTATCTGTAAGTTATTTTTATATTTATAAAAGGTTTTCTAAAATGAAGTTTTCATTTAATATTGTGAGGCTTGTGATATGTTATTATATATAGATAGACATATTATATATAACATTGTATTATTTACATAATTTTATTTTCTTCATTCCCTGATTACACTCACATATGCATATAAATAATACATTGTGACCAATTGTGGACATATTTCAGTTATATAGTGATTTATGTTCCTTAGTGGACAACAAAAACTAATAGGGGATATTATTGAGACCATGTTTTATAATGATTATTATTGTACTAAGTGACATTGAATAATTAGTGAATACAGTGTAATTGATTATGTTGGATTTTCCCTCAACACATAAATCAAATTCAAATTCTTAATTAGTCATGGACAAGTTATATATTCCTCACTGAATTAAATATCATGATATCATTGTCATGAATTGAGATTATTTATAGAATTATGGAACGTAGGAGAAGTGTTTACCCATCCAAGAAGGTCAATCCCATATTTTAAGTAATATTGGGAATTATATGACCAAAATGGGAAACAAGAAATGGAACACTCCAATTGTAATCCTTATGGTTTCCTTTAATCATTTTTATATGAAATTTAAGAATATAAAATAATTTTATTGAACATCTTAGTGGAAATAAATTTTACCTATGTAAATTGTTCAATACACTAGGAAATTGGTGTTTAAGAAACATGATGTGGTTAATAGGTGGATCTAATGTAAAAAATAGAAACTAAAATATTCAATTCATATAGTTTCATATATTTTTTTATTGGTCTTTTTTAGATTGAAACCAAATATCCACAAGGAATGGAACCATTCTAGTGGTTCTCGTTGTTTTGATGGAAAATGTACTATAATTTTGATGAGGTAGTGGTGTAACAAATGTCAAGAGGAATGTTTATATTTCTTGTAAATTTTATGACTTATATTCTTGTAATACTTAGACCCTCACTAGATCTATCTATAATGTTATTTTGGTAGTAATAATGATGTCTAATAAATCCAAAATAATCTAGACACTCGAAATGATGTTGAAGTAGTTGATTTGGTTGATGAAACTTAAAGGTTTTAATTCAAATTTTTAAAATTTTAATTATTTCATAAACATTTAGGTTGTTATTTTGTAAAATATGTGTATTGTGAATGCAAAGGGGTTGATGTGATTGGTGTGGGTTAGGTGAAAAAATTATTAATAGTAAAATATAATATAGAAGAATAATAATATAGGAGGTTAATGATGAGGATGTGAAAATTAGTATGGACTGGAGAGATTATACATATGCTTCTATAGAATAATGAAACAGATGAAGAGAATCACTACATAACAAAATGAAGAATATCTCTATAATTAATTTTCCTTATACCATTTTCATTATAATTGTAACAGGGAAAGAAGCACTATTATAGTTGGTAGAATTATTATAGACTGAATACATGGATTAACCCTACCCTTTTTAACCTATATATTGAAACTAGTGTATAATATGATCTTTGTTAAATATATATCATTCCATGTAGTAACCTTCACAATTTAAGATGTGACCCATATAAATATTATTTTACCTTCGTGTGTGTGTTTTGGTTAGTCATAAAGATTCACATTAACCTATATTAATGATTGTATCATTAAGGAAATATAAAAAATAATTAAATAAATGATTTACCCCCAGTTATTCTTCTCTAATCTTAGAGGTGAATTTTCATTTTCATTGGTTGATAATCATGATCTTTAAACTATTTCGAATTATTTGAAAATATATATATATGATTTAATAAATTTTCCAAATACATTATTCTCAAAATTATTTGATTAACTATGCATAAATTTTCAAATAATGTTAGGTATTTTACCATATTTGGAGTTATACTCCATGATTCATAATTTTAAGATCAAATATAGTTTATGAAACATTAAAAAATCCTAATTAAAGGAATAAAAAAAATTCAATTACCATAATAAATGTAAGATATTCATTATGATCATGTTAGCATGGCTTTTTAAGTATCCGAGCAGATTATGACTATATTAGGAAAAATTAATTAGGTTATAACTAATAACCATTCCCATATAAACCAAATTGTTACTTAAAAAACTGATTCATTGGTTATTGACCTCTTATTATGGAAACATAACCACTATCCTTTAATGGAAATATTTACCCATTTATGGTTGAAAAGTGGATCAAGTCTCATTAAAATATATTTCTACATTTGGGATGTATTTAATGGGAGAAGGTTATTCATTCCAATTTGTGTTTAGAGAAAGATGTTAATCAAAGGTAGTCATTTATTAAAAATGGAATGTAGTAGGAAGAGAAGTGATAATGAAGGGGTATAATATTAAGGTGGTATTCTTTTAAAAGTGTATTCCTTTTGTTCAACAAGTTTATATAGAAAATATAGTCCCCGATTTAAGATATAAGGATGTCAAAATTATTTTTTTAGGTAAACCTTACTTGAGTTATAAATACTACATATATAATCATAAATGTAATATTGGACCTTTATTTGATTAGATTAATCCATTCCTCTAAATGTCACTATACTCTAAATTTTTTTCAACATAAGATGAAGTGGTATCATGTTCCATCTAAATAAAGAAAAGAATATAGAATTAATATATTTTCAAAGGAAGCACAGTGAAGAAGTGGAAAACTGAGAACTATGTATAAAATACATTATGAGAAGGAAAAAATTTTTTTGATAGAACACTCCACCTTTGATAATTTTGGAATGAAATTATCATATACTTGTTTGAAATGAATATGTTTTTACTTAATGTGTTTTGTGAAATTCCATTATATTCCTAAATATAATGGAAAGAATGAATCTACCTATTTATAGGGATTCAACTATAAGTGTATGGGTCACTAAAAAATTGAAATCCCCATGAATCAATTTAAAATACCTCCTAAAATCTATTAGGATGAGATAATATCTACATTGATCATACACTCGTGATTTATTTTATTTAGGATCTACTTTCTACTTTATATTTTTCATTGAAATTGAATTATATCTTAACACTTTGAAAAGGGGTTTTTTAATCATGAACATTAGAGGACTTTTTTTTATAATGAGAGTATATTTAGAAGTTTCTATTTAGAAGAAATGTTATTCTCTAGTTGCAAATAAGGTTATTATACCTTTGTTTGAATTTTATATAATATTGATTTTTAGGCTATAATTAGTGTTGAGGATCTATGTATTAGTAAATAAGTTATAATTAACTTATATTGATATAGTGGTAATATAAATTAATGGTTAATGAATAAATAACTTCTAATCATTTTGTTATTGATGTTATAGGAATTAATATAATAACTATTCAAAACCTTGTTTATTCACATTGAATATTGTATAAAAATTTTCTATAAATTTTTAGATATTTGACACAATATTTAATTATTTTATGGATATTCTAATCCATTATTTTTTTATTTTTATACATCAGGATTAAAAAAATTCTTCTAGTAATTCATCTTGAGAATTAAATATTGAATCTTATTAAAATACTGAAATAATTAGAAAAAATCACATTGATATTATAATTTTATCAAGTATAACTATATTTTATTACAATGTATTAAACCCTTGAAATTGAATAAAAATCATTCATGTTATTTATAGAAACTATGAATCAATTATAAAGATAATCGTCTACAAATATATTCACAAGTGGAAGACTTTTAAAGGTACGAATACTGTTTATTTATGACATAACAATATCCCATGCCTTGACCTAGTTTTTGATATCTATGATAAAATATATTACAGTGTCATGATATGATCAACATGAAATAAATTTTGATGTTGTAATTTATATTAGGACGGTAGAGTGAGAAAACTTTGTATTTAAGTTTCATTTAAATGAATAATACATTTGATAATACACAAAACATGTAAACCCTTGCTTAATATAAAAATAGAAAAATATTATTTACATGTGAATGTTATAATATTATAATTGGGTTAGTAGTTCATAACTATAATGAATTAATTATGAAAAAAAATTCATTAAACTTTATTTAATTAAATAAAAAGAAAATATATTCATCAATTTGTTAACCATGAAATGTAGAAAAATTAATTTCTTTTTTATCATAATAATACATTCATTATAAAAATGGATTATATGAACTTTATGTGATAATAATTATAATTTATTGCTACTTTTTTTATAAATTTTATTGTAAAAAATTGATATTCCTTTTTAAAATTATAATTTTATTAATATATCAGAGGGAATAATTTCAATTTTTTAGGGATAATTGATTTTTGAGTCGAAATTTGAAATATACCAACTTTGTAAATACTATCACATTTATAAAAATACAAAGATATAAGAAAAAAATTACTATTTATGAATCATTTTTTATAAAAAATATTTATTAAATAAAAATATAATTTTACTAAACTTTTAATGTTTAACATCGTAATATATTCTTAAATTTTTTAAAATAAAGGTAATGTTTTTATTCAATGAAAAAGTATTATTTATTTTTATCTCATAATAAATTATTAATATGGATCATTTTTGTTTTGATTTTTTAAATTAATATATATCTCTTTTTATTTAACACATTATAGTATTTTCATTTTGAGTTTATATTATACGTCATTTTTTTGTAGAAAACATTTTTATTCTTAATAAAATGATATTTATAAAAATGGTTCTCATTAGGATTTTCGAACATATACTAAAAGAAAATTTTATCATTATAGGAATTTGATTCTTATAAATTGGTTTACATATTTTGAATCATAGTAATTAATATTTGGAAATATGTTCAATTTTATTTCTATTCATAATGAATAATAAATGAGGTAAACATTCATTATTATGATATAGGATAAAATGGGTTAATAGGGGATAAAATAAAAACATAGTGGATAAATTAACACATGAAAATTCTCTATATTATATTTTCTATTATATTTACTCCTTATCCCTCTCATATTTTATTTTTTTTAAAATTTTAGCCACAATACTTCAGTAAGACAGAAAATATGTAATAAAATTTCATGAATTTACAAGATTTCCTTCCACATCACTTATAAAGTATTTTCCTATGTATAATATTATCCACACCTTTATGAGATACTTAACTCAGATAATACATTAAAAAAATGCATCACTTGTTTTATTCTCCAAGTAATATAAATTTTGGTCTTTCCTTGAGACCATCCCATGCAGGCTTAAGTTGTAAGATAGAGGAGGATTTATAATGAAGTGGTATAACACCTAATAGAGTGATGTTATTTAATTATTTATTCAACCACCATCATTTTATTAAAAACCATGATGAAATAATAAAATCAATTTATTATTTATACTGATATGTTATTATGGTAATATCAAAACCTTTATTTGTTTCTTTTCATTGAAATAGTAAATAAAATAGTTTCCCATCTATACATGTGGACTATGGCCTCCATGATGAAATATATTTATTTTTTCATCACCACAATTAATGGTTTGATATTATGAAGGATATAATTTTTTTATATGATATTTATTTTATTTTTATTCTTTTTTAATGATAATACACAATCAATCGACTTACCCTTTTAAAAATTGGAAAATAATAACATGGCATGTGTTTATATGTGGTCTACATAGTTCATAAATTGTTGGAATTTTTTCCTTATGATGTTACATGAATTATAATAAGGATATAATTGGAAAATAAATATTATAGTTATAAAACTATTATTATTCAATAAAATTAAACCTTAATCTATTTCTCTTGAATTTCATCAATTAGAAAATTGAAAACTTTGTTCAAACTTTTTGTACGGACTACCATCTCCATGAAGTGACAAGATTCAATTTTCGTAAACACCTTTCACTTTTTGTTAAAAAATCATGTTTAATGTATATTTATAATAAATATTTAATGCCTAATATTCTTAATATCATGGATCAATTTCACTTTTAACCATGTTCAACCAACCAAATTTAGTTTTTGATTATGAAATATACATCCGTAAATCATTTGGTGTGAAGTTAACATATTTAGTACCAATATAATACGTAGATATAAATTAAATAAAAGGGATTATGTTAATGTAATAAACCTAGAAATTTTTCTTAAGTAATTATATAATTATAATAAGTTTAATATATATGAGGTTGGAAGGCATCTGACCAATAATAAATCCAAGGTATGAATATATTCTACAATGTCATTTTTATTTATAGTTGCTTATAATTAAAATTATATTGGTGGAAAATATATGCACATTATATTTTTAGAATACAAATATTTTTTTATATTTTTTTAAAATATGGAGATTATATTATTTCATATAATTGTTTTCTCTTTGAAAAATAAAACTTTTTTTAAAATTTTATACTAAAAATATATTATTTTTCTTTTTTTTTGTATGGGAATCATCAAATCGAAATCAATTTTCTAAAAAATAATTATTTTTTCATATTTTTCTCGTTATTTTTAATGTTATTTTGATCAATATTTAAATTAACATAAAAAAGAAAAATACTAATATTCTTTTAATTTTATTAATGATGATCATTTTATTTTTTACTAAAACTGTGAATGGAATCATTGTTTAAAAATTTAACGAATAAGATTTTTTCCCACCTTCAAATCATTAAATTGAGTTAGAGATTCCTCAATAAGTTTTAATGGTTATTTTTCCAAGAATTTTCATTCTAAATATTCAATAAATTTTAAGTCATAATCTTATCAAACGAAAAAGATATCTTTCTTCATGTTTTCAATAAAAGTATTGAATGTTAATTTTATGGTATTTTCATCAATGAAAATATCCTTTTATTATTGTTATGAATTTTGAGGTGTAATATCCCAACCTAGGGGACATGTGATGGTGTCCCAAGTCGGTTGGTGACATGACATCAAGCCTGAATCCTCATATACTAGAGGTATCCGACTAGTAGTGAGGGTCTCGTAATTCAGTCCTGTGGAGACTACACCCTCTTTTATGAAAGTAAAACACCAGTGGAAATAGATAAACAAATGAAGAAGCATAAATAACTAGAACAATAATAATTTCAAAAGATAACCAAAATAGAAAATACAATATTCAACTGAAAGGGAAACCATTCTATACCAATATAATGTGGATGTTCCTAAAAACCCAACATAATATAAAGACCCCAATGACTCCCATGCTAGTCCCGAACCATGTCTGGTTCCCCCATCCAAGCTCCATCCCCAATTAGTAATCTAACTTTGGGCCCTTTCCATTAACTTATCCTGCAACAGTAAAGCCTATTCAGGTACTGATTAGGCAGCTTGAGAAGGTTTTAATTATAACTTAGTAGGTCATAACCAATGGTGTCTAAAATAGTTCTAGTCTAACTATAGTGTAATCAGTTCTATAAAGAAAAGTACACAATGTATAAATAACCAGTTATCATATTATCATTATTTATTATTTAATCATATTAACTCTAGGGTTCTTGAGGATACCCATACCTCTATACTAGCTTCATCTCATGTCAAATCCCGAAGTGTTCCATAGGTAATATCATATATTAATACCTACTTTGACTCATGTTTAAGCTCAAAGTATTCAAAGGTGATATGATATCTCATTACCTGATTCGAATCATGCTAGAGTTTGAAGTATTATCTTGTGATTCCATATATCGGAGTACCTTTATTACCATGCTTTATATTCAGACATCATTTTCAACGTTACTCTTAACACATTAATATGTAAGATAACCATGTTACCATTATTACGGTCACAACCTGTCCCTCAGGGCCTGTGCTGTGACTACCCCAAGCCCCCCTTCCACAGTCCATGGTTTGGAAACTTACACCAGAAAGGCATATCCCAGAAAGTGGGAAGTCATTTCCGTAAAACCTGAAAAAACATAGACCAAGAACCCGAAAATATGTAAACTATGTAGTAAAACTGTAGTAGTAAATGTGTTTTATAAGTTAAGGGGCCGGAATACAAGCCCAAATGAAAAGATACAACTATAATAGAAAAATAGATCCTGAGATAATCCACTAGTGATCCTACCTGAAGTGTAGGTGCAAATCGTCTCCGCATCTCTCCACGCCAACTAGTCACCTCCTTGTACTGCCTGGTCCTGGCTCCCTAAAGTCTCAGTCAAACTACCCGACTTCTGCACAAGACACAATAAGGTGCGGGCGAATCCTGTGTAGGGGTGAGTATAAAAATACCTAGTAGGGACCCCAAGATCCCCGAAGGTCTCCCAGAATTCTACAAAGGAAAAACCACAAAGCATGACCTCAATCACAAAGCACAAAGTAGAGATAGCTCACACCAAGTATTCAACTCAGAGTTCAGTAATAAAGATGATTAGTCTTAAGTTGTATAATTTTATTCTCTTAGAAAGTTTCCACAACAGAACCACAAAGGAGTTCTTCCATTTTCGATCTACACCGAGCCGTATGTCGCTGATCCACAACGGTCCTATCTATGGATGGTCCTTGTTGGGTCAATAAATATTGATCCACCCAGGGTCACTAGAATGCTGATCCACACAGGGTCTCTATGATGTTGATCCACACAGGGTAGCTTTGATGCTAATCCACCCAGGGGCGCTATGATGTTGATCCACACAGGGTCGCTATGATGCTGATCCACACAGGGTCACTAAGATGTTGATCAAAACAGGGTCACTATGATTCTGATCCACACAGGGTCAATATGATGCGGATTCACACATGGTCTCTCTTCAATTGATAGCCAACCACAGGATTCCCCACACTCAGTGCGCTTGAGTTTCGTAGAATCTGTTCCTCAAGATATCAGTTGTGCCTCAACTTCCATGAAGTGCCACAAAGGTTTCACCCAAAGCACCTCTATGTCGTAAGGGTTCCAACGTGACATATGACACGTCAATCGAACACCCAGTCTGTGAGTTATAAGCATTTTAGTAATGAGGGCCCGGTTAGATTCGGGTTCGATCCGACCCGAACATACTCCAAAATTCTCCAAAACATAGTTGGAGTATCCCAAAAGGTCCTTCTTGTTCCAAGTATTCCATCACCATAGACGGTTTGTCAAACAGACGTCTGGTTTGTGAGATATGGCCTTTCAAGCATATCTGGGCCCAAAAGGGTTCGGGTCTGGTCCGACTCGGTCGGACCGACCCGACCCGCCCCAACCTAGTCCGAACCAACCTGGTTCCGGCCAACCTACCCCGGTCTGGGTATGACCCGAGTCTGGACAAACCTAACCCGAACCGAGTGGGTCAACCCTAGTGGGTAGGGCCACGACAGGCTCGACACACGGACCAGCCCGACCCACCTTGGTAGGGTGCGGCCCACCTTTGCTAGGCACAATATGTCGGGTCATGCGGGGTCAGTTCCCCCTTCCCAAATAGACATATTGTTTGTTTGGTCTGTAAATGTGGCACCACATGGTGCCGCCCCGTGTCAGCGGGACCAATGGACGTGGGTCCCCCTCCACCGCAGCTCGAAGCTACGGCCTCCCTCCGTGGCGCGTGACAGCAGGTTTCCTTGATTCCAATGCGGTCGGCCGACTCTGGCTACCCCTTCTGTCTTCCATGGTGCCTACAAGTGCTACCTCTCCTCTGCCAGCAGTGCCTGCCGGTGCTAGTGTTGCACCGAAGGGGCTTTTGTGGGCCATCAGGTGTGCTCCGGTGGTCTGTTTTCCCTTCCGAATGCACATATGGGCCTCCCTGAACATTGTCGTCACTACGTGGCTATCAGATTCAAGTTTCCGTCAATTTTAAACATTTCCCATGAAGAACACGACAAAAACCGAAGCGGTAGAGGGTCTGGGCCTTGTACATTTGACCCACACCCTCTACGTTTTCATCATATCAAGTGGGTAGTAAACAATACATCACATAGATAAAGATTAACCCCATTAAAACTTTCCCCTCAACAACCACCTGCAGTTTCATACGAATCAAAGATCAACTCGTTTTAGTTGATCCGTGTTCATCATGTTTTTCCTAGAACTAGGGTTTTAATTAATAATATCACTTGGATTTAAACAAAAATCCCTACCTCAAAAACCTATGGGATATCGCTGTTGTGGAAGAAGAATCTACGTTCATTGAAGCCACCAGAGTTAATCGATCCCAGATTTATTCCTCCAACGACTTTGTTCAAGCCTCTATTCTTGATCGTTGGCGCTTCTTTGAGTTATTTGGTTCTACGATAGAATTCCCCTAAGATCTATTAATCCTACTTTTTTCCAAAATTTGAAATAATTAAAAGGAGGTGTTAAGAGTATAACTCTTCTTTCTATTAATGGTTCATTAATTGGTGTAATTAATGAACTTTATTAATTATACGAGGGGTGTTTACACAAATTATGTGTAACCAGGAATTTAATGTCCCTTGTTAAATGCTCAACCACCTCCGTGTTCCCCCCACTATCAATCAATAAGTATCAGAAAAATAAAATAAAATATATGTTATTTTATAATTATTTCAAAAAGTCTATAAATCTATCTTTTCCACCTAAACTATTGCGGTCAAAGTTAAGACTCCCTTAAGAAAATCCTAGCGCTGTAAGTTCAACAGTGCCCTCTGATTTCAATTCCGAGAACCGGATCAAAAGATATAAATTACCACTCGCACGTTTACTAAATATCCCTTAAAAAAATCAGAATTCTGTTCCTGGAACACTCGGCCCAAGAATCATGTTATGTCAATTTTCGCAGATTCAAAGTAATCCCAAATAATTTAAAAAAATATATATAGAATATATGGGTCTTTACATTCTCCCCACCTGAACGATTTTCATCCCCGAAATCTATAACCAAACAAGGGAAAAAATGGGGATACTGAGCACATATTCCAGCCTCCCGCTTCTATGTGCTCTCATGGATATTCCCATGCTACCAATGAACTCGCACTAGAGGAATCGACCTCCCACAAAGGACCCACTCTTGTTGATCCTCTATCTCAACCGAGAACTCTGCAAAAGTCACCCCATCTTCGATGTCCATCTTTCCCCAGTCGATAACATGCAATGGATCATGCACGTACCTCCTCAATTGCGACACATGGAAAACATTATGCACCTGGTGAATCTATGGGGGAAGATCTAGAAGGTACACCACCTCACCTTCTCTACTGAGGATCTAGAAAGGTCTGATGGACCTCAGAGATAGCTTGCCTCCCCATCCAAACCAATGTAATCCTCATCGAGGTGAGACCCGTAGAAAGACATGGTCCCCCTCCTCAAACTCCAAGGGTCTCCATCTCCAGTTGGAATAAGACTTATTCCAGCTTTGTTCAGTCTTCATACTCCCCTAGATGATCTGCACCTTCTCCGTGGTAGCATGTACCGTCTCTAGACCCATAAGTTCTGACTCCCCTGGGTCTGTCCAACATAGTGGTCACCTATAGGGTTTCTCGTACAAGGCCTCAAATAGAGCCATGTCAGTGGTGGAGTGATAACGTTTGTTGTAATCAAACTCCACCAGTGGTAGGTGGTCCTCCCAACTACGACTAAAATCAAGGACATAAGGATGAATCATGTCCTTGAGTGTCTTTATGGTCTGATTCGTCTGACCATCTGTCTGAGGATGGAAGGTGGTGCTCAAATGTAGCTGAGTCTCAAAAACCTCCTATAATCCCTTCCATAATCAGGATGTAAAATGTGTGTTGCGATCTAAGATGATCATCGATGGCACCCCTTGAAGTCGTACAATATCTTTTATGTAGATACATTTCAATCTCTTTACTAATCCCTACTCTTGATTGGGTAGGAAGTGGGTGAACATGGTGAGTAGGTCAACAATCACCCAGATGGAATCATGTCCCCTGGATGTATGTGGTATCCCTATCACAAATTCCTAGGATATACCATCCCACATCCATTCCAACACCACAAGTGGATGAGCTAAGTTTACTGGTACTTGATGCTCGACCTTCACTTGCGGACAAGTGAGACATTGTGATAGAAACTCTAACACCTCTTTCTTCATCCCTGACCACTATTTTTGAAGATGGAGGTCTGGGTACATCTTCACCACTCGAGGATGTACCACCAAAGAGAATGTGTGGAACTCCTTCAAAACCTCATCTCGTAGCATCATTGGTACCATGGTGCATCCTCTAAAGAAGATTAAGTGCTACCCACCTTCAAAAAATCCATCAAGATCATGTCATGAGGATATCAAAGCACGTAGGGCCTCACAATCAACGTTCCCAAGCCATTCCAACCTGAATCACTGAAGGAGTGGGGGAGTAAATATTATAGATTTGTGGTAATCTTCTCTGTCACTATCCATGAAGGATAACTGCAATGCTGATAGCTGCTATGTCACCACACTAAGAAACTGTAGACAATACCTCATGCTAATTGCATATACCACCACATTACCCTTATCAGGAGTGTAGACTATCTCAAATTCATAGTCCTAGAGGAACTCTATCCATCATTGCATTCTCAGGTTGAGGTCATTCTATGAGAAGATATACCTGAGACTCTTGTGATCAGAGTAAACAGTAAACTGTTCACCCATTAAGTAGTGTCACCACATCTTCAAGGCAAAGACCACTGCTGCTAACTCCAGGTCATGGGTATCATAGTTCTGCTCGGGTTTTCTCAACTGCCATGAGAATTAAGAGATAACCTCTGAATCATATATCACGAAACAACCTAGTCTAGTCCGTAATGTGTTGCAGTAGACTACTTACTCAACGTCCTCTTCTGGTAGCCTCATGATGGGGGCACTCGTCAACCTCTACCTCACCTCCTGGAAACTCTACTGGCACTTCTCCATCCATAAGAATGGTTTCTCCTTATTCTTAAAAGGTGTCAAGGGTTTAACTACCCTAGAGAAGTTAGTTACGAATATATGGTAGTACCCAGACAATCCTAGGAAACTCTGCACCTCAGTCACACTCCTGGGTGGCTCCCAAGCAAGTACTGCCTCTATCTTCACTGGATCCACTGTAACTCTAGCCTCTAAGATAACGTGCCCCAGGAAGTGGAATTACCTTATCCAGAACTAGAACTTTGAGATATTTACATAAATATGGTTCTCTCAGAGTGTATCCAGAACTATTTGTAGGTGAGTGGCATGCTCCTCCTCCGATGCTGATTATATAAAGATTTTGTCAATGAATACCACCATGAAGTGATTGAGGTATGGCTGGAAGATCCTATTCATAAGTCCCATGAACACTGCTGGGGTGTTGGTCACACCGAAAGGCACCACCAAGAACTCATAGTGGCCATACCGACATCAGGAGGTTGTTTTTGGTACGTCCTCCTCTCATACCCTAAGTTGATGATAGCCTGATCTGATGTCTATCATCAAAAACCATCGAGCTCCCTTCATCTGATTGAAGATATCATCAATCCTCGAAAGTGGATACTTGTTCTTAACGGTCACCTGGTTCAGACACCGATAGTCCATGCAAAGGCTCATACTCCCATCTTCCTTCTTGGAGAACAAAATTGTGGATGCCCATGGAGAAACATTGGTCCTTATGAACCCCTTTTTCTGCAAGTCCTACAGATATACCCACAACTCAAGAAGCTCCGCGGGAGCCATCCAATATGCTGGTGTTGATATCAGTGTCATCTCGGGGTACAAGTCAATGTATAAGTCTACCTCTCTACGATGAGGTAGTCCCAAAACATCCTCAGGAAAGACACCAGCTTACTGGTCCATCAGTACAGGATAACTAGGACTCCTCATGTCAACTTCTCGGAGGGTAAGGCTAGCCAACTGATGAGTGATCGGTTGCACCCTCCTTCGAGAAATTCCATCGTGAGTTTCAAAGGTTCCCTACTCAACGGTGAAGGAAAACCTAGTCCCATACTTATGGACGAACTGCACTTTTTTCCTAAAAAAGTCAATCTTACCATGGACCGAGGGTAACCAGTTAGCACCCAAGATGACATCATGAGACCTCGACGCTATTACTAGGAGATCCTAGCCAAATCTCTCACCTCCTAGAGTAATCTCACACTATTGGAACTAGCATGTGATTTTCAAATCCTCTCCTATAGGAGTCTCTAATCATAAGGATCGAGCCAATGGATCTACTAAAAACTCCGAGCTCTGAATGAGAGTCATGGAAATGAAAGAGTGACTAGCACCCATGTATATAAGTACTAAAACTAGGATTTATTAGACACATATCATAACTCGAATCTTCTATGTAGCACTGTGATCATTGGCCTCAGCTTCCTGAAGCTGTTCTCATCCTTGTCTTCCTACTCTCGGAGGTTAGGGTGGACCACTTGGTGGTGGTGGCGGTAGAACCTCAAATTTCCGCCCACTGCCTACTGCGCAGCCTACTCCTCTGCCATGCCCTCCACCCTACTGACCTCTTTGATCGAATATCTGCCTCTACCTTAGTGGTCCCTCAACTGTCTGTTCATCATTGGTATGGTGTGTCGGTAGTCACGAGCAATGTGGCCCTGCCCGCCGCACATGAAGCATAGTCTGTCTACTACTCTTCTGGCCTGATATACCTCGAGATGTTTATACATCCAAACCTACGTTCTGGGGTCGTCCTACGAAATTTATGGCCCACTTGGACCTCTGCATCATTTGCCTACTTCCTACTATAGTTGACTCGGTTACCTGTCGTCCGGTGTTGGCTCTCACCGTCACTGCCTGCTCAGCTAGGAAGCTCTCCACCAATAATTCTTGTTCGAGTACTCCAGCCTACATCGGGATATTGAGAAATATCAACGACTCTCTGATATCCCACTGGAGACCCTGATCAAAGGTATGGTCCTTGAATAAAGGATCTCATACCATGTCGGTGGAGTAGGTTGAGAGTTCAGTGAATCTTGATGAGTACTGGGCTACTATTTGGCTACCCTACTGTAAGTGTTGGAGCTCCAAAATATGCAAAGGGTGTAGTGTTGCTGGAACAAACTCCACCCTAAAGAGGATCTCCATGTCCGTCCAGGTGAGGGTCACCTCATCAGGTAACTAGAGCATCAATATCCATCATCTCCCTTCTATACCCTAGAAACGACTATCATCTAGGATCACCATCTGCTGTGCTGGTGTCCCAACTAGGCAGAAAACTCTAGCCACAAATTTCTTTCAGTCCTCAGCTACCTGTGGATCTGTCATGGCTAGAAATCATGAAGGAATTTCTTGATGAATCTTGTGCAATGTTCTATGTCAGTGTGCACCATCCACTAGTGGGACTGGTGGAAACTACTGCCCAACAGGTAGTGGTGCTGCTGGTGTACCACCCGAAGGTTCTATCACTGTAAGAGGGCCCTGCACATAAGCCTCATCACTCAGTGGGCCATCATCGTGAACTCTCTCTAGATTCCTGGCTGGCTGTCTATGTGGAGGTATCCTAAAACTAAAGATGTTCACCACGGTCAATAATTTATACCTGGTGAGGTGACTCTAGAGAGATCAAAAGTAAAACATTTCCAAAACACATGCAATCAGTGTTTTCATGCATCGAGTTGGAAATCAGAATTCAGGGTCCTGGTGTATGGATACATTGGTCGCCGCACCAATACTGGACTCCCCAAACCGAAAACCACACTCAAAACACTTAACACTATTGCTCCATTTAAAAGATCAATGTCCTAGTTTTTCGGTAGTACCAACTCCTCTGATACAACTTTGTCACGACCCGCCCCCCGGGGCCCATGCCGTGAGTACCCCAAACCTGCCTTCCATAGGAAAGGGGTTGGTGACTAGCACCCAAAAAGAATATACCTAAATTTGGGAAGGCATTTCCATTAAACCGGAAAACACACAAAACTATAACATGATAATATGCAAAAAGCACTGTAAAACTATTGTAGTAAAAGTGTGTACTAAAAATAAAGGGATTGGAATATAAGACTAACTGAAAAGATAAAACTAAAATAGAAAAATAGTTCATGAGATATTCCACTAGGGATCCTACCTGAATGGTAGGTACAACTCATCTTCATAGCTCTCCACATTTACTAGTCACCTCTGTGTACCGCCTGGTCTTGGCTACCTAAAGTCTCGGCCAAGCTGCTCATCGTCTATACAAGACACAACAAGGTGAGGGTGAAGGCTATGCAGGGGTGAGTATAACAATACCTATTAGGGACCCAGAGACCCTCGAAGGTCTCCTAGAATTCCACAAAGGAAAAACCTAAAATCATGGCCTCAGTCAAAAAGCACAAATTAGAGATAGCTCACACCAGGTATTCAACTTAGAGATCAAGAATAAATATGATTAGTCTTAAGATATATCATTTTATTATGTCAGGAAGTTTCCACAACCGAACCATGAAGAATTTGTTCCATTATCGATCCACACAGGGTCGTATGTCGCTAATCCATGACGGGACTCTCTAAGGCTTGTCCTCATCGGGTCGTGCACTGCTGATCTACACAGGGTCACTAGAATGATGATCGACATAGGGTCGCTATGATGCTGATCCACATAAGGTTTCTATGATGTTGATCCACACAAGGTCACTATTATTCTGATCCACACAGGGTCCCCATGATGGTCATCCACATAGGGTCACTATGATGCTAATCTACACAGGGTCACTATGATGCTGATCCACACAGGGTCGCTATGATGCTGATTCACACAGGGTCTCCCTTCAGTTGGAAGAAAGCCACAGGATTCCCCGAACTCAGTGCACATGAGTTCTGTAGAATATATTCCTCAAGATATTGGTAATTCCTAAACTTACATGATGTTCCACAAAGGAGTAATCCAAAGTAACACCATGTTGTAAGGGCTCCAACGCGACAAACAACGTGTCAATCGGACACCCGGTCTGTGAGTTATAAACATTTTAGTAACGTGGGTCTGATTAGATTCGGGTTCAATCCAACCCAATTGTACTCCAAACATCTCCAAAACTCAGTTGGAGTATCTCAAAAGTATTTTCTTCTTCCAATTATTTTATCACCATAGACGGTTCTTCAAACGAATGTCCAGTTTGTGAGATATGACCTTTTAAGCGTATCTGGGCCTAAAAGAGTCTGGGTCTGGTCCGAATCGACCCGACCTGACCTAGGCTAACCCGACCCAATTCCGGATGATTTGAACTGGTTTGAGATGACCTGAACTAGTCTGGTTCTATCTCGGTCCAGCCTGAACTGACTGGGATCGGCCCACTGGGAGGCAGATCGGTCCGACCCACCTTGGATGGGCACCACCCTCCAGGCCGTACGGGGTGGGATCCCCCTTTCTGAATAGACACATTGTTAGTTCAGTTTGTAACGTCTGTACCACGTGGCGCCTCCCCACTATTAGCAGAACCCACATGGCCTGGTTCCCCCTCTGCCATATCTCTAAGCCGCGACCTCCCTCCGCGGCACGCGACGGTGCGCTGCCCTGCTACCAACGCGGCGAGCTGATGCCGGCCGCCCCTACTATGAACACAACCAACCAACGCCCACTGAACCTACTCTCCGCCGCAACGCCTACGGGAACCACCTCTCCTCCGTGGTTGGTGAGATCCATCCTTCACCGACGGGGCTTCTACAAGCCACCAGGTGAGCTCTGGTGGTCAGTTTTCCCTTCTGAATGCACCTACATGCCTTTTCGGGAAGTTGTAGTGACTACATGGCTCCCAGATTCAAGTTGGCGTCGAGTTAAAACTTTTCCCATGATGAATGCACCAAAAAAGGAAGTGGTCAAGGGTCCATGCCTTGTTATTTTGTCCCGCACCCTCTGATTTACCATCATATCAAGTGGGTAGTAAACAATACATCACATAGAAAAATATTAACCCCATTAAAAATTTTCCCTGAACAACCACCTGCATTTTCATACGAATCGCAGATCAACTCATTTTGGTTGATTCGAGTTCTTCATGTTTTTTCTAGAATAAGGGTTTTAATTAATAAAGTCACTTGGATTTAAACAAAAATAACTACCTCAAAAATGTAGGGGATGTTGTGGTTGTTGAAGAAGAATCTACATTCTTTGAAGCTGCCGATGTTTGTCAATTCCGGATTGATTCTTCCAATGATGTTGTTCAAGCATCCATTCTTAATCGTTGGTACTTCATTATTGTTCTTCGGTCATACAATAGAATTCCCCCATGATCCACCAATCCCCCTTTTTTCCATACTTTGAAATAATTAAAAGTAGGAGTTAAGAGTTTAACTCTCTTTTCAATTAATGGTTCATTAATTGGTTTAATTAATGAACCTTATTAACTATAAGAGGGGTGGTTACGCAACCTATGTGTGACTTGGCATTTAATGTCCCTTATTAAATTCCTGACCAACTCTGTGGTCCCCGGCACCATCACTCAATAGGTGGAATAAAAATAAAATAACATATATGTTATTTTATTATTCTTTCAAAATGTCTGTAAATCTATATTTTATACCCGACCTACTATGGTCAAGGTTAAGCCTCCCTTAAGCGAATCTCGGCATTGCAATTTCAATGGTACCATCATATTTAAATTCCGAGTACCGGTTCAAAATATAGAAATTCCTGCTTGCATGTTTGTTGAACGAACCTTAAAAAAAATTCAAAATTCTGTTCTCGGAACACCGGTTCTCTGAATCAAGTGCCATCAATTTTTGTAGACTCATAGTAATCCAAAATAATTTTAAAAAATATATATGTATTTTTCAGGTCATTACAGTTACTTCTCATTATATTGATAATGTTCCCATTCCTTTACTCATTAGTACAATGACCATGTTACCACTAATACTTGTCAATTGAGTGACCATGTTTCCATTCCTTTACTCATAAGTACAATGACCCTATTACCATTTATACTTCTCAATTGAATGACCATTTTACCTTACTTTAACACATAATTAATTCATAATTAATTATCCACCTCAATTTTATTACAAATTTAACAATTAGTAAAATACATCAATATCCTTAATTATCTTCCCAAATAATTAAACACCCCAATCCCATTAATTTATTCATCTATTAATTAATATATAAATAAATTTATACCTCCTAATTAATTTTCTATAATTAATTATCTCATTCATAATATCAACTATTCACAATTAATCCCAAAAATTAATTATCTATACATAATAACAAAAGAAAATATTTAATTCACAATTAATTATCTCAATTTATCCATTTAAATTTCTCAAAATTAATCCCCTGATTAATAATCTAGATTAGATTCACTAATTCTCAGAATCAATTTCCCTAAATTTATTATCCAATTAGACAACCCCTTAGTTTCACTATTAATTCATAATTTAATAATTTAATTAAAAAATTCTTTAATAAATCAATTGGCCAACCGAATTAACCCAATTTAAGAATTAAATTACTAAGGAATGATAGAAATTCTATAATTTTTCATATATGCATAAATCAAAGACTATAGGAATTAGATTTTAGATCACCTACTTGAACTCTTTGATGGGCATTCAATCAACTGAAATACCCTAAATCTACGCTCCATAATGTCATAGATCTATCTTCCGAATAAAAATCCTTAAATAAAGATCAAGGATATCAAGATCTTATCATTCTAGATCTAGATCTACAATACTAGATCTAGATATAACCAATTAGGTTTAGATCTAATGAAAATAATATCAAATTCAACCAAAAGGTTAAGGAATTATAGAAAAAATAAGGGGATATGCATCAAGATGAGATCCACTTATTAGGAGAAGAGTGAATCTTTGATTCATGTTTTGAATCTTAAATAAAAAAGGCCATACGACCTTGGAACCCCTAAAGAATGTTATGAAATTTCCCAAAAAAAATTTATACCTGAGCTATGGTTGAATAGGTTGGGTTTTTGGGGTTAGGGGGATTTTAAAATAATTTTGTGTGTGTAAAGAAACAAAATTCATGGTTTCTAGGTAGGGGCACATGGTTAGGGAAAACTGTGTGCCCACCGTGGAGACCACATTGTCCAAGGTCACACAGTTACCTAGGTTTGGGTTCACTTTTTGATCTAACCATGATCCAACCATGAATTTCCCATTTACCTCAAATTTATCTCCAAACTACATCCAACATCACCCCCATGTCATAAATCTAATCAAAGATACATAAAAACAACAAAAAATACCATAAAGTTTTCCCTAGATAACTCTAAGAAAGGTCAGGATGTTACTATTTCCCCACATTATAACAAATCATCCTTATTCTTAACTTAAAATATATTCTAGGATTCTAATCCCAAATGATTGGGCTATTGATCCCTTATATCTTCTTTCCTTTCCCATTTTCCCTCTTTTACACATCTCTATTTCCATAATACACGATCTATCAGCATGGTCTTTCCCCAAAAAACTTTCTCTCTGCGACCCAACACACATATCAAATTCTCCTTAGGGACGCATCTCTATTGAGGTCCTACTCATCTATATTGATCATATGAGAAGGGTAAGGATGATACCACTGTATTTGTGACAAATGGAACAAATCACACTTAGCGCTGTATTTCTATGGAAGAGCCAATCAGTATGCCACCGGACCGATTTGTTCAACTTCCTCAAACAATCCAACAAACCCAAACACCATCATGGTATCCCTCTATATCCCATGGTGACCCAACCAAGGCGATACCCAAAGGAACACATGATCACCCTCTATAAACTCTTGGGGTCACCTTCATCTATCAGCATACTACTTCTACCTACTCTGAGCCATATCCATAGGTTTTTAAATCAACTACACCTACTCCACCATCTTTTTCCCGAGACTCGGTACCAACAACTCTGAGTCACCAGCCTCAATCTAGCATAGTAGGGATCTACATGGCCTACCATAAAGAACCATGTATGGTTCCAACTCTATAGTTTCCTGATAACTATTGTTATATTAAATCTCCATAAAATCCATGTGCTTCACCTAATACCCACCGAATTCCAACACACATGCGCACAACATATCCTCAAGAACCTATATAGTACATTCTGACTTCCCATATGTATGTGGGTGGAAAACCATACACAATAATAACTATGTACCAATCACTTTCTGCAAGCCCTTCCAGAAGTTTGAAGTAGAGAATGAATAATGATCTGAAATTATAGTCCATGGAACCCCATGTAAATGAACTATCTCTTGAAAATATAGTTCTCCCAACTGCTCTACTCTAATGTCTTCCCATACAGGTAATAAATATTTTAACTTTGTCAGTTGATCCACAATGTCCCAAATATATCCACTCCTCCTAAGAGGCTTTGGATGACCTACCCAAATGTTCATGTACACATCATTCCACTATTATTCCAGAATAGGAAATTAATGTAGTAAACCTCTAGGTTGTTGATGTTATACCTTAACCTACTAATATGTGAAGAATCTCATGAAAAACCATACTATCTCCATTATCATGTTTGGACACCAAAACTATTATCCTAGGTCACCCAATAGTTTGTTCACACCTGGATGCATTGCTCACTTGGAGGCATGAAATTCATGCATGAGATACTCTCATAAACTCATAGGTAAAACAACACGATTCTTCACAAAGATGTTGTTGCCCTCATCTATCAACCATTCTAAAGGTGTCTCCCCTCCTTTAATGATTTCCCTCAATGCTAAGCACTATAGATCCTCATAATTTTTATCTCTCATCCATCTCAAATGTGTATACTCCACTGAAACTGAAACTAGGGTCATCTGCTCCTGAATCTCTTAAACCACCACATGAATTTCAGCTAACATAGTCATTATCATCTACTCTATACTTGACTATTGAACCATTTAAGTCAGAGATTTCCTGCTCAAGATATCAGCCACATTATTTCCTTTCCCATGCATATATGAAAGTTCAAAATCAAATGACTTCATATACACTACCCATATCCACTACCGAAGATTCAAATCACATTGTGAAAAGATATACTTCAAGCTCTTGTGATAAAAATAAATTATAAACTCTTCTCCCAAAAGGTAGTAACACCAACACTTAATAGAATAAACTACTATTTCCAAATCGATGTCGTTTGTAGGGAAGTTCCATTCATGAGGCATTAACTTCCAAGGCCGGTATGCCATAACTCGATCACATAGCATAAACACATCTTGGAGTATGATACCATAAGCATTACAACAAACCATGTACACCTCACATGAACCTATTAGGATAGAAACTAGTGTCATCTTAAAAAGATTAGTTAAATTCTGAAAAGCATTCTTGCATGCTTCTGTATACTCAAACATTATCCCCTTCTTGGTTAAACCCAAAAGTGGCACTTCTAAATGGTAAAAGTCATGGATGACTTCTTGTAATATACATTTAATCCCAAAAATCTTTGAATATCAAAAAAATTATTGGGATTACCACAAGAAACCACTACCAAAACCTTCTCCATGTCCGCTGACACACCTTCCTTCAAGATGTTGTGCCCCATAAAGTGTGCTTGGTCAATCCAAAACTGAAACCTAGATGGACTGGCATATAACTAATGCTCTCTTAGTGTAATTAGGATGATGTGTAGATGTTTTTCATGATCATCATGAGTTTTGGAGTACACCAACCTCCACAAAAACCACCACAAAATTATCTAGATACTAATGAAAGATCTTGTTCATAAAATTCATAAACACTGATGGTGAATTTTTCAACTCAAATGACATTGTCACAAACTCATAAAGGTCATACATACTATTGAAAGTAGTCCTTAGTATATCAGATATTTGTACTCTCATCTGAGGATACCCTGATCATAGGTTGACCCATTAATACACATAGTCTCCCTTCAACTAGCCAAACAAATCATCGATATGTGGAAGAGGATATCAGTTCTTCATAGTCATTTTGTTCTACTTATGGTAGTCAACACATAAATGTAAACTCCCATCGACCTTCTTTTCAAACAAAATAGGTGCACCCCAAGGTGAAGTTGATGGTCAGATAAATTCTTTATCCTTAGACTCCCCCAATAGTGCATTGAGATCTTAAAGATTAGTCGATTCCATACTATATGGTGGAATAGATGATGTATCAGCCCCCGACATGAGCTCAATAGATAATTTCACATCTCTCTTAGGTGGTAACCCCAAGAAGTCTTCATAAAATACATTCTAAAATATTTATACAAATGATGGATAGAAATATTCCATAAAAACTCCATCACCTAGACATATACTAGAAACATGGGTTGTGAGATCTCCCAATTGGTGAGTAATTGGCCCTTCTCAGCCCGCCTGGATATCCCACTCTCCACAGTCAATGTACGGGCCACCCTTAAGAGATGTAAATGAAAATATCATATTGAAATATTCAATGTGCGATCAGTATGCGACTAGCCTATCCATACCAATAATCAAGTTGATTCCAATCATATCTGGAATATAAATATCCCATAGAAAGCAATATTCCCTGATCTCTAGTGATCATCCCTTGCATATACAAATGTCTCTAGATTGTCGTCCCTATGGTGTATCGATAAACATTACTCCACTCAAAAACTCCACTTCCATGGTCAAACCATTAACATGTTTCTCAGATAAAAAGGGATGATACACACCACTATCAAACAAGGAATTAGATAAAGTAGAAGATAATATGTTAGTTCCTCTCACTATCGATGCTCCGAGATCGCTCTCCAAAAGTGTAGGATACAATGCATGTAACTATCATACCCATCTACCCTGTGATATTGTATGAATCCCCTAAGTAGAACCACTCTACAAATAAGGGTTATCTATCCCTATAGAACCACATCCACTACCTCTACCACCTCGTCTTGTAGAGCTCTCGCTCCCAAACTGATAATGTGTAGAAGATCCCCTCCTACACTCTGACTCTGCCCAATTTCTCCCTCAACACCAATCTATCATTGTGACCTGCAAAACATCAATAGGTGTCCCATCTTGTGATAAGACTGAAACTCTAATAGTGGTCAAGACAGTGTCTAAGATAGTGTCCTAACCTACTACACTAATGAAAGATCACCCCAATAAGGTCACTCCCTTCCAACCCTCATGTTTGTGCACTTTTCTTCCCACTACCATTGAGGATGTTTTCATAATGATACTTCCTTCTCTAGAAAGTCATACCTCCTAATCATCCAGTAATAAATACCTAGCTAGTAATAGATGCCTACCTCATGTTCCCTTTATTTATGAGAGCCTGATCCACCTATTTAGTAAACTTCTTTAATCAGAAATGATTGACTTGGGATATAACCTCACACTTAATTCCTTTCGGAAAGAGTATCATCGTAGCTACCACATCTCTTGCTAATGCTAGGGAAAATCATTATAGATATGTGAATCATACATCATAATACATCATGTATATGCTCCCCTAGGTCATATTCATGTACTTTATAGCTTTATCTTGTATTAGGTTCTCTAGATAGAAGTTCTCTAATAACATCTCCAAAACATTGTTCCATAACATACCATTAGTTTGTCCATTTCACATATAAATGTCCCACCAGTGCTTCACTGAACACCATATTATATAAGAATCTATTCTAACCCTCCTCTTAAATGAAGTAACTAAATGGAAAAGTATTGTATCTATATACTCAACCATGAATTCATATCCTTAAGGTCCACCCTATCTAGAATATTCTGAGGATGATGCAACAGAAACACCCTTGTCTACTCAAACATGCTTCTCACAACCCACCTGAGGTCTCATTTTCTAAATTTCATGAAGTGAGAAATGTTTTCACCGAACATCACCCATCATCTTTATCTAGAACCATCGGTGCCTCAAGTTCCATGATAGGAAGACCATTCCTAGACATGTCCCTCAGTCGTCCCCTCGATAAGCGTCATGGGGGCATACACTCTATAATGAAAAACACACATATTAGGTCTAAAAAAAACATTATAACATTTATATAAGAGGAATAATCACAATAGGTTACACCATGTATTTTCCACACATATCGATACATTTTCAACACCGAGGCACCATTACTACCCATAACTATCCTACTCCTAGGTTTTGGTTAATAAGGGTAATCACACTATCATAATCAACATTCCCATTTAGACACCCAATTATTCTCATTTTGTATCATTTTACATTCATTCTGAATTCATTTTATGAACCATTTTTCATTTTAATCTCAAAAATAAGGAAAATAGTTCATGTTCAACAATTTACTCATAACCCATTTCCCATGCATTATTCAAATGATACATGTCACAATAAACCTATGTACATAGAATGATGCATGATGACTCAAATATCATTCCATTGCAGGAGACAAATAAAAACAAAAAAAATTTATCATAAACAGTAATCACATCACACCACAAGTGCATCACCCAAGGTGAAATAATATTCAACTATAATAGTAAACTTCAATAAAAACAATCCCACCCTATGTACTCATGTTTTCCCCTGTAAATGGGTTTGAAACTCCCATTCATGATCTCATTACCAATCTCTGACTCTTCATAGTCTCATATTTACCTTTCTAAAATAGTATGAAAAAATATGAAGAAAGAAAATTGGGCCTTTGATAGCACTTTGTAATGTCCCGACCAGTTTTCCACATGATAGTTCCTCGAGCCAGTTGGTCACATGACCTCAAGCGTGCACCCCCGTATGCTAGTGGTTCTCAACTAGTAGCAAGGGTCTGGTAAGTTAGTCATGGGGAGACTATATCCTATTTTATGAGAGTAATACACCAGCAGAAATAGATAAGAAAATGTGGAAGAATATATAACTAGAACAATACCAATGTTATAAGATAACCAAAATAGAAAATAAAATATTCAACTGAAAGGGAAAATATGAAATGCCAATATAAGTGTCAAAATTCCTAAAAACTCAACTAAAAATAAAGACACTAATAATCCCAAGTTGGTTAAGAACCACATCTATTTCCCTCATCCCAGATCCATCCCTAATCAGCATTCTAACTCAGGGCCCTTTCTCTTATCCTATCTTGCAATAGTAAATTCTATTAAGTTACCAAATAAGTAGTCCATGTTGGGTTTCAATACAATCAGTAAGCCACCACCAATGGTTTCTAAAACAATTCCAATCAAAATATAGAGTAAGTAGTTCTATAAAGAAAAGAAGACAATGCATAAATAACTAGTTGTCACATTATCGTATATTATTTATTTAATAATATTAACTCCATGGTTCTCAAGGATACCCATACCTCTAAACTAGATTCAGCTCATTTCAAAGCACCACATGTTCTGTATGTAATATCATATAGTAATACCTACTTCAACTAGTGCTGATGCTCAAATTATTCAATGGTGATATGATATCTTAGTACCTGATTCGACTCATTCTGGAGTTTGAAGTATTATGGCGTGAGTCCATATCTCCGAGTGACTTTATTATCCTTCCTTAAATTCAGACATCATTTCCAATGTTACCATTAATAAATTCATAAGTAACATTACTATGTTATTATTCTTACTTCTCAATAGAATGACCATGTTCCAATTCTTTTACTCACAAGTATAATGACCATGTTACCATTTACACTTCTCAATTTAATGACCATGTTCTCATTTCACTACTAATAAGTACAATGACCATGTTACTATTTATACTTATCAATCGAATGACCATGTTCCCATTCTTTTACACACTATTAATTCATAATTAATTATGTACCTCAATTCCATTACTAATTCAACGATTAGTGAAATATATCAATATACGTAATTTTCTCCCAATTTAATTAAGCACACCAATCCCTTTAATTAATTCATCAATTAATTAATCAATAACACAATTAATATCCCATAATTAATTTTCCAAAATTAATTATCTCATTCAAAATCTAACGTATTCATTATTAATTCCACAATTAATTATATAGGTTATAATATCAAAAGAACACAATTAATTAATAAATAATTATTTCAATTTTTCCATTTAAATATATCATAATTAATCCTTGATTAATTATCTAGATTAAATCCCCTAACACTCATAACCAATTTCTCAAAATTAATTATCCAATAGGACAACCCCTTAGTTTCATCTTCAATTCCTCAATTAATCATTTAATTCAAAAATGTTTTGATAATTCAATTGGCCAGCCTAATTAACTCAATTGAGGAATTAAATTGTTATGGAATTTTATCAGTTCTATAATTTTACATACACACATAAATCCAAGACTATGTAAGATAGATTTAAACCACATACCTTTTCTCATTGTTGGATATTTATTCAATAGGAATCCCCAAAATCCGAGAAGCACAACGTTGTAGATCTGTGTTCGAATCTAAATCTCTAAATAAAGATCAAGGATATAAAGATCTTATTAATCTAGATATAGATCTGAAATCCTTGATCAAGATCCAACCAATTAGGTTTATATGAAAAGAAACAGAGGATAAATTACCCTAAAAAATCACGAAATGAGATAAGAAAGAACGAGATAGGCATTGGTATGAGATCCACATAGTAGGAGAATAACGGATCTTTGATTCGATCTTTAAATCTTGAAGAAGAGTGGTCAGATGAATGTGGTGCCCCTTTGGAATGCTATGAAATTTCCCAAAGACATTAATTCTCGAGCCAAGGTCGAATAAGAGGTGATTAGAGGGATTTTAAAATAATGTTTGGGGGGGGGGGATAAACAGGGAACATGGTTTCTGGTCTAAGGAACACTATTAGTGGAAACCGTGCACCAATGGTGTGGAATTCACTTTCCAAGGTCACACGATTACCTAGGTTTGGGTGCATGTTTTTATCTAATCGTGCACTAACCATGCACAAACATTTTACCTCAAATTTCTCTTAAAACCCCATCCAAACACAACCCAAGTCATAAATCCAATAAAAGTTACTTAACAAAACAAAAAGTACCTGAAATTTATCCAAATATCACTCTAGAATTGGTTGGGATCTTACATGAGTGATATACTCTAACGATACTATCCAATGTTTTTCTTTTTATATCTTTGTTTATCATGTTGTTCCATTTATTAACTAGATATAATATTGACATTAATTATTATATTTTTCTACATAAATGTTTATATTGAGTATGTATTGAAGTTTTATTCATTTTTTCATATGATTAATGAATTAGAAGTAGTATGTGTTTCCTGAGGCCTGTTATAACCCCTTGATGCATTGATAGGTCTTTTAAGAAAAACATATTTGGGTATTGGTGTATTACCTACCTATATATGTATGATTTATTTGACTTAGGCCTTTTTGTTTAGATAATGATGTATACTATTTTTCATTATATCATTATTGAAATAGTTATTATAATAAATATGAATATTTATGTTTTTAATTTATCATTAGATATATTCTCCTTTAATTGTATTAGTTGTGTGGAATATTGGATTATTGTTTATCAATTCTATATTATTCAGGTTTTATTAATTCTATGATATCTTACTCTATACATTTTAACTTAATGAGATATTTCTCACTATTTGTTATGGTTTCCATTCTAGGGATACCAATAAGTGATCTATGAATGATTTTCAGGTTATTCTTGAAGAAATAATAAAGTTCCCACTTCAATTTTATTTTTTATCATGTTTTCATTTTTATTATGAGAAACATGCATATATGTAGTCTCTCAAGATAGATAAACTATTTGATTCATTTATATATTAACTATTTTATCTTGTATAAATGTAGTATGATAACCAATGGCTCTGAGTTACTGAAATCAGGGCGTCACAACAACAATCTTATGATAAAAAAGTTTTTATTATTCTCTTAAAGTATATAGTTTTGTTTAATTTTTCACTTATAGTTTTTATATTAGTGATTATATATTTTTCATGATTTAATATAAAACTAATAATTAAATAAATTCCGTTTTATGATTCTATAATGTTAAAATATGCCTGATATTTATGATATTAAATGTATACAATAATAATTTTCTAAAAAGATATTACTAATTTTGATTAATTGAATTGTAACTATCTAAACCCGATTTAACTCCCATACTTATGAAATGACATGATTATTATACCATGACACTTATATATCTTATTAAAAATTTTATATCTTACTTTTACCCTTAAAATATTCTCTAAGTGGTTTTAGAACTACGAGTAAAATTAACCTGAAAATACTTAACTGAATGAAATGTAATCGATTATGTTATTAATAAATAATTGTAAAATAATTATAATGAATAATAATAATTAACAAGGAATTCAATCAGACAATTAATAAATATATCTTTATTATTATTTAGGTAATAAGATCATCTATGTCTATCTGGGACACGAGGTAATGTTTCTTCTTCTAAATCCTAATTATTTATATGTGTCACTTCTATAAGGTGTATTTAATTTCTATTTTCCATATATACAATATATAAAACTTAAATTATTGGTTTTTAAATTGTTTTTATGTATTTTTATCACATTACATATCTTATATATTTAAATTTATTATCACAATCTTTTTATAATGGTATACATTAATATAATCTTTCATTTTATGCAATATTTATTTATTAAAAATATTTTATTTTAATTTATAACATGAATTTATTAATTTTGTAACATAGTAATTATATTTATTTTTATGATATTAAATATCTCATTAACTACCATATTGATTTTTTAGATTTATTTATTATAAGGGTTTCTCCCTATCATTTTCATTTCTTTTGACTAAGAACTCTATCTCTCTCTATCTTTGTCATAACTTCATATATTTATTACATTTCTTATTTATTTTCCCCCTAATTATATACTAAATTTTTATGAACTAATTATATTTTTTAACAATTTTTTAATCAATTGTATGTCTGTTTCTATATAATATGCTAAGACCCAATATTCCCTTATCTATGTTGAATGGTGTTTACCAAGAATGTTAATCCCTTTATTGACAAGGAGAATATTTTCAATATTTAAAACTATTATTTTATTATGAATAATGATTCATTACATAGCCATATTTTGGTATGTTATTTCATATACATATGTATTTATTTTATTGTTTTTTTCATTTCTTTCATATAATGAATGCATTGAACCTTTTAATAAAAATGTTGAGTAACATACTTAAATTTGAAAATGAAATAATATGTTTCATTTCATATAAGATACATAACAATATTCTTAAAAGGAAAAAATAGAGTCTTATTATATAAATGTGACTGTTATAAACTATCCATTAAATTTACAGGAATGATTATTATAAGAATTTTTTTGAAATATAGATTAATTATACTAATTTCTAAAATATCCATTAATTACATTAAATATATAATATTTTTCATTAAATTATTTCAATTAGTTTTATAGTATGTAATTTTGTTCATCAAAAACATATTTTATTCAAAAAAGTGATTATTATTTTTTTATGAAAAATTATATAATTTATTTATAGACATTTTAGAATTTTTTTTGATAAAATAAAAATAAATTTTGGATTTAGCATGTTGAAACTATATTTTTATTAATTTTAGATAATTTATTGAAAAAAATAAATTTTCTGTCACTAGTGAAAAATATCATTTTTTTAAAAATAAAATTTATTTTCAAAAAATTATTAAATTTAAATGTCCAATTATTTTTGAATTAAATAGAAATAAAAATAAAATTATTTCATTGTATTTTAAGTACCTAAATTCTTTTGAATCAAAATTATATTTTATTTTAGAATATGTTAACTATTGAGTTTAAAAACTTGATTTTTCTAAAAACTGTTTTAATTAACATAATGTTTATATTTTTTAATTAATTAAAATAATAACTAATGGGGAATGTTATAATTAAAATTTATTTATTAAATATAATTAAATGTTAATAGAGTTTCATACAATGATTTTATTTAGTCATATATTTAATATAAACTCATATTTTTCATAAAAAATACACTTCATAAAATCTACTTTTTCGTTGCTTCTGTCTTTTTTTCTACTATAGTTCTACAAAATTTGTGAATTTAATTTTTTAAAATTTATTTAATATTTTAAATAATATTCACCAAATTAGGTAATAATTTTATTTTTATTTTTAGTCATAAAATGATATTGTGGTAAAAATGATTTACAATAGTATAGGTAATGTAATTAAACAGGTTAACGTTAAAAGGTAAAATCCTAAAATACCTAAACACAACATCATTAAGTTATTTATTATGTGTTTAATTATTTTAAAAAATTCATTTTAATTAATTCCACCATGATGTGATTGAATATAAATATAATATAATCATTATTTAATCACTTAAAACCACCTCTCCTTAAGTATAAATATCACTCCTCACCACCACTTTCTCCAAAGAATCCCTCATTATATTCAAATATCTGAAAAAATATTCTAAATACTCTCCCCACATGTATGTTCTTCTTTTCTCTCCCAATGACCAATTCCATGTTCTTTAAGGGTCCTTCAAGTAGGTGTCCTTTAAGAAGTAACTTTCTCAAACCACCTCTCTTAGTTTCTTTTCTTCTTCTACATTATCCTCACCTCATTAATCCATAAAAAAATATTTTCTATATTATAATTTATATATTGTAATTTTATTTTTCTATTGAAATATCTTATATCTATTCATTTTCTCATCTCATCATATTCAATGAAACAAAACCATTTTCCAAATTATGGTGCTAAACCGTCTCTATTGATATTGATTTTTTATTTTTCATTACCGCCATCAAGGATGATGAAAAAACTATATTTATGGTTAAATAATATTTTAGTAAGTATATTATAACTTATTTCATTTTATGGGACTAATATATAGACATAATATTATATAAAATGAAACTAGTTCATGACGGTCGGAAAAACCACCAAAATAAACTAAACAATGATTACCAACATTTTACAAAATAAATAATCACCATGTTAGAAAAAAGTGATATATGAGACCATTTATAATTATGGAAATGAAAAATATCATTCCATTACACTTCGAGAGTATTATTTTCCATTATATAAGAACAACCATAATTCCATTCAAGTAAACCCAATATGAAACCATGAAACAAACACTCTCGGGACAACATAGTGGACGTCCAAAAAAACTAAAATGGTCATAAATGAATATTATAAAATTATAATAATTATATTATATGTGTAATAGGTTATTAATTAATTAATTAATTAGTTTAATTTTATTATATTAGACATTAATATCATGTGTAGAATAAATTCACACACAATGTATGGAACTAGTCTACTATTTTATCTCTTCATCTCAAGAACCTTCTATGTTTTGTATATTTTATTTCGAATTCATTTTGATGGGATTTTATTTTACACATATATATAAGATTTATTTTGATGTTAAAATTACTATAGAATCATTCATCTCTCATTAAGAAAATCTATGAGTCTTTATTTACATTCTTATGCCGTCAAAATTTAGTAAGGAATTTTGTCTCAATTTTCATTTGTTGAGGGACATTTTGATGTTATGAACCTATCTTATTCAATGAGGTGTACTCAATTCTCAATTAAAAATTTGTTTCATTAATTTATCTATTGTCCTGGTATTTAATATTTTACTCGATGTTAATCATTCATGAAGGATCTGATGTTTCTGATTACAATGTGGTAAGGGAATTCTTAACCTAAATCCCATTCATTGGTATAAACATATACTTATTTTATTATTTATTAATAAGATTATTGTGAAATTAATTTTTATTATATTATGTTTAATTTCAAATTTTTTATTTTGATTTACATATGATAAACATAATTGATTCATTTAATTAATTCTCACTTCAATGATATGATATTTTTCAATAACTATTTAACTAAAAAACTTCTTTTTAAAATGTTATGAAGATTTATTTTCAAGATATTTCTCTTTAATATCTACATTTTTAAAATTATTTTTTTATGAATTTATTTATGTGTACATGAATATTTTTTTTAAATTAAAATTCACTTAAAATGTTTTAAAAAACATGCCTTTTAAGGATTTACCTAAGGGAGTTCTTAACCCAATTGTAATTATTTGGGTGAAACTTATGCATCATTAGTTATTTCATTATAAAATTATCTGTTAAATTACTATTGATTATAATATATTGTATTTACACTTTTTATGTGTATTTAAAGTGGATAAACATGATAAATTCATTTGATTAATCTTAGTTCAATGATGTGATTTTTGTATGGGGTACCCTTTAAAAGACTTATATTGAAAATTCTTTTTTAAAAAGTAAAAGTGAATTTTTTTACATATATTTTAGGTGTGGAATTTTATTTCATCATGTCTTTATAATATTTTTATTCTTATATATATGTGTATATATTTTCATTAAAATATTTTTTTAATGCATAGTTGTTTGGAATGAGTGATTTCTGAATGAGAATATTATCTTCTTCAATGAGTGTTTTTAATGAAAACATTAATGATATTTGATTATTTTATTGTTCTTCCACATAGTTCATGATGACGGGTGATCAAGTAGCTAAATTTTAAAGGGTTATTGCATGATAAATCAAGGTTAGGTGTCCATGTTATTATCCCATGATGGGTGGTTCCATGATAAATCAAGGATGAGTGGTTACATTATAACCTCCAATGCATTAGGTTCTCCAGAGTTAGAGGTTGTTGATATTGGTTGATCCATTTGTAAGAGTGATATGTAATATTATGTCCCAGGTTACACTCTTATATTTATATTTATTTTTAATTAGTTTTGATGAAAATAATTTTATTTTAAAAAGGTGAGATAATGATCATTTAGGGTAGATGATTCCTTTTTTAGGGTGAAAATGTATGTTTTAATGAAAAAGTTTTTATGTGTTTTCAATAGGCTAATAGTTTTCTTTATTTATTCACTTATATTTTTATTCTCATCCCGCAATTTAATTTTTTTTCAAATGGTTTAATAATGATTGGAGACAATGATGAGATAAATGGGAAAGTTTTGATGAATTTTAATGAAGAGAAATAATGTTTTATTTTGATTGACATTTTGTTGTTCAGATAAATGTGTACTAAGTATGTGTTTCCACTTATTATTTGTGGGATTACTATTTACGTTTTATTTCCAAGTCTCAAAAACCCTAAAATTAAAATATCATCATGATTTAAATACTGATAATTCTAGTTTTAAATCACTAGGATATTTAATACTTATGTCTGTGTCTTTGTAGTTGATATCAGATGAGGATTTAGAAAAATTTGTAGATTATTAAGTTTTATAGGTTTTATAAATAGTTATTAATATCATAATGGGTTTTCTATTGTAATAATGATTACAGGTTCAAGTTCCTAAATAGATTTTTTTGGATTAAAGTGATGGATTTCTAGGATATTAATAATATCTTTGGAAATTCAATTTAATATGGAAATTGATTTAGGTATGCAATATTTGAATGTTAAAGTATTATAGAGTTTCTATGGGTATTATAATTAAAATTACTATTTTCATTTTAATATGGCATAATTCATTTCATGTTTGAATGAGGTTTTTTCAACATATTAGGGATAATTTATCAAGATGTAAGTAAAGATATCTTTCACAATGTTCTTATCCCTTCTAGATGATTTAATTATCACTATTAATTTAAAATATTTTTCAAATTATTTTGACAACTTCCTGAGTATTCAATTCACTGGTAATAAACCGTTTGACTAATCTAAAACCACTCATTTTATCAAAAAAAATTATGGGTCATGGTATTTTTTTATTTTATTTCCGACTATAAACTTTACCAACTCAATTTAAAAAAGAAATTATAGAATGGATATAACCATTTACTTTCTTTAAGTTTCCCATCATATAAGAAGATAATGAGAATATCAAATAAATCATGATTCCTGGATTTATGTTATGATTTATTTTTATATATTTTATGTTTGAAGTATTTTTTGGTTGATATTGATGAATCATAAGGATATAATTCATATCATTTATTCATGGAAGGAATTATTAAGGAATAAGACAATGAGTAATGGTAAATGGTTTATGAAGGTGGTTGAATGAATCATGTTTTCATGTATTTATTTTTAAAATTTATAATATAGTGTTATTTTATAAATATTATGGGAATAATGGAATACTTATGAATTTTTATATAGAAGTTCTTGTTTTAATTTTTTTGGAAAATATGTTTGATGGAATCGATACCATTGAAGAGTCATCAAAAGTATATAATTTTTGGGAGAAAATTATTTTTGAGGTACATGTAACCCTTACTTTTATGATATTATAAATTTTATTTAAAGAACAAAGCCTTTATTTTATTGAATATATGTTTTA